>FR989892.1:1454078-2893156 GCA_905404145.2 Biston betularia | reverse complement strand
CCAAATTGCATACAAATCCGTTCAGTAGTTTTTGCGTGAAAGAGTAACAAACATCCATCCAAACTTTCACATTTATAATGTTACTAGCTGCGCCCCGCGGTGTTACCCGCTACTTTTTTTTTTTTTTTTTTATAGTAGATAGGCTTGCGTTTGACCGCCATCCCGCCTGATGTTAAGCGAAGATGCGGTCTACGGTGGAGCACGCTCGCCTAGAAGAAACCGATTCACTCGCGACTTGAAGGTACCCAGACTATAATGGAGCAACTACTCCGACCCATTTTTCCTTAACGGCGTCACCAGACAACATGCCGGAACACGGCAAGGCCGCTTGGCGGCATGACTTTGCCCAGTGGGTGGTCACTAGCCTCGGCCTAAGCCTTCCACCAGTGTGTTGTCACCTGATTAGCACCACCCGGGGACCACGTGTGGGGTTTCGGAATAAGGGTGCCTTCCCACGGACGAGGGTGACTCAGTCCCCAAAAACTGTATTACTGTACTACTTAAGTACTTATTTTCAAGATAAAAAGTCTCAGCTACCTCCATACCAAATTGCATACAAATCCGTTCAGTAGTTTTTGCGTGAAAGAGTAACAAACAAACATACATCTATCCAAACTCTCACATTTATAATGTTACTAGCTGCGCCCCGCGGTGTTACCCGCTACATGTTTTCAAAATAAAAAGTGACAGCCCTGTTGGCTCATTGGTAGCATATCTGCCTTAAGAGCTGAAGGGCGTGGGTTCGATTCCCACCCAGGACAAACTTTGTGCTACAAATGTTTGTTCTGTGTCTGGGTGTACTGTATGTATTATAAGTATACATTTACAAAAAAAAAAAGTATTTATGTATTCTATCAGTTATCTGACTTCCATCACACAAGCTTTGCTTAGTTTGGGGTCAAATGGCGCTGTGTGTAATGTCCTGCGATATTTATTTATTTAAAAAGTAGCATGTCTTAATCCAGGGTGTCAGCTACCTCCATACCAAATTACATCCAAATCCGTTCAGTAGTTTTTGCGTGAAAGAGTAACAAACATCCATCCAAACTTTCACATTTATAATATTAGTGGGATACAATTTTTATTTTTACATTGACTAGCTTACGCCCGCGCAATAGCTTTAGAAATCGGCATGTAAAGAAAAAAACCGTCCAAGTACGAGTCGGACTCGTGCAGGGTTCCATACGATCGTCTATAAAAACGGCAAAAAAATCACGTTTGTTGTACGGGAGCCCCCTTAAATATTTTGTTCTGTTTTTTAGTATTTGTTGTTATAGCGGTAACAGAAATACATCATCTGTGAAAATTTCAACTGTCTAACTATCGCGGTTCATGAGATACAGCCTGGTGACAGACGGACATCGGAGTCTTAGTAATAGGGTCCCGTTTTACCCTAAAAACGATCCACGGAAACCTATCTTCGCTCGTTTAAATAGTTTGTTCGCAGGTTCGATTCTGCGATTGCCCCGGTTTGGTGTTTCCATCAAAAGTACCACGGGCTATACAGATTTTGATGGGATCATATCCAATAGCTCAGTTAAGGGAACCGTACACCGCTATAAGGTAAGAAACTACTTTATTGAAATACACTTATGCCCGTTTTCACCAATGGCACCTAAACAATCCCCTAAATAGGGATCTCTTAGCTTAAGGGAACCCCCTAACTCATCTCTTAACTCAAATTCACCGCGCTAAGTAATACTTAACTTTTTTTTTTTATGTAAAAAGTAATGACACGAACGAGACGCTCTCCTGATGTTAAGAGATAACGCCTGTCCATGACCATTGCAGCGATACACAGAACTTTGAGTAACAAAACAAAGTCCGGGGCATCGCTGCTTTGGCGCTCATTACTTTGGAGACTTTCGATGGTTAGTCTCAACAGCCCAGTAATTTCGCTAGCTGCAAACCCTTCAAACCGAAACACAGTAATGTCTACACACTACTGCTTAGCGGCAGCATAACTGGTGCTGCGGTGGTACCTACCTAGACGACCTCCTGTTAAAGAGATCTTTAATATGGTATCCAACACAATTTCTTGTAATCTCTTCTCACAAAGCCTTTAAGCGGATGCTTTCTTTATTAGGTACGTTGCTGAACGAATGGATTTACCGAAACTACTTCGCATCGAGCATCCAGATAGAGATGACACCTGGTCCCCTAGAGACATCTGCGACGGTTGGGCCAAGAAAAGAGGTTACCTCACTGCCAAAGCAGCTCGGTAAATATACATAGATAGAAACTCTTTATTGTGCCAGTAGCTGTGATTTCACTGTAAAATTATGCTCCATTTGTCCTTAAATGGGAAAAAATTGTTTGTCCAGTCGAACCACCTTAAAGAAACTTTATTATCAGCGAAGATTACTGTCACTTATGTGATAATATGGTTGGACTTACATTCAGTCTTAACAATTTAAATTTAACGAAAACAATATAAATAAATAAACTAACATAACTTTACAAAATTTGAAGCAAAATATTAACTAGACCCGTTCAACACACTTACGTTACCGCCACCATATTACCAACGAAAAGTTTATTTAATAATAAATTTATTTATTATTTATTTATTTGTGCTCACCAACATGTTGCACGCATAATCAAATACAAGCTTAACTCAAAAAAGTCAGTTTTTGGGAAATCACGAAAAACCTCCGTGCAATGACGACCTCGTCGGCTTTTTTTTTAATAGAATAAAAATTAATTAGATAAATAAATATATTAATTTTTTTTCGTGTAGTCTATAAACTTCTCAATAGTTATGTGTGATTTACTTTGTTCAAATTAAATAAAAATAAATACTTTTTTATGTTTTTAAATGAACTTCTTGAGTTAAGTCTGTCTACTTTTAAAACTAAAGCAAATAAACTTTATTATTGGTGGCATATTCAACTATAAGTCTGTCTTGTTTAAATTAATTTCTTTATTTCAAGGACTCAATATGTTTTTAGTCTGTTTATGAGTAAATCAACTTATAAAACTTACTATTTATTTTTGTAGAAAACACTCAACTCGGATTCGGTTTAGGTTCAATTAAACAACAGCAACTTCACATTAACAGCGTCCGACACAAACTGACATCAGTCGGTGTTTGAACTAAGACTGCGTGAGAAACACATAAAAATGAAAAAGACCGATATTGTGTAAAGGTGGTCTATTGACGCAATTTTGATGTTTTTCCAAATTCATATCATAGATGGCATTAAAAGAAGCCTGCGTCTATACGTAACTCATTTTTGACCTAACTCCTAATCGGTCAGTATTCTATTAAGCGTGCGATGTATAAATTACATTAAATACTAGCAGCTCGCCCCGGCTTCGCACGGGAAAACAAAACTCGATTAATAATATAAATAAAGCCTATGCCACTCAGTGATCGGTCCAGTAGTTTCGGAGCCTATTCAATACAAACAAACAAATCTTTCCTCTTTATAATAGTATAGATAGATAATTAAAAAATATAATTTTTATAATAGGTAGTATAAAATTTAAAACCCCCTGACATCAGTTATACACATAATACCAAATTTCGAGTCGTTCAGTGGTAAATATTGACATACATAAGAGCTGTTTATCTTCAAACAGCTGAACAGACTTTCTTGAATCATAGTTAAGGTGGTTCGATTTCCATACAAATAATTTTTTGCCAAATGGAGCATAATTTTACAGTGAAATCACAGCTACTGACATTTATTTTGGTGTTTATTTGCGGCAAATCACAATTTCAAAAATCATAAATTCATAAATCTGATTTTATGCTAATAATAATATATCATCATCATCATCATTTCAGCCGTAGGACGTCCACTGCTGGACATAGGCCTCCCCCATTGACTTCCATAAAGACCGGTTGGAAGCGGCCCGCATTCAGCGCGTTCCTGCGGTCTTTACTAGGTCGTCTGTCCACCTTGTGGGTGGACGTCCTACGCTGCGCTTGCCGGTCCGTGGTCTCCACTCCAGAACTTTGCAGCCCCATCGGCCATCAGTTCTGCGTGCTATGTGCCCTGCCCACTGCCACTTCAACTTGCTAATCCGTTGGGCTATGTCGGTAACTTTGGTTCGTCTACGGATCTCCTCATTCTTGATTCGATCTCGTAGGGAAACTCCGAGCATAGCCCTCTCCATAGCGCGTTGTGCTACTTTGAGCTTACCAAGAAGGCACACAGTCAGAGACCACGTTTCAGCGCCATAAGTCATCACTGGAAATAAAATGAAAATTATATAATATTTCAAATAATATATAATTTTCATTATTCAAGCAATTGTGATTTACCGCAAATAAAGACCAAATTAAATGCCAGTAGCCGTGATTTCACTGTAAAATTATGCTCCATTTGTCCATAAATGGCAAAAGTTTATTTGTATGGAAATCGAACCACCTTAAGGTCAGTTTTGATCACGTCACATAAAAAATATATGTAATTCGCCATTTTGTGGCGGTGGCCATCTTGGATTTGAAATCCATCATTGTGTATACTATTCTACTAGTCAAGTCCTTTCATTTGATACCCATATTGAGAGAGTATGAGGCCTCCCTATAAGTGCCCTCAATATAAGTGCCCTAATGTGCCTTCATATAAGTAAAACACGAAAAAATCACAGGGAACAGTTTATTTGTCCACCAGACATACAAAAGTAGTTAAAATGAAAGTTCGTAGGTTAGGTTAAGCGCGCGCGTACAACCGTGTCGATCGGGAATAGAGTAGGGGACGACCGTTTGGCGGGCGGCGTCGGTAGAAAGGGACCGAGCGTGAGGGTTGTATGCGCCTACTCGAGGAAACGCGCGGGAACACGGTCGCGTGAGGCTCGGAGTGGCAACCTCTCTGAACGGTTTACTATAGGGGTACAGAAGTATGTAATCCGCCATTTTGTGGCGGCGGCCATCTTGGATCGATTTTCATCAAACATAGTTAAGAACACTCCTTTGGGTTTTTGGCGGGAACGCGGGAAGAGTCGTCTCGCTCCATTGTATTTTTTTCCAAAACTAGTGTTTTGTCGAGTATTTATGCATAAAAATGGTGGTGTTTTATTCATAAAGTGCCGAATTACAAGAGCGAGTGTGGGAAAATGATATAATGTGGTGAAACATGACTTTTCGTGTTGCTTCCAAAACTCCATCGAAGCTTTATAGTAAAGTCACCACTACTTTACTAAAGCATGACTGGACTTGACTGACACGAATTGTACTTGACCAAGACTGGACTTTGACTATTACTTTAGCTACGAGGACACTTATTAAACTTTTGAAACTTGAAAATATATGAATACTTGACACTGGCAAATGCTAAAACGCGACGCCAAAACCAAAGAAAAAAAAAAGAACACTCCCGACTAATTTACCTTTCAAACAAAAGAAAAACAAAATCAAAATTGGTTCATCCGATCGGGAGCTACGATGCCACAGACAGACACACATTTACATAATTATTTTATGCGTGACATATTATCTCATTGACATTTTCATTGTATTGACATAATAAATAAATAAATAAATAAATATCGCAGGACATTACACACAGCGCCATCTGACCCCAAACTAAGCAAAGCTTGTACTATGGGAGTCAGATAACTGATAGAATACTTAATTTATTTTTTTTTGTAAATACATACTTATAATACATACAGTACACCCAGACACAGAACAAACATTTGGTTTTATATCACAAAATGCTTGTCCTAGGTGGGAATCGAACCCACGCCCCACAGCTCTTGAAGCAGACATGCTACCAATGAGCCAACAGGGCTGTCGATACGTTATGATTTTGATATTTTAAAATATGAATGGAAGAATGCCCTATAACTGTGGTGTTATTAATAAAAGATATGTATTTGTTGCGAAATTTTTTAATTCTTTGCTTTAAGGTTGGATACGTACAGAGCAGCAAACAGTTTACTTAGAATGGCTTTGGATGGGAAAGTGTGCTTATGGCTGCGGCCGCCTGGATACACGGAGCAAAAAGGTATGTAGGGTTACGCGGAAAGGGAGCTCATTGTGCTTAAAAAATGCGATAATGTAGCGCTCGTCGCTGTCGATCAATATACGGCATATCTATGTTTGAAGTAGTAGCAGTACCAAATATTCTGCTGCCAAGTAGTAGTGTGCAAATAATACTATGTTGCGGTTTGAAAGATATACTTAAGCTAGCGAAATTACAGGGCTGTTGAGACTAACCATCTAATGTTTTAAAGCAATGAGCGCCAAAGCAGCGACGCCCCGGACTTTGTTTTGTTACTCAAATTTCTGTGTATGTATTTTTTTATGGTTGACAAGCTAGGTGTTTGACCACAGCTTACCTGATGGTAAGTGACGTTGCGGTCGAAGATGGTAAAGCACACATAGCCTGGAATGGAACTGGCTCTCTAGTGAGACTGCCGGAACACACCGTGAGGTGCTTGGCGGCAGATTTTCAACTTTTCACTTACCATCAGGAAAGCGTCTAATTTCGTCTCATTGTATTAGAAACATTGTATATATGTATGTATGTATGTAACACTCATTTACTGCCCATGTTCCGTGTCCATACAAATCAAAGTAATATTATCATTTTTATAAAAATTTCTTCCAGATAAATTCGAATCTTCAGAAGAGGTTAAATACGTGAAATGGGTGCAAGCCCGTTCTAAAGATGATGAAGTCGACGTCTTATCTGACGTCGACTCTGACGAAAACGATGCTGTTCTAGCTAACAGACAGACTGAAAGCGAGGAGGAGGAGTCTTCCGATGACGAAGTGCAAACCGCAGCTATGGCTAACAAATTTGCTGCTTTAGCTAATGATGATTAAATTCTAGGGGACTCCAGAATTATGCAGCTGAACTTTGATATAAAAAAATCACCTTGTTTTCATATTCATATAGCAAAGCTGTTTTTTTATGATGTGTAACAATTGTTACAATTTTGCGATATGCACAATTCATGTTCCTTTAATTTTTTAGAAATTGCAAATTACACTTATTAATGGCTCATTTTATAATACAAATTGCGTAAATGGCAAAAATTATTAATGGCTAATTCTCTTTGCCAAATTTTACACGACTAATTCCGAAAATGGCAAATTCTATAGATGTCTAAGAAAACTGACCACAATGTGCCTTTAACAGAACTGATATTTAATAGTAATTGCCATCTTCGGAATTCGTCTTGTTCTTGTTTTTTGTTCTTTCTGCGCAATTAAGAGTACTGTTCATGTATAAAATTTCCCATTTCCGAAATTTGTATTGTAAAATGTACTGACTTATTTATAAAAATTGCTGTTTCTGGAATTTGTATTTTTAATGCATCATTAATAGTACTGACTATTTATAGCATTGGCCGTATCTATGTATTTTATAATGCCCCATTAAGAGTAATGTTCATTTATAGAATTTGCCGTTTCCGGAAATTATATTGTATAATACCCCATTAAGAGTAATTTTAATTTATAGAATTTGCCGTTTCCGGGAATTATATTGTATAATTCCCCATTAAGAGTAATGTTCGTTTATAGAATTTTCCGTTTCCGGAAATTTGTATTCTATAATGCCCCATTAAGAGTACTTATTATTTATATAATTTGCCGTTTCCGGAAATTATATTGTATAATACCCCATTAAGAGTAATTTTAATTTATAGAATTTGCCGTTTCCGGAATTTGTATTGTATAATGCCCCATTAAGAGTAATGTTCATTTATATAATTTTCCGTTTCCGGAATTGGTATTGCATAATGCGTCATTAAAAGTACTGTTCACAACAGATTTTTAAAATTGATGTAGTAAAATACTTCGTTAAGAGTTCTTCAGTAAGATGTACTGTTCATTTGAATGAATGTGTCTTGAAAAATGCCTTATTAAGAGTACTGTTCATTATAATTTGTGATTTCGAGAATTTGTTCTTTTAAGACTTAAAGGGAACTAACTACAAGAAAAATAATTGTGTTTTCATATAACTATGACAATACAATTGCGTTGAGACACAATATTTTTCTCTCAATATCCTTGACAAGTATTTCCATGCATTTAAGTATTTTAAGATAAAATCTAGTAAAATAAGTCAAGGTCAAGTCTGGTCACGACTGTACTTCGCTTACAAGCTTCAAAGGAGTTTCGAAAGCAATACGAAAAGTGATGTTGCTCGACATTATATCACTTTCCTACACGCGCTTATAATTCGGCACTTTATGAATAAAACATTGCATGTTTTTTATTATTATTATATTGTATAAACATTCGTAAAAGTAAGTTTTGAAAACAATATAATACGTCGAAACGACACTACCGCGTTCCGGCCAAAACTTATAAATTAAATTATTTATTTTTAATAAAGTTTGTATAAGTATTTTTGTAGTTTTGTATTTTTCTCGTTCGACTTCCAAACAGTTTAAACCTAACACCAATAAAATCTTAATATCAGTACATTATAGAGCTGTTAAGACTAACCATTAACGTCACAAAGTAATAAGCGCTAACCGCTAAAGTTTCGATGCCCTGTACTTCGTTTTAGTACTCAAAATTCAGTGTATCGCTGCAATGGACATGGGCAGCTGTTATCTCTTACCAAAGTAAGTAAAAAGTCTATAAGTTGAACATTTTCGCGCTAAATAGGCGACATAAGTAGGAAGAAGCGGCGCCGCGGTGGGGGCAGAGAACGCTTGCCGGCGATCACTACGTGAGTGCCGGAGCAGTCGGGGTTAGCACGTGATACGAATATTAATTGACTGTAAAAAAATTTTTCTTCAAATAGGTAAGTTCGAAGGCAAATGTCATTGTTTTCTGTGTAAATGTAATCTATCTGTCTAAGATTGTATCCTGGAGCCTTGAATTGTTAATTAACTATACTATTATTGTGTTTTTCGAGATAAAAATCTCGGAAAACAATTAAAATAGCGTGGTGTAGCTTTTTTTTGGTTTGCGTTTGAACACAACCTGCCTGATGTTAAGCAACCATGTGGTATAGGATGGAACACGCTTACCTAGCTAATATTGTAACAGTATTTTTGATCCCGTTCGTGAATGGTGGTGGTTTAATTATGTACACTTTGTTCCAATTTGGTTTCTACGTGTGATCGCTAGCTCATAAGCTTGTTTTTTTACTAGCATTACGTGTATTTGTCTGCTTGACGTCATATTCATTTTGAAATATTGATTGGTAATATGTACAACGTGCGACGCTATAATTTCAAGACAAGACTTGACAAAGAAGTTTTTTAGCGGGAAGGCGGAAAAGTCGTATTTCAATAATACTTGGATTACTTGGCCAGGTATACGATTTTCCAGAAATTTGTGTACTTAGGAATATTTTTTTATTTATGTTGTTTTATTAAAAAAATGCCGATTTAAGTATATGCGCGTGGGAAAGTGATATAATGTAGTCAAACATTACTTTTCCCGTTTCCTCCAAAACTCCTTCTAAGCTTGTAGCAAAGTCACCATTACTTTATTAGGACATGAACGGACTCAATCAAGATTTTGTATGACTTGACTTGATTTTTTATAAAAAATCAATCCTTGATATTATATGATAACATTTTGACACTAGCAAATACATAAAATACGATGTCAAAAACAAAACGGAAGGAAAAAGAAAAAAATACATAACCTCACTTTCTTGTTTTGTTTGACATAAATATGTTTGTAAAAATAATTTTCACATTCACAAAGTAATGTTAGCTCGAATAGAATAACTCATTACCTCGTTAGATTGATATAATTATACTTTATCTATTTTACCATTGAGATCTTCAATAATGCTTCCTCTATCGTTATTAAGAACGGCGCAAAACCACCCAATGCTAGTAGAACTGAAAAATGGAGAAACATACAACGGCCATCTCGTAAGCTGCGACAACTGGATGAATATCAACTTACGAGAAGTAATTTGCACATCTAGAGATGGTGACAAGTTCTGGAGGATGCCCGAGTGCTACATTCGAGGATCTACCATCAAATACTTGCGGATACCAGACGAAGTGATAGACATGGTCAAGGAAGAAACTCAAGTGAAAGCCAGGAGTCGTACGGACATTTCTAAAGGTCGGGGTGGACAAAATATGCGGTCAGGCCGCGGCGGGAGTCGTGGAGCGTTCGGTAACCGTGGCAGACCTGCGCCTCTCGCCCGCGGCGGCGCTGCCGGAGGGAATCCAAGAAATCAGAACAAAAATAAAAAGTAATCTAGGTTTTGTACTCTAATTTAATAAATTAAGATTTGGCTAAGTTTGAAAAGAGTTTTGATTTGCGCTCCGCTGTCCTATGTGTAGGTTTATGAATATAACTTTACTAAATCTAGTGTAATATGGTGTACATTAGAAGCCATGTCCACTGCTAAATATTGAATGTCTTGGTAAGTAGTGTAATGAGATCTGGTGTTTTAAAGATTTGAAGCAATAGCTCTTATTGGCCAATATTTGTATTACTTTCGTTTCAAGGTATATATATGTAAGAAGCAAGTTTAATGTCTAGCTAGATCCTAATTTGAGGCTAGAATTACATTCCGGTTATCACAAAATAATATGATATTAGTTCTGTACCTTACCTAAACAACATGTTTTTTTAAAATATCGTGGGACTATACACACAGCGCCATCTGACCCCAAACTTAGCAAAGCTTGTGTAATGGAAGTCAGATAACTGATAGAATACATAAATAAATACTTTTTTTTGTAAATACATACTTATAATACATACAGAACACCCAGACACAGAACAAACATGATTGTGTTTATTCACAAAATGTTTGCCCTGAGTGGGAATCGAACCCAGGCCCTACAGCTCTCAAGGCAGATATACTACCAATGAGCCAACGGGGCTGTCAGCAATCTCTAACTTATTGTATGTGGTGATAAGTTAGAGATTATGGGGTCTTAGTGAAAAACAACTATGTGTACAAATTTAAACATTTTAAAGTTACATTAGCATACCATGAAAAATGGTCTGGTATGAAATTTGCACTTGGTGCTTAGACATTCTGAGAACTGCTTATCACCACTACAATTGCAAGCTCTATGTGATGTATGCAATCCTACAATATAATGGAACCAGCATCCGTACATTTTTTATCAGCCTCTTTTGTCGCACTGCTGGACAAAGGCCTCACTTTCCTCCTTCCAGACTGCCCAGTCTTTGGCTTTGGTGGTCCAGTGACTATTGTGGTGATTTGATTTGTCATACCACCTTCGTCTGGGCCGACCCTGAACGTTTTGTCATCCAAACTGTGGTGACCTTTGCCCAGCGGTCGTTTGACATGCGTCAAAAATGGGGCCCAGTCCCTCATCCATTAAATACTAAAAATGTTCATCTTGTTAAGGCCAAAGATCATTGGTAGATTAAAATATCCCTAGAATTAGATTCACTTATGGATCTTAAAGCTAATAGTTGCCCTATCTTGAAGAAAAAAAAAACATAAAATTTACTAAAAAAGATTTATTTTCACTTAAATAACTCACTGATTTTAAACTAAGAGCCTTACTTATAAATGCTAAAAGTTCATCAATGCTTAAAATGGTCCAGACAATGGATTAAGGCACTGTTTTAAGCATAGATAACTATAAGTAATGTTTAAAAGTAATCCCCTTAGTTATTTTTATAAATGGCAGTTTAAATCTAGTAATACATTAATGGCATTTTACAATATATAAAAATAATTATGCATAAACAATAATTGGACTACAAATAAAAACAAGCTTTCATTTGGAAATATTGTGATTTTAGTGATGTTTTATATGTATATAAAATTTCTTTACACAACACATAAAAATATATTTTATCTCAAATAAAATATATAGTTTTTTTGGTGGGAATTAATAGAGCATACTTAATCTGACAGTTATGTGACAGTGTGGTCGAAGATGGTAAAGCACACCTAGTCTGGAATGGAACTGTCTCTCGAGTGAGGCTGCCGGAACACACCGTTAGATGCTTGGCGGTAGATTTTCAACTTGAGGGTGGTAGCTAGCCAGCTGAGTACTAAAGAGTACGCTACCACCATGCTATGGTTTCCTTCACCGGCAGCTCAAGCTCATTGTTGGGGTTTGAACCCGTGCCCTTCGGCATCCGAACCGTCCGCGCTAACCACTGAGCTATCATCACTACAAATTTTTCATTTTTCTATGAAACAGTTTCTTTTCACGATATCAGGGTAGCCTATAGTAAAAGTTGTCTAAATTATGCGTACAACCTCCTTTCGACTTATGACTAAATCGTACGAAACTCCCAAATAAATAAAGTTTTTTTACCCAAATGTCAAATGCCAAATGTGTTGTTGTTTTGTCATGCAAATAAAACCTTTGACTTTGACTGAATTATATTATTTTTTTAAAGTCTAAAGTCCATTCGCGACGGGATGCGACAGTGGCATGGCAGCGCTCGTGACGGAAGCCACGTTCTGGAAGTACATCCGGTTAGATATATCCATTTCAGAGTAGGACTCTTGCTTCTTCACCGGAGCTGATCTCGCTGGCTGTGAACAGAAAGTTTTACTAATGACCCCCTTTTGACTTAGTGCACCCTAAGCTTATAAACCTGTATATTTATATTTTGTATTGACAGTATATTTTTTTATACATTGACATGTTTGTATTTTGACATTTTGTTTTTTTTTTATTAATTGACATGTAATCATTGTTTTAAAACTCATATAATGACAAAGATAAAGATAAAGATAAAGATAATTTATTTGTATACAACATGAGAAATTTTATACAATATACGCATAAAAGATGTTCCAGTACTTAATGTGGCCGAGTCATGTTGTGCCGGTCAGGCGTACAAATGTCACGAGTGATGGCGCTATGCTCGTACAAACATTAAAATACTATTTTAATTACAGTCCACAATGTAAAAATTAAGTCATGTTAGTTAAAAAATAAATCAGATATCAAAATTACATTACAAATAATATGTCAAAAATAAAAATCAAATACATATCAAAAATTAAAATGAGATGTCAAAAATTAAAATCAAATGTCAAAAATTAAAATTAAATGTCAAAAAATAAAATAGAATAAAATACCGATGTCAAACAGAAATAATAAAAATTTACATACTTGTAAGACACCTACGTCACTGATGGACTCGATACTCGATATAATTATGTAACAAAATTAGTTATTTAATTTTATGGCCAAATTTCCCTATAAATATATGAAGCCACTCCCGATAAATAGTTTTCGCTGCGCATGCTAAGCGTTTCTCAAATTTTTCAGTTTGGGTTACATTATTGAATTTTCCATACGGATCCCTAATTGTTTTTTAAATAAAATATAGCCTATGCCCGTCACGGATAATGTAGCATTCTAATTATCAAGGAGTTATTAAGATCGGTCCAGTAGTTTCGGAGCCTATTCAATACAAACAATCAAATCTTTTTTTTTTATGATTGACAGGCTAGGTGTTTGACCACAGCTCACCTGATGTTAAGTGAAGGTGTGGTCGAAGATGGTAGACACACCAAGCCTGGAATGGAACTGGCTCTCAAGTGAGGCTGCCGGAACACACCGTTAGATGCTTGTCGGCAGATTTTCAACTCTCGTGTGGTAGCTAGCCAGCCGAGTACTAGAAAGCACCCTACCACCATGCTATGGTTTCCTCACGATGTTTTCCTTCACCGGCAGCTCAAGCTCATTGTTGGGGTTTGAACCCACGCCCTTCGGCATACGAACCTACCGCGCTAACCACTGAGCTATCATCGCTACATAAATCTTTCCTTTTTATAATAGATAGATAGATAGATAACTCTTTATTGTGCACATCATAAATGGAAAAGAGTACAGATAACAAAAAACCCTTATTAACCAGTGACACAAGTGGCGGCCTTATCGCTAACAGCGATCTCTTCCAGGCAACCAAGAAAAGAAAAACACGATAGAAAAACAATAACGATAATAGTACCTATAGAAGATATTTAGATGAAAATTTGTTTCTTTATGTCACAAATGAAGTGCTGTCCATTGTTCAAAAATGTACCTACCTACAAGACTAACTAACACACCCCGTTGTTCTTACCTTCGCTCTGGTGTTATCGTGCATCATTCTGACGTGTTTGTATATGGAGGTCTGCCAGAGGAAAGTGGCAGCGCACAGTTTGCACTTGAAGCTCTTCGTATTAGAACGCTGCGTGTGCATCGCCCACACGTGGCCTTTGAGCCGTTTCACCGTCTGGGAACAACATCAAAAATGACTTTTGACGGGAACGCGGAAAGAGCCGTGTCGCCCAGTTGTATTTTTTTCCAAAACTAGTGTTTTGTCGAGTGTTTATGCATAAAAATGGTAATGTTTTATTCATAAAGTGTCGAATCACAAGCGCGAGTGTGGGAAAATGATACAATGCGGTGAAACATGAGTTTTCGTGTTGCTTCCAAAACTCCATCGAAGCTTTATAATAAAGTCGCCACTACTTTACTAAAGCATGACTGGACTTGACTGACACGGACTGTACTTGACCAAGACTGGACTTTGACTACTATAGCTACGAGGCAACTTATATATACCTATATATAGCGGTGTGTAGTGTTGCGGACTGCGATTTGACTTTATACCAACCTTATAAGATTTCCCGCAGACTTCGCACAGATGTTCACCTTCCGCTTCTCTTTTCTTCCCCCCGTGAATGTTATTCATGTGAGCGACCATTATTTTCGCTGTTTTGAACGGCTGAAATATCGTAACAAGAGTTTATGACTGAAATTTGACTTCCGCGAATCAACTTGGCCCACAATAAGAAGTCAATATCATCAGCATACTTAGATATAGAAAAAATGGGATTTTCTGATATGTGTGATTTTTTTATGTAAAAAGTAATGTGACGAACAAAACACTCTCCTGATGGTAAGAGATAACGCCTGTCTATGCATATTGCAGCGATACACAGAACCTTGCGTAGCAAAACAAAGTGCGTTGGCGCTCATTACTTTGAGACTTGCGATGGTTAGTCTCGACAGCCCAGTAATTTCGCTAGCTGCAGTACCCTTCAAACTGGAACACACTACTACTTGGTGGCAGAATATTTGGTACTGCGGTGGTACTACCTCCGGCTCTATCACCATTTTATCTTTGTGTACATTTACATTATATCCTAGTTATATAAACGAATACATTTATTTACATATATATGTACCTAGATATTGCATTTTATTTAAATACATTATATTTATTTTTTAACCTTTTTTTATGGTTTACAGGCTAGGTGTTTGACCACAGCTCACCTGATGTTAAGTGAAGGTGTGGTCGAAGATGTTAAAGCACACCTAGCCTGGAATGGAACTGGCTCTCAAGTGAGGCTGCCGGAACACACCGTTAGATGCTTGGCGGCAGATTTTCAACTCTCGTGTGGTAGCTATCCAGCCGAGTACTAGAGAGTACGCTACCACCATGCTATGGTTTCCTCACGATGTTTTCCTTCACCGGCAGCTCAAGCTCATTGTTGGGGTTTGAACCCACGCCCTTCGGCATGCGAACCTACCGCGCTATCATCGCTACAAACCTATTAGTGACCTATTAGTAACCTATTAGTGTTACAACATCTCCCGTCTAATTATTAACTGTTAACTGTTTATTATTGTTAACTGTTTACTTGGTGGTAGATCTCCTTAGCAAGGGGTCGTCTACGTAGGTACCACCGCAGTATCAGATATTCTGCCGCCTAGCAGTAGTGTGTAAACATGACTGTGTTCCGGTTTGAAGGGTACTGCAGCTAGCGAAATTACTGGGCTGTTGAGACTAACCATTGAAAGTCTCAAAGTAATGAGCACCAAAGCAGTGATGCCTGGATTTTGTTTCGTCACTCAAAGTTCTGCGTATCGCTGCAATGGTCATGGACAGGCGTTATCTCTTACCGTCAGGAGAGCGTCGCGTTCGTCTCATTATTTTTAACATAAAAAAAACTACAGGGTTTTCTATTCTTGGTTGCCTGGAAGAGATCGCTCTAAGCGATAAGGCCGCCGCTTGCAGCACTAGCTCGTAAGATTTTTTTGTTTTCTGCCCTCTTTTTTTTATTTCTGGTGCGCACAATAAAGTGTTTCTATTTAGGTATCTAGAAATGAAACCTTACAGAAATAAAAAATATTTTCTTACCTTAAAACAGACACTGCACTGGTATTTGACGTGCTTCAAATGGTCCCAGTCTATATGATCTACCATACACCATTTTGTGGGGAATTTCTTGCCACAATAGTTACATTCGTGTCTGAAACAATAATTTTATTTTTAGTTAATTTCTTTTGCTCACCTGATTCTAAGCATTGGCGTATATATAATATATTACATGTAAGACTTACACTTAAATTAGTAAGACTTACACATAAATCAGTAAGACTTACACTTAAATGAGTAAGACTTACACCTACAAGAGACGTAGACGTAGACGATTATCTACTCAGAGTAGACTAGTTCAAATGTAAGCCAATTTATTTTTACAGTCACTTAATAATATACATACTACTTAATACTACCAACTAATTTATAATACAAGTCAAGGAAAAACAAATTTTATTAATCAAAAACTCGGTCCACCGGTCGAGCCCGCCGCAAACGTACCCATGAAACTGGCGGCATTTCCTCGCTGGATCGCTAGAGAAATGCGCTGGACTATGTAGTCACCCGACCTCGGATCCCGACCCCTCTCCCTAAGGCGACGCCCTAACTCTGCCACAAACCTTGCAGCGTCGGACCCCCACGGGCCCGTCTCGACGGCAAACGGAACGAACTCATACGCTGACTCCAAACATGCGTATTTGAGACGCTTAGCCTTCGCAGCCGCCTCCGCTCCCGCCCCGGCCACTTACTGGGTTGCGGTAAGCCAATTTATTTATTTTATAATTCGAATTAAATTGATTAATTGTATATTAAAAATTATTATTATTATTTTAGTTGCGAATTTAATTTTATTGATTTTATTTATTTTTGATTATCTTAATTGTGTTATTTAATGGTTGTGACTTGTAACTTTTCGTTATTAATAAATGAGTATGAGTACATTATGTGGTTAGTAAATACATTTATTTATAGGTCACCGACAAATGTTGTAAATCCTACTAATATTATAAACGTGAAAGTTTGGATCGATGGATGTTTGTTACTGTTTCACGTCAAAAACTACTGAACGGATTTGGATAAAATTTGGTATGGAGGTAGCAGAGACCCTGGATTACACATACGATACTTTATATCCCGAAAACATGTAGCGGGTAACACCGCGGGCGCAGCTAGTTTTATATAAGTTAGTCTATTGTTCTCAGATAAGTGACAATTTGTCTTATTGAGAATAAATTCTTTAAACCTTACATTAGTAAGACTTACATCTACATTCGTAAGACTTACACTTAAATAATTAAGACTTACACTTAAAATAGTAAGATATACACTTAAATGAGTAAGACTTGCATCTACATTAGTAAGACTTACACGTAAGTATCCGGTTCCGCGTGCCGTTTGCTGAGTCTCATGTGGTTGTTGTAGCAATCCCTAGAGGCAAAAGTTTTGCCACATTCTCGGCATTCGTGCGCAGTGCCCGCTTCCCGCTCCCTGTGATTGCGAGTATGCCTCGACAGGTTGCGTTTCCATTGGAACAATTTGCCGCAAATCGGGCAAGGATAGGTTAAACCGTCGTGGATTACACTAAAATGAATAATTATATATTTTTATTATTTTTAATGTAAAAAGTAATGAGACGAACGAGACGCTCTCCTGATGGTAAGAGATAACGCCTGTCCACGACCATTGCAGCGATACACAGAACTTTGAGTAACAGAACAAAGTCCAGGGCATCGCTGCGTTGGCGCTCATTACTTTGAGACTTTCGATGGTTAGTCTCAACGGCCCAGTAATTTCGCTAGCTGCAGTACCCTTCAAACCGGAACACAGTCTACACACCACTGCTTAGCGGCAGAATAACTGGTACTGCGGTGGTACCTACCTAGACGATCTCCTGCTAAGGAGATCTACCACCAAGTATACTAATAACATAGATTAGTTTTCGCATGTCAGTTTCAGTTTGCTATATTGCTCAACTATATGTTGAGGCTGTTAATACACCCAAATCAGCTAGCGGGCCAGCTCACTATTCCCGAAACCATACGTCGGCTTAACATTTTCATTGCCTTCACTATTTTCGAGTAGTTCCCAGCGATGCCGCCCTATATTGGAGCGATGATAGCTCAGTGGTTAGCGCGGTAACTTCGCATGCCGAAGGGCGTGGGTTCAAATCCCAACAATGAGCTTGAGCTGCCGGTGAAGGAAAAACATCGTGAGGAAACCATTGCATGGTGGTAGGGTACTTTCTAGTACTCGGCTGGCTAGCTACCACCCTCAAGTTGAAAATCTGCCGCCAAGCATCTAACGGTGTGTCCCGGCAGCCTCACTTGAGAGCCAGTTCAATTCCAGGCTAGATGTGCTTTACCATCTTCGACCACACCTTCACTTAACATCAGGTGAGCTGAGGTCAAAACACCTAGCCTGTCATCCATCAAACAAACAACTAGATGGTCTGAAATCCAGCTAGTGATAAAGAAAGGGCTGGCTCCGATGGGGGCAGCGTCCTTAACGACTAAAAACATGACCTCATATGCTTATAGTCTGAAAGATTGATTGCAAATTAGAAATAAAAAAAAATAAAGATTACGCATGTCCATGACCATTGCAGCGGTACACAAAATTTTGAGTTGTTAAATAATGCCACTAATATTATAAATGTAAAAGTTTGGATGGATGGATGGATGGATTTGGATGAAATTCGGCATACACATAGCTTATTACCTGGATTAACATATAGAATACTTTTTGCGACAGATGTCAGTTTGACAGATGTCAATTTGACGGATGTAATTTTATCCGATGTCAGTTTGACAGATGTCAGATTTCGTATTTATAGATGTCAGATTGACATCTGTTAATGACTATTGCTTATTTGTTTCATCTCTCGTAGAAACCTAGTTCTAAGTAGCGGGCGCCAGCTAGTCTATACTGTTATAAAGAGGAAAGATTTTTTGGTTTGTTTGTATTGAATAGGCTCCGGAACTACTGGAGCGATTTAAAAAATTCTTTCACCGTTGGGAAGCTACACTATCCCCGGGTGACATAGCTACTTTTTATCCCTGTATTCCCACGGGAACGGGAACTACGCGGGTGAAACCGCGAGGCGTCCGCTAGTTTGTAATGAAAAAAAAAACACTCACACATGCGCTCTGTAACTCTTCTGGGAGTGAAAAACTTTATTGCAGCCCTTGCACGGGATGTATTTCTTTTCCTTCGGTTTGTCATCTTTATTCTGTGGATATATTCTAAAAAAAGAAACAGTACAAATAACAATATAGAAATACAGAGGACTCAAACGTTCGACGCTTTCAAAAGTAAAGTTAACCTGCATCTATTAAAATAACCCTGTAATTTGCTGTCTTCTTCTTATATAAATAAATAAATATCGTAGGACTATACACACAGCACCATCTGGCCCCAAACTAAGCAGAGCTTGTGTGATGGAAGTCAGATAACTGATAGAATACATAAATACTTTTTTTTTTTGTAATTACATACAGAACACCCAGACACAGAACAAACATTTGTTTATTCACAAAATGTTTGCTCTGAGTGGGAATTGAACCCACGCCCTACAGCTCTCAAGGCAGATATACTACCAACGAGCCAACAGGGCCGTGTTATGTTTAATGTTTATGTCTAGTATATGTAAATGTATATCTAAACGTATATATGTATGTCTATAAGTGTATATTATATATAAGATATTTAAGTATTGTTATTTTAATGATAAATGTTTTTAATTTTATTTAATCTATTTATTATAGTTAGTATCTATTTATTATAGTTAGTATCTATAGTTCCATTCCAGGCTAGGTGTGCTTTACCATCTTCGACCACACCTTCACTTAACATCAGGTGAGCTGTGGTCAAACAACTAGCCTGTCAACCATAAAAAAAAAAAAAAATCTATTTTCATTTTTTTTTAACTCTCTTATCGACACACCCCGTCCTTAGCTTAAAATCCTTTCCTTATTAAGGTTGCCTGGAAGAGATCGCTTTTAGCGATAAGGCCGCCAATTGTTTCATTAGTATTAAGTTTCTATTGTTATATTTTTTTTGTTATTTGGTGTAAACAATAAAGAGTTTTTATTATTATCATCGTTATTTATTTTTTCTCTTATTTTTTACATTAAACATTTACAAAACATATATAATATAAAAAAACTTAAAAACTAGGGTGCCGCCGGCAGCGGCGCAGGGCTCAAGCTGCCGGTGGTTAGGGCTGCAGAGTGAGGAACCTCCTCACAATGCGCGCCGTGTCAAGGATCACTGCCTTTTGGATCTGACCCTTGACCCAACCGTCTAGCGAGAGTCTCTCAAGATGTTGGTCGAGACTCTTCGCTATAAGACCGTTTACCGACAATTAGTCATTTAAACAATTGACTGATTTATTAATATTATTTAATTTAATTTAAAATTATAATTTCTTAAATCCCAATTATTATCTAACGACTTTTTTAAATGTAATTCGGTATGTAAAGTTTTTTTTTTGTATTTATTTTATATTTTTTACTGATAGTAAACTTTATTTTAAGAAACTAATTTGAATATTTTGGCTTTCTATGCGGTAGTTTAATTTTAATACGTTTTCAAACTTTTTACAGTTATGACGTCATGAGTTCGGCTAAATATGTAGTATATGCCTTTGCCATACGAAACAAAAAAGTATACGAAACATTTGACACATTTCATTAAATTTGACAACAGTACTGACAAGTTTTTTTTTTAATTTGCCCCATCGGGCAGGCTTAAGCTGTAAAGCCCTTCTGTCACGTCTTCGGTTTTTACAATTCATGACATAAAGTAAACAAATCTTATGTCATAAAAGCGATATCAGAGTCCAAATAACGTTTCAACTAAAATAATCCAGATATTTGTATCAATAAACCGAAAAACATCTCGACGTATGTGTATTGAAAATATTATTATGATCGCCGTTGACTTGACATTGACAAGTTTTGTTTTGGTTTGCCAGTCTATGAAAGTTGCCCGTTGAGATGACGTCATGAGACATCCATTGAAAGTCAAGTTTGATTTATGTTTTTTATTAAAATAAACCCCATCTCATAGTTTACAGAGTTTTAAACGTAAAAATATTGTACAGAAATGTACTATTTCGAAATGGTTTTGGAATCAGTAAAGTTTTTTTTTTCTTTACATACAGAATTGTAATGCACCTAGACATGCATAGTTTTGGAATGCGATACAGATCAAAAATTGTGTAAGTATTTGTATTGTTGTGAATATTATTGCATTCTGTTTTGGATGTTAAAAAAAACGCAAGCCTATTAGTAATTAGTTAATCTAGCGATGATAGCTCAGTGGTTAGCGCGGTAGGTTCGCATGCCGAAGGGCGTGGGTTCAAACCCCAACAATGAGCTTGAGCTGCCGGTGAAGGAAAACATCGTGAGGAAACCATAGCATGGTGGTAGGGTACTTTCTAGTACTCGGCTGGCTAGCTACCACCCTCAAGTTGAAAATCTGCCGCCAAGCATCTAACGGTGTGTTCCGGCAGCCTCACTTGAGAGCCAGTTCCATTCCAGGCTAGGTGTGCTTTACCATCTTCGACCACACCTTCACTTAACATCAGGTGAGCTGTGATCAAACAACTAGCCTGTCAACCATTAAAAAAAAAAAAAATTAAAAAAAAAACTGAGTAATCGAATCAAAACTACACACTTACTTGAGATGATATTTCAATGTCATTTTGTTGGCAAAAACTTTTCCACAACAGTCGCACTGTGGCTTCTCTTGATGGCAGACGTTTTTGTGATAAGACAGCTTTGATTTTGAACTGAAATAAATAGAAAAGATTATGTTTTTTATTTTTCGGGATAAAAAGTAGCCTACGTGTTTATCTAAGGTATCAAATTTCGTCGAAATTGGTCCAGCCGTTTGTGCGTGTTTTCATCCAGGGTGTCAGCTACCATGGTCATGAACGGGCGTTATCTAATATTTATTTGCTTTTCTTTCCATCCAAAGGTTGTCTGAAAGAAATCGCTGTAGGCGATAAGACCGCCCTTATACACCAAATATCTAACATATTGTTATGTTGTATATTTTCTACTTTTTTATTTTTTGTTTCATATTTGTATTTCATTGCAATTTGTTTTTGGTGTATAATAAAGTTGCGATTGTAGATTGTACATAGTTTGTAGCGATGATAACTCAGTGGTTAGCACGGTAGGTTCGCATGCCGAAGGGCGTGGGTTCAAACCCCAACAATGAGCTTGAGCTGCCGGTGAAGGAAAACATCGTGAGGAAACCATAGCATGGTGGTAGCGTACTCTCTAGTACTCACCTGGCTAGCTACCACCCTCAAGTTGAAAATCTGCCGCCAAGCATCTAACGGTGTGTTCCGGCAGCCTCGCTTGAGAGCCAGTTCCATTCCAGGCTAGGTGTGCTTTCCCATCTTCGACCACACCTTCACTTAACATCAGGTAAGCTGTCGTCAAACACCTAGCCTGTCAACCATTAAAAAAAAAGACGTGTGGCACTCGGGGACTGCCGCGGTAAAGCTATTGCATAGCATTTTTACACCGATACAACCAATGCCACCTAGAGGCGAGTTGCTGAACTAAAGAGACCAGCGTGATATTTCCAAAAAGTCATTAAAGTTCTGCTATTCATCGATAGATGGCAAAACTAAAAAGTATCACCGCTGTGCCGGTGGGAGTGGGGGGTGTTAGGTTATTTTCGTTACGGAATTTCTGGATTCCGCGATAGAAGCTATACAATAGCTTAAAAAAAAATTCTAACAGGGCCGTCTTTCTACTCTATTCTTACCTGAAAGATTTATCACAATCCATACACTTGTGTTCTTCGAACACATGTTTCGCACATTCGTGTCTAACTATTCTCTTTTTCAGTGTAGTGGTTAGTGTGCACTGAACACATCGGTACGCAGACATGTGTAGTGTACGATGGACAGTCAAATTATCTTTGTTCAAGAAATATGCTTTGCAGACGTCGCACTGGTACTTGTTACCTTTCTGTAATAGAAAACGAACTTTACTTGGTGGTAGATCTCCTTAGCAGGAGGTCATCTAGGTAGGTACCACCGCAGTACCAGGTATTCTGCCGCCAAGCAGTAGTGTATAAACATTACTGTGTTCCGGTTTGAAGGGTACTGTAGCTAGCGAAATTACTGGGCTGTTGAGACTAACCATCTAAAGTCTCAAAGTAATGAGCACCAAAGCAGCGATGCCCTGGACTTTGTTTTGTTACTCAAAGTTCTGTGTATCGCTGCAATGGACACGGACAGGCGTTATCTCTTACCATCAGGAGAGCGTCTCGTTCGTCTCATTATTTTTCACATAAAAAAAAAAAAATACGAAAGGTAATGAAAAAAAATAAAACCAGCCAAGTGCGAGCCGGACTCGCGCACAGAGGGTTCCGTACCATTATCTATAAAAACGGCACAATAATCACGTTTGTTGTAAAGGGAGCCCCCTCAAATATTTATTTTATTCTCTTTTTTAGTATTTGTTGTTATAGCGGCAACTGGCGGCGGCGGTCGGTTCACACGCTGAAAGGCGTGGGTTTAACACCCAACAATGAGCTTGATTAGCTTGATTAGCCTTTCGCAGCGTAGGACGTCCACCCACAAGGTGGACAGACTACCTAGGAACGCGCTGGATGCGAGCCGCTTCCAACCGGTCTTTGTGGAAGTCAATGGGGGAGGCCTATGTCCAGCAGTGGACGTCCTACGGCTGAAATGGTGATGATGATGATGATGAATGAGCTTGATTTGCTGGTGAACATAAACAATGTGGGGAAACCACAGCATGGTAGGGTACTTTCTAGTACCCTACCATGCTGCAGCCAGTAGCCTCACTTCAGAGCCTGGCCAGTCCTGGAATACCAGGCTAGGTATATTATTACAATCTTCGACCAAACCGTCACTTAATATCGGGTGAGCTAACATCAAACAGCTAATACCCATTAAATCTAAATTTGAAAAACATTGAAATCACTCCCTAAATTAATTCAAATTCAAGTTATTAAATTAAATTCAAATTAATTCTACTGACACAAAACAGTTACATTCTGAGGTTACATTTATGTCACAAAATTATAAAACAACAAAGTAAATTCAAAATAAAATGTAAAATTAAAATATAATGTCAGGTTCAAATTTTCATTTTCAAAGTTCATTGCATCAAGTTTAAATATAATGTCAAAATACAAATAAAATGTCAAAACTAGATATACACTGTCAAATACTAATATATTCTTATAAGTTATCCTATATAAGTTCCTAAATGGTGGAGTAATTGGTATGCATATAATTATGTATATATCAATATAAGTCAAATTTAGAACCTTTCCCCTTTCTGAAATATGTAATGCATGTTAAACATTGTTGTGTGTGTTGTGTTGATTATAGAAAACTTTGAAATACGATTTGCAAACTTTGAAACGCGATTTGAAAATTTTGAAAGTTTGAGAGTTTTAAAACACTGATTACATGTCAACACAAAAATGTCAAAATAAGTAAAGAAAGAAAATAATTTTATTTTGTAACAGAACAAAAAAAGAAACAAAAATAACAACAAATAGAGACAAACAGTACTACTTGACTACTATTACTTAATTCAATAGAAAAAAACTTACCAACTTGACTCACCTGCTTGTGTTTCTTATTAAAATGATAATCCCTCAGTTTCTCCGTGTTGAAGCCAATAATGCAATCTGCACACTTGTATCGGAGCCTTTGAAACACTTCGCTGGTGACATCCTGAGCTCTCACCGTCCACATCTCAGCTTCAGTCATCGTGTGGAGCTCCACGATACTGGACGGCAGGTTCTTCAACTTGCGGGGTAGTTTTGAGTCTTTGCTCTGAAATTGAGAGGAAACCTTCTGTGAGTCTAATTTTTTAAAGAATCTTACTAATTTTGGACAGCCCGATTGGCTCATTGGTAGTATATCTGTCTTGAGAGCTGTAGGGTGTGGGTTCGATTCCCACTCAGGGCAAAGATTTTGTGAATATACAAATGTTTGGGTGTTCTGTATGTATGTACTTACAAAAAAAAAAGTTGTATATTCTATCAGTTATCTGACTTCCATCACACAAGCTTTGCTTAGTTTGGGGTCAGATGGCGCTGTGTGTAATGTCCTACGATATTTATTTATTTATTATAAATGTGAAAGTTTTCACGCAAAAACTATTAAACGGATTTGGATGAAATTCGGTATGGAGGTAGCTGAGACCCTGAATTAGCGCATAGGCTACTTTTTATCCCGAAAACGGGTAACACCGCGGGGCGCAGCTAGTATTATAAATGCGAAAGTTTGTGAGTATGGAGTAAGAATACATACTCCTACTTTTTTTATGTCGGTTAAAAAAAGGAGATTCCTATTACCTCAGTGGTACCTAGTATGTCTGCTTTAAGATTTATAGGGTGTGGGTTAGGTTAGGTTAGATTCCTACCCAGAACAAACATTTTGTGGTATAAACAATATGTTTGTTCTGTGTCTGGGTGTACCTACTGTATGTATTTACAATAAATATAGTGTAAACTCTTTATAACATTATTCTTTATAACGATAAACTCTCTATAACATAGAAAAGATCACAATTTGGTTGGTTTACCTTAAAACCCACACATTGATACACTCTTTATAGCGCAGCAGCCATTCTCTATTACGAAGAAATGTGTTCATATTTAGACACAGAAAATCGTCACGGTGTTATTGTTTATGTTATCTTATCAGGTTACGAAAGATGCCGACTAAACCTTTGAGGCTCGGAAACTTCTGAGGTCGTAAACAGCCGTCTTGCTTTTGTTATTGTTAATTGCCTTGAACACGTGCTTGGTTTGCTTGAAAGGATGATCTCGAACTAAACACCTACCTATCGTATTATCAGTCGTGAACCAACTTTGAAACTGTTAACATGGCCAGTAAAAGAAAAGCGTTAATTTAAGCGTTAAAAAGAAAATTATTGTTAATTTGGTTGTTTTTCTTTCTTCACTCCATATAACGGTAACTCTCTATAACGAAACTCAAGAGTTTCGTTATAAAGAGTTTACACGTATAAAAAAAGGGCTGACTGTCGGAAGGCAACAAAACGAATTATAAGTATACCTTTTTTCCTTTATCTTTTCTATCTTTTTTCCTTTTTAACTCGGAGAGTTGTACATCCTCGTCCGATTCATACTGTACTTTGTGATCATCACTGTCTTCAGCGGCGAAGTCTTCGAACTGGCTGTCTTCGAATTCTGGTTCGTCTTTTACTGAATCTAAAATTGGATTATCATTTTTCAATCTAACTTTTTTTTTTAACGTTGGCTCAGGTATTTTGTTAGCGCCACGACTAACCAACGAGAAAAAAAAAGATTTTACTCAAGCTAAGTGTTTGACTACAGCTCACCAGAGCCTCGATCGCGAACGACTTGCGAAAAAGTATTAGTATCGACATCGACAAAAATTAGTATGAGATTTGTACAGCTTTGTATGCTATCGAGGACTCGATACCTTTACGATGCGAATTCGATAAATTTTCGTGATCGAGGCTCTGATGTTAAGTCACGGTGCGATCGAAGATGGCAAAGCACATCTAGCCCGGACTGATTCTCAAATGAGGCTGCCGGAACACACCCTTAGGTGCTTAGCGGCAGATTTTCAACTTTAGGATGGTAACTAGCTTTTTTTTTAATGGTTGACATGCAAAATTTAACCCAGATCCATTGAGTAGTTTACGCGTGAAAGCGTAACAAACAAACAAACT
Source organism: Biston betularia (assembly GCA_905404145.2). Classification (NCBI taxonomy): domain Eukaryota; kingdom Metazoa; phylum Arthropoda; class Insecta; order Lepidoptera; family Geometridae; genus Biston; species Biston betularia. The sequence continues at coordinate 2,866,420 of FR989892.1, read as the reverse complement.
CACATTCATAATATTAGTTAGGACGCTTCTGTTGTATCGAAATTCTAGTCGGAAAAATTGGCGCTTCACCATTTTGTGGTGGCGGCCATCTTGGATTTGAAATTTATCATAGCGTATAGTATGCTACTAATCAAACCCTTTCATTTGATACCCATATCGAAAGAGTTGTGAAAAAACATGTAATCCGCCATTTTGTGGCGGCGGCGATCTTGGATTTGAAATTTATCATAGCGTATAGTATAGTACTAATCAAACCCTTTTATTTGATACCCATATCGAGGGAGTTGTGAAAAAACATGTAATCCGCCATTTTGTGGCGGCGGCCATCTTGGACTTGAAAGTTATCATAGCGTATAGTATTCTACTAGCCATCAAGCCCTTTCATTTGATACTTATATTGAGGGAGTTGTGAAAAAATATGTAATCCGCCATTTTGTGGCGGCGGCCATCTTAGACCGATTTTCATCAAACATAGCTAACAACACAAAACAAAATCAAAGTCGGTTCATCCGTTCGGGAGCTACGATGCCACAGACACACACACACACCCACTCGCAAACACACAGGCGCACACACCCACACACACAGAGAGAGAGACACGTCAATATTATAATGTGGCCTAACACACCTATGCTAAACATAAACCAAACACAAAAACATTTAGTAACTTTGAAAATTAAGAAATCATACCAAATTCTACATTATATTCAAGAGGCACTTCCTCAGACTCTTCCTTCACAAGCTCTTTGCTTGTATTCTCCGATAGATTAGAAAAGTCATGCTGGTCCAACTGAACAGTGACCAGGCCAGTGGTACCATGTTTGGTTAAGTCTTCAGGTGAATCCAGATATGTGTGCTGGAATGAACAAATGATTAATGAATTATAATAGCTAAAAACTATTAAGTACATCATACATATTAAGTACTAGCGGACGCTTTGCGGTTTCACCATAGTTTCCGTTCCCGTGGGAAAACAGGGATAAAAAGTAACCTATGTCACCCGGAGATAGTAAAGTTTCTCAACGGTGAAAGAATTTTTTAAATCGATCCAGTAGTTTCAGAGCCTATTCATTACAAACAAACTCTTTATAATAGTATAGACTAGCAGTCTGTCCCGGCTTCTCACTGGTAAACAAAACTCGATTAACAATATAAACATAGCCTATGTCACTCAGTGATAATGTAGCATTCTAATGATGAAAGAATTACTCAGATCAGTCTATTAGTTTCGGGGCCTAATCAATACAAACAAACAAAAAATCAAATCTTTCCTCTTTATAATTAGTATAGACCAAACATACTTACATTATCACAATCAGCCTTGCCTAGTTCCTGTATTTACTTAGACCATTAAAGAACAGATATGAATATAAATATTATTAACTAGCGGACGCCTCACGGTTTCGCCTGCGTAGTTCCCGTTCAAGTGGGAATACAGGGATAAAAAGTAGCCTATGTCACCTGGGGATAGTGTAGCTTCCCAACGGTGAAAGAATTTTTAAAATCGGTCCAGTAGTTTTGGAGCCTATTCAATACAAACAAACAATCAAATCTTTTCTCTTTATAATAGTAGATAGATAGATAAATGTTACCTTTTGTGAATACTCAATAAGCACATTATAAGACTTCAGTATCTTGTCCTGGAATTTTTTAACATTCTTTATAGCTGCTAAACATTCCCAGCATACTTGTACGGATAGTTCTTCTGGAATCTAAGAAAAAAACCTGCTTATAGAGAAAAAAAATAACAAAAATATGGCGAATCCAAAGTTTTTTTGTTCTTGTTTACATCTTGGGTTATAACTGTTTTTGACTGATAATTGGGTGTTATTGTTTTAAATACCGGTCTACATTCTTCAAGAATAAGATTAGAGATTTATTAACAAGAGATCACGCTACTCACGTCGATATCTCCAATTCTTTTAAGACACTCTTTAACATCTTTGTCATAGAACATTTTGCGATTGTAACTCAAGCAACCCACACATACTCCATTCACATTGTATCCCTCAATATTTATGTTGATTTCCTTCATTTTTCATAGTATTCGGCTTCGATATGGCGAAAAAAATATTTAACTACAAGGGAAGCTGCATTCTTTTCCGACAACCATTTTGCTTTTAGTGAAAAAAAAAACATGATGATCTTCTTCTTCTTTGATTTTGGCATCGCAATTTATGTATTTGCCAGTGTCAACTGTTTTGATATTTTCAAGTTTCATTAAAAAGTAGTCAAAGCCCAGTCTTGGTCAAGTTCAGTCTGTGTCATTTAAATCCAGTCATGTTTTAGTAAAGTAGTGACGATTTTACTATAAACTTCGATGGAGTTTTGGAAGCAACACGATATGTCATGTTTCACCACATTACTTTGCCACACTCGTGCTTGTAATTCGGTACTTTATTCAACACCACTATTTTTATACTCAAAAAAATCCTCAAATCCTCAAAATGCGACGCCAAAATCAAAGAAAAAGAAAAAATAAACATCATTTTCTGAGTTGAACATTTTTTATCCTACTTCAAAGTCAAATTCCTTTTTTATTATTTTTAAGCCAGGTACATACATTGTATTTAGCCAGTGGCAAAATTAATATGAAATACCTACATACCTACACCATCAGTGTCTCATCAAGTCGGTAATATATTATTTTTTTGGCTAAACCTAAAGTATTTTTTTTCTACTTACGATATTAATTAGTTCCGTAGTGGACACATTTGTCTGTTTTCCATCGCACAAAGGTAAAACTAAAATACACAAATATAAGTAAATTAGTAATGAGCGGACTTTTAGATTATTTTATTTTTAATGTTTTCCCCCCTTCGATTTAAGTTTTTTTAAATATCATATACCTAGGCTTGCGTTTGACCGTCATCTCGCTTGATGGTCTACGATGAAACACGCTCGCTTACAAGAAACTTATTCGCGACTTCGACTCGCCTTGAAGTTACCCAGACTGTATTATAGTACTAGTGTTAAAACAAGCTGGAGAAATGTAGGTAATGATTGGTACAGAATATCAAAAAGTATGTTAGAACAATAACAGTTTATTTATTTTATAGTAACAAAACGTAAAATAATATACCAGGGACATGATAACATAAGTTTCTTTTTATCATTTAAGTTTCGTTGGCAATAGACTTTTAATTAAGTAATTTTACCACAGATTACAATTTTACCTACGTTTTTTTTTCATAAATTTGCCCCATCGGGCCGGCTATAGCTATAAAGCTTTACTTTCGAGTTTATGAAGTGGCTCAAAGTATTTTATTGCTAAGCTTTACTAAGTTATTTACTTTACGGTTTTATATTCTTGTAATGAACTAAATGATCACATTCTCTCAGTTTCGCCGCTGCCTGTTCTGGTGTAAGATCTCTCTGTGGTTGGGCTAGCATTTCGTAGCCCACCATGAATTTCTTAACAGTAGCTGAACGAAGAAGCGGGGGAAGGTAAAGAGCGTGCAGCAACCAATGGGGAGAGTCACCAGCTACTGAGCCATGACCAGTTGGAGCACCTACGAATGAAAAAAAAACATCATTAAAAATTTAAACGCAAGCAAGTTTTTAACATCTTAAATGGAAATAATTTTAATATAGGTAAATGTGTATACTATATGCCCGTCTTAGTTGTTTTAGACATAATTTATTGTAGGTACATGTACCTACCTACATAAACCTACATTTTGCTGTTGACAGGCTAGGTGTTTGACCACAGCTCACCGAAAATGTTAAGTGACGGTGTAGCTATATGAAGATGGTAAACACACACAAATCCGTTCATGTAGCATGTACGCTTATACGTCACAGAATACATAATATGGGTTTTTTTTCTTTGGTTTTGGCGTCGCATTTTGAGGATTTGCCAGTGTCAAGTGTTTTATATTTTCAAGTTTCACAAGTTAAATAAGTTGCCTCGTAACTATAGATATAGTCAAAGTCCAGTCTTGGTCAAGTACAGTTCATGTCAGTCAAGTCCAGCCATGCTTTAGTAAAGTAGTGGCGACTTTACTATAAAGCTTCGATGGAGTTTTGGAAGCAACACGAAAAGTCATGTTCCACCACATTATATCATTTACCCACACTCGCACTTCTGATTCGGCACTTTATGAATAAAACACCACCATTTTTATGCATAAACACTCGACAAAACACTAGTTTTAGAAAAAAATACAACGGGGCGACACGACTCTTTCCGCGTTTCCGCCAATATTAACATGGGTGTCCGAGTTGTTATATGTATGCTTTTGTGTTGCCATACTCACCGTGCCATCCCATGCTGTATGGAAAGCTGCATTGAAATAGGTTGTCGTAAATCGTATTCAATCCCTTCATAATTTCAGCTAGAGCTCTCTGCTGGGCCGGACTAAGGTCTGGCATCCTTTGGGGCTGACCGTTCAAAGGTAGCAACATAGTTTCATACGGCCAGGCAGCCCAGTAAGGAACTAAGGCCACCCATTCCGAGTTTTGCAAGACAATGCGTTCCTGTAACAATTTGAGTATGATTTTTTTCATCAGGCGTTTGAAGATAAAACTTTTAATATGATTTTATTTTCAGGCGTTTGAATTCTAGTTCTGAAAATTTTTATTTGACTACGTAAACAATGTTAAGGTATTTCAGATTTGAAAGAACATATCTTTTTGTAAAAAAAGACATGAAATTAACGACATAATGCCATTAGATGAAATTTTTACCTTTTTCTCCAACTCACTCGCCAAATAATCAACCAACATCGACTTGCCATACTTGATAAAGTATTCTTTTTGACATCTGAAAGTAGAAGAACGACGAATTTAAAAAAAAAGTATCACTGATAAATAAAATACCTAAGCCAAAACGTTTAAAAACTTTCGACATGTGTGTTTCCGTACTAAAATGGATTAGCGATCCTGGCGGACGTAAACGGAAACTAAAGCGGCAGCCATTTTGAATTCCTTTTGGCACCGCTTCAGACGAATCATCAGGGTCTAAGGGTACCGCAATATTAGCGAAGGTTTTTTTTGTTTATTCTGAGTTTATTAATTCAACAATGTATACGAAATTTTACCCTACTATACCCCATTCAAAGCCATCCCTTTAAATTGTTGCGATTGTAATTTTTTTTTAACTATTGGCAGTTTAGGTGTGTGTCTCTTGGTGGTAGATCTCCTCAGCAGGAGGTCGTCTAGGTAGGTACCACCGCGGCACCAGTTATTCTGCAGCTAAGCAGTAGTGTGTAAATATTACTGTGTTCCAGTTTGAAGGTAGCGAAATTACTGGGCTGTTGAGACTAACCATCGAAAGTCTCAAAGTAATGAGCGCCAAAGTAGTGATTCCCTGGACTTTGTTTTGTTACTCAAAGTTCTGTGTATCGCTGCAATGGTCATGGACAGGCGTTATCTCTTACCATCAGGAGAGCGTCTCGTTCGTCTCATTACTTTTTACATAAAAACTAATTGACCACAGCTTTCGGGGAAACAGGGACAGAGTAACGGAAAAAGAACAGTCCCGTTCAGAACGGAACGTATGGTCACATTAGGTGTGTTATACCATCTTCCATCACACTATCTCTTAACATCAGGTGAGCAGTGATCAAACACTTAGTCTGTCAACCATTAAGAAAAATGTATTGACCTTTTTGACCGAACAGGTATTTGTAAACTTCGATGTGATTTTTAAAACACTTCACAAAAAATATCTGACTAGAATCTAAAAAAAATTTAGACAAATAAGGCCTGTTTGTAGGCAAAAGAAAGCTCAACAATTACTATTTTAATTAGTGAAGTTTAAAAAAAAATGTTTTAAAAATGTGACATAGTCTGGAAATAGAAGTGATTTTGACACATTTTTACTATAGGTACTTACGCACGTTACTTATGCACGATTAAACACGTTTCATATATCGTATACTCCGATTATAGCTTCGGCCACCGGTGGCCTTCTTCAAGGAGACAAAGCAGAGCCCGCGTGGCCTCGTTTAGCACAACGGCCCGCTGCGCGCCTTGCACGTGAAGATAGCGGGGAAAGACGGCGACGTGATGGCGTTAGCATGACGGAGCCGCACTGTATTCCGCTTTGTCTCCATGAAAAAGGCCACCGTATAGTCGAAACTATATTCAGGGCATTCACATCATTGTAACGTGGTCTTAAAAAGAAGTTTAGTTCCTATTTCCTGACAGCCCTGTTGGTTCATTGGCAGTATGTTTGCTCCAAGAGCCGAAGGGCGTGTGCTCGATTCCCACCCAGGACAAGCATTTTGTGATATAAACAAATGTTTGTTCTGTGTCTGGGTGTTCTGTATTTATTATAAGTATGTATTTACAAAAAAAAACTATTTAAGTATTCTATCAGTTATCTGTCAACCATAGCACAAGCTTTGCTTAGTTTGGGGTCAGATGGCGCTGTGTGTAATGTCCTATGATATTTATTTATTGATTTCTTGCCATATACCCACCTATCTTTAATCCTTGGCTCGTTAGGCAGGAAACTAGAAGCCCAAATTTGGCAGTGGGGATGTGGGTTGGAGCATCCCATCACAGCACCTTTGTTCTCGAAGATCTGGACCCAGGTGTACTTGCAACCCAGCTCTGTCAGCTGATTTATCCATCTGGAACCAAATTAAAAATCTCACGCTACGTTAGGAGCTAGCCGAGTCCTAGAAAGTACCCTACCACCATGCTATGGTTTCCTCACGATGTTTTTCTTCACGGCAGCTCAAGCTCATTGTCGAGGTTTGAAGCCACCGCGCGAACCGAAGAGAACGCGAAGTGAAGCTGCCGGAACACACTGTTAGATTGGCGGCAGATTTTCAACTTGAGGGTAGCTAGTCAGCCGATTACCAGCCGGTACCTATTAATACTAAGACACAAAATCCTCAAGAATGTTGTGTGTCCGGCCTTTTTGAAAGAAAGAAAGAAAGAAATCATTTTATTTAGTAACTTTAAGACACAAAAAACAAAAACGAACAAACAGTTACAAAATAAAGGCTCGCCTCAGCATAATACTGGTCATACTAAATATGACCAGCGCTGGTCTTCCGGTGAGCCCCTGTAGTTGAAAATCAAAGTGAGTGTGGTGTGTTTTTACCCAAATGTCCGGCCAAACTGGCTGGTCTGCCCGGCTTTTAGGTTTGGCGACCTGGCAACCCTTGTCGCAGCTCTACTCAGAACTTTAAGTAAACAAAATAAAGTCCAGGCATCGATGCTTTGGCGCTCTTCGTTCGTTCTTTTAAACATTTGATGGTTAGTCTCAATCAATAGACCAGTACCTAATACCAGTTTATCACATTTCATAAGTGAATACTTACTCAGTAATGACTGCCATGATTTCCTCTACGGACATGAGTGGAATGGTCATCGAGGAATCTGGATGGAAGCACATAACCCTGGAAAAGTATTAAGAGACTAGTTTGGTGAAATAAGGCAGTCGATCGTGTTTTTGTCATTACATAATAACCTAAGCTAATATTTATTTGAATGTTCAAGTATTTAGTTTATTTCCGCTTAACAGTCGTTCCAGTTACAACAGCGATGAGGATTTAACTATTCTTTATTAATACTGCAGTTTGTTGGTCTACCTGCATGTGCCCCGTGCCTGCTGGCTCTGGAAGAGAGGGTGCTCCGCTGGCGGGGGCTCCGGGACGCGCTCTAGAAGCGCCGGGAAGTCGTTCGGGAACACGTACGTTGATGCGTAGTTAGGGTTCCGCTGAAACATTTAGATTTAAAAACAAATGTTTGTTCTGTGTCTGGGTGTACCTACTGTTTGTATTATGAGTATGTATTTACAAAAATAAAGTATACAAATATACTATCAGCTATCAGGTTCTCATAGTACAAGCTTTGCTTAGTTTGGGGCTAGATGGCGCTGTGTGTAATGTCCTGCGATATTTATTACTCGTATATAATTTCCTGGTACCTGCCCATTAGACCTGATGGCACCAGCTTTCAGCGGATTTTCAGGGTCTGGAGGCAGCTCCTCAGCAGTGGCTTCTGTCTGGCCACTCCAGGGTCTTCTGCAGCGATGTGGAGACACCAAGATCCATTCGTCTTTTAACGGATTATACCGTACGTGCTGATGCTCTGGAAAATATATAATTAACAATGAATAATGTACAACATGAAATATATGATGTGCAATACATAATATTTAATACATAATATACAATATATAATAGATAACATACAATATATAATACACAATATACGATATATAATACATAATATACAATATATAATAAGTGTTTCTTGCCTTGCCAACGAAACCTTAATTTTTAAGTTTTACAGGCAAGGTGATTGACCACAGCTCACCTGATGTTAAGTGACAGTGTCGTCAAAGATGGTAAACACAACTAGCATGAAATGGAACTGGCTCTTGACTGACGCTGCCGAAACTACTGGACCGATCTGAATAATACTTTCATCATTAGAACGCTACGCTGAGTAACATAGTTTAGACATATTGTAAATCGAGTTTTGTTTTACCCATGCGAAGCTGTGACGGGTCGCTAGTAATTAAATAAAGGAATATCAAAATGTAGTAAGTTAAAAAGTCTATATATACCTAAAAGTACTTACCAACGGGATCGAATCTCTTCATTTTAGCGACACGTCCGCTCTCTTTCGCGGTTAGATAGCTACTGGTGAGTGTTATACTCATATTCTGTGTATCTCAGCGACAATTAATGTTGATAACACAATACATAGAGTATGAAAGTCAGAAGTGAACAGAACTGTAGGTTTTAGATTTTTGACGTGAATATGTTTTTAAATTTGTTTCCTTGTTTCAATTCAGATAACTGATGATCAGTGGCGGCCTTAGGGGGTGGCATGCAGGGCAACCGCCCGGGGCCTCGCTCTTGCAGGGGCCTCGCGTCCTCGTAGAAAAAGTCTTTACCATATACATAAATGTATCTCGCGCCTCGCACTTAACAAAACCCCCCCTGAACGCAAGGTTTCATTATTAGTGCAAGCATGTTACAAACACTCGAGCACTCAAACTAATTTTTTAGTAAAACGGACTCGAAGAAAAAGGGCCTCACAATGATCTGTCGCCCCGGGCCTCGCAACAGCTAAGGCCGCCGCTGCTGATGGTAACAAAATAGGGGGATATATTTTGAACTTGCAGATACATTGTAGCGATGATAGCTCAGTTGTTAGCGCGGTCGGTTCATACGCCGAAGGGTTCAAACCCTAGCAATAATAAGCTTGAGCTGCCGGTAAAGGAAAACATTGTGAGGAACCCATAGCGTGGTGGTAGAGTACTTTCTAGTACTCGGCTTGTCAGCTTACACCCTCAGGTATATAGTAAATCTGTCGCCAAGCACCTAACGGTATATGTTCGGGCAGTCTCACTTGGGAGCCAGCCAGCACAGAACATCAGATGAGCTGTGATCAAACACCTAGCTTGTCAATCATAAAAAAACATATATCTACTATCTTAATACGAAGTGTAATAACACTACACAATTAAAATTACATATATTTATGACTGTGTAATACATTGTGAAAAAGTTGTACATACATAAGTAGAAATTTTGGCTTTTATACCTAATACAAGGTTATAAGCTTTGCGTGTAATATGCAGAAAGAGGGCCATATTAGGTAGGCACTCATTATTATAAAAGCTTTGCTTAGTTTGGAGCTAGATGGCGCTATGAGAAATGATTTCAATTATTTTTTTTTACTTTTAATATCTGAAAATAATAAAGTCCTGGTTGCTTCAAAAAAGTTTTTACTCTATAAATTAATATTTGAATTTTTGATGAGTTCTGTCTCGGTTCTCAGTGGTTGCGTTTGGTTTACGTTGTCTCTATAGTGGGGTCAATTTTGGTCGTAGTTATTCAATTTAATTTAATTTAATTTTCAAACTACTAAAATACTAAAATATTGTATGTCCACGAGGACAAAACTGTTTAGAGTACCTTGTATTGTAAAAAATTTATCACCTTAAATTGTACACAGTTTTGCACAATAAAATATTTCATTTCATTTCAAAACGTAAAAAAAATATGTGTATATGAAAATGTAATTGACCTTCAACAAAATATATATATATACATAATTATAATAATATGAAATTCTGATTTTATTTTTCGCTATTTCACGGTTGATTTCATAGTAAAAGTTTTTTAAAATAATGAGTGCAATGATTCCCTTTCAGCATAGTACCCCAAGCTTATAACCCTGTATAGAGCAGCATTTTTTTTACTATTTCAAAGGTGTGCCAATAATAAAAGCAAAGTTGATACAACCCATCGCTAATACACACCCAAACATTAAGTGTCGTAACATTATTAGGCAACTAAGTAGGGAACGTAATGCTTCTGCACTAATATCTACTTTATCTTTGACCTACCAAAGACGATCACACAAAAAATACAACGCGGCAAATTTATCTTTAGACGTAAGCGAGGGAGACACAATCGTATTCATTGAAAGGAAATGATAAATTAGTAAAAGCAATTTTTTTTTTCACTATTAAGCCGTCTGTACTCAATTTACAGATATAATAAGTTGTAAACATAGATTAGCAATTTAAAACAATAAAAGTTTAATACACAAGTATTATGATAAGTTACTAAGATAAAAAAAAAAGAAACCATTTGCTTACCGAAGCAATTCTATTCTATTTTGTATCGTACTAGCTGTATATATATGAACGATACAATAAAGCATATTTTTTCTTTTATTGGTTACCTGGAAGAGATCGCTGTTAGCGATAAGGCCGCCTTGTGGCACTAGTTCATAAGGTTCTTTTGTTCTCTGTACTCTTTTCTGTTTATGGTGTGCACAATAAAGAGTTATATTTAATAAATAAATAATAAATATCATAGGACATTACACACAGCGCCATCTGACCCCAAACTAAGCAGAGCTTGTGCTATGGAAGACAGATAACTGATAGAATACATAAATACTTTTTTTTTTTTTTGTAAATACATACTTATAATACATACAGTACACCCAGACACAGAACAAACATCGATGTTATTCACACAAATGTTAGTCCTGAGTGGGAATCGAACCCACGCCCTTCAGCTCTCGAAGCAGACACACTACCAATGAACCAACAGGGCTGTCACTATATATGTGTATTTAAGTATGTATTCACAAAAAAAAAAGTATGTATGTATTCTATCAGTTATCTGACTTCCATCGCACAAGCTCTGCTTAGTTTGGGGCCAGATGGCGCTGTGTGTATAGTCCTTGTTATGTTATGCAGAAGCGAGCCATTCGTGCCATATGTGGGGTTCAGGCCGATGTCTCATGCGTGGAGCTTTTTAGGGAACTGCAGATACTGCCGTTGCCGTGTGAGCTTATTTACCAAGTAGCCCTTTTCACCCATACTAACATCGATAAGTTTCAACGCAGGGGCGTACACAGTACGTTGGATCTTCGCAGCAATAAAAAGAAAGACCAGCTTGTAACACCGTCACACCGGCTCGTCAAGTCGGAGAGGTCGGTATACATTTTGGGGCCCGCGGTCTACAACCGCGTACCCGCCTCCGTACGGGATGCAGCTTCCACCGCGTGTTTTAGAACCAAGTTAAGATCTTGGCTGCTAGAAACCTTGTTTTATGACATTGACGAGTACTTATTTCAAACTTAAAGATTATTGAATTACTAGTAAGTAATTATGATTTTTTTGTCATGTCATTTTAATATATTGACAATATTGTTTTGGTATTGACATATTTCATATTGACAGTATTTTTGTATTGACAATATTTTTTATATTGACATGTTTGGATATTGACATACCTTATTTTGACATGTAATCAGTGTTTTAAAACCCATTTAATGACATCTTTAAAATTTTAAAGTGACTTGTAACATTGGTGTTATCAACAAAGTATTTGTATTTGTCCTACGATATTTATTTATTTTTTATATATATATCTATATGTATCATATTCTGATTCTGCCCTAGATACAGAATAAACCTGCTCTCACCTATGGGACGGCTGTGCCAAGTATCAGCTTAAGGCTCTGGAGTCGATCGAGAGGCGCGCTAGGAGACTAATTGGCGACGACGCTCTGGCCACGCCTCAGTTACAAAGCCTTGAGCACCGACGTAAACTCGCTTGCTTGTCTGTCTTCTATCGGATACATTTCGGGGAGTGTGCCACGGAATTGCACAATTTGGTTCCGCCAGCCCCTTTCTATTACCGGTCGGCTAGGCCTAAGCGCCATACATGGTGGTTTTTTTTTTTTTTATGTAAAAAGTAATGAGACGAACGAGACGCTCTCCTGATGGTAAGAGGTAACGCCTGTCCACGACCATTACAGCGATACACAGAACTTTGAGTAACAAAACAAAGTCCAAGGCATCGCTGCTTTGGCGCTCATTACTTTGAGACTTTCGATGGTTAGTCTCAACAGCCCAGTAATTTCGCTAGCTGCAGTACCCTTCAAACCGGAACACAGTAATGTCTACACACTACTGCTTAGCGGCAGAATAACTGGTACTGCGGTGGTACCTACCTAGACGATCTCCTGCTAAGGAAATCTACCACTTAACAAATATTCCCCACGTACGGACTGAGCGCTTCGATTCCACATCCTTCATACGCACAGCGAGGATGTGGAACTCTCTGCCAGCGTCTGTTTTTCCCGCGAAGTACAATTTGGGTGTCTTCAAATCTAGAGTAAACAGGTTTTTTCTAGGTAAGCGTGCTTCATCTTGGACTGCATCCTGCTTAACATCAGGCAGGGTGTGGTCAAACGTGAACCTATTCTGTATATTAAAAAAAAAACATCTGTCGTCACATAAAAACTATAAAATAAATGATTTTCTTGACGATAAATTTTAAATGATTAACTGTGCCATTTTTTACATAATTATTTTTTTGACAATTATAGTATGCAACTTAATTTTTCGGATTCCATTTTGTTAATATAAATGATTGAATACCATAATTTTAAGTTAAGCCTCTAATATTGCATGTTCGTACTGAACGTAACTGTTTCTCTACCTATATATTAAGACCTTAATGTAACACAGCATATCAATAAACCATACTTTGACTTTGACTTTGAAAAATGTTTGTCATGGTGGGAATTGAATCCACGCCCTACAGTTCTTGAAGAAGATATTGTATCAAATGAGCTATCATAAGAAATAAGCTGGCATGGGACGAGAAGGACCTGTTATAAATTTGACAAATTTCTGTATCTGAACTAGTAATATATTTTATACAAACACATAAATTTTGAGAAAACGACTTTATTTTTAAAAAAATAGTACCTAATTGTTTTGTATTTTTAATCGTGTTTGTTATAATCGTTGTAATGTAATGTAAATATATATACGGTTAATTTAGGATTGGTTAGGCATGCGCTCTATGCTGTGATTGTTTGCTTAAATTTATTTTAGAATTTACCGCCATCTATGCTTATTTTTTGAACTACTGAGATCCAATTTTTAGAAAAAAAAACTTTGGTTATGGCGTCGCGTTTTGAGCATTTGCCGGGGCCAAGTGTTTTATATTTTTAAGTTTCAAGAGTTAAATAAGTTGTCTAGTAGCTACAGTTATAGTCAAAGTCGAGTCTTGGTCAAGAACAGTCCGTGTCAGTCAAGTCCAGTCATGCTTTAGTAAAGTAGTGGTGACTTTATTATAAAGCTTCGATTGAGTTTTGGAAGCAACACGAAAAGTCATGTTTCACCACATTATAACATTTTCCGACACTCGCGCTTGGGATTCCATACTTTATGAATAAAACACCATCATTTTTATGCATGCAAACACTCGACAAAACACTAGTTTTGGAAAAAAATACAACGGGGCGACACGACTCTTTGCGCGTTCCCGCCAAAACTCGCCATCTAGTTAAGATTTTCCGAACCCCAAGCGGTATATGCCATCAACTAACGCCATCTGTGATAATTTTCCCAAAGCACATGCTTTATTTTTCACAGCTGACGTAACGATTTATTACGCCATTGGTGTGTTTGTGTGCGTGTACAGCTATAGGTGCTTGCGGTGTGTATACTGACACAGTAACATAGTTTTGCCTTGCTATGTATAATATTTATGTATTATATGTTTTTATGTGCAGGGTTGTTTGTGTGAGTATTTCTACGCCAAAGCGTCGCCATTTTGAATGAGAATCAAGAGAATTGAAAACTCGATAGCATGATTTCAGCCTTGAAATTGTTGTAAACTTTGAGTCGTTGGTGCTCGTAAAAGAAATTATTGCAAGTATAAAAACAAACGTTGAAAAAAATGCATATCCAACGCTCAGGAAAATAAAGAAGACGAGATAAAAATTGTATGAAAAGGAAACTATTTTTTTTTAATTTCTTTGCTACTTTTGGATTGGCGCAGATAGCTTTACAGATTTAATACAAACAAAAAAATGTCATGGTGATGTAAATTTATTAAAAATCTTAGATTATCTGATAGTTTGAATAAATGAACATTATCTGCAATAAATATAATTAATAACAATCTATGGCAGGACACGTTCTAAAGTGTTTTTTTAAATTATGAATTGACATATAGCGTTTAATCTTCATATAACCTGAAATATTTTTTTTCCAAAATATCAGGTGTTTTAAAGTATTATTGTTTTTTTTTATTACTAATACAGACCTATATAATGTAGGCAAATGTTTTTTTGCCACAATTTGACTGATGGTAGATAATTGTTTTTTAACGATTTCGCCAAGGATAAAAATACCTATGTCGATTGAATTAATTATTTTCAATTGAAAATCGACTAGCATTATTTTTTCGATTGCGTCGAGGTCAAAGGTATCTGCAATATGTTTGAATATACCTACCTACGTCATTTCTATGCGCATTTTGCAATGCGGTAGTTAGTTTGGATAAATTAAGAGTTTCTCCAAAATTTTTGCGCATTGTCCAACCAAAGCTTATAATAGGAAAAGAGATTATTGAATTAAATAAATATAAATATAAATAAATTTATTATTTAAATTTGATTGTATATGATATTTAGAACTTACTAAGAATTGTTTAGTTTACTTTTTAAATTATGAAATTTTTATCTATTTAATTTAATTATTTTACATATTTTTTTAATTGTATCTTTTTATGAATGAATTCCGAAATTGAAAATTGTATTTGACATATTGATATCTATATTAAGGATTTTAAAATATATATCTACTGTATTCAATAATAATAAATTCCTAGTAAATAATTTAAAATATTATTAGTAAGTAATTATAATATTTTTGTTTTTATTGACATAATTATTTTATATGTGAATGCAATATAAACATAAAACATAAAAAATATTATCTATACATTAAATAATCATCTAAAAGTACTTATAATAGAATTTACATTACACTGACTAACATTTTAATATCTCTTATCACTATAAACGTCGAAATGGTGGGCGTATCGTAACCACTACTACACAGGGTTACGCATAACGGTACCACTAAGGTGAAAAAAGTTGTATTTTAATTTATTTAATGAACAAAATCCACGTAGTAGTTATACTTATTGGTAGATCTTATTAACAAAACGTCATCTAGGTAGGTACCACTGCAGTAACAGATATTCATCCGCCAAGCAGTACTGTGTAAACATTAGCTGCTAGTGAAATTACTGGGCTGTCGAGGCTAATCAACAAAATTTTGTCATTATTTAAAAAAGAATAATTAATCAACGAAAGTCGCAAAGTAATAATCGCCAAAGCAGCGATGGCGTACATTCTGTTGCTCAAAGTTTTGTGTATCGCTGCAATGGTCATCGGCATGCGTTATCTCTTACCATCAGGAGAGCGTCTGGTACGTCTCATTTCATTTACATAAAAAAAAGCCTTTTTTTATAGCGATGATAGCTCAGTGGTTAGCGCGGTAGGTTCGCATGCCGAAGGGTGTGGGTTCAAACCCCAACAATGAGCTTGAGCTGCCGGTGAAGGAAAACATCGTGAGGAAACCATATCATGGTGGTAGCGTACTTTCTAGCACTCTAGAAAGCTTGCTACCACACGAGAGTTGAAAATCTGCCGCCAAGCATCTAACGGTGTGTTCCGGCAGCCTCACTCGAGAGCCAGTTCCATTCCAGGCTAGGTGTGCTTTACCATCTTCGATCACGCCTTCACTTAACATCAATCAGGTGAGCTGGGGTCAAACACAGCCTGCCAACCATAAAAAAAAAGTGAATACACACTCCTTACAGCTCAGTTGTTTCCTTCCGCGTAATCCTTTATAAGTATATATACAAGATGATGTCATAGACAGACAATTATTATATTGTTGTCATATTGCAATGTACGAAGGCAAAACGTTAACTAATTTTCATTTGTTTTTCACTCACGACAAAACAGACGACGATACTATCTCGAAGTCTGTGCAGCCTAGAACCATCTATTCGATGCAAATAAAACTTTATTTTTATTTTAAAAAGTATTGATACAAACTAGACGCTCTCCTGATGGTAAGAGATAACGCCTGCCCATGACCATTACAGCGAAACACAGAACTTTGAGTAACGAAACAAAGTCCAGGGCATCGCTGCTTTGGCGCTCATTACTTTGACTTTCGATGGTTAGTCTTAACAGCCAAGTAATTTCGCTAGCTGCAATACCCTTCATGTAAAAAAAACAACTCGACGTAGATAAGTATGGAGGTTACAAGTATAACGGCAACCGTTGACTTGACATAGACAGATTTTGTTGAGGTTTGCCATTGTTTTTTTAGGCACTCAAGGAATCCTTATACAGCCGACGACGTGACATCATTAGAGGTAAATTGAAAGTCAAGTTTATTTTATGTTTTTTATTAAAATAAACCCCGTCTCATAGTTTAATGAGTTTTAAACGTGAAAATCATATACAGGAATGTAATATTTCAAAATGGTTTTGGAATCAGCAAAGTATTTTTTTTCTTTACTTACCGAATTATATCTAGAGCTATTGAGACTAACTATCCAAAGTCTCAAAATAATAAAGCGACAAAGTAAAGATGCACTTGATTTTGCTATGTTAACCAGAGGTCTGGGTACCTATAGCTGCAATGGTCATGGATAAACGTTATCTCGTATTTTATTTTTTTTTTATTTTAAGAGCTTTTTCGCTTAGCAACCACATCACCCTTCATATTTATTTATTTAATACTTTATTGTATACACTTACAAAATGGCATGTACAAAAGGAGGGCTTAAGGTGGTTTGATTTCCATATAAATAAATTTTTGCTATATATGGTCAAATGGAGCATAATTTTACAGTGAAATCACAGCTACTGGCATTTATTTTGGTCTTCATTTGCGGTAAATTACAATTGTTTGATTAACAGCAAAGTATTAGCATAATTTACTGTTTTATTCATAAATAATTCAGAAATTTGTTTTTCTGCTAATAATCTACTTTATTCAAGCAATTGTGATTTACCGCAAATATGGTACAAAATAAATGCCAGTAGCTGTGACTTCACTGTAAAATTATGCTCCATTTGTCCATGAATGGTAAAAAATTATTTTGGTCTTTATTTGCGGTAAATAGATATTAGGTACCTATTAGGGATTTTATAATTAAAATTAAAAACTCAAATGTGATATATATCTTTCTAGTGATTACAAAAACAAACTTTATTTGAAAACTCATAAATAAAACTTTTTTTTTTAATAGTTTTAGGCAAGAAATCAAATAGAAAACTAGCTGTTACCTGCGGCTTCGCTCGTGAAAAGTTTGTGAGTATAGATGGATGTTTGCGGATTTGTATGAAATTTGGTATGCATGTAGCTAAGACCCTGGATTAACACATAGGCTACTTTTTATCCCGAAAACATGTAGCGGGTACCCGCAGCTAGTATACAAAATTACAAAAAAAAAAACTAGTCTATGTAAATCCTCATGATATAAATTATCTCCTTGTGTAAATTATATCAACATCAGATCAGCCGTTTAGTCGTGACAAAGTAACAAACAGAGTTACAAATGTTTTCATGAAACTATTTTTATTCTATTTTTATTTTTAATTTTTTAGTGAAAGCAGCAAGACCCCACAGATTTAAGTCGCTTCTCTTATCTCAAAACTCGTGTCGACTTCTGCGATCACCATCATCACGAGCCGCGCTCTCAGTCCAATGTAAGACATAAATCTCTTTACACCAGTTCCGTTCCGGCTATGGCAAAACTGACAATCGCTGGAATCCCATAAAATTAGAAAAACGAAGACGTGTTGTAAGTCTAACGCGTGGTGCGCGCGCATATACATCGACCCGATATCTGTTATCGCAGGAACTGGCACCAGTAGCCGTCCGTACGTCGCCGCGAGTTGACGTGTGATGGGCGAGCTACAGTATCCGGGCGCTCCGAGCGTGGCTGAAGATGAGCGCCAGTACAGGGCTCCGTTCCGTCGCGCGCCTCAGTACAGGTGGCCCGCGCCGCAGCCCCCGCAGCCTTCAGCGTTCGCCCCGTGGCGTAGAGCGCCCGCACCGCCGCGGCCACCCGACTACAGACGCAGCGCCTCTTATCCAGGAAAGCCTGACGAAACCTATCAGGTAAATATTTCAAAGCAGTCTATCTGAAAACATATGAAAATCAAACGTATGATGGGTTGTTATATTATGACGGAAATGCAATTATGGGTTTATTTTATGTTAAAAAATATATAAAAACGCTTTTGTAATTTATGTGAGATAACATTTTGATGTCATGACTATTGCAACTTTGAGTAACGTAACAAAATCCAGGGCATTACTGGAATTTCTATATAGGTGTTAGTTTTCAAATCAGATGTGACGTGTAAATTTCTTACATTTTCAGAGTTCCTGATAACAATTAATTGAACTAACACTGCTCTCTTGTTATATTTCGTGTGTCATTACAGCCGTACCTATAAATTTGAGTACCTACGTCAGTACTCAAATACATTTTTTTAAATGTAAAAAATAATGAGACGAACGAGACTCTCTCCTGATGGTAAGAGATAACAAAACAAAGTCCAGGGCATCACTGCTTTGGCGATCATGACACTCAAATACACTAAACATAAAAACGTACATTTTTTACTTTAGATTTGAGGTCTATTTTTAAACACTGCTTAAAGTTAATCTATGTTTAAAACAGCCTGTCTTGTAGAGTCTCACGTCGGCGAGAACTTCACATTTTAAACATTAATTAACTTTAAACGCCGTTTTTACAAAAGGCCCTAAATGTCGTGACTTGTGAATCCGTAAAACATTTTTAAGGAAATGTGATATTTTATGCAAATAACATAAGATTTTTGTTATAACAAGTATTTAGTTTTACATTCCTGATGTTTAAAACTGATCACGGCCATTGCAGTACCCAAAATTTAGTACCTAACAAAACACTTAATTGGTACTTAGTACTTAAAAGTAAGCTCTTATATGCTAAGTCGTAACCCCTAGTGTCAGAGCTGATTGATTGATTAACTCTTTATTGTACACACTAAAAATAATACAATACAGAAGAAATACACTTAATTAACAGATGTAACAACTGGCGACCTTGTCGCTAAAAGCGACCACTTCCAGGCAACCTTAGGACGGATAAGATCAGAGGAAGAAAAAGACGGGGTGTGTCTATAACGAGGAAATGCACATAGGAGAATCCTACTTCCTACTAATATTATAAACACAAAAGTTTGCAAGAATGTATGGATGGATGTTTGTTACTCTTTCACGCAAAAACGGATATTGAACGGATTTGGATAAAATTTGGCATGGAGATAGCTGAGACCCTGAATAAACACGTAGGCTACTTTTTATCCCGAAAATATATAGCAGGTAACACCACGGGGTACAGCTAGTACATAACTATAACATAAATATGTACATAGAATAACCAAAAATACACTATTATAATATATAAAATGTATTTATTATTAAAGACTTAAGTTGCATCGGAAAATTTCTGACATGCCATGACAATTAATAAAAATTACAAATTAATAATTATTGAAATATAAAACATTCAGGTATAACTCATTTGGTGGAATTTCTGCTTCAAGAACTGTAGGGCGTGGGTTCAATTCCCACCAAGACAAACATTTTTATGAGCCTATTAATGTTTGTATGTATTTACAAAAAAAGCATATAAGTATCTATTAGTTATCTGGTTCCCATAGTACAAGCTTTACTTTGTTTGGGGATAGATGGCGCTGTGTGAAATGTCCTATTTATTAAGGACGGATAAGGCGGTTGCTAATGCCACTTATGATCACCAATCCAAAGACGGTATCGGTGATCTTTTGGGAACACCTAGTCAAGACATATATTGCACTGAGCACCGATGTCTCGCTTGGGGTGTTTTCTGCATTTCCCCCTGCCAGCGTCTACCCGAGCCAACCTAGCTTCTTGAAGTACCGGAGCGAGGCTCTGAGCTATCGGCATAGCAGCTCCAGGGAGCTGGGTGGAATGTTTAACGACAATGATGACGAGAAGCTCAGAAATTCAAGGTGTTGCGGCGACATGAATGATCCGTAGCGATGATAACTCAATCGATTAGCACGCCAAAGGTCGTGGGTTTAAGCCCTAACAATGAACTTGAGCTGCCGGTGAAGGAAAACATCGAGAGGAAACCATAGCGTAGTGGTAGGGTACTTTAAAGTACTCGGCTGGCTAGCTACCACATTCAAGTTGAAAATCTGGTGCCAAGCATCTAACAGTGTGCTCCTTCAGCCTTCGGAGCCAGTTCCATTCCAGGCTAGGTGTGTTAACTATTAATATCAAGTGAGCTGTAGTCAAACACCTGTATAGGCACAAACTTGAACAAGTAATTTACTTCGTAATCAGAGCCAGTTCCATTCCAGGCTAGGTGTGCTTTACCATCTTCGACCACACCTTCACTAACATCAGGTGAGCTGTGGTCAAACAACTGGCCTGTCAAACATTAAAAAAAAAAAAAAAAAGATGCGACGCGTCCAACTATAAATCTGGAATTCATGCAAGCGAGCTATGTTTCAGAGTAATGCCTTTTTTAGATTTTATATGGTAGCAAGAAATGAGACGTAGCAGCGAACGACCATTGCAACTGTACTCAGAACTTTGATTATTCAAAGTAACTTAACTCTTAACGTTAATAGAAAAACATGAAATGCTTTCCTATTTCCATCTTTGCAACGTTGAAAAATGTTTTCACAAAGCTTTCTTCTTTTAAAGTTTCTTTTAAAATAAAATGTACGAACACTTGTGTTTTTGTGGTATAAAATAAATGATCTACTTTACTTGGTAGTACGAGTAGATTTTCTAAGCAGAAACTCATCTATGACCGCAGTATCAGATATGCTTCCAAGCAGTAGTGTGCAAAAATTACTGTGTTCTGGTTTGAAAAGTACCTACTGCAGCGATATTATAGGGCTTTTAGCTAGTCATATTTACGAAAAAAATATTGCAATTAGGCTGATGTTTGTCCGCTAACTCGGCGAAGATACGGTCTACGATGTAGCACGCTTACCTAGTAAAAACCTGTTTAATCTATGGATTTGAAGACGCCTATATTGTACCTACTAAATCCCACTTAATGTTATAAATGTGAATGTTTGGATGGATGTTTGTTACTCTCTCATGCAAAAACTACTTAACGGATTTGGATGAAATTTGGTTTGAAGGTAGCCGAGACTCTGGATTAACACATATGCTAATTTTTATCCCGAAAACATGTAGTGGGTAGCACCGTGGGGCGCAGCTAGTATGTCAATAATTGATTCTATTCTATTCTATGGAAGCAAATTTTAATATGATACTTACGTTTAATAAAACTTAAACGCAATTTATACAAATAACTAACGTTTATTCCTACACAAGGTAGTATCGATGCGATGATAGCTCAGTGGTTAGCGCGGTAGGTTCGCATGCCGAAGGGCGTGGGTTCAAACCCCAACTATGAGCTTAAGCTGCCGGTGAAGGAAAACATCGTGAGGAAACCATAGCATGGTGGTAGGGTACTTTCTAGTACTCGGCTGGCTAGCTACCACCCTCAAGTTGAAAATCTGCCGCCAAGCATCTAACGGTGTGTTCCGGCAGCCTCACTTGAGAGTCAGTTCCATTCCAGGCTAGGTGTGCTTTACCATTTTCGACCACACCTTCACAGGTGAGCTGTGGTCAAAACAACTAGCCTGTCAACCCTAAAAAAAAAAAAAAAAGTATTAATTTCATGCACTTTTTGCAAATTGCTATGATAGTGATTTTGTAACTCAAAATTCTGGGTACCGCAATATTATGGGCAGGGGATACCATCTTGAGAATTGCTTATTCGTTTTGAAAAGAGCTATGCTTGGCATTTCTCTGAGGGATCGTATCCGAAACGAAGTAATTCGCCAGAGAACTAAAGTCATAGAAATAGCTCAGCGTATTAGCAAGCTGAAGTGGCAATGGGCTGGACATATCTGTCGCAGAACCGATAACCGCTGGGGTAGACGTGTTCTAGAGTGGAGACCGCGTATTGGCAAACGTAACGCAAGACACCCTGAGAATCAATGGAGTGACGATATACGTAGGACAGCTGGCGGTGAATGGAAGCGAAAAGCCGAAGATTGGGCTGAGTGGCGTGTCTTGGGGGAGGCCTATGCCCAGCAGTGGACTTTGATAGGCTGTAATGATGAAATAGTTCTTACCATAAAAATCAACTGCACAACTCATTTGTATCTCTCTGCTCAACTGCTGGGTATCTCTCTCTCTTGTCATGCCTTTTGCCCCGATCCTGTGCGAATCTGGTCCAGGTTATACCCGCGACGCGTCGCGGGTTTTATCATTATTATAAAAAAAAATCTAATCATATCTCGAGTCATTTTCACTTACAAGTAACCAGCTTCCCTTTGCTTATTTTGAAAACCACATAACAATCTTACAACACAGTCCTATTGTTTGTCCGTTTGTTATCGTTTACACCCGGACGGCCGTAATGGCAACATTAAAAATTATGCATTCTTTGTGGGAGTTTTCAGCTGTGTGGCAACATTACCGCTAAAATCGAATATGACGTTTCCTTTTGGCGCATTTTGTGACGTTTAATTTTTTTTTTAGGGGATGTTTAAATTGGCTTCGGTGTTGCGATATTCAGTATTATCAGTTTCGATTGTTTTGACGTCACGTATTTAGGGGTTCGCATTCGATGGCTGTACGAACAGATCCCTAAGGATCTATTAAAAATTTTAGATCAAAACCTAATCGGGCAGAACTATATGGAGAATAATTAATACATTTACATTTTAAAAAATCCGACTCCATGACCAACTAAACGCACTGCTCCAACGAAACAGCGACGTTTCGGAGTAAAAGAAAAAATCATCGATGCATACAACTTTTGTTGATTTTTTAAAAACCGCTCCATCGCTTTAGATGAAAATCCAGCAAAAAAACAATCATCAAAATCGATTCATAATCGGCGGATCCATCGAGTAACGTACGTACAAAAAAACATACAGTCGAATTGAGAACCTTTATTGAGTCAGTTAAAAAGTAATGAAACGCTATCCTGATGGTAAGAAACAGAACTAAGAGTAGCAAAACGAAAACCAGGGCCTCGCTGATTTGGCGTTCATTACTTTGTAACATTCGATGGTTAGTCTCAACAGCCCAGTAATTTCGCTAGCTGCAGTACCCTTCAAACCGCAATACAGTTAGGTTACCGTGACTTATAGCGATGATAGCTCAGTGGTTAGCGCGGTAGATTCGCATGCCGAAGGGCGTAGGTTCAAACCCCGACAATGAGCTTGAGCTGCCGGTGAAGGAAAACATAAATAAATAAATAATAAATAAATAAATAAATATCGTGGGACTATACACACAGCGCCATCTGGCCCCAAACTAAGCAAAGCTTGTGTGATGGAAGTCAGATAACTGATATAATACATAAATACTTTTTTTTTTGTAAATACATACTTATAATAAATACAGAACACCCAGACACAGAACAAACATGATTGTGTTTATCACCGTGAGGAAACCATAGCATGGTGGTAGGGTACTTTCTAGTACTCGGCTGGCTAGCTACCACCCTCAAGTTGAAAATCTGCCGCCAAGCATCTAACGGTGTGTTCCGGCAGCCTCACTTGAGAGCCAGTTCCATTCCAGGCTAGGTGTGCTTTACCACCTTCGACCACATTTTCACTTAACATCAGGTGAGCTGTGGTCAAACACCTAGCCTGTCAATCATTAAAAAAAAAGGACTTCATGTCTAATGGATTGCAATAAAAAGAAAACAATATTTTTTAATACGTTTACTACTAAATACGTGCTCCATTTAAGACCGCATCCTGCTTAACATCAGATATGATGTGGTCGCAAATCTCCTTGAATAACAAAGAATTTGTCTTATTATTTCTGTAAAATAATTAAAAATGTATGGTGTTTTGCATGTATTTACAAAATAAAGTATTTGAGTATTCTAACAGTTATTGGACTTGATAGCACTTCATATCTATTATATTGTTTTGTTATGTTAATTATCTTGTCTTTTTTTTTTAATTTTATGTGTCTTATTTGTATGTTGTTGTGATTTGTGTTTTTTTTTTTTAATGTAAAAAGTAATGAGACTAACGATGCGCTCTCCTGATGGTAAGAGATAACGCATGTCCATGCCCATTGCAGCGATACATAGAACTTTGAGTAAAACAAAGTCCAGGGCATCGCTGCTTTGGCGCTCATTACTTTGAGACTTTCGATGGTTAGTCTCAACAGCCCAGTAATTTCGCTAACTGCAGTACCCTTCAAACCGGAACACAGTAATGTCTACACACTACTGCTTAGCGGCAGAATAACAAGCTTTGCTTAGTTTGGGGTCAGATGGCGCTGTGTGTAATGTCCTACGATATTTTTTTATTTTTTATTTAAGGTATATAAAACATTATGTGAATATACAAATGTTTGTTCTGTGTCTGGGTGTACTGTATGTATTATAAGTATGTATTTACAAAAAAAAAGTAGTTATGTATTTTATCAGTTGTCTGACTTCCTTCACACAAGCTCTGCTTAGTTTGGGGTCAGATGGCGATGTGTGTATAGTCCTACGATATTTATTTATTTATATTTAGTTTATTTCCGCTTAACAGTCGTTTCAGTTAAAACAATGACACGGCTTTAAATTTGATATTAAATAAAGTTTCGGATAAGTTTTTAATTATTAAATTGTTGTCAAGTAAGTTAAATTCAAATCCTCATCACTGTTGTAACTGAAACGACTGTTAAGCGAAAATAAACTAAAATATATAGGTACCTTGAATATTCAAAATGAACTTCAATTCTATTCAATTTATTGATTTAGTTATTGTTATTTTTTTACTACTGATCCCATAACTATATCCTCAAATAATTGACTAGTTTGTATCATATGGTAGACCACAAGGTAGAGATGTTTCCTAAACGAGGTCATTTCGTTTGAAATAGGGTACAGCGTAACGCCCATACGCCCTGGTTGACCTGACCTAGTTAAGGAGCTGGCTTGCATCGGGCATGTTACTCTATTTCCCTTTTACAATTTAAATTTCTAGTTAGTTTTAGATCTCGTTAGCAGGAGGTCGTCTAGGTGGGTATCATATCAGATAATATCGACCCGCCCCTGCTTCGCACGGAAATAATTTAGATAATACTTAGTGTATATGGATGTATTATACATATAAACATTCCAATTGAATCACTCTATCTATTGATGGAAACCGCACTAAAATCCGTAGCGTAGTTTAAAAGATCTAAGCGTACATACGGCGGGAAGCGACTTTGTTTTATAATATGTAGAGACAAGCGATCCGCCCAGGCTACGTACAATGTAGATAAGTACAATCCAAACATACAAACTTTCACATTTATGACATTTATAATATTTTTTTCTGTATTAATATCAAACATAAAATTGATTTTTTTTTTATTTGTTTCTTAATTGATAGGCGCAAAAAAAACGCCTATGTGCTCAAAGAAAATTATCAACTGCAACCTACCTACCATGTTCTGAAAGATATAATTAGGTCAGACAACTAACAAGGTATCCAGGTTGTACAGAAACAGAACCCTAAAAGCATAGAAGCCACATCCTTAATTTAAAAGTCACATACCCATAATATTGCCATGTAGGACTCTGATTAATCCCGTAACGATGGCGAATAACATTTTCTTTTATTTAGCACCCCAGATTAGAACTTCCGAATGCTGAGATAAAGTAATTACTTTTTTCGACTGGCAACACCGCTGGCAACCAATCACGACGTCGCAGTGCGGATTGCAAACTGGGTCACGTGGGCCGTATGGGATTGACTCAAATTTTTAAGGGTTGCCCGAAACATAAACAAAAACACAGCTGTGTTCCGGTATGAAGGGTACTGCAGCGACATTATCTATCGAATGTTTTAAAATAATAATCGCCAAAGCAGCGATGCGTAATTTTATTTTTAACTGACTCAAAAAGTTTTTTTTTTTGGATGTATGTTACGAGTTCATTTCGCCAGTTATGAATCGATTTTGATGATTCTTTTTTCGGTTGGTAGATCATACTTCAGAGGTAGTTTCATATAAATTTTAACGAAATCGATCGTGCGGTTTTTAAAAAATCAAAAAATTTGACACATCGATGATATTTTCGTTTGCTTGGAAAACCTCGCTGTTTCTTGGGAAAACTGCGTTTAGTTGGCCTAAGGGTCATGGAGTCGGTTTATTGTATTATAATTGCAATCGTTTGGTTCGTCTCATTACTTTTACGTAAATAATAATTAAATAATAAATATCGTAGGACACAGCGCCATCTGGCCCCAAACTAAGCAGAGCTTGTGGCAGTCAAATAACTGATAGAATACATAAACACTTTTCTTTTCGTAAATACATACTTATAATACATACAGAACACCCAGACACAGAACAAATATTTGTTTATTCACAAAATGTTTGCCCTGAGTAGGAATCGAACCCACGCCCTACAGCTCTTAAAGCTTAATGACTAAATAAATATAGACAAAAAAAAATTGTTACATACTTAAATTTTAACTAGATTACGAGACAACAAGTATGTACAATTTTTTTTCATCTTTTTATACTGCTAACCTTAAGTGTACATCCAAGAGCCTTCAATACTATCCATCTAGAGGTTGTCTAGAAGTCGCTCTAGGCTTTAAGGTCGCCGTTATACTACTACCATTATTTTAGTCGTTTGTTATTTTATTTTTTTAATATACAAGTTTTTTTTTTTATTATAATAGATAGGTTTGCGTTTGACCGTCATGCCACCATCCCGTACTGGCTACCCGCCCCAGCTTTGCACAGGTGCAATGTAAATACTAATGTAGTACATTATTTTGATCTATCTCGTGAGGTTTAGACAGCGTTTGCAATGCAAGCGAACGAAAACATGTTTTTGTGCGTGTCTCATCACAGTCATAAGTAGCCAAAATGCTCATAGGCCACAAATACGTACCTATTTTTCTAAACGTACATTAGGGTGGTTCGATTTCCATACAAATAGTTTTTTGCCATTTATGGACAAATGGAGCAAAATTTTACAGTGAAATCACAGCTACTGGCATTTATTTTGGTCTTTATTTGCGGTAAATCACAATTACTTGAACAAAACATTAGAATATTAACATAAAATCAAATTCATGAATGTTTTATGAGTTTATGATTTTCGAATAAAACAGTAGATTATGCTAATAATTTACTGTTTTATACAAGCAATTGTGATTTATCGCAAATAAAGAGCAAAATAAATGCCAGTAGCTGTGATTTCACTGTTAAATTATGCTCCATTTGTCCATAAATGGCAAAAATTTGTTTGTATGGAAATCGAACCACCTTAATGAAGTTATCACATAAGTGTGACGAATATATTCTTGTGATATTAATTAAGATTTTTGAACCTAAGTAAGGCTGCCGGAACACACCGTTAGGTGCTTGGCGACAGATTTTCTACTTGAGGATGGTTTTTTTTTTTTTTTTTTTATGGTTGACAGGCTAGTTGTTTGACCACAGCTCACCTGATGTTAAGTGAAGGTGTGGTCGAAGATGGTAAAGCACACCTAGCCTGGAATGGAACTGGCTCTCAAGTGAGGCTGCCGGAACACACCGTTAGATGCTTGGCGGCAGATTTTCAACTTGAGGGTGGTAGCTAGCCAGCCGAGTACTAGAAAGTACCCTACCACCATGCTATGGTTTCCTCACGATATTTTCCTTCACCGGCAGCTTAAGCTCATTGTTGGGGTTTGAACCCACGCCCTTCGGCATGCGAACCTACCGCGCTAACCACTGAGCTATCATCGCTACAATGGTAGCTAGCCAGCCAAGTACCACCATGCAATGGTTTCCCCACGATGTCAATGTTCAATGTCTTATTTTAAAAAAATATATAATAAAAAAAGATACAGGGGTCAGAGTGTAAGCGAGGTCACAATACGAACAACTAGTTTATTAGGAAGTGGTAAACTTCAGGTCGTTAGCATATTTATTTATCAGCAATACCGCAGCGTTTATCAAATGGTTAAAAGCCAGATTTTTTTTTGATAACGCCAAATGTGCCTAAACATTGATATGGGCAAGCAATGTTATTATTTTAAAGGGGAACAAATCTGTGTGTATTTTGATAAATAACTGTGATAAATTGATAATTAGTATTGGAATACGTTGCGCGGGTGGGTGTTCCCCGATAAATATAATCTGGGTATCTCCGAATCTTTAACAAGCTTTCACCTGGGACAATAAACTATAAACTCGCTCCCCGGATTTTGGTGCGGTTTTTTTAATAAATAAATAAATATCGTTGGACTATACACACAGCGCCATCTGGCCCCAAACTAAGCAGAGCTTGTGTGATGGAAGTCAGATAACTGATAGAATACATAAATACTTTTTTTTGTTGTAAATACATACTTATAATACATACAGAACACCCAGACACAGAACAAACATTTTTGTTTATTCACAAAATGTTTGCCCTGAGTGGGAATCGAACCCACGCCCTACAGCTCTCAAGGCAGATATATTACCAATGAGCCAACGGGGCTGTCAAGCTAAGCTTAAGCTTAATAGCTAAGAGTGATTCAAGAGGAAGGTGTATATGTACAATACTTGCATATGCACCGCATTAGTATCTACATTGCACCCGTGCGAAGCCGGGGCGGGTCGCTAGTATATTATAAATGTAAAAGTTTGGATGGATAGATGGATGTTTGTTACTCTTTCACGCAAAAACTACTTAACGGATTTGGATGAAATTTGGTATGGAGGTAGCTGAGACCCTGGACTAACACATTTTTGTCCCGAAAATATGTAGCGGGTAACACCGCGGGGCACAGCTAGTATATAATATAACAATTGACACTAGTGGTAGTACAATAGACTTCTTCCAGACAACCTTTGGATGAACAGAATAAATGGCACAGCTGTTATGGTTGGCGGTGTTAAAAAAGAGAAAAAGAATTTTTTGGCATTTGGCAAGCCAGGTGTTTGCTCACAGCTCACCTGATGTTAAGTGATGGTATGGTCGAAGATGGTAAAGCACACTTAGCCTGGAATGGAACTAGTTCCAGCAGATATTCAACTCTCGTGTGGTAGCTAGCCAGCCGAGTACTAGAAAGTACTCTACCCCCATTCTATGGTTTCCTCACGATGTTTTTCTTAACAGTCAACCTAACTTATAGCTTTGAACAATAAAGCGTTAATTGGGTTTAAA
Organism: Biston betularia; assembly: GCA_905404145.2. Lineage (NCBI taxonomy): Eukaryota > Metazoa > Arthropoda > Insecta > Lepidoptera > Geometridae > Biston > Biston betularia. The sequence goes on along the minus strand of FR989892.1, from coordinate 2,836,853 downwards.
AAAATCTGTTCTTTTTCTTCGATTTTGGCGTCGCATTTTGAGCATTTGCCAGTGTCAAGTGTTTTATATTTTCAAGTTTTTTTAAGTTAAATAATATGCCTCGAAGCTAAAGTTATAGTCTAAGTACAGTCCGTGTCAGTCAAGTCCAGTCATCCTTTAGTAAAGTAGTGGCGACTTTACTATAAAGCTTCGATGGAGTTTTGGAAGCAACACGAAAAGTCATGTTTCACCACATAATAACATTTTCTCACACTCGTGCTTCTAATTCGGCACTTTATGAATAAAACATAACCATTTTTATGCATAAACACTCGAAAAAACACTAGTTTTGGAAAAGAAATACAACAGAGTGACACGACTCGTTCCGCGTTCCCGCCAAAAACACAAAAAATAAAATAAAAAATCTGTTTTTTTTCTTCTTTTTATGGTGTGCTCAATAGTTTTAGTTTAGAGTTAGCGTTTTATCTATCTATTTTATTTACTTAAACTATGAAAAAAAAGAATGTTTAAAGCAATTTAAGATAAAATTAATTGAAAATTAAGAAGTCTTAATTAGAGATTAGAATCACACAATAAAAACCTGCTAAACTTTGATTGAATTTTTTGCACGTACGCGAAGTGAAATGTATCTTTTGCCTTTAACAATTCATCTCCTAAAAACTTACATCAAGTTAGTTGGGAGAATTTCTGACTTCCATTCTTCCACCTGTTCTAACTTACATCATATCGTGCAAACAATTTTTTGTAATAGTTGACAGGCTAGGTGTTTGACCACAGCTCACCTGATGTTAAGTAAATGTGTGGTCGAAGATGGTAAATCACACCTAACCTGGAATGGAACTGGCTCTCAAGTGAGGCTTCCGGAACACACCGTTAGGTGCTTAGCGGCAGATTTTCAACTTGAGGGTGGTAGCTAGCCAGCCGAATACTAAAGTACCCTACCACCATGCTATGGTTCCCTCACGATGTTTTCCTTCACCGGCAGCTCAAGCTCATTGTTCGCGTTTGACCACACTCTGCCTGATGTTAAACAGTAGTGTGGTCTAAGATGGAGCACGCTTACCTAGAAGAAACCTATTTACTCTAGATTTGAAGACGTCAATATTGTACCTAACAGGGAACACAGACTCCGGCAGAGAGTTCCACAACCTCGCTGTGCGAATGAAAAATGTGGAATCAAAACGCTTTGTGCGTACATGGGGAACATCCACCATGTACGGATGACGTTTTGGTCGCTTTTGTCTGGCCGTCCGGTAGAAGAAAGGTGCGGGGAACCAAGTGCAGTTCATGTGCACACTCTCCGCAATGTATCCGATAGAAAATTATTCAAAATAGATAAAAAAAATATATATTACAGTTGATTTTTTATGAAGATTCTGAAACTATTGGACCGATCTGAATAATTCTTTCATAATTAGAGTGCTACGTAATCAATGAGTAACATATAGGCTATATTTATAACATTCTATCATTCATTTGTTTTTTTGCCATATTTTAAACATTTTGTGAATAAACAAATGTTTGTTCTGCGTCTGAGTGTTCTGTATGTATTATAAGTAATTATTTACAAAAAAGTATTTATGTAAAGAAACAAAGAAAGAAAAACATTTATTTTTTTCCTAACAATACACCAGACACAACAACAGATAAGTACAAACAAAACACACAAATAAAAAGATACATATTAACAATTTCGTATTATTATTCGTAGCGATGATAGCTCAGTGGTTAGTGCGGTCGCTTCGCATGCCGAAGGGCGTGGGTTCAGACCCCAACAATGAGCTTGAGCTGCCGGTGAAGGAAAACATCGTGAGGAAACCATGGCATGGTGGTAGCGTACTTTCTAGTACTCGGCTGGCTAGCTACCACCCTCAAGTTGAAAATCTGCCGCCAAGCATCTAACGGTGTGTTCCGGCAGCTTCACTTGAGAGCCAGGCCCATTCCAGGCTAGGTGTGCTTTACCATCTTCGACCACACCTTCACTTAACATCAGGTGAGCTGTGGTCAAACAACTAGCCTGTTAACCATAAAAAAAAAAGGTAAAAAAAGGTCAGCGCTCAGCAATTGTGCTGGGGATTAATCCACAGCGCTGATTTTCAGCACTGAGCAATTCTATCTATATTCTATTCTATCAGTTATCTGACTTCCATCACACAAGCTCTGCTTAGTTTGGGGCCAGATGGCGCTGTGTGTATAGTCCTACGATATTTATTTTTTATATTGCTAATCGAGTTTTGTTTTTCCGTGCGAAGCCGGGGCGAGCTGCTAGTTATTAATACGAGTAAAAAATAAATTAAATAATAAATTTATCTTCATTTAACATAGAAACTAACAACAAAGTTATTTCGCTCATATATTGTGCAGGCATCGAGCAAGAGTGTATCGCCGGGCGTCGTAGCCACGTTTCCCGTCTAGTTTTCTCGCATTGCGCTAGAACGAGATAGAAACTACTTACGTAAGAAAATGGACGCCTGAAAAACCTTGAAAATGGCACTGATAAGCGTTCACGTTTCAAGCTGAAATGTTTGTTTACAAACGTGGATAATTTTAAAATAGTTGGAACGTTCATTCAAATCATTCAGTTCCGATTTCATTTGATACGAAACTGTAATGACTTTACATAAAAGGTCGATCGTTATAGATTCTTTCCTGATCGTTTTGGTAACTACCGCAGTAAAACCGCCAATTATAAATAAATAATCTATATATACTATTATAAAAAGGAAAGATTTGATTGTTTGTTTGTATTGAATAGGCTTCGAAACTACTGGACCGATTTCAAAAATTCTTTCACCGTTGGGAAGCTACACTATCTCCGGGTACAGTCTTTTTTATGTAAAAAGTAATGAGACGCTCTCCTGATGGTAAGAGATAAAGCCTGTCCATGGCCATTGCAGCGATACACAGAACTTTGAGTAACAAAACAACGTCCAGGGCATCGCTGCTTTGGCGCTCATTACGTTAGAGACTTTCGATGGTTAGTCTCAACAGTCAAGTAATTTCGCTAGCAGCAGTACCCTTCAAACCGGAACACTGTAATGTTTACACACTACTGCTTAGTGGCAGAATAACTGGTACTGCGGTGGTACCTACCTAGACGACCTCCTGCTAAGAAGATCTACCACCAAGTAAAGTTTAGTAAAGATTTGGCGTCGCTGTTTTAGCATTTGCCAGTGTGTGGTTTTAAGTGTTTTATGTTTTCAAGTTTCAGAAGTTAAATAAGTCGCCTCGTAGCTATAGTTATAGTGAAAGTCTAGTCTTGGTCAAGTTCAGTCTCTGTCAGTCAAGTCCAATGCTTTAGTAAAGTAGTGGTGACTTTACTATAAAGCTTCGATGAAGTTTTGGAAGCAACACGAAAAGTCATGTTTCACCACATTATATCATTTTCCCACACTCGCGCTTGTGATCCGGCACTTTATGAATAGAACCACCATTTTTATGCATAAACACTCGACAAAACACTACGTTTTGGAAAAAAATACAACGCGTCGACACGACTCTTTCGGCGTTCCCGCCAAAACTCTCTAGGAAGTTACTTTAGTACAACTATAAACATTTATTTTTCGTCATGGTTTGGCATCGCACTTCCTGTGCATTTGCCAGTGTCAGGTTATTGTGTAAACGTTACTGTATTCCGGTTTCAAAAGTATACAACGATGACAAAACCTATTGATGGTTATTTCTATATGCAACCCTAGATCTACCATTTTTTCCAACTGGGGAAGAAATTTGATACAATTTGAACAATATCAAAATCGGTTCATCCGTTCGCCAGCTACGATGTCACAGACAGACACGTCAAACTTATAACAACCCGTCGTTTATACGTCGGGGGTAAAAAAAAACGCACGCCGAGAACGTAGTACTTTTATTTCTTTATCGAGAATTTTAAAAAGACACGAAATGAAACCTCAAAACCACGTCACGGACGTTTATCGGTTCGCGGAGTCGATGACCCGATAAGCTTGCAAATTTTGTACGTTTCCACAAAAGAACATACATGTTCTAGCTTTTTCAACGATTGCTCTGAAAAAGAGTAGTTTTATTTATGGCCTTACTAGCTGCGCCTTACGATATTACCCGCTTCATGTTTTCGGGATAAAAAGTAGCCTATATGTTAATCCAGGGTCTCAGCTACCTCCATACCAAATTTCATTCAAATGCGTTCAGTAGTTTTTGCGTGAAAGAGTAACAAACATCCATCCGAACTTTCACATTTATAACATTAGTGAGATAAATGCGATGATACTTACTTGGTGGTACAGGAGCTCATATTCTGCCTCCAAACAGTAGTGTGCAAACATTAGTACTGTATTCCAGTTTTTTTTTATGCAGTTAAGAAAAATCTCTAGTCGACGCGACACTTGAACAAAACGCTGGCTTTAATTTTGCCCGTTTTGGGAACTCTTTCCATTGATAGATAGTCTTTTGGATTAGTTATTATTTTAAATGTTGATTGTTTGTTTGATTGTGTACTTTGATTATTTATTTATACATTGAAATTCAATTGGTATTTTGTCCAAAATAAAAAAGGAATAATTACGAAATTAAACTTCAATTGACAGCACTGTTGGTTCATTGGTAGTATGTCTTTTCTAAGAGCTAAAGGTTCGATTCCCACCCAGGAAAAACAGTTGTTTGTTCTGTGTCTGGGTTGTTCTGTATGTATTTACAAAAAAAAAGTATTTAAGTATTCTATTGGTTATCTGTCATCCATAGTGGTGTTTTTTTAATGTAAAAGTACGAACGATACGCTCTCTTGATGGTAAGAGATAACGCCTGTCCATGACCATTGCAGCGATACACAGAACTTTGAGTAACAAAACAAAGTCCAGGGCATCGCTACTTTGGCGCTCATTACTTTGAGACTAGATGGTTAGTCTCAACAGCCTAGTAATTTCGCTAGTTGCAGTACCCTTCAAACCGGAACACAGTAATGTTTGCACACTACTGCTTTTTTTTTTATAGTAGTTAGGCTTGCGTTTGACCGCCATCCCGCCTGATGTTAAGCGAAGATGCGGTCTACGGTGGAGCACGCTCGCCTAGAAGAAACCGATTCACTCGCGACTTGAAGGTACCCAGACTATATGGCATGACTATGTGCTTGGCGGCAGCATATCTGGTCTGGTACTGCGGTGGTACCTACCTAGACGACCTCCTGCTAAGGAAATCTACCACCAAGTTAATATATTATGTGTTATAGCGGCAACAGAAATATATCATCTGTGAAAATGTCATCTGTCTAACTATCATGGTTCATGAGATACAGCCTGGTGACAGACGGACAGACACAGATGGACGGACGAACAGCGAAGTCTTAGTAATGGGGTCCCGTTTTACCCTTTGGGCACGGGATCCTAAAAAAAGAACGTTCTTAAAATTTTGTCTAGTTTAAAAAATTGTGTTCCAAATAGCCATCATACAAAATTTGTAGGTAATCTCTTATCAGCTCCTTATCAGCGCAGGCTGGTGAATCAGATGATCTGTGTTATCATGCTTATCTCTGGGTTAAGCACATACCCGAGGCGCTTTGTTATATTTTGTATTGTAGACAGATGTAGAGGCATGGGCTCTGCTAGAAATACTTTCTAGGAAGTGTATGCAGATATACCTCTTAGAAAGTAAAAGAAAACATGTAGCAGGTAACGCCGTTGACTGTTTGTCTCTATTTGTTGTTATTTTCGTTTTTTTTTTGTTTTGTTGCAAAATAAAATTATTTTCTTTCTTTCTTTCTTTATTTCGCCGTGGGGCGCAACTAGTAGTAAAATAATGTGTAGATGAAATTTGGTATTAAGGTAGCTGAAACCCTGGATTGACACGTAGGCTACTTTTTATCCCGAAAATATGTAGCGGGTATCACCGCGGGGCGCAGCTAGTGTTATAAGTGTGAAAGTTTGGATGGATGTTTGTTACTCTTTCACGCAAAAACAACTGAATGGATTCGGATGAAATTTGGTATAGAGATAGCTGAAACCCTGGATTAACACATAGGCTAAATACAAATCTTTTATTAATAACACCAAAGTTACAGATCATTTTTCCATTCATATTTAAAAATATCAAAATCATAACATATTATGTCGGTACAATGAAAATGTCGCGGTTAACACCGCGGGGCGCAGTTAGTCTTTTCTACAAAAGTGACGAGACAAACGAAACGCTCTCCGGACGACACGACTTTTTCCGCGTTCCTGCCAAAACACTCAAGTAAGAGTAGGTTTTTTAATTAATAAGTTGTTGTCAAATGAGTTAAATTTAAGTCCTCATCTCTGTTGTAACTGGAACGACTGTTAAGCGGAAATAAACTATTTTTTTTAAATGTAAAATTAATGAGACGAACGATGCGCTCTCCTGATGGTAAAAGATAACGCATGTCCATGACCATTGCAGCGATACACAGAACTTTGAGCAGCAAAACAAAGTCCAGGGCATCGCTGCTTTGGCGCTCATTACTTTGAGACTTTCGATGGTTAGTCTCAACAGCCCAGTAATTTCGCTAGCTGCAGCACCCTTCAAACCGGAACACAGTAATGTTTACACACTACTGCTTGGCCGCAGAATGTCTGGTACAGCGGTGGTACCTACCTAGACGATCTTTTTCCTTTAGCGGCATTTCATTCCTTACGTCACGTGATTTCTATGAAGATTTTTTTGGAAACTCTAACACTCGGTAAATAATCAATCATCAGCTGTCAGGCACTTGACATTTCTTATCAGCGATACTGATAAGATAGGAGGAACTACGTAGAAATACGCACTATGCCTTGTTAACAACGTTCAGCCCAACGCGACACCTGTCCTCACTTGCAAACAGATTTCCAGAACAGAGGCACAAATATCGAATGTCTCGGAGTAATGAGCGCCGAAACAGCGATGCCCTGGACTTTGTTTTGTTACTCAAACGGACATGGGCACGCGTTATATCTTACCATCAGGTGAAAGTGTCGTTCGACTTATTACTTTTACATTTTACTTGGTGGTAGATATCCTTAGCAGGAGGTCGTCTAGGTAGGTACCACCGCAGTTCCAGATATTCTGCCGCTAAGCAGTAGTGTGTAAACATTACTGTGCTCCGGTTTGTAAGATACTGCAACTAGCGAAATTACTGGGTACTTGAGACTAACCATCGAAAGTCTCAAAGTAATGAGCGCCAAAGCAGCGATGCCCTGGACTTTGTTTTGCTACACAAAGTTCTGTGTATCGCTGCAATGGTCATGGGCAGGCGTTATCTCTTACCATCAGGAGAGCGTCTAGTTCGTATCAATACTTTTTGCATTAAAAAAAAAAAGGTATTTTACCACGACCTTATCTCATGGAGCGAGACGGTGTGACCGAAGACGAATCACGTGCCTAGGAAAAACCCGAGTGTTTTTTCATGCAACGCCATCTAGCCCCGAATTGAGCAAAGCTTGTACTATGGGAACCAGACACCTAACAGAATAACTTGAATACTTTTTTTTTGTAAATCCCAATAATATTATAAATGTGAAAGTTTGGATGAATGGATATTTCCACAAATCATCTATCTATCTATACCTACTATTATAAAGAGGAAAGATTTGATTGTTTGTTTGTAATGAATAGGCTCCCAAACTTCTAGACCGATTTCAAAAATTCTTTCACCGTTAGGAAGCTACGCTATCCCCGGGTGACATAGGTTACTTTTTATCCCAGTATTCCCACGGGAACGGGACCTACGCGGGTGAAACCGCGAGGCGTCCGCTAGTACTATTATAAAGAGGAAAGATTTGATTGTTAGTATTGAATAGGCTCCGAAACTACTGGGCCGATTTCAAAAATTCTTTCACCGTTAGGAAGCTACGCTATCCCCGGGTGACATAGGCTACTTTTTATCCCTGTATTCCCATGGGAACGGGAACTACGCGGGTGAAACCGCGAGGCGTCCACTGGTTTATAATATATGTGGATGAGCCTTCAGGCGATGGTAAATAAATTAGGATGGCAGAAGTAGGTACCTACCTGAAGCAGCTAGCGAGGCAATTGACCATCGTTGAATAAAATCACGTCTATAAGCCCATATCTGCTTATAAAAAAACCGATTGCAAGATATTTATAAAGAAGAAACGAAAGTCATGCGCCTGTAGAAATAACTGAGATAAGAAAATTATATGCTACTAGAAATATCACAGGCGTTAATCACACTATAATGTTGTAAAGGCGAAAGTGTGCGAGTGTGAAAGTGTGTTTCACGCTCAAACGGCTGAACCAATTTCGATGAATTAAATAAGTAAATAAATAAATATCGTAGGACATTACATACAGCGCCATCTGCCCCAAACTAAGCAAAGCTTGAACTATGGGAGTCAGACAACTGATAGAATACTTAATTTTTTTTTTTTTGTAAATACATACTTATAATACATACAGAACACCCAATTTATTTATTAATTTAATTTATTTATTTAGATAAATACGGCAATCGCCAGTTATAATAGTCATAAAATATATATTACTAGCAACTCGCCCCGGCTTCGCACGGAAAAACAAAACTCGATTAAAAATATAAATTTATCGATCCAGTAGTTTCGGCCTATTCAATACAAACAAACAAAAAAAAACTTTCCTCTTTGTAAGATGTAGATGACAACTGTAGGTAATAGTTAGACATAATATAATATCGCGGGGGTTTTGGCGGGAACGCGGAAAGAGTCGTGTCGCTTCGTTGTATTTTTTTCCAAAATTAGTGTTTTGTCGAGTGTTTATGCATAAAAATGGTGGTGTTTTATTCATAAAGTGCCGAATCACAAGCGCGAGTGTGGGAAAATGATATAATGTGGTGAACCATGACTTTTCGTGTTGTTTCCAAAACTCCGTCGAAGCTTTATAGTAAAGTCACCACTGGACTTGACTAAGACGACTTTGACGATAACCATAGCTAAGATACAGCAGAAATAACACTTAAGACAAGGCAGTATGGCTTTATAGCTTTAGCCTGCCCGAAGGGGCAAATTATTAAAAAAAAAAATAATGAAGTCCAAAGCAGTGATGCCCTGGACTTTGTTTTGTTACTCAAAGTTCTGTGTATCGCTGCGATGGTCATGGACAGGCGTTATCTCTTACCATCAGGAGAGCGTCTCGTTCGTCCCATTACTTTTTACATAAAAAAAAAAAAAAAAATACTTGTAGCTGTCAATTTGCTCTATAAAACGTCACTTTATTATTTTGTCAATAGTTTTCGCAGCGCATGCTAAGTAAGGATTTTTTCAAATTTTTCACAGCTTGGGTTACATTATTGAATTTTCCATACGGATCCCTAATTGTTTTTTTAAATAAAATCTAGCCTATGTCCATCACGGATAATGTAGCATTCTAATTATGAAAGAATGATTAAGATCGTTCCAGTAGTTTCGGAGCCTATTCAATACAAACAAACAATCAAATCTTTCCTCTTTATGATCTATACTAGATAGATAATAATTAATTAGGTTTTTTTATTTTCACAAATTAAATTTAAGCTTTTTATGTGGACCAAACTAGACTGACATGACTCGCTTGCTCCAAAGCCCTCCACATGGACGCAAAGTAGCTTGCCTGTCGGTTTTCTACCGGATACACTTTGGAGAGCGCGCTTCAGATCTGCATGACCTAATTCCACCCTATCCATTCTACTATCGGACAGCCTGGAGCTCTGAAAAGCGACACCGTTTCATGGTAGATGTTCCTAAAAGTCGAAATAAACGGTTCAAATCCACCTTCATCGTGCGAAACGCGACTGGAATTTGCTGCCCGAGGGGCGTTCCCTGATACGAGTAGATACAATATGGGTGCCTGCAAGTCCACCGCAGTACAGTGTGTAATTCGATATGTAAAGAAAAAAAAACTTTGCTGGTTCCAAAACCATTTCGAAATAATACATTTCTATTCAATATTTTTACGTTTAAAATTCTGTAAACTGATAATTATGGGGTTCATCATCAGCCTATATTAGTCCACTGATGGGCATAGGCCTTTCCCATCCCAAGACACGCCACTCAGCCCGATCTTCGGCTTTCCGCTTCCATCCACCGCCAGCTGTCCTACGTATATCGTCACTCCATCGAGTCTCAGGGCGTCCTACGCTACGTTTGCCAATACGCGGTCTCCACTCTAGAACACGTCTACCCCAGCGGTTATCGGTTCTGCGACAGATATGTCCAGCCCTTTGCCACTTCAGCTAGCTAATACGCTGAGCTATGTCAATGACTTTAGTTCTCTGGCGAATTACTTCGTTTCGGATCCGATCCCTCAGAGAAATGCCAAGCATAGCTCTTTCCATAGCTCGCTGAGCGACTTTGAACTTACGGACCATTCCCGCTGTGAGTATCCACGTTGCGGCTCCGTAGGTCATGACCTACGTGATATAGGGTTAATTTTAATAAAATACATAAAATAAACTTGACTTTCAATTGATGTCTCATGACGTACCCCCCCCCCCCCAACGCGCGATTTCATTATGTTACGGCCACTCGAGCACTCAAACTATTTTTTAGTAAAACGGACTCAAAGAAAAGGGCCTCACAACGATCTGTCGCCCCGGGACTCGCAACAGCTAAGGCCGCCGCTGAGTACAAGATATTTTTATTCGACCATCACCGATGCTGTCAAATGAACAGATAGTTGATGGTTCCTTAGTAGTGACAACGGCTAAGAACAGTGTCATCAGAATCACATTAGGCAGATCCGTCTCAAAGCTCTCAAGCTTCCCTTTCAGGGATCGTCAGTTTAGGCGACAATATTCGAAAATAGACGTATATTGGTATGTTATTATTAGAACACTAGCTGCGCCCCGCGGTGTTACCCGCTACATGTTATAGCGATAAAAAGTAGCCTAGGTATGTGTTAATCCAGGTTATAAACTATCTGTGTTCTAAATTTCATTGAAATCCGTTCAGTGGTTTTTGCGTGAAGGAGTAACAAACATTACAAGCTTTCGCATTTGTAATACTAGCTGCGCCCCGCGGTGTTACCCGCTACATGTTTTCGGGATAAAAAGTAGCCTATGTATTAATCCAGGGTCTCAGCTACCTCCATACCAAATTTAATTCAAATCCGTTAAGGTGGTTCGATTTCCATACAAATATATTTTTGCCATTTATGGACAAATGGAGCATAATTTTACAGTGAAATCACAGCTACTGGCATTTATTTTGCTCTTTATTTGCGGTAAATCACAATTGCTTGAGGAAAACAGGAGATTATTAGCATAATCTACTGTTTTATTCAAAAATCATAAATTCATAAATCATTAACATATTTGATTTTTTGCTAATAATCTACTATTTTATTCAAGCAATTGTAATTTACCGCAAATAAAGACCAAAATAAATGCCAGTAGCTTTGATTTCACTGTAAAATTAATGCTCCATTTGTTCATAAATGGTAAAAATTTGTTTGTATGGAAATCGAACCACCTTAAGTAGTTTTTGCGTGAAAGAGTAACAAACATCCATCCATCCAAACTTTTACATTTATAATATTAGTAGGATTTCTGATCTTACTTATAAGGGTTTACAGTTGTAAACAGTGATTTCCTCTTTTATGGATAGAGTAATGATTGAAAGAAGACTTCACATTAGGGAACTAAAGATTGCTAAGCAGAGGCGTCTCTAGCCCATGTGGCGCCCGTGTGCAATCATTACCCTAACGCCCTCTTGTAAGCGCGCGGTCAAAATGGAACAGGTACAAATGTTATAAATTGCAAAAAAGATCGACTTTCATACTAATTCGATCAGCTGATTGGTAATTTTGTATGGAGAGTCCATTTTTTAACATTGACGAACTGGAGCTCGTGTCATCGTCGTGTTACGTGGGTTTGAGTTATAACGCCCGGCGTCCGTAACACGAGCGCAGATTCCTTGAAAGTGGCGAGGCCGGCGCCCCCTGACACCACTGCGCCCGTGTGCAACGCACACCCTGCACCATAGGTAAAGCCGCCTCTGTTGCTAAGTAACTTTTATTAGGTATATCTATGTAAGGGGGTTATTGCTTAAATGTATGCTTATTCACTTGGTGGTAGATTTTCTTAGCAGGAGGTCGTCTAGGTAGGTACCACCGCAGTACCAGATATTCTGCCGCTAAGCAGTACTGTGTAAACATTATTGTGTTCCGGTTTGAAGGGTACTGCAGTTAGCGAAATTACTGGGCTGTTGAGACTATCCATCTTGTCTCAAAGTAATGAGCGCCAAAGCAGCGATGCCCTGGGCTTTGTTTTATTACTCAAAGATCTGTGTATCGCTGCAATGGCCATGGACAGGCGATATCTCTTACCATCAGAAGAGCGTATCGTTCGTCTCATTACTTTTACATAATAAATCAATAGCCAGAACATTTCTGCCCTACTTTCATGTTTTTAGGTCAAACTAACAATTCCGAAAAGATTACAGTAATAAGGTAGTGAACAAAAAAAACTATAATTACGTAGGTTTTTCCAAAATATTATTAGAGAACTTTGCTAGAATTTTATTGAATAAAACATTAAGTGGAATCTTTTTTCTTTCAATTATGTAGGTACCTTTACAAAAAAAAGCGGCAATGTCTGTTACTGCAGTAAAACCTAGAGGATCTTGCTAAGGATATCTCTACTTGGAAAAAAAAAGTTTAAATGTTACATTATTAAAGGAACATTATTATCAATGCCTCTGGCATTTTACGAGAATTACGTAGGTACTTTGTACGTAAACTGTATTCTAATAAAAAAAGGACTTTCTATTTACTCTGGCCAGGGGAGCGCCCCACTTTCTAAACATTTATCATTATGTCGCAAATTGATACGCTAGCCAAAACATTACCATTTTTGATTTATCACCTACCCGCAAAATTCAAAAGTCTCTCCACCAATGAATGACATTATACGGAAAATACGAGTCTGTGATTGGATAATACAGACGGCTATTTTTAAAGTGGCCTGCGATTTTAAAATTCGAACGGTCGCATTGCGACCGACCCCGTGACCTTAGTGCAGTATTCTAGATCAAAAAATTACAGCACATTCTTTGACCATTTTCGAGGCTTTAGCTTGAATTACTTCCGGACCGATTTTACACTTAAACTTTACGCTGTAAGGTTCATTTTCGGAATCCTCTTCCTCATTGCTTTGACGATGCTCTTTTGGCAGAATAAACGACCTTGTGGGCTTTGTTGTACGTCCGAGTTTGGCTTGAAGATGCTTTAACGTTATGGCGCATTGCCGTTGTGACGTCACACTGCGTAAGGCAGGAAAATAGGTCAGTAGGTTTAGAGTACGACAGCCAATTTAAGCAGAGCTCTGTTTTGTGGGAAACTTGATGTTGCGAGTGTCAAGATAATTTGGTCGCTTAAGTACGCAGGTTTTCGATTCGTCAAATGATAGATGTCCTTGTATAAACTATGTTTTCGTAGGCATTTTTAACTAATTCCTTTTGTACGATTTGAAGGGAAATCAATAGTTTCAGTCTTTATATTTTATTGTGATCAGTTTTGACGTGAAAGTTATCAATTATGTTTTTTATTTTGAATTGAAACGTTTGTTATTTCAGTTCTATGTCGTATTATTGTTGCGGTGCTAAGAATTTCAAGTTTTTTTTAATGGTTGGCAGGATGAGTGTTTTGATGGTAATGCACCCATCCCTCAGCCTTGAGAGTAAGTTCCATTCCAAAACTATGAGGTAGGGTTTATTTTTAATAAAATACATAAAATAAACTTGATGTCTCATGACGTCACCTAGTAAGGCAACTTCCATAGACTAAAAAAAGCAATGGCAAACTGAAACAAAATTTGTCAATGTCAAGTCAATGGCGATCATTATAATCTCTTCAATACACGCACGTCGAGTTGTTTTTCGCTTTATTGATACAAATATCTGGATTATTTTACTTTAAACGTTATTTGGATTCGCTTTTATGACATAAGATTTGTAAAACCGAAGACGTGGCAGAGTGTTTTGTTATATATGGCAAAAGCATATTCTACATAATTCAGCCTACCTCATGACGTCATAACTATAAAAAGTTTGAAAACGTATTAAAAATCAACTACCGCATAGAAAGCCAAAATATTCAAATTAGTTTCATAAAATAAAGTTTACTATCAGTAAAAAATACAAAATAAATAAAAAAAAAACTTTACATACCAAATTGCCGACAAGTGTATCGCTTCTACACGAGGCATCCTCGGGACGAGTTGACTCTTCGAGCGTTGGGCGGTGAAAATTAATCGATTTTTATATTAATCGATTTTTTTCTTCTGATCGATTTTTAATATTCAATTCTGTAAATATTAAAAATAGATTTTTACTAAATCGATTATATTACTAACTCTCTTTTTTAAAAGTAAAATAGATAAGATATATATGCATTGTTGGATTAGACCAATGTAGCGAAACTACACATTTTAATTGAATTTTGCAAACAGCGCCATCTGTGCGATAAATGAAAAAACGAGTAATCACTAAACGTAAAAAAGGAATGTCACTTGTTTGTCGAAAAATGGCGCCATCTGTATAAAAATATTAAAAATCGATCATTTTAATTAGTTCCTCAATAAGTTGAAAAAAAAACTCGGTTTGTTTTTTAGTTTTAAAACCAACAGATTGTTGTTTTAGTTATTATCGACGTAATAATTTTATTATAATGTACAAAAAAAAATTCGAATAGTTAGAAAAAAATCGATTATTTTTTATTTAATCGATTTATTTTAAATTATTTAGTAATCGATTGTTGCCCCTCTAAGTCACATCCCTACTGAGAGCCATTTTTGAATTTACCAAACAAAGGAGGTTTGGCGGGAACGCGGGAAGAGTCGTGTCGCTTCGTTTTATTTTTTTCCAAAACTAGTGTTTTGTCGAGTGTTTATGCATAAAAATGGTGGTGTTTTATTCATAAAGTGCCGAATTACAAGCGCGAGTGTGGGAAAATGATATAATGTGGTGAAACATGAGTTTTCGTGTTGCTTCCAAAACTCCATCGAAGCTTTATAGTAAAGTTGCCACTACTTTACTAAAGCATGACTGGCACGAACTGACACGAACTGGACTTGACTAAGACGACTTTGACGATAACCATAGTTAAGATACAGCAGAAATAACACTGAAGACGAGGCAGTATGGCTTTATAGCTTTAGCCTGCCCGAAAGGGCAAATTAACGAAAAAAAAAAAAAAAATTACCAAACAAATATTTATCAAGACACCATTTCGACATCCTAAAGAAAGAAAGAGAGAAAACATTTATTTTGACACACACAACACTACAACAACAAAAAAACACTACAAATAAAAGATTAGAAAATAAAAATAACAATAATAATTTGTAGAAAGTTGTCGCTGTAGTGTCCAGTGCGACAAAAAAGTTTAGTTCTCAGCATCAGTGGCGCCGATTACTCAGCAGCACTAGTTTTCAGAACTAACCTTTTTTTTTTTTTAATGGTTGACAGGCTAGGTGTTTGACCACAGCTCACCTGACGTCAAGTGAAGGTGTGGTCGAAGATGGTAAAGCACACCTAGCCTGGAATGCAACTGGCTCTCAAGTGAGGCTGCCGGAACACACCGTTAGATGCTTGGCGGCAGATT
This sequence comes from Biston betularia, assembly GCA_905404145.2. Taxonomy (NCBI): domain Eukaryota; kingdom Metazoa; phylum Arthropoda; class Insecta; order Lepidoptera; family Geometridae; genus Biston; species Biston betularia. The sequence goes on along the minus strand of FR989892.1, from coordinate 2,821,310 downwards.
TTCAACTTGGGACGCACGAGACTGTATAAAAATAATAAATAAATAAATAATAAATATCGTAGGAGTATACACAACAGCGCCATCTGACCCCAAACTAAGCAAAGCTTGTGCGATGGAAGTCAGATAACTGATAGAATACATAAATACTTTTTGTTTTGTAAATACATACAGGAAACCCAGACACAGAACAAACATTTTGTTGATACATAAAAATTTTGTCCTGAGCGGGAATCGAACCCACGCCCTTCAGCTCTTAAGGCAGATATGCTACCGATGAGCCAACAGGGCTGTCTAATCATATACATAAATACATACCTACGCGATTATTTATAGTAAAATTAATAAATTATAAACATACAAAAAGTGTATAAAGTTGCTTGTAAAAGAAAGAATATTTTAGTACATACATAAGTAATAATTATAGTTCCGAAATAATTATAATAAATAAAGATGAATTGCTCTCACTTGTTGCAGGAGCGCAGTGGCTTGGACAACATGCGGTCTCTCGAGCACTATCTGACAGACATCATGAGGGCCGACACGTCAGAGCACATGAAAGGTAAATTAAAATATATCTTATTATATACCATTTACTTACTATATACTTACTTATAATAAAACTGGTGGAGGTCAAATCCTGTACATCTATCTATCTATACTGTTATAAAGAGGAAAGATTTGTTTGTTTGTATTGAATAGGCTCCGAAACTACTGGACCGATTTCAAAGATTCTTTCTTCAGATTCATTCTTTCATGAACCTAGACAGTTGAAATTTTCACGGATGATGTATTTCTGTTGCCTCTATAATAACAAATAGGTACTAGAAAACAGAATAAAATAAATATTTAATTGGGCTCCTAAATAATAGTACGGAACCCTTCATGCGCGAGTCCGACTCGCACCTGGCCGATTTTTTAATTATTGTCATCATTTTTCAAAACATTTTCAACATGCGGATGCCTCGCGGTTTCACCGGCGTAGTTCCCGTTCCCGTGGGAATACAGGGATAAAAAGTAGTCTATGTCACCCGGGGATAGTGTAGCTTCCCAACGGTGAAAGAATTTTTGAATTCGTCCAGTAGTTTCTGAGCCTATTCAATACAAACAAACAAACAATCAAATCTTTCCTCTTTATAATGGGACTTAGTATAGATAGATGTATACAATTTCTTAAAAACCGCTCAATCGATTTCGATAAAATTTGTAAGAGGTCACCTCTGAAGTACGATCTACCAAGCAAAAAAAGAATCATCAAAATCGATTTAAAAAAAATCGAAAAAAATTGGCAGAATTATCGCGTAACAAACAAAAAAAGTACAGTCGAATTGAGAACCTCCTTTTGAGTCGGTTAATTTAAAAAAACATACACACCGTCTGTGCGTTAGATTAATGCGGTAACCATGACTTCCTTTTTAGCGGCAAAACCGTCAGCACAAACCTGAACAGGTAGAGTTAGAAACTACCAAAATCATAGTAAGAAGTAATTGGTTTAAACTTGACATAGTTTATTTTGTTGACTGTACTCGTCAGCATTGGTAAGGTCACGGAGTTACAGATACTAGATGTGGCTACTTTTTGCATCCATCTACTACCAGTGCCGGATTAAAGTAACTTTGCATGGTGGTAGGGTACTTTCTATTACTCGGCTGGCTAGCTATCACCCTCAAGTTGAAAATCTGCCGCCAAGCATCTAACGGTGTGTTCCGGCAGCCTCACTTGAGAGTAAGTTCCATTCCAGGCTCGGTGTGCTTTACCATCTTCGGCCACGCCTTCACTTAACATCACGTGAGCTGTGGTCAAACACATAGCCTGTCAACCATTAAAAAAAAACTTGATGCCCTAAGTAATCTTCCCCTGTGGCCCTATCCTTAAGTAAAAAACACAGAATTATTTAAAAAAAAATGTTAATACGTACCGTAGGTAGAACATGTATGCGCTGTTTCCTTATCCCATGCTAGGTGGGGTCACGATATGATTCCACATGTTGTCCTAAGATCCGGCTATATTGTTACGAGCGGCCGCCTTCCTGACGTCAACCCACCTCGGGAACATCTTTCGCAGCCAACATACGTGTTGTTTTCCTGACCGAACCGAACGTCGACGACAGTTTAAAACGCGCGGATTTGGAAATTGATTTAACTTTCGTGTGCTCGTTTTTTTATCGGTCGTCTCTGCTCCCTAGACGGGATGCCTTAAGGTTTGACCACAGCTCACCTGATGTTAAGTGACGGTGTGGTCGAAGATGGTAAAGCACACATAGCCTGGAATGGGGCTGGCTCTCAAGTGAGGCTGCCGGAACACACCGTTAGATGCTTGACGACAGATTTTCAACTTGAGGGTGGTAGCTAGTCAGCCGAGTACTAAAGTACCCTACCACCATTCTATGGTTTCCTCACGATGTTTTCCTTCACCGGCAGCTCAATCTGATTGTTGGGGTTTGAACCCACGCCCTTAGGCATGCGAATAGACCGCGCTAACAACTCAGCTATCATCGCTACAACAACAATGCAACAATACAACGCTACAACAGCTTATAGGCTAATCCAGGACTGATTGCACCCGTGTGAAGCCGGGGTGTGTCGTCAGTCTTTACATAGTATAAAACAAAAACGCATTCGGCCAGCTGCACACTTAAATATTTTTAATTACGCAACGGATTTTAAGAATAAGAATACCTTAATTGACAAACAAACGTACATATGCGTTTATTTTTAATGCGGTTTCCATTGTGGTTGTTTCCAGTGTGATTTAAGAGGAAGGTTTACATGTATAATGAATACATGCATACTAGAAAATCATCAGCACACAAAAACATGTTTTTGTTCGCTTACATTGCAAACCTTCCGAGAAAAAATAAAGTACTGTGTTAGTATTTACATTGGACCTTTCAGTTTCAGTCAGTTTTTAATAAAATGCCAAGTAAATAATAATTAAATTAAATTATCAATAATTATTTCAAATACCTTATATACGAAGATCTCTTTTTAAAGCAAAGGTGCCAATCACAGTCGTCGCATTCCCACGCTGAATGGCAATGGCCAACCAACGTGTTGACTCTTGGTCTCGACCAAGCGCTCGAAGAGTCAACACGTCCTGAGGATGCCTCGTGTAGAGGCGACACACGTGTCGCGGCATGTGGTTACTGCAGAGAGAGGAGGATTTTAAGACTTGTGGTTATTTTAATTAGATTTTTGTCAAATTATATTTTTAAGTTTATGTCAAATTAGTTCTAGATTTTAAGTAAGATTAGGTGTTTGTTGCTGTTGACAAATTAGTTAAATTTAAGCCCTCGTCACTGTTGTAACTGGAACGACTGTTAAGCGGAAATAAACTAAATATATACCTTGTATATACAACATATTGTGTTCTTGCATAATTTTCATGTGCTAAAACCACGACACAGTTCAAGCGCACTTTCAACCAAAACATGAGCGTACCCACTACCCACTGCCACATCCATCGCGTTTAATTCCACGCGTGTTACGCAATACGCATTGTGCTGCGGCCTTGGTTCGGTCGATTGTTCGCGTCGCGCTGATTTCTGCACTATGTAACTAAATAGGTATTTACACGATTCACTGACAGGTGTACTGCTGTCAAACGACCTGTCATCCTCCTGCTAGATGGCGATTTATGCCCAAAAACACTAAAAAAATGTCTAGTAGCTTAAGTACTTACAATCTATACTGTTATAAAGAGGAAAGAATTGATTGTTTGTATTGAATAGGCTCCGAAACTACTGGACCGAACTTTTAATAATTCTTTAATTATTAGAATGCTACATTATCCGTGATGAGCATAGACTATATTTAATTTAAAAAACAATTATGGATCAGTATGGAAAATTCAATAATGTAACCCTTGGTTCGGTCGATTGTTCGCGTCGCGCTGATTTCTGCACTATGTAACTAAATAGGTATTTACACGATTCACTGGCAGGTGTACTGCTGTCAAACGACCTGTCATCTTCTGGAAAAATGAAAGCTGTGAAAAATTTGGAAAAATCCTTACTTAGCATGCGCTGCGAACTGGCTCTCGAGTGAGTGAGGCCGCAACACACCGTTAGATGCTTGAGGGCAGATTTTCTAATGTCGTGTGGTAGCTAACCAGCCGAGTACAAGAGAGTACGCTACCACCATGCTATGGTTTCCTCACGATGTTTTCCTTCACCGGCAGCTCAAGCTCATTGTAGTTTTTAACCTACAGCGCGAACCGACCGCACTAACAACTGAGCTATCATCGCTAAAAAATTTAAGTTTTAGAATAACTAAACGTTTGAATTTTCTTGTGAAAAGTAATATTATGTTTAGGTCATCGTTGTACGTTTTTTCTATATAAGATGTGTTTCTATTTATAATTAATTATGTTCTATTCTATTATAAATATCTATTTCTATTTTGTATTCGTTACCTTTAACGTTAAAGTGTTTATTTGTCTGACATTTCAGCGTTTGGCTCGACTAGACGAATCCCAGTCAAAAATAACCGCGTAGCATAGACAAAATCTAAACCCAAGCATCTCGTGACATCCGACGTACACCTATCTATAGAAAATAAATAAATACACCAATCTTACTTGACCTCCCGCTCTTTTACCACAAAACCAAATCACATTTCTATGCTAATTGGCTAGCAAAGGACGCGAGGTGCATTTACCGAATTTATGCTAACAAATTATAATGACACTCGAACTTCAAACGAATATTTTAAAACAGATGTATTTTTAATTAGGTCGGGTTGCAACTAGATAATTATGCTGCTAAGTTCGAAAGGTCAGTAACAGTTGTATTTTGACAAGTGATACGGTGATACCCAAATTAGTCGGCTATAGCGGATAGTAGCCGAACATCTCCACGGGACGAAGTCAGTAGGGAAAAGCGCGTGAACGTGGCGCATGCGGCGCGTTATCTTTTTAAATATTTAAATTTAGAATCGTGGGCGTATCGCGTTCGGTCTATTTTTGTAAAAAAAAAAATATATTGTGCGTGCTTGTTGGAGTGCAGTGACCTATGTGTGATTTTTTTTTTAAATAACTAAGGTAAAGAAAAGTGGAAAATTCGAGTCTCGAATTACGTAGCTGTTTAGTATTTATTTACACAAGGCTGAAAACTGTGTTTGCACGTGATGACTGAAGAGTCGTGGAAACAATTGATTCAACAACAGAAATTCTACATTTCAACTTTTCTCATATTTTCATACAATTATATTATTAATGTCGTTTACTATTGGTTTGTTAAAGTTTTTATTGGGGTTTCTCGTTTAAAATCTTATAAATAAAACTGATTTTATAAAACTTGAGAATTGGCGTAATACACAAACGTGCTATAGTCGAAAAAAGGAAAACAAAAATAATTGATGACGACTTTAGAAATGGCCAAACGTGTAATGAAATTTTTGTTTTAAACATTTGTAAAACTAAAAACATATTTAATAGAAAAAACTAGTATTTAGTTTGAAATAGATAATTTGGTAAATACAAAACAATTATTTTTATAATCAGTTAAATAATATATTTTAAATACTTTATTTTACCACAGATTAAAAATATTCAATGCTTTAAAAAAATACTGTTTTTATACGTCAGAGAAACGAAATAGACAAAATATGATACTTGAAAACTCTTAGTGTAACATATAAACGTTGCTTAAAATTAATCTATGATTAACGAAGCCCACGTGTCATTTCACGTCCGCGAGATGTTTTTCATTTTAAGTTGTTTTCACTTGGTGGTAGATCTCCTTAGCAGGAGGTCGTCTAGGTAGGTACCACCGCAGTACCAGTTATTCTGCCGCTAAGTACTACTGTGTAAACATTACTGTGTTCCGGTTTGAAGGGTTTGCAGCTAGCGATATTACTAGGCTGTTGAGACAAACCATCGAAAGTCTCCAAACTAATGAGCACCAAAGCAGTGATGCTCTGGACTTTGTTTTGTTACTCAGAGTTCTGTGTATCGCTGCAATGGTCATGGACAGGCGTTATCTCTTACCGTAGGCGTTATGTGGTGCATATGCATATATTATACATATAAACCTTCCTCTTGAATCACTCTGTCTATTGATGGAAACCGCATTAAAATCCGTTGCGTACTTTAAAAGATCTAAGCGTACATACGGCGGGAATCGACTTTGTTTTATACTATGTAGAGATATTTGCATAAGTTACATAGCACGAGATAAATCTTATGCAGCCTTGAAAAGCTGGTCATTGTTGATGATACTGGAGGCAAGGCACACGGGACTGGTCGACATGAGGTCTGACCATAAGAAAGAAGCCACCTCCGCTTTTAAATTCTGCCAAATGGTGAGGGTTATTTGGGACCGGAGTCTATAGAGGCAGATTGACCGTTTTAGGTAGAGTTGCCAGCTGTTCTGTTTGCCCAGGGCATGTCTTAGTTTTTGTAGTGTCCTGGGATGTCCTGGATAGATTTCAAACAGCGTCCTGAGTTTTTAAAGTACCCTAATAAGGTCATATATTATAAAATTCGCGCGCCACTTGCAACTTTATTACTGCGTCCTGATTTTAAACTGAATTGTTCTGGTTTTTCTAACTTCAAATCCTAGTTTTTAGGCTTCCGTACCTAAAGGATAAAACGGGACCCTATCACTAAGACTCCGCTGTCCGTCTGTCACCAGACTGTATCTCATGAACCGTGATAGTTAGACAGTTGAAATTTTCACAGATGATGCATTTCTGTTGCCGCTATAACAACAAATACTAAAAAACAGAATAAAATAAATATTTAAAAGGGCTCCCATACAACAAACGTGATTTTTTTGCCGTTTTTTATTGAAAAAGAAAGAAAGAAAAAAAATAATTTTATTTTGTAACAGAACAAAAAAATACAGTTACAAAATATTGATAATGGTATGGAGCCCTTCGTGTGCGAGTTCGACTCGCACTTGGCCGGTTTTTATTTACGCTAACTGTGAAGTTTGATTTTTCCACAGCTGCAAGGGACTGCATATTTATCTGCGTAGGTATATATATATATAGTTTTAATTTTATTCAACGCGATACCTTGACGCGTTCCCGAGATAGAAGATCTTGACAGACGGACAACAAAGTGATCCAGTAAGGGTTCCGTTGTTTTCTGTTTGAGGTACGGAACCCTAAAGAGTGACATAAAAATGAAACTGCAATTATTTCCCGCCCTCTGTAAAGATACAATAACATCTGATTACGGAGTTTCAATGTCGTTTCAAGATTTTTTTTCCCAGCAATTATTTTTTCTGGCCTTGAGCGATTTTTATTCTCGTCTTTCAACGATAATCAGATACCTTAGAGACATAATGGCGTTAGTGACAAGAGAAAACGTAACTCTTTAACTTGAGCCAATTTTAAAACGAATCTTTCGTAAATTTACTTAAAAACGTTGTTAAACATTAATCTATGCTTAAAATAGCTATTCTGGCAACGCGAGACATTTCTCGCACCTAGAAGTTGACAGATCGTTTCTAAGCATTAACTTTTATTTACCACGCAACATCTATCTATAATATAAGAAGAAAGATTTGATTGTTTGTTTGTTTGTAATGAATAGGTTCCGAAACTACTGGACCGATTTCAAAAATTCTTTCACCGATGGGAAGCTATGCTATCCTCAGGTGTCATAGGCTACTTTTTATTCCTGTATTCCCACAGGAACGGGAACTACGCGGGTGAAACCGCGAAGCGTCCGATAGTTATCTATAAAAACGCAAAAAAAATCACGTTTGTTGTATGGGAGCCCCCTTAAATATTTATTTTATTCTGTTTTTTAGTATTTGTTGTTATAGCGGCAACAGAAATACATCATCTGTGAAAATTTCAACTGTCTAACTATCACGGTTCATGAGATACAGCCTGGAGACAGACGGACAGCGGAGTCTTAGTAATAGGGCCCCGTTCTACCCTTTGGGTACGGGACCCTAAAAAAAGGTACAGCTAGTTTGGGGTCAGATGGCGCTGTATGTAATGTCTTATGATATTTATTTTAATTATTGTACACATAATACACTTATTAATACATTTAGAACACCTAAACACAGAACAGATAATATTTCATGCTTAGGATAGGCAAATACTAAAACTTGCCAATGGCTGACCCTGGCATGCAAGTATTGCTTCTTCTAGTTTCGTTACCGTTTCTAAGCACACACAGTAATTGTCCCCTGGCCTTTTTTAAAATGTCTTCAACTTGATTACGACACGTTGGTCTCAAAAATAGATTTACTGAGCCAGGAATCGATCCTACGTTTGTCTGGGTAGGGGTGTGAAAAAATAATCGATATTTAATATTGAACGATTTTTTTTTCTTAAAATCGATTTTAAATAATTATAAGTATGTATTTACAAAAAAAAGTATTTATGTATTCTATCAGTTATCTGAATTCCATCACACAAGCTCTGCTTAGTTTGGGGTCAGATGGCGCTGAGTGTATAGTCCTACGATATTTATTTATTTTAATTCTTTAAATGTTAAAAATCGATTTTTAACAACATTACTTACTCTCTTTTTTTTCTAAATTAAAGAAGATAAGATATGCGTTGTTGGATTAAACCTATGTAGCTAAACTACACATTTTTATCGAAACTTGCAAACAGCGCCATCTGTGGGATAAATGAAAAAACGCGTGGTCACTAAACGTAAAAAAGTAATGTCACTTGTCAGTCGAAAATGGCGCCATCTGTATATAAACATTAAAAATCGATAATTTTGGTCAATTTCCTCATCAACTGAAAGAAAAGTACTTTATTTCCTCAATATAAGTTGAAAAAAAAACTTGGTTTGTTTTTCAGTATTACAAAAATAATAATAAAAATAATAATAAATAAAATAATTGCTTCTTTTGGCGCCTGACAAAAGTACTTAATAGTCTTTTGTCGGGTGGCAATAGGGTGCGTGCCTTCAACGGTTGGGTGATGCCTCTACTGATATACTCCTTTGGCATACTGAGGTGGACTCAGACTGAGCTGGACGCCCTGGATAGAAGAGTCCGTCAACAGCTCACAACTCATCGCATGCTACACCCACGCTCGTCTGTTATGAGACTGTACATTCCACGAAAATTGGGGGGTCGTGGCTTCTTAAGCGCCAAGAACCTCCATAATCGTGAAGTGTGCAGTCTCAGGGATTATTTCCGCGACAACGAGTGCGGGATGCATCGAGATGTTGTGGCAGTTGACAAGGGCCTCACGCCGCTCTCCTTAGCGAACGAGAACTGGCGCAAACCATCGGTGCTAAGCACCGAAGACCGCAAGGAAGTATGGAAGAGCAAGCAGCTGCACGGGCGGTTCTATCGGGTCCTAACGGGCCCCGATGTGGACATGCTCGCGTCGGTGAACTGGCTACGTTTCGGAGACCTCTTTGGGGAAACTGAGGGTTTTGCCTGTGCGATTGCGGACGAAGTTATCAAGACGAACAATTATCGGAAATATATCATGAAGGACGGTACGGTCGACATCTGTCGGGCATGCCACCGTCCCGGAGAATCGCTCCGACATATTATTTCCGGTTGTTCGCATCTTGCTAACGGCGAGTATTTGCACAGGCACAACCAAGTAGCCAGGATCATCCATCAGCAGCTTGCTCTTCAATACGGCCTTGTCGAGTCTGAGGTGCCGTACTATAAGTACGCACCAGCGCCAGTTCTCGAAAATGGTCGTGCTTTGCTCTATTGGGACCGGTCTATCATCACGGACAGGACTATTGTCGCCAATAAGCCTGATATCGTGGTGGTCGACCGAGCCCAACGCCGGGCAGTGCTCGTCGACATCACCATCCCACATGACGAGAATCTCGTGAAGGCCGAGAAGGACAAGCTCAGCAAGTACCTTGACTTGGCTCACGAGATAACCGCCATGTGGGATGTTGATTCGACGATCATTGTCCCGATAGTTGTCTCGGTAAACGGTCTTATAGCGAAGAGTCTCGACCAACATCTCAAGAGACTCTCGCTAGACGGTTGGGTCAAGGGTCAGCTTCAAAAGGCAGTGATCCTTGACACGGCGCGCATTGTGAGGAGGTTCCTCACTCTGCAGCTCTAACCACCGGCAGCTTGAGCCCTGCCCCGCTGCCGGCGGCACCCTAGTTTTTAAGTTTTTTTATATTATTTATGTTGTGTTTTATATATATGTAATGTAAAAAAATTTAAAAATTAAGAAAAGAAATAAATAACTGGAATAAAATAAAAAAATAATAAAAATATCGATTATTTTTTAGTTAATCGAATTTTTTACAAATCGATTTATTTTAAAGTGATAAACATCGATCATTCAGTAATCGATTCACCCCCCTCTAAGTCACATCCCTATGTCTGGGCGGCCTTGCTACGGTTTCTCTTGCGACACTGCTTGGCTAACGATGGCCGATGCCGGTTGCTATTGTTTATTCTGTATCAGGTCAAGGTAGGCGGTTATGCATTCATTGACTCATTAGAATCTAATCTAACCGAATCTTACATCCAAAATGGAAACGTGAATTCGTGTTCAAATTTGCTTCTGCATTGGAAGGCAATTGAGAAAACAAATACAAATATTTTATTGGTAACACCAATGTAACAAGTCACTTCAAAATTTTAAACATGTCATTAAAGGTAATAATATTTAATCAAATTAAAAAAGACCTTAAATGATACTATGTATTTACAAAAAACTTAGTCTAAAAAACCGTCAGAGGAGGGATATGTGGCCAGAATGCTGGCAGCATTGCCACGCTGGATGGCAATGCTTAGCTTTTGACCAAAGTAGATACCAGCATTCTGGTCACCTGAAGCCTCCGCTAAACGTTTGTCATTAAATGAGTTTTAAAACACTGATCACATGTCAAAATAGGGTATGTCAATATAAAAAAAATATTATCAATATAAAAACTACTTGGTGACTATTTATAGGTATCTACTATTAGAACGAGTGCAGAACATCAATTGGCAATTTGTTGTTTTAAAGAAGATGCGGTTTCAAATAAGTGTTTGTAGCTGTCAATTTGCTCTATAAAACGTCACTTTATTCTATTGTCAATAGTTTTCGTAGCGCATGCTGTAAGGATTTTTTTTAATTTTTCACAGCTTGGGTTACATTATTAAATTTTCCATACGAATCCCTAATTGTTTATTAAATAAAATATAGCCTATGTCCACCACGGGTAACGTAGCATTCTAATAATGAAAGAATTATTGAAATCGGTCCAGTGGTTTCGGAGCCTATTCAATACAAACAAACAATCAAATCTTTCCTCTTTATTTTTTTTTCTTTGGTTTTGGTGTCGCGTTTTAGCATTTGCCAGTGTCAAGTATTTATATATTTTCAAGTTTCAAAAGTTAAATAAGTGTCCTCGTAGCTAAAGATATAGTCGAAGTCCAGTCTTGGTTAAGTACAGCCCATGTCAGTCAAGTCCAGTCATGCTTTAGTAAAGTAGTGGTGACTTTACTATAAAGCTTCGCTGGAGTTTTGGAAGTAACACGAAAAGTCATGTTTCGCCACATATCATTTTCCCACACTCGCGCTGAATAAAACACCACCATTTTTATGCATAAACACTCGACAAAACACTAGTTTTGGAAAAAAATATAACGGGGCGACACGACTCTTTCCGCGTTCCCGCCAAAACTCCTTCCTCTTTATTAATAGATATGAAACTTGCAAATATGACATGACACTTGACACTGGCAAATGCTCAAAATGCGACGCCAAAACCAAAGAAAAAGAAAAAAGTACCAGCTATGCAATTAGACGATTCCTCTTTCTTTCGAAGTTAGTAAATATTTAGAATAGCGCATATGAGGCGCTTGCATATTGGGTCATCTGTTCTTCAATAAGCTACAGACTACAGTTCATAAAGCGGTTAAAAGGCACAACATAACATCTCCGCTCATCAATAATGAAGCAACAGCTTAAATACTAATAGATCGCCTTGAAAAATCTATCTCGTAAACCTAGAAATAGTGCCATCGGTTGTGCAAGCGGTTCATAAATATTGATCACCTGTGCTATTATTTGTTTTAGTAATGTAATAAGTAGGAAAAAACTGCCTCGCGATCTTACCCGCGTAGTTCCCGTTCCCGTGGGAATACAGGAATAAAAGTAGCCTACGTCACCCGGGGATAGTGTAGCTTCCCAACGGTGAAAGAATTTTTGAAATCGGTCCAGTAGTTTCGGAGCCTATTCAATACAAACAAATCTTTCCTCTTTATAATTAACTAGCGGACACCTCGCGGTTTCACCCACGTAGTTCCCGTTCCCGTGGGAATGCAGGGATAAAAAGTAGCCTATATCACCCGGTGATAGTATAGCTTCCCAACGGTGAAAGAATTTTTAAAATCGGTCCAGTAGTTTCGAAACCTATTCAATACAAACAAACAAATCTTTCCTCTTTATAAAAGGCAGATGACAATTACTGTAATATTTATTTTAGGCATATGATATTGTGGACTTATTTGTAGCTGTCAATTTACTCTATAAAACGTCACTTTATTCTATTGTCAATAGTTTTCGCAGCGCATGCTAAGTAAGGGTCTTTTCGGTAAATTTTTCACAGCTTGGCTTTGAAGTTTCCATACGAATCCCTAACTGTTTTTTAAATAAAATATAGCCTATGCCCATCACAGATAATGTAGCATTCAAATAATGAACGAATTATTGTGATCTGCCCAGTAGTTTCCGTTCCTATTCAATACAAACAAACAAGCAATCAAATCTTTCCTCTTTATATTCGTGTAGATAAGCTAGGTGGACGACCTGATATCGAATGACGGTGTGGTCGAAGATGCGACACCTGGAATGGAACTGCCTCTCGAGTGAAGTTGCCGGACACACTGTTAGATGCTTGGTGGCTTTTCAACTTGAGACTGGTAGCTAGCCAGCCGAGTACTAGAAAGTACCCTAACACCATGCTATGGTTTCCTCACGATGTTTTCCTTCACCGGCAGCTCAAGCTCATTGTTGGGGGTTGAACCCCACGCCCGTAGTTAAGATAACTTGAAATAAATTAATTTAAATCTATCTCAGAATCAGTTTAAATTTTATTAAACTTAAAAGCATGTAAACAAAGCGTTGATTTTCTTCGATAATACTTTGATATCTCTGTAATTGTAGGGAAATACAGAAATAGATAATTTCCCTACACAGTAATCATTGTTATCGATAATAAATCACGTCCGTCATTACGAAATCGATAAAAAACTATTCATCGTGAAAAAATTCGTTCGATAATTTTTATTTACCGCCTAGCTGAAAAGTTTAAAAAGATAACACGACTGGAGACAAAATTACTTGTTTTGTTTAATATCGTAAGACATTACACACAGCGCCATCTGGCCCCAAACTAAGCAAAGCTTGTACTATGGAAGTCAGATAACTGATAGAATTCAGTAGTGATATAGTGGAAGTCTCTGCCGGAGTCTGTGTTCCCTGTTAGGTACAATATGGGTGTCTTCAAATCTAGAGTAAATAGGTTTCTTCTAGGTAAGCGTGTTCCATCTTAGACCACACTACTGCTTAACATCAGGCAGAGTGTGGTCAAACAGGAACCTATTGTTAATTAAAAAAAAAACTTTTTTTTTTTGTAAATACATACTTAATATACATACAGAACACCCAGACACAGAACAAACATTTGTTTTTATACCACAAAATGTTTTGTCCTGAGTGGGGATCGAACCCACGTCCTACAGCTCTTAAGGCAAATACACTACCTACCAGTGAGCCAACAGGGCCGATAACAATGTCAGGGTTTGAAATGAAATATATATTTTTTTTATGGTTGACAGGCTAGGTGTTTGACCACAACTCACCTGATGTTAAGTGACGGTGTGGTCGAAGATAGTAAAGCACACCTAACCTGGAATGGAACTGGTCTCAAGTGAGACTGCCGGAACACACCGTTAGATGCTTGGTGGTAGCTAACCAGCCGAGCACTAAAGAGTACGCTACCACCATGCTATGGTTTCCTCACGATGTTTTCCTTCACCGGCAGCTTAAGCTCATTGTCTCATTTACTTGGTGGTAGATCTTCTTAGCTGGAAGTCGTCTAGGTAGGTACCACCGCAGTACCAGACATTCTACCGCCAAGCAGTAGTGTGTAAACATTACTGTGTTCAGGTTTGAAGGGTGCTGCAGCAAAATTACTGGCCTATTGAGACTAACCATCAAAAGTCTCAAAGTAATGAGCGCCAGCGATGCCCAGGACTTTGATTTGCAACTCAAATTTCTGTGTATCGCTGCAATGGTCATGGACATGCGTTATCACTTACCATCAGCAGAGCGTATCGTTCTTCTCATTACTTTTACATAAAAATAAAAAATTGAGATTGGATACTCTTCGTCAACCGTTAAATAAAAGTTTATAATAAAAATATCATTATTTTTTTTAATGATTGACAGGCTAGTTCATCATCATCATCATCATCATCTCTCATCATCATCTCATCTCATCATCTTTCTAGAACAATATTTGTACCTTATTTGATACTTAGAATTTTAATAAGACCTACAATTTATTTAAGACGATATTTTTACAATCAACTGATTCTGAGTGCGGGTGTTTTTCGATTGTTTTCCACTGTTCTCGACCGCCTTTAAATTCAGCAGAGCTAACTAGACATGTGTTTTTGAATTAGTGTGCAGTGAAAGTTTCCTAATGCAGTGTGCTATGATCAACGAACATTTAGCGGGCAACATGACGTATTATGGTAAGAAAATTTTCTTTTATTAACCGACTTCAACAAAAAATTTTCATTTAAAAAAAAATCGGGCAACAATACCCATATAGGAATTTCGGCGGGAACGCGGAAAGAGTCGTGTCGCCCCGTTGTATTTTTATCCAAAACTAATGTTTTGTCAAAATGGTGGTGTTTTATTCATAAAGTGCCGAATCACAAGCGCGAGTGTGGTGAAACATGACTTTTCATGTTGCTTTCAAAACTCTATTGAAGCTTTAGTAAAGTCACTTGACACTGGCACATGCTCAAAACGACGCCAAAAAAATTATAAACATACATTAGCCAGTTGAAGTGGCAGTGGGCAGGGCATTTAGCACTGATGGTTGGCCGATGGAGCTGCAAAGTTCTGGAGTGGAGACCACGAACCGGCAAGCGCAGCGTAGGACGTCCACCCAAGGTGGACAGATGACCGTAATATAAACCGCAAGGATACGAAAAATAATCGATATTTTTGTTACAATCGATTCTTTAAATATATTTTTAAAAAATCGATCATTTTAACTACTCTTTTTTTTAATAAAAAAAGATAACATAAGCGTTGTTGAAGTAGTCAAACTACAAATTTTAATCGAATTTTGCAAACAGCGCCATCTGTGCGATAAATGAAAAAACGCGTGGTCACTAAACGTAAAAAAGGGATGTCACTTGTCAGTCGAAAAATGGCGCCATCTGTGTATAAATATTAAAAATCGATAATTTTATTCAGTTTCCTCAAAAAAAACTTGGTTCGTTTTTCAGTTTTAAAATCACTTTTAGTTTTTATCGACTTGGTCATTTTATTATTATGTAATAGTTAAAATCGATTATTTTTTTACAAATCGATTTATTTTGAAGAGAGAAAAATTAATTGATTTTTTCTCCTCTAAGTTACATCCCTAATAGACCGCAGGAACGCGTTGGATGCGAGCCGTTTCCTACCGGATTTTATGGAAGTCAATGGGGAGGCCTACGCCCCGCAGTGGGTGTTCTACGGCTAAGATGATGATGATGGTCGGTCACCCATCCATGTTAAGGCCGGTAGGTACCGCCGCATGGAAAACATAGCAGCCAATAACAGGATTATCTTAAAATAGCGTCGTAAGGAACTCTAAATGGATTATATAACGATGTTTACAACTTACATAATGTGACACACTTTTACTAGGTGGCAGATCTCCTTAGCGGTATATACAAATACAAATACAAATATTGTACAGATAACACTAATATTTTACTTGGTGGTAGATCTCCTTAGCGGGAGGTCGTCTAGGTAGGTACCACCGCAGTACCAGTTATTCTGCCGCTAAGCAGTAGTGTGTAAACATTACTGTGTTCCGGTTTGAAGGGTACTGCAGCTAGCGAAATTACTGGGCTGTTGAGACTAACCATCGAAAGTCTCAAAGTGATGAGCGCCAAAGCAGTGATGCCCTGGACTTTGTTTTGTTACTCAAAGTTCTATGTATCGCTGCAATGCTCATGGACAGGCGTTATCTCTTACCATCAGGAGAGCGTCTCGTTCGTCTCAATACCTTTAACATAAAAAAAAAAAAAATTACAAGTCAAATCGACGGTCCCTTCGTATATATAAAGACATGTCAAAAATTTTTTTTTTTTAAATTGCAGATTGACTTTAGATTTTTCATATGCACATACCTAAAGTTCCTAAAGCTAATAAAACATTATAGAAAAAAAGATTAGGCGATATGCAATTAAAAAAAAATACATTTTTGACATGTCTTTTGTAGCGATGATAGCTCAGTGGTTAGCGCGGTAGGTTCGCATGCCGAAGGGCGTGGGTTCAAACCCCAACAATGAGCTTGAGCTGCCGGTGAAGGAAAACATCGTTAGGAAACCATAGCATGGTGGTAGGGTACTTTCTAGTACTCGGCTGGCTAGCTACCACCCTCAAGTTGAAAATCTGCCGCCAAGCATCTAACAGTGTGTTCCGGCAGCCTCACTTGAGAGCCAGTTCCATTCCAGGCTAGGTGTGCTTTACCACCTTCGACCACACCTTCACTTAACATCAGGTGAGCTGTGGTCAAACAACTAGCCTGTCATCCATAAAAAAAAAAAAAAAAAAATGTCTTTATATACGTAGGGACTGTCGAAATATTGATTTATGACATTGATTATATTTTTTTTATATACATATTTTTGTTTCATCGACTTATTATGTACTTTATACAACCCTGTTGGTTCATTGGTAGTATGTCTGCTTAGAGAGCTGCAAGGCGTGGGTTCGATTCCCACTCAGGACTAACATTTGTGTGACTAACATTGATGTTTGTTCTGAGTCTGGGTGTACTGTATGTATTTACAAAAAAAAAGGATTTAAGTATTTTGTCAGCTGTCTGGTTCCCATAGTATAAGCTTTGCTTGGTTTGGGGTTAGATGGCGCTGTGTTAAATGTCCTGCAATATTTATTTTATTTTGACATTTTGTTTTTATTTATTGACATGTAATACACATAATACGTGATACACATAAATATAAGAAATGATTTTACGAAATTTGACTTGTAACATTGGTATTATCAATAAAATACTTGTATTTGCAAATTTCGTAAAATCTTTTAAATATAACTATAATTTATCATTAAAAGAGTTATAAAGCACTGATTACTCACTGATGATGGTGATGATGATGATGATGAAGAAAAACAAAATTTCAAAATAAAGCACATAATATGTACATATGTAGATATAAAAACATGCCAATATAAAAATATGTCAATATAATAAAATTACATAAAAATCGTACCACACACTGCAGTTATCAAATACAATACAATGTAATATTTTGTCTAACGTCAAAATTTCATATCATATTGTCTTCGCGAATCATATTTTTTTTTTTTTTTTTTTTTTTTTTTATGTAAAAAAGTAATGAGACGAACTAGACGCTCTCCAGCCGTTTGGAAGATACGGGGTAGGTAGGTACTAAAGAAATTGACAAATATACAACATATGCGCAAAAACATAACCCTTCCTCAGCAGTCGGGTAAAAAAGTTAGACATTGATTGATTAGTTTTTTTTTTTGATCCAGTTTGAACACGGGAGGCGTCGCGGTCATTGACTCTTCCCACGTGGGAGTGTTGTGTTGCTCCTAAACTTTTTTATGTATTTAAAAATACATCATACTTTTTAGGGTTCCGTACCCAAAGGGTAAAACGTTACCCTATTATTAAGACTTCGCTGTCCGTCTGTCACCAGGCTGTATCTCATGAACCGTGATTGTTAGACAGTAGAAATTTTCACAAATGATGTATTCCTGTTGCTATAACAGCAAATACTAGAAAACGAAGAAAATAAATATTTAAAGTTAAAGGGGCTCCCATAGAACAAACGTAATTTTTTTTTTTGCTGTTTTTATAGATAACTACCTGCGCCCCGCGGTGTTACTCGCTACATGGTTTCGGGATAAAAAGTAGCCTATGTGTTAATCCAGGGTCTCAGCTACCTCCATACCAAATTTCATCCAAATCCGTTCAGTAGTTTTTTGCGTGAAAAAGTATCAAACATCCATCCATCCTTAAAAACTACAACATTTATAACACTAGCTGCGCCCGCGGTGCTACTCGCTACATGGTTTCGGGATAAAAAGTAGCCTATGTGTTAATCCAGGGTCTCAGCTACCTCCATACCAAATTTCATACAAATCCGTTTAGTAGTTTTTGCGTGAAAAAGTAACAAACATCCATCCATCCATCCGAACTTTCACATTTATAATATTAGTAGGATGGTGCGGAACCCTTCGTGCGTGAGTCCGACTCGCACTTAACTAGGTTTTTTTATTATACGTTTCCCAACCAGGGAAACCAACGACTTCCTATCAGGGGGTCCTGTGTTACATCTCTCTATTAACAGCTCACACCAAAATTTTGCGATGATAGCTCAACAGATAGCGCACGCAAAAACTACTGAATGGATTTTGATGAAATTTGGTATGGAGGTAGCTGACACCCTGGATTAACACATAGGCTACTTTTTATCCCTTTTTTTTGGTTGACAGGCTAGTTGTTTTGACCACAGCTCACCTGATGTTAAGTGAAGGTGTGGTCGAAGATGGTAAAGCACACCTAGCCTGGAATGGAACTGGGGATCAAGTGAGGCTGCCGGAACACACCGTTAGATGCTTGGCGGCAGATTTTCAACTTGAGGGTGGTAGCTAGCCAGCCGAGTACTAGAAAGTACCCTACTACCATGCTATGGTTTCCTCACGAAGTTTTTCCTTCACCGGCAGCTCAAGCTCATTGTTGGGGTTTGAACCCACGCCCTTCGGCATGCGAACCTACCGCGCTAACCACTGAGCTATCATCGCTACAAAAAACATGTAGCGTGTAACACCGCGAGGCGCGGCTAGTATCATAAATGTTGTAGTTTTGATGGATGGATGGATGGATGTTTGTTACTTTTTCACACAAAAACTACTGAACGGATTTGGATGAAATTTGGTATGGAGGTAGCTGACACCCTGGATTAACACATAGGCTACTTTTTATCCTGAAAACATGTAGCGGATAAACACCTCGGGGAGCAGCTAGTTCATTATATAATTTAATACCCAAACAAAAAATGCTTTTATTGTGAGCGTCTTGTACTTGTTGATTTCAGACCTTATTAAGAGAGATGCTTCGAGAATGTAAAGAGAGAGAAGCGTTACAATTCTGTTTTACATTTTTTTATAATTACATACGAATGCCACAGATAACTCTTATGTATTTCGCCTGCGCTCTGAGTCTATATCTCTAACTAGCGGACACCTCGCGGTTTCACCCGCGTAGTTCCCGTTCCCGTAGGAATACAGGGATAAAAAGTAGCCTATGTCGCCCGGGGATAGTGTAGCTTCCCAATGGTGAAAAAATTTTGGAAATCGGTTCAGTAGTTTCGGAGCCTATACAATACAAACAAATATTTCCTCTTTATAATAGTATAGATTTTATTAATCTATATTAATTCAAATATTGTAACCACTATCAGCATGTGAGCATTCCCCAGGCTAACTGCCATATCTAGTCCCATTATAGCTGACCTTAATGCTAACTGACCTAGTTACCAGGCGCATCTAACAGCATAATGCGCTTCAGTTCAGCTCACAGAACTGTTTCCATGATTTAGTTGATTCTACATAATAACAATATTTCAAGGTACATTATATATTTATTCCCGCCAAATCGCTAGAAAACAGCTGTTATTAACGTGCTATATTTAAATGCATAAAGTGCGTTGCCAAAAAAAAATAGCTGTCCAAAATACTGTAATAGAGCTAGAGACGTTTTGCAGTGCCATTATGAACCCACACGGAGTATTGGATGGAACGTGGAAATAAGAACGTGTATTTGCACTGTAATATTTTACAAAACTTGTAATCTTTTTCGGGCGTTTATTTTTATAATTATAATCATATTTATTGGTAACGAAGATGTTACAGGTCAAGAACTTTCAATAAGAGTTTTTATGGCGCGAACGCGGCAGAAGTCGTATCGTCCCGTTGTATTTTTTCCAAAACTTGTGTTTTGTCGAGTGTTTATGCATTAAATGGTGGTGTTTTATTCATAAAGTGCCCAATCACAAGCGCATGTGTGCGAAAATAATATAATGCGGGGAAACATGACTTTTCGTGTTGCTTCCAAAACTTCAACGAAGCTTTAGTAAAGTCGCCACTACTTTACTGGACTGGACTTGACTGACACGGACTGTACTTGACCAAGACTGGACTTTGACTATAACTATTGCTACGAGGCAACTTATTTAACTTTTGAAACATGAAAATATAAAACACTTGACACTGGCAAATGCTCAAGATGCGACGCCAAAATTAAAGAAAAAAAATGTCAGTAAAAATATTAAAAAATATAAATTGCAAAAATGTCAAATCAATTATAATAAATGTCAAAATTCACAAAATTCTTTGTGGCTGTAAAACGTGTATATTATTAATTATTGTATGCCCATTTAAAAGTCGTTTAGGTTACAGCAGTGATAAGGATTTCATTCAAATAACTTGACGACATTTTTTAAGTATCCATCCGAAATATTACTTTATAAAATTCAACAAACCTAATATAAATTAAAAATAACTAATTAAAATAACTACAGCTCTTTTCCTGTTCTCGCTGCAGTAACCATTTGCCGACGCATGTGTCGCCTCTACACGAGGAATTCTCAGGACGTGTTGACTCTTTGAGCGCTTAGCGGAGAATGCGTTGAATAGGGTACTAAAGGGGGTTATTGTATTTATCATTCTGAACAGCTTTTACATAAAATAATATAGCCTATGTTACTCAGGAAAAATGAATCTTTCTCAGGGTGAAAGAGTTTTTGAAATCGGTCCATTAGTTTTTGAGTTTATTCGTTACAAACGTACGCAAATACAAATTTTTCCTCTTTACAATATTATTAGCGGTCTGTCACGGTTTCGCACGGGTGGACATTTTTTTAATTAAATTCTCGTAATAAATATAACCTATGTTACTTAGGGATAATATAGCATTCTAATGGGGGAACAATTTTTTAAATCGGTCTAGTAGTTTTTGAGTTTATTCATTACAAACATACAAAAATCCAAAAATACAAATCCTATTTTTTTTTCCTCTTTGTAATATTAGTGTATATATAATAGTTTTTAAATAAGTATGATGATCTATTTATGATATAATAGTGTAATAGCTATCTGCGTTTGCCGTCGGTTACATTGCCCTCCACCTGACGCGCTAGCAGAGGCAATATCGACGTCTTTGACCCGCCATCCCCGGCCCACACCGCTTTCTAGGTCAACGCGGGTAAAATCAATAGCGCCATTGACGCTGTTTTGCCACATTATATGTTCCCGTCTTGCGGTTCTGTGCGGGTCCGGATATTTCTGAAGGAATACGTAGATAGTAATCTACATCTACACTGAAAAAATAATATCATAAAGAGGAAAGATTTGTATTTTGGTACGTTTGTAAAAAATAAACTCAAAAACTACTGAACCGATTTCAAAAACTATTTCACTATTAGAACGCTACATTATGATGTCTATGTGATGAACTACATATATGTGTACAAATTTTATCCAAATCCGTCAAATCAATTGTTTATTATTATTATTTATTTACAGATAGCTATATTACACTATCATGTTACAAATAGATCATCCTATTTTGTAACTTTTGTCTGCCTGTTTGTTTGTTTTTGTGCTTGTTACAAAATTTAACGTTTTTTCTTTCTTTCTTTCTTATTTACCTAAAAACTATTATATCTACACAAATATCATAAAGAGAAAAGTTTTGTATGTTTGTAATGAATAAACTACAGAACCGATTTTAAAAATTCTTTCACCATTAGAATGCTACACGCACGGGTGGGTTATGTGGGTGGGTTATTTTTTAATTAAATTCTAGTAATAAAAATATAGCCTATGTTACTCAAGAATAATGTTCGTGTTAAAATCGTTTCAGTAGTTTATTCGTTACAAACATACAAAAATACAATAATACAAATCATTTCTCTTTATAATATTAGTGTACAAAATTGTTGTGAAGTAGGGACGTCACACCAACGTCTGTCCCCCAAAACATTGCATTCCCCTTTTAGGAAGTCGGTAAAACGTACAACCGTCGGTTTAAGAGGAAGTGTCCTATTATACGTGGCCTCTACTCAACTATTAGTCTAATAGTATGGCATAGTCAAGTCTAAAGCCAGGGCCACACCGCAAGCTATGCTAACTCAGTCGAGAGATAATTAAATATTGCCATTTTTAATCTAATTAGGTTTTTTTAATGGTTGACAGGCTTTAAGCACAGCTCACCTGATTTTAAGTGACGATGAACACACCTAGCCTGAAATGGAACTCTCAAGTGAGACTGTCGGAACACACCGTTAGATGTTTGGCGGCAGATTTCCAACTTGAGGGTGGTAGGTAGCCAGCCGAGTACTAGAAAGTACCCTACCACCATGCTATGTTTTCCTCACGATGTTTTCCTTCACCGGCAACTCAAGCTCATCGTTAGGGTTTGAACACACGCCCGTCGGCATGCAAACCGACCGCACTAACCACTCATCTATCATCGCTACAACATTGACAAATACTTTGTAATTTTTTGACTTTGTTTTCACTAGCTCTACATAGTAAAAGACAAAGTCACTTTTTGCCGTCTGTACGCTTAGATCTTTTAAACTATGCAACGGATTTGCACCCGTGCGAAGCCGGGGCGGGTCGCAAGTCTCTACATAGCATAACACAAAGTTGCTTCCCGCCGTCTGTACGCTTAGATCTTTTAAACTACGCAACGGATTTTAATGCGGATTCCATCAATAGACAGAGTGATTCAAGAGGAAGGTTTACATGTATAATATATGCATATTCACCATATTAGTATCTACATTGCACCCGTGCGAAGCCGGGGCGGGTCGCTAGTAACATATAAGTTTATATAAATACATAGGTAGATATCTATTGTGTTATTTTCGACCTTCAAGCGAGAAAGAGACAACGAGCGCTCTAGTTCTCACGTGCAATGACGTCACGTTTTTAACTCGGTCAATCAATAACGTACATACAGCCCTATTACTTATTAAAACAGGACTCAAATTAGCACAGCATAATGCAGTATTATCTGGTACCTCTCTTTCTTACTCTCTCTCTCTCTTTCAGGAATCTGCAAGTGCTAGTTTTTATAAAGTTTCTAAGGGACCGATCTGTAAGGTTTTCTGGAAGTATAAGGTTTTGTAGTGACGATAGCTCAGTGGTTAGTGCGTTCGGTTCATACGCGAAGGGCGTGGATTCAATCCGCAGCAATGAGCTTGGAGTATTATCTAATACTCGGCTGGCTAGCTACCACTCTCAAGTTGAAAACCTGCCGCCAAGCATCTAACGGTGTGTTCCGGCAGCCTCGCTTGAAGCCAGCTCAATTCCAGGTTGCTTTACCATCTTCGACTACGTAACCTTCGACCACAGCTCGCCTGATGTTAAGTTACGGTGTGGTCGAAGATGGTCAAGCACAGAATTGTAAAAAATTCAAAAATTAAACCAAAAAGTAACTGATAATAAATTTAATCAAAATATGATAATCAAGAATTACAAATAAAAAAATATGCAATATAAACAAGAATAATAATGTTTCTATGTTTTATGTTTATTGTTTATTTTTATTTTTTTGTATGTATGTATTGTAAATTATGTTGAAATGTGTTTTATGTCATAAATAAAGTGTTGTCTATAGTCTATTGTCTATTTTTAACATGCAATATCTATCTATATATTATTATAAAGAGGAAAGATTTGATTGTTAGTTTGTTTGTTTGTAATGAATAGGCTCCGAAACTACTGGACCGATTTTAAAAATTCTTTTACCGTTGGAAATCTACACTATCCCCAGGTGAAATAGGCTACTTTTTATCCCTGTATTCCCACGGGAACGGGAACTACGCGGGTGAAACAGCGAGGCGTCCGCTAGTAATATATATATTTTGTGTTATGTGTTTTGTTATAATTTGACAAGTTTTGCTATTCATTTTTTTTTTTTTGTTAATTTGCCCCTTCGGGCAGGCTAAAGCTATAGAGCCATACTGCCTTGTCTTAAGTGTTATTTCTGCTGTATCTTAGCTATAGCTATCGTCAAAGTCGTCTTTGTCAAGTCCAGTTCGTGTCAGTTAATTCCAGTCATGCTTTAGTAAAGTAGTGGCAACTTTACTATAAAGCTTCGATGGAGTTTTGGAAGCAACACGAAAACTCATGTTTCACCACATTATATCATTTTCCCACACTCGCGCTTGTAATTCGGCACTTTATGAATAAAACACCACCATTTTTATGCATAAACACTCGACAAATCACTAGTTTTGGAAAAAAATACAACGGAGCGACACGACTCTTCCCGCGTTCCCGCCAAAACTCCCTTTTGCTATTCAGAATTATATGTTATGTAAAAAAAATTAAAAAATCATCTATGATTTAAAACTTATTTTCTATTGACACTGACATAAGTAAGTTGACTGGCAGAACAACGTGAATATTAAAATTCTTTGTGTTCTGTCACTCCGGTATAAGTCAAACTTTATAGAAAAAAAAAACTCTTTTTTTAAAAATGACCCTTGCTATTTAAGCGCGGGTAAAAGGCAGTAATTGATACTAGCAGTGGCGGCCTTAGGGGGTGGCAAGCAGGGCAACCGCCCGGGGCCTCGCTCTTGCAGGGGTCTCGCGTCCTCGTAGAAAAAAGTCTTTACCATATATGTGTATCTCGCACGCACTTAAGAAAACCCCCCCTGAACGCACGGTTTCATTATTAGTGCAAGCATGTTACAAACACTCGAGCACTCGCACTAATGTTTTAGTAAAACGGACTTAAAAAGGGCCTCACAATGATCTGTCGCCCGGGCCTCGCAACAGTTAAGGCCGCCGCTGGATACAAGGGGTTTAAAAATTGCTCCTGACCAAACTACACCTTGAAGCAACTATTTCGACGTTTAGGCCACAGCATTGCGAAACGGTTTGGCGCATTTGTACCTATTCTGCAATATGACATTGGCAGGTATGCCAATGTAATTACGTACGAAGTATATATTAAACTTGAACAAGCGATATACGACCTTAAACCCATGTCATACCGTTTACAGTGAGTTAATTTTGTTAAAATTTTATAAACAAACATCATATTGATTGTACGTTTTTTTTTTTTTTGTTTCGGCGTCGCATTTTGAGCTTTTGTCAGTGTCAAGTGTTATACATTTTCAAGTTTCTTATCTTAAAAAAGTTGCCTTGTAGCTTTAGTTATAGTCAAAGTCCAGTCTTGCTCAAGTCTAGTCCGTATCAGTCGAATCCAGTCATGCTTTTAGCAAAGTAGTGGTGACTTTACTATAAAGCTTCGATGGAGTTTTGAAAGCAACGCGAAAAGTCATGTTTCACCACATTATATCATTTTCCCGCACTCGCGCTTGTGATTCGGCACTTTAGGAATGAAACATCACCATTTTTAAGCATAAACACTCGACAAAACACTAGCTTGGGAAAAAAAATATACAACGGGTCGACACGACTTTTTCCGCGTTCCCGCCAAAAACCCGAGAATTTCCAGGACTTTGATTGTAGGCTGTCTCGTGTCCCGGGACTTTGAAATTGTCGGGAATTCCCAAACCCTAGTTGTGTGTAGGTAAGCGTGTTCCATCTTAGACCACACTACTGCTAACGTCAGACAGAGCGAGGTCAAACACGAATCTATATTTAAAAAAAAAAACATATTGTGTTTGTACATTATTAAAATAAGTAGGTAGCACTATTTTTATAAACACTCTAAAATAAAAATAGAATACAAACTTTACGAAAATAATATTTATATGTAATATAGCAATATGGTTTTCCAAATTCCCTCAAAATTAAAGTAACCATTTAGTTTACATCTCTTTGTAAAAAAACGCCTTAAAAGACTTTAATTATTTTTTTTTTCGTTAATTTGCCCTTTCGGGCATGCTAAAGCTATAAAGCCATACTGCCTCGTCTTCAGTGATATTTCTGCTGTATCTTAACTATGGTTATTGTCAAAGTCGTCTTAGTCAAGTCCAGTTCGTGTCAGTTCGTGCTAGTCATGATTTAGTAAAGTAGTGGCAACTTTACTATAAAGCTTCGATGGAGTTTTAGAAGCAACACGAAAACTCATGTTTCACCACATTATATCATTTTCCCACACTCGCGCTTGTAATTCGGCACTATATGAATAAAACACCACCATTTTTATGCATAAACACTCGACAAAACACTAGTTTTGGAAAAAAATACAACGAAGCGACACGACTCTTCCCGCGTTCCCGCCAAAACTCCCTAAAAGCATTTAAAGTACAAAGGAGGTTTAAAAAGACATTCAACCTAACAAAACGTGGCAGTCTAGATTTAAAAAAAAAATAGTATCAAATATCGAAATTGATCGTCAATTTTTTCATTCACTTTTCCGTCGCGGCGGAGGTTGTTCGTGTCAAAGGAAAATTAATTTTTCAGAAAAATAAACTATCATTTTTTCCCCGCGAGTGATATTATGTCGGTGCATACGATTCCGCTGGTTACGCCTTTCATCAGAGGCCCGAGATTCCCGTATAGAAAGAGTAAGTACCCATGATTAGATGTTTTTATTTGCAGCATTCTTTATCTCTACCTTTCGACCAATGACCCCAGTTTAATACATACATACAATTAATGAACAAAAAAAATTTTTGAATAAAATGGCTGCCTTTTTACTTAATTTTCAATTTGTTTTAAAACAATCTGGAATAAAATCGTGAAACGATGAAATGGGGGAAGCGCTTGGAAATGGTAATTTCCGTATTTTGAAAGAATCGAAGAAAATATTGGCATGACACTTTTCGAATGTCATGAAATATGTAAAGTCTGTCTCACACTGACGCGGCCTGTGACAGTAGCCACTAATTTAGCCGTGGTTTGTAGCAGTGTTCGCCATAACTAAACATTTTCGCTTCCATCCACCGTTAGCTATCCTAAGTATATCGTCACTCCATCGAGTCTAAGGGCGTCCTACGCTACGTCTGCCAATTCTCGGTCTACACTCTAGAACACGCCTTCCCCAACCGCTATCGGTTCTGCGACGGACATGTATATCTAGCCCATTGCCACTTATTCTGCTCGTCCCAAGTAAAATTCTTCGATCTTTTTTCTGAGAACTCTCGTACATGTTTTCCTTCGCCGTTTGAAATAATCGACAATACGCACATAATTTAGAAAAGGCATAGGTGCGTGCCGTGTGATTCGAATCCAAGACCTCCATATTAGAAGCAAGACGATCTCCCAACTACGCCGAAACGAGAGCGTGGGTTTAAACCCTAACAATGAGTATGAGGTGCTGGTAAACAAAACATCGTGTGGAAACCATAGCTTGGTTGTAGGGTACGCTCTAGTACCTACTCGGTTGGCTAGCTACCACCCTCAAGTTGAAAATCTGCCGCCAAGCATCTAACTGTGTGTTCCGGCAACTTCACTTAAGAGCTAGTTCCATTCTAAGCTAGGTGTGTTTACCATTTACGACTACACCGTCACTTAACATCAGTTGAGCTGTGGTCAAACACCTAGCCTGTGAATCATAAAAAAATGTAACTATAGCTTTGAAAGTATTGTCAGTGAATATCTCTTATAACTAAGTAAAAAGTTGACCCTAAAGACTTAGCAACAATATCCTTGTGTTTCTTTCAACGCATGACCAACTGGAATCGATTTGATAGGTAAACGACCTCGTTTTTTTTTTTCGATTTGCCATAGACTTATTGTCGATTGAATGGTGTTACAGTACGGCTCGTTAGGAGTTACGAGGGCTCTGTCAGATTATAACAAAAAAAAAATGTTCAATGTTTATATTTAGTTTATTTCCGCTTAACAGTCGTTCCAGTTCCAACAGTGACGAGGAGACTTAAATTAAACTAATTTTACACTGCTTATTAATTAAAAACCCTAATCTTACTTAAAATCTAGAACTCATAAACTTAGAAATATTGTTAATTTGACAAAAATTAAATTAAAATTACAAAAAATCTAATTAAAATAATCAAGAATCCTCCTCTCTGCAGCAACCACTTTGTTCAAAATGAACTTCCGCAAAGTAACGCCTGAATCAATCAATTGACTCAATGAATTGACAGCCCCGTTGGCTCATTGGTAGTATCTGCCTTGAGAGCTGTAGGGCGTGGGTTCGATTCCCACTCAGGGCAAACATTTTGTGAATAAACAAATGTTTGTTCTGTGTCTGGGTGTTCTGTATGTATTATAAGTATGTATTTACAAAAAAAAAACAGTATTTATGTATTCCATCAGTTATCTGACTTCCATCACACAAGCTCTGCTTAGTTTGGGGTCAGATGGCGCTGTGTGTATAGTCCTACGATATTTATTTATTTATTTATTTATTTATTTAATTATCTAAAAAAAAAAACGACACAGGCCATCGCTTCTACGGTTGCTAGGCAGTATGGCTTTACAGCTTTAGCCTGCCCGATGGGGCAAATTAATTTAAAAAAAAATCTACGGTTGCTTGGTAAGGTTTTTCTTAATTTTTGACATTACACTTTATGTATTGTGCCAATTTTAATTAATATTATTTTGCGTAAAAAATTAAATAATGATACGAACGAGACGCTCTTCTGATGGTAAGAGATAATGCATGTTCATTACCATTGTAGCAATACACAGAACTTTCGAGTAATAAAACAAAGTCCAGGGCATCGCTGCTTTGGCGCTCATTACTTCTCTCGCTTAGGTAGTCTCAATAGCCATGTAGGGCTGTTGAGACTAACTAAGAACCTATGCTATAGTCTATGGCATAGTATCTTAGTCACTATCGACGGTTAGTCTATGGCATAGACTAACCGTCGAAATACAGAGGACTCAAACACTCGAGGCTTTCAAGAGTAGAGTTAAGCTGCACCTATTAAAATAACCCTGTTATTCGCTGTTTTCTTTTATGTTTAACGTTTAATGTTTATGTATAGCATATGTAAATGTGTGCGTAATGTCCTATGATATTTATTTATAATCAATAGCAAAAAAAATCCTGGTTAAAAATTCTGCAGCACTAGCGGGTTTCATAAAACCCTATAATTTTGAGATTGTTTCCAAATTTTGTTATATTTTAGCACGAAACTCTGTCATCCCTATTTAGTGTGTATACTGTCCAATGTTCGTGTCCAATATAGACGACATTTAAGCTGGAAAAATTTAGAAAAGTTGGGATCTCAGCGTCTAACATCTATGTAGTCATTTTGATTAAGTCTGTGGCACACTGTAACATGTTTTTTTTTTCTATTCCAGAATGATAATGTTTATATTTTCTCAATAAGACTTCAGCGCTTGGGAGTAGGGTGGCATTTTTTTTTTATAGCTGACAGGCTAGGCGTTTGACCACAGCTCACCTGATTTTAAGTGACGGTGTGGTCGATGATGGTAAAGCACACCTAGTCTGGAATGGAACTGGCTCTCAAGTGAGGCTGCCGGAACACCGTTAGATGCTTGGCGGCAGATTTTCAACTTGAGGGTGGTAGCTAGCCTGCCGAGTATTAGAGAGTACGCTACCACCATGCTATGGTTTCCTCACGATGTTTTTCTTCACCGGCAGCTCAAGCTCATTCTTTGGGTTTGAACCCACGCCCTTCGGCATGCGAACCGACCGCGCTAATTGAGCTATCATTGCTACGACTTATAAAAGTAGTGGTAAGCTAGACGCTCGAAAAAGCGACATCGTTTCATGGTCGACGTTCCAAAAACTCGGAACGAAACGATTTGATTCCGCGATCATTTTGCGGAACGCTAGACAGTGGAATGCACTGCTTGAGTGGGTGTTCCCCGATGGATTCAATATTAGGTGTCTTCAAGCCGAGAGTGAATCGGGAAGAGTGCTCTGTTAGACCGCTGAGATGGCGGTCAAACGCAAGCCTATCTTATATGTTATAGTAAAAAAGCGCACATCTTGACAGCCCCGTTGGCTCATTGGTAGTATATCTGCCTTGAGAGCTGTAGGGTGTTGGTTCGTTCCCACTCAGGGCAAACATTTTGTGAATAAACAAATGTTTGTTCTTCTCTGGGTGTTCTAGTATGTATTTACAAAAAAAAAAGTATTTATGTATTCTATCAGTTATCTGACTTCCATCACACAAGCTCTGCTTAGTTTGGGGCCAGATGGCCCTGTGTGTATAGTCCTACGATATGTATTTTTTTTACCCGTTTTAGCTGTTTTATGGTCGTGATATTTCGAATGACGTTTATACACGAGTACGTAAATGCAATGGCAAAGCCCACTACCGTACCGAGCAAGAAGTACCAGGCATTCAGCTTGTATACTTAGTAAATTTCAAAATAATAACAATTTTCATATCATACATAACTAATAAATAATAATAAATAAATAAATAAATTTTTGTAGGACATTACACACAGCGCCATCTGACCCCAAACTAAGCAGAGCTTGTGCTATGGAAGACAGATAACTGATAGAATACTTAAATACTTTTTTTTTTGTAAATACATACTTGTAATACATACAGTACACCCAGACACAGAACAAACATCGATGTTAGTCACACAAATGTTAGTCCTGAGAGGGAATCGAACACACGCCCTTCAGCTCTCGAAGCAGACACACTACCAATGAACCAACATGAACTATATGTAGGTAGGTATATAGGTGTTGTATCAGTTGTCTAGTTCAAATTTGCTTAGTTTGGGGCTAGATGGAGCTGTGTGGAAATGGCCTCCAACATTTATTTATTAACCTACTCAAAAAAAAGAAAAGGTTCTCAATTCGACTTGTTTTTTATTTGTATGTCACGCGATCATTCCTGAATCGATTTTGATGATTTGTTTTTTGCTTGGAAGGTCATACTTTTTTACGTTTTATTTTGATTTCTCTCTAGATTGACATTTTGATTTTGACTTTTATTTTGTTTTTAGTTTAAATGCACTTGATTTCATGGGATATATTTGTTCGTAGTTTAAATAAGTTAATTTTAATATTGTCATTAGTGTAATTCGTTAAACATGCGGCACTAATTGAGTAAATAAATAAATTATACTTCAGAGGTGGTCCCATATAATTTTTATCGAAATCGATAGAGGTTTTTCGAAAAAAATCGACAAAAATCTAAACATTGTATAAAGAAAGAAAGAAAATATTTTTTTTTAATTTTTTTTTTGTATACACCAATGATATTTTCGTTTACTCCGAAACCTCGCTGTTTTATTGGTGCGTTCAGTTGACCTAACGGTCATGTAAGGAATCAATTTTTTTTTTAATTGTAAATTTATATGTTATATTTTTTGCAAAGCAGTATTTTGTAGGCAAGCTCTGTTTTGAAACGCGCGGTAATGCATTCCGAATGGAAGCGATCGTAACTCGGTATGCCCCCGCCCTATCCTGCATCGTGGTGTGGAAGCAGCCATAAAACTGTGGCGGGCTGGGGTCCAGGGGTGTTGAACCGACACTTTGACCTTAGGGTCATAGGTCACTACCCATCCGAATGTTTCGACATTTCGTCTGTCACTCGCTAATTGTATTGGAACTTTGGTCTTCCGCCCGCGGTTTTACGCATCGCTACGGCTCAACCTAAATACTCAAATATAAATAATAACGCTTTTATTTTTTGCGTCTTTAAGATTGCAAGTCAACGACAGACCCACCATGACACAATATTTAAAAACAATATTTATTCTATCAGTAGTTATCTGTCTTCTATAGCACAAGCTTTGCTTAGTTTGTTGTCAGATGGCGCTGTGTGTAATGTCCTATGATATTTATTTATTTAAATTATATCTTGCGTATTCTATGGAGAATAATTGACGAGAGAATGAAGTTCTATCTTCATTTAGCTGGCAGGTAGGTATCCCGGCATGCGTATGGCGTAACAAATCATTCAGCGGCTCCCGAATGCTGGTGCCCGGTTGGCGCGCGGCCAAATGGTTGACTAATATTTCATTTGAATGTCGTTGACTTGACGCTGGTAACAAACAAGTTGTTGTTATTTTGGCTGATGTCTTCCGGACTCTTCCGAGTCGTTTCCCCTGCTGTTAGTTTCTGACATTTGCAATTGCGTAACTGAGATATAGTTCACGTGTCTAATTGTCTATGGGCCCTGGAACTTACCCAAAGGTACCTTAAGGTGGTTCGATTTCCATACAAATAATTTTTTGCCATTTATGGACAAATGGAGCATAATTTTGCAGTGAAATCACAGCTACTGGCATTTATTTTGGTTTTTATTTGCGGTAAATTACTATTGCTTGAATAAAACAGTAGATTATTAGCGTAATTTACTGTTTTATTCAAAAATCATGAATTCATAAATTTGATTTTCTGCTAAAATAAATACTAGTAGGTGTGATTCTACTGTAAAATTATACTCCATTTATCCATAAATGGCAAAAGTTTCTTTGTATGGAAATCGGACCACCTTAAGATATTTACGTTACGCCCGTGCCTTTTTGTATTTGTGAATTTTGTGTCAACGCGAAAAATATTGTTCAATCCTCAAAGCGTACATGAAATTGACGACAACGCTTCGCTCACGTTTTTTAATGGTTGACAGGCTAGGTGTTTGACCACAGCTCACCTGATGTTAAGTGACGGTGTGGTCAATGATGGTAAAGCACACCTAGCCTAGAATGGAACTGGCTCTCAAGTGAGGCTGCCGGAACACACCGTTAGATGCTTGCTAGCCAGCCGACTACTAGAAAGTACCCTACCACCGTGCTATGGTTTCCTCACGATGTTTTCCTTCACCGGCAGCTCAAGCTCATTGTTGGGGTTTGAACCCACGCCCTTCGGCATGCGAACCGACCGCGCTAACCACTGAGCTATCACGTACCTACTATACCTCAATTATGTTTGTTATACATACGGGGAGTGTATTTACAAGAAATTTTAGATTTTGGATCAAAGGTGGAGTACGCCCACGGGCATATCGACTGTTCTTTTTTGTGTTTCACTGATCGAGATGCTTGTTACTGTACAATCCGAATCTATAACATTGAAAAAATCTGTATTTATTTGTTTAGTTTGGAGCTAGATGGTATTATGTAAATTAGAAAATGAATTATGTAAAATTAGTAGATAAATCAATTTTTAGTTGCAATATAGTTGTTGTTTTGTCTGCAGGCAAGTCGCCGTTCTTCCCAGGCGTGGAGGAGGCAAGCGTGGCGGGCGGCGCGGCGGGCGCCGGCTCGCCTTCGGGTCCCGAGCAGGCGCAGGATGTGGTGTCACGACTCAGCGCCGCCGGTGAGTGTGGCTGTGTAGCGTAGTGAGCGGCCGGGGAGTGTAGCCATATAGTATGGAGAACAGCTGGTGCATGTAGCCATCTAGCGTGGAGCACGGCCGGTGAAAGTAGCCAGCCGTATATAGAGTTGGGAACGGCGGGGATGCATGTGGCTATGTAGCGTAGAGAACGGCCGGTGAGTGTAGCAATGTAGTGTGGAGAGCGGCTGGTGAGTGTAGCCATATAGAGTGGAGAGCAGCCGCTGAAAGTAGCCATATAGCGTTGGGAACGGCGGGTGCATGTGGCTATGTAGCACGGAGAACTGCCGGTTAGTGTGGTCATGTGAGCGGCCGGTGAGTATCGCCATATAGCGTGGAGAGCAGCCGCTGAAAGTAGCCATATAGCGTTGGGAACGGCGGGTGCATGTGGCTATGTAGACCGTTATAGCTACTGAATTGAAATCGGCGCTACTTGTAGGTACTTGTCCTTACAACTACCTAACAGATTTGTCTTCTCTGTCTTGCTGTGAATGTAGTGAGACGAAAGACGAAAGAAACGTGCACTTGATGGTAAGAGATAACGCTTAGCCGAGACCTTTATAGCGGTACCCGGATTTGTGAGTAACAAACCAAGAGTTACATTTAATAGTCTAGAAATTGTAGCCATTCATCTCCTTAACACAATTTTATGGTGTTTCCAGGGCTATCAATGTGCGTGAGCGCGCTGGGGTCCCCGGCCCGCTCGTCTCCCGTGTCCGCGGGCTCGGAGCACGGAGAGCGGTTCAGCCGCAAGGTGTTCGTTGGAGGCCTACCACCCGATATCGATGAGGGTAAGTAGAGATATATCAAGAAATATTAATAGGATGTGTATTTCTTTACGATACTTAGGAAAACAATGACTTTATTGCGAATAAAATTTAACTAATTCGCTCAAAGATGATTCCCAAATAAGTCTGACCGTGAATAGATTGATTTACAACGCGTTTTTGACAACTGTCAATTGCTGTCTCCTTTTGTTTTTGTTTTGGTCTTTTGAGAAATTCATTATTGATTTTGTTTCTATTTTCTTAATGGTTTTTTTTATCTAAATGTTGGTGTTTCAATGTTAGTGTAAAACGTTTTAATAAGATAAAGATTTTCATGCCGAAAGGGGATAAATTATGGCGTTCCATGACTGTACTCCTTCGAACTTCTTCTTTCTTTGGTTTTGGCGTCGCGTTTTAGCATTTGCCAGTGTCAAGTAATTATATATTTTCAAGTTTCAAAAGTTAAATAAGTGCCATCGTAGCTAGTTTTAGTCAAAGTCGTCTTTGTCAAGTCCAGTTCGTGTCAGTTAATTCCAGTCATGCTTTAGTAAAGTAGTGGCAACTTTACTACAAAGCTTCGATGGAGTTTTGCTTCCAAAACTCCATCGAAAAACTCCACGAAAACTCATGTTTCACCACATTATATCATTTTCCCACACTCGCGCTTGTAATTCGGCACTTTATGAATAAAACACCACCATTTTTATGCATAAACACTCGACAAAACACTAGTTTTGGAAAAAAATACAATGGAGCGACACGACTCTTCCCGCGTTCCCGCCAAAACTCCCTCCTTCGAACTGTACTTTACCCATATACGCTAATAGATATTATAAATTATGTTCTATGTAAAAAGATTTTCATGCCGAAAGGGGATAAATTATGGCGTTCCATGACTGTACTCCTTCGAACTGTACTTTACCCATATACGCTAATAGATATTATAAATTATGTTCTATGTAACTAAGTATCTTATGTACATATAATTATGTATGTACAATGTACATGTACATGTAAAAATATAAAAAAAAATACCCATATATATTTATTTTTTTTTGGCATCACACTTTGAAGATTTTGCCAGTATCAAGTAGGTATTTCAAAATTTTTGAGAAGATGTTTTATGATATATCAAGTGAAGAGATTTACATCATACAGTTGCACAAAAATAAATCAATGTAAAGTCTGGTCATGCTCTAGTATAATAATGCCATGTAAACTAGCTTTGGAAGCAACACACGCACAGCGCCGCAACCGTGCATGCATGTATTTTGAGTGAATAAAAAAAATACTCGAAATAACACAAGTTTTCCGAAATAATGCAATTTGACATGTTTCCGCGTTTCCATCATAACTCGCCTTGTGTTATCAATAAAATATTTATACTTATTTACTCTGCCACCTAGTAGCGCAAGACCGAATCAATTCGATCTAAAAACATTTTTTATTTGTCCAAGTCTTTTTATTGCTAGTGCTGCCATCTATTTTTCATGTTCCTTATTATTCTAGAAAGATGTAGTTTTATACGCGTATATCACCGCAGTTTTAGTGGAGAAATGTCATTGGTTTCTTCTAGGCGAGCGTGCTCGTAGACCGCATCTTCGCTTAACATCAGGCGAGTTGGCGGTCAAAAACAAGCAAGCCTATTTGTAATTTAAAAAAAAACTTGTGAAGGAAATAACGCTGGGAGTTTTTTTTTTATTGTTGGCAGGCTAGTTGTTTGACCACAGCTCACCTGATGTTAAGTGACGGTGTGGTCGAAGATGGTAAAGCACACCTAGCCTGGAATAGAACTGGCTCTCAAGTGAGGCTGCCGTTAAATGCTTGGCGGCAGATTTTCAACTTGAGGGTGGTAGCTAGCCAGCCGAGTACTAGAATGTACCCTACCACCATGCTATGGTTTCCTCACGATGTTTTCCTTCACCCGCAGCTCAAGCTCATTGTTGGGGTTTGAACCCACGCCCTTCGGCATGCGAACCGACCGCGCTAACCACAGCTATCATCGCTACAGTTATCGAGTGTTAAAACCACGAGAGGGCAAGAATAAAAGGGACTACAACCCTAGCTTGCTACATATCTGCGTCCCGCCGTCCTATCTCTGCTTTGTGGACATCAATGGCTGTCAAAAGCCGTGGCGGATTCCCATTGTGGCGAAGTAGGTCACTCTGTAGGGTAACCATCGAAAAGTCCAACCAAATACTTCGTCGGGTATTGGTCCGAACTGGGAAAAATATTCTCGCATCATTGAATTATATTCCGAAAACTCGTTTCTCGGTTGTGAATCGAAGCTTCGCTACTTTACTAGCGCGTGACGGGACTCGACCGTGGCTTACTTTGTGACTTTGATTTATCGTAAAATATTGACAATATCGTAATACTTGAAGCCGGTAAAAACATAGAGAAAAAACTTGTTGTTTGCAGAACATTGAACCGTTTAAACAGCAAAAACATCTAATTGTGAAAATGTTACAGCTGAACTGAATCTATACTTTATATTAACATTATAAAGAGGTAAAGTTTGTGAGGTTATAGACAGATAGATCGAAGTGACAGTTACAAATAAGTCCGCAATATCATAAGTATGTCTTAACTATTACAGTTGTCATCTACATCGTATAAAGAGGAAAGATAGAATTTTTTGTTTGTTTTGTATTGAATAGGCTCGGAAACTATTGGATCGATAAATTTATATTGTTAATCGAGTTTTGTTTTACCATGCGAAGCCGGGGCAATCTACTGATATTCTATAAATTTAACTAAAATCTGAATTATCGTCATTGCAGTCAATCTTTCGCTGAAGACTTCTTTTTGGCGCTGTATTTTTGGATTCAATTTTAAACGATTACAAATTCATAACTATAGTCCGATTGAAATGAAAATTTAGTCAAAATTTAGTGGGCTTAAAATTAAAAATCAATACTAAAAAGTACTTTTAAAATCATGATCCAAAAATAGTAAAGTTTTTACAAAAATTATACAGAGTTATTAAACAATAAATCTAACATTTCTTTACTATCTTTTGTCGTGCTGTTACGTGTAATCCTGTTTCTATTTTTAGTATAGTATTTACTGAGTCAAGTACATTTTTATAGTCAACAAACGTATGCCCCCTGTAAGGGTGTTACAATGTCACTATTTGTACAAGTAATATTTTTTATAGACAATGCTAAAACTATAATTTGATATCATTAAATATAATGTAAAAAATAATAATCGTTCACATTATTTTCTACTAGCGAACGCCTCCCGGTTTCACCCGCGTAGTTCCCGTTCCCGTGGGAATACAGGGATTAAATTAGCCTATCTCACCCGGGGATAGCGTAGCTTCCTAACGGTGAAATAATTTTTGAAATCAGTCCAGTAGTTTCGGAGCCTATTTATTACAAACAAACAATCAAATCTTTCCTCTTTATAATAGTATAAATTATTAAAAAGTCTGCAAAATCCGCTTGAAGTCGTGCATGTGGTGAGCCTACTTG
The DNA here is from genome assembly GCA_905404145.2 of Biston betularia. Taxonomy (NCBI): domain Eukaryota; kingdom Metazoa; phylum Arthropoda; class Insecta; order Lepidoptera; family Geometridae; genus Biston; species Biston betularia. The sequence continues at coordinate 2,783,638 of FR989892.1, read as the reverse complement.
CCGCGATTAGCTATCGCCATCTTTTGTCATCTACCCAGCGTTTTGTTTGCACGGACTCTCCGGATTTCAATGGATGTTTGTATGCCAAGGTTGGTGCTTGATTTGAGTGCAATACTGTGATAAACGTCTCGGAAGAATGTTTTATCTATGCTCGTCTTCTGTCCCCTCTCTGAAGGTGTAGTCACCTATACAAATAGCGACCATCGGATTTTTGGCGGGAACGCGGAAAGAGTCGTGTCGCCCCGTTGTATTTTTTCCAAAACTAGTGTTTCGCGTTTATATGCAGAAAAATGGTGGTGTTTTATTCATTAAGTGCCGAATCACAAGCGCGAGTATGGAAAATGATATAATGTGGTGAAACATGACTTTTCGTTTTGCTTCCAAAACTCCATCGAAGCTTTATAGTAAAGTCGCCACTACTTCACTAAAGCATGACTGGACTGGACTTGACTGACACGGACTGTTCTTGACCAAGACTGGACTTTGACTATAACTATAGCTTCGAGGACACTTATTTAACTTTATAAAATAGAAAAAATATAAAATACTTAACACTGGCAAATGCTCAAAACGCGCCGCCAAAACCAAAGAATAAATAGCGACCATCATTGAAAGGGGAGCCACCATCGTATATCCTGCCATACGGAAGTAATTCCAAAGCAGATATTATAAAAGGGTTTCTACACACAGTTGTCCGTTACTTTTTATAATGTTAAAGTAATGAGACGAACGCCTGCCCATGACCATGGCAGCGGTATTGACCTAGAACTTTGCCAAAGTCCAGGGCATCGCAAGTTCTGTGTATCGCTGCAATGGGCATGGGCATGCGTCCATCACTTACCGTCTCTTACCATCAGGAGAACGTCTCGTTCGTCTCATTACAATTACATTATCCTTGCGTGTTGTACTTTCTTTCTATCAGCTAGATGCTGTGTTGCTGACATTTTTCGATGCGGGTATCGAAATGTATACCCACTTTATTGAACTGAGCCCAATTAGCTAAAATTATGACGTCAAAACCTTGTCCTAGATAGCTAGAAGTTTTCAATAATGTATTTCTAATCGGCCACATCCCTGACCCGCGGAATGCTTTATCAACACCAACCATCGGTTGCTAGGCGACTTGTCATAACAACACAATGACAAACAGGGTTATGAACTTGGGGTATACCTACTGAAAGGGTGTAAAATAGGGAGGCAGTGTGTCAGTCGGTGTAGCTTAGGATCTTATTTTTTTTTTTTATGGTTGACAGGCTAGTTGTTTTGACCACAGCTCACCTGATGTTAAGTGAAGGTGTGGTCGAAGATGGTAAAGCACACCTAGCCTGGAACGGAACTAGCTCTCAAGTGAGGCTGCCGGAACATACCGTTAGATGCTTGGCGGCAGATTTTCAACTTGAGGGTGGTAGCTAGCCAGCCGAGTACTAGAAAGTACCCTACCACCATGCTATGGTTTCCTCACGATGTTTTCCTTCACCGGCAGCTCAAGCTCATTGTTGGGGTTTGAACCCACGCCCATTTATAACTAGCTGCGCCCTGCGGTGTTACTCGCTACATGTTTTCGGGATATAAAGTAGCCTATGTGTTAATCCAGGGTTTCGGCTACCTCCGTACCAGGTTTTATCAAAATCCGTTCAGTAGTTTTTGCGTGAAGGAGTACCCAAACGTCCATCCATCCATCCATACTTTCACATTTATAATATTAGTAGGATAAAACGTCTCGACATGCTGCGCCCATTTGGTCATGCTGTAATCACTAAATGCAGAAGTCTTTACAATTAAAAGTCAATTATGCTATTTATTAAAATAGAGTGTCAATATTATTAATGTAATTTTATGTCAACATAATTATAAAAGAATAAATATACCATTGTCCTTACATATATGGGCACAACTCTAAAATAGCTGATACATTCGCTAAACGGCTAACAAACTTTCTCTATAATGCACAATGTTCTATGTTTCTATACTAAAAGTTGCTCGTAAAGATGTGTACAATGCCCCCCTTTCTGTATAGTATACCTTAAGCTTATAACCTTGTGACGTAGCTCGTATGTTTAGACTATGTAACCTCCGATTGTTTGGGGTCGATATAGCAATCTCACATTAGGCGATCGCGACAATGAGGAGTGCACGACCCAGGAGCGGCCGCCGGTATCGATTACATTCGTGACAGCTAACTTGGCTGCCACCTTAGGCCACAATCATATATGGCGACATTGTTAGTAGACAGGCTAGTATTTGATCACAGCTTACTTGATGCTGGACATATCTGGAGTAATGGAAAATGGTTTTCAAGTGGGGTTGCCAGAATACGCTGTTAGGCAGCACCGGATCTAAGGGGACGAAAACCGGGGTGTGTCTAGAGCGGCAATGTCATGGGTCGCCATGTTCATGTTTGAAGTAATATATAGTGCCATACTTTTAACGCGTTAAGTCCGCGTTTAGCCTCCATCTCGCCTGATGGTGAGCGATGATGTGGTCGAAGATTTTATAATTATTATTTCATTACCTTATATTGACATTTATAGCATTTTTTATTTTGTATAACCTCTTTGGCTTTTATAAACAAAATCATTTTGAAATTTGATTCTAAAAAAATATTTTATATTAGATTGTTTATTATGTAATTGTGGGATAGATGTAATTGATTGTTATAGTTGTTTTTATATCAATAAATATATATAATATAAAATAGAATTAATAAATTGTTGACGAATTAGTTAAATTTAAGTCCTCATCACTGTTGTAACTGAAACGACTGTTGAGCGGAAATAAACTAAATATACCGATACCTTGAAAATTAAAAATTATTAAATTTTTTACAGCCAATTTACCTGCTACTATTTTCAAAGTCAGCGTAAATGAAGATACCTATTTACGCTGCTTTAGAAAATAGTTGATAAATTGGTAGTAAAACAAATAATAATTACTTTCAAACGATCAAAGAGAGGGCGCTACAATGAAGTTTTGGTCCCGGGTCTGCTGTTACAGGTGGTAGATTTTCCATCTCATGTGGTAGCTTGCCAGCCGAGAACCAGTACTCTACCACCATGCTAAGGTTTCCTAGCTATGTTTTGTGATACATCAGCGCTAACCGCTGAGTTATCATCGCTACCCATGTCCAATATTTACTCAGCCTGGGGCAATGTGCGCGACTTTAGCCGCTTCTGTGTTTACTTTCGCGTGTCACAAACCCGGCAAGTTCACTAGACAGCCCTGGAAGCTAGTCTATTTATATTTACGCGTCCTACGATATGTTATAGTATCTTCTGTGTCTCAAGAAGAACGTGCATACGTCTCTTGAAGAAACACGAACTATCGTATGATTACAAACGTAATCATTGATGATTGCTAATTAAAAGTATCAGGCGTTTAATTTTATGTTTAATTCAGGGTTATAAGATACCTCTGTATTGTTTACCTTACCTGCATACGAGTACAGTGGCGTAGCGTGGGTATTTTTTTTTTCAGGCTAGGTGTTTGACCACAGCTCACCTGATGTTAAGTGACGGTGTCGTCGATGATGGTAATTACACCTAACCTGGAATGGGACTGGCTCTCCAGTGAGGCTGCCGAAACACACCGTTAGGTGCTTGGCGACAGATTTTCAACTCTCGTGTGGTAGCTAGCCAGCCGAGTACTAGAAAGCACCCTACCACCATGCTATGGTTTCCACATGATGTTTTACTTCACAGGTTTGAACTCACGCCCTTCGGCATGCGAATCGATCGCGTTAACCACTCTGCTATCATCGCTACAAAATTAATTTGACTTTTTGCATAAACACTCCCCCTTTTAAAGGTGCCGTCGGGGTCGGGCCACCCCTGCCACTACTACGCTACATAAACGGAACAGTAAAGTTGTTGCAGTAAAGCGTCAAAACTTTCGTTTTAGAATTTTCGTTTATTCGTCAATAGATTTATATAAGTACCTATCACTTATGTTTCCCATCGGCCTGAACTTTGCACTAATCCAGTTTTGGATACGCTACGGTGCCATTGTTAGCTCATCTTTTAGGAGATACTGTACAGCTGGAGATATTACAAAATGTAGGTTGTAAAGGATCTGTTTAATGTTTCAGACGAGATAACGTCGTCGTTCCGCCGTTTCGGGCCGCTCGTGGTGGATTGGCCGCACAAGGCTGAAAGTAAAAGCTATTTTCCACCCAAGGGTTACGCGTTTCTATTGTTCCAAGTGAGTGAAAACTAAATCTATTTCAATTTCAACATTTCTTTATTTATAATTAAAATAATAATTATAGTAATATTATTACATTTGTTTTTTTTTAATAGTTTAGTGTTTACCACAGCTCGTCTGATGTTAAGTGACGGTGCGGTCGAAGATGGTAAAGCACACCTAGCCTGGAATGGTACTGGGTCTCAAGCGAGGCTGCCGGAACACACCGTTAGATGCTTGGCGGCAGATTTTCAAGTTGAGGGTGCTAGCCAGCCGAGTACTAGAAAGTGCCCTCTACCACCATGCTATGGTTTCCTCACGATGTTTTCCTTCAACGGCAGCTCAAGTTCATTGTTGGGGTTTGAACCCACGCCCTTAGGCTTGCGAACCGACCGCGCTAACCGCATCGCTATTTGTAACAAGAAAAAACATACTTAAATTTAGGTTACGTTTTACAGGCTGTATACACACGCCTATACATTATTAAATGTATTAAAAACTTATAATTCAATTATTTTTTTGTAATACAATAAAATTTGTTTGAGATACCCATAATATAACACTTAGGAAGCAGCTTTGTGTTTTTTTTCGGTATTAACCGACTGCATAAAAGCATAACAAAGTTGTCGTATATCGCGTGTCGTATACGTGTCCATGACCATTGCAGCAATACACAGAACTTGAGCACCAAAAGGAAAAACCAAGGGCATCACTGCTTTAGCGCTCATTGCTGATGGTTAGTCTCAATAGATCTGTAATTTCGCTGGCTGCAACACACTTCAAAACGCAACGCAGTAATGTTTACACACTACTGCTTGGCGGCAGAATATCTTGTACAGAAAACCGTGCCCGTAAAACTGTTGCAAATAACGTGTGAGATTCACCGACGAAACATACGTTCACTAGCCACATTTATCGAAACCTCAATCACCACTCTTCCGTTTTCAGGATGAAAGCTCTGTAGCGGCGCTTATGGAGGCGTGCATTACTGACGAGGACAAGTTGTACCTTTGCGTGTCATCGCCGACGATCCGCGACAAGCCGGTTCAGATCCGGCCCTGGCGGCTCGCCGACGCAGACTTCGTCCTAGATGCGAGCATGCCCCTGGACCCACGCAAGACTGTCTTTGTGGGAGGCGTTCCGCGCCCCTTGAAGGCTGGTGAGTCTGCTAGCTTAGTGTAGGACAACCTGCGACCAGGTGTGGTGATGGCTTGCTTAAAGTGGCTGCTTTTTTTTTTATGCCACAGATGGCAATCAATCAGACAGGTTGCCTGATAAAACAATAACTATCCCCTATGGATTTCTGCAGTAACAGGGGCACTACAAAAACGTTGCCAACTTGCCTACCACTTGTGACTCGAAGACATTCATCCATATTTATCGGAAATCTTTTTTTTTTTATAGTTGACAGGCTAGTTGTTTGACCACAGCTCACCTGATGTTGAGTGAAGGTGTGGTCGAAGATGGTAAATCACACCTAGCCTGGAATGGTACTGGCTCTCAAGTGAGGCTGCCGGAACACACCGTTCGGTGCTTGGCGGCAGATTTTCAACTTGAGGTCATTATCATCATTTCAGCCGTAGGACGTCCGCTGCTGGATATAGGCCTCCCCCATTGACTTCCACAAAGATCGGAAGATAGTAATAGTTGGTATGGATGATGTAAAAGTAATGAGAAGTTGAGAACGCTTCCTGGTGGAAAAAGGTAACGCCTGTTATTGCGGTGGAACCAAGCGCTTTGGGCCACCAAAGTCCAGGGCATTGATGCTTTGGTGCTCATTCAGTTTTAGCGATAAGACCACCTTGTAGCTCTATTTCATAAGGCTCTTTTATTTTTTGTACACTGTTATTTGTGGTGTGCACTTTGCAGAGTGCCACGTCTATTCCATCTACCTTATACACATTCTATGGTCAATCTTATTAATTCTGTAATTGTTAGCAACAGTAACCTTTTGAAGGTTACCGAAATATAATGTTTACACACTACTACTTGGCGGCAAAGTTAGTTAGTTAGTTAGTATTAGGTTAGGTAAAGTTGAAAAGCAGGGCCGTCACGCCAAAATATTAATGTATAATAAATTGCCAAAACATATTTCAGAATTAAAACATACAGAATTTAAAAAAAACATTAAGTTTTTTTTGGAAAACAATCCATTTTACAAATTAAGTGAATATATGTCAATGAGGTTCTCAGAATCCTCATTTATGTGCAGCACATGAACGGAGCCTCCGCTGCAGTATGTTCGTTGTTAATTACTCGTATAGGTATAGTTTCATTCATTAAAGGGTAATCGTAAGGTTTTTTTTGTACATGTGACTTGCCTTTAACATTATTGTTATTTATGGCCAATTAATATTACTGATTTACTGCAAAATGTCTTATACTGCGGTGGTACCTACATAGATGACTTCTTGTTAAAGAGATTTACTATCAAAAGTTATTAGATATCTTTTTCCATTCCAGAAATCTGGCGATGGACTAGTTGGCCTATTGTTTTGAATATTTTATTTCCTTTTCCAGTGGAACTCGCCATGATAATGGACCGGCTGTACGGCGGCGTCTGCTATGCCGGCATCGACACCGACCCAGAACTCAAGTACCCCAAGGTACGTATCTCTACCAGAAGAAAAAGAAACTGAAATGGATTTTATATTTCCCTAAAAGGTTTTAATCGTCTAGCTATACTTATAATCCGATAAGAGTTCCAGTTATAGAATACAATAGTTTGTGATCGTTAAGAATACAGGTATTTTTGAGAATTACCATGTTCTCTTGTACGTTCCAGGGTGCGGGTCGTGTTGCGTTCTCCAACCAGCAGTCGTACATCGCGGCGATCTCGGCGCGATTCGTTCAACTGCAGCACGGAGACATCGACAAGCGCGTCGAGGTATGATGGTAGTGGATGTGTATTTAGCATGGTATAGGTAGTGTTATGCATGGGGTAGTGTTATATATATATGGGGTAATGAGTGTTATATTTAGGGTAGACGGTGTAGTTTTGGTTGCGGTGATAGCTTAAATAATTTGGTGCATGTACGATGGTAGTGCATGTGTGTTTAGCATGATTCAAGAAGTGTTATGCATGGGGTAGTGTTTTATATATATTTATATATATATGTCGGGTAATGATATTGTTATATTTGTAGTTTTGGCTGCGTGTTAAATAAATAATTGGTGCTTTCCTATCGCTAGCTGTAAGATGTGGATTTAAATCTCAACAATTTCATCTGACTTAGACACACAAATTGTCACATGTTGAAAAGGGGAGAGATCAACAAAGTGTAACATCATAATTATGACATGAGACGTTACAAATGTAACGACTTGTGACATGGACGGCGGAGGGCTACAAAACCATAAAATTTGTTGAACTTAATTTATGGATAGACAATTAAGCTGCCGGCGAGGGGACTGTAGCATGATTATAGGACCTTGTCTAGTGTGTTGCTGTATCCAAGTACCAAACGATGTTTTCTAGCCTCACTTAAAAGCCAGTTCTGAATCTAGGCTAAGTCTGTTTACTGTTTTTGATCACACCTTCATTTAATATCAGATGAGCAAACAATAAAGTCGACAAAAGATACCATAAGATCGAGTTTCCATATGAAAGTAAAATAAAATCTATGATGTAGTTCGTATTGCTTCTCTGTAAGGTCTAAGATATATAAGTAGGTGGTTAGTATCTAAACATATTGCGTCCGATAGTAGAAGATCGAGTAGTGTCGTACTTTCAGTTATGCCTATATCCTGCAATAGAACATGAGAGGTTGTTTATGATATGAATCACAACTGGGTGTGTTATCTTTTGCAGGTGAAACCGTACGTGCTGGACGATCAGATGTGTGACGAGTGCGCGGGCGCACGCTGCGGCTCTAAGTTTGCTCCATTCTTCTGCGCCAATGTTACTTGTCTGCAGGTAAGCTACTATTAGTGAACTGGTTCTAATGATTGGTGTAACATTTTGATTCTTCAATAATAATGGTTGCTCGTCTATTCTTCATGTTCAGCTAAATACGTACTCTTGTATAAACAAGTCCTCATGCCAATATGGACTTATGGTATTCAGCTATGGGGCTGTACCAAACAAAGCAATACACAGATGATACAAAGATTCCAGAACAAAGTACTCAGAGGGATACTGAACGCACCTTGGTACATAAGAAACGTCGACCTCCATCGGGACCTCAAAGTGGGCATGGTCGCAACCATCATTAAAAAATACGCTGAAGCTCATGAAAATAGACTTCACCAACATGTGAACGTCGAGGCTATCCAGCTCCTCGACAACACGGATATAGTAAGAAGACTAAAAAGGACAAAACCTTTTGAGTTAGTGTATTAAGTTAGTAATGTCAGTGCAGTGAGTGAGTGTGCATATTATAGAACACATGAACAAAGTGTCTTCCCCTTAATAGAGACAGTAAGAAAAGTGTCGATGGACGCATTCTTAGAATATACTCTACTTAGCAATTTAAGTTATATTAAAATTACTTATTAGTCTCAACTAGGCTAGATTGTAATAACAATGAGGTATCTATCAACAGAAAGATACATCATTAGAAGGAAAAAAAAAGCTAAATACGGCCATATGAAAATAGCTTTGTAGAATCTTAGGCTGAGTGTTTTTGATCTGGCTCGAAGGACCAAAAAAATATAATTTCCTTGTCAAGACAAATAGTATTATAGGATTTTTAGAACTCAGTAGCTTGTGTGTTAATCTAGAGTATCTGTTATCTCCGTACCGAATTTCTTTCAAATCCGTTTAGTAGTTTTTGCGTGAAAGATAAACAAACATCCATCTATCCGTCATTCCAACCATGTATTTGGTTTGTTAAAATTTTGCTGGAACAAAACAAAATTAATAAACATGTAAATTTTTTGGTCACACAACGAAGGTCTCAAATACGCTAAATAATTAAATATTCGCTGTCCGCTTTCTAGTACGAATAGGTTACTCGGGAAACACGTTCGTACTGTTTGCTTTAAAATACTCTAGTATGTTCTATGAACACGAATACACGAATAGTGATACAAGTGCCGCCATAATAGCTAACAAATTATATACTATTATGTGTGTGGATAATAATGATGACGTTAACGATCATATTTGTTTCTATTGCAGTATTACTGTGAACATTGCTGGGCGACCATCCACTCGCGACCCGGACGCGAGTTCCACAAGCCGCTGGTGAAGGAAGGCGCGGACCGCCCGCGTGCCGTGCCCTTCCGCTGGTGTTAGATCATCAGTTCTCGGCTGGGTAGTGACGCTCTCACACGGGTAGTGGTGTTCTAAATAGATCTCTGTGTGTTCTCAGCGGGATGGCGGTGCTGTTATGATCTCATTACACAACCAATATGAGCGGGGTAGTGCTTTGCGTTATAAGGGTTGTGGTTTTTTGAGGCTTTTGACGTTTCGAAGAAAGTTATGTGTTCTGAGTATGAACGCTCTGGTGGGCACAAAGATTTAAAAAACTACACGGAGTGTTTTGAGAGGGCAATAATAGAGTTAATATTTTGAACGGATGTATTCTTTAAAAAATGTTTAATATTTCAATCAAGAAGCACATTCGAATGGATTGGCTTTAGCATTTTCACACGAAATTTGTGTACCTAAACATGATTGATTAAACGGATAAATCAAATTCAATATAATATTGATTAAAAAAAATATTGCTTTGTTATTTGGAAATGATTACTTTAATATACATCCCACTCTAACACCTAACACTCATACATAACACAAAATGGAGGTTTTAAGTCTCTGTGTCGACCAAACTTCTTGATTTCAACCTCTAAACCTCAAATCATAACCGCCATTTTACCCAAACACTACCTCGCTCAGAACACAAACTACCCAGCAGCTACCCAGCGGATAACATTTACCCTCCCACGCCACAGTCCCACAAAGCTGAAATATGTACCAAAAACGTAGCTTAGTTTAATTCTATCAAGTTTCCTTTGGCCCTATTTCAGCTCTGTCTTCGATCACAAGTCGGATTTGATAGAACGAAATGGTAAAAATCTTTTCTATTCAACGGTATTAGCAAAATATTTTTAATGCAGTTTCTTAGGACATTTAAAAACTATTATTTTAAGATAAGTGACCGCTACCCTTTAACATTATACTAGAAAATGGGTAGTGCCCGTTGTGTAGACAAGATTTTTTCCCCCCCCCCCAAAGAACATGCGCCGTTTTGGTAGTTTTTTTCTACCAAAATTGGAGTTGTTTTTTTTTGGATGGCAACACCAACAGATATGACTCGCGAACGGCAACCTCTGATTGGTCGGAACAGGACGCTATATAGTAACGGCGTCCGTAATTTAGTAAAATTCGAAATGCAACATTATCCAATGTTAATTAATAAGCAAAATATTATAGAATTCAAGTACAAGATGTTACCGCTCGATTTCTTCTTCGGTCACTTTGTGAATTGTTTCGTAGAAGAAGTGCGAGTGCTAAAATAGATTCGATTTAAGCGAAATATGTACGCAAAATTACTTAGCTAGTTGTCAGTTGGTTTGAGGTAAGTTGTATTCTAAGGTGCCGCCTGTTCATCGCGCGCGGAATCGGCGAGGGTTTATATTTGATCTTAAAAAACGTTGATTGAATCGATTTCTCAAGTGTTTTTTGCTTAAATTTCGTTTGAATCTCGCCGATTTCGCGACGAAAAATGTGGCCCAACCCTTAAGCGACGCACTATTTCGATTAGATGAGCGTGTACGCTCACGCATAAGATATTATAAGACATAAGTGAATCGTCTGATTTCATAAATTACAAGAATAATTGTACCTGTGTAGCTAGAATGAATTTCATACATAAGACTTGTGTATTTTTTCTGACTTGGATAATTGTTGCTGGTGTAACGTCTCCGTCGTCGGTTCATTTCAGCATAGTTCGTGCCTTTGGAATTTTAGATGTTGGCAATAATATGGTAGATTTTTTTGCATCTAGCAATACAGGTGTAAGCAATACCTATTTTGACGTTAAGGTGGTAGAAATTTGGTTTCGACTGAACTATTATTGTTGTTCTGTCGTCTGTAATGTTTTAGGACAATTTGTTGGGGAAAAAAAAATTACAACAAATTAAAATTTATTCGGGATTTAAACTCTGAATATAATTAAAAATTATTTATATTCGATAATGAAGATCAGAAAACTTTGCTTGTTTAATTTTATTCGTAACTACTGGTAAAAGATTCGACTGTTTATTTTTACATTTAAAATTCGGGAGGCGGTAGGGACCGGTTTTGAGTACAAAATGAGAGTTACCAATCGGGCTGTTAATTTTGTGTTGGTGGAATCCGTTTGCATGAAATTGAAGCAAGCCGAGACAAAAATTACACTTAACGACATGAACATAAAGTTAACGATATGAAAAAACTAGTGGTTTGTGACATGTTCAAATCGGGATGCGACTTGCCAAAATTTAATGCGAAACTTAAAAATAACTTTGTGAAGAACATTTGCGAATAACTAATCGATACATTACTCCTAAAGTGTCTTTTACTTGATTCTGTTTCGTGCAAAAACATTCCACCTGTACACGATCTTAAATTTTAGTTTAAATGATAATATTATTATATATAGAAAAATATTTTTTGGAAACGCCGGAATAGTGCAATAGAAAGTAGATTAGAAACGTTTATAAGTATTATAATATATAAAATTTTAATAACCTTTAATGACTTAGTATAGAATGGATCTATCACCAATGGCTTCAGCTATCACAATTTTGTTTATCGCCAAATTTGTAGATGCTTTGTGATCTTTTATGAGTGTGATGAAAATGTTGAAAGATATTTCATAACTTTAACCATAACCCAAAACATTGACAAACGACGCATAATATTACATTTAAAGATGAAACTACATAGTGCAGCGTAAGTTGCATTGGCTAAACGTATTTAAAATAGTCTCTGGGCTATTTCAGCATAGAAATTGAAGCATTCCGTTAATCGATCAAAGAAATAGTTAACGCGCATCATATTATATGCATTGCAAAAGCGTATTTAACCAACAGCAAAATGCAAGCTACTGAACTAGACGCAAACTAGTGCGCCGGCGCAGTTTTGGTGGAGGACGCAGCGTATGCCGCAAAATCTGTTTCTCTGATCGAAGATTCCGAATGCCAATTTTGATTATTAATATCACCAATACCACTGAATTGGTTCACATTTCCTAACCCTGCCACTTTGTGATGTGTTCAGGAATTTTATGCGTCTTTAGTCACTGTCATTTGGTTTATTTTTCTGTAGATATCGACTGTATACGGACCAATTTGCGTGAATCAACAGAAAAAATGCGACAAATGTTTTTTTTACGTCATCATTTATGTTTGTACTTAAATTGTATCGATCGATACGTTATGTAAAAGTAGACAACTGGGATAGAAACTGAAGGCGGTGTCGAAAGCGTAATCGTTCTCGATGAAGATTGCGCTTGGGGCAACTAGGACGATGTAAGTAGTTTTTAACTACCCCCTATCTGTGGGGTAGGTACTAGGGTTTGTCACTCTGTCTAGCTTTACTCTTCTTGTATTCTTTCATTCGTCCCTGTGAGACATCGTATCCCGAAAGACCACGGATTTTATAAATAGACTGTAGTAAAAGACTTGCGCGAATTTTTTGATATATAATTTTTGTTTTTTTGGATTGTTTCGAAGCGGTTTTTACGTGTCGTCTCGAATATTCTTTCGAAAAATTGAAAAATAACGGTGAATGTAGGCTTTATAGTGCCTTGTTGTGGCGTACGAATTTGGTGTAGCCCCTCCCTTTATAAACATCGTAATTTGAGTAGTCTTACGGACTGAACTGTACGTATATCTCGAGTTCCTTTTTGCGCGCCAATGTTTGTAAATTTTGGCGTTCTCATTCCAATTTCTTCTTTACACGCGTTTCGGTCCGATATAATTAATTTGAGTTTAATAATCTTTTTTATAATTTTCATCCCCGTCTTAACTAATTGGGGTTATCCTATTCAGTAATTTTAATCCCGCGTTTGAGTAATAAATAGTGTAATAGTTGTCCTACAGCTCTGGCGGTTAAATAAATGCCAATGAAATCTATAAATCTAAAGGATAGATACAATTTGTAATAGTTGAGCATTTTAGAGAAAATTGTTTGCCATTTATTAATAGCGCTGTGCACTTGTCTGCTGGTCGACAAAGGACACAAATGTTCAAGTATTATGCAATTATTAGTAGGCGAAATATTGGAAAATGATTAATATATAGTATTTTAGATATGTATGTATAAGGAAAAATAAGTATCGCAGACAAATTCACAGCGCATAACTTGAAAAAGCACATTAAAACGTGTTAAAAATTTATCATAATATATTGAAATAATAGTTTCATAATAGAAAAATAATAATACGAAGATGGGAGTTTGCGATTTTCTCTAATTACTTAATAACCTACTTTTTGCTAGATATTTTGAACACGCCTTGAATTACGCCCCGTACATACCTATTATGACTATCGTCATTCTTCACCTTGGCACATTGACTTTTCTATAGCCCATTTATTTCTCTTTAATACGAATATTATTTTTAAGTACCCATCATTTTTTTTTGTTTTCGTCTTTTATTTCGACTGCATTTTCTTTGGTAGATTTTTTTCATTTATGTGGCAACACTTTGTAAATTTAAATCTCTCGTTTGTAACGTCTTTTTTTTGTAAATTTGAATGTACGTGTATTGTTTTGTACTTCTTTTGACCGGTGTGTGTGCGTTTGACCTTGTTTTTCGTGATTCTTTTGTATGAAATTGCTCAATGATTTTTTTGAATATTAGTAAAAAAAATGTTTGCCCCCTACCCTCCTAGTTGAAAATATGTTGAGAAGGGCGGGACGCGTGAGTGTATTAGTATGTTGTATGGTCGCACTGTCCCATTTTGTATTTTTGTATTTTTATAAAAAAGAATTAATAATTGTGTAATTCGGATCGTGATTTTTTACTTTACGCGCAACGTAGCTGTGACGACGCTTGGGCGGTTTTGTACAAAACAATCGTGGTCACGATTAGCGACGGATCTTCAAGTGTTACCTGCATAATGTCCGTTCTTTGTGCTGGGAGCTGCATCCTCGCCGGACATCATTCCACCATTGCGCGGTGAATTATGATTTTAACATCTGTAAGTCTGAATTCAAACGCTGCTCACTGCACGAAGAGTTTTGGGCGTGATTATAGTAATAATACAACATTCCTTGAAGGTCTGCATCGACCCAGCGAATAAACTAATAATATAATTGGTGTTAGATTTTTATAAACCGAGGTGTGTTTGGGATATGTGGTCTGCGAGCGGTGGGTCTGCTTTTGCACTGCTAGAAGCTTTATGTCGTCGCCGGAATCGCACCAGCCTTCCTTCTCGTGGCTACATTTCCATGAGACATGATACCGTTTTAGGAACGTGGTTTTGTTTTCAATCGTATTGTTAGAACATGTATTGACTTCAGTGCATTTTGAGGCATATATTTCCAGTGCGATGTTACGAGCATACATACGTCTTGCGAAAATTTGGGACATGTTTTAGGAAGGCTGTGTCGTATAACGGCTTGTCGAGACGCGTACGTGTGGAGGAGTTTAGTACCAAATTTACCTACTTTTAGTTAATTTAAACGGGAGTTTCAAGTCTCCCGTGTTTGCTTTTTATCTCGTTTCTCTTGTTATGCGTTTTCTGTGGGTGTCGCCCCGCGGGTTTTAGATTTGGACAGTTTCCTTCCAGATTTAGAAGCGTTGTAAAGTTTGCAGAGTTTTTTAGTTTGTGTTGAGGAGTATTTAGTTTCGTGGCGCTGCGGGGCGATGGTTTTTAAGTTTAATCGTTACTTTAGTTTGTTAGTTTGTAGGGTTGTTTTTGCTCTATATTCTCGTTTGGAACGCCTCTAGGCGTGGTCTAGTTGTTGTCTGTTTTCTAATGATAGGTGTGCGATGCGAAGCGAATATATATTTTTCATTTTAGATAGTAATTTTGTCGTTTGGCATATCACTGCGTGATAATACACGGAACGGGGGCAATCTGGTCGTACGTCGGTCGTCATCACGCTAGAGACGTACATTTTTTGAACGTGAATTTGTACTTTTTTGAGGTATAGTAGCTAAAGTAATAATAAACGAATTGTTGATGTTATTTAAATAATAATAAAAAAATTCGAACTCGATGTTTCCCCTCGTCGTTGAGTGAATTTTTTTCGCACTTTTTTCACTTGCATGTACATAGTGAATCGTTGGAACTTTCCTAGTGAATAAAAAATTGAAAATCCGCAAAAAAATGAATTTTTTACGATTTGATTCGGTGGCGGGCCGAAGTTAGTGAAATTTTGGAGTTAGCGCCGCGAGAGGCGACCCTGCGTCACCAATCCTCGTGCTAGGAATCTAGTGAAATTATTACATAATTTTTAAAAAATAGCGAAAGTAGCGCAATTCATTAAATACCTACCTAGTTGAGTATATTGTATAATTATAAAAATAGTACCTAAATACCTTGTAACGTTGCTAGACAATATTTAAGTTTGTATAAATGAAAATTTCTTGCACCGTCATCTTGTCTGGTCACGAATCCTCACTGTTTTTCCGAATTTTCTGGAATTTTTCTGGGGACGCCGTGATGGTGCAGTGAATTTATTTTAAAATAGACTTTTCTAAATGGTAGTGGCTGGCTCGCGACGAGCTCCACAGCTTGGCTGACTAATACGAGTGCCTCAGCCTGGCTGATCGCTACTAGCGTCATAGCCTGGCTGACCGTTACGAGCGCCAGAGTCTGGCTGACCACTACTAGCGTTACAGCCGGGCTGACCGCTACAAACGCCACAACCTGGCTGACCGCAACTAGTGCCACAGCCGGCTGACCGCTACTAACGACACAACCGGGCCTGACCGCTATTAACGTCTCAGTTTGGCTGACCGCTACGAATGCCAGAGCCTGGCTGACCGCTACTAGCGCCACGACCGGGCTGACCGCTACTTGCGCAGCAGCCTGGCTGACCGCTAATAATGTGTAAATCCGAGTCACCATTTATAAATTAATTTGAAATAAGATTTATATATTTTTATAGACAGTTGTTTCAGTGACTATTGTTGAATAGAATCAATTTTGTTGTTAAATTGATAATTTGAATAGTGAAATTTCGATATTTTTTGCTAATTATTATATTGAACGCTTTTCGATCCGGCGCTAATGACAGTTGTAGTGAGACGTTCGTGGATCGTTAAATGTATCCGCGTGGAATGTAAGTACCCCACATTGTAGGTGTTTGCGTGGAAAATATCACACGCTGAAGGTATCCTCCTAGCAGGCATCCTTTTTTGAATGGTACACCCTCATTGTGTTGTTTTATGATTTTAACTTATAATAATTTGTTTCAGAGTTGGGCACAGTTTTGACATTAGCAGTCAAACGATAAATCCAAAGGCTATCTACAGTTTGTTTCAATCTAAAAGTGCCATTAAATTTAAATAACTAGAACCAAGGTTTAGTTGCTACGTGGCCTGAGTTGGGCATTATCTAAATTTGCCCTTCATAGATACAATGCAGATCATAAACGCATACGTGTTCTACACCAACAGATAAACTAAGTTTTGTAATTAGCTGAAAAACATCTATTGAGGCTTTTTACGGCATCCATATACCTACATACATAAAATTAAAATATGGAATGATACAAAACAACAAAGGCGCGCGGTATCCGAGTGTTGGATTTATCGTAGATACGTGTGAAGTATCGCTGGATTGAAAAGCGTTCTACCCAAATAATTTGTAACAATTTATTAATTTGAAAATTAATTTTAAAATATTTTGAAACTGTTTCGCTCCGCTTTTATACCCGTTATAGTCCCCTTTGTTTAAACGCCTATGAATTATTTTAGAACTATTGTGGAGATATTAAAATGAATTTGAAACTTTCTTTCTGTGTTTGTCTTGTAGTTTGCTTCTTGGGATGGTGCAATTTTTTCTATCGCATTTTTTTATTGGGTGTTGTCATAAATTCGTTTCTTTTAATTCTAATTTGAGCTGCAAAGCGAGTTGTGGTGAAATACTCTTTATTCGGTTCCATAACGTTAATTCTTATTGTAGAATGTCAAACTATGCAAATTGCAAGACGTTTAATTTTTTCATCGATTGTAGCAGCAGCCTTGAGGGATGTTTAGCACTAGTCAAATACCAAAAAATGTGGCAATTACTCAAAGAGTGTATATTATATCCGAGCCCCCCTTATTATTTGGAATTATCAGTGACGAATCAAAATAGTTACCGGAATTGTCAGTAACGAAGGTCGTATGTCGACGTGGCCACGTCAACATACGATCTTCGTCACTATGTGGCTGGGATTGACGTCGATCACATCGACACCTGTAACTGTTAAACGATTGGGTCCGTTTGTTTCAACTATCCTACTTCTTTAGCCAATGACAGAAGAAAAGTTAAACGGGAGCCTATCTCGTTTTTACGCGTGATATTTCACGTCAGCAAGAAGTTAATAAAGCAATTTAGAAATCACTTTATGAATAAGGCCCAAAATGATTATGTATTCATTAATCGAATTTTTCAGTCGTCAGAAGTCGCTTTACTTTTCATTTCATGTCAAAACCATGTCAGTTTCCGTAGTAAAGATGTATTCACTGTTCTGCAATTGAGCTGAACGAAATAAGAATTAGGATGTGCATAGCACATTAATATCACTGGTTGAACATAATTCAATCATGTTATACTTAGTTTTGTTTTAAAACCAAATAAAAAGTACATTGTCACAACTGCCGCCTCGCTGCGTCACACTGTCTCTGATTAGAGTATCGAGTAGACCAAAGACAAGCGTCCCAAAGACGTTCCAACCAAAAGACAGAGTGGTTCGACCATCGTCGACCCACTGATTCCTATTTTTACTTAATTCCTAGCCGATGTCAGTTGACATTGCTCAATATTTTACAAAATGGTCAATACAGTTGTTAGAAAAATCGGGTGTATCCAACTACAAAGCTAAGTTAAAATATTGGGCTACAGTCAACCATCGATAAGGGATCGTGTTATTGATTTAAACATTTTTTATTATATCACCAGCTTGTTTTGATGTATTTTTGATGTGTATTCCTATTTATTTATTTTTTACCTGTTTTGTATAACTTTTTTTTTTTTATTATTGTAGCTATTTTTATTTACTGTAGTTTAGAATTGTTTATTAATATAGAGTTTAATGATTTTTTTTTTTCAGTATTTTTTTAGAGTTATTTTATTTTCTGTATTTGTAATTTTTACACTGCAACTTAGAAAATAAGCTTTTGCCAATTTTAAAATTTCACATTGGCAGATAAAATTAAGATAATATTTATGTATATGTAGCATAAAAAAATAGGGAAGATTTGCCTAACGGTTTCTATGTAAATCCAAAATGGATCATTTTGCTAACCGATTACGAATATTTATTATATTTCATAGAAAGCTATTGGCTAATAAAATTATCCATTTTCGTACGATCAATTCACATAGGAGTTGCAAATATACATTATTGTTTTCTCATTTTTTATACCGAATAATATATGACACGGATGATAAAGCAGTAGCATGTATGACAGATGCTTGTATACCCGGCTTACAATTACCAAAAGTAGATTGTTTTGCCAATAAATTTTGGGTCAATTTTGTATGTAAAGTTTAGAATAATTCTTAACATTATCTCTATTATAACTTCAAGTATCTTAACTGAAATTGACAGACTCAAAATGACACTACTTTTATTGACATGAAACTAAAAATTACAAAAACTTTTACGTTATTAATTTCCTCAAATTGGAATTACTGTATTTGTAAATACAAACACCAAAGATTAATTATAATATGGGTCTAGGAAAGTGACAGTTTACTTCCAGAGATATGACGTTCTACTACAACGCAAAGTCTCTTAACGTCGTTTTGCTCTACAGACGATTTCCTATTGAAAGAATGGAGATGTTTTCGGCCCGAATTTTTTTTAAATGTCAGTTTGTTGATGATCATTTGATTGAATAGAGAAACTGTTCATTGTTAATTGTCAGGCAAAACGATACGGTTAATTGGGTAAAGCAACTGGACATAATGTAAATCGATAACGGAATTTGTACGGATTAACAGTTAAAATGGAAGGCATTAAAATGTAGTTCACAATAAATTTCAAAATCAGAGCTTTATTAAGAGTTTCTACGTTTTGTTTAACTATTTATATAATTTTTTTTAGTTTTTAATAATATATCGAATGTTCATTTTTATATTATTTTTATTTACCAGAATTACCTACATGTAGATTTAACTATACTTAAATGTAGTTTGTGTTTCTTTAATTTTTATATATATAATTTTAATATAAGAGTGAATTTTATTTTTGTTTTTTTTTTCTTAATAGTAGCTGTTATTTAGAATTATTATACAATTTGTCGGGATGTCAGTGTAGTAAATTATAAAAGAATATTTTTAAACACAGTACACAAAACTTTCGATAGTAAGTATGTTATATTATGAAACAGCGTAGGTATGTACCTACGTGGAATTTCCATTTTTCGTACATGAAGTATTGAATATAATTATATATACATATATTTTGATGTGTATTAGGGGTAGGTACAAAATAAAGGGTGTACCCAGTTGCGGATTTATCAGCTGAGTAGGCTGGAGCCTAGAGCGACAAATTTGGCTTAAATATTTTATTTATCCTTATAGAAATAAAAATTATATACAAGGATAACATAAACAAAGAAGTCTCGAAAATTTAACAAAATTACAATGTTATAGGACTGTACAGTATACTGAATATACTTTTGTAGATATGAATTTTTACAATATTCCAATAACGTTTCAATATTACAATTTAAATTTAGTCATTTTGACCCATTTTTTAAATTAAATACTACTATATTTTTTTCTTTATGTACCTAAATGTTATTAGGTCCAATCACACAATTCGCAAAACGATCCCTTAGTTCACAATCATACTAAATTTCATTGACAATGAAAATTAAATTCTGTCTTATTGAATGAGGCCTATAATTGCGGCAGCACTTCATTTTTGTCAACTCTGTTTTTAATATGTATCAACTATAGTATCTGCTTCGTTGGTATGACTATAAAATAAATAAATAAAATATTTAATATGATTGTAAACCTAGGGAGTTTATTTTTATGTTTATTGAGTTGCAGCGGTTAGTAGGGGCGGCAAAATTGAATAGCCTACTGGCGGCAAATGTGAAAATCCGGAACTGGGGATGTCCTAGGTACATTTTTCATACTAATAGTACAGTAGGTGGTTTCTCTTTAACAGGAAGCCGTCTATGTAAAAATAAATAAATATCGTAGGACTATACACACAGCGCCATCTGGCCCCAAACTAAGCAGAGCCTGTGTGATGGAAGTCAGATAACTGATTGAATACATAAATACTTTTTCTTTTATAAATACATACAGAACACCCAGACACAGAGCAAACATTTGTTTATTCACAAAATGATTGCCCTGAGTGGGATTCGAACCCACGCCCTACAACTCTCAAGGCAGACAAACTACCAATGAGCCAACGGGGCTGTCTATGTAGTTACCACCGCAGTATCAAATATTCTACCGCTAAGTAGTGTGCGTAGCGATGTCACAGGACTGTTGAGACTAACCATCTAATGTCACGAAGTAATGAGCGCTTCAAGTTATGCCCTGGACGTTGTATTGACGCTGGCGGCATACCACGCTAGATGTCAATAGACAATATCTGAACCAGGTGCCAGCAAAATGTTCTTATAAGTATTTTACGCACTTGATACCCGACACGTTGTAATAGGCAAACTGAAATACTTGAATTTTTATATGAATTTTATTATTATGATATGGTATTTTACTAAATATTAGTCCAATATTAAATCTTTATATCACTTGTTTTATTTTCATTTATTATCCCATTTAGCGAATTACGTAGGTAGCCCATAGATAATAATAAATAGTTGATTGGGCCCAACGCCGGGCAGTACTCGTCGACAGCACCATCCCACATGACGAGAATCTCGTGAAGGCCGAGAAGGGCAAGCTCAGCAAGTACCTTGACTTAGCTCACGAGATAACCGCCATGTGGGATGTTGATTCGACGATCATTGTCCCGATAGTTGTCACGGTGAACGGTCTTATAGCGAAGTCTCGACCAACATCTTTAGAGACTCTCGCTAGACGGTTGGGTCATGGGTCTGATCCAAAAGGCAGTGATCCTTGACACGGCGCGCATTGTGAGGAGCAGTGGCGGCCTTAGGGGGTGGTAAGCAGGGCAACCGCCCGGGGCCTCGCGTCCTCGTAGAAATAAGTCTTTAACATATATTAGGTAGGTATGTGTTTACTTTTTAATGGTTGACAGGCTAGGTATTTGACCACATCTCTTCTGATGTTAAGTGATAGTGTGGTCGAAGATAGTAAACACACCTCGAAGAATGGAACTGGATCTAAAGTAAAGAATTCAAATTCCGTTCCGTTCAGATTTTTTTCCGTTTTGAAGGCTAGCCAGTCAAGTACTACAAAGTACCCCACCATGATGCTATGGTTTCCTCACGACGTTTTCCTTTCAGCACAAGCAGCACAAGCTCATTGTTGGGGTTTAAACCCACGCCCTACGACGAGCGAACAGGTGGGTCCAAGCCCTTCAGCTCTTGGAGTAGACAATAGTAGACATAGCTACTACCAATGAACCAACAGTGCTGTCAAATAAAACCGAAATCAACTGAATCTCTGTCTGTTGTTACTGTTTATTACATAGTTGAACGATTGAAAGGATTTTAGTAAAAATTGAAATAGTTTTAATGACATTCTTAACAATAGACACCGGCTACATACGTAAGTCTGTATATATTAAAAAGAAAATATATTTTATCTAATCTAATTAATTTAGATATATAAATAACACATCCTACTAATATTATAAATGTGAAAGTTTGTAAAACTCAATCACCCAAAAACGGCTGAACGGATTTGGATGAAATTTGGCAAACACACTTATATATAGTGTAGTAGCGGACGCCTCACGGTTTCACGCGCATAGTTTCCGTTCCCGTGGGGAATACAGGACCTATGTAGTGTAATAAAGCATATATGTAGCATACATAAGTATGTATATATAAAGTAGCCTATGTCACCCGGGGATAGTGGAGCTTCCTAGCCGTGAAAGAATTTTTGAAATTGGTCCAGTAGTTTTGGAGCCTATTCAATACAAATAAACAAACAAAAAATCAAATCTTTCCTCTTTATAATAGTGTAGATATAAATATAAGTATATATTTTTGTGTTATATCATGTTAAGAAAATCTTAATTGAAAAAATAAAATTAATATTTTTTGTGAAGTAGTGAACAAAGTGTATACAATGCTCTGCAGTTGAGCTGAACGAGCGAGTGTTCTGAATGCATTATCTAGTATGTAGTCATATATATACTAGTGGACGCCTCGCGTTTTCACCCACATAGTTCCCGTTCCCATGGGAATACAGGGATAAAAAGTAGCCTATGTCACCCGGGGATAGTGGAGCTTCCTAGCCATGAAAGAATTTTTGAAATTGGTCCAGTAGTTTCGGAGCCTATTCAATACAAACAAACAAATAATCAAATCTTTCCTCTTTAGTATAGATATATAGATACATAATTACATAATATGGTCAGTTATATTATAACAATATAAGATTAGATCAATATAACACAGGATGTAAGTGCATAGTATTCACAGTACCAAGGTTTCACAGATCGAGTTCAGTTCATCACAAAAACATTAATTTAAAAGAGAATTTAACATGACATTATTTGAAATAAAGCAGGTCACTTAACATCAGGTGAGCTGTGGCCAAGCACCAAGCTTTTCTAGCATTAAAAAATTGATTAACAAAAATTTTTTTTTCAAACAAAAACTTATTCAATTGTTATAAAATCATACACACATTTCCTCTGCCAGAGGCCCAGAGCCTCGATGCCAGCTGCCCAGTGCCTCACTCTGGTACTTCAAGAAGCTGGGTTGGCTCTGGTAGACGCTAGCATGCACAATACACCCCAAGCGGGATGTCAGTGGACTTATAGCCCCCACTTTGAATAAGAACATTTCCGCAGAATGGTTAGCCATTTTGCCAACATTTCTTTGTTCTCTACTTTATGTCATTGCCAAGTACAAGCTACTGTAGACGGATAAAAGAAAACAAAACAATACATTACAACTATAGTATACTTCTATTTTAATCATATAAGAGTAAGGCATTATTATTTAATACACAAAATAATTACAGTCATTAGTTTCACTTTGTCCGGCAGCAAAACTAAAAGTCTAAAAATCATAATCTCTTGTGGACACGTCCCACATGACTTCGCAGGGATTCCTGCGCCTTAAATTTTAATGAACACAAATCACACTCAAACATGACATTTTTGTATGAATGTTTATTAAGAACATGTTTCGCTAGTCCATCTTTACTTGTAAACTTTTTTTGACATTTCAAACATGAGTTCTCCTGCATCAGCTGCTTCAGCTTCAAATGGCGCCGTAAGCAGTATCTCGACTTAAAAGTGATAGCACAGCTCTCGCATTTCGACTTACTTTTCACCTGATGATGCGTTTGACAATGAAGGTCGAGGTTGGATTTCTTTGAGAACACAATTTGACAGTCGTTGCACTCATAAGTCGCCGCTTTTTGTTGTACTTCGTGGTTGGACGTCATGTGGCGAAAGAAGTGGCTATTTTGAGTGAATTTTAGGCGACAAAACTGGCAGGTGTATATGTATTTTGCATCGTCTTCATCGGCTTTAATCCTCGCTGGCCTGGTTATGCGGATCCTAGGACCGGTTCTGGCGAGCTTTTTATTCATAACTGGGGCGAGGATTTCGCTGGTGAATCACTGACTCATAATTTTTGTAGACTGTTTGTGACAACACAGCAAGTTGAAAACTTGGAATGCAAGTGTTCTGGTTTGCACTATAAGGGAAGCTCTGTATTCACTGTGGTCTTCACACACAACTTGCTAGCCAGAATCTACAATTGAGAGCATTTGCTAGAAACTTTTTTCTATGTTATAGATATTTATTACAATAAAGTAAAAGGCACAACAAAAGCCCAAATCGGAAACGTCAAAACTGTACGTTACATTTTCGTTCGGAAACCTAAAACTTTCACTTTGGTATTGGCTCGGAATGACTGTCATAAAGACGTATTGGCGGGATCGTGGAAAATTAAATTGATGCCGCATTGTAAAATTCCAAAAAATTGTGTTTATTATATCAAAATAGTAATCTTTTATTAATTAAGACCACAATAATTATATGAGTGTGGTAAAGTGATATAATATGGTCTTACGTGATTGTGTTTTTGTATTGCTTCCAAGATTCTGTTGAAGCTACTCATGAAGTTTTTACTACTTTGCTAGAGTATGTCTCTGCCCAACTTATTGTTTGTGATTAACTGAAATTAGTATGAATTAATTAACAATAATTATTCTTGAAAACTTGGACCTTTCATCAAACTTGAAAATATCGAGATACTTTGACACTGGCAAAACATTCAAAGTGCGATGCCAAAAACAAAGTAAAATAACTTCTTACTCAAGAACCTCAAGAAGGATAGTTTCACTCAGGGCGCCAAATTTAAAAGTTTTTGCTTACTTATAGTCTGTAATGGGTTGTATCAACAACTTGCGGTCTTGGAGTTTTTGGCGGGAACGCGGGAAGAGTCGTGTCGCTCCGTTGTATTTTTTTCCAAAACTAGTGTTTTGTCGAGTGTTTATGCATAAAAATGGTGGTGTTTTATTCATAAAGTG
Organism: Biston betularia; assembly: GCA_905404145.2. Taxonomy (NCBI): domain Eukaryota; kingdom Metazoa; phylum Arthropoda; class Insecta; order Lepidoptera; family Geometridae; genus Biston; species Biston betularia. The sequence goes on along the minus strand of FR989892.1, from coordinate 2,758,690 downwards.
CCGAATTACAAGCGCGAGTGTGGGAAAATGATATAATGTGGTGAAACATGAGTTTTCGTGTTGCTTCCAAAACTCCATCGAAGCTTTGTAGTAAAGTTGCCACTACTTTACTAAAGCATGACTGGAATTAACTGACACGAACTGGACTTGACAAAGACGACTTTGACTAAAACTAGCTACGATGGCACTTATTAAACTTTTGAAACTTGAAAATATATAATTACTTGACACTGGCAAATGCTAAAACGCGACGCCAAAACCAAAGAAAAAAAAAAAAAAACTTGCGGTCAAAGCCTAAATATTACTTTATTTTTTTTTTTTATGTAAGAAGTAATGAGACGAACGAGACACTCTCCTGATGGTAAGAGATGACGCCTATCCATGACCATTGCAGCGATACACAGAACTTTGAGTAACAAAACAAAGTCCATGGCATCACTGCTTTGGCGCTCATTACTTTGAGACTTTCGATGGTTAGTCTTAACAGCCCGGTAATTTCGCTAGCTGCAGTACCCTTCGAACCGGAACACAGTAATGTTTACACAGTACTGCTTAGCGCCAGAATAACTGGTACTGCGGTGGTACCTACCTAGACGACCTCCTACTAAGGAGTTCTACCACCAAGTAAAGCTAGGTAGGTACTTAGCTAGGTTTAGCTACAGCTGTAGAAAGCAATATTAAATTTCTATTACGATTTTTGTTTTTAGTGCCAATTTACACAGACGACCCTTAGAGAAATTTATTCGGATTGCTTGGTGCATAACATTACTTGTTAACTTGCTAAAAACGAACTTATATATAATTATCTATTATAAGTAAGGGGCAAGATGTGCTAAAATGCTTGGACTAAAGCTAAAAAAATCTCTTCACAATTTTTTTTTTTAAAGACGATTCAATCAACTCCAAACTCGATGATTTATCGATCAAATCAATCGATTTTTTTTGTTTTATAAGTTTTAATTTGTTTATCTTGTTTCATTCAGAAGTTCCTATGGTCATCTTCCGTCTCCGGAAGTAAAACTTACATCTATGATTTCAAAAGACCTTTTTAATATAGCCAAATCTTTAGGTATGACATGAACCATAAGCAGAGACTCGCTTAAAATAAATTCGTACTTTTTTGCAAAAAAAACCCATCTTTTTTTGTGCTAATAGAGATTTATTTTCAATATCCTTAATTTTGAATTTATAATCCTACTAAGTTCTATTCATACACATGTAAGTATAAATGACCTCATTTAAAAGATGTTGTACCTATGATAGCTCAGTGGTTAGCACGATCACACCGCACACAAAGGGGCGTGGGATCAATTTTCAACAATGAGTTTGAGCTGACGGTGAAGGAATATACGCGACGAAACTATAGCGTGGTACATTCTGTGGTACTCTACTTGCTATCGAATTCAACTTGACAATCTACCACCGAGTAGGTAAAATGGGTTGTAGTCTCATTTGAGAGTCAGTTTTCATTCTAAGATGGGTGTGATTATCATCGTGGCCGAGCCTGAGCCGAACTGCCTACAGAAGTGAAAACTTTGAAAGTAGTATGGTGACGCGGTGAGCATGTCGGTGACGCGAACCCAAAAGTTTTGGCCCTACCAAAAAAATCGCTCAACGCGCTCACTCAAGGAATTTTCACCTCAAAAATATATGCGAACGATCAATGAAACTGAAAAGGTTTGTTGTGCAACGGAACCCTAAAAATGATTATTATATTACATAATATAAAACTTATCTTATAAGTATTGCTGTAATGTATTATTATGTAATAATTATCTATTGTTTCATCATTTCATTGATAAAAAACATCGCGATTCATCGAATAAGATCTATAATTTCTTTGTATGTCACGTACGAGAAAAAACAATAGAAAACGTTGCGCTAAGCCAATTTCGATCTTGGTTTCACAACAATAGAGTTAAGAACAAATCACAAATGGAAATCAGAGATTTACTGATATAATTTTTGTATAAAAAGCGCGGGAAATCATAAACAATTCATAGTTTTTTTTTTCTTTCTCCGATTGCTTGTGTGTTGAGCCAAAAGGGATGGGACATCATAGCCAAGTAGTAATTTTAGTAGTACTTTTTACTGGAGCAGTTTTTTGTGAGAAAACGAAAATAGTGGAAACAAAACAGGGGAAAGTTGAAGGGAATTTAGCCGTCAGTGGGCATTACTACGAATTTTTGGGATTGAGATACGCTGAACCAGTCCGATTCAAGGTAGATATATTACCATAATAGTTTTAATTTAAACATCTACTTTTATTAGTGTGTGTGTGTGTGTTTGTTTATATTAATAAAAATAAATAACAAGTTATTTAGGCAAAATAACAATTACTAACCAATGAAGTTTGTCGGTAATTAAAGTCTTAAACTATTTTATATAATACTATGTATTTACTATTTATAGATGACAGGCTAATTGTTTGACCGCAACTAACCCGATGTTAAGTGACAGTGTGGTCGCAGATGGTAAACACACCTGGCCTATGAGGCTACCGGGACACACCGTTATTATTATGCTTGACAACAGATCTTCAACTTTCGTGCGGTAGCTAGCAAGTTGAGTGCCATGAAGTACCATTCCGCCATGCTATGGTTTCCTCCTTCACTGGCAGTTCATTGTTAGGATTTCCTAATTTTTTTTGGTTACACGTTCCTGTTTCGTGCTCACAATTATTAATTTTCACATTATTGCAACCGTTAACCATGTTCACGTACATCAAGTGTTCTTTTTTAATTATTTCAGGCGCCAAAAGAACCAGACTCTTATCCGGGCATTTACAAAGCGGACAATAGGGCTGTCCTCTGTCCCCAATTTCCCACAAATGACCCTCTCGCGGCTCCAAGCGATAACGAAGACTGTCTCACTCTCAATATCTACACCCCTAAAAATGGCAACACCACCTATCCTGTCATGGTCTTCATCCACGGAGGCTACTTTGGAGCAGGCTCTAGTTCTCCAATATTCTATGGCCCTCAATACCTTCTCAGCCAAAATGTCGTCTTAGTCACTGTTAATTACAGACTTAATGCCTATGGCTTCTTGAATTTAGGTATAAAAGAGGCCCCTGGGAATGCTGGCTTAAAAGATATCAGAGCTGCATTACGATGGATCAAACTTAACATAGAAAACTTTAATGGAGACCCTGATAATGTGACTGTTTTTGGACAGGGTAGCGGAGGTATCGCTGCTATTTACTTAACTCTTTCAGAGTCCACGAAAGGCCTGTTCCATAAAATTATTTCTCAAAGTGGATCTTTGTTCTCTCCACAAAGCTTTGACCCTGACGGCTTAGCTACTGCTAGCCAAGTGGCCAAATCTTTAGGTGTCGTCAGTAAAGAACCCGAAGAACTTTACAAACTGTACAATGATACTCCAGTTGCTAAAGTAGAAGAAGCCATAGGGAAACAAATGAATGCAAGATCTGTCTTTTTACCGACGGTTGAAAAAGTGTTTGAAGATGAAGAACCATTTTTAGTGGACACGCCTTACAATATTTTGGTTTTGGGGAAATTACATACCTCTTTCAATCCTGTGCCAGCAATTATTGGTCTAAACACTGTTGAAGGACTTACCAGTACTTTGGATTACAATACTATAACAAGCCAAATGGACAGAATTAAGAACGAAGACTACTCAGCGTTGGATCAGAGAAGTTTAAAAGTCCCGAAAGATGAAAATGATGAATTCAGAACAGTTTTGAAAGAAACTTACTTTACTAACATATCATCGGACGAATCGCTGATTGGTGGTTTGATCAATCTAAATTCAGATTTCAGTTATGTCGGACCTATGTCTCTATTTTCTGATATTTACACTAACAGTTCTGGTCTGCCGGTTTACGAATACATTTTTAACTATCTAGGGAACAGAAATTTGGGTAGATTACTGACAAATACTAGTCTTCCCGCGACTGCTAACCAAGACGAGGTATTTTACATATTTGAGCTAGAGAGGCTACCGCTACCGATGGATGAAGATGACGCCAGAATAATTACTTTTATGACTATGATGTGGAGCAACTTTGCTAAATTTGGGTAAGACATCTTGATGATATTACAGCCAAATACTAAGTCCTTTGGGACCATCCATAAATTACGTCACACGTTATGGGGGAGGGAGGGGGTCAACGAAGAACGACTATCTATCGAATATCTCAAAGTAAATGATCGCTTTGGACTTTTCTTTATTACTCAAAGTTTAGGGATCAGCTGCATTGATGGATGGATGAAATAAATACTTATTTTGTACTTTCAGAACGCCAACTCCAGAAAATGAAAACGGTGAATGGCTGCCTCACCCGCATCACTTGGCTATCGCTCTGGAGCCGCAATACGTCGCATCCCTAACTCCAGATCGCGCGTACTTTTGGCGCGCTTTCTACTTTAAATATGGCGCCGACATTTTACGCGGGAACGAATGACAGATGCTTGTGTAATAGTACTGGGAAAAGAGAAAAGCAATAATTTAAAAAAAAGCTATTTTTTTAATAGCGCTAAGAGTTCCTGTGTTTTATAATTTATTTTTATTTATGCTAAATCATTTTTTTTAAATAATATTACAATAAATATATTTACGATCCATCTCATAAATTGTTATTTATTTTCGAACGTCCAGTAGTAGTAGTTATTTACACACACATTCAAGAAAAATAAAAGTCGTTTTAAAAATCTACAAATTTATTAAACTTTTAGTAACTAACAAACACTGTGTTTGCCTATAGCTTAACTATAAACTTATCATGAACAATAGGTACATATTCAGTGACAACATCTCAATTTTCACAAAAATATATTAAAGAGATACTTTACAGAGTTTTATAGTTGGGATGTACAATTACACATAGAGAGAAGGAGGGTGAACAAATTAAAAAAAACAGCGGCTCGTACATTCGGTCAGGGGCCAACAATCTTTTCCTGTTTTATCTAACGATTTCTGACTTGTGCCAGTAGGTATTTATTCATAATAATGATATTACTTTCGCAAGTGTATAACTATGTAAAGGGTTTTTGGCGGGACCGCGGGAAGAGTCGTGTCGCTCCGTTGTATTTTTTTCCAAAACTTGTGTTTTGTCGAGTGTGTATGCATAAAAATGGTGGTGTTTTATTCATAAAGTGCCGAATCGCAAGCGCGAGTGTGGGAAAATGATATAATGTGGTGAAACATGACTTTTCGTGTTGCTTCTAAAACTTCATCGAAGCTTTATAGTAAAGTCACCGTAGTGGTGACTTTACTATAAAGCTAAAGCATGACTGGACTTGACTGAGACGGACTGTACTTGACCAAGACTGGACTTTGACTATAACTTTAGCTACGAGGACACTTATTTAACTTTTCAAACTTGAAAATATATAAATACTTGACACTGGCAAATGCTAAAAGGCGACGCCAAAACCAAAGAAAAAAAAACTATGTAAAGACATTCTAAGATTTTTGTGTCAAACCTTATTATTATGTGAAATGCATTAAGACTTACCTAATACTTACAATAGAATTAATATCGATTTTAACGAACGACCCGCGTTCGAATAAATACTTAGTTTGTAAACTTTTTGCTAGGATAATGAAAAAGTTCTTAAACGCTAAGGCACTTTGAAAATCGTCCATTTGAATTCGTACCTACATATATAAATATACATTAAACATATACATATAGTATTAAATATTAACAATAGATTTTTCAACTCAAACAAACATAAAATCATCAATCACAAACTAGATAGATAGATAGATCAATAACATACAGAGTTAAAAAAAATCAAACCAAATTGATCAATTACTTTTTTTTTTTTTTTTTTAATAATTTGCCCTTTCGGGCAGGCTAAAGCTATAGAGCCATACTGCCTTGTCTTAAGTGTTATTTCTGCTGTATCTTAGCTATAGTTATCGTCAAAGTCGTCTTTGTCAAGTCCAGTTCGTGTCAGTTAATTCCAGTCATGCTTTCGTAAAGTAGTGGCAACTTTACTACAAAGCTTCGATGGAGTTTTGGAAGCAACACGAAAACTCATGTTTCACCACATTATATCATTTTCCCACACTCGCGCTTGTAATTCGGCACTTTATGAATAAAACACCACCATTTTTATGCATAAACACTCGACAAAACACTAGTTTTGGAAAAAAATACAACGGAGCGACACGACTCTTCCCGCGTTCCCGCCAAAACTCTTGATCAATTACTAGTATTTTTTATAAAGTGAACGGTACATAACCTACAAATTTTTTTAATTACATAACCCACATTTTTAATCCTGGCAATACTAGCTTGTTATCTGTATTGGCAAATAAATAAGATAACTCTTTAGTAACCATACAAACATTGATTAACAATGAAATACTTAATAACAGTGGAACAATTAGCAGCCTTATCGCTAAGAGCGATTTTTTTCAGGCCGTCTCAGTATAGAAAGGATTCTACGGAATAAGTTAACGGGATGCACTCCCCGTCCTTAATTAAGATCAGAACTAAGCGGTTACTAAAAACTAAAATTTAAAAATTTGGTTGATTCAAATTAAGTACAAAACATTATTTATTTTGTGATTTCAAAACCCAAATAAAATACACCGCGAAAACAGACTAGAACTGTCATTGCGCCTGATTGACGTCACACCGTGTGAAACAACATTATGTATGTATAACAGTTGTTCAACGAAAATATTAACAACAGTGTGATGATGTAACATTGCTTGGTGTTCACAGTCACGTGACTGAACGCTTAATTTTGACGAGGTTTTTGGCGGGAACGCGGGAAGAGTCGTGTCGCTTCGTTGTATTTTTTTCCAAAACTAGTGTTTTGTCGAGTGTTTATGCATAAAAATGGTGGTGTTTTATTCATAAAGTGCCGAATTACAAGCGCGAGTGTGGGAAAATGATAGGTATAATGTGGTGAAACATGAGTTTTCGTGTTGCTTCCAAAACTCCATCGAAGCTTTATAGTAAAGTTGCCACTACTTTACTAAAGCATGACTGGCACGAACTGGACTTGACTAAGACGACTTTGACGATAACCATAGTTAAGATACAGCAGAAATAACACTGAAGATGAGGCAGTATGGCTTTACAGCTTTAGTCTACCCGAAAGGGCAAATTAACGAAAAAAAAAAAAAATTTTTTTTGACGAAATTGTTTAAAAAATGATTATAATATTTATCTTTTATACTACGTATACAATTCAATGTTTTTGTTACCCATAATTATAATAATTATGTTTTGTTTTGCTCTTTCTTCTTGGCATCGCACTCTGTGCATTTCTGCCAGTTTCAATGTTTCTGTATTTTGTGTAATTACGATTAATAAGACTCTTTAATTCATTTGTTTAATTTCTAATCGGCACGCGCCTATCGACAACATGAAATTGTTATAAAAAAAAATTCTATTAAAAACATATTTTTTTAGAAGTAGATACAGTACCTGTCACATGACACAAAACCATATAATAATGGTATAATTATAATATATGTTATAATATATTATTAAACATTTTGTGAATAAACAAATGTTGGTTCTGTGTCTGGGTGTTCTGTATGTATTTACAAAAAAAAAAGTATTTAAGTATTCTATCAGTTATCTGACTTCCATCACACAAGCTCTGCTTATTTTGGGGCCAGATGGCGCTGTGTGTATAGTCCCACGATATTTATTTATTTTATATATATTACACATAAACATTAGAGATAGCTCCGTAGCTGTAAAATTAATGTAAATATGTCGTAGGGCACATAACTATCGGATATTTCATGAATAGATATTCGGATATAGATTGACAAAAATACCGACACTTAAAACGTTTAAAAATATCAACAATTAAAGCTTAATTCTACAAATCTTAAGTATTAATTACATAATTAATTTTTGGAAAAGTTCCATCACTACGCCGTAGTTACCGAATCGTTGATTTTTTCGCCAAAACGTCAAAATCGTAAGGCCGCCCAAGCCTTTCGGCCACCCATAGACAATAGAGAAAATAGGCAAAGACACAGACGATCATTCAGCCAGTTCAACTCGAGGAATCAGAGTCGCTGCTGCTGTCGCGCTTCTTCTTATTTTTCTTTTTATCCTGAAAAATGTTATCAAGTTGTTTAAACAAGGAATACTCTTAGTTATCGAGCTATGTAAATATTTGCACAGAAGGCGGCGTACAATGAAAAACAAGAATAGCAAATCGATCCATCATAAATCGAAAGACAAATAAATTTAACACTTGAAAAACACAAGTTTTGGAAAATTTGGAAAATAGCACAATGAAGCGATGACTTAGCTCGTCTCATATAGTCCGTATCATTTAGCTCGTCCCACTAATTCTATCCCTATTTAACCCATCCTATTTAGCAAACTCCACATAACTCGTCCAATTTAGCCTATCCCACTCAGTCCATCCTTTTTCGATCATCCCATTCAGTCTTTTTTTTATCATAAAATTTTAGTACAATCATTGTTACAATAATAATAACACACACCATTAAACCTCGTCGAGGTTTGTCTCGGTGTCAGGTCCATCCCATTTAGCTAATCCCACATAGTCCATCCTATTTAGCCCGTCCCACTTAGTACATCCCATTGAGGCCGTGGCATTACCTTATGTCTGTGTGCGTGCTTGTCCCGACGTGGGCTTTCGCGGCGCACGCGGTGATGTCAAATGCCGGAGTCGTCTGTCGTGTGGTGCACGTTATTCGCGGACTCCTCTGACGACTCGGACTTTTGTTTTTTCTTTGTACTGCAAATTGTTTAAATGAAAATTAGGTACAACCAATATGAAATTGCATAATATGTTGGTATGCCTTATTGCTTAATGTATTGATGACGATATAGGATTTGCGATGAGTTCGCTAATAATATTACTACCAAGAATCTATAGACATTTATCAAATTGAAATTGGGTAGGTAGGTATATATTTATAACAAATGTCAGAAAAATTGTTTAGGTACTACGTGTGACTTATGTACACAACCGGCTTAGAATCACACCATGTTTTTTTAAGGGTGACTAGCTAGGTGTTTAATCACCGCTCACCATTAAGAGATGGCGTGGTCGAAAATGGTAAACACAAAGCCCTGTGCCCTATTCTCTCCTGGGGAAATTGCTTAACATTTTTGATTCATTCAAATTGATTGATTGAATGATTACACCTAGTTTGTCAACCACAGGAAAAAATAGGGGAGGAATCCCCGAGGCCAAATCTCACCACGCCATGCCATAGATGGTGAAAGGACTGACTGCTGATGCGTCTCACTCGAATTACAAATAATGGATTTTTCTCGAACTTGCTTGGAAATTTGAGCATTATTTTGACAACCTTCTGCGAGATAAATCGAAATTGCTGTACTGGCCAAATACATGCGAGCAGCGGCCAGCAAGAGTTGCAATCCATATCTGTCGTGGTTTAGCGGCCAAATAACATTACATAGTAAACTTATATCTGTCGTGTCACTTAATAACAGAACGATCTTTCACTTCGAAACATGGCAACCGAGGAGGTAACATAACAAAGGTTTTATTCAAATTTCGAGCTTGGTTGCAAATCTTTGAGCATACAGGGCTGGTTCATTTATCTGAGTTGCAATAGAAAGCTAATTTCCGCGCGTTATTTGAGAAAAGTAGGTACCTACTATACAAGTCTTGGCCACGACTAGGCGTTGATGGACTTACGCATGTGCGCCTCGGCCCACATTTACACGTTCGTCCATCAATGTTTCTTTTGTTGGCCGCTGCAGTAATGTGCTATTTGGATGTGTCATCAATTCATCACTTACCCTTTCTTTCTTTCTGTTTCCGTTGTTATTTGATCCTTGAATAGTTTCGAGAGCTCGAGTTCTTTGATCTCATCCGAATTCGTTAGTATGATAGCTCTGAAATAGAAAACATTGTTTTTCAGCCTCCAGTACAGGGGGGGCATAGATAGATAGATAGATAGATATTCTTTATTTACACAAAAATAAATCTATTATTATGGAATGGGTATAATAATGAGTTTCTTCATGTACTCGTCCAGGTTTTACATGGGTATTTCTTGACGCAGAAATGCGGTGTTGATTAGATTATTTCATAGAATTTGAAAAGATAAGAGCTGTATAGAGGCTAGACTAAACAAAATTTCAGCTGTAAATGGGCTTCTATCTATCTTCATATCTATTTTGTAGCTATGATAGCTCAGTGGTCAGTGCGGTAGGTTCGCATTCCGAAGGGCGTGGGTTCATACCCCAACAATGTGCTGGAGCTGCCGGTGAAGGAAACCATAGCATGGTGGTAGGGTACTTTCTAGTAGGTACTCGGCTGACTAGCAACCAATTTGAAAATCTGCCGCCAAGCATCTAACGGTGTGTTCCGGCAGCCTCAATTGAGCCAGTTCCATTCCAGGCTAGGTGTGCTTTGCCATCTTCGACCACACCGTCACTTAACATCAGATGAGCTTTGGTCAAACATCTAGCCTGTCAACCATAAAAAAAACCTTTGCTAATGAACGTACCATTTTCGGATAGAATTTCGAGAACAATTTTTCATTTATTTTTTTTCTTTGAAGTGTTCAATTATAGCAGTAGATAACGCCATGTTGTGTTTTACAATAGTTAAAATATCTAAATGTTGTTATTTGTCGCTTATTTGTGTATATATTCTCAGTATATACAACTATTTATTTTATTTTTAAATAATAAATTGATATTATATTATATTGTGTATATTATATTAGTGTATTTTTTAGTTACCTACTTTATGTATTAGAATATATTATTATTAGAATGTAGATATATGTATTTATGTTATAGTTATATATTATCCTTTGTGCATATCCTCGTTATTGACACACATCGTATTTTTTTTATATATGGCTTGGCTTATATACAGGCTTGGTGTTTGACCACAGCTCACCTGATGTTAAGTGACGGTGTGGTCGATGATGGTAAAGCACACCTAGCCTGGAATGGAACTGGCTCTCAAGTGAGGCTGCCGGAACACACCGTTAGATGCTTAGCGGCAGATTTTCAACTTGAGGGTGGTAGCTAGCCAGCCGAGTACTAGAAAGTACCCTACCACCATGCTATGGTTTCCTCACGATGTTTTCCTTCACCGGCATCTCAAGCTCATTGTTGGGGTTTAAACCCACACCCTTCGGCATGCGAACCAACCGCGCTAACCACTGAGCTATCATCGCTTTATATGAGCTTTCTTCCTCTGATCCTGTCCGTCCTTAGGTTGCCTGGAAGAGATCGCTTTAAGCGATAAGGTCGCCAGTTGTTACACCTATTAATTAAGTTTATTTCTTCTGTATTGTTTTTTTTTTAGTTTGTGCAATAAAGAGTTAATCAATATTTTTTAATTTGACGTGTACGATTTTGGGGGGGATCATGACCCCCGTGGCCCTCCCCTTCGGACCGCGCCTGCAAGCACTACACTATAGTTCAAATACCGTAATGAAATAAAGCCCAATCTACACTCATTAGAACCCAGGCCGTGGTCAACCAGTTATATTGTATAGGGTTAGCGCACAATAGCCCGGCCACGCTGTATGTCAGTCATTTGGCCGCACCCCGGCCAATAGGGATGAGCTGCGACTAAACTGAAACGAATGGACGAGTCAAGAGAAGAAAGAAAGAAAACATTTATTTTGACACACACAACACTACAACGACAAAAAACACTACAAATAAACAAAAAAAAATCGTAGGACTATACACACAGTGCCATATTTTTTTTTTTTTTTATGTAAAAGTAATGAGACGATCGAGGCGCCCTCCTGATGTTAAGAGATAACGCCTGCCCATGACCATTGCAACGATACACAGAACTTTGAGTAACAAAACAACGTCCAGGGCATCGCTGCTTTGGCGCTCATTACTTTGAGACTAGATGGTCTCAACAGCCCAGTAATTTCGCTAGCTGCAGTACCCTTCAAACTGGAACACAGTAATGTTTGCACACTACTGCTTGGCGGCAGAATATCTGGTACTGCGGTAGTACGTACCTAGAAGGCTTCCTGCTAGGAGATCTACCACTGAGTAAAATAAATTAAAATCATCGAGTGTCGATATTGTTACATTGATTTGTACCTCATCCCTAGCGGGGTGATTCGTTGCCTCGTGTCAAGGTGACCGGACCCGGCTATGTATCCCTATGTATCTTTTCTGCGAAAGGGGTCGTGAAGTCGCGAAATTCCATAGAATTTACACTCCTGTCCAGTCTTACATATAATCTTAACTTTAACCGATAAAAAGTTATTTTAATTAATTATTAGCCAAATAATTGATTCGATATTTTTTTTATGTTTGACAGGCAAGGTGTTTGACCACAGCCTGATGTTAAGTGAAGGTGTGGTCGATGATGGTAAAGCACACCTAGCCCGGAATGGAACTGGGTCTCGAGTGAGGCTGCCGGAACACACCGTTAGATGCTTGCCGGCAGATTTTCAACTTGAGGGTGGTAGCTAGCCTGCCGAGTACTAGAGAGTACGCTACCACCATGCAAAATAATTAATGTATGATGATAATTGATTTAGTTACCGTATTCTTCCTCCATCTCGATCATGTCGTCGGTCGCTGATCACGGATATCGAGGTTTCTCCAATCTCATGTTTTTTCCTGGGTTTCCTTGATTTGTGTTTCCTGAAAAGTATGGAAGTGTTCATCAGAGGTTTTGATCACCTTAAATCCTTCAAGTTGAGGTTGGTTTTCATTGTGAACTAGCGACCGGCTTCGCACGGGTGCAATGTAGATACTAATGTGGTGTACAACCTTCCTCTTGAATCACTCTGTCTATTGATGGAAACAGCATTAAAATCCGTTGCGTAGTTTAAATATAATTTGCGCCAATTTACATTATCATATTCGTAATCAGCGTATTAAAATAAATGAGTTTACAAAATTTAAAAGGAAAGAGCAGTATGGGCTTTTCGAAACTTTACCCAACAAAATTTGCTAATATAAAAAACCAACTCCATGACCCGTAGACCAACTAAACAATTACAGACGTATACAATTTTTTTTTAGATTTTTGTTCATTTTTTAAAAACCACTCAATTGATTTCGATAAAATTTATATGGAACTACCTCTGAAGTATGATCTACCAACCAAAAAAGAATCATCAAAATCGATTCATAATTGGCGGAATTATCACGTAAGAGCATCTACTTGGTGGTAGATCTCCTTAGCAGGAGGTCCTCTAGCTAGGTACCACCGCATATTCAGCGCCAAGCAGTAGTGTGTAAACATTACTGTGTTCCGGTTTGAAGGGTACTGCAGCTAACGAAATTACTGGGCTATTGAGACTAACCATCGAAAGTCTAAAGTAATGAGCGCCAAAGCAGTGACGCCCTTTATTTTGTTACACAAAGTTCTGTGTATCGCTGCAATGGTCACAAACAGGCGTTATCTCTTACCGTCAGGAGAGCGTCTCGTTCGTCTCATTACAATTACATTAGAAAAAAAGATATTATTTATTGTGAAATTTTGCCGCCCCCAAAAGTTGCCATCTGGGACCCTGCGCCCACTACGCTACGCCACTAATGTTAGCATTATTATTGTTTGTTGGCGTTGGTCTCATTACTTTTTACATAAAAAAAAAAAATAGGTAAAGTCGAATTGAGAACCTTCTCCTTTTTAAAAATGATAGATCTCTTACTACACGACGCAAAAAAGAAAGTTTAATACACATTTTGAGTCGCTGCATCAGTAAAGTTAGTCCTTTTGCGTTTTCGACTAAACAGTACTTATAAAAAGAGTAAACAGTTTCCTTCTAGGTAAGCGTGTTCCATAGTTGCTTCACATCAGGCAGGATGTGGTCAAGCGCAAACCTATTCAATATATTGACAGCCCTGTTGGTTCATTGGTAGTGTGTCTGCTTCGAGAGCTGAAGGGCGTGGGTTCGATTCCCACTCAGGGCTAACATTTTGTGTATAAACAAATGTTTGCTCTGTGTCTGGGTGTCCTGTATGTATTTAGAAAAAAAAACTATTCAAGTATTCTGTCAGTTATCTGTCTTCCATCGTACAAGCTTTGCTTAGTTTGGGGCTAGAAGGCGCAGTGTTAAATGTCCTCCAATATTTATTTTGTTTATTTACGACAGCCCCGTTGGCTCATTGGTAGTATATCTGCCTTGAGAGCTGTAGGGCGTGGGTTCGATTCCCACTCAGGGCAAACATTTTGTGTATAAACAAATGTTTGCTCTGTGTCTGGGTGTCCTGTATGTATTTAGAAAAAAAAAACTATTCAAGTATTCTATCAGTTATCTGTCTTCCATAGCACAAGCTCTGCTTAGTTTGGGGTCAGATGGCGCTGTGTGTAATGTCAAAAAAAAAGAACTTACGCGTGCTTGTCTTTCTTCTCGGCGCGCTCCTTGTGCTTGGATTTGCGATACACCGACCCTCCGCCTTCCTCAGTGGTCTCCAAGTGAAGTACATACAGCCGATAGATTTGCAGAAGGATCACCTGACATGGGGGGTAGATTATATATCAAACTCAAGGCTTCTGGATAATTCATACCTCATTATATTTCAACATCTTCTCGGTATTTACACTTGACAACATTTATACAATAAGTACCCATATAGATAAAGATATATAATCTTTATCAAACGTCGCGACTTGTCGCACGCATAATCGAATACTGGCATAACTTAAAAAAGTCAGTTTTTGGGAAATCACGAAAAACCTCCGTGCAATGACGACCTCGTCGGCTTTTTTTTAATAGAATAAAAGTTTATTAGGTAAATACATTTTTTTTTTCGTGTAGCCTATAAACTTATCAATAGTTATGTGTGATTTACTTTGTTCAAATTAAATAATAGTAAATTTTTTTTAATGTTTTAAAATGAACTTCTTGAGTTAAGTCTACTTTTAAAACTAAAACAAATAAACTTTATTATTGGTGGCATATTCAACTATAAGTCTGTCTTGTTTAAATGATTTTTCTTTATTTCAAGGACTCAATATGTTTTTAGTCTGTTTATGAGTAAATCAACTTATAAAACTTACTCTTTATTTTTGTAGAAAACACTCAACTCGGATTCGGTCTAGGTTCAATTAAACAACAGCAACTTCACATTAACAGCGTCCGACACAAACTGACATCAGTCGGTGTTTGAACTAAGACTGCGTGAGAAACACATAAAAATGAAAAAGACCGATATTGTGTAAAGGTGGTCTATTGGCGCAATTTTGATGTTTTTCCAAATTCATATCATAGATGGCATTGAAAGAAGCCTGCGTCTATACGTAACTCATTTTTGACCTAACTCCTAATCGGTCAGTATTCTATTAAGCGTGCGTTGTGACGCTCCTCCATTGTCTCCATTGCACGCTCGCTGATTGTCGTTCCCGGGCGCCCACCACGGCCTCTCTTCTTTCGTGTCAGTGGTGGGGCCTGAACCGCCAATCAGAGCGGTTTCCTTACAACTCATGACGCTCAGTGTACAAAAACCGTACTTAGTAAGTTTAAACCTGTGATACTCAAATATTTATGTGACTTCATATTAAACATATGAATTTTACATATTTATCGATTACTAAAATCACGAATATTGCAAAGTAGTCGCTAAGATTTCAATGACATATCGTTATGTAGTCTAACAATAAAGACCAGTACAGAACCAACGAACGGCAACGAATGTCGTGGTATACAATTAGTATATACCTATAGAGACGATATATTCATACTCTGTCACAACTGAGGCTAAAATACCACAGATATAATATACTAGCAGCTCGCCCCGGCTTCGCACGGGAAAACAAAACTCGATTAACAATATAAATTTATCGATCCAGTAGTTTCGGAGCCTATTCAATACAAACAAACAAAGAGTTAAATCTTTCCTCTTTATAATTAGTGTAGATGTAGATGACAACTGTAATATTTAGACATATGATATCGCGGACTTATTTGTAGCTGTCAATTTGTTATAAAACGACACTTTATTCTGTTGTAAATAGTTTTCGAAGTTGTTGAATTTTCCATACGGATCGCCGAGTACCAGAAAGTACGCTACCACCATGCTATGGTTTCCTCGCGATGTTTTCCTTCACCGGCAGCTCAAGCTCATTGTTGTGGTTTGAAGTTTGAACCCATGCCCTTCGGTATGGGAAAATGCTATATAATTATGGTACTTACTAAGGTATTCTTGCAGGTGAAGAAAATGTTCATATAGTTGATGATCCTGTAATGGGCGATGATGAGAAGCCTGAAGGCAAGGAACGGCGCGTCTTGCAAAGCTATATTCATCATAATGGCACATACTTCGATAGAACAGCAACAAGCCCTGTTGTTCCTGTGGGCGAAGGAAATCTGAGTTTGTACGCCGATTAATTACACGACACATAAGAAAGAATATTCCTTCAACCTCCGACCAAAATGAAATGAATGGACGAGCATTTTTGATGACTAAAAGGAGTGCCGGCTCTCAATTCGTTCCAGTCGTTCTCTGACCGTAGGAAGCGCAGCACGCGTTTATGATATCTGGACATAAAAAACATAATATGATTTTTTTTGACATTTTAGTATATTTAATTGCACAAATGACCTTTTTTATTTATCCCATCGCAGTAATTTAGAGTCGTAATTAAATGATATCGATAAAAATTTGAATCTAGTTTTTATTTTTTTTGTTATGTAAAAAAGTAATGAGACGAACGAGACGCTCTCCTGATGGTAAGAGATAACGCCTGTCCATGACCATTGCAGCGATACACAGAACTTTGAGTAACAAAACGAAGTCCGGGGCATCGCTGCTTTGGTGCTCATTACTTTGAGACTTTCGATGGTTAGTCTCAACAGCCCAGTAATTTCGCTAGCTGCAGCACCCTTCAAACCGGAACAGTAATGTTTACACACTACTGCTAGGCGGCAGAATAACTGGTAGATATTGTAATTATTTCCAAATGGGCCCAAAGGGAGTTTCGGCAGCCTATGGAAATTTGGGCAGCCTTATCCTGTCACAGCTTTATGAAATCTGCCAACCCACATTTGGCCAGTGAGAAGAGACCCACGCCCAGCAGTGGGACAGTTTATAAAATAATCAGGGCTGATTTGAAAATAGGCGCAGCATGTTGACATTATCGATGCAGTCTTATGAAGATAAGTTCAAGTTCAAGTTTTTTTTATTAGCTCAAGATGTGGTTACATTTTCAATTGTCCCAGTGCCTTTTATCATGTACACAGCCACCGAAGCTACATAACCTGGCTCAATACAGCTGATTAATCCCCCCCCCCCCTCCTCTCTTACCAAAAAAGGGCCCGTCCATTCACATCATTTTGCTAGTTTCCTTTTATTGTTGTCAAGAAACTAGCGTGATCAAATCACATACTGGTGAGGAATATTCACCGATATTCCTCACGTACACACAAAACTTTTTTGTAAAACTGGAACTCTCTGCCGGAGCCTGTGTACCTCGTGGGGTACAATATAATGTGGGTGTCTTCAAATCCAGAGTAACTAGATTCCTTGTAGATAAGTGATCCATCTTACCGCACCGACCGCACTACTGCTTAACATCAGGCAGGGTGTGGTCAAACACGGACCAATGTAGACGATTGTTTTTCGTTTGATTAAGGGCCGTTCAAGTATTAAGTAAGCACCAAAGGGGGGTGGGCGGTTCTTTGTTTTGCTTATTTTTGATGGCATGGGGGATGGAGGGGTCTGAGTGGTGATAACGTCAGTTTCTATTTGTTCTTGTATCCTCTCGACAATTAGGTTGGCAAAAAGAGATCGCTTTTAGCGAGAAGACTGATATTTAAACCAATGTTTACGTAAACATATGAGGGGGGAGAGTAAGAGCTCTGCTTACTTTTGCTGACAAGAGGATCAATAATTGCTTAAATTCTATTTTCGTAAGCATAGGTGGGGGAACTAAGAGTTCTGCTTATTTTTGGTGACGAAGGGGTTAATAATTGCTTAGGTTCTGCTTAGGTAAGCATATGAGGGGGGAGTAAAACCTCTGCTTACTTTTACTGACAAGGAGGTCAGCTGATAGCTCTCCTGATGGTAAGAGATGTGCATAAGTATTGCACCGATACACAGAACTTTGAGTGACAAGACAAAGTTCAGGGTCCAGTTCTGCTTATTTTTGCTGACAAGGGGGTTAATAATTGCTTAAATTCTGCTTAGGTAAGCATATGAGGGGGGAGTAAGACCTCTGCTTACTTTTGCTAACAAGAGGGTTACTAATTGTTGAAATTCTGCGTACGTAATAATTGAATGGCCCCTAAACGAAATTGCCAAAGCGAGTGCTCTTGTGTGTTATTATAAAGCAAAGAAATATAGACAAAAAAGAAGCAGTGAAAGCACATTAATTTATGCGAAAGAAGTATCGAGTGTAATCAGATATAACGTCCATCAGAATGTTTTCATCAGTAAGGTCATAATTTATACAAGAGGGGACGATGGGAATTAATGCTTGTAGGCTATGATTTAAACGGTAAGTGGTACTGGACATCGATAAAATGCTTCAGTCCAGTTCCAAAAACATTTTGGTCTGCAAATTGTGGTCGGAATAAAATGGGTAACATGACCAGATATTTTTTGTAGCAAGCTTTTGAATTAATTACCATAATTCAATACCTTTAGGTTAATGTCATCACAAGTTTTAATATGAAAAATCGCTTTCTTATTTATATTGTAATTGCTTGGACAAATAAACATTAAATGTTATATATATTTAATATATGTTTATATATATATATATTCTACTGTTTTTTTTAGTTTATAAAAACCCCCGACATTAGTTATACACATAATACCAAATCGATCAGTGGTAAATACTCAGATACGTAAGAGCTGTTTATCTTCAAACAGCTGAACAGACTTTCTTGAATCATAGTTAAGACCACTTTCGATCAAGTCACTTAAAAAAAATGTAATTCGACATTTTGTGGTGGCGGCCATCCTGGATTTAATTTTTTTTTTTTTATATTGGAGGGCATTTAACACAGCGCCATCTAGCCCCAAACTAAACAAAGCTTGTACTATGGGACCATACAGCTGACAGAATACTTGAAACTTTTTATTTATTTGTGAATACATAGGTACTTATAATACATAGACACATTTATCATAGTGTCTAGTATACCACTAATCGAGGCGTTCCTCTCATTTGATACCCATATTGAGAGGGTTGTGAAAAAATATGTAATCCACCATTTTGTGGCGGCGGCCATCTTGGACCGATTTTCATCAAACATAGCTAAGAACACTCCCGACTAATTCTTCTTCAAACAATAAAATCTACGATGTCACAGACAGACACACACACACGGACACGTCAATCTTATAAGACCCCGTCGTTATTGCGTCGGGGATTAAAAATAGTAAAAGTTATTTATTCGTCCAACGTCAATAAGCAGTGCGGAATGGCAGCGTGAGACA
The DNA here is from genome assembly GCA_905404145.2 of Biston betularia. Taxonomy (NCBI): domain Eukaryota; kingdom Metazoa; phylum Arthropoda; class Insecta; order Lepidoptera; family Geometridae; genus Biston; species Biston betularia. Next base: position 2,739,339 of record FR989892.1, on the reverse strand, counting down.
AGTACATACATGTCAGACCTATTGGCGGTGCCACGCGACTTCCTGCTCTTTGTGGCGGTGAGGACCACAGTGAACTGCATGAGGGACCACGACCAGATGGCCAGGGTCAGCAGGACCAGCACCTTCTCTGACGCCACCTTCTCGTCTTTGAAGGAGTCGAAGAATTCTATGATGTCCGCTGCTGTACCTGTATCAAAAAGCATTTTTTTTGTTAAAAGGTAGTGAGATGAACAAGAAAAAATTCTGATTACGTAAGCATAGGGGGAGTAAGAGTTCTGCTTGTTTTTACTGACAAGGGGATCAATAATTGTCTATATTCTGCTTAGGTAAGCATATGAGGGGGGAGTAAGACCTCTGCTTACTTTTACTGACAAGGGGGTTAATAATTGCTTAAATTCTGCTTAGGTAAGCATATGAGGGGGGAGTAAGACCTCTGCTTACTTATACTGACAAGAGGGTTAATAATTGCTTAAATTCTGCTTAGGGAAGCATATGAGGGGGGAGTAAGACCTCTGCTTACTTATACTGACAAGAGGGTTAATAATTGCTTAAATTCTGCTTAGGGAAGCATATGAGGGGGGAGTAAGACCTCTGCTTACTTTTACTGACAAGAGGGTCAGCTGATGGCTCTCCTGATGGTAAGAGATGTGCATAAGTATTGCACCGATACACAGAACTTTGAGTGACAAAACAAAAACCAGGGTATCACTGCTTTGGTGCTCATTTCTTTGAAACTTTCGGTGGCCCTGTAAATTCGCTAGCTGTACAGCAGTACCTACCCTTCAAACTGGAACATACTATCCTAGTCTACACTAATATTATAAAGAGGAAAGATTTGTATTTTTGTATCTTTGTAATGAATAAAGATAGATAGACAGATAAAGCTCTTTATTGTGCACATGTTTAAGGTAAACAGAAAAATACAGAGAACAAAAGAACCTTATGAACTAGTACCATAAGTGGCGACCTTATCACTAACAGCGATATCTTCCAGGCAACCAAACTCCAAAAAACTCAAATACTACTGAACCGATTTCAAAAATTTTTTCACCGTTGGGAAGATACTCTATCTCCTGGTGACAAAACTTAATTCTTATCCCTGTATTCCCACGGGAACGGGAACTACGCGGGTGAAATCGCGATGCATCTGCTAGTAATATTCTAAATGCGAAAGTTTGTTGCGTAAAATGTATCTTTTATCTTTTCTACTAGTTTTATAAATACGAAAGTTTGTGAGTATGGATGGATGCATGGATGTTTGTTACTCTTTCACGTAAAAACTACTGAACAGATTTGGATGAAATTTAGTATGGAGGTAGCTAGAACTTGGATTAATACATAGGCTACTTTTTATCCCGAAAACATTTTTTTTTTAATACGGATTTTTTAGTCCGCGTTTGACCACCAGCTCGCCTGATGGTAAGCGACGATGTGGTCGAAAATGAAGCACGCAGACGTAGAAGCTACCTATTCACTCTGACCTTGAAAAGATCCAGATTATATCTATCAGGAAACAAGGAAGCCGGTAGCTTGTAGCGGGTAACACCGCGGGGCGCAGATAGTGATTAATAATTTTGATCTTTTAAGTGATACTCACCAATATAGACCAGCAGTAGCTGGCTGAGCTGGTCTCGAGTCAGATCGCCTTTGGGCAACAGCCAACGGCCTACGATGAGAGTCAGCATGAGGAACTGCTCTATCAGAGTCACCCACATATCTGTGGGGATTTTGTTCGCGCCGGGGAGAGGTAATTCTGTCTGTTAACAAACATACATTATGTGTTAGAAAATAAAGCCAACCAATTCTATATATTATCTAGAAGAAATTATCAGAACAAGGAGGTATGTCAGTCTTACTAATATCATAATAATCCCACTAACATTATAAACAAAGACTCCATGTTTTTTTTTTTTTTTAATAATTTGCCGCTTCGGGCAGGCTAAAGCTATAAAGCCATACTGCCTTGTCTTAAGTGTTATTTCTGCTGTATCTTAGCTATAGTTATAGTCAAAGTCGTCTTTGTCAAGTCCAGTTCGTGTCAGTTAATTCCAGTCATGCTTTATTAAAGTAGTGGCAACTTTACTATAAAGCTTCGATGGAGTTTTGGAAGCAACACGAAAACTCATGTTTCACCACATTGTATCATTTTCCCACACTCGCGCTTGTAATTCGGCACTTTATGAATAAAACACCACCATTTTTATGCATAAACACTCGACAAAACACTAGTTTTAGAAAAAAATACAACGGAGCGACACGACTCTTCCCGCGTTCCCGCCAAAACTCCAAAGACTCCATGAACGTCACTGAAAATATTTTTTTAATATTTTTTTTTTCAACCTTTCGTGTTGCCCTTGTTGGAAATTTATAGGTACACCATAAGAAGCGGTATTTCAAGCAGAGCCATCTAGCGTCATTAGCTGGAAGTTTTTTCAAGTTTCGAACAGAGTTTGACAACAAAAAAGGCGGCCGGTCCGCTGGGCCACAAGTGTTGCCTGGACGTACAACGCTACTTTGAAAAAGGCAACGTTGTTGCCCGGACGTTTGGGTAGTAGTAAATGACAAAGTTTGGATGGAAGGATGGATGTTTGTTACTCTAAAACTACTGAACGGATGTGGATGAAATTTGGTATGGAAGTAGCCGAGTCCCTGGATTAACACAAAGTCTACATTATTTATATATTGCATAATTGCCCCGTTGGCTCATTGGTAGTATATCAGCCTTGAGAGTTGTAGGGCGTGGGTTCGATTCCCACTCAGGGCAAACATTTTGTGAATAAACAGAATGTTTGTTCAGTGTCTGGGTGTTCTGTATGTATTATAAGTATGCATTTACAAAAAAAAAGTATTTATGTATTCTATCAGTTATTTGACTTCCAACACAAGCTCTGCTTAGTTTGGGGCCAGATGGCGCTGTGTGTAATGTCCTGCGATATTTATTATTTATTGTTATTCTCTCATTTTTAAATAATCGTCAAAGTCGTAAAACGAAGTCTTGAAAGCAAGATCTTAGTTTGCTTCTGAAGCACGCGATGGAAGGTGCATCCCGAATGGAAGCGGGTACGCGGTTGTAGACCGCGGGCGCCAGAATGTATACCGACCTCTCCGACTTGACGAGCCGATGCGACGGCGTTACTAGTTGGTCTTTCTTTTACTGCGAAGATCCAACGTGCTGTGGACGCCCCAGCGTTGAAATGTATCTATGTTTGTATGCGTGTACACTGTACAGGGCTACCTGGTAAACGAACTCGCACGGTAAAGGCAGGATCTAAAAAATATCTAGATATTGTAATGTGCGCCGTATTACCTCGACATAAGTGAGGTTTTCAGCCTTCTTCTTGAGCCGAAGGTCGACCTTGTGCAGTTCTATGAGCCATATCGCCGGCACCACCAGCCCCAGGTAGATGAACACAGACGGACAGAACCTGCGAACAATATAAAAATTATAAAAATTTGCATCATCATCATCATGATTTCATACGTAGGACGTCCAGTCGTCCACTGCTGGGCATAGGCCTCCCCCCATTGACTTCCATAAAGACCGGTTGAAAGCGGCTCGCATCCAGCGCTTTCCTGCGGTCTTTACTAGGTCGTCTGTCCACCTTGTGGGTGGACGTCCTACGCAGCGCTTGCCGGCTCGTGGTCTCCACTCCAGAACTTTGCAGCCCCATCGGCCATCAGTTCTGCGTGCTATGTGCCCTACCCACTGCCACTTCAACTTGCTAATCCGTTGGGCTATGTCGGTTACTTTGGTTCGTCTACGGATCTCCTCATTTCTGATTCGATCTCAAAAATTTGCATGGTGTTGTAAAATTTTACTTTAGTACTCGGCTGGCTAGCTACCACTCTCAAGTTGTAAATCTTCCGCCAAGCACCTAATGGTGTGTTCCGGCAGCCTCACTTGAGAGCCAGTTTCATTCCAGGCTAGGTGTGCTTTACCATCTTCGACCACACCTTCACTTAACATCAGGTCAGCTGTGGTCAAACACCTAGCCTTATTTGTGTGTAAAAGTAATGAGATGAACGAGACGCTCTCCTGATGGCAAGAAATAACGCCTCTCCAGCGGCGGCCTTAGCTATTGCGAGGCCCGGGGCGACAGATCATCGTGAGGCCCTTTTTCTTTGATTCCGTTTTACTAAAACATTAGTTCGAGTGCTCGAGTGGCCGTAACATGCTTGCACTAATATTGAAACCGTGCGTTCAGTGGTTTTGTTAAGTGCGAGACGCGAAAAACACATATCTACATATAACTTTCCTCTCTCTCTACGAGGACGCTAGACCCTTGCAAGAGCGAGGCCCCGGGTGGTTGCCCTCCATGCCACCCCCTAAGGCCGCCACTGCGCCTCTCTATGACCATTGCAGCGATACACAGAACTTTGAGTTGCAAAACAAAGTCCGGGGCGTCGCTGCGTTGGCGCTCATTACTTTGAGACTTTCGATTGGTTGTGTTTGTATTTGTAGCTCTATTATACAGCCTACTATATGACGTCATTAGATGTCAATTGAAAGTAAAGTTTTTTAAAGTATTTTACTAAAATCTTATGGTCCAAAGAGTTTTAAACATAAAAATAATGTACAGGAATAATGTCTTTTTCCCTTCTAATGATGTATTCTGTTTGTTGTTAGATACCTCATTGTTATTACAATCTAGCCTAGTTGAGACTAATAAGTAAGAATAATGTATCAGTTAAGTTTTTTTTTCTTTACATAGCGAATTAAGAGTTGCGCTCATAGCAAAATCTGTTCATAATAATGAGTGTAATGAACCCCTTTCGACTCCCAACACCCAAGTTGATAACCCTGTATAGGTCATACCTTGATGGCACGACGACGAAGTGACGTCAGTAACCTTCGCTGAGTAAATATAGGAACTGTTATAAACTAGGAACATATTAACAGCTGCCCTTCACACTTGCTAGATCATCAACGCTTCACGGTGGAATGAGCTTTCACAAAACGTTGTAAATGCCACCCCATCGCCAGGGTCAATGTCGAAGGGTTGGGGCAATCTCTACAATCGATTACCCTAATGTGCCAATGTTCTAGTTAAATTCATCCGTCAAATGTTTTGTTTGCAGCAATAATAGCTCAAAACTACAAACATTTTCTTGATAACACCAATGTCAATTCAAAATTTGAGTGTTGCCATACAACGCGGCAATGGGGTGTTTTGGGAACTATTCCCATTGATAGCGGTCTTTTAGATTAGTTATCAATGATAATATTTTACATTTTTATAATTTACTTGGTGGTAGATCTCCTTAGCGGTCGTCTAGGTAGGTACCACCGCAGTACCAGATATTCTGCCGCCAAGCAGTAGTGTGTTAACATTACTGTGTTCCGGTTTGAAGGGTACTGCAGCTAGCGAAATTACTGGGCTGTTGAGACTAACCATCGAAAGTCTCAAAGTAATGAGCGCCGAAGCAGCGATGCTCTGGACTTTGTTTTGTTACTCAAAGTGCTGTGTATCGCTGCAATGGTCATGGATAGGCGTTATCTTTTACCATCAGGAGAGCGTATCGTTCGTCTCATAACTTTTTACATAAATATTGTAATTGTCTGTGTACCTAGCTGTAAGTTTTCCTGTGCTAATAAAAATAAAATAAAATAATAAATACAGAACACCCAGACACAGAACAAACATTTGTTTATACCACAAAATACAATACAATGAATTTATTCCAATTTTCAGTATTCTACATTGACCAATGTTCAAACAATAATGTACTTAATTTGTATCGACGAAATTATACGAAAATATTTTTTTATTTAACAATATGTTGATAAATCTAAAGTCCAAATGGAATCCAAACTTGAATATTAGAAGTAAATTACATTAGTTAAAACTTGCGTGTATAATTTAGTCGATTTTTTCACATTATAATTTGGCTCAAGAAAATCGTAATATAAGTCATAATGTAAGTAATATCAATTTGGATTTTCGTTGGCAGCTGTGCTAGGAAACCCTGTGTTACAGCTGCCACGATTCAACCTCCGGCCTCCGTCCCAATTTGATCTATACAAGATTTGAGCGAAATAATAAAAAATGTGTTCAAGTATAGTCGAGCGTGATAATGGTTACTCTTTTCAAAATTGTTCACTCCATCATTGATTCTAATTCACTTCTCTCGATTATTAACATTAACACTCAACATAAGACTCGTTATCCTAAAACTTTTATGTTGCATGTTTATCAGAATAATATTTCATATTTTAATCCTGTTGTAAGGATGTGTCGCCAATACAACGAAATTGCTAAAGATCACAAGGAATCTATTGACATTTTCAACTTGAAATTGTGTACATTTAAAACTAATGTCAGAAAAATTGTTTACTGCGTATGACATTTGTACCTAACCAGCTAGAATTTTGCAAATTTATTTGAAATTGCCACTCACTGCATTGTTGGTCATTTTATGGCCACTTATTTCAATCATATTACTTTACTTTATTTTATTAATTCTTAACTACTGCTTGAATTAGTCTTGTTGTATACACATATGTAAGGGATGTAGTTCGGATCGAAACCAAAATCTATTCACCTCTGTTAATTATTGAGACTGTATCCTGTTTTGTGTAATATTATTAAATAAATAAATAAATAATGTGGGTAGGTGCAGCGTGTGGAAACGGTGGACGAAGTAAGGTCAAAATGTTTATCCTGCACGGGAATCTCCTCCTCTAAAAATCCTCTTGGAGCAGACATACCTACTACCAATGAACCAACAGGGCTGTCAAAACTGACCAATTATTGCCTAAACGTTTGTCAGCATAACGCTTGTTTACCAAAACCATCAAACTGCGATTCATCGGAATCCGAGGGGATACTGTGCAAAGAACATTATCATCGCGGCTAATAGAGTTCCGGCCCCGACGCCAGCTTGACCTCACCGGCATAATGCCTGGGATACACCGGGCTCGTCTTTCAAGCTAATTTTTTTTTTTCGTTAATTTGCCCTTTCGGGCAGGCTAAAGCTATAAAGCCATACTGCCTCGTCTTCAGTGTTATTTCTGCTGTATCTTAACTATGGTTATCGTCAAAGTCGTCTTAGTCAAGTCCAGTTCGTGTCAGTTCGTGCCAGTCATGCTTTAGTAAAGTAGTGGCAACTTTACTATAAAGCTTCGATGGAGTTTTGGAAGCAACACGAAAACTCATGTTTCACCACATTATATCATTTTCCCACACTCGCGCTTGTAATTCGGCACTTTATGAATAAAACACCACCATTTTTATGCATAAGCACTCGACAAAACACTAGTTTTGGAAAAAAATACAACGAAGCGACACGACTCTTCCCGCGTTCCCGCCAAAACCCTTTCAAGCTAAGATAGCAAGCTAGTTTTTTTTCCTTTAGTTTTGGCGTCGCATCTTGAGCATTTGCCAGTGTCAAATGTTTCATATTTTCAAGTTTTAAAAATTAAATAAGTTGCCTCGTAGCTATAGTTATAGTCAAAGTCCAGTCTTGGTCAAGTACAGTCCATGTGAGTCAAATCCAGTCATCCTTTAGTAAATTAGTGGCGACTTTACTATAAAGCTTCGATGGAGTTTTGAAAGCAACACGAAAAGTCATGTTTCACCATATTATATCATTTTCTCACACTCGCGCTTGTGATTCGGCGCTTTATGAATAAAACAGAACCATTTTTATGCATGAACACTCAACAAAACATTAGTTTTGAAAAAAAACACAACGAGGCGACACGACTCTTTCCGCGTTCCCGCTAAAAAAACCTTTTTAATTTTGAAATACTCGTCAATGTCATGAAAAAAGGTCTCTAGCAGCCAGGTTACAATCAGTAAAATGTTTTGTTCGTATCATTATTTTTACATTAGAAGAAAAAAACAGTGTTCGGCTGATCGTGACCTTTATTTACTTGGTGGTAGATCTCCTTAGCAGGAGGTCGTCTAGGTAGGTACCACCGCAGTACCAGTTATTCTGCCGCTAAGCAGTAGTGTACAAACATTACTGTGTTCCGGTTTTAACGGTACTGCAGCTAACGAAATTACTGGACTGTTGAGACTAACCATCAAAGTCTCAAAGTAATGAGCGCCAAAGCAGCGATGCCCTGGACTTTGTTTTGCTATTTAAAGTTCTGTGTATCGCTGCAATGGTCATGGACAGGCGTTCTCTTACCATCAGAAGAGCGTCTCGTTCGTCTCATTACTTTTTACATTTAAAAAAATCTACTCACCATTTCCACTCCTGACTCTCCTTGATGGTTAGAGTGAAGACTCCCTCGCAGATCAGAAGCAGGATCGGTGTGGCCAGGTACCAGTATTCTATGCTGCCCTTGAATCGAGTCACTTGCCAGATGGCTATAGTCCCGTGGCAGGCGAACACTAGCCGTGTAATCACTGCCTTTATTGTGGCTAAAACTTTGCCGATGTTAGCCATGATACAAAGTCCACTTTGATACTGATTTTAGAACTTTCCACTTTTTGATTGATTTAGAAAAAGTTTAAAATGTATTTGCACCTTGTAACTGTTAAAAAATGGGATTTTGTTCCACAATGTACACTCGTTTAGTAAAATTTTAATGTTTTCTACTTTTAGTTTAGTAGAATTAAATGTTACTAGCTCCACCCCGCGGTGTTACCTAAAGGGCCTATGTGTTAATCCAGGGTCTTAGCTACCTCCATACCAAATTTCATCCAAATCCATTTAGTAGTTTAGACGTAAAAGAGTAACAAACATCCATCCATTCATCCATCCATCCATCCATCCAAACTTTCACATCCCACTAATATTATATAAATGTTTTGTAGCGATGATAGCTCAGTGGTTAGCGCGGTAGGTTCGCATGCCCAAGGGCGTGGGTTCAAACCCCAACAATGAGCTTGAGCTGCCGGTGAAGGAAAACATCGTGAGGAAACCATAGCACGGTGGTAGGGTACTGTAACAACCCCCTTTAACAATTTTAAAACTAATTTATTTTTAAAGATATTTAAATGGATTAAAAGGTTTATATTTATTAAACGATTAAAAGTAAGCGATATTAAGGTAAAATGGTAATATGTTGGTTTAAAGGTTTAAAATAGTTATATGGTTAATGGTGTACTGGTTAACCGCTTATAATCTAAATCTCTATTTTGGCCATGTGATCGTCTAAGGAGGACTCTACCTTGCAACCGTAATAAAACCCAAGACAGGTTTGAGATGAATCCTTATAATGCCTAAAATATCTAGACCCTACTTCTAAACCTAGACCTATTACTGAAGTTAGCTTCCTTAGCATATTGAAAGATACCTACTACATTATTAAACTCAGATATAAACAGTCAGTCTTGTCACATACAAAGAGTTAGAGGTAAATGCAAGTAATGTACTCTCCGGGATACAAATATTAACATGAATTTAAGTATTATGTTAGCTTTGAACTATTTGTGGTTGATTCTAGAGTTCAATCTTAGTACTGTATATAATTTATGATAATGAATTTAGGTATTACATTAGCATTGAGCTGTTTGTGTTTAATTCAATAGCTCAATCTTAGTATTGTATTTGATTTAAAAGAAAGGGTTTTAGTACATATTATATTAGCATTGAACTAGTTGTGGTTAATTCAAGAGCCCCGCCCCGCTCTTGAAAATCTGCCTCGGCATCCTGACTGGACAGCAGTCTTCCACATTTTCTTTTATATGGGGACTTGTGTCTTGCACATAATTAAATTACATTCTAGTAACTTGTATGTATAGATGTCAGTCGTTAAGATTCATAAATAGCAATCGAGGGACTGAGAGGACATTATCTTTTGGCAAAGTCTGTCTGTCATTATAAATTATATATAAATGACTCTACTTGGTCTGTAGGTATGTATGCAGTAGTTATAACTACAATATTCTTATGATTCTTTTAGCATCGTGATTCTTTTAGCTTTTAGTTAGGAAAGTATTTAAATAAATACTAAAGTTATGAGAACCAGGGTTTTATCATTAACCTGGAAAGTCATTAGTTCAATCTTTGTTGAATAGTAATAGCCTCAATGCTTCTGGCTTGTATACTAAGAATCATGGTTTTAAGGTAGTACTCTTAATAATGTCAGTTTCTCCCCTGATTAGATAAGAGAAAACCAACTGGCACGGCTTCGCTTGGCCAACAAGAGAGCTAACCACAACACAAGCTTCCCGTAATTTGCCAAATGCAAGTCGATCTGACTTCTAGGTTATACAAAACTCAACAAGATTCAATTGATGACTTTATATTGATATTCTAATAGCCGGAACACTCCAACAAGAATTAAGTGATTTACTCCATAGTTAACCTGAAATAAAAACCCTACTTGTCCCTGAATCCCGCCGATTGATACATTCGCATTCTGTAGAACATATTAGATCGACGTGATATTCCTATGTCCTACCTAGTAATTAAATAAACCTACACTTAAAGACGGGCCCTAAACTGTCTAGAGATACAATCAGAAGCCCAACAAAAGACTCGCGGGTCTTATTTTTGTGATTTTATCCCCGTTCCCAAACCTAATACGGGGTATTATCTAGATGCTCGGTATCCAGACGTGCAAATACCCTTCTAACTATGTTACTCTATTACCTAGCGGGGGTCAGCCCGAAAAGCACTAAGACTCTAACCAGCCCTACGGGACGACTTTCGCATGGCCGAAGCCTAGACCGAATCTATAACACAAGAGACAGTCATGGGAAGGTCAAGTACATCCAACCTAACGTAAGACAGTTTGCATGAAGCTTGGCCCACGTAATGATACCATCAAAGAACGACGCCACCAAGTTCGCAATCCAGGAACTTGTCCCAGGGAACTACGGACTATATCAAGCACAGGCCAAACCACAACCAAACCGGTGACTTCGATGCTCCTATTTCTAGGCAAAAGCACCGCTCGGTTAGTCACAATAAACCCGAGCCTAACGGGGAGGAATAAGCTGCCAATATTATGTTGTCACTAAGAAGGGAAGCTTCAAAGGTTCGAATTAACAGCTTTGCACACTTCGTGCGTTAACAGACTGGCCAATTATAACACAAATCGATGTAGATCGAATTATCACATAAACTGAATTTACTTTCCATTCCTTATGGGAACAGAATTCACTCAAAAACCCAATCTCGGTAAATATCGCAATCTAACGTGAAATAGATACCAATTCATGAGCTGAGGCACAAGTAATTCACATGTTTGTTTTATTAATTAACCTTATTTAGGTACAAACAGTATTTGAGCAGAGATTCACCATTAATTTTACTGAATTGGACAGCCGTTAAAAGAATTCGACAAGGGACACGCACCAGCCTGATTCACAATCCAGACCACAATGGCCGCCGAACCGAATCAGAATTACCGCGAAAACCCTAAATCCCGCCAAAACTGCCAAGCTATCCCGCTATTACATATCGATCGAACCTGCCAATCGGTGCGCGTAATTAGTGATGTTATAATTAGTAATTTATTCATATTTTTATTCTTAAATTATTAGTAACTAAAATACAATACAGATTTGCTTAAAATAATAAATCAACTACTTAACAATTTATTATAATTTCCAATTATTATGAGGTTTGATAAAGTAAAACCCCAATAAGCATTTGCTGATCAGCCAGTGTTAAGTAATTTCCCATAATTGTAGTTGCTCCGTTATATTAAACTAGTTGCGCCCCGCGGTATTAACGCCAAATCCCTAATTAATAAAAGTCCAAGTATTCTCCACTCCGAACAAACATCCATACAACAGGAACCATCACTTGTGCCAATTATGTCATTTAGTTATGAAGGGATTGGAAGACAAGCTATTTTACCTAACAATCTATAATGCACAATATTTTAATACAAAATAGTTTCATAATTGTTTTTTCTACAAATTAGCTGTAACAATATATAATTTGGGCATTATCCACTTTACTAAAATATCTAATATAGATATTGTCTTACTAAAGTAATAATCTAATTCGATTAGATATTTGGTATTTCAATGATAGATCGACGTAATATTGAAAAGGACATCCTTATTCAAATATAACACGCCTCCTTCCGTCTGTCTACATCGGATGTGCAGATCCTCTTAATTCATAACTAATTTTAATGTGAAGATATAATTAAACCATCAACAGCACACATGGGTTCTAAATCAGTTCCGAATTTATGTAGTATCTGTCCCTTATTTAAACATAAATTATCTAAGTCTAAATGCAAAACTATTGCTTCCTGAATTATTGGCTTTAGTTATTTGAAATAGCGCCATCTATTGCGTTTGGGTACTAACTTTATTGATTTTCACATGGTCACTTAACTTTGTAGTTCGCTACCTCACCGTTATCTAACGTAGCGCTTTTGTACCAAATCCGAATGTAAATGAAAATTAACTTATCTTAAATTTAATTAGAATCATACATTAATTTTAAATGAGTAAATGTATTAAGACCTTATTTTATTTGGTTATTATAATATTTATAAATGTTAACGGTTATCTGGACCGTTACAGCAACCCCCAAAATTTACGAAGATATTAACTTTTATATCGTAGAAAATTTTCCTAAATAAATTATTTTGAATAAATGAGATAAACCCCTATTGTAATTGTTATTACAATAATTGTAAATGTTAACGGTTATCTGGACCGTTACAGCAACCCCCAAAATTTACGAAGATAGTAATTTTTATATCGTAGGAAATTTTTCCCAAAGAAATTAATTTTAATTTACAAATATTTATAATAAACACCAACCTAAACCTGGAAAGGAAATTTATGTAAAGGTGCAAGTTAAATTTGTCAGTATTCGAGTTCCAACAATAATTATGTGTCAGCTAATGTATGTGTATTTTCCCTAACACAATATGATTAAGTTGTGTTTTTAAACCAACAAGAATGTAATCATCATAAAACCTCCATCTCCAAGCTTGATAATATATCAACAATAAAGAAAATTCTCCCTTCCACAGAACCCCCTAAAACTGAGAAAGATTTGGGTTGTGAGTCCAAACAGCGCTAGCCACAGACGGATAGACCACTCCTCAACAAACCTACTTTCCGTTTATCAGGAGTTGCCCATACATCCCCTCCAGATTTAGCAGATCCCTTAAGCAAAATGGATTAAATTCCGTATAGCGTCAATATCCCACCAAGAGATGTTAGTAGAACTCAGATTACTTTCCTTTGGAGAATGTGCAGTGTACCAGATCAGATTTTCATACTTTGTAGAGTAAAAGACCTTTATAAAATCAACGTCTGTTGATGAAATGCCAGCTGGCCTAACCTAACACCAAACCTCCTTTATAAAGGTCAACTTGAGTAAATGTTTTGTCAAACCCCAAATTCTGACAAACGACTCCCATTCCGACAGTGTTATTAAACTGCTTCATTCTATCTATCAATATAAAGATGTACATATATAATCATATATAGAATATATATTCCAATATTATACGTATAGTTTCGATTCCCACCGAACAATCTATCTATCTATGTATATTCCCAACTGTAACCCCTCGCCCCAATGATCCAATAGAATAACACCATCTAAGGTCCAAGAGTCTATAAAATTTTGCACCATTTCTGAACAAACATTAAATGATAAATAACAAAACTTCTTTAAATTAAACAAATAAAACTACCACCGCATTACCTTTATTTTTATTTATTTTTTTAAAAATAATTTAATACCTTGAAAATCAAAACCAATACCTGTGTAGACCTTTACCGAATACCAATTACCAAGTCATGTAGGGATAGTGATATTTGAGTATAACACAATAAGCACAAAATCCGTTTTTAGCAATGCTTTATTATTATTATTTTTTTATCAAACCAATAAAAGAAAACATTTTTCCATAAGTATAATTTTATTTTTATAATCAATAGGTACATTTCATATTTCTTATAACTATATCATCTTAGACGTAGGACGTCCACTGTAGAATATAGGTCTCGCCTATATATTTTTTTTTTTTTTTTTTTTTTTTAAATTTGCACCACGTTATAAACCGTTCCTGGACTAAATTCCACCTCCAACTCAATCTAACAAATTTCGTATTAGAAATCCGTGAAAATTACGATGCCCTTACACTCCATATTGTTTCCTAGCAAGTCTACTTAACATCAGTTAACTAAATGAATTTAATCAGATTGAGAATTTACACAAATATTTACGTCGATGTTGTTAAAATAAAATCTTACGTAAAATTCACGAAGTATGTTGCTATGAGGCAACCTCCCATTCTTGCTTTCTTGAATCGCGGGAACTACAAATAATAATTATAAGAAATTCTCCACCAAGCCTAGTAAATTCAATTCTTCCACGAATTGAAGAATTGAAATAATAATTTCAAACTTACCGCCTCTATTAATCAAATCTTAAAAAGTAATACTTTTTAAATTTGCCGCCTTGATAACTGTACGTTTTAAACAATAGATACTAGGTACGTTATTTACTAGCTAAGATAATTGTAATTTTCGTAATTCAAGCCCTGTAATTTTCATAATTCAAGCCCTGTAATTACTTTTGTTGCTCATAACGCCATCTATAGACTCTATACCGAATCATTGTCTCTACTTCCATTGAAGTTTTATTGATCCCGTTTCGACTTCACTTCTCAATTCAATAAATTCCGCTACTGAACGCTAGAGGCCGTAGATTTTGATTATTTTTTTTTTATAAGCTATTTTGCCTATTCGCTTTATAAGAACACATTCCGCTTTCTATTTTGATTACGTACAAATTATACATTTAATGACTTTTCTTCCGAAGAATACTACATTTTCCTGAAATCAAATATAAACTTTACACAAACATATTTATACAGTCATTATTAACATTATTTCTAAAGAACATTATGAGTATGACAATTTTACTAAACGAGAACTATCATAAGTGCTAATATTATTCTCTGAGGTCTTGACTGTGACTATGTGACTTATTATGACAGATTTATTTCTGTGACTTTGAACAGCGACCAAAGCTTATCGAGTTAACATCGCTCTATAAATATTAAACTACTTGACTTTGGCAAATGTCGACCGTACGATGCTATATTAAGAAAGTTTTGAATGAAATGTCAAACATTTCTTTTTTAACTTTTTTTTTTTCTCAATAGATAGGTATGTTGATTTCTAATTTGATTACATTTCTTAATCGATACAATAGTAAAATTGTTCCTTGTAATTCCTGTATGTAATTAGTCGCAATTAATTAAATTGTATTTCGATATTCTCTCCTTTGCCAATTTCACTAGGATAGGTCGTGTTATCTAAATGAGAGAAATTACAAACATACAAACAATGAAGCATTGTTTTCCGAATTATGTTGAGACCAGATTTAATTTTTTAATTTTATTTTTCAAGTGTATTTCAAAATTTTAACTATGATACAGTCATTTAAAGTAACCACTAAATTTGTCTATTTCCTTTACATACCATCAGATAGCGTTAGCATTTTAAAATAAAAATACTTACGTATACTTACAGTTTTTAGTTCGAAATTAAAGTTGTTATGGCGAAGATTTTTCCATACCTTACATTACCTTGATTCTTATCACGACATTACCATTACCTTTACCATGGACCTTTACCTGTTACCATCTTATTTTTAAAACCTTACAACTACGAGTAACTAAATTTGTTATTCGATCGATTTGCACTAATTAACCAACCGTCACTTACAATTGTCTCATCTCTATTTGACCGAAAATTTGAACTATGGATTCTATGCAACAACAAACTTATTTTGTTATTACGAATTACGTGGGCCCACTAATAGTATAATTACACGCCAAACCACGTTATAGTACATTTCTCGACGTTACTACAGTGAACTTTACAAATTTCGACCAAAATGGAAAAGCCGCTAACCTCTAATGTACGAGTGCCTAAGATGGATACATTACAGTTACGCTGTAGCGCTGCAACTTTATTTGGTAAGTAGACACCCCTTTTATTCCCTATTGTTACAACCCCAATCCAGTAAACCTTAAAGTTTCTAGACCTAACTTTGAAATGACTACCTGTAATCGTTTTACTTTAACCTTATAACCAAGCACAACATCAATGCTGATTAACTAATATTTGCCTATCAGATATCTTACTTATCTTTCGTGTGTATTTGAGTTTTTGTAGATACATACATACCTAATTTATTTTTCATATTTACAGAACCATTGAATGCAATCTGATTTGATGACTAAATTACAAGCCCAGAAAGTTCAAAAATGGCTATACAACTACATGAAACGGATAAAGTGATGAATGTAGAACTTTCCTACTGTTCATACTACAACTAAGAGCATTTATTACATAAGTAAGTCACTATCCTTATTTATTTTCAAAAGTAACAACTTAACTCCGCAATACAATCTTATTTGTACTTATGTAGCAAAGTTAAAGCTCATTAGATTAGATATTATCCAGTCTTTCATTCCCTATTCAGCTGTTTAAATTGAAATTGTGAAACCTAAATTGAGTTATGTGACTAAAACTTCAGGTGATCAAATTAACTATACCTATGTAATTTTTAGTTAATCCTAATATAATTGTAATATTTTTCAGCGTTGTAAGACAAGTTAATGAAGCTTATATTTTTAATCGAACTCAACCACTAACGAAAGATGACAGATATGGAATCCTAACAAGTGAGTGTATAAAAATAAATTTTTAAATAAATCTAGTAGTACCCTAATTTAATTATTACAATTTATATAAATTGACACGGATAGTTTGTTTAGTTGAATCTAGTCTTGAGATAGTAAGGCCTTATAAAGTATTATGATGGCTTACCACTCCCATCAGTAAGCTGCTAGTTGGCAGACAACAAGAAGTGTTAAAAATCTATCTAACAAAATTCTAGTTAATAACTGGCTTACTGACAATTGTTGTACACATGTAAATAATTTAGTGAAATTTACCTATTAACTGTAACTGTGTTTTATTATGAAAACTAAGTGATAGTTTAAGCAAACTATAGCCTAATGGTAAGAGTACAGCCTATTACAATTAACAACTGCTTATTTATTGCATATACCCTAACATATTTGTAGTATGATTACTAACTTTTTAGTTGGAACCCTATAAGATTCTAAAGTGTGTTGTTGTTACCTTTCAGATGAAGTAACTGAGACATTAGAAATTACTTGCCCGCCACTACAAGTATTTTGAAAATTCTACAAGAACATTCCTCTGTTTCCTGCTACAATAGAATCCTATATTTTATATGCAATTTCATATAACTTTAAAGTTTTGAATTAAATAGTTTCCTATTTTGTTTTCATTTAAGCTCACTAGGATTAATAAAAAGATAGTGTTATCTCTAGACAATAAACATGCTGAACCAAAGATTATGTCCTATATTTTGAGTGTTAACCTTATTTTATAAGTAACTTCCTGAAGTATACTTATAATAACCTAGACAGTGAATCTATAAGTTTTTAATTTTAGTAGAATAAAAGAGAGTACCATTATGTCAGTGAAAACATCCTATGTAACATAATTGTAGGTTTTAGACTTGTTTCTAAATTTATTAATTTAAAATTACTATAATTTCTTTCATTTTGACCGCATCTTACTGATTGTATTTTCCCTATTCCTATGCAAGTTACCTATTCACGATTGTTCATCTCAAACCATTCGCATCACTACACAGCAACAATTTGTGTGCCATTCCACCTGGGCAGAAAGACACACTTATTTTATCTACTTATAGCAAAGGTGCTAGTTCCTAACCTACCCAAGTACATAATTATGAAGCTAAATTTTGTAAAAACCCTATAATGATTGATCCTGGTCTAAGGCACACCCATTTGTAACAACCCCCTTTAACAATTTTAAAACTAATTTATTTTTAAAGATATTTAAATGGATTAAAAGGTTTATATTTATTAAACGATTAAAAGTAAGCGATATTAAGGTAAAATGGTAATATGTTGGTTTAAAGGTTTAAAATAGTTATATGGTTAATGGTGTACTGGTTAACCGCTTATAATCTAAATCTCTATTTTGGCCATGTGATCGTCTAAGGAGGACTCTACCTTGCAACCGTAATAAAACCCAAGACAGGTTTGAGATGAATCCTTATAATGCCTAAAATATCTAGACCCTACTTCTAAACCTAGACCTATTACTGAAGTTAGCTTCCTTAGCATATTGAAAGATACCTACTACATTATTAAACTCAGATATAAACAGTCAGTCTTGTCACATACAAAGAGTTAGAGGTAAATGCAAGTAATGTACTCTCCGGGATACAAATATTAACATGAATTTAAGTATTATGTTAGCTTTGAACTATTTGTGGTTGATTCTAGAGTTCAATCTTAGTACTGTATATAATTTATGATAATGAATTTAGGTATTACATTAGCATTGAGCTGTTTGTGTTTAATTCAATAGCTCAATCTTAGTATTGTATTTGATTTAAAAGAAAGGGTTTTAGTACATATTATATTAGCATTGAACTAGTTGTGGTTAATTCAAGAGCCCCGCCCCGCTCTTGAAAATCTGCCTCGGCATCCTGACTGGACAGCAGTCTTCCACATTTTCTTTTATATGGGGACTTGTGTCTTGCACATAATTAAATTACATTCTAGTAACTTGTATGTATAGATGTCAGTCGTTAAGATTCATAAATAGCAATCGAGGGACTGAGAGGACATTATCTTTTGGCAAAGTCTGTCTGTCATTATAAATTATATATAAATGACTCTACTTGGTCTGTAGGTATGTATGCAGTAGTTATAACTACAATATTCTTATGATTCTTTTAGCATCGTGATTCTTTTAGCTTTTAGTTAGGAAAGTATTTAAATAAATACTAAAGTTATGAGAACCAGGGTTTTATCATTAACCTGGAAAGTCATTAGTTCAATCTTTGTTGAATAGTAATAGCCTCAATGCTTCTGGCTTGTATACTAAGAATCATGGTTTTAAGGTAGTACTCTTAATAATGTCAGTTTCTCCCCTGATTAGATAAGAGAAAACCAACTGGCACGGCTTCGCTTGGCCAACAAGAGAGCTAACCACAACACAAGCTTCCCGTAATTTGCCAAATGCAAGTCGA
The DNA here is from genome assembly GCA_905404145.2 of Biston betularia. NCBI lineage: Eukaryota > Metazoa > Arthropoda > Insecta > Lepidoptera > Geometridae > Biston > Biston betularia. The sequence continues at coordinate 2,720,331 of FR989892.1, read as the reverse complement.
TCTGACTTCTAGGTTATACAAAACTCAACAAGATTCAATTGATGACTTTATATTGATATTCTAATAGCCGGAACACTCCAACAAGAATTAAGTGATTTACTCCATAGTTAACCTGAAATAAAAACCCTACTTGTCCCTGAATCCCGCCGATTGATACATTCGCATTCTGTAGAACATATTAGATCGACGTGATATTCCTATGTCCTACCTAGTAATTAAATAAACCTACACTTAAAGACGGGCCCTAAACTGTCTAGAGATACAATCAGAAGCCCAACAAAAGACTCGCGGGTCTTATTTTTGTGATTTTATCCCCGTTCCCAAACCTAATACGGGGTATTATCTAGATGCTCGGTATCCAGACGTGCAAATACCCTTCTAACTATGTTACTCTATTACCTAGCGGGGGTCAGCCCGAAAAGCACTAAGACTCTAACCAGCCCTACGGGACGACTTTCGCATGGCCGAAGCCTAGACCGAATCTATAACACAAGAGACAGTCATGGGAAGGTCAAGTACATCCAACCTAACGTAAGACAGTTTGCATGAAGCTTGGCCCACGTAATGATACCATCAAAGAACGACGCCACCAAGTTCGCAATCCAGGAACTTGTCCCAGGGAACTACGGACTATATCAAGCACAGGCCAAACCACAACCAAACCGGTGACTTCGATGCTCCTATTTCTAGGCAAAAGCACCGCTCGGTTAGTCACAATAAACCCGAGCCTAACGGGGAGGAATAAGCTGCCAATATTATGTTGTCACTAAGAAGGGAAGCTTCAAAGGTTCGAATTAACAGCTTTGCACACTTCGTGCGTTAACAGACTGGCCAATTATAACACAAATCGATGTAGATCGAATTATCACATAAACTGAATTTACTTTCCATTCCTTATGGGAACAGAATTCACTCAAAAACCCAATCTCGGTAAATATCGCAATCTAACGTGAAATAGATACCAATTCATGAGCTGAGGCACAAGTAATTCACATGTTTGTTTTATTAATTAACCTTATTTAGGTACAAACAGTATTTGAGCAGAGATTCACCATTAATTTTACTGAATTGGACAGCCGTTAAAAGAATTCGACAAGGGACACGCACCAGCCTGATTCACAATCCAGACCACAATGGCCGCCGAACCGAATCAGAATTACCGCGAAAACCCTAAATCCCGCCAAAACTGCCAAGCTATCCCGCTATTACATATCGATCGAACCTGCCAATCGGTGCGCGTAATTAGTGATGTTATAATTAGTAATTTATTCATATTTTTATTCTTAAATTATTAGTAACTAAAATACAATACAGATTTGCTTAAAATAATAAATCAACTACTTAACAATTTATTATAATTTCCAATTATTATGAGGTTTGATAAAGTAAAACCCCAATAAGCATTTGCTGATCAGCCAGTGTTAAGTAATTTCCCATAATTGTAGTTGCTCCGTTATATTAAACTAGTTGCGCCCCGCGGTATTAACGCCAAATCCCTAATTAATAAAAGTCCAAGTATTCTCCACTCCGAACAAACATCCATACAACAGGAACCATCACTTGTGCCAATTATGTCATTTAGTTATGAAGGGATTGGAAGACAAGCTATTTTACCTAACAATCTATAATGCACAATATTTTAATACAAAATAGTTTCATAATTGTTTTTTCTACAAATTAGCTGTAACAATATATAATTTGGGCATTATCCACTTTACTAAAATATCTAATATAGATATTGTCTTACTAAAGTAATAATCTAATTCGATTAGATATTTGGTATTTCAATGATAGATCGACGTAATATTGAAAAGGACATCCTTATTCAAATATAACACGCCTCCTTCCGTCTGTCTACATCGGATGTGCAGATCCTCTTAATTCATAACTAATTTTAATGTGAAGATATAATTAAACCATCAACAGCACACATGGGTTCTAAATCAGTTCCGAATTTATGTAGTATCTGTCCCTTATTTAAACATAAATTATCTAAGTCTAAATGCAAAACTATTGCTTCCTGAATTATTGGCTTTAGTTATTTGAAATAGCGCCATCTATTGCGTTTGGGTACTAACTTTATTGATTTTCACATGGTCACTTAACTTTGTAGTTCGCTACCTCACCGTTATCTAACGTAGCGCTTTTGTACCAAATCCGAATGTAAATGAAAATTAACTTATCTTAAATTTAATTAGAATCATACATTAATTTTAAATGAGTAAATGTATTAAGACCTTATTTTATTTGGTTATTATAATATTTATAAATGTTAACGGTTATCTGGACCGTTACAGCAACCCCCAAAATTTACGAAGATATTAACTTTTATATCGTAGAAAATTTTCCTAAATAAATTATTTTGAATAAATGAGATAAACCCCTATTGTAATTGTTATTACAATAATTGTAAATGTTAACGGTTATCTGGACCGTTACAGTACTTTCTAGTACTCGGCTGGCTAGCTACCACCCTCAAGTTGAAAATCTGCCGCCAAGCATCTAACGGTGTGTTCCGGCAGCCTCACTTGAGAGCCAGTTCCATTCCAGGCTAGGTGTGCTTTACCATCTTCGACCACACCTTCACTTAACATCAGGTGAGCTGTGGTCAAACAACTAGCCTGTCAACCATAAAAAAAAAAATGTATATATATAAATGTGATTGGATGGATGGATGGATGTGTAGATAGATTTTTTTTCTACAGAATAAGTTCGCGTTTGACTACAGCCTGCCTGATGATGCACTCCTGCAGATAAAAACCTGAGACACTGGATTAACACATGGGCTGATTTCTATCCCGAAAACATACAGTGGGTAACGCCGCAGGGCGCAGCTAGTTTATAATTTTGTAATTTTCTTTCCTCGTTTGCACAACAGCTTCTATATATCTGTTTTTTAAATATATAATAATAATAATCTTTTTTTTAAATCGGTTAAAAAGTACTCTACCACCATGCTATGGTTTCCTCACGATGTTTTCCTTCACCGGCAGCTCAAGCTCATTGTTGAATATGAACCCACGCCATTCGGCGTGTGAACCGACCGCGCCAACCACTGAGCTATCATCGCCACTAAAATAGTACAATACATTGACGTCACCAAGCGAATTTAAAACAAAGCCAGCTGGATAGGGGAGTGGTCAATTCATTAACGAAGACAGATTGACGTGATTTAGACATACTAGCTAGCTATTTGTGTTACGGTGAGTTTTATAGTTTGTACAATGTATCTGTTTGACTGCCGTGTTGCGATGATAGCTCAGTGGTTAGCGCGGTCGGTTCGCGTGCCGAACGGCGTGGGTTCAAACCCCAACAATGAGCTTGAGCTGCCGGGGAAGGAAAACATCGTGAGGAAACCATAACATGTTTTATTTGACTCGTAACTTGTGTTATCAAATATTCATTTAGTTTTTGTGTTATGTTAATGTTTTAGTGAGTTTAATTGTATTTGTATTTTTATATGGGCCTTGTTGCCTGAAATAAATTTATTTCAATATTTTTTTTATAGCATGGTGACATGTTACTATCTAGTACTCGGCTGGCTAGCTACCACCCTCAAGTTGAAAATCTGCCGCCAAGCATCTAACGGTGTGTTCCGGCGGCCTCACTTGAGAGCCAGTTCCATTCCAGGCTAGGTGTGCTTTATCATCTTTGACTTCACCATCACTTAAAATCAGGTGCTTTCTCTGCTGTGAAAAATTTGATAAAATCCTTACTTAGAATGCGCAGCGAAAACTATTGACAATAGAATAAAGTGACGTTTTATAGAGCAAATTAACAGCTACAAATAAGTCCGCAATATCATATGACTAACTATTACAGTTGTCATCTACACTAATTATAAAGAGGAAAGATTTGATTGTTTGTTTGTATTGAATAGGCTAGGAAACTACTGGACCGCTCCGAATGTTTCTTTTATCATTAGAATGCTACATGATCACTGAGTGACATAGGCTATATTGTTAATTGAGTTTTGCGAAGCCAGGCTGGCCCGCTAGTAGTCCATAAAAAGAAGAAACTGGCAGACAACTGGCAGAAGAAATTCGCTGACTGATCGATCAACGCACAGCTGGAACCGCTGGGTTTAGAAGCATGACATTTTACACAAATGTTCCTTAGGTGACGTAGGAGTGCACTAAGAAAGGATTTTTACAAATTCCACTCCTAAGAATGCAAAATGGTGGTTGGTCTAAAAATCAGTCTGGTTTATAGTTTTGATATACGAGGCTAAAAGTCTACGCATCGAGTTACTTCTCTACATAGTATAACTCGCTTCCCGCCGTCTGTACGCTTAGATCTTTTAAACTACGCAACGGATTTTAATGCGGTTTCTATCAATAGACAGTGATTCAAGAGGAAGATTTACATGTATAATACATGCATATGCACCACATTAGTATCTACGTTGCACCCGTGAGAAGACGGGGCGGGTTGCTAGTATTGAATATTTTTTTACCTGTGATTGGAAAATTCGGGTTGAGAACGAATGTACATAACCGTCGTATATTCTATATTATAAAAACAATTATATCGATGAATTTTATAGTTGTTATATAAGTTATATAAGAACAATTAATACATACGCTCTACATATCCACTAGTAGATAAAAAATATTATAGAACATACAAAAATTGTTGAGCAGAAAAAACTGTCTTTATAGATTTTTTTTTTTTTGTATAAAATGAAATGCAATTTCAAGGCACTAAAAAACACAAAATTATCACATTTTTCTAAAATTTTTTTTTTTCGCGAAAACTGCGATGTTCAAGCCGCGATGTAAGACTGAGGTGTTAGGTCTCTCCTGTAAGAAAGAGTTGGGAAAACGAGATTTCGTTCAAGGGACGACGTACATTGCTTTCTGTATAAAAGTTTCATTATGCGGTTTCTATTAGCTTAAAATACATGTTTTAACTCTAGCTAACTCTATAGAATAAAACGATATTCGGAACTCTATACAGCTGACTCTCTAAATAGTTAAAATATGCGAAATATATATGTTAATAGAAATATATATGTTATCGTAGGTCTTTACAAACAGCGCCATCTAATCCCAAACCAAACAAAGCTTGTACTATAGAAACCAGATAACGGATAGTACCTACCTATACTTAAATATTACATCATTTATAATTCAAACAATATTCAATGTTAGATTTTTTTTTTTTTTAATGGTTGACAGGCTTGGTATTTGACCACAGCTCACCTGATGTTAAGTGAAGGTGTGGTCGAAGATGGTAAAGCACACCTAGCCTGGAATGGAACTGGCTCTCAAGTGAGGCTGCCGGAACACACCGTTAGGTGCTTGGCGACAGATTTTCAACTTGAGGGTGGTAGCTAGCCAGCCGAGTACTAGAAAGTACCCTACCACCATGCTATGGTTTCCTCACGATGTTTTCCTTCACCAGCAGCTCAAGCTCATTGTTGGGGTTTGAACCCACGCCCTTCGGCATGCGAACCTACCGCGCTAACCAATGAGCTATCATCGCTACAAAATACATACAAACAAACTATATAGATCTGAGTTCTGACGCTATAGATAGTTGAAATGATATTTCAACTTCATAGATCTAAAGATATATACATATAGTTCAAAACGTATAGATCTCTGCAAATCATTCAAACTAAAATAAATAAATAAATGTTTATTTATTTGACTTAATAGATAGTTCAATTGATATTTGAACCTTATAGATTGTTCAAACTATATGTATAGATCTCACGTTTTAGATAGTTCAAACTACATTTGGACTCTATAGATAGTTCAGATGGATGAACTTTGTGTGAAATACATTACTGATCACTTTATAATATTAGTCAAGAATGGATACAAACAGAGGTTGATTTGTAAAGCTTCCTGTTGTCTATATTATGAAATACGAAGCGCGCAATGTATTTCGTCATGTGGAAAATTCCCGACGCTCTCCCAATGCGCGCGCACTCCGGGAATTGGGCCAATAGGGGTTCAAATGATCCTGGGTTCACGTGAAATGGGCACTTTGTAACATTCGTAGTCCTACCCAGTTGCAAGAGATTTGCTACGTTACTTCTAGGCAAGACTCATCGAAAACCGCATCTTCGGGTAACATCAGGCGAGATGGAGGTTAAACGCAAACCAATATTCGTATCATTATGCAAATTGTCAGTGCACTTTTATTTAGAGATAATGAAAACAGCGATCTTCAGAATTTTGAGGAACAATAAATCCAGGGGTGTAGTGTACCGTGACCACTTATTGCTATTTAAATTAGGCGCCCCCGAGGAAGCTCCAACGCATACCTACTATACATGCAATAAGAATCACTATCGCTTAACTATAATCAATTCAAATGATTTTTCATGAAATACTTGAAAACATGGGAATATTTTGACATCATGGCAAATACACAAAGTGTCATGCCAAAAACTTCAAAAAATCTGAAAATAAATATGATTCTTTCCGAAGCATGACTATCTTTTCTTATGTAAGTAAATGTTATGAGACGAACGAGACACTCTGCTGATGGTAAGAGATATAACGCCTGTCCATGACCATTGCAGCGATACACAGAACTTTGAGTAACAAAACAAAGTCCAGGGCATCACTGCTTTGGCGCTCATTACTTTGAGACTTTCGATAACTATTATGTTCGAACACAGCTCACCTGATGCTAAGTGACGGTTATGATGCTTGGCGGCAGATTTTCAACTTTACCATCATGCTATGGTTTCCTCACGATGTTTTCCTTCACCGGCATGGCAGCTCAAGCCCATTGTTAGGGTTTGAACCCACCCCAGCCGGCGTGACCACTGAGCTATCATTGCTACTAATCGCTAATTTCACGGTGACTTATCTGCAATAGAAACGACCATTACTGTGCCTGTGAATAATTTTACTAATCATTTCTCTTTTTTCCGTTGAGATTGTGAAATGGGACATCTTTCTTACGCTTTGATACTTTTCTGTAAGTATTTCTGTTAGTCAACATTTTACCTTTCAAGGCGCGTTTTTCCGGGTCCGTGGTCTCCACTCCAGAACTTTGCAGCCCCATCGGCCATCAGTTCTGCGTGCTACGTGCCCTGCCCACTGCCGCTTTAACTTGCTAATCCAGTGGCGGCTTTAGGGGATAGCATGCAGGGCAACCGCCTGGGGCCTCGCGTCCTCGTAGAAAAAAGTCTTTACCGTACATGTATGTGTATCTCGCGCCTCGCAATTAACAAAACCCCCCCTGAACGCACGGTTTCATTATTAGTGCAAGCATGTTACAAACACTCGAGCACTCGAACTAATTTGTTAGTAAAACGGACTCAAAGAAAAAGGGTCTCACAATGATCTGTCGCCCCGGGCCTCGCAACAGCTCAGGCCGCCGCTGGCTATGTCGGTAACTTTGGTTCGTCTACGGATCTCCTCATTTCTGATTCGATCTCGTGGGGAAACTCTGAGCATAGAGCTCTTTGTGCCACTTTGAGCCTATCAAGGCATATAGTCAGAGACTACGTTCAATCATAATACAATAAGGTTCATCGCCATATCCCGTCTTTCGGCATGCAAATATTTGTCTTATTTTACAGAAATTAAGGTAATTTGTAGCACTGATTTTGTTTTCCAGCTCTATTATATATTCAATGGGTCAAAAGTGGAATGCCACAGATGGATATCTTGAAACAATACAAACAAAACTTCGGAAGGCTAGCCGCTGTTCACGGAACGACAACAGACGGTCGGTAATGTGTTTAAGCATAAGGCCTAATAATTTAAGAATAAAGGTAGTCATAACGTTTGATAGCATAGCGATGACAGCTCAGTGTTGTTTGAAAAATTATTACCTACTCCTGAACTGTCACTTTGACAATGACATTCCATCCCATCCCACTAATCTATCCATACTATTATAAAGAAGAAATATTTGATTGTTTGTTTGTATTGAATAGGCTCTGAAACGAATGGACCAATTTCAAAAATTCTTGCACCGTTGGGAAGCTACACTATCTCCGGGTGACATAGGCTACTTTTTATCCATATATTCCCACGGGAACGGGAACTACGCGGGTGAAACCGCGAGGCGTCCGCTAGTACTATAATAAAGTGGAAAGATTTGATTGCTTGTTTGTATTGAATAGGCTCTGAAACTACTGGACCGATTTCAAAAATTCTTTCACCGTTGGGAAGCTACACTATCCCCGGGTGACATAGGCTACTTTTTATTTCTGTATTCCCACTGGAACAGGAACTACGCGGGTAAAACCATGAGGCGTTCGCAAAAAATTTACAAATGTGAAAGTTTTATGGATGGATGTTAGTTACTCTTTCACGCAAAAACTACTGAACAGATTTAGATGAAATTTGGTATGGAGATAGCGGAGACCCTGGAATAACAAATAGGCTTTTTTTTATCCCGAAAACATGTAGCGGGCCATACTGCGGGCCGCAGCTAGTTGATTATATTGTTTCCGTGAATTGAAAAACTGAAGTACAGCTTGGTCTTGGTAGATAAATGAACAACTAATTTAGCGATGTTAGCTCAGTGGTTAGCGCAATCGGTTCGCATGCCGAAGGGCGCGCGTTCCAACCCCAACAATGAACTTGAGCTTCCGGTGAAAGAAAACATCTCGAGGAAACCATAGCATAGGTATTAGGGTACTTTCTAGTACTCGGCTTGCTACCAAGTTGAAAATCTGCCGCCAAGTATCTAACGGTATGTTCCGGCAGCTTTACTTGAGAGCCAGTTCCATTCCAGGCTAGGTGTGCTTTACCAGTATTAATGTCTAATTTAAATTAATTTACATCTTGAAAGGTAGTCTGTGGTGTTTCTCGACTGATTATCTGTTTACATCTGTACTTACCCATAGCGCAAATAAATGGATTATGAATTATAAATTACCATCTTCGACCACACCGTCACTTAACATCAGTGAGCTATGGTCAAAACCTAGCTCGTCAACAGTTAAAAAAAAAGCTTATTTTTAGGATTCTCTGACACTGAATACAATGAGGCGCCAATGATGAGGAACAGAGAGGACGCTGTCGAGCTGACGTATGATCTTGAAGATGAGGAATTGAGGGTACCTTGGAAATAAATAATGAGAGACATGTTTGAATATATGGTTTTTTTTATTATTCTAATTTATTTAGGGAGCTTTTGTGGTAGCCACATGGCAGTCCCATCGCATTTTCTAGCATGTTACAACTAAAATAAAGAGTTTTGGAAAGAGTCGTGTCGCCCCGTTGTATTTTTTTCCAAAACTAGTGTTTTGTCGAGAGTTTATGCATAAAAATGGTGGTGTTTTATTCATAAAGTGCCGAATTACAAGCGCGAGTGTGGGAAAATGATATAATGTGGTGAAACATGTCTTTTCGTGTCGCTTCCAAAACTCCATCGAAGCTTTATAGTAAAGTCGCCACTACTTTTCTAAAGCATGACTGGACTTGACTGACACGGACCGGACTTTGACTATAACTTTAGCTACGAGGACACTTATTTAACTTTTGAAACTTGAAAATATATAAATACTTGACACTGGCAAATGTTCAAAATGCGTATAGTAAGTAGAGTAAGAGTGGTTTGGAACATTTCGATGGTAGCTTCAAGATTGACATTTATTTTATTATTTGTAAACTTTTTTTACGCCTTGTGAAGGCTGAATATACGTAGAGATGCCTTTTTATTTTATTTTCGTCCTGACCTGTACTATATTTATGCAAATAAAACATTTAAATTTGAATTGTATATGCTAGGTAGTTAACTTTTATGTCCAATGATAGATAGAGATAGGTAGATTTTTTTATTTTATTTAAAAAACTTACAATACATGACAAATTAGACTGCTGTAAGTTCATTTGGTAGTAATACATAGGTAATTTTTAGGAATTTTTAGAAATAATAGAGACAGTAAGAAAAGTGTCGATAGACGCATTCTTCGATAAGACTCTACTTAGCAATTTAAGTTATATTAAAATTACTTATTAGTCTTAACTAGGCTAGATTGTAATAACAATGAGGTATCTAACAAAAAACAGATAAATCATTAGAAGGAAAAAAAATACTTATAAAATATAAAAAATACTTATACTCACGTATAATTGTATAGATATATGTTTACAATTTACGCTACATTGCGTGCTGTTATCATATGCAGTAAAAATAATTTCAATTTTTATTAGTATTTTAGCAACGAAACAACTTCACGTGGATAAGGTTAAATACGTACCTACAGGAATTTACACGATTCTTATAAACAATAATAAAATAGTTATTCAGGTAACTTTAAGAACATAGGAATGCTTTGCTACAACGCTTGAATATCCTACATAAATATTCCTTATTGTTTTATTGTAAGATTTTCGTAGAAGTAGATATTTACATAGAACATAATTATATTTAATGTTACTATTAGTAAAGATCTATGTAAGAATCGGTTCAATATTAAATATTTTAAATTTAATGTAACATTTTATCTACTACAAGCACATAATTACACAAAGACAAGTGAAAACATTACACATTTTTTGTACAGTCGTGTAAAAACTTACTTTCAATGCAACGCGGGTAGGTATCATGTGCGTACGTTACTACCCTAATACAAAATACAAATACAAAATATTTTTATTGTAACCATAACTGATGACTTATTAATAATATGTAACCCTGTCTGCTGCTTTAACGTATAGCTGTAGTGCAGCACACAGTGCTCTCCCTTAAATATGTGCATGTTAGTTAACAATATTTTTAATTATATAATAAAAAATTTAAGCTAAGGATATAGTTGCTCAATGCCGTGTGTGTATGTGTGTGTGTGTGAGTTTGCGTGGGTGTGAGTTTGCGTGTGTGAGTGTGTGTGCGTGTGTGTGTGAGCGTGTGCATATGTTATTTAGTCTACTCTAATCAAAAGTTTTTCAAATGTTTCATATTCGTATGTTTGAAGCCATGTTCTGGTATTATTCTTAAGTTGGAGAGAATTTAAGGTGGTAATTTGATGTTGGGACCTGAGTAAGTTATAGAGAATAGGAGCTATGTGATTATAATGCCTCCAGGACAGGGCACACTTATACTTTGGGATAGGACATTTGTCTAATACTTGTTAATTAATTGATAAAACTCTTTATTGTGCACACCATAAACAGAAAAAAAAATACAGAGAACCAATTAAAAAAAACAATAGAACATTACGCACTAGTGCCACAAGTGATGATGATGATGATGATTGTGACGAATCAGTAGACTGGGAAGTTGCGATCGACGTGTTTGGCCCAGGAATGCAATCCACCATCTAAATCCTTCACTCTATCTCGGTGCGAGGGTTCTAAGCAGTCTAGAACCTTCTGCGCTGCCAATTGGGAATCGTTACCTCGACGGCACACGAATATCACTAAAACAATAATGTTCTGATTAAAGATGGATGGATGGATGGATGGATGGTAGTATGTCTAAATAAATATCGCAGGACATTACATACAGCGCCATCTGACCCCAAACTAAGCAAAGCTTGTACTATGGAACTCAGATAACTGATAGAATACTTAAATAGTTTTTTTTGTAAATAAATACTAAATAATGTCCTACGATATCAAAAAAAAATAATTAAGGAGATACTCTCAAGTTTTATGGGATGGGAGCGCGGAAAAAACATGTTGCATTATATGAATACAATGTGTTATAAAACATATTTTTGTAGCGATGATAGCTCAGTGGTTAGCGCGGTAGGTTCGCATGCCGAAGGCGTGGGTTCAAACCCCAACAATGAGCTTGTGCTGCCGGTGAAGGAAAACATCATGAGGAAACCATAGCATGGTGGTAGGGTACTTTCTAGTACTCGGCTGGCTAGCTACCACCCATCAAGTTGAAAATCTGCCGCCAAGCATCTAACGGTGTGTTCCGGCAGCATCACTTGAGAGCCAGTTCCATTCCAGGCTAGGTGTGCTTTACCATCTTCGACCACACCTTCACTTAACATCAGGTGAGCTGTGGTCAAACAACTAGCCTGTAAACCATTAAAAAAAAAAACATTGCAATAATATGTGTTTTTTCCAGTTGTTTGTGTACAAAAACGAGCGTGAGTGTAGGAAATTTATACAATGTATTAAAACATGTAGTAGTAGCTAGTAGGTAAAGACCGCAGGACCGCGCTGGATGCGAGCCGCTTCCAACCGGTCTTTATGGAAGTCAATGGGGGAGGCCTATGTCCAGCAGTGGACGTCCTACGGCTGAAATGATGACGATGATGATGAATGAAACATGATATTTCGTTTTGCAAGACTAGGCTTCTAAAGTCATTACTTTACTAGGGTGTGGATTGGACTCCACTGTGACTTACTATGACTGTGATTAACTTACTTTTTTTAGAAATGAAATATTAATAATATTAGTAGTTTTAAGCGGTGATAGTGGTTAGCGAGGTTAGTTCATACGCCAAAGGCTGTTGGTTGAAACCCTCACAATGAGATTGAATCTTGAATCTTGAATCTTGAAAATTTTATTGATAGAACGTGTGTTGAATGCTAGGTGCTTTGTGAAATAAGTTTTCTTTTTAAACATATTAGGAACCTATATTATTATTTCGGCGCCCTCTGAAGCTGCCGCCCGGCAGGTACCCCGGTTTGCCCGCCCTAGGTCCGGGGCTGAACCCGCACTTGGCCAACCCTTCAAGAAGAGTTGATGCGCAATTATAAATACTCACTTCGAATCCCACTTTTGATTTTATCCAACAACTCATTCAATTTCACCCCGAATAGGTTTTCTATAGGATAGTTGGTGCTGCCATCTATGTTGCACATGCCAAACTCCGCCTCGCTGCGCACATCGACCACTAGATGGCGCTGTACACAATTCTCTGTTTCCAACGATTTCTTCAGTTCTACCGGTGATATCCTATATTCCTGTGGTAGAATTTTAAGATCCAAGTCCTGTAAATCATATAAAACAGAGACAACTCAATATTATTTTAGATTTTAGAATTTAAATACATGGTCAACATTTTTTTGTTTTGGCGTCGCATTTTGTGCATTTGCCAGTGTCAAGTGTTTTATATTTTCAAGTTTCAAAAGTTTAATAAGTTGCCTCGTAGGTATAGGATCGCTGTTAGCGATAAGGCCGCCACTTGTGTCACTAGATAATAAGGTTTTTTGTTCTCTGTACTATTTACTGTATAATGATGTGCACAATAAAGAGTTATATCTATCTATCTATCTATCTATAGTTATGTTCAAAGTTCAGCCTTGGTCAAGTCCAGTCATGCTTTAGTAAAGTAGTGGCGACTTTACTATAAAGCTTCAATGGAGTTTTGGAAGCAACACGAAAACTCATGTCTCACCACATTATATCATTTTCCAGACAACCTTAGGACGGACAGGAACAGAGGAAGAAAAATACGGGGTGTGTCAATAACGAGGATATGCACAAAGGATAATACATAACTATAACATAAATACATATAAATAAAAAAAAAAAATTATATGTAAATTAAATTAAAAAAAAAAAAATAAAAAAAAAATATGTTGAAATGTGTTTTACGTCCCAAATAAAGTGTTGTCTATTGTCTATATATCTACATTCTAATAATAATATATAAAATAGGTAACTAAAAATACACTAATATGTATAAAATTAGAATGGGTAGGGTGGAATTAGGTCATGCAGATTTGAACACTCACCAAAGGGTATCCGGTGAAAACTGACATGTCACTTAGCAACGATGTCCAATGCTACAAAAAGTGCGATGCCAAAAACGAAAACGAAAAAAGGTCAATTAAAACAAAACAAACATCATAAATAATAACTTTAATCACACATAGTAATAACCCACATTATTAACGTCATAATTCATACTTGGCAAACTGTTATGTTCTGCTACAATGTCGCATATATCATTTTCATTTTTTGGTTTAAAAATTCTAACATTTTTCATTGAAATCACTTTTGAAAAGGTTTTTCTAGACGCAGCTTCCATAGATCTTGATTTCATATCTCTTACATACATGTTGTAAAGTTGAAATAAGTTTTTTATATTATCTATGGCTATATATTGATATTTTATTGGGTTGGCAGCGCAGTATTGACATTTTGTTTGTGTTTTTGGTAAATTGTCTATGTATGTGTCTGCGTTAAGAGATTTTATTGGTTTCTTTGGTGTTTTTGGTTTTTCTGTTTTGACGAGCCAGCATCTGAAACAAATATTAATATAAATTGAAACAAATATTGATATTAATTGAAACAAATATTGATATTAATTGAAACAAATATAAGCTTAGCATTTCTTTTCAGCATGCTGGCCACACATCCTCTGACGGACTTTTAGATTTAAGTTTTTTGTACAAAGTTGTAAATAGTTATTATATTAATAAATATAAGTTATTACATTTCGTAAAATAAATATATTTTTGTATGTATTTGTAGCGATGATAGCTCAGTGGTTAGCGCGGTAGGTTCGCATGCCGAAGGGCGTGGGTTCAAACCCCAACAATGAGCTTGAGCTGCCGGTGAAGGAAAACATCGTGAGGAAACCATAGCATGGTGGTAGGGTACTTTAGTACTCGGCTGGCTAGCTACCACCCTCAAGTTGAAAATCTGTCGCTAAGCACCTAACGGTGTGTTCCGGCAGCCTCACTTGAGAGCCAGTTCCATTCCAGGCTAGGTGTGCTTTACCATCTTCGACCACACCTTCACTTAACATCAGGTGAGCTGTGGCCAAACAACTAGCCTGTCAACCATAAAAAAAAAAAAAAATATTTTCAAAAAATATTATTAATATAAATTAAAACTATTAATATAAATTGAAACAGCTCCTAATATTGATTGAAACTATTATTAATAATAATAAATACTAATGCTTTATTTCTTTAAAATGTTTACAATTTAGGTTGGGGTTTTCTTTTAGACATTAATTTCCATTTAGGACACAACTCTTCTAATTTTACACAACAAGTAACTCAAACAGATTTTTACTTTTATGTGCGTAATACTTATGTGTACTTGTTACATTGATAAGAAAACTGACTTTGGTAACTCTGCTATCCTAATGTGTGTACATTTGAGCTTTATTAATATTAACTGAAATCTTTTTCAACCCTACCAACGCTTCTTTGGATACTCTTTCCAACAATTCGGTATGTAAAGAAAAAAAAACGATTTTCAGTCGCTCACAAGTAGACGAACAGATGGGTTAAACTTAGCAACAGTTTTGTTAGACATAGACACCCTTCCGGGCGTGGAGCCCCATAAAACTTACCGGACCATAGCTTCTTTGATGCCGAGTGTGTTTAAAAACATAATTCTGCAAACTGGTAATTTCTCCTCGCCGTACATTAGGTGATAAAGCTTAGAATCGCCTTTACGAGATACCTGCAATAATTTAAAAAAAAATAAGTATTTCTATTCAAAACTATATAGCATATTTGACTGCCCTGTTGACTCATTGGTAGCATGTCTGCTTTGAGAGCTGAAAGGCGTGGGTTCGATTCCCAGTCAAGACTAACATTTTTGTGACTAAGATCGATGTTTGTTCTGGGTGTAGGTACTGTATGTATTATAAGTATGTATATACAAAAAGTATTTAAGTTTTATATCAGTTATCCGACTTCCATAGTACACGCTTTGCTTAGTTTGGGGCTAGATGGCGCTGTGTTAAATGTCCTCCAATATTTGACATAGGCTACTTTTTATCCCTGTATTCCCACGGGAACGGAAACAATGCGAGCGAAACCGCGTGGCATCCGCTACTACTATTATAAAGAGGGAAGATTTGATTGTTTGTTTGTATTGAATAGACTCCGAACTACTGGACCGATTTCAAAAATTCTTTCACCGTTGGGAAGCTACGCTATCCCCGGGTGACATAGGCTACTTTTTATCCCTGTATTCCTAAGGGAACGGGAACAACTTCTTCGCATCTTCGCTTAACATCAGGCGGGATGGCGGTCAAACGCAAGCCTATGTACTATTAAAAAAAAAAAAAAAAAAACTACGCGGGTGAAACCGCGAGGCGTCATATAAAAAAAATAAGGGTTTCTTTTCAAAAAGTGCACTCACTTCTCCTTTGTGCTTCAACCTCCGACGTTTAACGGGAACGGAGTCCACCAGGGATCTCACATACGACCGCTTCCCTTTCCAGTCTAGATCATTCCAGAAATAACTGAATAACTCTTCTCTTCTTGCTTGGTCGAAGCTTGGGCATTTCTTCGATGTACCTTCAAAATTATCCTGTTATTTTTGTTTTGTTATTTGTTCATAAAAGGAAAAAAAATATTTGTATGGAAATCGAACCACCTTTGTGAGGTACAGCCTGGTGACAGACGGACGGACGGACAGCGGAGTCTTAGTAATAGGGTCCCGTTGTACCCTTTGGGTACGGTGTAAAAACGTGTTAAAATGTGAAAGAAATTATAATAAAGAAAGCCCTTGGGTAAGTTCTGTGCTTCGTACCTTTTGAGCATATATCGGAAACGCAAGCCGGCCCCATTTTCCTCTCAGACTTGGGCACGTCCTGTATCCACTTCTTGTTCGGCTCCCCCGTCGTCCTGAACCCGTAGTAACTTTGTCCCGACATCCGTTTCCTTTTCTCATGCTTGCGTAGTTCCGACTTCAAATGAGACTCTTGCTTTTTCTACAAACATAATTACACATTGCACTATCTACAGTATCATCATCAACATCATCCACAGCCTTCTTAATCTCACTGCTGGGTATAGGCCTCTCTCTTTACGTGCCATCTGCCTCGGTCCTGTGCCAATCTGGTCCAGGTTCGACCCGCGACGGTGACAATATCGTCGACCCATCTTGCGGCTGGACGACCGACGCTCCGCTTCCCTTGCCTAGGCCACCACTCTGTTGCAACCTTACTCCACCTGCCATCTCTTCGCCTAGCAACGTGCCTTGCCCAGCTGGAGCCGAGGTTCATAATCGCGATACCATCGTCTCGAACTTTCGTTCGTCGCCGGATATCGGTATTACGAACTCGGTCTTGGGAGTTCCATGCTCGATGGAACTCTCCATGGCTCTCTGTGCGACTCTCATTTTGTGCACAGCCTCATGTGTAAGCGTCCACGTCTCGACACCTAAAGCCTATGACTCCGATTTTTTTTTGTCTTAGTAATGAGACGAACGATGCGCTCTCTCGATCATCATCATCACCATCATCATTTCAGCCGTAGGACGTCCACTGCTGGACATAGGCCTCCCCCATTAACTTCCATAAAAACCGGTTGGAAGCGGCTCGCATCCAGCGCGTTCCTGCGGTCTTTACTAGGTCGTCTGTCCACTTTGTGGGTGGACGTCCTACGCTGCGCTTGCCGGTCCGTGGTCTCCACTCCAGAACTTTGCAGCCCCATCGGCCATCAGTTCTGCGTGCTATGTGCCCTGCCCACTGCCACTTCAACTTGCTAATCCGTTGGGCTATGTCGGTAACTTTGGTTCGTCTACGGATCTCCTCATTTCTGATTCGATCTCGTAGGGAAACTCCGAGCATAGCCCTCTCCATAGCGCGTTGTGCTACTTTGAGCTTACCAAGAAGGCACACAGTCAGGGACCACGTTTCAGCGCCATAAGTCATCACTGGTAACACACACTCTCTCTCGCTCTCCCGATGGTAAGAGATAACGCATGCCCATGACCATTACAGCGATATACAGAACTTTGAGTAGGGAATCAAAGTCCAGGGCATCGCTGATTTGGCGCTCATTACTTTCGACTTTCGATGGTTAGTAGCTGCAGTATTCAGACCAGAACACGCATTGTCACTTACAAGGCACCCAGTTTGTATCCGGTTTTAATAATCTATTTTACATCTCTTTAGCAGGTCGTATAGGTAGGTACCACCGAGGTACCAGACATTCTACCCCCAAACAATAATAATGCTAACATTAGTGGCGTAGCGTAGTGGGCGCAGGGTCCCAGATGGCAACTTTTGGGGGCGGCAAAATTTCACAATAAATAATATTATCTTTTTTTCTAATGTAATTGTAATGAGACGTACGAGACGCTCTCCTGATGGTAAGAGAAAACGCCTGTCCATGACCATTGCAGCGATACACAGAACTTTGTGTGACAAACCAAGGTCTAGGGCATCGCTGCTTTGGCGCTCATTAAATAAATATCGTTGGGCATTACACACAGCGCCATCTGGCCCCAAACTTGTACTATGGAAGTCAGATAACTGATATAATATTTAAACATTTTTTTTTACTTTGAAGAATCAATACCGCGAATGTTTTAATTAAATGTATGTATTGTAATATAGTGTTTATTTTTTAAATATAATAAAAAAATAATTTTGAAATACAACTTACCTCACAAACATTCGCAATTTTGAACGTATCGTAAACACACAGTCACAAATTCTCACAACACCAAAAACTTTTTCTACTCCGAAAACAAAAAAACAATATTTAAAAAAAATAAAAAATCCCCGTGATAAAAGCTGGTTCAGAAAAGGCTTCAAAGCCTTGAAACATCGACGCAAAGTTGTTTGTCTGTCAGTTTTCTACCGGATACACAATTCCCCCTACCCATTCTACTATCGGACAGTCAGGAGCTCCAAGGAGCGATATTCCAAAGACTCGAACTAAGCGGTTCGAGTCTACCTTCATTGTACGAACCGCTAAACAATGGAATTTGCTGCCCGAGTGGGTGTTCCCCGATAGATACAACCTGAGTGCCTTGAAGTCGCGAGTGAATCGGTTTCTTCTAGGCGAGCGTGCTCCACCGTAGACCGCATCTTCGCTTAACATCAGGCGGGATGGCGGTCAAACGCAAATATTAAACGTACCAGATATTTTGCCGCCAAGCAGTAGTGTGTAAACATTACTGTTCCGGAAATTACAGGGCTATTGAGACTAACCATCGAAAGTCTCAAAGTAATGAGCGCCAAAACAGCGATGCCCCGGACTTTGTTTTGCTACTCAAAGTTCTGTGTATCGCTGCGATGGTCATAAACAGGCGTTATCTCTTACCATCAGGAGAGCGTTTCGTTAGTCTCATTACCTTTACATAAAAAAACAGGTATATTTTTCCTCTTAAATCTAAAAAAAAATTCTCGAAAATGTGTAAAGTCTGTCAAGCCGTACTTGGACAGCGGATGAAAAAATATGTAATCCGCCATTTTATGGCGGCGGCCATCTTGGAGCGATTTTCATCAAACATAGCTAAGAACACTCCCGACTAATTAACCTGTCAAACAAAATCAAAATCGGTTCATCCGTTCGGGAGCTACGATGCCACAGACAGACACACACACAGACACGTCAAACTTATAACACCCCATCGTTTTTGCGTCGGGGGTTGAAAACAGGGTTGATTCGGAGCTCTATAGCTTTCCATCTGTCTATTTGTCCAGTCCGGTCTAAGGTCAACAAACAAAAGTCAAGACATTTTCCAAAAAGCCGCAAAATTTTAGAATTATTTTTTGTAATATATTAGCTGGATACCTTTTCTTTAGCCTGCGCTTGGCAGAACGCTTCATAATCAACGAGGCGAGTGATAGTCGGGGTATCAGAACAAGCGGCGCACGCCACGTTCCGACCTCGAAGTTTTACTGTAAATATAACAATAAACGACATCACAGTGTGCATAACATGACTAATAATAATAAACGTCACGTTAAACGGCCTTATAGTGAAAAGCCTCGACCGACACCTTAAGAGGCCCACGCTAGGCAGTTGCGTCACAGTCAGTTCAAAAGGCAAAATTAATAAACTGTTTTTAAATGATTAGTTATTCTGTTAGATGTTTTTTGTTATATTCATAATTAGAATCAACTGTGCACACTACTGACTAGAACACGCGTGTGTAGCGCCACCTATCAACTTAACGAAAGACCATCACCGATTTTGTACTTTTTTATGGTAAAGCTATGTGACATGATTTTGACATTATTAATGTTATTTTTAAATATGAATGGAAGAATGATCAGTAACTTTGGTGTTATCAATAAAATATTTGTATGTATTTGACAGCCCCGTTGGCTCATTGGTAGTATATCTCCCTTGAGAGCTGTAGGACGTGGGTTCGATTCCCACTCATAACAAACATTTTGTGAATAAACAAATGTTTGTTCTGTGTCTGGGTGTTCTGTATGGATTTACAACAAAAAAAAAGTATTTATGTATTCTATCAGTTATTTGACTTCCATCACACAAGCTCTGCTTAGTTTGGGGTCAGAATACTTTGAACGGAAGTGAGTGGCCAGGGCCACTTCTGTTCTGTTCTGTTCAACTCACTTCCGTTTCGTTCCACTCACTTCCGTTCCATACCGTTGAATTCCATTCCATTGTATTCTATGCTATTCTGAACCTTAAAGGCATAAGAAGTATTGTATACAGCGATATGATCTCACCAGTTCTAAAAGTCATGTCCTCTCCATCGAATAGCAGCAACCGTTCCACTAGCAACTGCGGCTGAGTCTGCCCGACAATATACTTAATGGCTTCTAACGCTTGCAATGCGCCTGAAATAAATAAATAAATTTTATATAATTATAGTATCTTAGTGTATTTTTAATTCAAATTCAAATTCAAATGTTTTATTTGCATAAATAGGTACAGTTAGGTCGAAAATAAAATATAAAGGCATCCCAATATTCAGCCTTCACAAGGCGTGCAAAAATAAAAATAAAAATAAATTTACAGATAATAAAATAAATGTCAAAGAGAAATTCACAATGTCAAATTTTAGAAAAATATATACTGTCACAAATTATTACTAATTATTATTATTATTAACATTTAAACATTTTTGTCAATTAAAAATCACGTATTTAGTTGTACACCTTATCTAAGAGAAACTTCTTTAACGTATTTTTAAACATAGAATGCGAGTTTAAATCTTTAATCGTCATTGGTAATTTGTTATAAATTTGTATACCCATACTGAATATACTGCTACTGTACAGTTGGGTTCTACTCGTCACATTGCGTAATTTGTTCTTATGTCTAGCGGTGGCAAGAGTGGCATACTCCTTCACGTCAGCTCGAACCAAAAGAGATGCTTCCATTATATAAATTGATGGAAGTGCAAGGATACCTAATTCGGTATGTAAAGAAAAAAAATACTTTGCTGATTCCAAAACCATTTCGACATATTACATTCCTGTACATGATTTTTCCGTTTAAAACTCTTTAAACTGTGAGACGGGGTTTATTTTAATAAAATACATAAAATAAATTTGACTTTCAATTAACGTCTAATGACGTCATGTCCTTGGCTGTAGAAGGATTCTTTCAGTGCCTAAAAAAGTACATATTTTACATATTCAGCCAATGTTATGACGTCACAACTATAAAAAGTTTGAAAATGTATTAGAATTAAACTACCGCATAGAAAGCCAAAATATTCAAATTAGTTTCATAAAATAAAGTTTACTATCAGTAAAAAATATAAAATAAATACAAAAAAAAAACTTTACATACCGAATTGCTTGAAGCATTGCCTATATGAATCAGTCTGCCTAATTCCGCAAATAGACCTTATACACTTTTTCTGCGCTTTGAATGCAGTTTCTTTTTCAGAAGAGTTTGCCTAATGAATGTAGATATTTTAATGTTGTAGTTATGTATTCTCTTATGTGTATATCCTCGTTATTGGCACACCCCGTCTTTTTCTTCCTCGCATCCTATCCGTTTTAAGATTGCCTGGAAGAGATCGCTTTCAGCGATAAGGTCCCCAGTTGATACACCTATTAATTAAGTTTATTTCTTCTGTATTGTATTATTATTAGTGTGTACAATAAAGAGTTAATCAATCAACCAAATAAATATTTTAAAAAATTATACAGGGTTATCCCACTAATATTATAAATGTGACATTTTGGATGGATGTTACTCTGTCACGCAAAAACTATTGAACGGATTTGGATGAAATTTGGTATGGAGATAGCTAAGACCCTGGATTGGACACCGGGGTGCAGCTAGTAAATTATAAGTAATGTTTTGTTGCAATCATAGGTCAGTGGTTAGCGCGGTCAGTTCGCACGCCGAAGGGCTCGGATTCAAATCTCAACATTAAATTTGCCATCTAAAGAGACTCTCGCTAAGCGGTTGGAGACTTCTTTTCTCCTTGTATGTATAATATGTACTTTTTTATTTCCAAACAGTGTAATTCCAGACTAGGTGGGGTTTACAATCTTCGACCACACCGTTACTTAACATCAGGTGAGCTGTAGTCAAACAAATAAAAGTCAAATATGCCAATCCAGAGAAATCCGCCACTGACCATTGACTGCACAAAGCGTTATGCCAAAAATAAAGAAAAAAACATTAATTAAAACCTTCAGTATAGTATACCTAGTTTTGGCGGGAAGGCGGAAAGAGTCGAGTCGCCCCATTGTATTTTTTCCAAAACTAGTGTTTTGTCGAGTGTTTATGCATAAAAATGGTGGTGTTTTATTCATAAAGTGCCGAATCACAAGCGCGAGTGTGGGAAAATGATATAATGTGGTGAAACATGACTTTTCGTGTTGCTTCCAAAACTCCATTGAAGCTTTAAAGTAAAGTCGCCACTACTTTACTAAAGCATGACTGGACTTGACCAAGGCTGAACTTTGACTATAACAATAGCTACGAGGCAACTTATTTAAGGTGGTTCGATTTCCATACAAATATTTTTTTTCCATTTATGGACAAATGGAGCATAATTTTACAGTGAAATCACAGTTATTGGCATTTATTTTGGTCTTTATTTGCGGGATTTTATGCCAATAATCTACTGTTTCATTCAAGCAATTGTGATTCACCGCAAATAAAGACCATAATAAATGCTAGTAGCTATGATTTCCCTGTAAAATTATGCTCCATTTGTCCATAAATGGCAAAAAAATATTTGTATGGAAATCAAACCACCTTAACTTGTGAAACTTGAAAATATAAAACACTTGACACTGGCAAATGCTCAAAATACGACGCAAAAACAAAAAGAAAAAAAATTGTATACCTATGGCACCGGGTATTGGTCCAGCAACGCCATTAGCAGAACAGCTGCCGACGGCGGCCGCTGGCGGCGGATTTGGGAAAACACAACGGTAGCACGGCCCTATGTAACCAGGATCCTGTAACAAATAAGCGATAAGTAGCAAACGGGAAACAGGAAAGAGTCGTGTCGCCCTGTTGCATTTTATCCAAAACTTGTTTTTGCATCATCATCATCATCATCATCATTTTAGCCGTAGGACATCCACTGCTGGACATAGGCTTCCCCCATTGACTTCCATAAAGACCGGTTGGAAGCGGCTCGCATCCAGCGCGTTCCTGCGGTCTTTACTAGGTCGTCTGTCCACTTTGTGGGTGGACGTCCTACGCTACGCTTGCCGGTCCGTGGTCTCCACTCCAGAACTTTGCAGCCCCATCGGCCATCAGTTCTGCGTGCTATGTGCCCTGCCCACTGCCACTTCAACTTGCTAATCCGTTGGGCTATGTCGGTAACCTTGGCTCGTCTACGGATCTCCTCATTTCTGATTCGATCTCGTAGGAAAACTCCGGGCATAGCCCTCTTCATAGCGCGTTGTGCGCGTTTTTGCATCAAATTAAACTAATTCATAAAGTACCGAATTACAAGCACGAGTGTGGGAAAATGGTATAATGTGGTGAAACATGACTTTTTGTGTTGCTTCCAAAACTCCATCAAAGCTTATAGCAAAGTCGCCACTACTTTAAGATAAGATTTCATTTTTCATATAATTTATTTTCAAAAAACTACAATTATCATTACAAGTTTTTATCCTAATGCAATATTGTTAGTATAGAGTAAATTATATTTTGTTATGTACATGTTAGGGACAATTATTGTAAATGTCAATTATATAATCCATTATGTCAAATAAAATGATAATAATATTTCTTAATTAATTAAATTCATGGTCAGCTAAATATTTATAATAAATGGTCAACTATAGGTAACATAAATCATACAATACACATTTTTCAAGGTCGGAAACTGAGCATCAGATAAGATAACCTTTATTGCTACAAACTAAAGTATGACTTGAAAACAATAATGAAAGTGCCAGTCATTCTTGTCTTCAATCTTCACTTCACTTCAGCCAGTTAGTCAGTCAAGAATGAATGAAGAATGACTGAAGGCAAGCATGGCTGGATTTGACTGGCACGGACTGGACTTGACCAACTTTGACTACTTATTTAACTAATGAAACTTAAAAATATAAAAACACTGGCAAATGCACAAAATGCGGCGCCAAAATCAAAGAAGAAGCGCTTATAAACTTGGTAACTTTTACTTGGTGGTAGATCTCCTTAGCAGGAGATCGTCTAGGTAGGTACCACCGCAGTACCAGACATACTGCCGCCAAGCAGTAGTGTGTGACTGTGTTCCGATTTGAAGGTTGCTGCAGCTAGCGGAATTACTGGGCTGTTGAAACTAACCATCGAAAGTCTCAAAGTAATGAGCGCCAAAGCAGTGATGCCTTGGACTTTTGTATCGCTGCAATGGATGATCAATTAATAATGGATGTATGTTTGTTACTCTTTCACGCAAAAACCACTAAACGGATTTGGATGAAATTTGGTATGGAGGTAGCTGAGACCCTGGATTAACACATATGCTACTTTTCATTCCGCAAACATGTAGCGGGTAACACCGCGGAGCGCAGCTAGTTTTTTTTTCTTTTTTATGTTAAAAGTAATGATACGAACTAGACGCACTCCTGATGGTAAGAGATAACGCCTGTCCATGACCATTGCAGCGATACACAGAACTTTGAGTGACGAAACAAAGTCCAGGGCATCGCTGCTTTGGCGCTCATTACTTTGAGACTTTTGATGGTTAGTCTCAACAGCCCAGTAATTTCGCTAGCTGCAGTACCCTTCAAACCGGAACACAGTAACGTTTACACACTACTGCTTGGCGGCAGAATAACTGGTACTGCGGTGGTACCTACCTAGCCGACCTCCTGCTAAGGAGATCTACCACCAAGTAGTAGAGTAGTTGCAAGATAATCCATCACCAGAGCCATCGCGAGCGCTTCTAGTTCGCCGTTCCCCTGATTGTAAGAGACAACGCCTGTCCATGACCATTGCAGCGATACACAGAACTTTGAGTAGCAAAACAAAGTGTAGGGCATCACTGCTTTGGCGCTACATAAATATTGGTAGGATTGGATAAATAAATAAATAATAAATAAATATCACAGGACATTACACACAGCGCCACCTGACCCCAAACTAAGCAGAGCTTGTGCTATGGAAGACAGATAACTGATAGAATACTTAAATACTTTTTTTTTGTAAATACATACTTATGATACATACAGTACACCCAGACACTGGACAAACATCGATCTTAGTCACACAAATGTTAGTCTTGAGTGGGAATCGTACCCACGCCCTTCAGCTCTCGAAGCAGGCACACTACCAATGAACCAACAGGACTGTCAAATAGAGATACACTGTTTGAAGCCTACCTTTTCGTTTGGGTTCTTGGTCGCTCTATATCCATATACGGTCAACTGCCCTTCCATTGTCAAGGCACTGCCAGATATTAGTGGAATCTGTAAAGACATACGTAAGGTGGTTCGATTTACATACAATTTTTTTTTTTCCATTTATGGACAAATGGAGCATAATTTTACAGTGAAATCACAGCTACCTACTGGCGTTTATTTTGGTCTTTATTTGCGGTAAAGCAAAATTGCTTGAATAAATCATAAATTTATAAATCATTCATAAATTTGATTTTATGCTAACAATCTATTATTTTATTCAAGCAATTGTGATTTACCGCAAATAAAGCCCTGTTGGTTCATTGGTAGAGTGTCTGCTTCAAGAGCCGAAGGGCGTGGGTTCGATTCCCACTCGGGACAATATTTGTGGTACAAACAAATGTTTGTTCTGTGTCTGGGTGTACTATATGTATTATAAGTATGTATTTACAAAAAAAAAGTATTTAAGTAATCTATAAGTTATCTGTCTTCCATAGTACAAGCTCTGCTTAGTTTGGGGCCAGATGGCGCGCTGTGTTATGGTCTGCGATATTTATTTATTTATTTATTTATATTATTTATTTATTTAAAGACCAAAATAAACGCCAGTAGCCGTGATTTCACTGTAAAATTATGCTTCATTTGTCCATAAATGGAAAAAAAATTGTTTGTATGGAAATCGAACCACCTTAAAGTAAAATAATCCAGATATTTGTATCAATAAAGCGAAAAACAACACGACGTACGTGTATTGAAGAGATTATTATGACGGCCGTTGACTTGACATTGACAAATTTTGTTTTGGTTTGCCATTGCTTTTTTAGTCTATGAAAGTTACCTTACGAGGGGACGTCATTAGACATCAATTAAAAGTCAAGTTGATTTTATGTATTTTATTAAAATACACCCCATCTCATAGTTTACAGAATTTTAAACGTAAAAATATTGTACAGAAATGTACTATTTCGAAATGGTTTTGGAATCAGTAAAGTTTTATTTTTCTTTACATACCAAAATTGAAACATCGGAAAAACATTTTTTTTTAAATGTTTGTACTAACCTTGTTCAATACGCATGTATCATTGAGAAGATACCTTGTAGGAACATTGTCTGTGCAGTCCAAGAGAACGTCGTACTCTGAAGCGACTCGAAGTGCATTCGTAGAATCTAACTGCATATTATAAGCCGTCACTTTGATATAGGAGTTCAGACTGGAAAGTAAATAAGTTATGATGTATATAATAAACTAGCAGCTCGCCCCGGATTCGCACGGGAGAAAAAACTCGATTAACAATATAAATTTATCGATCCAGCAGTTTCGGAGCATATTCAATACAATTATTAAAAATTATTATGATTTTTATATTGTTTAAATTTAATTTAATTTGACTTATTTAAAATTGACATATTTATTCATTGACTATCTATTTAGCTGAGATTTGCTAATTTACAGCCCCACTGGCTCATTGGTAGTATATCTGCCTTGAGAGCTGTAGGGCGTGGGTTCGATTCCCACTCAGGGCAAACATTTTGTGAATAAACAAATGTTTGTTCTGTGTCTGGGTGTTCTGTATGTATTATAAGTATGTATATACAAAAAAAAAGTATTTATGTATTCTATCAGCTATCTGACTTCCATCACACAAGCTCTGCTTAGTTTGGGGTCAGATGGCGCTGTGTGTATTGTCCTACGATATTTATTTATTTATTTAATATAAATTGATCGATCCAGCAGTTTCGGAGCCTATTCAATACAATTACTAAAAATTATTATGATTTTTATATTGTTTAAATTTAATTTAATTTGACTTATTTAAAATTGACATATTTATTCATTGACTATCTATTTAGCTGACATATCCTAATTTTGTGAAAATAATTGTTAACTTATTGCATGTTGTCGTCACCAATAATATGTGATTAAACGAACTTGCAAAGTGAAGTTCTATCAATATTATATGAGTCAGCTTCTTGAGCAGATAATTATAGTGCAGTGTTGCCTGTAGGATAAAAGTACTACCTGTTGTTTATATTTGATGCATTAAGCTACGAATCTATAATCGCTGTAACATCTAGTTTTGTATTTGAGTGTTGATGACTGCCATGATTTATTTTATTTATTTATTTCGATACACACAACAGAATATAATTACCACATCATTATATAAATTACAGTAAGGTTTCGTACTAAATTATATTCCTAAACAAATGTGTATACAACATGAACAAAGAAAGCAGTAGCATTTATAAAGTGAGTAAATTGTTGTGATTGTTGTGATCTATATAGTGTTGGTGACAACACACTAAAGCATTTCTTTGAAATCAACCCATTTTACTATTTAAATGAGTACATGTCAATGAATATTTCGGAAAACTCATTTTTGTATAAGATGTAAACATAATTTATTTACGTTAAATTTGTTGTTAATTACCGGCTACTTATTTTCAATTTCCTAAAGTGTTACGTAGTTTGTTAACTTAGCTTATGTATGTTTGAAATGCAATTTAAAACGCTTTTTATTGTTACATTGACTTGCCTGTAACAATCGTTGTTATTTATGGCCAATAAATGATTCTGATTCTGATTCTGTGATCCAAACAAATAAACAAACAAACAAAAAATCAAATCTTTTCTCTTTATAAATTAGTGTAGATGACAACTGTAATAGTTAGACATATGATATTGCGGACTTCTTTTTTATGGTTGACACGTTAGGTATTTGACCACAGCTCACCTGATGTTACGTAACGGTGTGATCGAAGATGGTAAAGCACACCTAGCCTGGAATGGAACTGGCTCTCAAGTGAGGCTGCCGGACACCGTTAGATGCTGATTTTTAACTCTCGTGTGGTAAGCTAGCCAGCCGAGTACTAGAGAGTACCCTACCACCATGCAAACATACAAAAGGACTTATTTGTAGCTGTCAATTTGTTCTATAAAACGTCACTTTATTCTATTGTCAATAGTTTTCGCTGCGCATGCTAAGTAAAGATTTTTTTAATTGCACAGCTTGGGTTACCTTATTGAATTTTCCATACGGATTCTTAATTGTTTTTTAAATGTTGTTGAGAGCCCCGTTGGCTCATTGGTAGTGTATCCTTGAGAGCTGTAGGGCGTGGGTTCGATTCCCACTCAGGGCAAACATTTTGTGAATAAACAAATGTTTGTTCTGTGTATTATAAGTATGTATTTACAAAAAAAAAGTATTTATGTATTCTATCGTTTATCCTGGCTTCCATGGTACAAGCTTTGCTTAGTTTGGGGTCAGATGGCGCTGTGTGTAATGTCCTGCGATACTTTTTGTTGTTCTTTTTACTTTTTTCTGTTTATAATGTGTACAATAAAGAGTTTATACCTATCTATCTATCTAAATGGACACAGAAGAGTGATTTTAAATGTTAAAGTTTCAGAATTACCTTCTCAGCTTGGCGGCCGCAGACTCCGCCTTGCTGGTGTACTGGTCTCTTTCCCCGTGCAAGAACTGCCGGTGGATGTTGGTCACGTCTACTGTATCATAGTCTACTATGCCGATTTCACCTACAAGTAAAAAATATCATGTGTTAATAAATAATATACAAATTTACAATTTTTTTAAAAACCGGCCAAGCGAGTCTTTTTTTTTGCTTGACAGGCTGGGTGTTTGACCACAGCTCACCTGCTGTTAAGTGAAGGTGTGGTCGAAGATGGTAAAGCACACCTAGCCTGGAATGGAACTGGCTCTCAAATGACGCTGCCGGAACACACCGTTAGATGCTTGACGAAGATGCGTCCTGAATATTAGGTTTTTAATTAATAAGCTGTGTCAAATTAGTTTAATTTAAGTCCTCATCACTGTTGGAACTGGAACGACTGTTAAGCGGAAATAAACTAAACATATACCTAGAATATTCAGAACACCCAGACACAGAACAAACATTTGTTGATATATAAAATGTTTGTCCTGAGCGGGAATCGTACCCACGCCCTTCAGCTCTTAAGGCAGATATACCAATGAGCCAATAGGGCAATTTATACAAATACACATTTTTCAGATCTGTATCGCATTCTAAAACTATATATATTTAGGTGCATTATAATTACATTTTTAAAAAGTGAGTCTTCCTTTTTTGAGTCAGTTAAAAATATTTAGCACTGGCAGAATGAACTTAAAAGTGCGATGCCAAAGACAAAGAAAGAAAATTTGTTGTCCCACCTCTATCTACAACTTCGATAAAGACAATATAAAAACATTTTAAGATATATGGTATAATTTTTTGGGGAAATTCAACAAACAAAACAGTTATCTTTAAGCGACAGAAACGCTGTATTCGGGCAATGTTTAAACTTAAAAAAAGAGATAGTTGTAAACCTTACTTTGGTTCTCATCAAATTCTTACACTTCCGTGTTTATATATCCTAAAGACAGCTCAATTTGTAAAAACAAACCGAGAGCGATTTGCAACACTATATATGACACTGTAGAAAGAAATCGACGCGACCAAGACAAACGGCGCGTGCATAAGGGAAATACAACCTTAATTCAAAATATGTACAGTGTGCATGGGACCTCTTATTTACAATAAGATTCCGAAGTCAATAAGAAATTTGAACATTTATCTATTTAGGAAGAAATATTTTTTTTTTTTACGTAAAAAGTAATGATATGAACGAGACGCTTTCCTGATGGTAAGAGATAACGCCTGCCCATGACCATTGCAGCGATACACAGAACTTTGTGTAACAAAACAAAGTCCAGGCCATCGCTGCTTTGACGCTCATTACTTTGAGACTTTCGATGGTTAGTCTCACCAGCCCTGTAATTTCGCAATTAAAGGCACTACTGTTAAAGAAACGCTATTACTCAATTGATGATTTTTTTAAATGACCAATTTTGAACGACATTATCCAATTATCTAATTTTTTTATTATTTCTGTTTGATATCAGTATTTTATTCTACTAGTATTTAACTAGCATGATTAAATTTTTACATTGTTGGACTATAATTAAAAAAAAAAAAGAATCCTCATCCTAGATTCTACAATAAGCTAGATTTTTTTTATAGAGTAGTGAAATGTCGTCACAATAAACCCCGAGTGTAAACAAATAAAAAAAGGTCATATTAGCGGCATTGTTATATATTTCGGCGAATTCGGCAACACAAACGACTGGGGAATCCCCTAAATAAATCAAGTGATATAGAAATTCGAACCCAATTTCAATCACCAATAAGGTACATTTTATATTGCAGTTATAGACGACAAGTCCAACCTTCGGACAAATACATATAAAACTATCGTATGTCTGACTGAAACTTTTTTATGATAATAATAATTTTACGTGACCATTTCAAATTAATGCTCAAAACGGACGGGACACTCTCAAAAGTCAATAATTTCAAAACAGTCAACAATTTTCTCTGTCGCTGTCGATATGAACCCTATAAGAGACCTCTTTAAGGTGATTCGATTTCCATACAAATAATTTTTTGCCATTTGGAGCATAATTTTACAATGAAACCGCAGTTACTGACATTTATTTTGGTCTTTATTTGCGGTAAATCACAATTGCTTGAAACAGTAAAACAGTTGCATAAAACAGTAGATTACTAGCATAAAATCAAATTTATAATTGATTTATGAATTTATGATTTTTGAATAAAACAGTAGATTATGCTAAGAATGTACTGTTCTATTTAAGCAATTGTGATTTACCGCAAATAAAGACCAAAACAAATGCCAGTAGCTGTGATTTCACTGTAAAATCATGCTCCATTTGTCCATAAATGGAAAAAAAATATATGTATGGAATTCGAACCACCTTAACGACAAAGATTTGCTTGTAGCAAATTTTGGACAAATTTTTCTTTTCTTTTCACTTTCACGACATTGAAATTGCCTGAATTAGATGAAGCCACAGGCGATAGCTAGTACAAAAACAAACGTCAAAGTCGTCAAACCCAACATGGTCGCGCGTCTTAGATAAGACAACGGAGGACACTTATAATTATGTGGTAACATTAATTTAATAGAGAAGCCATTGTGACAAATTTAGACTACAGAGAACCATTGTTTACGAAGTTGAAAGAGTGAGTGAAATCTTCATGCTACTGACTGAATCATTAGGATTTTATGTAAGTATACGATTTGTGTACCACCGCTCGCTCTAAACCGGAACAGCGACCATCATATGATGACAGCCCTGTTGGCTCATTGGTAGCATATCTGCCTTGATCTGCCTGGTTCGATTCCCGCTCAGGACATACATTTTATGTATCAACAAATGTTCGTTCTGTGTCTGGGTGTTCTGTATGTATTATAAGTAGGCTAGATGTTTGACCACAGCTCACCTGATGTTAAGTGACGGTATGGTCGAAGATGGTAAAGCACACCTAGCCTGGAATGTAACTGGCTTCAAGTGAGGCTGCCGGCACACACCATTAGATGCTTGGCGGTAACTCGTGTGGTAGCTAGCCAGCCGAGTACTAGAAAGTACCCTACCACCATGCTATGGTTTTCTCACGATGTTTTCAGTTTTAGCACGCCTTTTGGCATGTGAACCGGCCGCGCTAACCACTGAGCTATCACCTTTCATATCTTTCTAATAAGTATGCATTTACAAAAAAAAATAGTATATATGTATGTATTCTATCAGTTATCTGACTTCCATCACACAAGCTCTGCTTAGTTTGGGGCCAGATGGCGCTGTGTGTATAGTCCCACGATATTTATTATTTATCATACACAAACTTTTAATAGCATGGTGGTAGACTACTTTCTAGTACCCTAGCAACCTCCATAACAAATTACATTAAAATTGGTCCAGCCGAGCGTGAGTTAGTAACAAACACACAAACTTTCGCCTTTATGATATTAGTGTGATAGTAGGACAATATACTAACCGACACCAGCACCTGCCAAGTAGACGGCGGCGGGGCAGCCTAGGCCTCCGGCCCCGATGACCAGAACCCTCGCTGCACACAATCTTTCCTGGCCTCTCACACCTATATGCGGCAGCAAGATCTGACGACTATACCTGGTCACAGATAATAAAATACTTTAACACCCTGCCCATACTATCCGACAGCCAGGAGCTTTAAAAAGCGTCACCGCTTTATGGTTGATGTTCTTTGATTCCACATTCTTCATACGTACTGCTAGACATTGGAATCTGTTGCCCGAGTGGGTGTTCCCCAATGAATATAGTCTGGGTGCCTTCAAGTCGCAAGTGAATCGGTTTCTTCTAGGCGAGCGTGCTCCACCGTAGACCGCATCTTCGCTTAACATCAGGCGGGATGGCGGTCAAACGCAAATATTAAACGTACCAGATATTTAGCCGCCAAGCAGTAGTGTGTAGACATTACTGTTCCGGAAATTACAGGGCTATTGAGACTAACCATCGAAAGTCTCAAAGTAATGAAGGAAAACATCGTGAGGAAACCATAGCATGGTGGTAGGGTACTTTCTAGTACTCGGCTGGCTAGCTACCACCCTCAAGTTGAAAATCTGTCGCCAAGCATCTAACGGTGTGTTCCGGCAGCCTCACTTGAGAGCCAGTTCCATTCCAGGCTAGGTGTGCTTCACCATCTTCGACCACACCGTCACTTAACATCAGGTGAGCTGTGGTCAAACACATAGCCTGTCAGCTATAAAAAAAAAAAAAAAAAAAAAGTAATGAGCGCCAAAACAGCGATGCCCCGGACTTTGTTTTGCTACTCAAAGTTCTGTGTATCGCTGCGATGGTCATAAACAGGCGTTATCTCTTACCATCAGGAGAGCGCCTCGTTAGTCTCATTACCTTTGCATAAAAAAACAGGTATATTTTTCCTCTTAAATCTAAAAAAAAGTTCTCAAACATGTGTGAAGTCTGTCAAGCCGTACTTGGACAGCGTGATGGACTATAATGATCTTATTCTTCTCACAATGAAAGCCCTCCAGTGGGACAGATTATAACTAGTACAAATTTCAAATTAAAAAAACCATCAGGCGGGATGGCGCTCAAACGCAAGCCTGTCTATTATAAAAAAACATCATTCAACACTCAAAAAGGTAATAAATAAATAAATAAATATATCGCAGGACATTACACACAGCGCCATCTGACCCCAAACTAAGCAAAGCTTGTACTATGGGAGTCAGATAACTGATAGAATACTTAAATTTTTTTTTTTTTTTGTAAATACATACTTATAATACATACAGTACACCCAGACACAGAACAAACATTTGGTTTGGTATAACAGTAAATTAGGTTACTCGACCGAGCGTTTGAAATACCTAGCTTCTCAACGATAAAAAAAACCAGTGGAACACTAGAAACCCTAGAGGTCCCTAATAATAAGTAATGTATCTCTAGTAGAATAATAAATAATAAATAAATATTGTAGGACTATACACACAGCGCCATCTGGCCCCAAACTAAGCAGAGCTCATACTATGGCAGTCAGATAACTGATAGAATACATAAATACATTAATTTTTTTTGTAAATACATACAGAACACCCAGACATGGAACAAACATTTGTTTATTCACACAATGTTTGCCCTGAGTGGGAATCGAACCCACACCCAACAGCTCTCAAGGCAGATACACTACCAATGAGCCAACGGGGCTGTCTAATCTCTAGTAGAAGAATTACAACACTTTATGTGTACATGGGGAACATCAACCAAGTACAGATGATGTTTTGGTCGCATTTGTCTGGTCATCTGGTAGAACAGAAAACAGTAAGCTAAAAAGAAAGTGAAACATAATATGAAGTGCTATACATATAATGTGTACTATACTTCATATAATGCAGTACTATACATATAATGAGTACTATACAAATAATGTAGTACTATACATGTTATTTTTTATTTTTATGTAATAGTAATGAGACTAGCAAGACGATCTCCTGATGGTAAGAGATTACATCTGTCCATTTTTTTTTAAGGTTGACAGGCTAGTTATTTGACCACAGCTCACCTGATGTTAAGTGACGGTGTGGTCGAAGATGGTAAAGCACATCTAGCCTGGAATGGAACTGGCTCTCAAGTTTTTTTTTTTAATGTAAAAGTAATGAGACGAACGTTGCGCTCTCCTGATGGTAAGAGATATCGCAAGTCCATGACCATTGCAGCGACAAACAGAACTTTGAGTAGCAAAACAAAATCCGCGGCATCGCTGCTTTAGCGCTCATTACTTAAGTGAGGCTGCCGGAACACACCGTTAGATGATTGTTAGTACTTTTACTTTTACATATAATGTGTACTCTACATATAATGTAGTAGGTACTATACATATTGTAATGTGTACTATACATATAATGTGTACTCTATGTAATATAATGTAGTACTATACATATAATGTAAATTTACCTTTCTATTGCCCATTTTGGTAGCTTGTCACTAATTTGAGCTTTTGTCTCGCCATTGTTACCATGGTAATTCTGATCGGTGTAGTTATCTAGCATTACATTAACTTGTTGACCCTGTAACATGTTTATTTGTTGTTTTGATTTGTTACCCACAAAATGTTTTCAAGATAAAAAGTAGTATGTGTTAATCCAGGATCTCAGCTACCTCCATACCAAATTTCATCTAAATCCGTTCAGTAGTTTTTGCGTGAAAGAGTAACAAACATCCATCCATCCAAAATCTCACATTTATAATATTAGTGGGATTTATATGATAAAAAATGTAACATAAAAAGAATTTGAACATTAACAAATACTTCATCTTTTTAACTATGTGGTTATTGCGGTGTACACCCAAAATTTGAGCCTAATAATGATAAATATTGTTGGACATTACACACAGCGCCATCTGATCCCAAACAAAGCAGAGCTTGTGTGATGGAAGTCAGTTAACTGATAGAATACATAAATACATATTTTTTTGTAAATACATATGTACTTATAATAAATACAGAACACCCAGACACAGAACAAACATTTGTTGATACATACAAAGTTTGTCGTCTTAAGGCAGATTTGCTACCAATGAGCCAACAGGGCTGTCCTAAAGGCTGTCAATAAGTAAGGAGAATACTGTAGATAAAACTCACAGCAAGTAAAAAGCCCCTAAGCTAAAACAACTGCATTCATTCGGTGCAATTCTATTATATATTCGGCGCCAGTGCTAAAATAAAATTTGTGATAACATTTACTGGCTCAAGGTCGATTGTAATAAGCCGCCAGTTTTTTTTTCACTGCTACTGGAGTATGTTAATCTTTAACCAAGCTTTGTATTCCAGTATTAGAGTAAAAAGCAATCCTTACCGACATCCATTCATTTTTAACCTGATAAAGTTCAGCTTCTTTTTCTTGCAATTGCCTTCGTAGATCTCCGATTTCCTTCTCCAATCTATTTATCAGATCCATGTTACAGTTTTTGTCAGTTATGGCTTTGTAAACCAGAAGACATACACATTATATTAAAGATTAAGTTTTTTCAATAAACGATTGACTTGATAGTTTTTACCAAAACAAACAATAAAATGTATCAATTTAGGTTATGTTTCGTTACAGTCTCTGACCGACCGATTTTTGTTATCATGCATTGAAAAGAGAGATTCCGTTTTACGACATCGTGTATGTATTCAAAAGTACAAGTGAGATAGAAAATAGTCGCCATGCAATATTTTTAAACAATTTTCGTTTTCTCTGACACAAACGTACACAACCCAAATAGTGATGCAATAAAAATCGATTTGTACTCGTATTCCTATCAATAGAAACTATGTCTCTTTTATCGATGTGCATGGATCGATTAAAAAAAATATACTTTTTTTATTAAAGAATTTTATTACTTAAAAAGTCATGAATACATAAAAAACCTTAATTACTTTTACAACAATGCTCCATCTTGCTTTAACGTTGCTTTGTCCAACAGGGTCCATATTTATAATTATGTATACGCCAGGTTAAAATCAACATATAATAATAGTGTGCCGTATGGAAGTAATAAGCAATACATATCTTGAATTCTCGAATCTATATGCAGAGTCCATACAATACTTGCAAACGAAATACTAGATACCTATTCGTTCAAAATCAAACAAGAAAAAATAT
Organism: Biston betularia; assembly: GCA_905404145.2. Classification (NCBI taxonomy): domain Eukaryota; kingdom Metazoa; phylum Arthropoda; class Insecta; order Lepidoptera; family Geometridae; genus Biston; species Biston betularia. The sequence continues at coordinate 2,683,909 of FR989892.1, read as the reverse complement.
TTCAACTCAGTGAAGATCTACGCATTCTATAAGATATGTCAGAAATCACTATTGTTATTTTGTATCTGGATAATAAAGCAAGCTTTGCTCGATGAATGCAAAATTTAAAACTAGGATAAACATGAGACCAAGCTAAATAGATTTATCGCCCCCAAAAACATTGAAATTTACTTAAAATTTTATTGAAATATTTAGAAACGCATAAAGTAAATATACACAAATATTGCTCGTTCAATAGTATTAAACTATTAAAACGATGGCAGCAACTCAATGCAAATCTATGATAAATTAAAAAAGAAATCACTATAATTTCCCATTTACAAAGTCATTAAATAATTGGCTGGTCGCATTAACGACAAACCTAGTTTTGTTGCAGTCTGCCATTAACATTTGTGGAGGTTCTAAAACATGACGACCAACCTCAGTAGATTCTGAAAGTTTCTCGACAAGAATTTTGTCTCTTCTTAAAGCTTTTAGTTTGTCAATATGGTTAAAACGTGACTCTCCGGTAGTCCAATTGTAAGCTAATGGAGACGGAGAGCTCGGATTATTTTTAAGCCCAGAAGTGGAATTCTCAAATATTTCTTGGTTATTTTTTGGACTGGCGCTCATATTGGCAGCGATTTTGTCATGTTTTGGTGTTGTTGTAATTTGAGATGCAGAATTTAATCGGTTTTGAATAAGAGCATTTTCTTTAAAATTATTATTTTTCGAGTTTGAAGTAAAGTTTGATTTAGCGACATCAATTGGATTGATATAAGATAAACCAGTGTCCAAAACTAGTTTTCTATTCATATTTAATTTTGTATGCTCATCAAGCGATTTTTTCTGACTTTCCAATCGTTTCATTATCTGTGGAAGAACAACAGATTTTTCTTGTAAAGTTGGTCCTAAAGTGAAGTGTATCTTTTCTGTTTCAGTTTTTAATGTACATTGTCGAAATAATTTCTCGTCCATTTTATTAGATTCCAAATATCTCATATTATACTTTGAAACTAGCTCTTCGATTTTTACATTTGTATGTTGTTTGGGAACGTCCTGTTTACAATATAAAAAAACATTGTTAGTGGGGTTGATATTCTTATTGTCTAATTTTAAAGTTGTAGATGTTACGTTGTTGGTCAACATGATTTGATTCATGATGTTGCTTTGTTTGGTGCCATTGTTTTCATTAATACGGGAAAGACTTGGAGATGCTCTTTTTTCCAAATAAATTTTGTGATCATTAAAACTTTGTACATTATTAGGATTACAAAGATATTTTTTTTCAAGATTCTTTTCTAACAGAACTTCTTCAATTAAATCCTCATTTACTGTAATAGGTTCTTCGTTAAGTACTGGATTAAGCTTAGGGACTAAAATTTTTGGAGCACCGAAATATTTACTCTCAGCATAGAAATTTAAATAATCTGCTTCTTTTTTTTCTATTTCAGCATTGTTTGTTTTTTTATCGTGTTCATATTTATCAAAAAATATCTGGAATTGTTTTTCTTGTTCTAATGTTAAATTTGGCAACTTTTCTATGTTGCCGACATTAGTAGTTCTTACAAAACTTTCAAGCTCCTTTATTTGCATATCGTCAATTTTCCTGTCTCCATGGTTACCACTAGTTGCTGCTTGAGGTGCCAAACTTATATCATCTAGTAGACTGATTAAATAATTTTCTTCTCTAGACATATTAGCGGTTTCCAATATAAGCGACCAAATAAAACTTCTGCTGCTCTTAACTATAATATTATTGAAACCGTATTCTGAAAAAAAAATCAAATTATTTTAATAATCTGATAATAATTCAATCTCACTGTAAGATAGAAGTGTCTATATAACTTACTAACATGCGGTTAAGTGGCAACTAGACGCGCCAAAAAAAGATTTCACATTACCAAATATAATTAACAAATCATCTGATTCTTCGCATTAAACTTGTCTAAACATAAATTTTGGTAAGAGCTTCACATAAAGTAAATTCGTTTAATAAATTAATTTCTATTCAAATTCAAATGGCTCTTTCGGAAACTTTCTACCTATTAATGTCATATTAAACCTGCCTTAGACAGACACGGTCTGCTGTAGGTACACAAAGTGCGGCCAGCAAAACCTCGACTATGCCAGCCCTTACTGTCCTGGTTTGTGGTGACGAAGACTGCAAATTTATTTCACACAGGTACGATCTGCGTTTGCGCTTAAATTCGAGACCACTGTCACGACCGCATCAGTGTGTGGCAGGGTTAAAACTAGGTTTTTTGAAGAACCCGATGTTGTAAATTACAATCAATAATTATCATTCATTATTTGGGCCGTTTTGGCACTGCCGTCGTCGGGTTTCCGGTCACTGATATCGTACATACAATGGCGGCACCTGATTATTTGGCTGTGGGCGGCACATTACTTAAATATGTATGTGATTCTAGCAGCGCTGTGGGGCGGCTTACCTTCTCTACTTTACTAAATTAATATTAAACAATAAAAGTTTATAATTTTTCACTCGCTACTCGTTACAAAATCGAATGTGTACATCACTTAGACATCTTAATAAAAAAAAATAGAAATAGCCTAAAATAATGAGATTATTTATCTTTTACAATAGTTTTGCAGATTTAGGAAGTAACCAACTTGAAAACTTACCACAAATTAATTAAAAAAATGTAAAAATGCACCTGCAATTCTTTTGTTTTCATCAATTATTACAGGCTCAAATATTTTAATGCTCGTATATTGGTCTCACTCAATGGCCAGACAGCTCATCAGCTGTACTGTGTTTCAACAAACCGAAATACCTATCCAGACATACCACTGACCACACCTAACAATATAATATATATTATATACCAACTAGGTACGTCTGTAGCAAGCCATGCAAAATTTCCTTGATTAAATTTTAGCGGGAACGAGAAATAATCATGTTGCTGCATTGTGATAGCGAGAGCATTATCTATTTAGGAAATAATAAATACATAACATATATTTGTAAGAAGTAAAACACGCATTCTATATAAAACAAAAGAGTCACACTCTTACACGCCAAACATACTGGCACAAAATAACCTACATACACCATAAAGGATTTAACTACACTAGACCATGAAGTTATAAACAACACATTGTAGGTATTATCTTTCACAACTATAAGGATAAAATAATGGAATTTTATTCATCAATGTGCCGAATTATGTGCGTGAATGTGGAAAAGTGACACATTGTGATGAAACACGACGTTTCGTGTTGCTTTCAAAACTCCATCGATGCTAGTAGCACCTATAGGTATTCAACTTAACTACGTTAATAAGACGTTATGATAGGGGAATAGATACTTCTTGATAAAGTCAATAGAACACCTAGAATCACATTGTTGTTATGCTAACAAGTTATTGATTGTTGGACATTCGAATATTTTGAGATGTAAAAAACGTAAATATGACCTATATTTCTCTAATAATCTTGATAAAGCTGTTTTATGTTAATTCTACATGCCCCTTGTAAGCTTTCACGTCATCTCCTTTGCTAATACTTTATGCGAGTTAGATTTACTTTACATGAACTATCATGAAATTACTTGAAATTGGCAAATATTTAAAGTGCGATGTCGAAAACAAAAAAAAAAATTGTTGCTTTTTTTGTTCTCTTCATTTTTGGCCTATGAAGCAGACACACTACCAATCTCCTACCTATGAACCAACAGGGCTGTCAATTTCATTTGTCTTAGTTACTTTACTTATTGAAATTTTTGGCATTGCATTTGATGCATTGCTGTTTCAAGGTTTTTTGTCATTGTAATAACTAATCGTAAGTGAACCAGGTGTTAGCTAGTTATAAGGACCTGCCTATTTAAATTTTGGGGGTAATGTCTGAAAATCATGTCGTTGCTTTGTATTATTTTGCATATCTTGCGATTAAACTAGTGTTGTTATATAGTGAATTTTATTTTTAACGTGAATATTTGTTTATTAAATAACAAGCACGAGTGTGTGAAAAAAATAAATCTAATGTGGTAAAACATTTTTTTCGTGCATTTTTAGTATACCACTAAGTGCACCACTGTTGTAGTAGTTTCTATGGACCATGGTCTTATTTTAGTTGATCTCTCATCAATTAATTATTTAAAAATATCGAAATATTCGGCCGCAGCAAAATGCACAAAGGATTATCATGCTATACTTTTTTTTTTTTTTTTTTTTTTTTTTTTTTTTTTTCTTCTAATGATGTATCTTTCTGTTGATAGATACCTCATTTCTATTACAATCTAGCCTAGTTGAGACTAATAAGTAATTTTAATATAACTTAAATTGCTAAGTAGAGTATATTCTAAGAATGCGTCCATCGACACTTTTCTTACTGTCTCTATTAAGGGGAAGACACTTTGTTCATGTGTTCTATAATAAGCACACTCACTCACTGCACTGACATTACTAACTTAATACACTAACTCAAAAGGTTTTGTCCTTTTTAGTCTTCTCACTATATCCGTGTTGTCGAGAAGCTGGATAGCCTCGACATTCACATGTTGATGAAGTCTAGTTTCATGAGCTTCAGCGTATTTTTGAATGACGGTTGCGACCATGTCCACTTTGAGGTCCCGATGGAGGTCGACGTTTCTTATGTACCAAGGTGCGTTCAATATCCCTCTGAGTACTTTGTTCTGAAATCTTTGTATCATCTGTGTATTGCTTTGTTTGGTACAGCCCCATAGCTGAATGCCATAAGTCCATATTGGCATGAGGACTTGTTTATACAAGAGTAGTTTGTTGTGCACTGATAACGAAGAATGTTTTCCAAGTAACCAGTACATCTTCTTGTAGCGAAGCTCTAGCTCTTCGCGTTTCTTTTTGACATGAGCCTTCCAGCGAAGCTTTGTGTCTAGTGTCATACCTAAATATTTGGCTGTATTTTCGTATGGTATTATATTGTTATTAATATACACCGGATGGTAATTTGGTCTTTTGTTTGTGAAATCTATGTGAATGGATTTTGATTCATTCAGTTTTATTCGCCATTTCCTTGTCCAATCAAATATGGTGTTTATGGCTTTTTGAACCTTTTCCACTGCTTCCTCTTGAGTGACTCCTGTGGCCATAATAGCTGTGTCATCAGCAAAAGTAGCAATGGTGTTATTTTCTAGTTCTGGGATATCACAAGTGTAAAGTAAATACAGGACCGGACCTAGAACACTTCCCTGTGGCACGCCAGCTTTGATTAGCTTAAGCTCTGAGTATGAGTCGTCTTGCCTTACCCGAAACATTCTTTGTGTTAGGTAAGACTCTAATATGTCAGCAAACTGATTTGGGAGCATATTTCTTATTTTGTGTATAAGACCTTTATGCCAAACTTTATCAAAAGCCTGCGCTACGTCCAAGAATACTGTAGAGCAAACATTCCTTTCTTCTAATGATTTTTCTATTATGCTAGTTATTCTATGAACTTGGTCTATAGTTGAGTGTTTTTGTCTAAAACCAAATTGATAATCTGGAATTAGCTCTCTCTCTTCTATAATGGGTTTTAATCGTCTCATAAGTAGCTTTTCAAATAGTTTGGACACAATTGGCAATAAAGATATTGGCCTGTACGAATTTGTTACATGCGGTGGTTTTCCAGGTTTTGGCAGCATTATAACTTCGGCGACTTTCCAAGCATCAGGTACGTATTTAAGTCTAAATGACGCATTGATGAGAGTGGTAAGTTTTACTATGGCTTTACGTGGAAGATTTTGAAGGACTTCACCAGTAATTAGATCGTATCCAGGAGATTTCTTTTGATTAAGGCATTTGATCTCTTTGTAAACTTCTCTTGGTGTGACGAGTCTTATTTCTAGCTCATCTTGAGATGTTTCCAACAACGTAATAGATTCTTCACTGTCTTCAGTTGGTTGAAAGATTATTTCTAAATGTTCCGCAAACCTATCCGCTTTTTGTTTGTTATTTATAGCCCAAAGCCCATCAGATTTTTTGATCGGAGGGATCTGCATAACAGGTTTTTTTAAGCTTTTTGTAGTTTTCCATAAAGAGTAGTTTGTTGTGCTATCACTTGTTAGTTGACTAAGGTAGGTATTCATAGTTTCTTCATGAAAGTTTCGAATTCTCCTCCTTAATCTTTTCGTGAGAAGGTTTAACCTTTGTTTATCTTGTGGGCATCTGGTTTGTTGCCATTTTCTTCTTTGCTTCCTTTTTTTGGTTATGAGTTCTCTTATGTCTTTTGGATAGCTGTTCCCTATAGTTCTTCTTTTGTGTTGTGGCGTATTACTCCACGCGCATTGTTGTATGTTTGTGATAAATTTAATAACATCTTGATCTAGTTGCTGTGGATTCTTAAGTGGAACTTTAAGATCTATAGCAGAGTCCAAATCTAGCTTAAAACTCTCCCAATCAGTGTTTTTGTTGACAAGGGTGGGATTGCTCTCTCTTTGTACAATAGTTTCACTCAAAGTTAATAATATAGGTGAGTGATCGGAACTCATATCAAAACATTCCTCAATGTGAAGAAAGTTGGGTGATACGTTTTTATATATATAAAAATCTATTAAGTCAGGTATTTTGTTTGGATCAGTAGGCCAATATGTAGGCTTTCCTGTAGATGCGACATTGCATTTCAACTCTCTAATGGCACCGAGTAGTTCCCTTCCTTTAGTTGTTGTTAATCTAGATCCCCAGAAAGTGTTTTTAGCATTAAAGTCACCCCCAAGTATAAATCTGTTACCAAGATTTTTCAAGAGTCTCTTGTATTTATCTTCTTTTATTGAGTGTCTAGGTGGACAATATATGGCTGAAATAGTGACAGGTTGGCGTTTAGTTTTTACACTTACCGCCACAGCTTGTATGTCCTGTTCTTCATGCTTGTATTCTTCATGATTACAGATGTTCTCCTTAATAATCACAGCGCTACCTCCTCTAGCAGTGTTGTCGGGATGTAGAGCATGGTAAGCTTTATAGCCTTTGATTTTTATGTAGGATTCTTTTGTAAAATGTGTCTCTGATATGAGGCACACGTCAATATTTTTTGTATTTAAGACTGCCTGTAGTTCATTTTGATGCTGCAGGAGCCCATTTGCATTCCATGCCATAATTTTAAGTGAGTAAGTCATGATTTTTTCTCATAAGCAGTTGCATTAGTGCTGCTTTCTAATTTTTTTAATCTATCGTTGAATGAGGTCAATAGATTAATGATTTTGTTGATCTTTTCATCGGTATCTGAGCTCACTTTCTTGGATAGTTGTAACTGCGGGTCTGGTTTTACTCCTTTTGTTATTTGTGCAAAAGAAATATTTTTCATGATATTGTTGTTGGCAATTGGTTTTTTAACTTTGCTTATAGCTGGAACTGTATTGACAGCTGTGGGTGTTACACTCTTCTTCATTATTTTATATTTTAAGCTTTGGAGTTCTTTGGCTACAACACAGCCTCTATAACTAGCTGGATGGGGTTCACCACAGTGAACACACTTTGGCTTTGCTTCTGCTGCCTTTTTGCAGTCTCTGGTTAGATGTTTACCAGTGCATTTTACACACCTAGGTTCTTTGGAACAATATTTCTGTGTGTGCCCATATGCTTGACACCTCTTACATTGTGGAATTAGTTTAGATGTTTTTAGCGGTTGAATGTCCACTTTGCAGCCTAATACAGACTTAATTTTGTATATATTGTTAATGTCTTCTTCTTTTGCGAATGAGAGCATGAACATATTGAGAGGTTGCTTACTTTTCCAGCTCAATTTGTTTACAGCTGCTTGTATTTTGTAGCCTTTGGATGTCAGGTCTTCTATTATTTTTTCGGGCAAGCACGTAGAATGCAGATTTTTAGCCATTACTCTAATCGGCCTGTCTTGTTTGTTCTCATACGAGTGCCAAAGATAGCTATTCTCTAACAACAGCTTGGTAGCGGCTCTATATGAGTCCTCGTTATTTGTGTTAATCTTAACACTTTCACCATTCATCATCTTTGAGATAAATGACTCTTTGGCTAGACTTGTCAAAAGAAGATCATAGAACTCTTGGTAGTTCTTGATATTTTCAACAACTATAGGTGGAGGTAATGGTACTTTCTTCTCTTTTGGTTTTTCTTTGGCGTCTTTGCTAGAGTCAGATTCTAGCTGTTGTGGTGGGGTCAGTGATAAGTTAAGTTTCCTTTTCTTCCTGCTTTTTTGACGCACCCACTCGGTTTCTTTTGCAAGCTCCTCCTCGTCTGTCTCATACTGGACTGGTGTAGAGGCCGCTTGGGTTTGATGGTGTTGGTTTTTTAGAGCACTGTTTTGCTCCTGAACGTTCTTAAGTTGTTGTTTAAGGTTTTCTATTTGACCTGTAAGATCATGTACTAGGCTTTGCAGTTGTAAACGCGCTGCCCTTTCTTCTTTATAATGATTATATAACAGGGTTTCTGTTTCAGTTTCAGTTGTAAAATTAATTTTCGGTGTAGCCATAATGAAGTAAATATACAGCTGCGCCTTAATATTTGTTTACATTAACACTACACAAATGTTCGTGATACGATATCTGGGTCATCGCGGTGACCGTGAGCGGCTCGACGCGGCGGAGTAGGCTGCAGCGTCAGCGCTTTACGCGAGCACGTACTAACTAGCGCAAGAGCGTTAGCAAATGACCGTTCTTAGCGGAAGACAATTGATCACTCATGCTATACTTAACTAAAAAAAAACTCCAACTGGTGATGTACAGTTAGTAGTCTTGCTTGTTGCTACGTTACTAGAGTTTAAGCGGGAACGCGGAAAGGGTGGTGTTGTTCCATTGTATTTTTGTCTAAAAATAATGGTGTTTTATTGATAAACAAGCGTGATTGTGAGAAAGGGATATAATGTGGTGAAACGTGGCTTTTCATGTTGCATACAAAGCTCCATCGAAGCTTATAGTAAATAAAATCACCACTACATTAATAAGGTTGACTAGATTTGACAAAGACTGGACTTTGACTGTAACTTTCAATGTTTGATGTGAATTGCAAAATCGAAGACAAGGCAGTATGGCTTTATAGCATTAGTCTGCAAAAAGCGAAAATTAAAAAAAAATTTGCTTGTTACATACATTTTGAATAGGAGTTTTGGCGGGAACGCGGGAAGAGTCGTGTCGCTCCGTTGTATTTTTTTCCAAAACTAGTGTTTTGTCCAGTGTTTATGCATAAAAATGGTGGTGTTTTATTCATAAAGTGTCGAATTACAAGCGCGAGTGTGGGAAAATGATATAATGTGGTGAAACATGAGTTTTCGTGTTGCTTCCAAAACTCCATCGAAACTTTGTATTAAAGTTGCCACTACTTTACTAAAGCATGACTGGAATCAACTGACACGAACTGGACTTGACTAAGACGACTTTGACGATAACCATAGTTAAGATACAGCAGAAATAACACTGAAGACGAGGCAGTATGGCTTTATAGCTTTAGCCTGCCCGAAAGGGCAAATTAACAAAAAAAAAAAACATTTTGAATAAAAAAAATTAAAAACCTAGTTTTGCATTTTTGCGGATGCGAACATAACTTATTTTTGGTTTGAAGATTTCAAAGTTTTTGTATGTTATTTTATGAACAAAGTTATTCTTACATGACTAAAAAATATGACTAAACATCATAAAACATAAACTGCGGTGTACTAAGATTTTGCTATGTTGTTGTTTATCCAACAGTTACGGCAACATAAAGTTTCTGCGGCGTCAGGCGTTTTGTAAGAATGTTTTTGTGAATATATGGACGCTGAATGGCTGTGTCTGCACTGTATTTATTTCCATTAGATGGGAGGAGATTAGACTCTGAGCCACGGTGAGTGTAAAAACCAGCGACAAACTACAAGTAACCTATAATTTTTGTTTTGCATTGCCGGCTTAAGGCGTCGCAAAAGAAAACGTAGAGATTAACTTTCTGAGTTGAACATGTGAGCCGCCTTTTGTAACAAAACTTGCATTCCACAAAATAACTTGGAAAAAGTAAAAAAAAAAAGATTGTTTGGTGAATTAAAAATGTGAAAAAACTTATTTTCCTTACAATTTCACTTATACAACCATAGAGGTGTTGCAGTGACATAACAGGGCTGTTAAGACTAACTGTTGAATGTCTCAAAGTAATAAATACCAAAGCAACAATACTTTTATCCTTGTTTCGTTATTTGAGATTTGGGTACTGCTATAATAGTCGAGGACCTTGGATTTCCTTCTGGTCCTGTTTCCCTTGTTTCACTCTATAAATAGACTATTATTATTCATAGGTATTGCTACAAACATTTAATGATATTACTGTACAGATGGCTGGCCCATTATATTTTTTTATTTAATTAATATTATAAAAATACAACTCACTGTTAAACCTTGTCGAGGTTTGTCTCTGTGTCGGGTCCTGTTCAACTTTTATTAATTTTAATGTTAAAATAAGAACAATCAGGAATCATAATAACAATTTATATAATATAATAACTTAAAAACAAACAAAGCCTTATTGCTAAAAGCGATCTCTTCTAAGCAATCAAGAATGGAAAAACATGAATGGATGGAAGATGTCTTAAGCTATATATCCTACTATAAATGTGATAGTTTGGATGGATGGATGTTTGTTACTGTTTCACACAAAAACTACTGAACGGATTTGGATGAAATTTGGTATGGAGGTAGCTGACACCCTGGAATAGCTTATGGTTACGCCAGATTATGATTTAATTAAGAATTTTAGTATTTTGGTGCATTTCCCATTTGTTCCTCCTACCCTTAAAACAGCACTGTTTGTCAAGAAGAAAAATGCAATGCGCATACGACTTCAGTGTGTGATTGATCGCCGCGCGAGTCGCGCGCGCTTGAATTTTGTCGAGGCACTCGGCCACGTATTCTCTTGTGAAACGGTGGTCCGTCGGCTGGCCATTGAGGTCTAGCACATAAAGAACTGAACTGTGTTTCGCCCCCGAGGCTCTGGTGTTGTGAAACAGGATTGCAGTGCGCGTGCGCGTGTTCGAAGCCGTCGCGCGCTTCGCTGGCGTTTTTCCCGGGAAAGGATAGCGGACGGCGGAATCACAAGTGAGTGCTGTTCCTCTCGTTCCGCATCCTTCTCTTTTGTTTCGTGCACCATCGTCTCAACTCAAATATATACAGTCCACTCTAATATATACAGTCCACTCTAATTTTAGGGGGCCCGAATTGCCCCATCGTAATTTGGCGAAATCAGCTTAAAGGCTACTTTTTTATCCTGAAAACATGTAGCGGACTACTAATGCTATCTAATTAATTATTATTGCTACAAAATTACAGATGCTAGAGCCGTGCTGTAACCGTTTCACGGCTGCTGAGGGTGGGGCACGACTGGCCGCCACCGCAGCCGTCCAGAACACCCTTGTCACGGAATGTGGTGCATTCATATCTACTCGGTTGCTGCATGAAGAAGCTTATCAGATACGTGGGTGAGTTTCAACAAAAATACAATATGGTTATTTAGAAATTATTTCTTTTTACTAAACTTTTTTTTTTAACCCTGTGCACCTGATAATCAGGGCTGCTGAGAAATCCACAGCACAATTGCTGAGCACTGGTCTTTTTTTTATGCACTAGTAAACTGAATCAGAAGACGATTTTAAATCTTTATTCGAAATATTCCTTATACTCTGTCCTTTTTTTTTTATTTATTATGTTAATTCTTTTTGACATTTTGACAACTCATATAAATTTGACGACATAACTTTGTACAGCGTCTAGTAAAATAAATCTCACACAAATATGTTTAATCTAGCATCACCTCTTTACAAGGTTTAATAAAAATAGATCTATAAACAAACATCTCCAGTATTAATCTATATATCGTTTTAAATTGTTTCAGTCGGTTGTCATCGGGTCGTCGTCGATCGGTCAGAATATGCCAGCCGCCGCATGTGAAACCTGATGCGTACGAACTAAGAATGCTGACTGATTTGCAAGTCTCTGAAGCCGAGACATTTGACGTCATCAACGACTGGGCCGAAGAATTGGAGACGAAAGAGGTATAAAGTCTTTTATCTATCTATATATAAAAAAAAAAAATATCGTAGGACATTACACACAGCGCCACCTGACCCCAAACTAAGCAAAGCTTGTGTGGGAGTCAGATAACTGATAGAATACTTAAATTATTTTTTTTTGTAAATCATCATCATCATCATCATCATCCACAGCCTTCTTTATCCCACTGCTGGGTATAGGCCTCTCTCTTTGCATGCCATCTGCCTCGGTCCTGTGCCAATCTGGTCCAGGTTCGACCCGCGACGGTGACGATATCGTCGACCCATCTTGCGGCTGGACGACCGACGCTCCGCTTCCCTTGCCTAGGCCACCACTCTGTTGCAACCTTACTCCACCTGTCATCACTTCGCCTAGCAACGTGTCCTGCCCAGCTCCACTTGAGGTTCATAATTGCGATACCGACGTCTCGAACTTTCGTTCGTCGCCGGATATCGGTATTACGAACTCGGTCTTGGAGTTTAATGCCGAGCATGGACCTCTCCATGGCTCTCTGTGCGACTCTAATTTTGTGCACAGCCTCATGTGTGAGCGTCCACGTCTCGGCACCATATGTCATGGTGGGCAGGACGCACTGATTAAAGAGGCGAGTCTTCAGACACTGCGGAATATGGCGTGGCTTGAGGATGTCGTCGAGCTTTTTGAATGCCGCCCATCCAAGCTGTATGCGCCTGGTGATCTCCGTCTTTTGATGCTCTATGCCAAAAGATAGAGTATGGCCAAGGTACACGTATCTGTCAACCGTTTCTAGGCTCTCACTTCCAATCATGATTGGGATTGAGGTCCCAGAAACGTTCGACATGACTTTGGTCTTGGTCATATTCATCTTTAGTCCTACTGTCAAAGAGGCATCCGATAGGTCTTTTAACATTGTTTGAAGATCATCCAGGTTTTCGGCAAACAGTACAAGGTCATCTGCAAACCTGAGGTGAGACAGGTATACACCGTTGATTTTTATTCCCGTAGAATCCCATGCAAGCAATTTTTTGTAAATACATACTTATAATACATACAGTACACCCAGTCACAGAACAAACATTTGGTTTTATATCACAAAATGCTTGTCCTGGGTGGGAATCGAACCCACGCCCCACAGCTCTTGAAGCAGACATGCTACCAATGAGCCAACAGGGCTATAAATTTATCTTATCTATTTTATCTTTATTTTTTTGGAAAGCAATCCTTTTTACAAATGAAGTGAACATTATGTCAACGAGGTTCTCGGAATCCTCATTTATTATTTCATTTTTATTTGAAGCGTAGTGTCTTACTTAGCATAGGGTTTTAATCATACAGAACACCCAGACACAGAACAAACATCTATATCTCACAAAGTATTTACTTGGTGGTAGATTTCCTTAGCAGGAGGTAGTCTGGGTAGGTACCACCGCAGTACCAATTATTCTGCCGCCAACCAGTAGTGTGTAAACATCACTGTGTTCAGGTTTGAAGGGCACTGCAGGTAGCGAAATTACTGGGTTGTTAAGCAGCGATGCTCCGGACTTTGTTTCGTCACTCAAAGTTCTGTGTATCGCTGCAATGGTCGTGGACAGGCGTTATCTCTTAACATCAGGAGAGCGCCTCGATCGTCTCATTACTTTTACATTAAAAAAATTGGGTTTGTGTTAATTATATCTAAGCAAGCAGAGCTACTACCAAATGAGTTAATAGGACTGTCATATTACCAAATTTAGGTTATGGTGGTGTAGTTAAAAGTTTGGTGGTGTAGTAGCGATGATAGCTCAGTGGTTAGCGCGGTAGGTTCGCATGCCGAAGGGCGTGGGTTCAAACCCCAACAATGAGCTTGAGCTGCCGGTGAAGGAAAACATCGTGAGGAAACCATAGCATGGTGGTAGGGTACTTTCTAGTACTCGGCTGGCTAGCTACCACCCTCAAGTTGAAAATATGCCGCCAAGCATCTAACGGTGTGTTCCGGCAGCTCTCACTTGAGAGTCAGTTCCATTCCAGGCTAGGTGTGCTTTACCATCTTCGACCACACCGTCACTTAACATCAGGTGAGCTGTGATCAAACGCCTAGCCTGTCGCCATTAAAAAAAAATAACTTAAAAGTTTTGCAGTCTAAAAGATTCGTAAAATAATTACAGAAAAAACTATTTCAGGTTTTAGTTTGCACATCTGAAGTTCTAAAGCGGATTCTAGAAGGAAATATACTTAAAATGGATCAGATTAACGTTCTAATCATCGACAGTTGTCATGTCATTTACAAGGACGAGAATTTACGATACGTGAGTATGATTGGCTTTCCTATAGAATCTATCATAGATAGATCCCAATTCAGTGTGTGAAGAAAAAATATAGTAAACTGATTCCAAAACTATTTCAAAATACAATTAGGTATGTAAAGTTTTTTTTTTGTATTTATTTTATATTTTTTACTGATAGTAAACTTTATTTTATGAAACTAATTTGAATATTTTGGCTTTCTATGCGGTAGTTTAATTCTAATACGTTTTCAAACTTTTTATAGTTATGACGTCATGAGGTCGACGGAATATGTAGAATATGCCTTTGCCATATAGAACAGAAAAGTATACAAAACATTTGACACATTTCATTAACTTTGACAACAGAACTGACAAGTTTTTTTGTAATTTGCCCATCGGGCAGGCTAAAGCTGTAAAGCCATTCTGTCACGTCTTCGGTTTTTACAATTCATTACATGTAAACAAATCTTATGTCATAAAAGCGATATCAGAGTCCAAATAAAGTTTAAAGTAAAATAATCCAGATATTTGTATCAATAAAGCGAAAAACAACTCGACGTATGTGTATTGAAAAGATTATTATGATCGCCGTTGACTTGACATTGACAAATTTTGTTTTGGTTTGCCATTGCTTCTTTAGTCTATGAAAGTTGCCCGACGAGGTGACGTCATTAGACATCAATTGAAAGTCAAGTTTGATTTATGTTTTTTATTAAAAATAAACCCGACCTCATAGTTTACAGATTTTTAAACGTAAAAATATTGTATAGAAATGTACTACTTCGAAATGGTTTTGGAATCCGTAAAGTTTATTTTTCTTTACATACCAAATTACATATTTTGAAATTGAATAGAAATGTTCCCGCCAAAACACCCTGTACAAGCCTACTAATCATCTAACATTCCATAGATAATGGGGGTTTACAAGCAAACCGCTGAAGAAAAACGTCCCAGAATACTAGCCCTAACGTACCCTCTTTTTAATTCCACCAAAAAAGACATTGACAATTCGGATTCTGAATCAGAAGACGAATCGACCACAGACAATATGCAAATTTGCGAAAAAATTATCAACGAAACCATAGATAACAAAGATGCAGAAAAGACAATAGATAATGTAGAAAAGGCCACAGATAAAACGAAGACTGTACACATAGAAGATATTGGGGTGTATGAAAATTTGGATGATTTTGAAATGTACGAGAAATTAGAGTGGAGAATAGATGACATGGAAAAGGAATTGTGCTGCAAAATGGATTTAGCAGAAGACATTGATGGTTGTAAAAGGTAATGACAGCTTTAAACTGACAATTTTTTTTATTTTTTTATGTGAAGCGTCGATGCGGTCTAAGATGGAACACGCTTACCTAGAAGGAACCTGTTTACTCTTGATTTGAAGACACTCATATTGTACTATTAAAGTATAAGTACACTTGTACAGGGTTATTTATTTGTAATCAGTCAGAACCCAAAATTATATTTGTCCGGTCTAAACAAAATTAGCTTTGAGACTTGGTGGCAGATTTCCTTAGCAGGAGGTTGTCTAGGTAGGTACCACCGCAGTACCAATTATTCTGCCGCCAAGCAGTAGTGTGTAAACATTACTGTGTTCCGGTTTGAAGGGTATGGCAGGTAGTGAAATTACTGGGTTGTTAAGCAGCGATGCTCTGGACTTTGTTTCGTCACTCAAAGTTCTGTGTATCGCTGCAATGGTCATGGACAGACGTTAACTCTTACCATCAGGAGAGCGTCTTGATCGTCTCATTAATAATAATAATAAATATCATAGGACATAACACACAGCGCCATCCGACCCCAAACTAAGCAGAGCTTGTGTGATGGAAGTCAGATAACTGATAGAATACTTAAATACTTTTTTTTTGTAAATACATACTTATAATACATACAGAACACCCAGACACAGAACAAACATCGATGTTAGTCACATAAATGTTAGTCCTGAGTGGGAATCGAACCCACGCCCTTCAGCTCTCGAAGCAGACACACTACCAATGAACCAACAGGACTGATACTTTTTACATTTAAAAAAATGGCTCGCTTTTGCATAACGTAGGCTCTATTATGATCTGCATTTTTTTTTTCTAGGATAACAGGCCCTGTGACCAAACCAAAAGAGTTGATCATAGAGTATTCTGGCAGATTATCAACGGAACAGTTGCCGACCGACTACGCTGATCTGGAAGACTTCATGAGAGTGAATGTACACAATACTTTGGATTTTCTCAACGATCACAGGTAAAGTGGGGCGGGAGGAGAAGCATCGCATGCGTGCATGTGTGTGTGCGCGTAAGCGCGATCACTCGTAAGGGCTGTCAAAGAAAAAAACCGGCCAAGTGCGAGTGGGACTCGCGCACGAAGGACGCGCGCACTCTATTATTGAGAAGCGAAGCGAAGGACTCTATTATTGAGAATTCCAATGAGGTCCCGGCACTTTTTCATGGAATTACCTCTGTTAAGGTGGTTCGATTTCCATACAAATATTTATTTTCCATTTATGGACAAATGGAGCATAATTTTACAGTGAAATCACAGCTACTGGCATTTATTTAAATAAATAAATAGATAAATATCGTAGGACTATACACACAGCGCCATCTGGCCCCAAACTAAGCAGAGCTTGTACGATGGAAGTCAGATAACTGATAGAATACATAAATACATTTTTTTTAAATACATACTTATAATACATACAGAACATCCAGACACACAACAAACATTTGTTTATTCACAAAATGTTTGCCCTGAGTGGGAATCGAACCCACGCCCTACAGCTCTCAAGGCAGATATACTACCAATGAGCCAACGGGGCTGTCATTTTGGTCTTTATTTGCGGTAAATCACAATTGTTTGAATGAAACATTAGATTATTAGCATAAATATCTGTTTTATTCAAAAATGATAAATTCATCAATTCGATTTTATGCTAATAATCTACTGTTTTATTCAAGCAATTGTGATTTACCGCAAATAAAGATCAAAATAAATGCTAGTAGCTGTGATTTCACTGTAAAATTATGCTCCATTTGTCCATAAATGGCAAAAAATTACTTGTATGGAAATCGTACCACCTTAACCAAGTTTCACTGTATTTATTTAATGTGTTTAAAAATTGTTCCGTAATTCATATTTCAGACATGACCCCACTGAAATCTATGGCGACGATCTCTACGAAGAATTCAAAAGTATCCCCGACCCTACCATAGAGCCCAAGCAGATGTTCAAGGAGTTCCTTTATGTTTTAGACGAATTAGGTGAGACTTTTCAATATAAATTATTTTCTTCCAGGCAAACGAGCTCGTAGACTACGTCTTAAATAAATAAATAATCAATATCGCAGGGCATTACACACAGTGCCATCTGACCCCTATAGTAAGACAGGGCTGTCCAGACATAGACCCGCGGCTTGTGTTCATGCGGCCCGCGACCCAAGTTGTAATCAGTTCCATTCCAGGCTAGGTGTGCTGTACCATCTACAACCGCATCATTTTTTTTTTTTTTTTTAATGTAAAAAAGTATTGAGGCTCACGAGACGCTCTCCTGATGGTAAGAGATAACGCCTGTCCATGACCATTGCAGCGATACACAGAACTTTGAGCAACAAAACAAAGTCCAGGGCATCACTGCTTTGGCGCTCATTACTTTGAGACTAGATGGTTAGTCTCAACAGCCCAGTAATCTCACTTCACATCAGGTGAGCTGTGACCTAGCCTGTCAAACATAAAAAAAAACAGAAAATAGTTTGGATATAATAGATAGATAAATAAAACTCTTTATTATGCACACCATAAACAGAAAAAAAATACCGAGAACAAAAGAACCTTAAGTGGTGGCCTTATCGCTAACAGCGATCTCTTTCAGGCAACCAAGAAAAGAAAAACACTATAGATAACATAAGAAACAGACGGGAGATGTAACACTAATAGAATAGAATCCTTTGCCAAAACATATAATCAATATTTGTGCCCATACTGGACATAGCTACAATTCGGTATACGTAAAGAAAAAAAAAACTTTACTGGTTCCAAAACCATTTCGAAATAGTACATTTCTGTACAATATTTTTATGTTTAAAACTCTATAAACTATGAGGTAAGGTTTATTTTAATAAAAAAACCTAAATCAAAGTTGCCTTTCAATTGATGTCTCATGACGTCACCTCGTCGGGCAACTTCCATAGACTAAAAAAGCAATGGCAAACGAAAACAAAATTTGTCAATGTCAAGTCAACGGCGATCATAATAATCTCTTCAATACACATACATCGAGTTGTTTTGTTTTTCGCTGTATTGATACAAATATCTGGATTATTTTACTTTAAACGTTATTTGGACTCTGATATCGCTTTTATGACATGAGATTTGTTTACTTCATGTCATGAATTGTAAAAACCGAAGAC
The DNA here is from genome assembly GCA_905404145.2 of Biston betularia. Classification (NCBI taxonomy): domain Eukaryota; kingdom Metazoa; phylum Arthropoda; class Insecta; order Lepidoptera; family Geometridae; genus Biston; species Biston betularia. The sequence continues at coordinate 2,665,311 of FR989892.1, read as the reverse complement.
GTGACAGAATAGCTTTACAGCTTTAGCCTGCCCGATGGGGCAAATTAAAAATAAAATTTGTCAGTTCTGTTGTCAAAGTTAATCAAATGTATTTGTATACTTTTTTGTTATATATGGCAAAGGCATATTCTACATATTCAGCCTACCTCATGACGTCATAACTATAAAAAGTTTGAAAACGTATTAAATTAAACTACCGAATAGAAAACCAAATTATTCAAATTAGTTTCATAAAATAAAGTTTACCATTGGTAAAAAATATAAACGATGAATTAATAAACGTATAAAGAAATGATTACCCCATATTTTTTTCCCTGTAACTATTTTACTGAAAATATTGTTTTCTGCGGCCCTCCAACTTATGTGGTAAATTTATTTTAAGGTATGACATTTGAACACTTGGACAGTCCTTTACCCAGGGACATCCTTAATGAATACCACCCGCCACGGGGTGTTCCATTTCAAAACTTTTAGTCGGGGTAACGGGCACGCTTGCGCATTCGTCCGCTACCTCGACAGTCACCATCTGGACTCCTTCTCCGGGAACTACTGCTCCACCCGGCCTGATGACGATGTATGGGAACACCACATACATCGTTCATCCTCGGGAAACTCATTCATGGGCGACAGGTTCCCCGAACCTATTACCTTGAGATCAGTACACTTGGACAGTCCTATCCTAAGATATTTATTCATGTGAATTAATTAAATAGATTGGAACCCCTTTCAGGCCCGTACGCAGCTGACAAAGCAGCTTTTCACTTACTGATGAAACTAGAGAAGTCTAAAATTAAAGTCCCTTACGAACGTCACTTTCTTCTATTGAGACTTTGCACATCAGTCTTTGTAAAAATCAGATGCTACGCTGAACAAACTTTCAACAAATACCTAAGCGATTGGGACACGATCAGGACATTCTCAACACCGAAGCTGTTGAGATTTGTAGAGATTTTGGAAAAGTTCACACCGCCCGATCCTAAAGAGAATACAGCATCGGAAAACATTGAAATGGTCAACTTGGTTGAGGCGAAAAAAATAGAGGATAACACTTGCGCTGAGAGCAGTTCCAAAGAAACTTCCAGTATTAATGAAAACTCTGAGGATGATTCCAAAAGTTTCAAAGAAGATTCTAAAGATGGTTCCGATGATGTGAAAGACTCTAATACCAAGATAAATGCAAATAAAATGCTTTATGATATAGAGCAGTGCGATTTTACAACGTTGGGTGATAAAATTGAGGACAAATTGAACAGTTTTAAAGCCAATTTGAAAGATTTGGAAGCTGATTCTCCGCAAGGATCGCTCCGGGGTCAAGGTCTTGGGGAAAAGCAGAATAGCAATGTGAGTAGCATCTATGATTAGACGGGACTAGCTGCGCCCCGCGCACCCGCTACATGTTTTCAGGATATAAAGTAGCCTATGTTAATCCAGGGTCTCGGCTACCTCCATACATGGTGGTGGATCTCCTTAGCAGGAGGTCGTCTAGGTAGGTACCACCGCAGTACCAGTTATTCTGCCGCTAAGCAGTAGTGTGTAAACATTACTGTGTTCCAGTTTGAAGGGTGCTGCAGCTAGCGAAATTACTGGGCTGTTGAGACTAACTCTATCAAAAGTCTCAAAGTAATGAGCGTCAAAGCAGTGATGCCCTGGACGTTGTTTTGGTACTCAAAATTCTGTGTATCGCTGCAATGGTCATGGACAGGCGTTATCACTTACCATCAGGAGAGCGTCTCGTTCGTCTCATTACTTTTACATTAAAAAAAAACCAAACCATAGCATGGTGGTAGAGTACTCTCTAGTACTCGGCTGGCTAGCTACCACCCTCAAGTTGAAAATCTGCCGCCAAGCATCTAACGGTGTGTTGCAGCAGCCTCGCTTGAAAGCCAGTTCCATTCCATAGGTGTGCTTTACCATCTTCGACCACACCTTCACTTAACATCAGGTGAGCTGTGGTCAAAGACCTAGCCTGCCAACAATAAAAAAAAACGGTATTTTGTGCTCTTATTTTTCGGGCCGTTTTTCTAGGGTTATTATTGATCGAAGGATTTCATAGTTTTTTGTTTCCTTTACAGGTGTTAAACTTCCGCGTGGGCCGCACGTGCGGTCGCCGCTGGGCGCGCGCCCGCGGTCGCGCTCGTGGCAACGCGCGGCTGCAGCCGCCAGCCGCGCACACGCTTTGCGGCATTTGCTTCCTGCAACACTCTCTGATGGCCAAGATTCTCTTCATGTTGTGTGTGGTAAGTTGTAAAAGTTGGGGCACAGATAAAAAAAAATATCGTAGGACATTACACACAGCGCCATCTGACAAATACAAATACAAATACTTTATTGATAACACCAATGTTACAAGTCACTTCAAAATTTTAAACATGTCATTAAATGGGTTTTAAAACAGTGATTACATGTCAATATAAAAAAATATTGTCAATATACAAATATGTAAATACCAAAACAATGTTGTCAAAATTAAAATAACATGACAAAAAAATCACCCACAAATTGACCCCAAACTAAGCAAAGCTTGTGCTATGGAAGTCAGAAAACTGATAGAATACTTAAATATTTGTCTTTTGTAAATACATACAGACACCCAGACACAGAACAAACATTTGTTTTGTATCACAAAATGTTTGGCCTGGGTGGGAATCGAACCCACGCCCCTCAGCTCTTGAAGTAGATTTGCTGCTAATGAGCCAACAGGGCTGTCTGATACTTATAATACGTACAGAACAGCTAGTATAGGATTTATAAGTTATGTGTACATTAAGTTGAAAGGGTGTCTTTGAAACAATTTTTACCATAGGCGGAATTCTCTTTGGCTCGTATATCCTAATTAATCCCACTAAGTTTGTAAGTATGTTTGTTACATTCACGTAAAAAACTTTTTATACCGAAAACATGTAGCCGGTAACACCGCGGGGCGCAGCTAGTACTTATAATAAATCCAGGACACCCAGACACAAAAATTTGTTTGTACCACAAAATATTTATCCTGGGTGGGAATCGAACCCAGGCCCTTCAGATCTTGGAGCAGACATACTATCAATTAACCAACTGGGCTGTCATGGCTGTCAAGTCTGTCATAAATCCCACTAATGTTCACATTTGTAATATTAGTGGGATTTATTTTATTTTTCAAAGATGGTCGGTGATTTCCTCATTTATGATTCGACCAATTGTTATTTGACGAAAACACAATTCGAGACGTCCATTTCTATGCTATCGACTTTTTAAAGATAAATAAATAAATATCATAGGAAATTAAACACAGCACAAAGTTCAAGTATCTGGGCCATTGGGTATCCGAGACGCTCGAGGACGATCTAGACATTGAGAGGGAGCGCAGGGCGTTGTCTGTTCGGGCTAACATGCTGGCTCGTAGGTTTGCACGGTGCACTGAACAAGTGAAAGCTACATTATTTCGAGCGTATTGTCAGTCATTTTACACGTGCAGCCTATGGGTCAAGCACTCAAAAAAGTCTTACAACACCTTGCGCGTCCTGTACAATAACGCTTTCAGGGCGCTGATGAAGCTGCCGCGCTCGTGTAGCGCATCGGGGATGTTTGTAGATGGGATTATTATTATTCCAGTTATTTATTTCTTTTCTTAATTTTTAAATTTTTTTACATTACATATATATAAAAAAAAACATAAATAATATAAAAAAACTTAAAAACTAGGGTGCCGCCGGCAGTGGGGCAGGGCTCAAGCTGCCGGTGGTTAGGGCTGCAGAGTGAGGAACCTCCTCACAATGCGCGCCGTGTCAAGGATCGCTGCCTTTTGAAGCTGACCCTTGACCCAACCGTCTAGCGAGAGTCTCTTGAGATGTTGGTCGAGACTCTTCGCTATAAGACCGTTTACCGTGACGACTATCGGGACAATGATCGTCGAATCAACATCCCACATGGCGGTTATCTCGTGAGCCAAGTCAAGGTACTTGCTGAGCTTGTCCTTCTCGGCCTTCACGAGATTCTCGTTTGTAGATGGGATTATTATTATAGTGTTGTTACATTTTTTTTCTCTCGTCAGACGAGGAGGCTACGCTTTTCACGGGCTTTTGGCCAAGCGAAAAGTTGATAGTAATTCACTGGTTTAGCGATAAAAATTTCCGAACAATACGACAGGTATTCAGGATAACAGCTTTTTGTAGTTGAATGGATGTGTTTCTATGTATGTTTAGTGTTTCTAGACTTGTGAATAGTGTGTAAGGAATGACGCCTGTAGTAGATAAAATAATCGGGATGGTTTTGACTGTGTCTACTTTCCACTGCGTTTTAATTTCTATTGCTAGGTCTGTGTATTTTGTGATTTTATCAGAGTATGCAGCAGTCACATTATGTGTGTTAGGAATCGCTACATCTATGAGGTAAACTATTTTATTTTGTTTGTCGTGAAGAGTGATGTCAGGTCTGTTGAAGTGAATGGTTTTGTCTGTTAGGATAGTTCTGTCCCAATACAGTTTGTAGTTAGTTGAATCATGTATTATTTCAGGTGTGTATTTGTAATAAGGTACTTTTTCTTGTATGAATTTGTATTTAATTGCTAGAAATTGGTGAATAATGGCTGCCACTTGGTCGTGGCGGTGTTTATAATCTGTTTGTGTGATTGTTCTGCAGGCTCCTGTTATGTGTTGAATAGTTTCGGAGTTGCTATGACAATGTCGGCATAGATCAGAATGTAGAGTATTGTCACGGATGATGTGTTTCCTGTAGTTGCGTGTGTCTATAATTTGGTCCTGTATGGCTAACATGAAACCCTCTGTCTCTGGAAAAAGATCGCCTGACTTGAGCCACGCGTTCGACGCAATTTTGTCGACATTTGGGTCCAACAAGTCTCGGCGATGTCTCCCATGAAGAGATTTTTGAAGCCAGGAACTGAGTTTTTCTGTATCTGTAGTTATCTTTTCGTTTTTTTGAGCATTGGGATCATTTAAATTTAATGGTGTTAGTTTTATATCTGCTATAACTGATGCTTTATGCAGTTCAGATCTTTGGGTCTGTTCGTGAAAATAGCTGCGTAGCGACGTGATTTGCTTATTGTGTAAGTTTTGAATGTCTATCAGACCTCTCCCTCCTTCTAATATTATTATTACAGCGCCATCTGACCTCAAACTAAGCAAAGCTTGTACTATGGAAGTCAGATAACTGATAGAATACTTAAATATTTTTCTTTTGTAAATACATACTTATAATACATACAGTACACCCAGACACAGAACAAACATTTGTTTATATCACAAAGTGCTTGTCCTGGGTGGGAATCGAACCCACGCCCTTCAGCTCTTGGAGCAGACGTACTACCAATGAACCAACAGGGCTGTCAAATTAACAACTGTTGTTACCGAAAACACAATTCGAGACGTTCATTTCTATGCTAACGACTTTTCAAAGATGATTGATTGATTGATTGATTGATTAACTCTTTATTGCACACACTAAAAAAACAATACAGAAGAAATAAAATTAATTAATTGGGGTAACAACTGGCGACGTTATCGCTAAAAGCGATCTCTTCCAGGCAACCGTAGGACGGACAGGATCAGAGGAAGAAAAATACGGTCGGTGATCGAGCGCTGTGAACATGTTTCTCTTCGCAGGACTTGTCGCGGTGTAAGCCTTCGCTGTCGTACCTTCGTTGCCAGTACTGCGCGGCGGAGCCTTCCGACGGTGAAGACTCCAGGGAGGCGGCGCGCCAGGGGAAACGGCACGAGGACGTGTTAAAAAAGTAAGTTTTGATACACAAAAGCCCAGTTACGCTGTTGTGCAGTTATGCTGAAGTGAGCCCCTGTTTTGTGACTGTTTGTCTCTGTTTATTGTTTTTGTTCTTGTAGCGATGATAGCTCAGTGGTTAGCGGGATCGGTTCGCATGCAGAAGGGCGTGGTTTCAAACCCCAACAATGAGCTTGAACTGCTGGTGAAGGAAAATGTCTCCCCCATCTTTAAAAGAGGATTTTCAAGTATAGCGCCCTCCTTGTCGCTCTCTGCCGTTTTCGTTCTCTCAGCGACGACACTGAAAATTAGAGAGATATGAAAGGTGATAGCTCAGTGGCTAGCGCGGCCGGTTCACATGCCGAAAGGCGTGGGTTCAAACCCCAACAATAAGCTAAAACTGAAAACATCGTGAGAAAACCATAGCATGGTGGTAGGGTACTTTCTAGTACTCGGCTGGCTAGCTACCACCCTCAAGTTGAAAATCTACCGCCAAGCATCTAACAGTGTGTTCCGGCAGCCTCACTTGAAGCCAGTTCCATTCCAGGCTTGGTGTACTTTACCATCTTTGACCACACCGTCACTTAACATCAGGTGAGCTGTGGTCAAACATCTAGCCTACTTATAATACATACAGAACACACATTTGTTTATTCACAAAATGTTTACCCTGAGTGGGAATCGAACCGTACCCTACAGCTCTCAAGGCAGATATACTACCAATGAGCCAACGGGGCCGTCAATACAAACAAATCTTTCCTCTTTATAATAGAATAGATATTTTAGCCTATATTATATATTTCAGTCTATTGAAGTTGATTGGATGAAATTTGGCTCGAATCCCTTCCGCCCAAACGTCTCACCTAATTAAATTAAATTTTATTTCATATGATTATATGGAAAGATGGAAGGCGGTGGAAAGATGAGCTCGATGCCCACAATAAAGAGTGGACCACAACAGCACACAACAGAGAGGTGTGGAAGGGGGGGAGAGAGGCCTTTGCCCAGCAGTGGGACAAAATGGGCTAAATAATAAATAATAATAATAATGATTATATATTTATTTATTTTGTTTTTTTTTAGGAATTGCTCAGTGCTGAAAATCAGCGCTGTGGAGTAATTCCCAGCACAATTGCTGAGCGCTGACCTTTTTTTTTCCTTGTTAATGCACCAGCCACTGCAGCGATAACCCGCTTATTGTCTTGTCAAATTTGTTGTCTTTTTGTTGATATGTATCTTTTTATTTGTGTTTTGTTTGTACTTATCTGTTGTTGTGTCTAAAAAATAAATGTTTTTCTTTCTTTTTAATATACACCAACGGCCAGCTTAGGCAGTGTCTCACTCCGATGCATCATTCCTCCTGCAATTAAATCATACCGAATTTAAAAAAACCATTAAATTTTTTTTGGAAAACAATCCATTTTACAAATTATGTGAATATATGTCAATGAGGTTCTCGGAATCCTCATTTATGTGTAGTACATGAACGGAGCCTCCGCTGTAGTGTGTTCGTTGTTAATTACTCGTATAGGTATAGTTTCATTCATTAAAGTGTAATCGTAAGGTTTTTTTTGGTACATGTGACTTGCCTTTAACATTATTGTTATTTATGGCCAATAAATATTACTGATTTACTGATTTACTGATTAGTGTAACAGAGAAGGATAGAAACGGCGTAAACACCAAGTTTATAATTCTAATTTGCTTGCGTTGTTCCCAGGTTCAGGATGCACGAATGTAATCTTCTGTTGACCACCTCTGTGTTGGAAGAAGGAATCGACCTGCCCCGGTGTAACTTGGTCCTGCGCTGGGATCTCCCAACCTCGTGAGTATTCTTTATTCTTATTCTATCTTTTTATATGCTTGACCTTTTAGGCTGTGTTTTAGCTTTTTTATTAGGGTTCCGTACCCAAAGGGTAAAAACGGGACCCTATTACTGAGACTTCGCTGTCCGTCCGTCTGTCACCAGGCTGTATCTCAAGAACGGTGATAGCTAGACAGTTGTAATTTTCACAGATGATGTATTTCTATTGCCGCTATAACGACAAATACTAAAAATAAAATAAAATAAATATTTAAGGGGGCTCCCATACAACGAACTTGATTTTTTTTGCCGTTTTTTACTGATAATGAAAAGATTAAAAAAAAAGGAAAAAAGTAGCCTATGTCACCCGGGGATAGTGTAGCTTCCCAACGGTGAAAGAATTTTTGAAATCAGTCCAGTAGTTTCGGAGCCTATTCAATACAAACAATTTTTTTATTCCTGTATTCCCACGGGAACGGGAATTACGCGGGTGTCACCGCGAGGCGTCCGCTAGTACGCAATAAATGGAATTGAATTGAAAGAAAGAAAGAAAACATTTATTTTGACACACATAACACTACAACAACAACAAAAAAAACACTACAAATAAAAGATTAGAAAACATAATAAATAATTCAATTAGAAAGAAAACATCATCTCCATCTTCGACCACACTTCACTCAACATCAGCTGAGCTGTGGTCAAACACCTAGGCTGTCAAACATTAAAAAAACATTTCTTTTTGTCATAATAGGTACCGCTCGTACGGGTTATGTCGGGCCAGGGCGCGCGCGCCTCGCGCTGCCGCGGCCGTCATGTGCTCACACTCATCTGATATGATGCTGCACAACTTGGCCACTTACACTGAGCTCGACCAGGTGAGATAAATAAATAAATAAATATCGTAAGACATTACACACAGCGCCATCTGACCCCAAACTAAGCAAAGCTTGTACTATGGAAGACAGATAACAGATAGAATACTTCAATGACAGCCCTGTTGGCTCATTGGTAGTATATCTGCCTTGAGAGCTGTAGGGCGTGGGTGCGATTCCCACTCAGGGCAAACATTTTGTGAATAAACAAATGTTTGTTCTGTGTCTGGGTGTACTGTATGTATTATAAGTATGTATTTACAAAAAAAAACTATTTAAGTATTCTATCAGTTATCTGACTTCCATAGTACGAGCTTTGCTTAGTTTGGGGTCAGATGGCGCTGTTTTTTATTTTTTAGCCCTACGATATTGATTATTATTTAAATTGTTTTTAATTTTTAATTGTGATTTACCGCAAATAAAGACCAAAATAAATGCCAGTAGCTGCGATTTCACTGTAAAATTATGCTCCATTTGTCCATAAATGGCAAAAAATTATTTGTATGGAAATCGAACCACCTTAATAGTCAGTCAATCTTTGTTTTTAATAGGTTTTTTTTTCTTTGTATATGATCGCCAAATATCACGTCTTCGGATATCGTAGGTGTCTCACCAGTCATGCTGTATATAACTATGTTATATATTGGCGGCAGAATATCTGTTATTGCGGCGGGAACTACCTAGAAGACTACTTTCTAAAGTATTTACGTTCATTTCAGCTTATAACTCGCAAATGTGGGTGTGGCGTTCAAGACGAACCTACACCAGAAGAAGAAGCCTATGCAGACACGTTTACACCCTACGTCAAACCTTACACACCAATAGAACACACGCAGACAAAAACATTCTGCAATTGTAGTGCGAAAGCTGAAAAAAATCTAGAAAACCGTATGAGAAAAATCCAAATAGATGCGGCGAAAAGCACCGAAGGAATAGCTGAAACTGTATCTAGAACAATTGACAATGTATCTACACCAATTGACAATGTATCTAATCCAATTGACAATAAATCTGAAGCAATCGACAATGAATCTACACCAATTGACAATGTATCTAATCCAATTGACAATAAATCGGAAGCAATCGACAATGTATCAGAAACAATTGAACGTGTAACTGAAAGTTATGAAAATGCTGTTACGAATACGGTTCAAAGAGAAACAACTCCAAGTGTTGACAATAAAACAATTGAAAATGCTACAAATTTGTCATTCGCCTCAAATCATTTAGTGAACGTCTCGAAATTGATTGAAAACGTTTCTAAGACAATTGAAAATGTATCTGAATCAATTGATAGTATTTCTGAAGCAATTGATTGCATAGATAGTGATGTTAGAAAAACAACTGACACTTCAATGGAAAGTGTTAATAATGATGATGATGATGATGATGATGATAATGATGTTCTCAGTGATAATTTGAAAAATGTAAAAATATCATGTGTTGAAAGTGATACTGCTGGTGATAGTGACTTGAAGTGTTCTTGCGGCAATAGTGAAATGAAAGATTCTGAAGTTGCCAGCGTGGACATGAGCAATGCCATTGCGCTTATAAATAGGTAAGGTTTTTTTTTAGTCATGTTATTTTAATATATTGACAATATTGATTTGGTATTGACATATTTTATATTGACAATATTTTTTTTTATATTGACATGTTTGGATATTGACATACCTTATTTTGACATGTAATCAGTGTTTTAATACCCATTTAATGACATGTTTAAAATTTTGAAGTGATTTGTAACATTGGTGTTATCAATAAAGTATTTGTATTTAGTTTGCCATACACCACAACTTTTTAAATACTAGAATTTTTTTTATGGGTAATACAGACCGATTAAGTCATCGTAAATGTCTAATCAGAATTTTTGTTTACTTCATAAATAAATATCGTAGGACATTACACACAGCACCATCTGACCCCAAACTAAGCAGAGCTTGTGTGATGGAAGTCAGATAACTGATAGAATACATAAATACTTTTCTTTTGTAAATACATACTTATAATACATACAGAACACCCAGACACAGAGCAAACATTTGTTTATTCACAAAATGATTGCCCTGAGTGGGAATCGAACCCACGCCCTACAGCTCTCAAGGCAGATATACTACCAATGAGCCAATGGGGCTGTCGAAATGACAAAGTCATTACTAGTCAAAACTTTCGGGAATCCTGCCTAAAATTATGGACATAGCACTCGTTTACTACAAAGAATACTATCCCCGGAGCAGCTGGCGGGAACCAATGGCGGCTTTCATTGAAATATTGCTAAAACATGTTGTTTCTCTCTCGCACTCGTGCGCGAGGCTCCCGCTGCAGGCGCGCGCTTGCTGCGTGATTTATGAATGAACTTGCGACGGACTAGGTTTAGGTAGAATAATAAGAATTTGACAGCCCTTTTGGGTCATAGCATATCTGCCTTAAGAGCTGAAGGGCGTGGGTTCGATTCCCGCTCAGAACAAACATTTTATGTATCAACAAATGTTTGTTCTGTGTCTGGGTGTCCTGTATATATATATTATAAGTATGCATTTACAACAAAAAAAAGTAAATATGTATTATGTATTCTATCAGTTATCTGACTTCCATCACACAACCATTTACTTGGTGGTAGATCTCCTTAGCAGGAAGTCGTCTAGGTAGGTACCACCGCAGTACCAGATATTCTGCCGCTAAGCAGTAGTGTGTAAACATTACTGTGTTCCGGTTTGAAGGGTACTGCAGCTAGCGAAATTACTGGGCTGTTGCGACTAACCATCGAAAGTCTCAAAGTAATGAGCGCCAAAGCAGCGATGCCCTGGACTTTGTTTTGCTACTCAAAGTTCTGTGTATCGCTGCAATGGCCATGGACAGGCTTTATCTCTTACCATCAGGAGAGCGTTTCGTTCGTCTCATTACTTTTTACATAAAAAAAAACAAGCTCTGCTTAGTTTGGGGTCAGATGGCGCTGCGTGTAATGCCCTATGATTATTATACGTATATGTATATAATATTTAATAACCAGAAATATTCTAGGCAAGCGTGCTCCATCTTGGACCGCAACGTCACTTAACATCAAGTGAGATGGCGGGCAAACGTAAGACGATTTCTTAGAAAAAAAAAAGTTTTATTTAGTTAAGATTTTGTCAATAAATTATTTTCTATCAGCTACTTATTTATGTGTCAGGTACTGTGCCAAACTACCATCGGATACGTTCACGCGGCTCGCGGCGTCGTGGTGGTGTGAACGGATTCGACTCCCGGCCGCGACACGTGACTCCTATGTCTGCACGCTGCGACTACCGCTCAACTGTCCCCTCAAATATAACATAGTCGTGAGTATATGGCTTTTTAGCGTTCCGTACCCAAAGGGTAAAAACGGGACCCTATTACTGAGACTTCGCTGTCCGTCGGTCCGTCCGTGCGTCCGTCTGTCACCAGGCTGTATCTCAAGAATGGTGATAGTTAGACAGTTGAAATTTTCACAGATGATGTATTTCTGTTGCAGCTATAACAGCAAATACTAAAAAAACAGAATAAAATAATTATTTAAGGGGGCTCCCATACAACAAACGTGGTTTTTGCTGTTTTTATAGATAATGGTACGGAACCCTTCATGTGCGATTCAGTCTCGCACTTGGCCGGTTTTTCAAAAACCGCTCGATCGATTTCTATGCGTTTTATATTGTATTTTTTTTTTTTTTTTTATGGTTGACAGGCTAGATGTTTGACCACAGCTCACCTGATGTAAAGGTGTGATCGAAGATGGTAAAGCACACCTAGCCTGGAATGGATTCTCATTTCTATCAGGAGAGTTATATTCGTCTCATTGCTTTTAAATAAAAGTATACGTTCTCGTTTTCAGGGTCATCCGATGCCGACTCGAGTTCTAGCGAGGCGGATGGTAGCACTCCAAGCTTGCAGAATACTTCACAAGTCTGGCGAACTTGACAACCAGCTAATGCCCATAGGTATGTATCTGTTAAATCTGTTTAATTGGTGGTAGATCTCCTTAGCAGGAGGTCGTCTAGGTAGGTACCACCGCAGTACCAGTTATTCTGCCGCTAAGCAATAGTGTGTAAACATTACTGTGTTCCGGTTTGAAGGGTTACTGCAGCTAGCGAAATTACAGGGCTGTTGAGGCTAACCATCGAAAGTCAAAGTAATGAGCGCCAAAGCAGCGATGCCCTGGACTTTGTTTTGTTACTCAAAGTTCTGTGTATCGCTGCAATGGTCATGGACAGGCGTTATCTCTTACCATCAGGAGAGCGTCTCGTACGTCTCATTACTTTTGACATAAAAAAAAACCCAGAAAGTCTTCCAGCGTTTATCCAGAATTAATTTTGAAACTTGTACAAGAACAAACGATTCAAGTTGGTTGAAAACATTTATTAAACAAAATGAAAAAAAAAACCTTAAATTAATATTATTTACAAAATTTCTACAAAAAACTTAGCCTAAAAATATAGAGGATGGACATGTGGCCAGAATGCTGGCAGCATTGCCACGCTGGATGGCAATGCTTAGCTTTTGACCAAAGTAGATACCAGCATTCTGGTCACATGAAGCCTCCTCTAAAAGTTGTTAGAATTGAAAAATTGTTGTTGTTGTATTCCAGGCTAGGTGTGCTTTACCATCTTCGACCACATCGTCACATAACATCAGGTGAGTTGTGGTCAAACACCTAGCCTGTCAACCATTAAAAAAAAAAAGGCCGAGACTCCATCCACGCACGCTCGTAATTTTTTTTACTTTAAATAGATCTACGTTTGGCCACCAACTCGCCTAATGTAAAGCGACGGTAAAGGATGGAGCACGCTCATCTTTTTTGCATGGCGGTAGCGTACTCTCTAGTACTCGGCTGGCTAGCTACCACCCTCAAGTTGAAAATCTGCCGCCAAGCATCTAACGGTGTGTTCCGGCGGCCTCACTTGAGAGCCAGTTCCATTCCAGTCTGGGTGTGCTTTACCATCTTCGACCACACCTTCACTTATCATCAGGTGAGCTGCGGTCAAACACCTAGCCTGTCGACCATTAAAAAAAACTAATTTGACATAACTTTAAAAATATTTGATAGTTTGTTTATTTGTTACGCTTTCACGTGTAAACTACTCAACGGATCTAGGTGAACTTTAGGCCCTGGAATAAGGCACGGGATACTTGTCATCATCATCATCATCCATCACCACGCGGGTGAAGCCGTGGAGCGCAGCCTAGTGTTTATATAAATAAAATAAAATAAATATTGGAGGACATTAAACACTGCCATCTAGCCCCAAACTAAGCAAAGCTTGTACTATGGGAACCAGATAACTGATAGTATACTTAAATAAAAAGACATCCCTGTTGGTTCATTGGTAGAATGTCTGCTTCAAGAGCTGAAGGGCGTGGGTTCGATTCCCACCCAGGACAAACTTTGTGATACAAACAAATGTTTGTTCTGTGTCTGGGCTGTTCTGTATGTATTTACAAAAAAATATATATTTAAGTATTCTATCATTTTATAGATAGATAGATATATAACTCTTTATTGTGCACATCATAAATAGAAAAGAGTACAGAGAACAAAAAACCTTATTAACTAGTGCCACAAGTGGCGGCCTTGTCGCTAACAGCGATCTCTTCCAAGCAACCAAGAAAAGAAAAATACATAGAAAGAAAAATATAAATATTTTATCTGAGTTATCTGACTTCCATAGTACAAGCTTTGCTTAGTTTGGAGTCAGATGGCGCTGTGTGTAATGATATTTATCATTTATTTTTACGTTTTTTGTAAATACATACTTGTAATACATACAGTACACCCAGACACAGAACAAACATCGATGTTAGTCACACAAATGTTAGTCCTGAGTGGGAATCGAACCCACGCCCTATATATTGTAACGTTTCTTGGTTTGTAGGCAAGGAGAATTTCAAAGCGGCAGAATTGGAAGCGGCGAATCCGTTCAACGCAGCTGGAAATGTGGAGAGAGACAACGACGACTCCGGCCGCCCTGGCACCACCAAGCGGAGACAATACTATTATAAAAGGGTAACATTGACGAGTATTTCAAACTTAAAGATTATTGAATTACTAGTAAGTAATTATGATTTTTTTGTCATGTCATTTTAATATATTGACAATATTGTTTTGGTATTGACATATTTTTATATTGACAGTATTTTATATTGACAGTATTTTTATATTGACAATATTTTTTGTATTGACATGTTTGGTTGGATATTGACATACCTTATTTTGACATGTAATCAGTGTTTTAAAACCCATTTAATGACATCTTTAAAATTTTGAAGTGACTTGTAACATTGGTGTTATCAATAAAGTATTTGTATTTGTAAGTTACGGACACGGATTTAAAAAAAAACTTTTTTTTTTTAAATGTTTTTAATGTTTTGCAGGCTAAGTGTTTGAACAGCTCACCTGATGTTAAGTGACTGGCTCTCAAGTGAGGTCCGGCAGCCTCATACACTGTTAGATATGATAGCAATGATAGCTCAGTGGTTAGCGCGGTAGGTTCGCATGCCGAAGGGCGTGGGTTCAAACCCCAACAATGAGCTTGAGCTGCCGGTGAAGGAAAACATCGTGAGGAAACCATAGCATGGTGGTAGGGTGCTTTCTAGTACTCGGCTGGCTAGCTACCACCCTCAAGTTGAAAATCTGCCGCCAAGCATCTAACGGTGTGTTCCGGCAGCCTCACTTGAGAGCCAGTTCCATTCCAGGCTAGGTGTGCTTTACCATCTTCGACCACACTTTCACTTGACATCAGGTGAGCTGTGGTCAAACATCTAGCCTGTCAACCATTAAAAAAAAAAAACGATGTTGCTTTTTTAAGCTTCTAGCTGACTTTTTTTATCTATCTATCGTCCTTTGCAGACAGCGGGCGCGTTTATCGATTGCCAACCAGTGATAGATTCCAGCGACACGGAAATAGACTCTCCGCATGGCGGGAAAGAAACTAAAACTGGTGAAACGAAGAAAACAGGACGTGAAACAGGTATTTCATTAAACTAGCTTTGAATAACGCAAAAAGTTTTGTAGCGATGATATAATGATAGGTTAGCGCGGTTGGTTCACACGCGGAAGGGCGTAGGTTCAAAACCTTAACAATAATCTTTTGTTGCTCGTGAAGGAAAACGTTGTGAAGAAACCATAGCATAGCTTCATAAGGCTGCCGAAACTTTAACTGGCTGCCCGAAATTTCACTTGGCTGCTGAAACTTCATTTGGCTGCCGTAACTTCACTTGGCTGCCGAAACTTGATAAGGCTGCCGAAACATCATTTGGCTGCCGAAACTTCACTTGGCTGCTGAAACTACACTAGGCTACGTTAACTGCACTAAGCTGCCGAAACTTCACCTGACTGCCGAAACTTTACTGACTGCCGAAACTACATAAGGCTTCCGAAACATCACTTGGTTGCCGAAACTTCATTTGGCTGCCGAAACTTCAAAAATAGAAATAAAAACAATCTAAGTTTAATTTTAAATTACGTTGCTACGAATAGAACCTGCTCGCCCAAACGTGTCCATAAGGCTGGGCAAAGCTGAAAGAATCCCACTAATATTATAAATGTGAAAGTTTGGATGGATGTTTGTTACTCTTTCACGCAAAAACTACTGAACGGATTTGGACGAAATTTGGTATGAAGGTAGCCGAGACCCTAGATTAACACATAGGCTACTTTTTGTCCCGGAAACATGTAGCAGGTAACACCGCGGGGCGCAGCTAGTTAATTTATACTAGTAGTTACTAGTTAGTAGTTAGTGCACTAGTTTTATATTTAGTTTTTTTAGGCTAGGTGTTTGGCCACACCTTCACTTGACATCAGGTGAGCTGTGGCCAAACACCTAGCCTGTCAAACATAAAAAAAAAAAAATGATTGCATTTTCAGAAGGGAAGCGAAACATGCTATACGCTATAGTATCGTCATTGTGGTGCGCGTTACCGGAGCGATACAACACTAGGGGTCGCCGCTTGCACGCGCCGCAGAACGCGACTCAAGCCCTGGGCATCCTCATGGCGAGAACGGAACCCACTAAGTAAGTTTGTCTGGTACAAGCTTTGTTTAGTTTGGGGATTGACAGCCCTGTTGGCTCATTGGTGGCATGTCTGCTTCAAGAGCTGTGGGGCGTGGGTTCGATTCCCACCCAGGACAAGCATTTTGTGACATAAAACCAAATGTTTGATCTGTGTCTGGGTGTACTGTACGTATTTACAAAAAAAAAAATATTTAAGTATTCTATCAGTTATCTGACTTCCATAGTACAAGCTTTGCTTAGTTTGGGGTCAGATGGCGCTGTGTGTAATGTCCTACGATATTTATTATTATTTTTTTTTTATTTTTATTTGTTAATTTATTCAATCAATTAGTACCGCATACTTAACGAATTACAGGTAATCAGTGTTCTGATTGTTGACATAGCTCAGCGTATTAGCAAGCTGAAGTGGCAATGGGCTGGACATATCTGTCGCAGAACCGATAACCGCTGGGGTAGACGTGTTCTAGAGTGGAGACCGCGTATTGGCAAGCGTAGCGTAGGACGCCCTGATACTCGATGGAGTGACGATATACGTAGGACAGCTGACGGTGGATGGAAGCGAAAAGCCGAAGATAGGGCTGAGTGGCGTGTCTTGGGAGAGGCCTATGTCCAGCAGTGGACTAGTATAGGCTGATGATGATGATGATGATGATGAGTGTTCTAAAACTCATTTAATGACATGTTAATAATTTTGAAGTGACTTTTAACATTGGTGTTATCAATAAAATATTTGTATTTGTAAACCAGTGTGGACGGAAACACCGACCGTGGGCTCCACAAGCCTCCCACCAAGGTGACCCCTGTTGGAAGCTTGTTTTTTAATTATTTTTTTTTTTTAATGAAAAAATTAATGTGACGAACGATACGCTCTCCTGATGGTAAGAGATAACGCCTGTCCATGACCATTGCAGCGATACACGGAACAGCTTTGGCGCTCATTACTTTGAGACTTTCGATGGTTAGTCTCAACAGCCCTGTAATTTCGCTAGGTGCAGTACCGTTGAAACCGGAACACAGTAATGTTTGTACACTACTGCTTAGCGGCAGAATAACTGGTACTGCGGTGGTACCTACCTAGACGACCTCCTGCTAAGGAAATCTACCACCAAGTAAATAAAGGTCACGATCAGCCGAACACTGTTTTTTTCTTCTAATGTAAAAATAATGATACGAACAAAACATTTTACTGATTGTAACCTGGCTGCTTCAAACCGGAACACAGTAATGTTTACACACTACTGCTTAGCGGCAGAATAACTGGTACAACAGTTACAACAGTCTGGCCTACCCTTCAAACATACAATATTCTGCTAAAAAGATCTATCACCTAGGTAAATGACCACACCTTCACTTAACATCAGGTGAGCTGTGGTCAAACATCTAGCCTGTCGACCACAAAAAAAATGTTTTCAGTTTGCAGATACCAGCTTTTCCTGTGTACACGCGGTCGGGGGAAGTCCGTGTTTCCATTGAACACGTGCCCAACGCGGACACGCGTGTCTCACCGCGTCGCGGGCGACTCGTTCGCAGGTCAGTATT
The DNA here is from genome assembly GCA_905404145.2 of Biston betularia. Classification (NCBI taxonomy): domain Eukaryota; kingdom Metazoa; phylum Arthropoda; class Insecta; order Lepidoptera; family Geometridae; genus Biston; species Biston betularia. The sequence continues at coordinate 2,647,357 of FR989892.1, read as the reverse complement.
TAAACAAACACGTTTTGTTTACGAAATTCTGTATGTAAAGAAAAAAAAAAACTTAACTGATTCCAAAACCATTTCGAAATAGTACATTTCTGTACAATATTTTTACGTTTAAAACTCTGTAAACTATGAGATGGGGTTTATTTTAATGAAATACATAAAATAAACTTGACTTTCAATTGATGTCTCATGACGTCACCTCGTAAGACAGTTGTTTTCATAGACTAAAAAAGCAATGGCAAACCAAAACAAAATTTGTCAATGTCAAGTCAATGGCGGTCATAATAATCTCTTTAATACACGCACGTCGAGTTGTTTTTCGCTTTATTGGTACAAATATCTGGATTATTTTACTTTAAACGTTATTTGGACTCTGATATCGCTTTTATGACATAAGATTTGTTTACTTCATATGTCATGTCATAAAAAAAATTACAAATATGAATTTAATTGAATTGCTTGTCGCAGGTTCATGCGGTTCGTGTTCACGGAAGTGTTGCGCGTGCGCCGGCGCGGAATGAAACTTCAGAGTGAAGGCTCCACAAAGAACAACTATTACATCGTGCCTACCGTCAAAAGTAAGGGGTCATAATAAAGTTTATGATTAGATTAATCCTACCCTGTTAGCTCATGACTGCCATATTAGCTCAAGACTTTATTGTTAGTTTAGTTTACTGCCCTGCTGGCTAATGATAACTTTGGTAGTTCATCCCTGTTAGCTCATAACTGCCTTTTTTTCTAGTGATAACTTTGTTAGCTCATATTTACCTCGTTGGTCTGGCGGTGGATGGAAGCGAAAAGCCGAAGATCGGGCTGAGTGGCGTGTCTTGGGAGAGGCCTATGTCCAGCAGTGGACTAGTATAAGCTGATGATGATGATGATGAATTACCTCGTTTAAGCTAATGACAACCCTGTTAGCTTATAATTGCCCTTTTTACCACTAAAAATTTTGTTAGCTTGTGACTGTCCGGCTAGCTCATAACTGCCTTTTTGCTAATGATAACTTTGTTAGCTCATAACTGCCCTGTTAGCTCATAAATAACCTGTTAGCTCACAATTGCCTTATTAGCTAATGATAATTTTGTTATAACTGCCTACACTGTTACCTCATAACTGCCCTGATAGCTTATTATTAACTTGTTAGCTCATTACAACCCTGTTAGCTCATAAAATAATCTGTTAGGTCATGACTGCTCTGTTAGCTAATGATAACTGTGTTAGCTCATAACTGCCGTGTTAGCTCATGACAACCGTGTTAGGTTTTGACAGCCCTATCAGCTTGTGACTGTGACGCTCTCCTGATGTTAAAAGATAACGCCTGCCCATGACCATTGCAGCGATACACAGAACTTTGAGTAACAAAACAAAGTCCAGGGCATCACTGCTTTGGCGCTCATTACTTTGAGACTTTCGATGCTTAGTCTCAACAGCCCTGTAATTTCGCTAGCTGCAGTACCTTTCGAATCGGAACACAGTAATGTTTACACACTACTGCTTGGCGGTAGAATATCTGGTACTGCGGTGGTACCTAGCCGACCTCCTGCTAAGGAGATCTACCACCAAGTTTACCAATTACACTTTTCAGCCGTCAAAGATGGCGCCACGATGATCGACATAGACTGGCAGTTCTTGGAGCTGATCTATCTACACACTGAGGAGAAAAAGCTTTCTGATATAGAAAAACCTCTACTCTGGTATCAGGACGAAGAGGAAACTTGTGCTGGGTATGACGATATAAAGGGTTTTACAATAAAATAAATAAATTATTGCAGGACATTACACACAGCGCCATCTGACCCCAAACTAAGCAAAGCTTGTACTATGGGACTCAGATAACTGATAGAATACTTAAATAGTTTTTTTTTGGTAAATGCATGTTTTTTTTTGGTACATATAATACATACAGAACGCCCAGACACAGAACAAATATTTGTTTATACTACACAATTTTTGTCCTGAGGAAACCATAGCATGGTTTCCTCACGATGTTTTCAGTTTTAGCTCATTGTTGGGGTAACCGCTGTCGATAACCGCTGAGCTATCTTCGCTTTCTAATTTTCAGTGTCGTCGCTGAGAGAACGAAAACGGCAGAGAGTGACAAGGAGGGCGCTATACTTGAAAATCCCCTTTTAAAAAAGGGGGAGACATTTGTCTTCGACGTAGAGAGATATAGCGAGGCGGTTGTCACGCCGTGGTATCGGAACCGGGACCAGCCTCAGGTAAGTGTGACATCACAGATAGTGAAAGTGATTTAGTAATAGGTGAGAAAGAAATTGAGTTAGAAGAGTGAAAGAAATTCGGTATCTAAAGTTTTTTTTGTATTTATTTTATATTTTTTACTGATACTAAACTTTATTTTATGAAACTAATTTGAATATTTTGACTTTCTATGCGGTAGTTTAATTCTAATACGTTTTCAAACTTTTTATAGTTATGACGTCATGAGGTCGGCTGAATATGTAGAATATGCTTTTGCCATATAAAACAAAAAAGTATACAAAACATTTGACACATTTCATTAACTTTGACAACAGAACTGATAAGTTTTTTTTAATTTGCCCCATCGGGCAGGCTAAAGCTGTAAAGCCATTCTGTCACGTCTTCGGTTTTTACAATTTAAATTAAGATTTTTGTTTACTTAATGTCATGATGATGTAAACAAATCTTATGTCATAAAAGCGACATCAGAGTCCAAATAACGTTTAAAGTAAAATAATCCAGATATTTGTATCAATAAACCGAAAAACAACTCGACGTATGTGTATTGAAAAGATTATTATGACCGCCGTTGACTTGACATTGACAAATTTTGTTTTGGTTTGCCATTGCTTCTTTAGTCTATGAAAGTTGCCCGACGAGGTGACGTCATGAGACGTCATTTGTAAGTCAAGTTTGATTTATGTATTTTATTAAAATAAACCCCCCCTCATAGTTTGTAAACTATGAGGGGGGGTTTATTTTAAGGTTGACAGGCTAGGTGTTTTGACCACATCTCACCTGATGTTAAGTGACGGTGTGGTCGATGATGGTGAAGCACACCTAGCCTGGAATGGAACTGGCTCTCAAGTGCGGCTGCCGGAATACACCGTTAGATGCTTGGCGGCAGATTTTCAACTCTCGTGTGGTAGCTAGCCAGCCGAGTACTAGAGAGTACGCTACCACCATCCTATGGTTTCCTCACGATGTTTTCCTTCACCGGCAGCTCAAGCTCATTGTTGGGGTTTGAACCCACGCCCTTCGGCATGCGAAGCTACCGCGCTAACCACTGAGCTATCATCGCTACTAAAAATAAAATGATAAATATATTTTCAGTTCTTCCTAGTAGCGGAGATATGCTGGAACTTGACCCCAGACTCAGCCTTCCCGTCGGCTGCCCACGACAGTTTCCGAAGCTACTACCTGGCCAAGTACAACGTGTCGCTCAGTCAGCCACAGCAGCCGCTACTGGACGTCGATCACACCAGCGCGAGATTGAACCTTCTCACGCCTCGGTAAGTTAGGTGAAGGAAACCATAGCATGGTGGTAGCATACTCTCTAGTACTCGTCTGCCTAGCTACAACACGAGAGTTGAAAATCTGCCGCCAAGCATCTAACGGCGTGTTCCGGCAGCCTCACTTGAGAGCCAGTTCCATTCCAGGCTAGGTGTGCTTTACCATCCTCGACCACGCCTTCACTTAACATCAGGTGAGATGTGGTCAAACATCTGTTTACCATTAAAAAAACTCACATTTGCATTTATAATATTAGGTAGTGTGAGATTTTATAAAACCACTTCGAGATAAGGGGCCGTTCAAGTATTACGTGAGCAGATTTCTTACCATTTTTTACCCCCCCGCCCCCCTTGTCATCAAAAGTAAGCAAAGCACTTACCCCCTCCCCCTATGCTTACGTAAACATTTTTAGTAATAAATGTTTTTTTATATTGTTATTTTTAAAATAGGAAAATTCATGAAAATATTAGGTTTAACTGATACACATAGAGTAAATGACAAAAAAATATAATCAGAAATAAAGAACATAACTAACATAAAGAATATTTTCGGAACACATTAACAGTCTTCAGTCCATGAAACCTGAATCCATGATTCTAAGTTATCGATGACATTGGATTGCTGCTCAGTGTTATGAGTCTGCTCACTTTCATCCGATTTTGGAATGTCTACGTCACTCTCATCGAGCCATTCAACATCTTGGTGCTCTAAATTTTGAATAATGCACATCAGTTCATTAGCACGACGAGCAGCGACTCTTACAGGTCTAACTTTTCCCTCTGTGGGCGTGTTTACTTTTTTATGGATCTTCTCGATGTGACTTGCTATCTAAGTGGCTCTTGTGGTGATCAGTTTGAGCACGAATGAGCCTAACAGGGACTGTCTTCGTCCCTCTGTAGAATTCGATTTTCTGGGAATCAAACGAAGATATGTCGCACTGCGACTAATGTCAAATCCTAGTTTACGCAGTTCTTGTGTGAGTTCGTCAAGAGTTTTTACGCTGTGAATAGATTCCGTTCGTCTCCTGTCATCACATGCACTCCCAAATAAAGCTATATCCGCAATTGTTTTCAATAGTAATGGTTGATCGCTTTCAAGTTTAGGATGTCCTACTGAATCCCTCAGAGATAGTCTTCTTTTTATTTCAGGATTTTCCTGACAAATATCTTCTAACTTTCTTTTCATACCATCCCTGTGTTTCTTCTGGGCAACTGCGTTTTGAATCTTCCTGTTTAAAGTATTTTTTGCTGTTTTTAGTTCCTCGCGCAACTTAATGATCTGTTTATCAACTTCAGCGCAATTTGGCATAGTATCTCTGGCAGAATACAAAGCGTTCAGATTTTTTTCGAGTAGAGTAATCTTATTTTTCAAAGCTTCTTGAGAAGGTTTTGCTCTTTGTTTATCTGCATTATTATTATTTTCGCGTTGCTCTTGTGATTCATTGCCGGTTTTAATTTTATCTTCTTTCTGTTTTTCAATGTTAGAAAATGGCTGTATAATTTGTGTTTTTTCTGTAGGTTTACTGGTAGAAGACGTTGCCTAAAAATGAAAAATTTCTAAGAGTTTTGCTGGATATTCTCTTATTAAGCTACATAAATTCACCGTATTTAATAAAACCAGCGTTTAAATATTATTGAAAGCTTTTCCCCACAGAAACCCTTCACATACAGATATTGAAAACACCGTGTATTTTGTGACCAATTGCCGGAGTCGATCTTAAGAAATAAAATATCAATCATTTACCTTTTTACTTTGAGATAGGCCATCATATTTTTTACTCATAAATCGTTTTAATTGTTACAGAACGTAAAGAGAAACTTTGTACTTATATTTACTCACCTTGGAAAAAAAATGAAGCAGATTGGATTTATTTTTAGTCGCCGCTTGCAATTCTTCTTCAATTGTCTTAGATACAATAATATCTAGTTCCTTATCTGACTTTGCTTGTAATTTATAATTTCGCCAAACTTCGTTAACTAACTTTTGTACATTTTGCACTTTCGTCCCAGTATGAGATTTTTAAAACTTTCGAACAGTTTTTGGTATAACTTGGATTTGTCTATATGATATGACATTCTAATAAGATATTTAAATTTAAATAATTAAAACGTTAAACTTTGGCTAATTGCATCAACATAAACACAAATGATAACTTTCAATGCTTACAATACGTTTAGAATCCAAACAAAACAATACTGATAGATGCGCACTTGCAGCCGGCCGGCACGAGAGTGAATTATTAGACAAGTGAATAGCGCACGGTAATTTCCCTAATGCGCGGTAATTCCCCTAATCAGTTCTCAAAGCGAGTGCCTACGCATATGTATTATTTGCGGGAATCCCCGAAAAAACTTAAATAACTAACGATGACGTAATCATCATCTAGACCCCCCCACCCCCCATGTCATCCAAAATAAGCAAAACAGAGACCCCCCCACCCCCCCTTGGTGCTTACGTAATACTTGAACGGCCCCTAAGAAGTAAGTAGCCTCCATACCAAATTTCATCAAAATCCGTTCAATAGTTTTTGCGTGAAAGAGTAACAAACATACATAGAAACTTTCACATTTATAATGTTAGTGGGATGTGAAAGTTTGTATGTATGTTTGTTGCTATTTCACGCAAAAACTACTAAACGGATTAGGATGGAATTTGGTATGGAGGTAGCTGAGACCCTGGATTCACACATAGGCTACTTTTTATCCCGAAAACATGTAGCGGGTAACACCGCGGGGCGCAGCTAGTACACCATATATTTATTATTTTGTTTTGTTATTTCTTTTCATGTTTCAAAATTTGTATGTTGTTGTGTTTTGTTGTGTAGTAAAGTTATATTCTATTCTAGCCTGTTTATCATAAAAAAAACTCTCATTTATGATATTAGGACAGCGTAAGATTTATTTAGTTTTTATAAATTTAATATATACATATTGACGTAATTAATAGTCATACATTCAATTAAATTAAATTATTTATCAATAATTATGTCAAAATTATACTGATATTTAAACTATTCACTTGGTGGTAGATTTCCTTAGCAGGAGGTCGTCTAGGTAAGTACCACCGCAGTACCAGATATTCTGCCGCCAAGCAGTAGTGAGCAAACATTACTGTGTTCCGGTTCGAAGGGTACTGCAGCTAGCGAAATTACTGGGCTGTTGAGACTAACCATCAACGTCTCAAAGTAATGAGCGCCAAAGCAGTGATGCCCTGGACTTTGTTTTTTTATTCAAAGTTCTGTGTATCGCTGCAATGGTCATGGACATGCGTTATCTCTTACCATCAGGAGAGCGTCTCGATCGTCTCAATACTTTTACATAAAAAAAATCTAAAACATTTTTTTGTTCTGTTTAGATATGTGAACCGCAAAGGCGTGGCGTTACCGGTGTCGTCAGAACGCACCAGGCGTGCGAAACGCGACCGACTCGACCAGAAGCAAATATTAGTGCCGGAGCTCTGCCGCGTGCACCCGTTCGCGGCGCCGCTCTGGTTCGCTACGGTCGCGCTGCCCTGCGTACTATACAGGTGCGTCTCAAACATAATTCGTCGAAAACACAATTCGTTAAAAACAATTCGTTGAACCACAATTTTTTGAAAACACAATTCGTTGAGGACACAATTCGTTGGATCACCATCCGTCGAAAACACAATTCGTCAAATCAGACGTCGAAAACAATTCGTCGAAAACACAATTCGTCAAATGACCATGCGTCGAAAACAATTCGTTGAGGACACAATTCGTCGATTCACAATTTTTTAAAAATACAATTAGCCGAAAACACAATTCCTCGAATCACAATTAGGCGAAAACAATTCGTCGAATCACAATTCGTTGAAAACACATATTATGGCGATAGACGGAAAAAACGAAAAGAAAATTTAGAAAATTGAACATGAACAATGAACATATTGAACATGGCCCGAAGACCGTGTTGGTTAGGTTATGTTAGTACAGAGACCACATGAAAGCCAGAAAGAAAATTGAAGATAATACGAGGACTTGAAATTTGACGAATTGTGTGCCTCTCCATTCCAGGCTAGGTGTTCTTTATCTTCGACCACACCGTCACCTAACATCAGGTGAGCTGTGGTCACACATCTAGCTTGTCAAATAGAAAAAAAACCGCCCAAGAGCGAGTTGTATTCGCGCTCGAAGGGTTCCGTAGCATTATCTATAAAAAAATCAAGTTTGTTGTATGGGAGCCCCCCCTTAAATATTTATTTTATTTTTAGTATTTGTTGTTATAGCGGAAATAGAAATACATCATCTGTGAAAATTTCAACTGTCTAGCTATCAGCGTTCTTGAGATACAGCCTGGTGACAGACGGACGCACGGACGGGCGGACGGACAGCGAAGTCTCAGTAATAGGGTCCCGTTTTAACCCTTTGGGTACGGAACCCTAAAAAACAGCTTTTCATTCCGTTATAATTGTTTTTTTTTGTTTCAGAATAAACGCCTTGCTGATAGCTGATGAGATTCGTCGTGCAGTTGCGATAGATGTTGGTTTAGGAATACCGAAGATAGACGAGAGCACCGCGCCCGGGTTCCACTGGCCCCCCCTGGACTTCGGTTGGAGCCTGTCCGAGGTAATCGATGCGTACTAGCTGCGCCCCGCGGCGTTACCCGCTACACGTTTCCGGGATAAAATGTAGCCTTTGCGTTAATCCAGGGTCTCTGCTACCTCCATACCAAATTTCATCCAAATCCGTTCAGTAGTTTTTGCGTGAAAGAGTAACAAACATACATAGAAACTTTCGCGTTTGTAAGTAACTAGCTGCGCCCCGCGGTGTTTTCCGCTACATGTTTTCGTGGTAATATTAGCTTATGTGTTAATCTAGGGTCTCAGCTACCTCCATACCAAATTTCATCCAAATCCGTTCAGTAGTTTTTGCGTGAAAGAGTAACAAACATACATAGAAACTTTCGCGTTTGTAAGTAACTAGCTGCGCCCCGCGGTGTTTTCCGCTACATGTTTTCGTGGTAATATTAGCTTATGTGTTAATCTAGGGTCTCAGCTACCTCCATACCAAATTTCATCCAAATCCGTTCAGTAGTTTTTGCGTGAAAGAGTAACAAACATACATACAAACTTTCGCGTTTGTAAGTAACTAGCTGCGCCCCGCGGTGTTACCCGTTACATGTTTTCGTGGAAATAGTAGCTTATGTGTTAATCTAGGGTCTCTGCTACCTCCATACCAAATTTCATCAAAATCCGTTCAGTAGTTTTTGCGTGAAAGAGTAACAAACATCCATCCATCCATCCAAACTTTCACATTTATAATATTAGTGGGATTAGCGGGATCGCTTCTTTTTTTTAGGTTTTTGTAGTACTTTAATTAAAAATAAATATGGAACCCTCATAGGATAATTTCGTTGTCCGTCTGTCTGTTTGTCAAACCACTGTTTGTGTCCACTGTCTGTTCCACTGTACCACTGTCTGTTTTTATCCCGAACCCATTCATACCTAGATTTGTTTTTTCTTTTTTTATAAATTCTGGTGGCCCCTGCGACACAAGCTCTTACTTAGTGCAGGGTCCACAAGTAACGCTACAAAATCTAGTTTTTTTTTTTTTATGTAAAATGTAATGAGACGAACGAGACGCTCTCCTGATGGTAAGAGATAACGCCTGCCCATGACCATTGCAGCGATACATAGAACTTTGAGTAACAAAACAAAGTCCAGGGCATCGCTGCTTTGGTGCTCATTACTTTGAGACTTTCGATGGTTAGTCTCAACAGCCCAGTAATTTCGCTAGCTGCAGTACCCTTCAAACCGGAACACAGTAATGTTTACACACTACTGCTTAGCGGCAGAATAACTGGTACTGCGGTGGTACCTACCTAAACGACCTCCTGCTAAGGAGATCTACCACCAAGTAAAGTAAGTTAGTTAGGCTTAATTAATTTATACTATTGTAATTCAAGTTATGGTAATAAACAAATTTATTATTGTTATCACTTTTTCATAGGAACACGTAGATATATCAAGTTGAAATTAATAGAGATTTTGAAACTTTTTGTTTTAGGTTCTCAATGCCGACGCTGAGAAGAGCGAAAAGAAGAAGGAAGAAGACAAGGAGAAGGACAAAGAACAGGAGCAGAAGGAGGAAAACGATTTGAGGTACTTTTAACGCGATCTGTCAATACATCAATGAATAAAATATAAGTTTTCAAATGAAGTAAAATCTGTTGCAAAAAGTATCATATTATGTATGTTAATCTAGGTAATAAGCTATGTGTATGCCAAATTTCATTTAAATCCGTTCAGCCGTTTTTGAGTACCAAACATACAATATTAGTAATCGTGCAGGGAAATAGCGGATCGCCTCGGCCACCACGCGCTTTCATGCGGTAGGAGTGCTGGGCGTATATCGCGGCCCGCCAGCTTAAACGACGTCATCCGTCGGGCTTTTGTCAGTGCCGGCGTCCCATCAGTTTTAGAACCAAACGGACTGATGCGTGACGACGGCAAGAGACCCGACGGGATGACCCTTATCCCTTGGAAGATGGGACGGCCTCTTGTGTGGGACGCCACTTGTGTCGACACCTTGGCGCCGTCTCATCTTCCTGTGACTTCGGGACAAGCTGGTGCTGCCGCATCTAAAGCTGAAAACCTCAAACGGCACAAATATAGTTATTTGGATAGAATGTATCTTTTTGTGCCGTTTGGGGTTGAAACTTTAGGTCCGTGGGGGCCGGCCGCTCTCGAACTGTATCGGGACCTGGCCAAACGTCTAGAGGAGGCTTCAGGTGACCAGAATGCTGGTATCTACTTTGGTCAGAAGCTAAGCATTGCCATCCAGCGTGGCAATGCTGCCAGCATTCTGGCCACATGTCCCTCCTCTGACGGTTTTTTAGACTAAGTTTTTTGTATACATTTTGTAAATAGTATAATTTAAGGTATTTTTTATTTTGTTTAATAAATGTATATTAGTAGGATTAAAAATTAATTTAATTTTTTTTAATTAATTAATTTTTTTAAAAGTCGGCAACGTATTTGTAGTACGTACGTATTTGTAGTTGTAGTTGGTATTGCAGGTACCTATAGGCGACGGTGATTGCTTAACATCAGGCAACCCGTCAGCTTGATTGCCACCTGTGGCATAAAAAAAAATATATTTTCACATCCCATGTGAAAGTTTGGATGGATGTTTGTTCTTCTTTCACGCAAAAACTGCTGAACGGATTTGGATAAAATTTGGTATGGAGGTAGGTGAGACCCTGGATTAACACATAGGCTACATTTTATACCGAAAACATGTAGCGGGTAACACCGCGGGACGCAGCTTGTTTATAATATTAGTAGGAATGTTTTCACATTGGCCCCAAACTAAGCAGAGCTTGTGCGATGGAAGTCAGATAACTGATAGAATACATAAATACTTTTTTTTTGTAAATACATACATATAATACATACAGAACACCCAGACACAGAACAAACATTTGTTGATACATAAAACGTTTGTCCTGAGCGGGAATCGAACCCTCGCCCTTCAGCTCTTAAGGCAGATATACTACCAATGAGCCAACAGGGCTGTCAAACATTTATAATATTAGTAGGATTATTTTCATATTTGATTGATTGATTGATTAACTCTTTATTGCACACACTAAAAAAACAATACAGAAGAAATAAAATTAATTAATTTGTGTAACAACTGGCGACCTTATCGCTAAAAGCGATCTCTTCCAGGCAACCGTAGGACGGACAGGATCAGAGGAACAAAAAAACGGGGTGTGTCAATAACGAGGATATGCACAAAAGATAATATATAACTATAACATAAATACATATGTAGGAACCTTACTTTTACGTATATATTTTGTTTATAAGGCACACTGTAAAATTATTAGCTTGTATCAGAATTTAGTATATATATGTAAATTTGTTATTAAAATAATTGTTAAAGTCATGTCGGGTGCGAAGCTAGTGTTAGATGATCGGGCGCAAAACATATATCTACACTCTAATAATAATATATCCTAATACATAAAGTAGGTAACTAAAATACACTATTTTTTTTAAATGTAAAAGTAATGAGACGGTCGGGGCGCTCTCCTGATGGTAAGAGATAACGCCTGTCCATGACCATTGCAGCGATGCACAGAACTTTGAGTAACAAAACAACGTCCAGGGCATCACTGCTTTGGCGCTCAATACTTTGAGAATTTCGATGGTTAGTCTCAACAGCCCAGTAATTTCGCTAGCTGCAGTACCCTTCAAACCGGAACACAGTAATGTTTGCACACTACTGCTTGGCGGCAGAATATCTGGTACTGCGGTGGTACCTACCTAGACGACCTCCTGCTAAGGAGATCTACCACCAAGTAAACTAATATAGATAAAATTAATTTATTATTTAGAAATAAAATAAATACTTGTATTCTGAGAATATATACACAAATAAGCGACAAGTAACAACAATTAGGTATTATAGCTGCGAAAGATAAAAAAGTTTGACTTGTTCTTTAAAAACAGCGATTTACAATATTAGTCTTGTTATTTTCAGAGATGAAAAGAAAGTAAACCCAGAACAAGAAGATACAGACAAACAAGGCGACAATGACGATGTGGTACAAGAAAAAACTATAAATGATATTCTAGCCGAAAAACTGGACGCTGAACGAGACGAAAGCGTGAGTATTTCAACATATAAAAAACTTTTTTGGTTTGTGTGCCCGACAGCGTCCATATCTGACTGTGTACCATAAATAAATATCGTAGGACTACACACAGCGCCATCTGGCCCCAAACTAAGCAAAGCTTGTGTGATGGAAGTCAGATAACTGATAGACAGCCCTGTTGGCTCATTGGTAGCATGTCTGCTTCAAGAGCTGTGGGGCGTGGGTTCGATTCCCGCCCAGGACAAGCATTTTGTGATACAAAAACAAATGTTTGTTCTGTGTCTGGGTGTCCTGTATGTATTTACAAAAAAAAAAGTATTTAAGTATTCTATCAGTTATCTGACTGCCATAGTACAAGCTTTGCTTAGTTTGGGGTCAGATGGCGCTGTGTGTAATGTCCTACGATGTTTATTTATTTATTTATTTAGAATACATAAATACTTTTTTTTTGTAAATACATGCAGAACACCCAGACACAGAACAAACATGATGGTAAACTTGGTGGTAGATCTCCTAAGCAGGAGGTCGTCTAGGTAGGTACCACCGCAGTACCAGATATTCTCCCGCCAAGCAGTAGTGTGTAAACATTACTGTGTTCCGGTTTGAAGGGTGCTGCAGCTAGTGAAATTACTGGGCTGTTGAGACTAACCATCGAAAGTCTCAAAGTAATGAGCACCAAAGCAGCGATGCCCTGGACTTTGTTTTGTTACTCAAAGTTCTGTGTATCGCTGCAATGGTCATGGACAGGCGTTTTCTCTTACCATCAGGGGAGCGTCTCGTTCGTCTCATTATTTGTCACATAAAAAAAAAAATTGTTTATTCACAAAATGTTTGCCCTGAGTGGGGATCGAACCCACGCCCTACAGCTCTCAAGGCAGATATACTACCAATGAGCCAACGGGGCTGTCATACGCTACTTTGTATTTGTAACATCTTGTACTGTATGAAAGCAATAAATAAAATAAATAAATGTTTTGTTACTCAAAGTTCTGTGTATCGCTGTAATGGTCATGGACACGCGTTATCTCTTACCATCAGGAGAGCGTCTTGCTCGTCTTATTACATTAAAGAAACACTACTGCTTGGCGGCAGGCTGATTGGTTATTTTCCTTGTAGTAGAAAACTAGATGTGCTATTGGCAATTCTTGAATTCTATCTGTACGTAGGTTGCGAGGAAGAGATCGCTTTTAGCGATAAATAAATAATTAAATATCGTAGGACTACACACAGCGCCATCTGACCCCAAACTAAGCAAAGCTTGTATTATGAAAGACAGATAACTGATAGAATACATAAATACTTTTTTAATAATCTTGAACTTATAAAGTGAGATGTCCCCAGGGCTTCGAGATCGGCACGTGGAGCAACGACATGGCTTCCTCCATCCCTGACCCCCTGGAGTATGACGAGATGCTGGAACCCTTGCCGCCAAACCTCACCTTTTGCACTTCAGCATCAGGTAAGATCCTTAACTATATTTATTATAAGTATGTATTTACAACAAAATAAGATTATTTAAGTATTCTATCAGTTATCTGACTTCCATAGTACAAGCTTTGCTTTGTTTGGGGTCAGGTGGCGCTGTTTTTTTATTTTTTATTTTGAATAGGTTCGCGTTTGACCACATCCTGCCTGATGTGAAGCGACGATGCGGTGGTCTAGGATTATTATTTTTTTTTTTTATGGTTGACAGGCTAGTTGTTTGACCACAGCTCACCTGATGTTAAGTGAAGGTGTGGCCGAAGATGGTAAAGCACACCTAGCCTGGAATGGAACTGGCTCTCAAGTGAGGCTGCCGGAACACACCGTTAGATGCTTGGCGGCAGATTTTCAACTTGAGGGTGGTAGCTAGCCAGCCGAGTACTAAAGTACCCTACCACCATGCTATGTTTTCCTTCACCGGCAGCTCAAGCTCATTGTTGGGGTTTGAACCCACGCCCTTCGGCATGCGAACCTACCGCGCTAACCACTGAGCTATCATCGCTACAAAAAACTACAAAAGGAAGGAACACGCTTACCTAGAAGGAACCTGTTTACTCTTGATTTGAAGACACTGATATTGTACTTTTCGGCAGAGTTCCACATCCTAGCTTTGCGAATAAAGAATGTGAATTCGAAACGCTTAGCGTGTAATGCCCTATGATATTATTTATTTAAACGTTTTTTGACGCTTTCCGACTTGAAAGGTCTTAATAAATTGGCTATACTTTGGTATTATTATTATTATTTAGTAGTAGTGTGCAAACATTACTGTGTTACGGTTTGAAGGGTACTGTAGCGGAATTACTGGGCTGTTGAGACTAACCATCGAAAGTCTCAAAGTAATGAGCACCAAAGCAGCGATGCCCTGGACTTTGTTTTGTTACTCAAAGTTCTGTGTATCGCTGCAATGGTCATGGACGGGCGTTATCTCTTACCATCAGGAGAGCGTCTCGTTCGTCTCATTACTTTTTACATAAAAAAAAAGGTGAGCTGTGATCAAACACCTAGCCTGTCAACCATTATTTTTTTTTAATCACGTTTATTGATTGCAGGCGGTGTAAACTGGTGCGATCCGATACAAAAGCCGAAGCAGGAATTCAATCCTAGTGGAGTGTACTCTGTTGCAGACAGCGATTGCTCTTACACGTCGAGGTAAGTCAAGTCAAGTTATCAGAACATCTCTACATAGAAAGAAATAAAGAGAGTTCTGGCGGGAACGCGGGAAGAGTCGTGTCGCTCCGTTGCATTTTTTTTCAAAACTAGTGTTTTGTCGAGTGTTTATGCATGATTGCGTGTCAGTTAAGTGTCAGTCAAGTCCAGTCATGCACAGCATGACTGGACTTGACTGACACGGACTGGACTTGACTAAGACTATAACTAGCTACGAGGACACTTATTTAACTTTTGAAACTTGAAAATATATATATATACTTGACACTGGCAAATGCAAAAACGCGACGCCAAAACCAAAGAAAAAAAAATAAAGAAAATGATTTTTTTATTTTGTAACACCACAATAAAAAGAGACAAACAGTATAGAAGATACAACAAACAACAGTTGACTTTTTGACTTTGTTTTGACAGACTTGACGGCCCTGTTGGTTCGTTGGTAGTATGTCTGCTCCAGGAGCTGAAGGGCGTGGGTTCGAGTCCCACCCAGGACACAGGCATTCTGTGATATAAACAATTAAACATATGTTTGTTCTGTGTCTGGGTGTACTGTATGTATTTGCAAAAAAAAAAAATACTATTGAAGTATTCCATCGCACAAGCTCTGCTTAGTTTGGGGTCAGATTTAGTAAATAAGTCAATTTTTTTTTTTTTTAATAATTTGCCCCTTCGGGCAGGCTAAAGCTATAAAGCCATACTGCCTTGTCTTAAGTGTTATTTCTGCTGTATCTTAGCTATAGCTATCGTCAAAGTCGTCTTTGTCAAGTCCAGTTCGTGTCAGTTAATTCCAGTCATGCTTTAGTAAAGTAGTGGCGACTTTACTATAAAGCTTCGATGGAGTTTTGGAAGCAACACGAAAGGTCATGTTTCACCACATTATATCATTTTCCCACACTCGCGCTTGTGATTCGGCACTTCACTACATAGTATAAAACAAAGTCGCTATTTTTGTCTGTTTGTCTGTATGCTTAAATCTTTAAAATTACGCAACGGATTTTGATGCGGTTTTTTGTAATGGGTAGAGTGATTCAAGAGGAAGGTTTTTATGTATAATACATCACATTAGTATCTACATTACACCCGCGCGAAGCCGGGACAGGTCGCTAGTTATGAATAAAACACCACCATTTTTATGCATAAACACTCGACAAAACACTAGTTTTGGAAAAAAATACAACGGAGCGACACGACTCTTTCCGCGTTCCCGCCAAAATAAATCTTTTCAGATTACCTCACCCCCCCTAAATAAATCTTTTCAGATTATATATATTGAAGTATTCTATCAGTTATCTGACTTCTGCAAGCTTTGCTTGGTTCGGGGTCAGATGGCTCTGTTTGTTATGTCTTACGATGTTTATTTGTTTTAATTGCTGTATCGTTCGCGATTGTGTTGCAGTGAGTTCGACACGGACGATTCCGATTTCGAGCAGGACGGCAGCGACGACGACACCGATACCAGCGGCTTCTGCAGCAGTCGCACCAGTAACAGTAAGATGACTTTTGATGCTACGTTTTTTTTTCGATGGTTTTGGCGCCGCATTTTGTGCATTTGCCAGTGTCAAATGTTTTTTTTAATTTAAAATGTAGTGAGACGAACGAAACGCTCTCCTGATGGTAAGATATAACGCCTGTCCGTTTCCATTGCAGCGATACACAGAACTTTGAGTAGCAAAACAATGTCCAGGGCATCGCTGCTTTGGCGCTCATTACTTTAAGACTTTCGATGGTTAGTCTCAACAGCAATGTAATTTCGCTAGCTACAGTGTTGTATATTTTCAAGTTTCAAAAGTTTAATGATACGCCTCGTAGCTATAGTTATAGTCAAAGTCCAGTCCGTGTCAGTCAAGTCCAGTCATGCTTTAGTAAAGTAGTGGCGACTTTACTATAAAACTCCGATGGAGTTTTGGAAACAACACGAACACACATGACTTCATATTTCACCATATTATATCATTTTCCCACACTCGCGCTTGTGATTCGCCACTTTATGAATAAAACACCACCATTTTTATGCGAAATAAACACTCGATAAAACACTACTTTTGGAAAAAAATACAACGGAGCGACACGACTCTTTCCGCGTTCCCGCCAAAAGTCCCCGCCTAAAATTATGGACATAGCACTCGTTTATTACAAAAGAATACTATCCCCGGAGCAGCTGGCGGGAACCAATGGCGGCTTTCATTGGAATATTGCAAAAACATTTTCTCAAAATTATATTTTTAAGTGTTTGTCAAATTAGTTCTAGATATTAAGTAAGATTTCGTAGCGATGATAGCTCAGTGGTTAGCGCGGTAGGTTCGCATGCCGATGGGCGTGGGTTCAACCCCAAAAATGAGCTTGAGCTGCCGGTGAAGGAAAACATCGTGAGGAAACCATAGCATGGTGGTAGAGTACTCTCTAGTACTCGGCTGACTAGCTACCACACGTGAGTTGAAAATCTGCCGCCAAGCATCTAACGGTGTGTTCCGGCAGCCTCACTTGAGAGCCAGTTCCATTTCAGGCTAGGTGTGCTTTACCATCTTCGACTACACCGTCTCTTAACATCAGGTGAGCTGTGGTCAAACACCAAGCCTGTCAACTATAAAAAAAAAATAGATATAATTATATATACCTTGAATATTATTTTCCGATAATGTTGACTAGTAATAACTTTGGCATTATGAAGTGAACAAAAATTCCGATTGCACATTTACGATGTCTCACTCGGTCTGTGTTACTCATTAATTTTTTTTCTAGTAATTGATTTATTGATTTATTTATTTCTTTCTTTATTTATTTCTTTATTTATTTATTTATTACATAACATACAAAACAGAATGTAATAACATTTACAACAATTCAAATACCTACACAATTTAGATCTGTATTGCATTCCAAGACTACGCATGTCTAGGTGCATTACAATTACAATTAAAAAAGTCGTTAGATGATAATTGGGATGAAATTATAATTATAAATTAAATTAAATAAAGTAATAATAATTAATTAGTCAATTGTTTAGTCAAAAAATATATAGAATGTCATAACTAAATTAACTAAACTAAGTTGTATTAAAATCTAAGATAATTTTAATCTGTCTTTGAAATTGGTAATTAAAAAATTGTGGTGTACGTATATATATGCCTTTTTTGATTCCTTCCAGCGGCGGTGGGCGTGCGCATAGAGTACAAGACCGCGCATGAGGCGGAAGCAGTAGACGTCGGTAAGAAAAGGAACGTGCCCCCGGCGCCGCAGCGCGCGCCGCTCACCGCTCGACACGGCGCGAAAGAGCTGGCGGCACTTGTGCGCAGCGGTGTACCTGACGCGGAGGTTAGAAACATTTATTAACCGATTCAAAAAAGGAGGTTCTCAATTCGACTGTACAGTAAAAGTTCCTTATTCGCGGGTGAAAAAAATAAAAAATAAATATCGTAAGACTATACATACACACAGCGCCATCTGGCCCCAAACTAAGCAGAGCTTGTGTGATGGAAGTCAGATAACTGATAGAATACATACATACTTTTTTTTTGTAAATACATACAGAACACCCAGACACAGAACAAACATTTGTTTATTCACAAAATGTTTTGCCCTGAGTGGGAATCGAACCCTCGCCCTACAGCTCTCAAGGCAGATATACTACCAATGAGCCAACGGGGCTGTCAAAAGATAAATAAATAATAAATATCGTAGGACATTACACACAGCGCGATCTGACCCCTAACTAAGCAAAGCTTGTACTATGG
Organism: Biston betularia; assembly: GCA_905404145.2. Classification (NCBI taxonomy): domain Eukaryota; kingdom Metazoa; phylum Arthropoda; class Insecta; order Lepidoptera; family Geometridae; genus Biston; species Biston betularia. The sequence continues at coordinate 2,628,858 of FR989892.1, read as the reverse complement.
GAGTCAGATAATTTATAGAATACTTAAATACTTTTTTTTATGATGTAAATAGATCTGTAAAGATGTTTCTATTATATCGTAACTCGTTTTCACAGTACGTGGAAAAGTTCCGACGTTCCGTTGATCAACACAAAAACGATATCATCACTAAGGAGAGCCTCATCAAAATGGATAAAGCCATCGCCGAGCTACTCCCCGAAATAGTAGAGACGAAGGACAAAGCGAAAAATTCAACACACATAGAAAGGAAGGTGCTCGAAATATTTCCGCAGAAGAGCGAAATTAAAATTGTCGATGGTCAAATAACATTAGAGAGCATAGAGAGAAATAAACGTGGTCTACTTACGAAATTCAAACAGTCACTGAGCGGGGAGGAAATTAAAAAGTTGAATTGTTACTCTATGGTAGACGTGGATATAGACTCCCCGTACTACGTTAATGAGAAAATTAGCAATGTAGGTTTCGATACCAGAGAGAAATATGAAAAGAAAGTGTTGAATTTTGATAAGAGGGAGTTCACACCTTATTACAATGAGAATAGGGGCCAGAACGGGAGGAAGTTCGATTTCGATTATCAACCAGTTTTGGATGGACATCCGGGGCCAAGTCCTAGTGTTATATTACAAGTAAGTGTTTTTTTTACAAATACTTAAAATTTTAAATATGTATGTCATTAAATGAGTTTTAAAACATTGATCATATGTCAACGCAAAAATGTCAAAATAATATATGTCAATATACAAGCATGTCAATATAAAAATACTGCCAATATGAAATATGTCAATACAAATGTTTTTTTTTCTTTGGTTTTGGCGTCGCGTTTTAGCATTTGCCAGTGTCAAGTATTTATATATTTTCAAGTTTCAAAAGTTAAATAAGTGTCCTCGTAGCTAGTTATAGTCAAAGTCCAGTCTTAGTCAAGTCCAGTTTGTGTCAGTCAAGTCCAGTCATGCTTTAGTAAAGTAGTGGTGACTTTACTATAAAGCTTCAATGGAGTTTTGGAAGCACCACGAAAAGTCATGTTTCACCACATTATATCATTTTCTCACACTCACGCTTGTAATTCGGCACTTTATGAATAAAACACCACCATTTTTATGCATAAACACTTGACAAAACACAAGTTTTGGAAAAAAATACAACGGAGCGACACGACTCTTCCCGCGTTCCCACCAAAACTCACAAATGTTTTATTGATCAATGTTACAAGTTACTTCAAAATTTTGAATATGTCATTAAATGAGTTTTAAAACACTGATAACATGTCAACATAAAAATGGCAAAATAAGGTATGTTAATATACAAACATTTCAATATAAATATACTGTCAATATAAAAAAAATATGTCGATACCAAAAAAAATAATTGTCAATGTAATAAAATGACATGACAAAAAAATCATAATTACTTACTAGTAATTAAATAATCTTTAAGTTTGAAATACTCGTCAATGTCATAAAACAAGGTCTCTAGCAGCCAAGATCTTAACTTATGTTTATTACGTGCTTCGTACAAGGTGCGGCAGCGCTCGGCGTAACCTAAATTCTGTATATCGCTGCAATGGTCGTGGACAGACTTAATCTCTTACCATCAGGAGAGCGTCTTGCTCGTCTTACATTAAAAAAAACCTAACCACTGAGCTGCCATGGCTACAAACTTCCCTTTGTTTTTTTATGGTTGACAGGCTAGGTGTTTGACCACAGCTCACCTGATGTTAAGTGAAGGTGTGGTCGAGGATGGTAAAGCACATCTAGCCTGGATTAAAATTTGCTTTAAAGACTGCTCTACTACTAAAGATGAAGGCTGCAAATGATGATGATATTGTTGTTTTCAGGCCTTGACAATGTCCAACGCAAATGATGGGATCAACCTTGAGCGTCTAGAGACAATCGGAGACAGCTTCCTGAAGTTTGCGATCACTGCCTATCTTTACTGCGCTCATCCCACCGTGCACGAGGGGAAGCTGAGCCATATGCGGAGCAAACAGGTGATCATGTTCATTCTTACTATGATTATACTTACTACGATCATACTTACTAATTGACCATACTTACTATAATCATACGCTCTATGATCAGTCTTACTATTACTGTTATATTTATTCATTTCAGAAATACATATGTCAATTGTAGTCATAGAAAAATAATAAATAATTTTTTTATTATTTTTTTTTAATGTTTGACAGGCTAGGTGTTTGACCACAGCTTACCTGATGTTAAGTAAAGGTGTGATCGAAGATGGTAAAGCACACCTAGCCTGGAATGGAACTGGCTCTCAAGTGAGGCTGCCGGAACACACCGTTAGATGCTTGGCGGCAGATTTTCAAATCGAGGGTGGTAGCTAGCCAGCCGAGTACTAAAGTACCCTACCACCATGCTATGGTTTCCTCACGATGTTTTCCTTCACCAGCAGCTCAAGCTCATTGTTGGGATTTGAACCCACGCCCTTCGGCATGCGAACCTACCGCGCTAGCCACTGAGCTATCATCGCTACAAATAAATACGCTACATTAAATACGCTACGCTATATTAAATATTGTACGCTATATTATACGCTATATTATACGCTATATTAAATATTGTCAAGTTAGGTCAACTTTGAACACTTTTCTCAGATTATTACCGATATAAAAATTGATCTTACTGTTTTGTACTCTGTATGGAGTGTATAAATACGTTACAATTTCAAAATTAAAAATAAGTATGATCATACTTACATATTATGACCTTACTTTCTGTGATCAGACTTACTATGGCTATACTATGATCAGACTTACTATGCTCATACTTACTATGATCAGACTTGCTGTGATCATACTTACTATGCCCATACTTTCTATGATCATACTTACTATTAAAAAAAAATACTGGTTATGTCGTGTAAAGTGCAATATATACTAATGCGGAATTTTTTAAATAATGCCTTGTCATAATTTCCTATATGTATTAAGAAACTAGCGCCCCGCGGTGTTACGCACTACATTTTTACTATCTTGTTGCAACTTCTCGTGCAGGTATCGAATCTCAACCTGTATAGACTGGGTCGCAGCAAGCGTCTCGGTTCCCGGATGATCGCGAGCAAATTCGAACCCCACGACAATTGGTTGCCGCCGTGCCATCGGGCGCCACCCTCGCCGCCCCACACAAGGGTAAGACGCGTACCGTATGCCCGATTACATTACTGCAATATACACACCGACAAGCTGACGTGCGATAATTTACTAGAAACGTACCAAACGTCAGAAATCAGAAGCATTTATCTTTTGGGCAGTCGTGTAAACATTACACACGTTTTATGGGCAGCTATGTAAACATTACACTCTTTTTATGGGCAGCTATGTAAACATTACACTCTTTTTATGGGCAGCTATGTAAACATTACACTCGTTTTATGGGCAGCTATGTAAACATTACACTCTTTTTATGGGCAGCTATGTAAACATTACACTCGTTTTATGGGCAGCTATGTAAACATTACACTCGTTTTATGGGCAGCTATGTAAACATTACACTCGTTTTATGGGCAGCTATGTAAACATTACACTCTTTTTATGGGCAGCTATGTAAACATTACACTCGTTTTATGGGCAGCTATGTAAACATTACACTCTTTTTATGGGCAGCTATGTAAATATTACACTCGTTTTATGGGCAGCTATGTAAACATTACACTCGTTTTATGGGCAGCTATGTAAACATTACACTCGTTTTATGGGCAGCTATGTAAACATTACACTCGTTTTATGGGCAGCTATGTAAACATTACACTCTTTTTATGGGCAGCTATGTAAACATTACACTCGTTTTATGGGCAGCTATGTAAACATTACACTCTTTTTATGGGCAGCTATGTAAATATTACACTCGTTTTATGGGCAGCTATGTAAACATTACACTCGTTTTATGGGCAGCTATGTAAACATTACACTCGTTTTATGGGCAGCTATGTAAACATTACACTCGTTTTATGGGCAGCTATGTAAACATTACACTCGTTTTATGGGCAGCTATGTAAACATTACAATCCTTTTTTTGTCAATCGTGTTAAAACCTAAAGCCGTTATGCAACTTTAATGATAGTGTATTTGTTTTCCAATAGGCTGAAACGCAAGATGACAGATTCCCTGAAGCTCAGGACTCGGTGACGGGCTGCTATATACCATATAATCTGATCACTCAGCACAGCATACCAGGTCTGTATTTATATTTTTTCCATGTAAAACTAACGAGAAGAACGAAACCCCCTCCTGATGGTAAGTTGGTCGCGTGTACATGACTTACTTTTGTCCAAAGTTCAGTCATTCTTAACATCAATATTTTTTTTATCGTTTTAAATAATTTTTTGACATTTTATTTAATTTTTTGTATTTCGTTTTTACCTGTTATATTAACTTAATTTGGATATAATCTGAGATATGATTTGGATATAATTTAGCGGTCTCTCCTAATACAGGTTTGTATAAACTTAACAGGAGAGGCCAAACCCGAGGTTTCATATAATATATGTATCTAAAAAGAATAAATTGAACTAAATAGCATAGTGATATATGTAGATAATCTTATATTTTAGACTATTGATATTGTGATGCTGCTCACACACACACACACATATACACACACACGCAAACACACACCCACACACACCCACACACACACACACCCACTCACACACACACTCACACACATATACACACACACACACACACACGGCATTGAGCAACTATATCCTTAGCTTAAATTTTTTTTATTATATAATTAAAAATATTATTGTTAACTAACATGCACATATTTAAGGGAGAGCACTGTGTGCTGCACTACAGCTATACGTTAAAGCAGCAGACAGGGTTACATATTATTAATAAGTCATCAGTTATGGTTACAATAAAAATATTTTGTATTTTGTTTTGGACTATGGGTCGTAATCGCTGAAATAAATTACTTTTAATTTAAATAAAATGCATTTGACACCGATGTTTCTCTAAGATTTCGCTCTTCTTGACACCAATAGTTATCTTATATTTAGTCACTTTAATGTTAACAAAGATTCTTAAACAGTAGTAAATTTAAAAAATTCAAATTTTTTTTTTCACCCGCGTCCCAAAAACGCTCGGGTGTTATAAGTTTGACGTGTCTGTGTGTATGTGTGGCATCGGAGCTCCCGAACGGATGAACCGATTTTGATTTAGTTTTTTGTTGTTGGAAAGGTACATTAGTCGGGAGTGTTCTTATGAAAATCGGTCCAAGATGGCCGCCGCCACAAAATGCCGGATTACATATTTTTTCACAACTCCCTCAATATGGGTATCAAATGAAAGGGCTTGACTAGTAGAATACTGTACACTTGTCGGGGAGTTTTTAACATTTTTAATTTACTTCAACTAACATTTTGACATGTACATTTACATATACAGCATGACTGGTGAGACTGGTGACCTACAATACTGAAAGAGAGTACTTGGGATCCTCGTTATAATTATGTAACAAAATTAGGTTCTTAATTTTTGGCTAAATTTCCCTATAAATAAATGAAGCGTGGATACACTCCCGATAACGATGTTTTGTTCACGCGACAAGTACGTGCTTGTCCCCCGTCGTCGGCGCGAGCGTCCTCACAACGCCCAGCTCGTGCGTCCGCGCGGTGTCCATGCGTTGCGTAATTAATAACATAACTTTCGGTTAAGTTTACCTAGTAGTCAGTTAATATTTGTTTTTAATGTTATTTTTTTTCTTCGTATATGATCGCTAAATATCACGTCCTCGAGTATCGTAGGTGTCTCACCAGTCATACTGTATATATATATACAATATGACTAGACACCTACGATACTCGAGGACGTGATATACAGTATGACTGGTGAGACACCTACGATACTCGAGGACGTGATATTTAGCGATCATATACGAAGAAAAAAAAACATATATATATATACGGAGATATAGAAAGAAGGAACGACAACGGTTGGGCGATGGTGTAGCGGGCGAGGAGACAAACCGTAGAATTCAGTTATCTTGTACAAAGTTTAATCAGCAATTCACAACGACTTTAGTTTAAGAACGATTAGAACATTATAGACACTATTACATTGCTTGGGGACAAAACGTTCCGCTTAGCTTCGCACTCTGCAACCGACCAACTCAATCTACTCTCAAAGCAAGAATCAATGTTAATCTCTCCTCAACCAAAGCAAGAATGATCTCCACCTCAACATTCAACGCACGGCCGGCTCGCTTCACACAGCGCCCCTACCGGCCGACATCCGCAACTTCACCTCTCATTGGTTGACGTCAAAATACTTTACACGAATAACGACAAGCAGAGCACGGAACCAGTGTGACGTCAGAGGTGTCGCCATTCCACCTCTAGTCCACCAAAATTACGCAAGATGGCGCTAAACTAAATCAACATTAAAGCTACACGCCGACATGTATATATATATGTATATATATATTTTGGTTTTTTACTTTTTATAATTATATTATGCTTTTTGTTTTAACTTTTATGTAATTAAAAATTTGTGAGATAAATAAATAAATATCGTAGGACTATTACACACAGCGCCATCTGGCCCCAAACTAAGCAGAGCTTGTGTTATGGAAGTCAGATAACTAGATTTATATTTTTAATAATTTAGTATATAAACATTATTTATTAGCCTGCTAATCTATATATTTAGTTTATTTAGTATCTCATAATTATGTATATACGTTTATTGTATTGTTACTTTATTTATTTATTTCTTTTGTACACCAACCTTATATTTATTTACTTTTCTTTCCATCCCAAGGTTGTCTGGAAGAAATCGCTCTAGGCGATGAGACCGCCCTTATACATCATTTATTCTATTGTTTTGTTCTATTATTTTATCTTCTTTTTTTTGTTTGTTGTTTGTTTCCTATTTGTATTAATTGTGATCTGTGTTTCTGGTGTATAATAAAGTTATATTCTATTCTATTCTATAACTGATAGAATACATAAATACTTTTTTTTTGTAAATACATACTTATAATACATACAGAACACCCAGACACAGAACAAACATTTGTTTATTCACACAATGTTTGCCCTGAGTGGGAATCGAAAATGAGCCAACGGGGCAATTGGCCCCGTGTTTTCTGAAATTGGCTAGACCTTTTCCTTATCTCAATAAATACAATTTAATTTTGTTTCAGATAAATCAATAGCCGACTGCGTGGAAGCGCTAATCGGCGCTTACCTTCTGGAGTGCGGCCCGCGTGGCGCGTTGCTCTTCATGTCGTGGCTTGGCATCAGCGTTCTGCCGCAGCACAAAGTTGTCCTGCCGCCACATTTAGCTGCCAGATGCCACTCCTACGAGGTCAGAAAATGCACAACCAAATACCTAACTAACTACTAACCTAACCTATGAATAGTTACAGATATTTTATGTAACGCATATCAATTAAGTAAAAGTATTTCGTAACGATGATAGCTCAGTGGTTAGCGCGGTAGGTTCGCATGCCGACGGGCGTGGGTTCAAACCCCAACAATGAGCTTGAGCTGCCGGTGAAGGAAAACATCGTGAGGAAACCATAGCATGGTGGTAGAGTACTTTCTAGTACTCGGCCGGCTAGCTACCACACGAGAGTTGAAAATCTGCCGCCAAGCATCTAACGGTGTGTTCCGGCAGCCTCACTTGAGAGCCAGTTCCATTCCAGGCTAGGCGTGCTTTACCATCTTCGACCACACCTTCACTTAACATCACGTGAGCTGTGGTCAAACACCTGGCCTGTCAACCATTAAAAAAAAAACTTTGAGTAACAAAACAAAGTCCAGGGCATCACTGCTTTGGCGCTCATTACTTTGAGACTTTCGATGGTTAGTCTCAACAGCCCAGTAATTTCGCTAGCTGCAGTACCCTTCAAACCGGAACACAGTAATGTTTACACACTACTGCTTAGCGGCAGAATATCTGGTACTGCGGTGGTACCTACCTAGACGACCTCCTGCTAATGAGATCTACCACCAAGTAAACAAGGAAGTAGTATTTATTTACAAAAAAAAAGTTGTATTTAAGTATTCTCTCAGTTATCTGTCTTCCATAGTACAAGCTTTGCTTAGTTTGGGGTCAGATGGCGCTGTGTGTAATGTCCTACGATATTTATCAGAAACCACCGCCGACCCCGTCTCCGAAGCGGCAGCGCACCGTGTCCGACTCATCATCGTCATCGTCATCATCCGACATGGAGTGGTCCGAGGAGTCGCAGTCTGAGGAGGAGTGGGAGGGCGGATGCGACTTCGTGGGCCCGGTCGGGGCCCGCCGCCCTTACAGAGACACGGACGGGAACTGGGTGCAGGTACTAAATAACTCGCTATCTTTGATCGATTGATTGTTATTTTATTGTCATCATCATCATCATCATCATCATTTTTTTTATGGTTGACAGGCTAGGTGTTTGACCACAGCTCACCTGATGTTAAGTGAAGGTGTGGTCGAAGATGGTGAAGCACACCTAGCCCGGAACGGAACTGGCTCTCAAGTGAGGCTGCCGGAACACACCGTTAGATGCTTGGCGGCAGATTTTCAACTCTCGTGTGGTAAAAAAAAATCCATCGCGCGGCCTAGTGTACTATAAAAAAAATGCCCAAACCAAAGAAGAAAAATAAACATTGTTTCCGTTTTCAGGTGATATACGGTGAACTGAAGGCGCCACCGTCGCCTCTTCTGCGGTACATCGCCGACCCGGAGGGAGAACTTGACCAAATGCTGTCAGGTAAAATATTACTTTACTATAATATAAAGCTAAATAACCACTCACTGACTGACTCACTTAGAGAAATAGAATTTCTGCTATATTATTCCTTATATTTATTTACTCTTCTTTCCATCCAAAGGTTGTCTGGAAGAAATCGCTCTAGGCGATAAGACCGCCCTTATACATTATCTATTCTATTGTTTTGTTGTATTATTATATCTTCTTTTGTTTTGTTTATTGTTTGTTTCCTATTTGTATTAATTGGGATCTGTGTTTCTTTTTTCTTTTTTTATGTAAGAAGTAATGAGACGAACGAGACGCTCTCCTGATGGTAAGAGATAACGCCTGTCCATGACCATTGCAGCGATACACAGAACTTTGAGTAACAAAACAAAGTCCAGGGCATCGCTGCTTTAGCGCTCATTACTTTGAGACTTTCGATGGTTAGTCTCAAAGTTCTGTGTATCGCTGCAATGGTCATGGACCGGCGTTATCTCTTACCATCAGGAGAGCGTCTAGTTCGTCTCATTACTTCTTACATAAAAAAAACATTGGTTTATACTGTAGTTATTCTACCGCCAAGCAGTAGTGTGTAAACATTACTGTGTTCCGGTTTGAAGGGTACTGCAGCTAGCGAAATTACTGGGCTGTTGAGACTAACCATCGAAAGTCTCCAAAGTAATGAGCGCCAAAGCAGTGATGCCCCGGACTTTATTTTGTTACTCAAAGTTCTGTGTATCGCTGCAATGGTCATGGGCATGCGTTGTCTCTTACCATCAGGAGAGCGTCTCGTTAGTCTCATTATTTTTAGGTAAAAAAAAATACCACACAATGTTTGTCCTGGGTGGGAACCGAACCCACACTCTAACAGCTCTTGAAGTAGACATACTACCAATGAACCAACAGGGCTGTTCCAGAAGACTTTTATTAATATGGGAGCGAAATTGACGGCACCCTCAAAAGTTCTTCTTCATAGTCGGCGTCTTGATTGTTGAAGGTCGTGTCTAGTGTTTATTGCACTCGGCTTAGCATGCTCCTCCACGTGTTTCTGTCCTCAGCGGTCTTAATGACTTTCGTAATTGGTAGGCCAGTGATCGTCTTTATTAGGTCTGACCAACGGGTAGGTGAGCGACCGCGCGGTCTTTTCCCGTCGACCTGACCAATTACCATCAGCGTTTCCAGACCCTCAAAACTGCATATCCACAAATGATTGTATGTACAATTGTACATAGTCATTCTTTCATTCACCCGTTCGTTCTTAGGTTACGACGCGTTAGAACGAACCCTACAGTATCGCTTCAAGGACCGTTCTCTCTTACTGCAAGCGTTGACACACGCCTCCCATCAGAAGAATAGACTCACGGATTGTTATCAGCGGCTAGAATTCCTTGGAGATGCTATCTTAGGTAAGTTTCTTTAAATTTCAAATAAATAATAATAAATATCGTAGGACTATACACACAGCGCCATCTGGCCCCAAACTAAGCAGAGCTTGTGTGATGGAAGTCAGATAACTGATAGAATACATAAATACATACAGAACACCCAGACACAGAACAAACATTTGCTTATTCACAAAATGTTTGCCCTGAGTGGGAATCAAACCCACGCCCTACAGCTCTCAAGGCAGATATACTACCAATGAGCCAACGGGGCATTTTATGGGTTGTTCGTGATGGAATCGATGAGCTAACACATTTTATGTGATTAAAATTGTTGGGTAAAACGGGATCCTACTACTAAGACTCCATTCCAGGCTAGGTGTGCTTTACCATCTTCGACCACACCTTCACATAACGTCAGGTGAGCTGTGGTCAAACAACTAGGCTATCAACCACAAAAAAAACTCCGCTGTCCGTCCGTCTGTCTGTCTGTCACCAGGCTGTATCTCATTAAAGTGGTTCGATTTCCAAACAAATATTTTTTTCCATTTATGCAAAAAAAAAAAAAATGTGTGGAAATCACCTTAACAGTTTCACAGACGATGTATTTCTGTTGCCGCTATAACAACAAATACTAAAAATTTATCACTGCCTTAAAAAAAGAGGAACAGTTTGGTGTGTGGTAAAAGTTACAGGGTTTGAATAGTTAATGTATTCGTGTACAGATTACCTGATAACTCGTCACTTGTACGAGGACGCCCGGCGTCACTGCCCGGGCGCCCTCACAGACCTCCGCTCGGCGCTTGTCAATAACACCATATTTGCCACGCTGGCCGTCCGACACGGATTCCACAAGTAAGTATCTTTGGCGGGAACGCGGGAAGAGTCGTGTCGCCCCGTTGTATTTTTTTTCCAAAACTAGTGTTTTGTCGAGTGTTTATGCATAAAAATGGTCGTGTTTTATTCATAAAGTGCCGAATTACAAGCGCGAGTGTGGGAAAATGATATAATGTGGTGAAACATGAGTTTTCGTGTTGCTTCCAAAACTCCATCGAAGCTTCATAGTAAAGTCGCCACTACTCTACTAAAGCATGACTGGACTTGACCAAGACTGCTATCCATAGCTACGAGGCAACTTATTTTAACCTTTGAAACTGGAAAAGATAAAACACTTGACACTGGCAAATGCACAAAATGCGACGCCAAAACCAAAGAAAAAAAAATCACTAATAACACTTTCATTGCCGCCACTATTTTCGAGTAGTTCCCAGCGATGCCGCCCTATATAAAACGCGAGCACGTCAGGCGTGCTCTCGGCGCTGCAAGATGAAATGACATGAGTGCGCTAGGCGTGTTTACAGGCACTGTATAGTTACATATTTGTAAACTACCTTAGCATTATGGCAGGAAACGGCGGCACTTGTAATTAAAACAACTGGAACTCGAATTAGTAGGTATATTTTACAACAATAGGATAAGAACCCAATCGACTGACACTAATCAACTAATGTTCAATGGTTATATTTAGTTTATTTCCGCTTAACAGTCGTTCCAGTTCCAACAGTGACGAGGAGACTTAAACTATACTAATTTAACACTGCTTATTAATTAAAAACCCTAATCTTACCTATAAATCTAGAACTCATAAACTTAGAAATATTCTTAATTTGACAAAAATTAAATTAAAACTACAATAAATCTAATTAAAATAATCAAGAATCCTCCTCTCTGCAGTAACCACTTTGCCGACACGTGTTTCACCTCTACACGAGGCATCCTCAGTCTCGAAGAGTCAACACGTCCTGAGGATGCCTCGTGTAGAGGTGAAACACGTGTCGGCAAAGTGGTTGCTGCAGAGAGGAGGATTCTTGATTATTTTAATTAGATTTATTGTAGTTTTAATTTAATTTTTGTCAAATTAAGAATATTTCTAAGTTTATGAGTTCTAGATTTATAGGTAAGATTAGGGTTTTTAATTAATAAGCAGTGTTAAATTAGTATAGTTTAAGTCTCCTCGTCACTGTTGGAACTGGAACGACTGTTAAGCGGAAATAAACTAAATATAACCATTGAACATTCAAAATGAACTTCCGCAAAGTAACGCCTGAATCAATCAATTAACTAATCAACTAGTCTATCTTCGAAAGCTTCTGGCGACAGAATCCCAACTGTCCTACCCACCAGCCTATTTACCCGCGCTCCGCCAAGTACCCATAGTGTTGCCAGTTAGAGGTAAAAACGAGTGCCACTATGAAAAATAAATTAAAACCTTACATTGTCCGGCAGATATTTCCGACACATGTCGCCCGGATTAAACGAAGTGCTCACAAAATACGTCAGAATACAAGAAGAGAACGGGCACTCCATCAGCGAAGAGGTAAGGATTACGATTTAAATCTCATAATATCTCTCTTATTCTTATTTAGTCTGTGATAGCGCAATTCTTACCTTTTTTTTTTTACCAATTCGATATGTATTGAAAACTACTTGGTGGTAGATTTCCTTAGCAGGAGGTCGTCTAGGTAGGTACCACTGCAGTACCAGATATTCTGCCGCCAAGCAGTAGTGTGCAAACATTACTGTGTTCCGGTTTGAAGGGTACTGCAGCTAGCGAAATTACTGGGCTGTTGAGACTAACCATCGGAAGTCTCAAAGTAGTGAGTGCCAAAGCAGCGATGCCCTGGACTTTGTTTTGTTACTCAAAGTTCTGTGTATCGCTGCAATGGTCGTGGACAGGCGTTATCTCTTAACATCAGGAGAGCGCCTCGATCGTCTCATTAATTTGACATTAAAAAAAATAAAAATACTTTATTGATTCCAAAACCATTTCGAAATAATACATTCCTGTACATTATTTTTACGTTTAAAACTCTTTAAATAAATACATTACAAATACAAATATTGTATTGATAACTCCAATGTTACTAGTCAATTTAAAATTTCAAATATGTCAATATTTATAAAAAAAACTGTCAATATGTATCTATAAAATTAATAAATAGGAGGCTCTCCAGCTCCACCCCTACAAGGGAAGGGTGCCAACGCCGTTGGGGCCGCGGACGTGTGCGAAAGCTTTCCCGTAGCCCGACACAGGCGCCAGGCAGAAACACCCCAGGGTTTTTAGTGGGTAGGCTATCACTATGGGGAGAATCCCACATGCCCACCTTACTTCGCCCGAAGCCGGTGGGTATCTATTAAGAATTTTCCAGGGGAAGAAGAGTAAAACCCCAGGGTTTTTAGTAGGTAGGCCACCACTATAGGGAGAGTCCCAAATACCCACTTTCCTTCCCCCCAAGCCAGTGGGTATCCATTAATGATTTCCCAGGGGAAAAAATATATGAATTAAAAAATAAATTACTCACTATATTTATAAAAGAAACGTATTTCGTGTTTTTTTTTCAGCATTATCTGATTCAAGAAGACGAGTTGGAGCAGGCGGAAGATGTAGAAGTGCCGAAAGCCCTCGGAGATCTCTTCGAATCAGTTGCGGGCGCTATTTTCCTCGATTCCGGTGAGCCAATTTTTAACCCGCGACGCAAAAGCGACGGGGTGTTGTAAGTTTGACGTGCCTGTGTGTGTGTCTGTGGCATCGTAGCTCGCGAACGGATGAACCGATTTTGAATTTGATTGATCAGTTCAGTTCAGTCATAATCGATTGATTCAGGCGTTACTTTGCGAAGTTCATTTTGAATGTTCAAGGTATATATCTAGTTTATTTCCGCTTAACAGTCGTTTCAGTTACAACAGTGATGAGGACTTAAATTAAACTAATTTGACACAGCTTATTAACTAAACACCTAATCTTACTTAAAATCTAGAATTAATTTGACATGAACTAAAAAATATAATTTGACAAAAATTTAATTAAAATAACAAAAAATCTAATTAAAATCTTGAAATCAATCCTCCTCTCTCTGCAGTGCTGTGATTTTGAATTTGTTTTTTTGTTTGTTTGAAAGGTGAATTAGTCGGGAGTGTTCTTAGCTATGTTTGATGAAAATCACTCCAAGATGGCCGCCGCCACAAAATGGCGGATTACATATTTTTTCACAACTCCCTCAATATGGGTATCAAATGAAAGGGCTTGACTAGTAGAATACTTATACTCTATCAAAAAAATTACTTACTATAAATCTGTGTCACCCACTGAAATAATAAATTCTTTAAATAATTCTGTGGCTTTGCAATGTAAAAGCACATGCTCTACAGTTTCGTTCTCTTGCAAGCAGCCACGACATAGCGAGCTATCCGTGGCTCCTATTCTTATTCTTATTCGGAATGGGGGCGATGAGTCCTGCACTGACGTCCCGCTTGGGGTGTATTGTGCATTTCCCCCTGCCAGCGTCTACCCGAGCCAACCCAGCTCCTTGAAGTACCGGAGCGAGGCTCTGGGCCGCTGGCATAGTAACTCCAGTGGGTGAGATGGAATTAAAAGCTCCGTGGCTCCTAGTTTAAAGAGGTGACTATTCAAGTTGCAATGACCGGTTATGAGGCCCACTATGAGACGAAGGTCCTGTCGTTGCAGCTTCAATAGATAGTTAGATAAACATGTATGTATTTACAAAAAAAAATATATTTAAGTATTCTATCAGTTATCTGACTCCCATAGTACAAGCTTTGCTTAGTTTGGGGTCAGATGGCGCTGTGTGTAATGTCCTGTGATATTTATTATTTATTATTATTTACATACATATATGGCAAAGACTTTTAAGCTATTGCATAGCTTCTATCGCAAGCCTTGAGCGTGGAGACCGAATCCAGAACTACCGTAACGAAAATAACCTAACACCCCCCACTCCCACCGGCACAGCGGTGATACTTTTTAGTTTTGCCATCTATCGATGAATAGCAGAACTTTTAATGACTTTTTTGAAATATCGCGCTTGTCTCTTTAGTTCAGCAACTCGCCTCTAGGTGGCATTGGTTGTATCGGCGTAAAAATGCTATGCAATAGCATTACCGCGGCAGTCCCCGAGTGCCACACGTCTTTTTTTTTTCTACGAGGACGCGAGGCCCCGGGCGGCTGCCCTGCTTGCCACCCCCTAAGGCCGCCACTGAGTGTATCCGTTACAGGTATGTCGTTGGGTGCGGTGTGGCAGTCGTACGTGCGTCTGATGGGTGCTGAGCTTGAGGCGTTTAGCGCGGCCGCACCCAAATCCCCAGTCCGTGAGCTGCTGGAAGCCGAGCCGGACACAGCCAAGTTCGGGTGAGCTTTTTTTTTTTTTTTTTTTTAGTAGATAGGCTTGCGTTTGACCGCCATCCCGCCTGATGTTAAGCGAAGATGCGGTCTACGGTGGAGCACGCTCGCCTAGAAGAAACCGATTCACTCGCGACTTGAAGGCACCCAGACTATATTCATTGGGGAACACCCACTCACCCACCCACAAGTTGTAAACCATTGAAGGAATCGCATGTCTAGTCAGTGGCGGATTTCCACATGTGCCACCAGTAAGCTATTCGATTTTTGCCGCCTCTACTGATCGCTGCAATTCAATACCCAAGTTCACAATCGTACTAATCAAATTTTATTTGTCAATGAAATTGCAATTTTATGATTTGTGCTCTTTCGTCATAATTACATCAGCTACTACTTGGTGGTAGATCTCCGTAGCAGGAGGTCGTCTAGGTAGGTACCACCGCAGTACCAGTTATTCTGCCGCCAAGCAATAGTGTGTTAACATTACTGTGTTCCGGTAGGTAGGTAGGTATGTTGCGTTCTGGGGACGTGCTGTCTTTCTATTTTATAAGGCGTTAGAAATGCTCAGAAAACCTAATTTTATGACCTATTACGACCTATTATGGTAGATCTCCTAGGTCTAGGTAGGTACCACCGTAGTACCAGTTATTCTGCCGCTAAGTAGTGTGTAAACATTACTGTGTCGCGGTTCGAAGGGTACTGCAGCTAGCGAAATTACTGGGCTGTTGAGACTAACCATCGAAAGTCTCAAAGTAATGAGCGCCAAAGCAGCGATGCCCTGGACTTTGTTTTGCTACTCAAAGTTCTGTGTATCGCTGCAATGGTCATGGGCAGGCGTTACCTCTTACCATCAGGAGAGCGTCTCGTTCGTCTCACTATTTTTCACATAAAAAAAAAAGAAAAAAAAAAGCTTTTCCCCGTTATTAGTGTGATTGTGAACAAAGGGATTGTTGTGCGAATTGTTTGAGTGGACATAATAACATTTAGGTAGGTGCACAGAGAAAAAAATTATAGTAAGTAATATTTAATTTAAAAAATAGTTAAAATTACTAAATTTAAATTGTAAGTAGTTTTGTAGTTTTGTAGCGATGATAGCTCAGTGGTTAGCGCGGTAGGTTCGCATGCCAAAGGGCGTGGGTTAAAACCCCAACAATGAGCTTAAGCTGCCGGTGAAAGAAAACATCGTGAGGAAACCATAGCATGGTGGTAGGGTACTTTCTAGTACTCGGCTGGCTAGCTACCACCCTCAAGTTGAAAATCTGCCGCCAAGCATCTAACGGTGTGTTCCGGCAGCCTCACTTGAGAGCCAGTTCCATTCCAGGCTAGGTGTGCTTTACCATCTTCGACCACACCTTCACTTAACATCAGGTGAGCTGTGGTCAAAACAACTAGCCTGTCAACCATAAAAAAAAAAGTAATATTAAAACGCTATTGGAATATTTTAAAAATTCATATCCACAGAAGTATACTTTACACGGGGTTCAGTAATGTTTCGTGTACAGGGAGTATTCGGCATACTGTATAGTACTAAAATATTGTAATTTTGTTAAACTTTAGAGGCTTCATTTCTGTTTGCATATTTTTTCTGTTAGACAAAATAAAATTTTGAGCCATATTTGCCGCTGCATTAAAGTTTGCCGCCCTAGGCTCCAGCCTACTCAGCCTGCTGGTAAATCCGCCACTGTGTCTAGTGATATGGCAACAAATCCTATGCGACCGTTAATAACTTCTATTATGAGTTTTGGCGGGAACGCGGGAAGAGTCGTGACGCTCCGTTGTATTTTTTTCCAAAACTAGTGTTTTGTCGAGTGTTTATGCATAAAAATGGTGGTGTTTTATTCATAAAGTGCCGAATTACAAGCACGAGTGTGGGAAAATGATATAATGTGGTGAAACATGACTTTTCGTGTTGCTTCCAAAACTCCATCGAAGCTTTATAGTAAAGTCGCCACTACTTTACTAAAGTATGACTGTACTTGACTGACACGAACTGGACTTGACTAAGACTGGACTTTGACTAAAACTAGCTACGATGACACTTATTTAACTTTTGTAACTAGAAAATATATAATTACTTGACACTGGCAAATGCTAAAACGCGACGCCAAAACCAAAGGAAAAAAAAAACTTCTATTATGCTGAGTATATGATGAACAGTATTATGCTGAGATGAGACTCCATTTTGTAACTGTTTCCCTCAGTTTGTTGTTTTAATCCCTGTATTCCAATGGGAACGAGAACTACGCGGGCGAAACCGCGAGGCGCCCGCTAGTGTTTTATAACTTGACGAGCAAAGAAAAGCAGATCGTGCCATGGACTAGGTTAGGTAAAGTTGAAAAGCAGGGCCGTCACGCCAAAATATTAATGTATAATTGCCAAAATGTATTACAGAATTAAATCATACCGAATTTAAAAATAAAAAAACCATTAAAAATTTCTTGGAAAGCAATCCTTTTTACAAATTGACAGTCCTGTTGGTTCATTGGTATGTCTGCTTCAAGAGTTGTAGGGCGTGGGTTCGATTCCCACACAGGACAAACATTGTGTGGCACAAACAAATGTATGTTCTGTGTCTGTGTGTCCTGTATGTAGGTATAGCTATGTTAGTATTCTATCAGTTATCTGACTTTCATAGCACAAGCTTTGCTTAGTTTGGGGTCAGATGGCGCTGTGTGTAATGTCCTGGGATATTTATCTATTTATTATTTACTAGCGGACGCCTCGCGATTTCACCCGCTTAGTTCCCGTTCCCGTGGGAATACAGGGATAAAAAGTAGCCTATGCCACCCGGAGATAGTGTAGCTTGCCAACGGTGAAAGAATTGTTGATATCGGTCCAGTAGTTTCGAAGCTTATTCAATACAAGCAAACAAATCTTTCCTCTTTATAATAGTTAGGGATTGCAATCCGGCGTCATTTTCAGTCCGGTCGGATACGACCGGATTCCCATCAATCCGGCCGAATCCGGTCGGATCCGGCCAGATTGATCAAATCAAGATGATTTTCGGTTTTTGAGTAAAAAATAAGCGAGTTAATCAAGTGTCACTGCACTTATATGTACGTAGTTTAAAAAAATAAATCACAAATGAATAAAATCAACTTTATTTCCTAACCAATGTTAAGACAAGTTTTTTTTTATGTGAAAAATAGTGAGATGAACGAGACGCTCTCCTGATGGTAAGAGATAAAGCCTGTCCATGACCATTGCAGCGATACACAGAACTTTGAGTAACAAAACAAAGTCCAGGGCATCGCTGCTTTGGCACTCATTACGTTAGACTTTCGATGGTTAGTCTCAACAGCCCAGTAATTTCGCATGCTGCAGTACCCTTCAAACCGAAACACAGTAATGTTTACACACTACTGCTTGGCGGCAGAATAACTGGTACTGCGGTGGTACCTACTTAGACGTCCTCCTGCTAAGAAGATCTACCACCAAGTGACCTACTATATTATTTTGCCACAAACTGCTAGCAACGGATCCGGTATATTGGTACCGGATCCGGTATATTGGTACCGGATCCGGTAACCGTTAAATGGTGCCGGATCCGCCGGATTACCGGATCCGTTTTTCCGGATTGCAATCCCTAATAATAGTATAGATAGAAAGAATAACTGATTGTATTTCTGTATTTCAGCAAACCAGAGCGCCTTGCTGACGGCCGGCGAGTCCGCGTGTGCGTCGAAGTATTCGGCCGTGGCACTTTCAAAGGCATCGGACGCAATTATCGCATCGCAAAAGGAACCGCCGCGAGATGTGCCCTCAGACATCTGAAGATACACCGCCGGTAGCTACCACGGGCTTTTATATCATGACAGATATCCTGCCGCCAAGCAGTAGTGTGCGAACACTGCCCTGTGGCGATATTTACAGGACTATTGAGGCTAACTATCGAATGTGTCAAAGTGATGAGCGCCAAAGCAATGATGGTGTTTTTGTTTAAGGTGGTTCGATTTCCATACAAATATTTTATTTTCTGTTTATGGACAAATAGAGCATAATTTTACAGTGAAATCACTGCTACTAGCATTTATTTTGGTCTTTATTTGCGGTAAATCACAATTGCTTGAATAAAACAGTAGATTATTAGCATAAAATCTAATTTATGAATGATTTTTGTGGTTAACAAGCAAACAATTGTGATTTACCGCAAATAAAGACCAAAATAAATGCCAGTAGCTGTGATTTCACTGTAAAATTATGCTCCATTTGTCCATAAATGGAAAATAAAATATTTGTATGGAAATCGAACCACCTTAAAAAAGAAATACATTATTACATTCGGTTAAAATATGCAATGGCGCTTTTTTTAAAAAAATAATTATCTGACTTCGGTAACTTGCAAGGTTTACCGTTCTCACCGATAAATTGTTTTATACATAGAATTGTAATTCAATTAATTTTTTTTTAAATATTCGATTATTAATAAAATTATTCACTTTTTTTTAAATTATTTATTGAATAAAAAAAAATTGATATATTTAAAAAGTATATAATTTTAATAGTTATTTTATTATGAAAAGTGTTTGGCTTGGAAAGTCGACATTAAATTCATTTTTATTCACTAAAAAAAAATATATGATAATTTTTACCGTCATCGTGTAGAATCCGTGTGAACAATGAAATATTTTTATTCGTCTCTACTGTTAAAATATATATACAGGGTTACGCGAAACGGTAGTACTACTGAATGGAGGTCCTTGTACTAATCAATATGAATACATTTTAGTAAAGAAACGATCCTTGAATTCGCAAAAAACAGAGGTTTTGTACATTTTGTTGAGGATATGGAGATTTTTTTGTATGTAATTGTCAACGGTTAATATAACCTCTTCCAAATACGTAAGTCGAGTTGTTCTTTGCTTTGTTGATACAAATATCTTGATTATTTTATTTTAAACGTTACTCGGCGTCATAAAGTAGGCTGAAGTTGACAATAGACAATAGACAACACTTTATTTGCAACATAAAACACATTTCAACATAATTTACAATACATACATACAAAAAAATAAACAATAAACATAAAACATAGAAAAAAAACTTAAAGGTATATAGTATAGTATACAATAAATAAAAATTAAACAACATTAACATTTAACATTAGTTGCTAATATGAAGCCTCAATAAATAAATAAAATAAATAACAATGAATGTGTATTCCCTTGCCACGTAAAAAACCGGCCAAGTGCGAGTCGGACTCACGCACGAAGGGTTCCGTACCATTATCTATAAAAATGGCAAAAAAATCATGTTTGTTGTATGGGAGCCCCCCTTAAATGTTTGTTTTATTCTATTTTTTAGTATTTGTTGTTATAGCGGCAACAGAAATACATCATCTGTGAAAATTTCAACTGTCTAACTATCACGGTTCATGAGATACAGCCTGGTGACAGACGGACGGACAGAGTCCTGTTTTACCCTATAAGTACGGAACCCCAAAAAAAGATTAACTAAACATATAACTTGAATATTCAAAATGAACTTCCGCAAAGTAACGCCTGAATCAATCGATTATCAAAAAAAAGATTTCAAAATTTTCCAATAGAAAAATTAGTACATTACTTATGGTCTTTCACCTTAGTACTACCGTTCCGTGTGACCTCGTATTTGAAGACATAATGTTGTTCCTCATTTATATATAAACAAGAGATGTATTAAAATCAAATAGTTTTAATTTTACTCGGTAGTTAAGAATAAAAATTAAATATATGACAACATTTTAATATTAATACAGGTCGATTATTAATAACTAGCGGACGCGTCGCGGTTTCACCCGCGTAGTTCCCGTTCCCGTGGGTATACAGGGATAAAATGTACCCTATGTCACCCGGGGATAGTGTAGCTTCCCAACGGTGAAAGAATTTTTGAAATCGGTCCTGTAGCTTCGGAGCCTATTCAATACAAACAAACAAAAAAATCTTTCTTCTATATAATAGTATAGATTGTCGATTTTACTAAACAGTTTTAGGTTTTCAAACCCTCCAGGGTTGGAATGGGTCTTTTCTAAGTGAACAAGCTAGCTGTCTCGCTCTAATCCCCGAGGGATAACACAGCATAGCAATAAACTATACTTTGACTTTGACTTTGACTTTGAGGGATGTTTCGGCTATGAACCGCTAGAAAAACCTTTCGAGATATTCTTCTTCTTTATTAGCTCGGTAAAAGGCTCCTATTCGGACAACCCTAGGTTCGCATTTTAACAAACCGCAGTCCAAAGGCTAATGTTGGTGCGACAAACGCTTGCGCGATGCAGGATTCTCGGTTTAGCGTCACAATCAGTAGACTTACCTAGTCTGGGTACCTTCAAGTCGCGAGTGACTCGGTTTCTTCTAGGCGAGCGTGCTCCACCGTAGACCGCATCTTCGCTTAACATCAGGCGGGATGGCGATCAAACGCAAGCCTATCTACAATAAAAAATAAAAAAAAACTTTGGTATTACCCGTTTATTAATTGTACACTAAGCTACAAATATAAAAATATTATTTTTTTCTCAAACATGCTTGAAAATTTAAGCAATATTTTGCCAATCTTCTTCGCGATAAATCGAAATTGCTGTACTGGCCAAGTACATGCGAGCAGCGGCCGGCAACAGTTGTATGAAAATCCATATCTGTCGTGGTTTTAACGGCCGAATAACATTACACGCTAGCCAAACTAGTTTGGCTAGCAAACTAGCTTTCGCTAGTTTGTGGGTTCAAACCCCAACAATGAGCTTGAGCTGCCGGTGAAGGAAAACATCGTGAGAAAACCATAGCATGGTGGTAGCGTACTCTCTAGTACTCGGCTGGCTAGCTACCACCCTCAAGTTGAAAATCTGCCGCCAAGCGTCTAACGGTGTGTTCCGGCAGCCTCACTTGAGAGCCAGTTCCATTC
Source organism: Biston betularia (assembly GCA_905404145.2). Classification (NCBI taxonomy): domain Eukaryota; kingdom Metazoa; phylum Arthropoda; class Insecta; order Lepidoptera; family Geometridae; genus Biston; species Biston betularia. Next base: position 2,606,692 of record FR989892.1, on the reverse strand, counting down.
CAGGCTAGGTGTGCTTTACCATCTTCAGCCACACCTTCACTTAACATCAGGTGAGCTGTGGTCAAACACCTAGCCTGTCAAACAAATAAAAAAAAAAAACAGTAAACGCGTATATCAGAGTTTTGACGTGAACGCGGAAAGAGTAGTGTCGCCCCGTTGTTTTTTTAAATAAAAATGGTGGTGTTTTATTCATAAAGTGCCGAATCACAAGCGCGAGTGTGGGAAAATGATATAATGTGGTGAAACATGACCTTTCGTATTGCTGCCAAAACTCCATCGAAGCTTCATAGTAAAGTCGCCACTACTTTACTAAACTGCACTTGACCAAGACTGGACTTTGACTTTAACTATAGCTACGAGGCGTTATTTAACTTATGAAACTTGAAAATATAGAACACTTGATGCTCAAAATGCGACGCCAAAACCAAAGTAAAAAAATTGTCGTGTAATTTAAAAACGGAACGATCTTTCACTCAGAAACATGGCAACCGAGGAGGTAACTTACTAAAGGTTTTATTTAAATTTTGAACTGGCTTCGTTTAACCATCCAAAAAAGTAATGAGCGCCAAAGCAGCGATGCGCTGGACTTTGTTTTGCTATTTAAAGTTCTGTGTGTCGCTGCAATGGTCATGGACAGGCGTTATCTCTTACCATCAGGAAAGCGTCTCTTTCGTCTCATTATTTTTCACATAAAAATAAAAAAATTACACGTTCGTCCATGAATGCCTCTTTTGCTGGCCGCTGCAGTACAGACATCAGAACTTTCCCATTTTTTTTCAGTAGGCTAAAATTGGTAATATTGCCAGTGTTAATAATCGACATGTATGCAGTTTGTGTGTTTGCTTCTGGCATGCCAGTTATGATGATATTTCATGCCGGCTACGTTCAGTCACCATGCTTATTTCTGGCATGCCAGTTGTCGTGTCATGTCTTGTATGCTATATCCAGATTATGGTATGGTATGTGATACAAGCATCTTACGGTGTGTTCCGGCAGCCTCACTTGAGAGCCAGTTCCATTCCAGGCTAGGTGTGCTTCACCATCTTCGACTACACTTTCACTTAACATCAGGTCATACTTATAATAAATACAGTATACCCAGACACAGAACAAACATTTTGTTTAAACCAAAAAATGTTTATCCTGGGTGGGAATCGAACCCATGCCCTTCAGCTCTTGGAGCAGACATACTACCAATGAACCGATAGGGCTGTCTTGGTAGTGGGTACTTTCTAGTACTCGGCTGGCTAGCTACCACACGAGAGTTGAAAATCTGCCGCCAAGCATCTAACTGTGTATTCCGGCAGCTTCAAGTCAAAGCCAGTTCCATTCCAGGCTAGGTGTGCTTCCCCATCTTCGACCACACCGTCACTTTACATCAGGTGAGCTGTGGTCAAACAGCTAGCCTGTCAACCATTAAAAAAAAGAAGCTAATATACCATTTTCTGTCATATAGCATAGCGTCTATCATACCAGTCATAATGCATTTTCCATAACAGCAATGTCTATTATGACGTTCATTTCTGGCATGATAGTCAAAAGACTAGTACGTAAGCATGTGAACTTAATTTTAAACTAGCATTTAAGCATTTGTGAGCATTTTTCCTTTTTACTAGTTAAGGTTTTTTTTAGTCCCACTGGGTATAAGTTTTTAACGTATGTATGTAATGGTAGATGTTAACTATAAATATTGTGCTAACTCGGAATTAATAATTTTTAATCCAAGTATTTAAAAAAAAATGTTTTATTTACTAACCGTACATTCGAATTATACAATGCTAGCGGACGCCTCGCTGTTTCACCCGCGCAGTTCCCGTTCCCGTGGGAATACAGGGATAAAAAGTAGCCTATGTCACCCGGGGATAGTGTAGCTTCCCAACGGTGAAAGAATTTTTGAAATTGGTCCAGTAGTTTCGGAGCCTGTTCATTACAAACAATCAAATCTTTCCTCTTTGTAATAGTACATATAGATACTTAAACTGTAGCGGTGATTGTTTAGTGTTTAGCGCGGATGGATCACACGCTGAAGGGCGTGGGTTTTCACGCTAACAGTGTCTTTGAGCTGCCGATGAAGGAAAACATCGTGAGGAAACCATGGCATGGTGGTAGGGTGCTTTCTAGTACTCGGCTGGCTAGCTGGCGACCACCCTCAAGTTGAAAGTCTGTCGCCAAACATCTAACGGTGTGTTCCGGCAGCCTCGCTTATTCCAGGCTAAGTGTGTTTACCATCTTCGACCACACCGTCACTTAACATAAAAAAAAACATACCTGCAAACAAACAAACAATGTTTAAAGTTTCAGTGTATCGGTTACGTAATAATTTATCTCCGATCGTTTAAGATTTTGAAATAACACATTTTTGTATTAACATTTTAAATATTTGGGCTTGACTTTTTATAATAAAACTGGCAACTTGTTGCATATTGTTTAATCTGGTTTTTTTTTTTTTTTTTCTTTGGTTTTGGCGTCGCGTTTTAGCATTTGCCAGTGTCAAGTAATTATATATTTTCAAGTTAAATAAGTGCTATCGTACCTACTTTTAGTCAAAGTCGTCTTTGTCAAGTCCAGTTCGTGTCAGTTAATTCCAGTCATGCTTTAGTAAAGTAGTGGCAACTTTACTACAAAGCTTCGATGGAGTTTTGGAAGCAACACGAAAACTCATGTTTCACCACATTATATCATTTTCCCACACTCGCGCTTGTAATTCGGCACTTTATGAATAAAACACCACCATTTTTATGCATAAACACTCGACAAAACACTAGTTTTGGAAAAAAATACAACGGAGCGACACGACTCTTCCCGCGTTCCCGCCAAAACTCCTTTAATCTGGTTTGTAATTAAAGATCAAAAATGTAAGTGTCAACAAATGTCATTGTCAAAGTGACAGGTCAGGTGCGCTCAACCTGTTATAAAAGAAATATTATTTTAATAAAAATAGATACATCTAAGTAGTATCAATTATAAACCTGAACTGTGTTATAAATACCAGACATGAAACATTTTTTACATTTGCCTACCTATTTCAAGGATTTATCACATGAAGTAATGGATGTCGGAATTAGGAAGAATTATTAAGACGCCAACTACACAGTGGACAGATAACCTGTCAACAATAAAAAAAAAACATTCTGTTAACGACCATGTCTCATACTATTTCCTGTAAAGGTTCATGAAGGGTTTTCCCATTCCCCATGGATTTCTGAGGTCGCTTTTTAATAGGCGACAGAGTGTCTTTTGTTGTGGAGGGGCCTGGCTCAGGCAGTTCCATATTGTTTATCATTATTCCCGCGAGAAAACAAAATGGCGGCGATTGCACAAAATGTTTCGAATCTCTGCTGTGTTCCCAGTTCAAAACAATTAACTGCACGAAAAAACTTCATTTTTTATCAATAACAATTGTGCAAATACGATCCATTCCAATTTAAAAAAATTCAAGTTTATTTTGTTATAATTTAAAATCAATTTTATTAGTAACTAGCAGCTCGCCCCAACTTTTGTACGGAAAAACAAAACTCGATTAACAATATAAATATAGCCTATGTCACTCAGTGACAATGTAGCATTCTAATGATGAAAGAATTATTCAGATAGGCCCAATAGTTTCGGAGACTATTTAATACAAACAAACATGAAATCAAATCTTTTCTCTTTATAATAGTGTAGATAATAATGAATGTCTTAAATTTGGATTGCACAGTTTTCTATAAGTTTTTTTCGTTCTGTCAACTTCTTTATTTAGTTTTTTGATGTTTAATTATGCCTTAGGGTATAGTTTCTTTATTTAGCAACATCTACAGATAAGTCGTAAACTAATTTAACGCGGGACAGTCTCCGAAAGAAGCTCATTGTAATTATAAATGTGTAAAACTTTTATTATAATTATAAACACAGTTTCAAAATCGCAGAAAAAACGTTTGTTTGATGCACCTAGTTTTTATTTTTGTAATTTCAGAATGTTACTTGGTGATAGGTCTCCTTAGCAGGAAATCATCTATGTAGATATCATCGCAAAACCAGATATTCTGGCAGTATCCAAGCGGTAGTGTGTAAACATTAATAACATGTTCCGGTTTGAAGGGTACTTGCAGCTAGCGAAATTACTGGGCTGTTGAGACTAACCATCGAAAGTCTCTAAGTAATGAGCGCCAAAGCAGCGATGCCCTAGACTTTGTGCTACTCAAAGTTCTGTGTATCGCTGCAATGGTCATGGACATGCGTTATCTCTTACCATCAGGAGAGCGTCTCGTTCGTCTCATTAGTTTAAATAAATAAGTAAAAATCCAGCTCCGTGGTAAAAGTTTTTCGTAAATATGAGTGCAATGATCTCCTTTCGGCTTGATAGCCGTTACTCTTAACCTAATAGCTGCTTGTATTGTGACAGCTGATTTTGATACCTTATTTATAGAGACGTTCATGAACTGAGAAATAAAATACATATTTTTAATTTTATGGTTTATGTTTTATTTTAATATTATGTTATCCTGTACCTACCTACTGGACCCGACTCGACCTGCACGAATGCAATTTATGTTGACGACATGTTAAAACTGAATTTTCTCTAGTTATACAAAAGATTTTTGGTATACATATCACACAAATATTATGAAGGGGGAAATTTGCTATAAATTATTATTTTTATTTTTATTTATATTTATTATTTTTAAGACCAAAGTTACAGGTCATTTTACCAATAATATTTAAAAACATAATATGTCAATACAATGAAAATGTCAATGAAATTATATGTCACGTATGATGATCGTGTTATTATATGATTTAATGTCAATAAACACAAAAATATTACAATTATTTACTAGTAATTCAATAATCTACTACTATAAATATTTCTCAATATTTAATTGGTGGTAGATCTCCTTAGCAGGAGGTCGTCTAGGTAGGTACCACCGCAGTACCATTTATTCTGCCGCTAAGCAGTAGTGTGTAAACATTACCGTGTTCCGTTTCGAAGGGTGCTGCAGCTAGCGAAATTACTGGGCTGTTGAGACTAACCATCGAAAGTCGCAAAGTAATGAGCACCAAAGCAGCGATGCCATAGACTTTGTTTTGTTACTCAAAGTTCTGTGTATCGCTGCAATGGGCATGGACAGGCGTTATCTCTTACCATCAGGAGAGCGTCTCGTTCGTCTCATTACTTTTTATACAGAAAAAAAAAATATTTTTAAATAATCGTCGCTCATAAAACAAGGTCTCTTGAAACCAAGATCTTAGTTTGCTTCTGAAGCACGCGATGGAAGGTGCATCCCGGATGGAAGCGGGTACGCGGTTGTAGACCGCGGTCCCCAGAATGTATACCGACCTCTCCGACTTGACGAGCCGATGCGACGGCGTTACTAGTTGGTCTTTCTTTTACTGCGAAGATCCAACGTGCTGTGGACGCCCCGGCGTTGAAATGTACCTATGTTTGTATGCGTGTACAGGGCTACCTGGTACCTCAACCATACCAATATATTTAGTCATACATGTGACTCATTACAAATTAAGTTATAGTAAATTAAAAATGTCTAAGTTTAGACGAGAAAAGATGACAATTGAGCTCATTTAGTGAATAATTGTTGATACAGATGGTCTACAACAAACATTATAATATGAACATATTTTCTTGAAAATAACTAAAGTAGATCTCCAATTACCTACTTATTTGAATTATACAGATGTGAAAATAAAATAATACTGAAATCTAAATATGACTTTTTTTTTTAATGTTTGACAAGCTAGGTGTCTGACCACAGCTCACCTGATGTTAAGTGACGGCGAGGTCGAAGATGGCAAACACCTAGCTTGGAATAGAACTGGTTCTCAAGCGATGCGGTCGCAACACACTGTTAGATGCTTGGCGGCAGATTTTCAACTTATTTGGTAGCTAGCCAGCCGAGTACTAGAAAGTACCCTACCACCATGCTATGGTGTCCTTTACCGGCAGCTCAAGCTTATTGTTGGGGGTTGAACCCACACCCTTCGGTACGTGAACCGACCGCGCTTACTACTGAACTGTCATCGCTACAAAATACGTAAATTTTAATAATTTATTACGTATTTAGGTACTTGATGGCAGATCTCCTTTGCAGGAGGTCGTCAAGGTAGGTACCACCGCAGTACCAGGTATTCTGCCGCCAAGCAGTAGTGTGTAAACATTGTGTTCAGGTTTCATGTAATCAGTGTTTTAAAACTCGTTTAATGATATATTTAAAAATTTTGAAGTGACTTTTAACATTGGTGTTATCAATAAAATATTTGTGTTTGTATGTTGTTTGAAGGGTACTGAGCTATCGAATTTACAGGGCTACATAACATCTTAGACTACATCCTGCTTAACATAAGGCAGGGCGTGGTCAAACGCAAACCTGATTAGAATTAAAAAAAAAAAAGGTGGACCGAGCGACCATTCCTTGAAGTCACAAACTGAGATTTTTTATCAGTAGGTATAAACTTAGCTTAAACAAAGTAATTATTTCAAAATTATTACTACACCACCTTTTGTAGGGAAAAGTTATTTTACTATCCCTACTGACTGTATCAATCCATTTATTATCATCGTTCTATCTTCCTACGACACAGCTGCCCTGAATCCCACATTACGGTGACAATGTGGGATCCAGGACAGTGGCGGCTTTAGGGGGTGGCAAGCAGGGCAACCGCCCGGGGCCTCGCGTCTTCGTAGAAAGAAGTCTTTACCATATACATTATGCGTATCTCGCGTCTCGCACCCGCCCTGAACGCACGGTTTCATTATTAGTGCAAGCATGTTACAAACACTCGAGCACTCGAACTAATTTTTTAGTAAAACGGACTCAAAGAAAAAGGGCCTCACAATGATCTGTCGCCCCGGGCCTCGCAACAGCTAAGGCCGCCGCTGATCCAGGGCGTACCGTTATCATTTTGTGTTTTGTTTTATGTTTTTGAACAAAAAAAATTTCATTTCAATTTCAATTTAAAACTTTTATCTTATTTCCTTGAACGATTTACGTCAATGTATTCATAAAACAAAATAGCCGGTAATGTATTAAATTCGTTACGATACTCAATATTTGTAACGGAAATATGAGTAATACGTTAGTAAATTACCATCGAAACCAAATGATTAAATACGCATTTCTGGTATTTATTTTAAAGTCGATAATTTGTTAGGTACTTCTTTTATAACTAGGTGTTTGACCACAGTTCACCACCTCATACTTGGTGGTAGATCTCCTTAGCAGGAGGTCGTCTAGGTAGGTATCACCGCAGTACCAGTTATTCTGCCGCTAAGCAGTAGTGTGTAAGCATTACTGTGTTCCGGTTTGAAGGGTACTGCAGCTAGCGAAATTACTGGGCTGTTGAGACTAACTCTATCAAAAGTCTCAAAGTAATGAGCGCCAAAGCAGCGATGCCCAGGACTTTGCTTTGTTACTTAAAGCTCTGTGTATCGCTGCGATGGTCATGGACAGGCGTTATCTCTTACCATCAAGAGCGCGTCTCGTTCGTCTCATTACTTTTTACATTAAAAAAAAAAACCTTTATGTTAAGTAGTGAGTGTAGTCGAAGATGGTAATGAGGCTGCCGGAACACACCTTTAGATGTAGCGAACACACCTTTAGTGGTTAGCGCGGTAGGTTCGCATGCCGGAGAGCGTGCCAAACCCCAAGGAAAACATAGCATGGTGGTAGGGTACTTTCTAGTAGGTACTCGGCTGGCTAGCTGGCGACCACCCTCAAGTTGAAAATCTGTTGCCAAGCACCTAACGGTGTGTTCCACCAGCCTCGCGTATTCCAGGCTAGTTGTGTATACCATCATCAACAACACCGACATTTGACATAAAAAAACAAACAATGTGTTTTACTCCAACTCTCTTTCTGTCCCTTGCTTTTATTTGCCATTCTTTTAAAGAGAGTAAATAGGGCATACATTTGTAGAATCAAGAAGGAAACGACACAACATCAGGTGGGCGATGGTGTATGTGGTATGAGGTATGGCCGATATTCGCATCAACTGGGCTACTGGGTGTAGCGGGCGAGGAGACAAACCAAACAATTCAATTCTCTTGTACAAAGTTTAATCAGCACTTCACAACGAATGATTACAGCAGTATAGACACTATTACATAGCTTGGGGACAAAACGTTCCGCTTAGCTTCGCACTCTGCAATCGACCAACACAATCTCCTTTCAAAGAATCAATCAATTATATCTCTCCACCTCAACATTCATCGCACGGCCGACTCGATTCCCAAAGCGCCCCTACCGGCCGACATCCGCAACTTCTACCTTCTCTCAATGGTTGAAGTCAAAATACGTTTCACGAGTTTTGGCGGGAACGTGGGAAGAGTCGTGTCGCTCCGTTGTATTTTTTTCCAAAACTTGTGCTTTGTCGAGTGTTTATGCCGCCAATTGTTACATTAGTTTTAAGTCTTTATATTTATATTTTTCTGTAATTTGGTGTATTCAATAAAGAGTTATATTATTATGCATAAAAATGGTGGTGTTTTATTCATAAAGTGCCGAATTACAAGCGCGAGTGTGGGAAAATGATATAATGGGGTGAAACATGACTTTTCGTGTTGCTTCCAAAACTCCATCGAAGCTTTATAGTAAAGTCGCCACTACTTTACTAAAGCATGACTGGACTTGACTGACACAGACTGGACTTGACTAAGACTGGACTTTGACTATAACTAGCTACGAGGACGCTTGTTTAATTTTTGAAACTTGTAAATATATAAATACTTGACACTGGCAAATGCTAAAACGCGACGCCAAAACTAAAGAAAAAAAAATACGTTTCACGACTAACGACAAACCAGTGTTACGTCACAGGTGGCACCGTTCCACCTCTAGTCCACCAAAATTACGCAAGATGGCGCTAAACTAAATCAACATTAAAGCTAAACGCCGACACATTTGTATGGAAAAACGCTACTACCCTCTTAAGTTATTATATAAAATATTATGTATGGAACCTGTAAACTCAACATTGTCTACTTGCAGCCGAATTTACTTTACATTTGCACAAGTGTTACAAAATTGGATAATTGTTTGCTTACATTCGACACACCCACACGCCATGTCTCGTCTGTAGATCGTTGTTATAAACCTCTGATTATTTTGTTTTTAAACCTTGCATCATGAGGTTCATTGTGGCGGCTTTAATAGCGGTAAGAAAAATCATCTTGATTTGATAATATAAACCTTTATTAATTGATAGGCTTTACTTTGCGGAAGTTGCATTTTAAATATTCACGGTTTATATTTATTTTATTTCAGCTTAACAGTCGTTTCAGTTATAACAGAAGCCTCCTCTAACTTCGTTTAGCGGAGGCTTCAGGTGACCAGAATGCTGGTATCTACTTTGGTCAAAAGCTAAGCATTGCCATCCAGCGTGGCAATGTTGCCAGCATTCTGGCCACATATCCCTCCTCTGGCGGACTTTTAGATTAACGTTTTTTGTATGCATTTGTAAAAACTTTTCTGAAACTAAAATTTGACATAAACTTAAAATCTAAAACAAATTAAACAAAAAAGTAATTAAAATTACTGTTGTGTATTTATTATAAGTAAGTATAGCGATGCCCTGGACTTTATTTTGCTACTCAAAGTTCTGTGTATCGCTGCAATGGTTATGGACAGGCGTTATCTCTTACCATCAGGAGAGTGTCTCGTTCGTATCATTACTTTTTACAGAAAAAATAATATTTACAAAAAAAAGAGTCTTTAAGTATTATATCAGCTATCTAACTTTCATAGTACAGGCTTTGCTTAGTTTGGGGTCAGATGCCGCTGTGTGTAATGCCCTACGGAATTTATTATTTATATTATCATTATTAAAAAAGTAGTCAACGTCCAGTCTTGGTCAAGTCCAGTTAGTGTCAGATAAATACAGTCATGATTCAGTAAAGTAGCGGCAAATTTACTGTACCTAAGTTTCGATGGAGAATTGGAAGTGACACGAAAAATACAAAGGGGCGACACGACTCTTTCCGCGCGTTCCCACCAAGAAACTAAGGGATTGGTTATACAGTTACGGTTATTTGACATTAATAAATAATCTTTTTTATTACCCGTGGCGTAGCTACTAGGGGGCAGGTGATGTCGAGCCCCGGGACCCTCAAACTCAGGGTTTTAGTGAAGTTTCAACTAAAGTTTTTTTTTTTTTTTCAGGCGTTCGTTGTCGTGGAATGTAAGCCAAGTAAGTACCTATCTATATCTTTCTTGTTTTTGGCGTCTCACTTTCTGCATTTCATTTTATTTTTAAATTAAATATAAGCTCAAAAGCAAGCACATGCAATTTGAAAATCTGCCGCCAAGCATTTAACGGTGTGTTGCGGCAGCGTCACTTGACAGCCAGTGCCATTCCAGCCTGAAGTGTTTTATCATCTTCGACCACACCGTCACTTAACATCAGGTGGGATGTGGTCAAAACAAGTTATGCCCTATTTATTTCTAATTATTTATTCCTAATTATTCCTGTTTTATTCCAAAAAATAAAAGTTTTTTAAAATGATGTAATGACTCAGTACCCGAAGCCTATAATCTGTATTTTGTTCAAGAACCGCAAAGCTCAGAAGGACCGGTCGTTCCCGATTCAGCGAGTGGAGACGACCAGGCCCAACCGACAACAAATGTAAAGGAAAAAGGCGACGAAGTTAAAGAAACGAAAACCACACAATCGGAGAGCAAGCACCAGGATTCACAAAATTCTGGTCAGGAATTTTCACATAATGGTAAGTGTGGAGATGGAGATGGACCCCTGCATGGGTTACGCAAAACAGTTGCATTAACCCGAAAGGATATTCAAGATTAATTATATTTATTGCACAGTGTAGATAGGAAAACATCTTATACTGTGGTTAATTCCGACGGTCCTGTTGGCTCATTGGTAGTATATATGCTTTGAGAGTGGGTTCGATTCACACCCAGGAGAAACATTTTGTGGTTTAAAAAAATATTTGTACTGTTTCTATATTACACCTTAATAGTAGTGTGCAAACATTACTGTGTTTCGGTTTGAAGGGTACTGCAGCGAAATTACTGGGCTGTCGAGACTAACCATCTGATATCTCAAAGTAATGAGCAATAAGGCCGCGATGCCGCAGGACTCTACTCAAGTTCCCCTCAATTTTTTTTTGTAATGTTTAATTTTGTTACGTTAATTTTAAGTTTTGCATGCCGCAAGGTAGAATATGGCGCTCGTAATCTTTTTTAAATATCTATTATACCCATATACACAATAAATGAATTATGAATTTATTATATCTTACCATCAGAAGAGTTTGGTTCTTCTCAATAATATTACATAAAATAACTTTTTTAACTTCCATAATTCTATTAGGCGCTAACGGTGAAAGCGTGGGCCAAACTTCAGAAAAAAACACAACTCACACTGAAACTCAGAAAGAAGAGAAGACGGATCCAAAGACTATGACACTAGGTTCGCAGAGTGGATCTACGGTCGATGACGACAAATCTGTCACGAAGGAGAAGACAGAAGGTAATTCTGAGGATGACGAGCAATCAGCGGGTAAGTAAAATAAAGGTTAAATGGCCTTCCCATTTAACCTTTATTTTTAACCTTTGGATACTATTGCCAACGATGAATTTATAGATGTTCTTGGCAGACCGAGGTCTTTTTGTAAATTGTAGAAAGATTTTACTGGAATTTCTCTCGATTACGCTTCTACTGTCTATAGATGTTGTTTGTAGTCAACTCATTCGCAAGATCACAATATCTATTTAGCTTGATCATGTGCTCTTTAGGGATATTTGTTTCCCATATTTCAGTAAGTTTAACAATTACTACATGTTTGAGTTCTGAAGGATTTTATAATACTCTTCATACACATTTAACATAAAAGTTTTACATAGCACTTTGTCGGAAAATGTTTGAAATTAAAAAACTACCTTAGATCATTCTCAATGTAAGGATCCATATCCGAAGGTTGTTTTATATGACCCTTTTTGTGTTAACAAGATGCTCCACAGCGTTGTAGCGCAGTCCAATGACATTGCATGACCTGTTTATATGCCACATAGAATTGCTTCGCGTCGTGTATTACAAAATCTTTAAAAATCTCTGTTAAAAATATTTTCAGATTACGATAAAGATGGCAAAAATATCAGTCGCAGTGAGTCAGGGTCTCAAAGTAATTACGAAAAAGAATCGTCTCATTCCTCTCACAATTCTACTGCAAAACAAGAAAATAGCAGTGATGGGAATAAAGAGAGCGATAAAACAGATACAAACGCCGGCACAGATGTTGGGACAAATAACGGGAGGTCTCAAGAAACAGATGCCATAGTTGGTCAAAGTGATCAAGCTGATCAAAACGGTGGTACAAGTGGTCAAACAAATGCCCAGGTTGGACAAACAAATCAAGAAAATGACGTAGGAGGTCAGAGCCAAAATGGACAGACATACCAAGGAAATAATGCAGGAAATCAGACAAATGCGCAAAGCGGTCAAACAAATCAAAACGGTGACACAAAAGGTCAAACAAATGCTCAGACTGGACAAACGAACCAAAGAAATGATGCAGGAGATCAAAGCAATAAGCAAACCGGACAAACAAACCAAGAAAATAACACAGGAGATCAGACAAATGTGCAAACCGGTCAAAAAAATCAAAACGGTGACACAAATGGTCAGACAAATGCTCAGTCCGATCACACAAGTGAAGGCGGTGATACAAAAGATATCCAAAGTGATCAGAAAGACGATGGCGTAGTGGGAACAAAGAAAGAAGGTGCACAGGCAAATACCGGTGAGTAGAATCTAATAATGATAATGGAACATTGTCAAACGGCTGAAGTATTTAGTTTAGTAATAACGTAGGTATGTATATTTAAGATTTTTTCTTCAAAGAAAGTATAGGTACAGCATAATATAGTGATACTTGGTAAAGTGGGACCTGGATAAGTGAGAATCCTTCATAACTGGAACTGATGCTGAGGTCCCACCACTTCGGCACTGAATTACCTATGTTAGTGGGACGAAGCAAACCTCTATATCTGGGATTCGTTCTTTCGATTTTGTCGTCATAGTTACCTCTATAACGTTTTGTACTATGCACATATTTATAAAAAAAACGTGCCTTTATAATTTATTACCTTTATTATCTTTTTTTATTCCCAATAAAGATTAAAACTCACGTATAATGTTTACATCATACGTTATTTTATTTAATAATCGCACCTCTATGACTGAAATTACCTTATTTTGACCTCTATTAATGGAACTCTCTGTAAATGGAACCCTCTGTAAATGAGACAGATATTTATTTATACCTGGATATCTGAGACACTGGCTCACTGGCTAAGTGGAATGCCTCTATAAGTTAGACAAATTTGTAGGTCCCTTGAGGTCTCACTTTACCAGATTTCACTGTACAATGTTATACAATGGTAATAACATTTATTTATACTTTCGACAGTATCAATGATGTAACATAAGTAAACTTACGCAGGTCAGATGAAATTAAATTCATATGTGCTAACATAAGTCATGATAACTTTCTTTATTTTACTGTTTTTTTTTTCTTTGGTTTTGGCGTCGCGTTTTAGCATTTGCCAGTGTCAAGTCATTTATATATTTTCAAGTTTCAAAAGTTTAATAAGTGTCCTCGTAGCTAAAGTTATAGTCAAAGTCCAGTCTTGGTCAAGTACAACCCGTGTCAGTCAAGTCCAGTTATGCTTTAGTAAAGTAGTGGTGACTGTACTATAAAGCTTCGATGGAGTTTTGGAAGCAACACGAAAAGTCATGTTTCACCACATTATATCATTTTCCCACACTCGCGCTTGTAATTCGGCACTTTATGAATAAAACACGACCATTTTTATGCATAAGCACTCGACAAAACACTAGTTTTGGAAAAAAAATACAACGTGGCGACTCGACTCTTCCCGCGTTCCCGCCAAAACTCCTATTTAACTGTTAGGTACTAAGCAAGACTAAGTGACTCAACTTTTATGTTATAATACAGATTATGATAATTATTTCGTAAGTCGACCTTTAATCAAACGGATGTTTTTATAGTTTGAACATGAAGGCAACTGAATAAAGTATATATGTGATTGTATTATTTTTTTATTTTCCTTAAAAAATGCATCTCTTTATATTTCATCGACGAAAATATTTCAGTTAAAATGTTTTAGAGTACTTTCTGACGAAAGATCAACCATTTTATTGTAAGTAGAACAGAATATTTAGAATGATTTGTAGAAATTATGTTGTTGTTAGATTTATTACAAGATTTTTTTATAGTTGACAATCTAGGTGCTAAACCACAGCTCACCTGAACTTAACTGATGGTGACGTCGAAGATGGTAAAGCACACCTGGCCTGGAATGGAGCTGACTCTAAAGTGAGGCTGCCGGAAAACACCGTTAGGTGCTTGGCGGCAAATTTTCAACCTAAGGGTTCTAACTACAACCCTTAGGTTGAAACTATCAGCCGAGTACTAGAAAATACCCTATCAGCATGCTATGGTTTCCTGACAATGTGTTTCTTTACCGGAGCTGAAGCTCATTGTTGGGGTTTGAATTCAAAACAGCCAAATTAGGTAGAATGAAGGCGGAAGCTAGGTTTAGTACAATATAGGTCCACTATTTCTAATTTGCCATCCTTCATAAAAGCACGCTTCAGTGAGGGTGAGGGTGATATCAAATTTTAAGTGTAGTTATTTATTTAGCAGTTGGTTTTTACTATTATTTGTATAATTTTTTAAATAAAATGGTTTCATATTTGAATAAGCTTCTCATCAACATATCAAAATTTTGTCAATTTGGGTCCATTAAATTCTGTGTTCTTCAAAATTCAACCTCTGTCGATTTTATAACTAATGTAAGTAGAATATAAGTTATTTTTGACAAGCATTATAATGTAGACCCAAAATAAAATATTTATGTTTTTTTTTAATAGACACGTTTTGAAATTATTTAACATTTTAAGTTTTTTTTATGGAAAAAAACAAGAATACAGATTTTAATAACTACAATTAACTTTCAGGTCGGAAATTTCATGTTGACGAAGATATTTATCGTCAATTGGAGAAAGATGAAATAGCCCTAGGTTTGGTACCCGACGATGGCAAATATTCTAGTGATACATCTAATAAACATATTGACTATTCCAAACTATTGGATGATTTTCGACAATCAGTTGCAAAGAGAATACAAAATATTGAAATTGTAAGCGATGGGAATGGTAACCCTAAAATTGTGAATCCCAATCATTTACACGATCATCGACGTTCTGCTGTGGATATTTTAAACAAAAATGGTCCTTACCGTTCATTAGGTTTGTATATAAATTTTTTACTACACGACTGCCAAAAAAAGGAGTATAATGTTTTCAGGGTCATGTATGTTCAGATGTTTATCATTTCGTATGATTATCTCCTATACCAAATCATCATCCACAGCCTTCTTTATCTCACTGCTGGATATAGGCCTCTCTCTTGTCATGTCATCTGCCTAAGTCCTGTGCCAACCCGGTCCAGGTTCGACCCGCGACGGTGACAATATCGTCGACCCACATTGCGGCTAGACGACAAACGCTAAAAATACTAAAACAAATAGTCAAGTACTAGAAAGTACACTACTACCACGCTATGGTTTCGTTACGATGTTATATAAAAATAATATATCCAAATTCATACTGGTCTGATCATAAATTGTTAATTTTTAATAATGTAACGATTTTTATGTACATAAAAAGAACCCGTACTTTTGATGTTGTTGTATATTATTGCTATACATAAATATAGGATTGGGGTGAAAGAAGCTCAAAGGGGTATATTATTCTTGTCATTTAAAAGAATATTCCCTGTGAGAAAACTTAGAAATCGGGCAGAAAAACACAGTTTTTCCGTAGAAAAATGTCAATAATCCATACCCTTGATGAAATGGATTTGCTGTTTCACATGTGTGCCATTGCAGAAGTTGTTCAAAATGGTCATTATTTGGCTTAATAATAATTTAACCGTAATGTCCTTGTCCGTGTCTCTTATTGTGTCCTAATCTAAATGTCTTTAGGTTTCAATAAAATATATATAATAAACAGATTCTTACTTTTCAGCTCAAAAGTACGGCGAATCAGCCGTAGGCTCTCATTATGCTAATGTCTATATAATTAAATCAAGGTATGACTTACCTTCTTATATTGATTCTACACGTAAATACGAAAAAATGCAAAAAGCTGGCATCACAAAAAATTATAGTGAAAAAGTAAAACATCGCAATAGAAAATACCACCATGACATGCGAGACTTGTTTGGAACTGCAAAAAGCGCAAAGCATGGCTATAATGTTACTGATTTACAACTCAGTCCAATGGAATGGAAAGAACGTGAGCGAAAAGAGAAAGAGTTAAAAAAGGGGCAAATTGATAATATAAAATCATCGAAAAGCTATACTAAGAAATTTAATAAAATAGACCCACTAGTCAGAAAAGGTAAGATTATTTTAGATAATAATATTTTAAAAACTAACCTATTCGCAGCCAATATTGGCAATAATATTAATTTAAACTAAGATACTAATGTGTAAGATAATATAACAGATGAAAATAACGCAACACGTCACCACCCACCCTCTCATAATCACCCTCTTATTGTTTAATCATCATAATCATTAAAAGCCGTGTTGCGTTATATAAAATACTACAGAGAAATAGAGTTTCCATAACTAAAATTTGTATGTGGTACTATGTACGACTCGTAGCTATGATACATAAAGTTTCCTTCATTCCTTATCTTCACATTAACGAGATAACATAAAATTCTATTTTTCTTACAGCTATCTTACAAGACTTAGAAAATAAATTGAAAATGGTCAAAGCAGAAAGCAGCTCTGCCGTAAATACAGCCACCGAAAAAATAGAGCAACTTTTTACAGTTCCCATAAATAAACAAAATGAAATGACAAATGCAGATAATATCGCATTCACAAATGAAAACGAAATATTAGGGCACATTGGGGAGGTAATAGTAGATAAACCTAATCATGAAGTGTCTAGTTTCTCTTATGATGCGGCAAAAGATATTAACCAAATAATAACTAATAACGTAGAATTCGTCAGTCCAGAAGTTACTTATCTTGACGAATTTTATGATATTGCTAAAGAACGGGAAGACAAATTAGTGTCTAATGCTTATGGCGCGTCTATTTCTAATGAGACTTCTACCAATAATGAAAAATATCCTAGTACCTCAAAAATTCAAAGTGATACTAAACGGTCTGAAAGCTTGAACACCAATTTTGA
This sequence comes from Biston betularia, assembly GCA_905404145.2. NCBI lineage: Eukaryota > Metazoa > Arthropoda > Insecta > Lepidoptera > Geometridae > Biston > Biston betularia. The sequence goes on along the minus strand of FR989892.1, from coordinate 2,589,439 downwards.
ATCTGATGCAAATTCTAGTACTGAAAGAGATTCGATACAAAATTTTGCAGATATATATGATTTCACTGAAACCAATAAAAAAGACTTTGAAATTGAAGATCACACAAAATATATGGAAAATAGAACTGAAAATTCTTTAGATTATGATAATTTAACTACTGAATCTAGTACATATACGATGGTTGACAGTAATATCGATTTGAATAAAAATGGAATAAACCCCGATTTTACCACTGATACTAATTTAACCAATTACAGTAATATATCCCTGCCACCTGCTAAAGAATCGACGACTAGAACGTCTGTAAATACTATCTCTCAAATATTAACAAACAGTGTGTCTGAAAATAAAATAGAAACTGAAAAAGTTGATCAAAATATTAGTACTATTGAAAGCAAATCGGAAGTAAACTCACAAAATAGTTCAGATATTAATTTGGAAAAATTAAAAACTACAATAACTACCAAACCATTGAGTAAAGAGAAAAATGAATTAAATGTTACGTCTTCTCAAGAAGTGATTAAAGAAATTGGCAAAAATGATATTTCAAAATACGATGACATGAATAACACAACTGTTGATGAGTTACATACTATAAACAGTGATGTTGTTGTATTAAAAGAATCTTCTACTAAAAAACCTAAAGAAGAAACCAAAATAGATTCCGAAACTGACAGTGCAGAAAAATTCGTAGCTTTAAATAAGCGTAATCTTGAAGAAACTGATATTTCCTCAGACTATAACAGCACAGTTTTTGACTCTTCTAATACCGAATCTGAAGTAAAAACAATATCTAGCGAAGTTTCGCAAGATAAGGCAAATGGTACTGTTTTAATTGATAATTCCACAGCGGATGCCTTTGTTGAGTTAACCCACCCTGTTGTAACCAACCCTAATACTAAGCCAGTCAACATCGATACCAACGGTTTATCAAAAACATTAAGCCATGAGGTACTTTCTGATGGAAATACAAACAGTTCTTATGACTCCAATTTTGATACAACTGTAGTTAACATCACATCAGTGAGTCTTAAAGATGTAAATAATACTACTGTTACTGAAGAGAATAGTAGTGTGGAGAGTTCAGAAAGATTGTTTAGTAGATCTACTTTAGAAACTGATAAAGAATATAATACAGATAACTCTGAAAGTATAGCGAGTGCTGATAATTCAACTAAAAGCTTAGGTTTGAATGATTCTAATAAAAACGAAACTAGTTCTGTTAGCAATGATACAAACTTACCCAAAGTAAGTGTTAACGCAACAGATATTGTAAATACAGATGTAGATACTTATAATGCAAGTGACTTTTCTTCTGTCCACAAGGTAAACATGACTAAAGCAACTGTCAACACAACTGTTTTAGATAAAACAGCGGTAAATTTAAACGCAACTAAAATAAGGTCAGGCGAGAAAAATGATTCAGATTCAAAAGTTAAAAAACCAGATGTTCCTATGATAGAAATAGCAAAAGCAAAACCAAATGTAGACAATCGGAGGTCCGATGTAAAAGAAAATGCAGGGAGTTCTAACTATACATCTATCACCGCAGCTAACTCTACAAGTACCACAAAAGTCGATATTGTCAATCAATCAACAGAAAACAGGCCAGTGGGTGACAACGATAAAACTGACAAGCCTTTGACCATTGTCATATCTGGCAAATCAGAAACTAGTGTCAAATCAGATAAAACACAGTCTTCTCCAAAATCAGACAAACCAGCGCCTAGTGAAATAACTGACAAATTGCAAACAATTATCAAAACTGACAAATTTCTGGAATCTTTAAAATCTGACAGGGAGAACGAGGAATCTAGAAGTGAAATTGAAGATTCTACATCGAAAAGTGATGAATCAAGAAGTGTTTCAGCGGAACGTTTGATCTTCTCAGATTTAGTTAGTACTGAATATTCGGCATCCACATCTGCTGAATAAATTAAGGAACAGTAACAGTTCAATGTTTTATTTGTTACCTCTAGCAAAACGGTGAATTAGGGCGCGTTTATATGTAAAACGTGATTTTTTCGCGCTGATAAAACGCGTTGAGCCACATCATCCTCGCGTGACGACCGCAAAAGCATGTCCAATCATGATTGTCCAATTCGCATTTACGCGGTCCACCAAGTGTTGTTTTAATTTAATATAATTTGACGATTTGTTTTCTCTTTCTCTTGTCAACACACCTAGTCTTAAGCTTCAACTTCCTCTCCATACTAAGCTTGCCTGGAAGAGATCACTATTAGCGTTAAGACCGCCAACTGTTCCTGACTGTTCGTGTTGTGCATTGCTGTAATTATTTAGTAATTAGTGTCATATCAGTTATTGTTCTAGCATAAGAATTTTATTGCTTTTTTTCTTGAGGATGGATGGAAGTTACTTTTTTTTATGGCTGACAAGCTAGGACAGCTCACCTGATATTAAGTGATGGTGTGGTCGAAGATAGTAAAGCACACCTAGTCTGGAATGGAACTGGCTCTTAAGTAAGGCTGTAAGTTTTCTTCTTTGATTTTCGAAAATCAAAAACACTCGATATAACAACACTAGTTTTAGAAAAATACAATGGGGCGACACTATCAGGAAGTCGTCTAAGTAGGTACCACCGCAGTACCAAATATTCTGACTAGCGAAATTACTGGACTGTTGAGACTAACCATCGAAAGTCTCAAATTAATGAGTGCCAAAGCAGCGATGCCCCAGACTTTGTTTTGCTACTCAAAGTTCTGTGTATCGCTGCAATGGTCATGGACATTCGTTATCTCTTACCATCAGGAGAGCGTAACGTTCGTCTCATTAATTTTACATAACTCCCCACCGCATATCAATCATTGAAATGGCGGCGTATCAAAATATTATTCGAAATCAAGTTAGCAGAATGGAGATAATGTTGATTACAATACAATGTTTAGCCGATAATAATGTAATTTGCAGATAGGGGTGTGAGTTAAGGGTGGTTTCGGTTCGATGAATTATATTTAGGGTGACTTATAGAGTGTGTAATGCAATTAAGAAATCAGACGCACTCCTGATGGTAAGAGATAACGCCTGCCCATAACCATTGCAACTAGAACTTTAAGTAACAAAACAAAGTCCGGACATCGCTGCTTTGGCGCTCATTACTTTGAGACTTTCGATATTTTGTCTCAACAGCCTTGTAATTTCGCTAGCGAGTCCATCAAATCGGAACGCAGTAATGTTTACACACTACTACTTGGCAGCAGAGTATTTAGCACTGCGGTGGCATCTACTTACCTAGAATACTGAGTTTTTAAGTAGATATTCTATCTAAGTTTTGCTTAGTTTGGGGTCAGATGGCGCATTGTGTAATGCCCTACGATTTGTTTACTACTACCTATTATAAATACTAAAAAGACTATCAACATACCTACTTACGGGTTACATTCTTTCTTTCTTGCGTTGTCGGCAAAAATGCGATAGTGGTGTTGTCTCTCTTTTTTTAGGTTTTTTCGGAGCAGCCATTCGTGACAACATGCGGAAGTCATTACATGGGTAGCTTCACTTGCAATCAATTAGTTTCAATGTTATTTTATCTGTGGTTCGAGAGCAAGTAAAAAAAAAATAGACGCGTGTGAGTATGGCGGGAACTTTGACACGTCGTAATGTCATCCAATTAGATAAGGTTAGAGGTATACGACGTAATTGTTTAAATTTGAATTTTGAAATCTGATTTCTTATTTATTTATTTATTTTAATGTAACCAGTAAAACTCCAGTTGTAGTTCAACTTGCTATATTTCAGTGCTTAACATTATGTACATCGTCTCACCACCGGTGTCTAACAACGAGTACCAGCCATCCAAACGTTCCTGGACTCCCGTCATTCTTTATTTCTATCGTGCTGCCTGTGTATACCATTCTTACAATTTGTAAAATTAACCTGTCGAACCTTACAATCTCTTGCCATCAGGAGAGTGTGCCGTCTCATTACTCTTTCATAAAAAAAATGCTTAGATAATAATAAAAAAACATTTAAATGCGAGCAATACGAGCATTTTTAATGGAAAACAATAGTTTATTCGTTTTTCCTTTGGTTTTGGCGTGGCTCAAAGAATACTTTCTTACTTTAAATTGCCACGACACCGAGAGCCAGGTCAGACCATAAGCAAGATAAGAAAAACAACTAGTCGTCAATAGTCACACACACATCCACACATCCTCTCTAACACACTCACAAATATACCCAAATAAATACATAAACAAATAAATACATTTCATTATAATCAATTTAATTAATTTTAAGGAAAGAATCTTAGGTAGCCCGAAGGTCGTGTTATGGGCTCAAGCAAGGCCAGAATCTACCTCGAAATTCGTGTTTAAATGGGAACCGCATAGTAGCAATGCTCCAATATTTTCAACCTTTACTGCATCGGCTGACGGTCTTTCCACCGCTACCCACGCAGCTGATTGCTGTTTTCGTACTTTAAATTATATTAACAATCAGCTAGTTTAAGTTTCATTCGGCGTACTATGACTTTTTTTTTACGCGATTTTTTACAAGTTCATGCGATCGGCTGACGCATAATCCACCCTCCTCCATGCAGCTGACGACTATTTTTCAACTCAGTATGATGTCAACTATTCATGAAAATGGGTTTCAGCCGGCGTACTATTACTTTTTTTAAATTTTTTTTTACAACTTCCATGACCTCTCATACCCACATCCACCGCGGGTGCGCCAGCTGACGCTCAGTTTACTTATTAGTTATTTGAGATCTATCGAACTAGATAGCAATGGATCGGCGTAAAATCACTACCTAAAATGCAACGCTGCCACCCGGACTAACTAGTTTTGGAAAAAAATACAACGGGGCGACACGACTCTTTCCGCGTTCACGCCAAAACTCCCTTTATTTGTATTTGTCGAATACAAACTTTTCTCCCATTGTATCCTAAACCTCTTTTGGCAAGGACGGAAAATTAGGAAAAAAAACTGGGAATTTCTAATTTGAATGCCATTTGAGGCGTTCGGTGTCAGTTTACTTTTTTTTCAAAGTCTCGCACCCTGATTTTTTTGTTGTAATTAACACCATTAACAGTGGTTGGGTGAAACACCAAGTCGCGTGCCATATTTATTATTATAGTTCCTTTTTTTTCTGCGTCGTCTTTTTTGTTTTGTGGTGCGTTCTTCTTCTTTGATTTTGGCGTCGTATTTTGTGCACTTGCCAGTGTCAAATATTTTGATATTAACAAGTTTCATAAGGAGTTTTGGCGGGAACGCCGGAAGAGTCGTGTCGCTCCGTTGTATTTTTTTCCAAAACTAGTGTTTTGTCGAGTGTTTATGCATAAAAATGGTGGTGTTTTATTCATAAAGTGCCGAATCACAAGCGCGAGTGTGGGAAAATGATATAATGTGGTGAAACATGACTTTTCGTGGTGCTTTCAAAACTCCATCGAAGCTTTATAGTACAGTCACCACTACTTTACTAAAGCATGACTGGACTTGACTGACACAGACTGGACTTGAATAAGACTGGACTTTGACTATAACTAGCTACGAGGACACTTATTTAACTTTTGAAACTTGAAAATATATAAATACTTGACACTGGCAAATGCTAAAACGCGACGCCGAAACCAAAGAAAAAAAAAAGTTTCATAAGTTAAAAAGTTGTCAAAGTCCAGTCAATGTCAGTCAAATTCAGTAATGCTTTAGTAAAGCCACTACTTTACTACAGCATGACTGGAATTGACTAACACGGACTAGACTTGACCAAGACTGGACTTTGACTACTAATTTAATTTATGAAACTTGAAATATCAAAACACTTGACACTGGCAAATATACAAAATGCGACGCCGAAATCAAAGAAAAGAAGAATTCATACGACTACGGAAGGTTTTGGTGGGATATTTGAAAAAAATAGACAAATCAAAAGATACAATTTTTTTATTGAAATATGTACTTTAAAATTACACGTTTAAAAACAAAGTAGGCAAAAGTTTCACTTTTCACTGATTTTTAAATGTTTATTGTCTACGTAAAACTATGCTCAAATTTACATAATTCAAGTAGAAATATGAAGTTAATGTAGATATTAAATACAGTAGGTTTATTAAAGTATTCTATTATCTATAACTATAATATACACAGGGGCGAATCTATGTATATAAGGGCTTTTTGGGCTACAGCCCAGGGCCCTGTGGATATAAAAGGCCCCCAGCCCTTATTGAAGACAAAATGCAGTGCAATTTATATGCTATTAACTGCGCCCCGCGGTGTGACCTGCTCCATGTATTCGGGATAAAACGTAGCCAATGTCTCCAGGGTCTCAGCTACCTCCGTGCCAAATTTCATCCAAATGTGTTCAATAGTTTTTGCGTGAAAGAGTAACAAACATCCATCCATACATCCAACTTTCACATTTATAATATTAGTGGGATTTTATGAAAATGAACTGGTTGATCTTCTCCTTAATGTATTATAAGATCTTAGACTTTTCTCTCTCGCTCTTCGCTCTTCCTCCAGCGCTCTTCCTCCAGGATGTCGTTAGAAAACAAATATAGGACAACAATGTCTTAACTATCGACTAAATCATTTATCAATCTTTCCGTAAATTGTGATTTATCGATATATTTGCTTTGTAAATAACTTGTGAATGCCTCGCGGTTTCATCCGCGTAGTTCCCGTTTCCGTGGGTATACAGGGATAAAAAGTAGCCTATCTCACCCGGGGATAGTGTAGCTTCCCAACGGTGAAAGAATTTTTGAAATCGGTCCAGTAGTTTCGGAGCCTATTCAATACAAACAAACAATCAAATCTTTCCTCTTTATAATTAGTGTAGATAGATAGATTTGTATCAAATGTAACCGCACATAACCTGTCGATTTCTTTTGTGATGTCTCTCAGTTGCTGTTTCTGTGTCTAAGCCATACTAAATAAATAAACTATTTTGTTGCTCTCTTTTTTTCCTAAACCATGTATCTAATACCTCTACACATTGTTGAAAACGGCAATTGGTTGTTTAATTAGGCAGGTAGTGGCCTAAATATAGGACCCCACAAACTGTTGGTCCGCCCCTGAATATACCTTCTGGTAATGTATTAAATATTGTCTTATCAATAATTTAAATAAATAATATAAAAAAAACGCCCTGGTATTAAACAATTAAATAATTTTATGTTAAAAAATTTGATATCCTTATTTTAAATCATGGGCTAAAGTACCCATCAGAACTGTGCAAATGAACGAGGTCGAACATTTTTTTAAGGAAGAAAACGCAAATCGACTTTTGCTAGGTTGTGGACACTGTCGCTAGTATCTACATAGTATAAAACAAAGTCGCTTCCCGCCGTCTGTACGCTTAAGTCTTTTAAACTATGCGAGGGATTTTAATGCGGTTTCCTTCAATAGACAGAGCGATTCAAAAAGGAGGTTTATATGTATAATACATGCATATGCACCTCATTTGTATCTATATTGTACCCGTGCGAAGCCGGGGCGGGTCGCTAATCTCTACATAGTATGAAACAAAGTCGCTTTCCGCCGTCTTTACGCTTAGATCTTTTAAACTATGCAAGGGATTTTAATGCAGTTTCCATCAATAGATAGAGTGATTCAAGAGGAAGGTTTATATGTATAATACATGCATATGCTTTACATATTATCATAGATGGCATTAAAAGAAGCCTGCGTCTATACGTAACTCATTTTTGACCTAACTCCTAATAGGTCAGTATTCTATTAAGCCTGCGATTTGTATCTACATTGCACCCGTGCGAAGCCGGGGCGTGTCGCCGTATGTTACACCTAATTTACAGATTTTTTTTCTCAATCTAATTTATTTTACCATCAATAACTTCATTAGAGTAAAAATTGGAAGGATTCTCAGTTTTTTAGCGCTAATCTCTAGTTTTTCATGAACGTCAAAGACACCTGTATGACGCTTGCGCAGAAGATTTGGTTGGTTGTTTTGTACACATACTGCTTTTAGGTACTCACATATAATTTGTTGGTAGTAAATAGCCAAAATATTGATTAAATACATCACCGTAACGATTAACGTTGTACTTCATTTTATAATTTGAAATTTGCACATTTACACAGCTCTGGCGAGTCTCCATCGTAATTAACTGAAGATAATTGTTTATTGAAAGTACTAGGATGATACAACTTGACCTGGGAATACGATAGGTGTAAGTTTTTGTCCAGGGTTTTTTATGATTGTATATATTTTAGGTGTTTCAAAAGTGGCCTGATCATCTATTCGACTTGAAACTTTGGAGTTTCTAGAATATAATAAGTTATTTCCAGAATCAAAAGATGCAAGTCCACCTGCTAAATTCCCAGATTGTGAGTTTCCTTTAGCGTATCCCCCCGAAATCTTTTGTGCATCTCCGAATGTTTCATAATCTACCAAGTCATTATCGTTTTCGGTGATAGGTGCATTACCGTAAAAGGCTTGTTGAATTAGTTTATTTTTTATATTATACTTTTTTCTAGGAAAATTATCGAGTGTTTGGAAACCAGATGCAGAATTTGGTGTTATAGTTTGTCCATTTCTAACTCCAGATGGTGTAGAATATATATCGTTGTTACCAATTCCAGATTCATGAGTTGCAGATCCAACTACACTTTCAGCTGGTGTGGGATCCGCAGTAAGTGTCCAAGGTCCAGCACCTAACGAGAATCGGTTGTTCACAGGTATTCCAGAATACACATAACCGTTACCGTCTCCAGATCCAAGTGCTTCTGATTCGAGCGGTGCATTTTTCATTGATGAATCCCAAGGTTCGGACCCTAATATGAACTGCCCATTTGCTGGAATAATAACAAACTTGCCCCCGCCTCCAGGCGTAGATTCCGTTGTGGGCACAAATTTAGATACAGGTATTAGATAGTGTCCTTTTCCTTCATAATATCCATCATTTCCGAAATAAGCGTGCCCATTGTAGGGGTTACTTCTAGTATATCCAGGTAATCCATAATTTGCCTCTGCAGTTGCAGAACTAGTAGACCATGACTTACCTTTTGGGCTGCTGTATCCCGACTGTCCGCCATCTGGACTTATATTGTAGCTTGCCTGTTCATCGTTTGAATTTGAACCTAAGTTTTTATATTGGATTGGGTCTACATATTCCGGCTCACCAGTTGAACTTCCTGCCCATGTCTGTGCTGGCATGTTAGGTGCGTTAGTTTTAGAGCCCGGATATTCATTTAAATCACCTGAACTCGTGTATCCTGATTGCGCACTGCCTGTACTTGTGTATCTTGGCTGAATGTTGCTTGAACTTGTGTATCCAGGCTGTGTTCTACCTGAAACTGTGTATCTTGGTTGTGTGCTACCTGAATCTGTATATTCTGGTTGTGTACTGTCTAAATTTGTGTATTTTGGTTGTGTGTTGCTTGAACTTTTGTATCCTGGTCGTGTGTTGTATGTAATTACATACCTTGACTTTCCATTGCCTGGTTGTTCACTTTTTGGCTGTCCATCGTCCGTCTGACCATCACCTGGCTGATGACGTTCTAGTTGTCCACCGCTTGACTGTTCACCACCTGACTGCCCATTACTCGGCTGTTGATCATCTGGCTGTACGCCACTACTCTCTCCCTCGGCTGGCTGTGCGTTGTATGTATCTTCATACAAAGTATGTTCATATCCCGGCTGTCCGTCTCTTGGTATTACAGTATTTGATACAACATACCCAGGCTTATCATTGCCTGCATTAACATTACTGGTCGCCACCATGCTTGCTTCCTCCGGTTGATTGCTGCTTGGTTTACCATAATCTGGCTGTGCTAATGTTATTGCATTAATAGATCCGGGTTCATTAGACTGTGTAGTCATGTACCCTGGATGATTGCTATTTGAAACAAAACCTTGTCGTATTTTGGCTGTACTACTAAAACCAGGCTGGTTAGCGAAAGTATGTGTATACCCTGGCGTATTTCCGTTTGAAATCATGTATGATTGAGCGTCTGGATTTCCGTGCTTTGTTGGCACATCTTCAGACTCCACAGGTCCAGTGGAAGAAGCAGCTGACGCTATAGATTTTGATACTGAATAAGTTGCAGGTTTTGTAGTAACACGACTTTTTGGAGTACGTCTTGGTTTTCGTGTAGTTGTTGTTTTAACAGGTGCCGTAGGAGCAAGCGTTAGTTTTACTTTGATTGGCGCCAATTCTTCAGGTTTCGCTATGGGCTTCTTTTTGGCAGGCTTTGGTTTTACTGTCGTAGTTGATGTTACCTTTCTTTGCACTGCTGGTAGATAATTTGGCGTTTCTGGGGCTGGTTCAAGTTTTCCTGGCATTGATGCTGCTTTTGTTGATACTAATTCTGGTTTGTGGCCTGGCCATGAATGTTTCGGGTTTGATCTAGCTAGCTCTAATTCCGGAACTGACTCTCGTGTGTCTTGGACTTGCTTTGGATATTTTGGGAGATAGTTTGGTATAGCCGGGCTTGGCCCTGTTTTTGGAGTTAGTGTTGGTTTAATTTGATCTTGTTGCCATGGAAAGTTTGGGTAAGGCTTGTATTTCTCCGGACCTGATCTTGTTTTTTCCGGAGCTAAATATGAATTCGGAAAAAAAGCATCTGGTATCGCGTAAGTTGGTGTCGGTATTGCTTTATTTGGCTCTGGTTTTACCACACCTGGCGTACGCCTTGTAGGACTAAATTTTCCGATGCTTGGAACTGGTTGTTTACCGGTACCCTTTCCTGGTGACCCTGACGGACCTTGGTTTGTACTTCCTGTAATAAAATATAAATGGATATTTAGTGTAATTGCATGTACATAACGAATACAACGCCTTTAGTTGTTGTAGCATAGCTTAATACTATTCTGGTATACGCGACAATATTTCAAGTATCTCTCTTTGTAAGTTTAGTGATAGATTTTGTATGACTCGAGGTGACCGACTACTGGACCGATTTCAAAAATTCTTTCCCCGTTGAGAAGCTATACTATCTCCGGGTAACGTAGGGTACTTTTTAACCCTGTATTTCCACGGGAACCGGAACTATGCGGGTGAAAGGTTCCGCGAGGTTTCCGCTAGTGTTGAATATAATCATGAAATTTTACTTGATTCATCAGATCCTGGTGTTGCATCCTTTTGCGGCTCCGATATGCCATTCCCCGTCTTTCCCGCCGATGAATAGAAGTTCAGGTCACCATTGGCTGCAAATTAAAATTATAGATTAGGTTACCATGAAAATAAAATTGATCAAATTGAATCTACGAATAATTTCCTCTAACAAACGTATAAAAGCAACATAACATTCCTTCTGACACCCTAAGTTAAGAATTTTAAACGTAAAAATTTTGAATAGAAATGTACTATTTCGAAATGATTTTGGAATCAGTAAAGTTTTTTTTTCTTTACATACCGAATTATGTTATTAAGTCTGGTCTTGAATTGGAATAGACTTAGAAGAAAAACATCAACCTGGCCAAACGTTTAGAGGAAGCTTCATGTGACCAGAATGCTGGTATCTACTTTGGTCAAAAGCTAAGCATTGCCATCCAGCGTGGCAATGTTGCCAGCATTCTGGCAACATATCCCTCCTCTGACGGATTTTTAGACTAAGTTTTTCGTATACATTTTGTAAATAGTATAATTTAAGGTCTTTTTTATTTTGTTTAATAAATAAAAACACTACATAAATCGTTATAAAATGTCACACACATACGAAGAAAAAGATTGTGATATAGATTCGGTGTCTGGCAGTCTCACTTAAAAGCCAGTTCTACTCCAGGCTAGGTGTGCTTTAAGATCCTCGACAACCGTCACTTAATATCAGATGAACTGTGATCAAACGCCACGCCACGCCAGCACTCTCAAGTTTTTTTCTATGATAGAAAATGTACTCACGAAAAACAAGTCCAAATACATCCGCAATGAGATCATCTGAAATAAAAAAAATATTCAAAGGATCATTTATGATGAAGGCACAACAATGTTATTTAGATATCAAAATTTTGTTGGTAAAAAAATTTAAAAACAAAAGATTAGCAAAAAAAATTTTATAGGTTTTATACACCATTATTTTTACCACCAACCTAATATTTATTTGCTTTTCTTTCCATCCAAAGGTTGTCTGGAAGAAATCGGTCTCGGCGATAAGATTTATACATCAAATATCTATTAGGTATATTGTTTTGTTATGTTATATATCTTTTTCTTATTTTTTTTTCTGCAGCGGGAGCCTCGCGCGCGCGTGCGAGAGAGAAACAATGTTTTTGCAATATTTCAATGAAATTGCTAATAATCTACTATTTTATTCAAGCAATTGTGATTTCCCGCAAATAAAGATAGTAGTAGCTGTGATTTCACTGTAAAATTATGCTCCATTTGTCCATAAATGGCAAAAATTGATTTGTATGGAAATCGAACCACCTTAATCTCAGTATACTTTCTTTACGTAGATTCAAAATACATATTATGATCCCTTACCTATTATTTTGAAAGCTCCTTGTACGGGTTGAACGGCAGCTAAAAGATATCGAAAATAAATTAGTATAAAAATATACACAATCACAATGCAATACAAAACACTTATTTTTTGTAAAGCAAAAAAAAAAACATCTTTAAGATTTTGGCGGGAACGCAGAAAAATCATATTGTCGCTGAATTGGATTAACTTCATAATAACATGTGTTTTTTTCGAGTGTCTATGTTTGGAAACAGTGGTGTTTTAATTTAATTTAATTTAATTTTGGCGTCGCATTTTGAGTTTTTGCCAGTGTCAAGTATTTTATATTTTCTAGTTTTATAACTTTTTAATTAACATATCATGTTAAATGAGTTGCCTCGTAGCTATAGTTATAGTCAGTGCTGTCTTGGTCAAGTCCAGTCCGTAACAGCCAAATTTAGTCATGCTTTAGTAAAGTAGTGGCGACTTTACTATAAGCTTCGATGGAATTTTGCAAGCAACACGAAAAGTCATGTTTCACCACATTATATCATTTTCCCACACTCGCGCTTGTGATTCGGCACTTTATGAATAAAACACCACCATTTTTATGCATAAACAAGTTTTTGAAAAAAATAGAATGGGGCGACACGACTCTTTTCGCGTTCCCGCCAAAACTCCAATTTTAATTAATGGTGTTGAATAATACCCACGATGGGCAAGTGATGTGCTATATAGCGTGCCCTCAAAACGTCGGCGAAGTTTCTAGTAAAGCCACTACTTTATTAGGGCATGACGAGACTTTACCCTGATTTACTGTGTGTGATTTAAATGTAATTTGATTGATTTTTTTGATGTCGCTTGATTTTTTATTATACTAAAAATGTTAAAATTGACGCTGGTAAAATATACAAATACGTTATACGATGCCATATAAAGAAAAAAAACCGTGGTCGTCATTTTGCACGACCCGAAATTTGAGGATTAAGAACGGATTATGTACCAACATTCAGACAGGACATATTATTGGACCAAATTAAAAATAACATTTTCACTTTTTAGCTGTGACTTTTATTTTAGTCGAGTTAAGTAATTTTCTACGTTAAGTTGGCGAAAGTACGTTTATACACGCGAAAAGGGCTCATGAAATGGTGACAAAACTTAAGAGCTAATATTTTTTTTTTCCTTTTTTGGCCATAGCACGTTCGTTTATTGTGCCGTGCTCGAGTTTCTGTTTTCTTACGTTATATCTCTCTGTAGATATAAAATTTATATAGGCTCCAATTGATTAAACTTTACTTTGACTTGTATATTGTTTCGGAAAACATATGTTATTAAATTAGTTACCTATTGATATGAGCATAGCTGTATAAATAAGTCACTTGGCACAATTAAACTATTATTTAGCTATTATTAGTCTCACCTAATACTATAGTTATTTATTTACATTTACAATAACAATATATTTGAGTTTTTTTTTAAGATAATTTTTTTTTAATAATTTGCCCCTTCGGGCAGGCTAAAGCTATAAAGCCATACTGCCTTGTCTTAAGTGTTATTTCTGCTGTATCTTAGCTATAGTTATCGTCAAAGTCGTCTTAGTCAAGTCCAATTCGTGTCAGTTAAGTCCAGTCATGCTTTAGTAAAGTAGTGGCGACTTTACTATAAAGCTTCGATGGAGTTTTGGAAGCAAGACAAAAAGTCATGTTTCACCACATTATATCATTTTCCCACACTTGCACTTGTAATTCGGCACTTTATGAATAAAACACCATCATTTTTATGCATAAACACTCGACAAAACACTAGTTTTGGAAAAAAATACAACGGAGCGACACGACTCGTCCCGCGTTCCCGCCAAAACTCTTTTTTAAGATAAAAAAGTTATTAATTTTTTTTTCTTAATTTTTAGCATCGCACTTTGTGTATTAAGCCAGTGTCAAATATGTATATCATATTTTCAAGAGTTTTATGATAAAAAGAAACTTGATTTGATTTAATAATGTAAAATTATTCTAAGTCACGATCGCGTCCAGTCTATGTTTCAGCTTAGTACTAATCAGCAGCATCATTACTTAGTTAGCATAATCTACTGTTTTATTTAAAAAAAACATAAATTCATAAATTTGATTTTATGCTAATAATCTACTGTTTTATTCAAGTAATTGTGATTTACCGCAAGACCAAGACCAAAATAAATGCCAGTAGCTGTGATTTCACTGTAAAATTATGCTCCATTTGTCCATAAATAGCAAAAATTTATTTGTTTGGAAATCGAACCACCTTAAACTAAGTATAGCGACACGCCGTATTTTACATATTATATCAAACTAAGCTTTCACACATTCACAGAACAAACATCTCTGGCCGTCACATAAATGATTCTCATGGATGGGAATCGAACCCACGACCGTGAAACTAACTAACGATCAATCCTAATTCGTAATATATGCAATTTTATATGAAACTGTAAATTCTACAAATCAGATTTATTAAAGGAAAACTATTTTAAACACTTTTGTCGCGCAACATTAAATTCCAAAACTGTTTCCCGCAATATTAAGTATACTATTGTTCCACAAAATTAAGTTCACTTTTGTTGCGCTATATTAAGTAAGCAGATACACTTTTGTGGCGCAATATTAAATTCACTTTTTTCAGCAATATTAACATTAAGTAGTTACCTAGATACATTTTGTTGCACAACATTAAATTCCAAAACTGTTTCCCGCAATATTAAGTAAACTACTGTTCCACAAAATTAAGTACACTTTTGTTCCGCGATAACAATTACACTTTCACTTCGCAATAATAGTACCTACCAACCCTATTGTTATGCAAGTACACTTAAGTTCCGCGATAATACTCGTAATTACACTTTTGTTTCGCAACAATAAGTATTTACCGACGCTTTTGTTCCACATTATTAAGTACTTACCTGCACTTTTGTTGTACAATAATAAGTACACATAAAATTTCTAATATGTGTATTGAAACTTCCCATAGGTAATACTTATAGCCAAATCATAAGCGCGCAAGCCATTACTGCCGAATCTTCAAGTTCCAGGGGTCGAAGATAACTGAATTTTATCCACAGCACCAGAGCACATCATCCAAAGCAAGCAGTGGCAGCATTTAAATGCACACTCTAATTTCTAATTTTCGACACGAAAAAAATATTTTTATCTTTTTTTTATAACAATTTTTTTATATGGTCGGTGGTGGCCCTATTACCAAGTTATATGGCAATATTAAGTATTTGTACACATTAGAAGAATATTAACAAATATCAGCGTTGAAGCATCAAAACTAATTAGAATCATGTACCGGCTGAAGGAAGTATCCACGGCTAAGAATAAATAAATAAAAAAGTGTAATTTATGGAATTTTAGCGGAAACGCGGAAAAAGTCTTGTCGCACCATTGTATTATTTTTTTAAAATAGTGATGTTTCCTTCATAAAGTGCCGAATTACAAGCGCGAGTGTTGAAAAGTGATATATTGTGGTGGAACATGACTTTTCGCGTTGCTTCCAAAACTCCATCGAAGCTAAGTCGCCCCTACTTTATTATGACTGGGCCAAGACTGGACTTTGGCTGTAACTAAACATTTTAGTCATAAATGGCAAAAATCGTAGTACATAATTATAAAGATTAGGAAACAAGGACTATGTATCCATTTACATTTTTAATGTACGCAATTAACGGCAAATGATTTTCGTCGAATTGAAAGTCGTGCTTGTGCTGAGGATTCCGAACTGAAAGGTACATTTTTACTAAGTACAATGTAATTTTTATTTTTTGATGTATATATAGTATGGAATTCTTCTTGTGCATTCCCGACTCACACTTGACCGATTTATGTACCCTAAAAGTTTTAAGCGTGCTTATAGTACCTACCAGAGTATCCAGGTAAAGTAATATTCGATATTCCATAACGCTAATAGAAAAGTGTGAAATTGACATAAGCTGTTTCGACACTTTATGTTATTGATTTTTTTTACTTTTCTATTAGCGTTATCGCTAATTAACTGTTACTTTGTCTAAGCCTTCAGGGACAGCAAACATAAAAAAAAATATTAAAATTTCAGCATTGTAACGTACATAAGCCGTGAGCTAACACTTAAACATTTAAGCGCTTTATCACACTAACGAAGCGATCTGCGAAAGCAATTCGAGCGAAGCGATCGGACAATTCAAACGTTGCATCCTCCATAATTTAACTTCAGCTTTGTGACTTTTAAAACATTTGTAAAAGTAAATACTACTCATTCATCGCCAAAAACGCACGTGTGACAAAGCTTGCAAGCGTGTTGCAAAATAAAACAAAATATTAATAACTTTGCCATTTATTTTTTAACCCATCTTATACCTAATAGTTAACAGGATCTTTTGTCCAAGACAATGTCGTAGAACAAATTAAAATTATTTGTGGAAAAATGTTATTTTTTTTCTTTCTAAATTGTTAAACCAAAGCTTGTAGATTTATGCTCTTTTAAATCTAACAGTTGAGTTGATGTTTGGTCTTTTGAAATCATTTTTGATACACATTGGATACCATTCAAATGATTAAAAATGGAATCCCAGTTATTTTTAAGTATCAAAATGGGAACACCATTATCATTTATAATAAATATAGACTAGCCAAAGTTCGTTAACCAAAACTATTTTAAAAGTATCATGAAAAATAATAATAAAATTTATACTTATTAAAATAGAGACAAATGACATATAATTTAAAAGCGTAACTTACGAAATGACGTTAGTCAATTTAAGCAACGCTTTTAAAAAAGCGTGTTGTGCGCGGTGGCCACTTTATAAAGAACATAACAAAACAACAACAAAACGGTTAAAAATATAAACACATTAGAAGCTTTCAAGCTATAATTATGCAATAAAGCAAAATTTTTATCTATTACGCCCTTAGCATACCAGCACTGTATTCTGCGTTCTATTTCTTGCGATTTTTTTAGAAATGCGCTACAGAAAGCAAGACAGCTTATTAATATGTAATTCCCAGAAAAAGACGAACAAAACGGTCTCCTGGCCATGGCCATGGCTATTGCAACGGTGCCCTTTTAGCGACAAAACAAAGTCCAGGGCATAGTAGTAAATATTGCAGCATTACGTCAACAATTGAAAATTATATGTACGAACAAAATTTGCCATCACATTTATACGCTAGACTTTGTTAAGAAAACAAACACTATCGCAATCGCTAGCGACTGCCTTTAAAATTATAAATGAGTATAAATCTTAAATTGTTGTCAATATAGCTTTATTACGTATGAAGTGATTAGAGTATAACTAACATTGGAATTAAATATCAAAGAGAAAAAACACATTTGGAAGTAAATTATCTTTTTTTGAAAAAAAAACTTAACTATCACGTTGTTTCTAAATAAAAACTAAGTTTACAAGATGGTACATTCGGTTGTCACGTTGAAGATGATGTGGAGATTAACATTTAGTACGTGGTAACTTCGTAATGCCATATTTTTCATGAAAACCGAAGGCACTTCACACCTCAAAGCTTAGATGACGATTGAACTGTCACGATGTCGAAGCAAACTAGATCACCAAACAAGACAGCGCTATATCGCAATATTTTGTGTTTTCTCTCTTTTCTTTGTTGTTTATGGTTGAAAAAATTTCCCGTCTTTGGAGATAATAGAACGCGAGATCGCGTTTCTGAATATTAAAACGAAAAATCATGCAAATCAAGATGTCACGCTGTCGTCGCAAGTGGACGATATGTTTTAAAAGAACGATTGAATACAGAACATGCCAGATAGCTCTAGTTCAAATATGTTTATTCTATTGAATATTTAATCAATCGTAGCATTCGAGAATTAGGGAGCTTCGAGAGAATATTGATGGTTTAAGGGTGTCACACACAGCTAGATATGACAGGCGAAGATACACTACAATAATATATTTGATCTTATTGTACGTTAAGACCTTATAGTATATTAAGGCACCTCACCAATATATCTGCTTGGCGGCAGATTTCTACCTTGAAAATAGTTTCGTTTGTCTGTGCGTTTGTTCACTCATATTTCAAAAACGGATTAATCGATTTGAATGCAGTTTTCACTGATATATTGTGCCTAGAATCCCGTAAAATTTAATGTATGTTTTATTGCAATCGGTTTAGAAAAAAAATAGTTAAGCTAATTTAAATGACACGCGCTATTATTGAAACGTACTTCAGTCCATTCCCGCAATTGCTTGCTTTATAAGGACATATTGTGGATGTTTTGTAGTATATGATGCTACATAGAGTGTATCATTGTACAGAAAACAAGGCAAACCAACCAAAGTTGAATAATTTCGACGTTATAAGGAATTTAATGTTACATGGAGTTCACACTGTTTATATATTATATTAATGCCTGTGCGATATCATCCCACAAATATTATAAATGTGAAAGTTTGGATGGATGTTTGTTACCCTTTCACGCAAAAACTACTGAACGGATTTGGATTAAATTTGGTATCGATGTAGACCCTGGATTAACACAAAGGCTATCCCGAGAATATGTAGTGAGTAACACCGTGTGCAGCTGAATGCTAATTTAACTTATGTAGCAAAACGTTTATGAATACTCTCCTCCAACCTCATTGTTTCTTTCATTTATAATTAATTTTTTAAGTTTAATGAGAGCCTACTTGCTCGATAAACGGCTAATTTTGTAATTGTTTTATGTGTTAGTAGGTTTATGTTAACTTACACTAGTAATTGTACAATTTATCTACTTTTAGACAAATAAAGATATTTTAAAATTGAAAATTGAAGTATCTTATCATTTCTCGCAGTGTGTGACGCGCTTAATGAATGAAGAATAAATTATTTTATAATTATTAGCGACCCCAGCTCATACTAGAACCGACGGCGCCGGGGCCGACGATTCCAGCTTTGTCAACAATAGTACCGACAGTATCAGCAGCACCGGCGCTGACAGCATTAGCGACGTCGTACGCAGAGCTCCCTATAGCTCCCACATTGATAGCACCAAGTACAGAACTGACTGCAGGACTAATGGCATTCACTAAGGCGTTGAAAGTATCCCCTAAAGGTCCTGCAAGTATACCGTTCAAGAATTGACTTAGATCCAACGAACCTTCTCCTCCTAAAGTGTTTAAGAGATCAGAAAGGCTGCTTGATGTCTCTTGGAGCACATTCGTCATTTCGTCCCAAAAGTTGCCCTGGCTGAAGCTTTGTGGAATATCTGTAAGTGTATAATGTACATTACTGCAGCGGCCAGCAAAAGAGGCATTGATGGACGAACGTGTAAATGTGGGCCGAGGCATACATGCGTAAGTCCATCAATGCCTAGTCGTGGCCAAAAATTGTATAGAATTTTTCTCAAATAATACGCGGAAATTAGCTTTTTATTTGCAATTCAGATAAATAACCAGCCCTGTTCGAAGATTTGCAAGCCAGTTGGAAATTTAAGAACCTTTGATAAGTCACCTTCTCTCGGTTGCCATGTCTCTAAGTAAGAGATCGTTCCGTTATTAAATGACACGACATATATGAGTTTACTATGTAATGTTATTTGGCCGCTAAGTCACGACAGATATGGATTTTCATGCAACTCTTGCCGGTCGGTCTCCCCTACCGTTGAGCACTGAGACTAATAATTCATTGGATGGGGCTTTCGCTTATTACCAAATATCTCTGACGATATTTGAAATTACCTCTTCATTGGCCGTGTATTGTATAAATTCAATCACTATTACCTGCTAAAAAGGATTTTTGATATAAAACATTTTTACTTGCCACGAGGACAAAGAGCGTAAAATTAAAAAAAAAAGTGTTGGCATGGCATTTTTCTCGTTCTGCCACTCCATTGTTACGCCACTGACCAACACACATAAAAAAAATAGTTTCTTACCGGTGAATTTTTGTATATAGCTTTGCATTGACTGGTACATTTGGTTCCAGTCTGTATATTGTAAAGTAGAACACATGCTGGAAATGTTGACATCTTGCCCGCCGGTGACGATTTGTATTATATTGTTCACGATCAATAAGAGAAGTTGGAATACGTCGTCTGGATTGCTAAGATCTGAAAAATGGAACACAAATTTTAACCAGTTGCTTTGTGCGTTGATTTATAACCTACGAATTTTATGGACCTGGAAGAGAACTGCCAAACAAAGAAGTGTGTGTGAAATTTTGAACGAGACTTTAATGAAATTTAGCATGAAAATAATTTGTGCCTTGGATTAAGTCAGTTTTTAGTTACGGCTGTTATAAAAATTTACTCTGGTTTCATTTTTTTAGCACCGCACTTTGTGCTTTATATGAGTGTCAAGTATTTCAATAGTTTCAAGTATTTGATGAAAACTTAAGCAAAACAAATCTTCTGTTCTATCAGTTATCTGGCTCGCATAGTACAAGCTTTGCTTAGTTTGGGGTCAGATGGCGCTGTGTGTAATGCCCTACGATATTTATTTATTTTGTTGAAGATACCTTAAAAACAAAAATATATTTACACTGGACAGCGGGTACATCTTTAAGCTTGCTACTTAAAGTTCTGTGTATCGCTGCAAGGGCCATGGACATGCGTTATCGCTTACTATTAGCTAGTCGGGTAAAAAGCTCACAAAATAAAAGGACGTACCGACTTGCAGCATAAAAATATGAAGCTTAGACTTACCTGAGCCTGTTCCAGGTCCTAAGCCATTTCCAAAACCAGGTCCTGCTGCTGACCACGCTCCTGCTCCTGCTCCTGATCCTGCTCCTGATCCTGATCCTGTTCCTGATCCCGATCCACCTCCTGAGCCATATCCTGTTCCTGATCCCGAACCACCTCCTGAGCCGTATCCTGTTCCTGATCCCGATCCGTCTCCTTCTCCTGATCCTGATCCTATTCCTGATCCCAATCCACCTCCTGCTCCTGATCCTGATCCTGTTCCTGCCCCCGATCCACCTCCTGCTCCTGATCCAGTTCCTGATCCCGATCCACCTCCTGAGCCGTATCCTGTTCCTGATCCCGATCCGTCTCCTTCTCCTGATCCTGATCCTGATCCCGATCCCGATCCACCTCCTGAGCCATTTCCTGTTCCTGATCCCGATCCGTCTCCTTCTCCTGATCCTGATCCTATTCCTGATCCCGATCCGCCTCCTGTTTCTGATCCTGATCCTGCTCCTGATCCTGATCCCGAGCCACCTCCCGAGCCGTATCCTGTTCCTGATCCCACTCCTGAGCCGTATCCTGTTCCTGATCCCGATGCGTCTCCTGCTCCTGATGCTGCTCCTGATCCTGATCCTGTTTCTGATCCCCATCCATCTCCTGAGCCGTATCCTGATCCCGATCCATCTCCTGAGCCGTATCCTGCTCCTGATCCTGATCCGCCTCCTGAGCCATATCCGGCTCCTGAGCCGTATCCTGCTCCTGATCCTGATCCGGCTCCTGCTCCTGATCCGGCTCCTGAGCCGTATCCTGCTCCTGATCCTGAGCCGTATCCGGCTCCTGAGCCGTATCCTGCTCCTGATCCCGATCCGGCTCCTGCTCCTGATCCCGAACCGGCTCCTGAGCCGTATCCTGCTCCTGATCCTGAGCCGTATCCGGCTCCTGAGCCGTATCCTGCTCCTGATCCCGATCCCGCTCCTGCTCCTGATCCGCCTCCTGAGCCATATCCGGCTCCTGAGCCGTATCCTGCTCCTGATCCCGATCCGGCTCCTGTTCCTGATCCGGCTCCTGGGCCGTATCCTGCTCCTGATCCTGAGCCGTATCCGGCTCCTGAGCCGTATCCTGCTCCTGATCCCGATCCGGCTCCTGCTCCTGATCCGCCTCCTGAGCCGTATCCGGCTCCTGAGCCGTATCCTACTCCTGATCCTGAGCCGTATCCGGCTCCTGAGCCGTATCCTGCTCCTGATCCCGATCCGGCTCCTGCTCCTGATCCGCCTCCTGAGCCGTATTCGGCTCCTGAGCCGTATCCTGCTCCTGATCCCGATCCAGCTCCTGATCCTGATCCACCTCCTGAGCCATATTCTGTTCCTATTGTTTCAAAATAAGAGATTATAGAATTACTAGTTAGTAATTTTCTTATTGACATTTAATCGTATTGACGTAGGTCATAAATTATTTAATTGTATTGACATCTATATGTTATGATTTTGATATTTTTAAATGTGATTGGAATAATGAACCGTAACTTTGGTGGTATCAATAAAAGAGTTGTATTTGATACCTCCACGCGTTCTTGAGAAAAAGGGGTTTGACAAATAAACAGTACGTAAAAATAATGGTCCGTCTTACCTGGTTGTGGATTATAGTAGTTGCTATTCCAAGATCCTGTGAAAAATACAAAGATATGTTAAGATACAAACATTTCACGTTCGCGTGATTAAAATTCCAAAAAAATCTTCCCTGCTCTTTTAATTAAAATGATACGCTGTTCGTTGGAAAACGCTTAAATTAGGAATTTCTGTTTTTCTCTCTATAGCAGGAGATCGTCTAGGCAGGTACCACCACAGTAGGTACAAGATAGTCTACCGCCAAGCAGTAGTGTGTAAATAATAATTTTAATAATAATAATAATTTATTTATTTGACTGTGTTCCGGTTTAAAGGGTACTGCAGCTAGCGAAATTACTGGGCTGTTGAGACTAACCATCGAAAGTTTCGAAAGTAATGAGCGCCAAAGCCGTGATGCCCTGGAATTTGTTTTGTTACTCAGAGTTCTGTGAATCGCTGCAATGGTTATGGACAGGCGTTATCACCATCTGGAGAGCGTCTCGTTCGTCTCATTATTTTTTACATTAAAAAAAAAAAAAAAAAAAAAACATGGTGTATAGATACATTAAACCATAGGCTCCCGAACTAGTCAAAGGCTGTGTGTCAGGGGCCAGTGGCTTCTCCTTTTAGATTAAGATACAATAATAATATTACAATAAATCAAGTTAGATTAAATTAAATTAAATAATTTTGAATTTTGAGTATATATAAAGTTTCCAGTGTTGCCGAAAATAAATATGAATAAAAAAACGTAAAAATATAAAAAATCTAGGAAAAGATTTTATAGTAAAGATTACTTACTTCTGATACTAACAATCGAAAGTAAAAAAATAGATAAGGCTATTTTACTCCCAAACATAATGTATCTAGCTGAAGAATGTGTATTTATGTGTGTGTTGTTTTATATATGTGTATTGTATTGTTGTGTGTGTATGTGTGTTGTCTATCTATATATCTAAAAGCATATATGTAAAATTAGCTCGACAATACACCGCTATTTTTTAATTACTAGAAAATAAATTAGCATTATCAACTGCTATAACTGAACCCATCTAAAAAAAAAAAAAAATATCATAGGACATTACACACAGCGCCATCTGACCCCAAACTAAGCAGAGCTTGTGCTATGGAAGACAGATAACTGATAGAATACTTAAATACTTTTTTTTTTTGTAAATACATACTTATAATACATACAGTACACCCAGACACAGAACAAACATCGATGTTAGTCACACAAATGTTAGTCCTGGGTGGGAATCGAACCCACGCCCTTCAGCTCTCGAAGCAGACACACTACCAATGAACCAACAGGGCTGTCTAATAATCTATAAAAAAACTTAAAAATCGATGTCGAAAAATCCACAAAAAAGGTGATTCCTGGTTATTGTTGTACCCGTAGGCATTTACGTAACCCTAGTCCGTCGCAAGTTCATTCGTAAATCACGCGGCGCGCGCGCGCGCCTGCAGCGGGAGCCTCGCACTCGAGTGCGAGAGAGAAACAACATGTTTTTGCAATATTTCAATGAAAGCCGCCATCGGTTCCCGCCAGTTGCTCCGGGGATAGTATTCTTTTTTAGTAAACGAGTGCTATGCCCATAATTTTAGGCAGGATTTCCGATAATTTTGACTAGTTATAACTTTATTATGAAAACATTTACGATCGGTCTGTATTATATATTAAAAAAAGCTAGTAATTAAAAAATTGTAGTGTATAACAGAAAACCTTGTACCTGTATTTATCCCACCGCCTGTTGTACCCCCGGAATTTCCGCTTGAGTAAGCCCCTGCATTTGCCCCATATGACTCTCCAACAACTTGCGTATTGCTATAACCTGAAAAAAAAGAATCATCAAAATTCAAAGGCCCAACTAGCCACGAAGAAGTTTGGCATCCTCTCTAAGGTCAGACAGTACACAGTCACTGGAGCTACTATGCCAGCGGCCCAGAGTCTCGCTCCGGTACTTCAAGGAGCTGGGTTGGCTCGGGTAGACGCTGGCAGGGGGAAATGCACAATACACCCCAAGCGGGACGTCAGTGCAGGACTCATCGTCCCCACTTCGAATAAGAATAAGAATGAGTGAGACAGTACTTCACACCAGAACTACTACTCAGCTTATACAAAGCCCAGGTAAGATCATGTTCGCAGCTATGGGACGGCTCTGCCAAGTACCAACTTGAAGCATTGGAGTCGATCGAGAGACGCGCCAGGAGACTAACTGGCAACGACGCTTTACTGGAGTTTCGGCTTCAAAGCCTTGAGCATCTCTACGTAGAGTTGCTGGCTTGCCAGTTTTCTACCGGATACATTTCGAAGAGTATGCACTTGAACTGCACTTGGTTCCCCGCACCTTTCTTCTACCGGACGGCCAGACAAACGCGACCAAAACGTCATCCGTACATGGTGGATGTTACCCATGTACGCACAAAGCGTTTTGATTCCACGTTTTTCATTCGCACAGCGAGGTTGTGGAGTCTGTGTCTCTCTGCCGGAGTATGTGTTCCCTGTTAGGTACAATATGTGTGTCTTCAAATCTAGAGTAAATAGGTTTCTTCTAGGTAAGCGTGCTCCATCTTAGACCACACTGCTGCTTAACATCAGGCAAAGTGTGGTCAAACGCGAACCTATTTTGAAAAAAAAAACAAAAACGATTCATAATTATATTCTAGTCTAGTGCTATGGCAACAAAACCTATGCGACCATTGGTAACTTCAATTATATTTGTAATTGTTGTTCATTGTACATGATTAGCTGCACTCCGCGGTGTTACCCGCTACATGTTTTCGGGATAAAAAGTAGCCTATGTGTTAATCCAGGGTCTCAGCTACCTCCATACCAAATTTCATCCAAATCCGTTCAGTAGTTTTTGCGTGAAAAAGTAACAAACATCCATCCTTCTATCCATCCAAACTTTCACATTTATAATATTAGTGGGATTATAATTATTGCAGTTGTACATTTTATTCTAGAAATAACATATGTACTTAAATTTATGTTACGTTTTACAAGCTGTATACGGTTATATTAAAGTTATGAGTAGCAGCGGGGCAGGGCTCAAGCTGCCGGTGGTTAGGGCTGCAGAGTGAGGAACCTCCTCACAATGCGCGACGTGTAAAGGATCACTGCCTTCTGAAGCTGACCCTTGACCCAACCGTCTAGCGAGAGTCTCTTAAGATGTTGGTTGAGACTCTTCGCTATAAGACCGTTCACCGTGACAACTATCGGGACAATGATCGTCGAATCAACATCCTACATGGCGGTTATCTGGTGAGCCAAGCCAAGGTACTTGCTGAGCTTGTCCTTCTCGGCTTTCACGAGATTCTCGCCATGTGGGATGGTGATGTCGACAAGCACTGCCCGGCGTTGAGCTCGGTCGACCACCACGATATCAGGCTTATTGGCGACAATAGTCCTGTCCGTGATGATAGACCGGCCCCAATAGAGCAAAGCACGACCATTTTCGAGAACTGGCGCTGGTGCGTACTTATAGTACGGCACCTCAGACTCGACAAGGCCGTATTGAAGAGCAAGCTGCTGATGGATGATCCTGGCTACTTGGTTGTGCCTGTGCAAATACTCGCCGTTAGCAAGATTAATTAATTATTATTAATTATAATAATACTCATGATTATTTTTAATATTCTTGTAAAATTTAATAATGTAATTTATTTAATAATTTAATTATTTTTTTTTTACTATACTCGTATAGAACCAATTGTTTGTCCGGGATTGTTCTTATTTATTTAAAACAATTTATTATTCCTAATTAAATTTAAACATTTAAACATTAAATTAACTAAGACATGCAACATTTAAAATAATAACTAATCTAAAAAGCCGCTATCAATAGGGATAGTTCCCAAAACGCTTAATTAATAATATTAGTTTTTGTAATATTATTTTTAAAAATTAGTTGTAAAATAATACTCATGCGGCACTTTCTTCAAGAGATGAATTAATTATGTGTTTTCATAAATTCATTAACTAGTTAATATTAAGGCCTATTATTTGATTAAAATTGTTAGGTAAAAGGGCATAATTATGGTTTAGTTATTTATTAAATTATTATTAACAAATATAATACAGCCTTACCTGCACCACTTCCAGCTGTCGCTGGCAATCCTGCCCCACCCCTATTTAGCCATGGCCCTGGCAACCTAAATCTACGACCTGCCTTATTGTTCATTGTTCGTCTGGGTTTTCTTCTATTTAAATTTACTCCCGGTTGATTATTTGGAGTACCAGGTATTATTGGTGCTATTAGCCCTCCATTTCTGGAGTATATGTTCCCAGATTGTTGGCCATGCCACAAACTCTGGCCTAGAGACCCTGTTGATAGAAAAATATTTTGTTCACATTCTTCTGACATTATTTATATTTTATAACCATATTTGTACGCGATATCAAGGGCATGTGTACTTAATAATTGATGACAGTTTCGTTTGTGAAAAAGTGTTTAATTTTTTAACTATTGGGTACTCTAAAAAAACAGACTGATCTCTCTAAAACGGAAAACACTATGGATTGAACACTTTGTCATGCCATTTAATTATATTGACAATAAACAAACCTTAAACATTCAAAATAAACTTCCGCAAAGTAACGCTTGAATCAATCAATTAGATTTTTTTAAAGTAAAACAGTAATGACACGAATTAGACGCTCTCCTGATGGTAAGAGATAACGCCTGTCCATGACCATTGCAGCGATACACAGAACTTTGAGTAACAAAAACAAAGTCCAGGGCATCGCTGCTTTGGTGCTCATTGCTTTGAGACTTATTAGACTTTGATTTGACTTTTGACTTTTTTGAGACATATTTTTATATTGACATATTTTATCTTGACAGTACTTTTTTTATATTGACATGTTTGTTTATTGACATACCTATACCTATATTATGTATAAGACTTTTCTTGAATTCCTTTAATTATACATAATGTAAGATAAGATAAGATTTATTCGTAAAGAATATAATGATTACTTTTAACTAAGTAAATAATGATTGACTTGTAACTAGGGTGTTATTAATAAATTATTTGTTATTGTATTTGTACCTTATTTTGTCATTTTTGTGTTGACATGTTATCAGTGTTTTAAAACTCATTTAATGACATATTTAAAATTTTGAAGTGACTTGTAATATTGGTGTTATCAATAAAATATTTGTATTTGGATTAATGCTCTGATATGTTTGGTGTGAGAGGTCGGTACGCATATATTGGACAAATACATTTTATGAAAATATAATAACGATGTAATGCAATTTGTTTATGTATGTGTTTATTAAAAGCGCCAAAATCGTCGCAAAGTGTCTTGTCTGTTGGTTTTCCTATCGGATATGGTTTGGAGAGTGCGTTTCAGATCTGCAAGACCTAATTCCCCCCTACCTATTCTACTATCGGACAGCCAGAAGCTCCAACAAGCGACACCGCTTCATGCTCGACATTCCAAAGACTCGAACTAAACGGTTCGAGTCTACGTTCATTGTACGAACCGCTAAACAATGGAATTTGGTGCCCGAGTGGGGTTCTCTGATAGATAAATAATAAATAAATATCGTAGGACTATACACACAGCGCCATTTGGCCCCAAACTAAGCAGAGCTTGTGTGATGGAAGTCAGATAACTGATAGAATACATAAATACTTCTTTTTTTGTAAATACATACTTATAATACATACAGAACTCCCAGACACAGAACAAACATTTGTTTATTCGCAAAATGTTTGCCCTGAGTGGGAATCGAACACACGCCCTACAGCTCTCAAGGCAGATATACTACCAATGAGCCAACGGAGCTATCAAACATAATATACAATATGGGTGCTTTCAAGTCGGTTTCGGCCTTAAGACGAGTTGGTGGTCAAACGCCTATTAGCACCTAATTTAAAAAGTTGTAAGCTACAAAATGTTATCAGACGTAGATACTACTGTCACAAGGTAATTTCATTTATGTTTTTTTTTTCTGTTTTTAAATCGTCACTCCATGAAGATGTTAACATAGCACATTGTTTACTTGGTGGTAGATTACTTTAGCAGGAGGTTGCCTAAGTTGGTACCAACGCAGTACCAGATATTCTGCCACCAAGCAGTAGTGTTTAGTATAAATCGTGTAGGTTTGTGTTGAAGTAAAATATTACGTAAATTTTGACAACTGTCTATACAGGTGTAGCGAGAGCTTAGCAAGCTATGAAAAGAAAGCTTTGCATTTCTTTGACGGATCGTTTTCGAAACTATTTAATTTACCAGAGAACGAAAGTATTAAACATAGCTCAGCGTATTGTCAAGCTGAAATGCCAATGGGTTGGACAGTGGACAATTAGACATATCTGTCGCAGAACCGATAACCGCTGGGGTAGACATGTTCTAGAGTGGGGACCGCGAATTGGCAAACGAAGCGGAGGACGCCCTGAAACTCGATGGAGTGACGATATACGTGGGAAAGCTAGCGCTAGATTTATTTGTTTATTTTATTGTTTCCAGACTAAAACGGCACAATATGCCGATTAAAATAGCCCTTAAAATAATATTAAAAAAAGGTAATTATAATATAGTCAAAATAAATGTGTCAAAACATTATCAAAATAAATTAATTGAATAAAGAGTGAATACATTATAGATCGGAATCACATTATTGCTATACAAACTCAAGTTATTAAAAAATATATTATTAAATAAAAAAAAATAAAAAATTTAGCATAAATAAAATTCTATTAAACACGGGCTTAACAATGTATAAAGTCAAAATTATGAAATAGATCTAGAATCTATGTGTAGCAGTGGAATTCAATAGGTTGCTGATGATAATGATGAAACGAATTTACGAAATATATTTTTATCGCTCCTCTATAAATTGATTTTATGTCAGAGATATTTTATTAATGGCCTATAGAATCGAAATTTGTATAGGTATTGTCTAGGTATATCCCACTCATCCCACAAATATTATAAATGTGAAAGTTTGGATGGATGTTTGTTACTCTTTCACGAAAAAACTACTGAACGGATTTGGATGAAATTTTGTATGGATGTAGCTGACACCCTGGATTAACACATAGGCTTCTTCTTATCCCGAAAATATGTAGCGGGTAACACCGCGGGTCGCTGCTAGTGTTCCATAATCAACGTGACCATATGCCCCATTTTGAATGGGACTGTCCCTTTTACCACAACTCAGATTTTTGTTTTGTTTGTTTGTATTGAATAGGCTCCGAAACTACTGGACCGATCTTAATAATTCTTTCATTATTAGAACGCTACATTATCCGTGATGGGCATAGGCTTATATGTTTTATTTATAAAACAATTAGGGATCCGTATGCAAACTTCAATAATGTAAGCCAAGCTGTGAAAAATTTACCGAAAAAACTTAGCATGCGCTGCGAAAACTGTTGACAATAGAATAAAGTGACGTTTCATAGAGCAAGTTGACAGCTACAAACAAATTTACAATATCATATGTCTAACTATTACAGTTGTCATCTACATCTACACTAATTATAAAGAGGAAAGATTTGTTTGTATTGAATAGGCTCCGAAACTACTGGACCGATCTGAATAATTCTTTCATCGTTAGAATGCTACATCACTGAGTATAGAGTATATATAGAGTAGGCATAGGCTATGTTTGTATTGTTAATCGAGTTTTGTTTCACGTACAAAGCCGGGGCGAGCTGCTAGTGTTACATAATCCGCTTTATTGGAATTGAGTTATTTTAATTTTTGGAAATTCGAAAATAATCACGTCGATGCTTTGTAGTGTTTACTGTTTATGTATAAAATAAATATACATAATATATAAAACTATACTTGTTGGTTTTGTTCACAAAGTGTAGTAAGTGGTAAAGTGTTATAATGTTGTCAAACATGACACACACATACACACCCACACACACACACAACCACACACATACACTCACAAACACACGGTCACACTCACACGCTTGGTTTTCAACTACAAGGGCTCACCGGAAGACCAGCGCTGGTCATACCGGCATGACCTGTATTATGCTGAGGTGACCTATTATGTAACTGTTTGTTTGTTTTTGTTTTTGTGTTTGTACCTATTTGTTACAAAATGAAATCTTCTTATTTATTTCATTTCATTTTATTTAAAAGTCACAGTTATATACACCAAAACGTTTTAGAGTCAATCGTAATACAATATACAATAAAGGACACAGTCACAAAGTTTTCATTCTTTCTTAAAAAGAAAATGCCTTCATAAAAAGCACATCCGCACAAAAGGCTTACCAGTTTCTGTTAAGGTAGTTCGATTTCCATACAAATAAATGTTTCCCATTTATGGGCAAATGGAGCATAATTTTACAGTGAAATGACAGCTACTGGCATTTATTTTGGTCTTTATTTGCGGTAAATAAAACAGTACACAATAAAACAGTACATTTTAAACAGGAATAAAACAGTAGATTATTAGTATAATCTACTTATTTATTCAAAATTCATAAATAATTCATAAATTTGATTTTATGCTAATAATCTACTGTTTTATTCAAGCAATTGTGATTTACCGCAAATAAAGTCGAAAATAAATGCCAGAAGCTGTGATTTCACTGTAAAATTATGCTCCATTTGTCCATAAATGGAAAAAAAATATTTGTATGGAAACCGAACCACCTTAAGGTGGTAAGGTACTTTACTATATAAAACAAAGAGTTAGAAACAGTTTTTTTAAAGACGTTGACGAAATCGTTGATAGTTATCGCCCCAAATTGATACGTGTAAATATCTAAGACTTGTGTTTGACTTTGTGTAGGTATTGTTTGTGATAAATAAAAACTTTTGAAACAAAAACAAAAACAAAACTTAATTTATGATCAATGTATAAATTGCGGTTTTGGAAATTACGAAAAATGTGTCGCCCTTGATATTCCGCAGTGGTGTTACACATTCTGTTGAGGTAGGGTACTAAGAGACCACCATGGAAAAACTTGACTCACCTCCGTTATTGCCTGGATAACCGTACAGATAGTTGCCATTGCCATTTACTGTTTAAAACAAAAACATTAGAGACGTACACAATAACAAACAATTAAATATTAAAAAACCATAACCCGACTATGTATAAAAAATCATAAAGTTCATAAAATCTATAATTCCTTTAGTTCTAAAGGAATTAAATGTAACTTATACTCGTATGTATAGTATTATGTCACCCAGAGTAGGTATAATTATTCGTTCGTCAATTGATTTGTTATTAATTATAAGTAGTAAAGAATAAATAATCTACTGTTTTATTCAAGCAATTGTAATTTACCGCAAATAAAGACCAAAATAAATGCCAGTAGCTGTGATTTCATTGTAAAATTATGCTCCATTTGTCCATACATGGTAAAAATTTATTTGTATGAAAACCGAACCGCCTTAACACTGTATATTTTTTTAATAACGTTTTCTTTTATGTTTGTCAGGCTAGGTGTTTGACTACAGCTCACCTGATGTTAAGTGACGGTGTGGTCGAAGATGGTAAACACACCTAGCCTGGAATGGAACTGGCTCTCAAGTGAGGCTGCCGGAACACACCGTTAGGTGCTTGGCGACAGATTTTCATCTTGAGGGTGGTAGCTAGCCAGCCGAGTACTAGAAAGTACCCTACCACTATGCTATGGTTTTCTCACGATGTTTCCCTTCACCGGCAGCTCAAGCTGATTGTTGGGGTTTGAACCCACGCCCTTCGGGATGCGAATCAACCGCGCTAACCACTCAGCTATCATCGCTACAAAACTTTATAAATATAAAAAAATCGATTACCTCCATTGTTGTCATCTGCAATCGTAGACACGGCTAACTATAACAGAGAATGTTATTGATTACTAACAATGTATATTGTGATTTCATACATCGGTATATATTAAATATATAATTTTGTACAATACTCAGTCATGGATATATTCAAACCAAAATATAGACTGCGTTAAAATGTTTTTTTTTGTTTGTTCTTATTATTTTAATTTTTATTGTATTTGACATTGAATTACTATTATTATTCCAGTTATTTATTTCTTTTCTTAATTTTTAAATTTTTTTACATTACATATATATAAAAAACACATAAATAATATAAAAAAACTTAAAAACTAGGGTGCCGCCGGCAGCGGGGCAGGGCTCAAGCTGCCGGTGGTTAGGGCTGCAGAGTGAGGAACCTCCTCACAATGCGCGCCGTGTCAAGGATCACTGCCTTTTGAAGCTGACCCTTGACCCAACCGTCTAGCGAGAGTCTCTTGAGATGTCTCTATTATTATTATTATTATTATTATTATTATTTTCTCACTGACATGCTTTTATATCTATATGTTTAATTTAATTTAATTTTTTTAATGATATGTTGTAAATAATTATGGACCGAAATCCGAAATAAATGATTTTATTATTATTATTATTTATCGTTACTCTTTAGAGTTCTCTCGTTTCCGAGGTAGTATTTCCCTGTTTATGCGGGCTTTTGGCCAAGCAACAACAGGGTATTAATTAAGCGAATCTAATGACATAAATTTACGACGTAATTCTTAATTTTATTTTTTTTATTTTTATTTTATTATTATATATAAAAGGGAGGGCTAAGGAGTCCCTCCCCCCCATCTCCCATACGCCTTTTTCTTGTAGCTTTTCTTGTAAATATGTAGCGGGTAACACCGCGGGCCGCTGCAAATCTAAGATAATATTAGTGA
The DNA here is from genome assembly GCA_905404145.2 of Biston betularia. Lineage (NCBI taxonomy): Eukaryota > Metazoa > Arthropoda > Insecta > Lepidoptera > Geometridae > Biston > Biston betularia. Next base: position 2,556,133 of record FR989892.1, on the reverse strand, counting down.
TAGTGCATTTTTGTAAATAAAGATTATTATTATTATTATTAGTTTTTTTTGGCGTCGCGTTTTAGCATTTGCCAGTGTCAAGTATTTTTATATATTTTCAAGTTTCAAAAGTTAAATAAGTGTCATCGTAGCTAGTTTTAGTCAAAGTCCAGTCTTAATCAAGTCCAGTTCGTGTCAGTCAAGTCCAGTCATGCTTTAGTAAAATAGTGGCGACTTTCCTATAAAGCTTCGATGGAGTTTTGGAAGCAACACGAAAAGTCATGTTTCACCACATTATATCATTTTCCCACACTTACGCTTGTAATTCGGCACTTTATGAATAAAACACCACCATTTTTATGCATAAACACTCGACAAAACACTAGTTTTGGAAAAAAATACAACGGAGCGTCACGACTCTTCCCGCGTTCCCGCCAAAACTCTTAGTGATAGTTTATAGTAGTTTTACTTTATTTTTTTTTAATCTCGACTTTTGCGGAGCCTAACATATTTAAAACTTAATAAAAATAAATTTTTATTATTTTTTATTTTAAATTTATTTTTATTAAGTATTCTGATTATTTTTATCCATAATAAAAATTAAAAGACATAATTTATTCAAAAAAGATATCTCACATACGACTGTAACACAACACACTAGTGTATAACTAATACGAGAATAAAAAATAAATAGAAAAAGGTTAGTTCACTGCTGTATAATGCTGTGATTAATTCTCAACAGCGCTGATTTTCAGAATTTACTTTGGTGATTCGATTTCCTTACAAATAGTTTTTTGCCATTTATGGACAAACGGAGCAAAATTTTACAGTGATTTCACCGCTACTGGCATTTATTTTGGTCTTTATTTGCGGTAAATCACAATTGCTTGAATTAGATTAGATTATTAGCATAAAATCAAATTCACGAATGATTTATGAATTTATGATTTTTGCAAGCAATTATGATTTACCGCAAATAAAGACCAAAATAAATGCCAGTACCTGTGATTTCACTGTAAAATTATGCTCCATTTGTCCATAAATGGCAAAAATTTGTTTGTAATGAAATTGAACCACCTTAACGAAAATGATTTACTGCATCGATTAGAGATCATTGAAAACTGTAAATGTTTGTTGTTGAACGATGTTTGGAAAAGGGCGATTCTATTGACACCCTTATTCTTTGGGTCGGACGCGACACGATGCACTTGTCTATATTAAAACTTTCCCAAATCCACGTAAAAAAATCTAAACAAAAATGAGTACTTACAAAGCCGATTAAGACTAATACGACCGCTTTCATGTCGTAAGTCTTCAGGTCCCCGTTTAGTAACCGCGGAAATAAAGCATGCCAATTTATATACGATTTGATAACAAAAGTACTTCCCGGTAGCCAGTTGTTTAAACAAAAGTTAAAATAATAGTTACCATCGTCATTCAATGTAAATATAATACTTTATGGTACTAGCATAACCTACAGTGATTAAAAAAAAAAGTTAGACGTAACTTTTTTTCAATTTTGGCATCGCACTTCGTGGATTCGCAGTTCGTCAATGTGTACATTTTTCTTGGTGTTAATTCGTTTCAGATTTGGATGTCTATAACTCCATATAATTGTTTAAATTTAGAATAGAATGTAGCTTTTTTTTTCTTTGGTTTTGGCGTCGCGTTTTAGCATTTGCCAGTGTCAAGTATTTATATATTTTCAAGTTTCAAAAGTTAAACAAGTATCCTCGTAGCTAAAGTTATAGTCAAAGTCCAGTCTTGGTCAAGTACAGTCCGTGTCAGTCAAGTCCAGTCATGCTTTAGTAAAGTAGTGGTGACTTTACTATAGAGCTTCGATGGAGTTTTGGAAGCAACACGAAAACTCATTTTTCACCACATTATATCATTTTCCCACACTCACGCTTGTAATTCGGCACTTTATGAATAAAAAACCACCATTTTTATGCATAAACACTCAACAAAACACTAGTTTTCGAAAAAAATACAACGGAGCGACACGACTCTTCCCGCGTTCCCACCAAAACTCCATATAACTTTATTATAACCTAAAACAAATCACAACAACATACAGGTATGAAACATAAAAATAAAAAACCAGTCAAGTGCGAGTCGGACTCGCACACGGAGCGCTCCGTACCATTATCTATAATAAACGGCGAAAACCTCTTTTATTGTATGGGAGCTTAAATATTTATTTTATTGTTGATTACAAAATGTCAAAATTAATTAAATTAAATTATCAATAATAGTGTCAATCAATCGAATATCTTATCAAACTAAAACTACCCGCCCCTGACCGTACCCAGCGCGAAGGTGCGCGTCACAGTCGCCGCATTCCCGCGCTGAATGGCAATGGCCAACCTCTGCACCAGGAACGAACCGGAGCGGGACTCACCTGTCCTATCCCTAAGCCTGTGACCTATTGCATTTATAAACTTTTTCGCCTCGGTCCCCCAGCAACCCAGAGTCTCTACTGCGACCGGCACAAAAAAGTACACCGGTTCGATAGAAGCGTGTTTGAGTCTTTTTCTATTAGCTGCGTCTTCCGCGGCAGCTGCCGGGGAGTGGACAGTTTTATTTCTAGTATTTGTTGTTATAGCGGCAATAGAAATACATCATCTGTGAAAATTTCAACTGTCTAGCTATCACCGTTCTTGAGATACAGCCTGGTGACAGACGGACGGACGGACGGACAGCGAAGTCTCAGTAATAGGGTCCCGTTTTTACCCTTTGGGTACGGAACCCTAAAAAAAGAACAAGAGAACAAAACAATATAGGTAATAGAAATTGATGTATAAGGGCGGTCTTAGCACCTAGAGCGATTTCTTCCAGACAACCTTTGGATGGAAAGAAAAACAAATAATGTCAATTTATAACTATTAATTATTCCATAAAAATGTATTAATTATTTCTATTTATTACATTATTAAATCAAATAAATTAATTGTACATACTTTATTTTTTAAAGAATATATATACATAGAAAGACTATATATTTAATTATTTAAGACTTGATTGATTCACTTGGTAGCAGATTTCTTTAACTAGTCTAGGTAGACAGGTACCACCGCAGTACCAGATATTCTGCCGCCAAGCAGTAGTGTGTCCAGTTTGAAGAGTACTGCAGGTAGCGAAATTACACGGCTGTGGAGGTTAACCATCGAAAGTTTTCAAGTAATGAGCGCAAAGCAGCGATGCTCTGGACTTTGTTTAGCTACTAAAAGTTCTGTGTATCGCTGCAATGATCTCTTACCTTTAGGAGAGCGTCTTGTTCGTCTCATTACCTTTCATATAAAAAAGCACAAAGACAAATCATGAACAATTACAATGCAAATATGAAAATTACAAACACTTTAATTTAATTAGCACAAAATCTAATAATCAAAGTAATAATAGATAACGTAGGTATATCTATTAATTTACAATTAAAAAACCGATTTCATAACCCTTAGGCCAACTAAGCGCACTGCTCCAATGAAACAGTGAGGTTTCGGAGTAGGTAAACATTACACAGGTCTGCATCAAAAAAGCTGTCTGTTTGTTTTTAACTGATTTCTATGTATTTAGGTGTTCTGAAAACGAAAAAAATATTCAAAAAATTCCAGAACGTCAGGTTTTTATGCAAAACGCAAAATTTGATTATAAAAAAGGAGTAACTTGAAGTCATAAATAATAGGCACAATTTTATTTTGATAACTGTTTTTTTTATGTATACAGAATATATGCTATATAGTTATGGCCTGTATACATATCAAATCATTACTTTCTAAATAAAGAACTCCATAATTGAGCTAAAATAACAAACAGAAACATGTTGTAGCCTAAACGTACGCGCTTCGCCAGTGTAAAAAGTGGCGCGGGATAATTACGCATTATCTCGTTAGTGTTATATAGATCTTGGTTTAATATAGTGCAGTGTCATCTGTGCGGAAGTGTGTGAATTTGTCTGACAGTTTCTGTTATATTTGTGGCGAATATATGGTATGAAAGCAACAACTTAATATTACGGTCTTTGTAAAAAAAGTAGACTTCGCGTATTTTGGTTTAAAACTCGGAGATCAGGATAAAGTTTGGGCTCCTCATAAAGACTGCAACCGATGTGTTGAAGACCTTTGAAATTGGTTTAAGGGCAAGAAAAAAGCTTTCCGATATGCGATTTCTATGGTATGGCGCGAGCAAAAGAACCATAGTGATGATTGTTACTTTTGTTCGTGTAATGTGAAAGCGTATAATTCAAAACGGAAGCATTCAATTTCATACCCCAATCTACAATCAGGTGATCGTCCCATCCCTCATGGGACAGAATAACCAGTGCTCAAGGTCCCTACTACCTTGGAAAAGATTCCAAATTATGACCAAGATGGTCTTGTACCTGAACCCGATGACAAGTCAAGTTTTGAATTTGAAGATGACAGCAGTCCGAAATTGTTTTCCCAGGGCGAGCTTAATGATTTAGTAAGAGACTTGAATCTTCCCCAACCTCAAAGAGAAGGCTGGGTTGCCTTTACAGACGTCATAGAAAATTTTTTAGGCAACAACAAAGACCGTCATACAAATCGTCAAAAGAATGTTAACAGCGTTTCAGGTTTTAGGTTGCCTAATGAGTTTAAAAGTTCATTTTCTTTATTCCCATCTCGACTACTTTCCAGAAAATTTAAGAGATGTGAGTGAAGAGCAAGGTGATTTCACCAAAATAAAAAAGATACCAGGGAAGATGGAACGTCTCAATTATGGCAGGTTACTGTTGGACGCTTCAGAGATACCTTCCAGATGCTTCCCACAAGCGAAAATGTACCAAAAGGAGCCTCACTGGGAAAAACAAATGTGTTTAGTGCTTACTTACGAATGTATTTTACATAATAAAAAAAAAAAAAAAAATAAGTTTTTTCACTCGATTATAAATTAAAAATTTTTAGTCTATTATCTTTTATTTTGAGATGATAACTTGTTTACTATTGTCAGAAAACGTGACGTTCTATAACAAAATGAAAGTCATTTTCGGATTCAGCACACCCTAAAACATAAGAATTACGCAAAAAAACCAAAACAGCTCTCAATTTTTTTTTTTTTTGCAGACCTGATTATCGATGTATACAATTTTTAGTTTTTTGTTAATTTTTTAAAAACTGCGCGATCGATTTCTTTCAAATTTATATGGGACCACCTCTGAAATATGATCTACCAAGCAAAAAAAGAATCACCAAAATCGATTCATAATTGGCGGAATGGTCGCGTAAAATACATACTAGAAAAAATACAGTCGAATTGAGAACCTCTTTTGAGTCGGTTAAAAAGAAAAAAAAAGAAAGTAGACCGGAATCGCTGCGTACGAATACCTACTGGGATATTTATACAAATACTGAAAAAAAAGTTCCACGAGGAGTTTTTGGCGGGAACGCGGAAAGAGTTGTTTCGCCCTGTTGTATTCTTCACTCAAATCTTTTTTCAAAAATTGTGTTTTGTCGAGTTTATTAGTAGAGTAATTTATGTATAAAAACGGTGGTTTTATTCATAAAGTGCCGAATCCCAAGCGCGAGTGTTGAAAAATGATATAACGTGATGAAACATGACTTTTTGTGTTGCTTCCAAAACTCCATCGAAGCTTAAAGCGTAAAGTCATCACTACTTTACTAAAGTATGACTAGACTTGACTGACACTGACTGTACTTGACCAAGACTGAACTTTACAGCTATAGCTACGAGGCAACTCTTTTAACGTTCGTAACAGTTAAAATACTTGACACTGACAATCAAAATGCGACGCCAAAACCAAAGAAAAAAAACGTCCCCGAGGAACGGATGGTATAATAGTGTGCCGTTCCTCTGCTTGTCCTGTGGTGGAACGGAGAGGGTAGGATAAGGTCATGGAGCTTTCCTACCTCACGATGTTTTCCTTCAACGTTTGAAGTCATCGGCAATACCTACGCACATAACTTAGAAAACAGAATTACATGACGTAATAGAGTACGTATTCAGAGTAATAACGAGTTCATCAAACGCAAGCCACTTGGTTCATTGGTAGTATGTCTGCTCCAAGAGCTGACGGGCGTGGGTTCGATTCCCACACAGGACAAGCATTTTGTGATATAAACAAATGTTTGTTCTGTATCTGGGTGTTCTGTATGTATCAGACCTGGTTTTGTAAAATATCCCACAGATAAATAAACATCGTAGGACGTTACACACAGCGCCATCTGACCCCAAACTAAGCAGAGCTTGTGTGATGGAAGTCAGATAAACATAGTCAGTAAGATATTGTATAAACTATAAACAAGTATATATATTCTATTTACAAGTATTCAGTGAGTAATTATACTATAAAAACATACGTACCTTAACTTAATTTCCACTCACAAATTAGATTTTAATAAATAATTGAAATACACCTTTTGTGTTTGCCAAATATCTCTTTTAATATAATGGCATTATCTTTGTTCAGGTGTTCGCGACAATAGTGTGAGGTATAAATTATTATTAAACTAACTTACTTAATAATTTATTAATCGATTTAGTGCGCAATTCCGGAAATTTATTAAGTCTTACGGCAACAATGATTACTTCTCGGATACTTTTGCAAATAACATTCTTATAGGTACTTTTTACCCGTTTTCTATTTACTTTTCTGTTTAAAAAGTAATGAGACGAACCAAACGCTACAATGAGCTTGAGCTGCCGGCGAATGAAAACATCGTGAGGAAACCACAGCGTGGTGGTAGCGTACTCTCTAGTACTCGGCTGGCTAGCTACCACACGAGAGTTGAAAATCTGCCGCCAAGCATCTAACGGTGTGTTCCGGCAGCCTCACTTGAGACCCAGTTCCATTCCAGGCTAGGTGTGCTTTACCATCTTCAACCACACCGTCACTTAGCATCAGGTGAGCTGTGGTCAAATATCTAGCCTGTCAACCATAAAAAAAATCGCTCTCCTGATGGTAAGAGATAACGCCTGTCCATGACCATTGCAGCGATACACAGAACTTTGAGTACCAAAACAAAGTCCAGGGCATCGCTGCTTTGGCGCTCATTACTTTGAGACTTGCGATGGTTTGTCTCAACTGATTCATTTATTTATTAAATTGAGGAAAAAACGGATACACCCAATTTATTTTATTTATTTAATAACATACAAAACAGAACGCAATAATATTCACAACAATAAATACAAATACCTACACAATTGTTGATCTGTATCGCGTTCCAAGACTATGCATGTGTAGGTGCATTACAATTACATTTAAAAAAGTCGTTAGATAATAATTGGGATTTAAGAAATTATAATTATAAATAAAATAAAATTAAGACTTAAGTTTTTTTGTATACATTTTGTAAATAGGTAGTATAATTTGAGGCATTTTTTATTTTGTTTAATAAAACTGAATAAATAAAATTATAATAATTAATTAGTCAATTGTTCAGTCAAAAAATATATAAAATGTCATAACTAAATTGTATTAAAATCTAAGATAATCTTAATTACCTCACAATACATTACATGTCAAATTTTAGGATTTATGATAGCATGCTAATTAGTTAGTTAGAATGTCATAATTTATACAAACAATAAATAAATTTATTTCATCATCATGATGATGATGACAATGATTTATTCATTTCATCATGATGATGATGATGATGATTTATTCATTTCATAATCATGATGATGATGATGATGATGATGCTTTATTTATTTTTTGTTTCTATAAATTATGACATTCTAACTAACTAATTAGCATGCTATCTTAAATCCTAAAATGTATCATGATGATGATACAAACAAAAAATAAATAAATCAGATGTCAAAGGTAGGTATGTCAAAAAAAAAACGTTAACACGAATGTCGTAAAAGATAATAATAAACTGTCAAATGTCAAATGTCTGATGTACTTCTTACGGCACATTTTTTAGAAATTCTTGTTACTTGTTGGGCCTAGTTCGTTCTAATTTTACGCCTCAATTTTGTAAAGTGATCTCGTAATGTTAATTTATTTATATTGTTTTCGTATTTAAAAATTAACATACAATTTTTTTTGTAAGACGTAAGTGACGTCTTTGATGATAATAAACTCCTTTAAACCTAAACCTTATGATTCTACAAGCCGCGATATCATAAATTCGTAAAAGGTATTTGTAAAATATGTCAACAAAATTTCAATGACAATAGATAATAATTTATTATTTGAAATGTACCTTCATAGGTATACGATTTTAATAATATTTATCCATAAAACTAGGTACGATAACAGCTTAATTAATCATCTCTTTGTTTGAACAGGTGATACGTAGAGTTCCTTTTGTCGGAATACTGTACTTAAAATGGTAACACAATCAATTCTGTTTAATATAGAACACCTATAACGTCTCGCAAGATGAATTTTTTAGTGTTACTTTTATTCAGCTATGTAAGTATCTACCAATATATTTTTAGTTAAAAAAACCCCTATTGTGAACTTTTACATGCAAATACAAATACAAATCTTTTATTAATAACACCAATGTTATTTTTCCATTCATATTTTAAAATATCAAAATCATAACATATGTCATAACAATAAAATCATGTGTCACTTACAAAATAATTATGTCAAAATAATTAAATGTCAACAAAGACAAAAATATTATGGTTTCTTTATTACTGTAGTTAATCAACAACGAGTACACTAATAAAAAATACAAATTTACAATTTATAAAAACCGACTCTATGACCCTTAAGGCAACTAAACGCACTTTCCCACAACTCCAATGAAACAGCGAGGTTTCGGAGTAAACGAAAATATCATTGATGTATACAATTTTTACATTTTTGATGATTTTTTAAAAACCTCTCGAACAATTTCGATAAAATTTATATGGGACCAACTCTAAAGTATGATCTACCAAGCAAAACAATTCAAACGGAATTATCACGTAACAAACATTTAAAAAAAACATACACTCGAATTGAGAACCTCTTTTTTTGAGTCGGTTAAAAACATAATTTTTTACATATAGGCTTGCGTTTAACGTCAACTCGCCTGATGTTAAGCGAAGTTGCGGTCTACGATGGAAAATGCTTGCCTAGAAGAAACCGATTCATTCGCAACTGAAGGCATAGATTGTGTCTATCAGGGAAACTCGGGCAGCAAAGACCATTGCTTAGCGGTTCGTTCAATGAAGATAGATTCTAACCGTTGAAAAAGTGAGTTTACTTTTTAAATATAGCACTCAGTGTGATGTAAGAATTATAACGATACCCCAAAACGATACATCCAAATCTGTGAAACATTTAAAAGTTTTAGCGGAATAAACAATTATATTGATTCAGGCGTTACTTTGCGGAAGTTCATTTTGAATATTCAAAGTACATATTTTATTTCCGCTTAACAGTCGTCGGTTACTGCAGCTAGAAGAAAAATAAAGAAAGCAAATGATTTTTTATTACACGTAACACACAGAACATGGTTGTAGATCTCCTAAGCAGGAGGTCGTCTAGGTAGGTACCACCGCAGTACCAGTTATTCTGCCGTGTGTTCCGGTTCGACGGGTACTGCAGCTAGCGAAATTCCTGGGTTGTTGAGACTAACCCTCGAAAGTCTCAAAGTAATGAGCGTCAAAGCAGCGATGCCCTGGACTTTGCTTCATTACTCGAAGTTCTGTGTATCGCTGCAATGGTCATGGGCATGCGTTATCTCTTACCATCAGGAAAGCGTCTCGTTCGTCTCTTTACTTTTTCATAAAAAAACTAGTTCATGTATTTTTTTGCATTTTTCAGTTGGCCGTTTCAACTAACGCTGGGGGATATTATGGTTTGTTATTTTTTTCTATTTATTTATTTTTGACGAGATCGAGATGGAAAGCACACCTAGCCTAGAACAGGAATTGGTCCTCAAATGAGGCCAGAGTAGGTACACCGTTAGGTGCTTGGCGGATTATTTCTTTTTTTTTTAATTTGTTAAGGTACGCCAACAGCACACATATTGCTAAATTTACGAGCTCATTGCAAAGAATTATGTTCCGATACATACGCCAGTTATAGACACACACAGCTTGATAAAAAATTAAATATCGTAGGACTGGACACAGCGCCATCTGGCCCCAAACTAAGCAAAGCTTGTGTGATGGAAGTCAGATAACTGATAGAATACATAAATACTTTTTTTTTTGTAAATACACTTATAATACATACAGAACACCCAGACACAGAACAAACATTTGTTTATTCACAAAATGTTTGCCCTGAGTGGGAATCGAACCCACGCCCTACAGCTGTCAAGGCAGATAAGGCAGACAAGGCAGATTTTGCATGGTGGTAGGGTACTTTCTAGTACTCGGCTGGCTAGCTACCACCCTCAAGTTTAAAATCTGCTGCCAAGCATCTAACGGTGTGTTCCGGCAGCCTCACTTGAGAGCCAGTCCCATTCCAGGCTAGGTGTGCTTTACCATCTTCGACCACACCTTCACTTGACATCAAGTGAGCTGTGGTCAAACGCCTAGCCTGTCAAACATAAAAAAAAATATACGACCAATGAGCCAACGGGGCTGTCATATATACATACTATAATATACTGCTAAACTTTGTTTAGAAGTTTGAAAGGTTCTAAACTTTTTTTTTTCATATTAAGGAATAACACAAATTATTGTAAACATAATGCAAATTAAAAGCAACAAATAAGTCCGCAATATCATATGTCTAACTATTACAGTTGTCATCTACGTAAGTCAAGATAAAATAAAAAATAAATAAATATCGTAGGACATTACACACAGCGCCATCTGACCCCAAACTAAGCAGAGCTTGTGTGATGGAAGTCAGATAACTGATAGAATACAGAAATACTTTTTTTTGTAAATGCATACTTATTATATATACATATACATATATATATATATATATATACATAGATATATACTACTTATACAATTACAAAGAAGAAAGATTTGATTGTTTGTTTGTTTGTATTGAATAGGCTCCGAAACTACTGGACCGATCTGAATAATTGTTTCATCATTAGAATGCTACATTATCACTGAGTGACATTGACTATACTTATATCGTTAATCGAGTTTTGTTTTCCCGTGCGAAGCCGGGGCGAGCTGCTAGTCTATCTATCTATTATAAAGAGGAAAGATTTGATTGTTTGTTTGTATTGAATAGGCTCCGAAACTACTGGACCGATTTCAAAAATTCTTTCACCGTTGGGAAGCTACACTATCCCCGAGTGACATAGGCTACTTTTTATACCTGTATTCCCACTGGAACGGGGCCTACGCGGGTAAAACCGCGAGGCGTCCGCTAGTTAATAAATAGATATTTTGATAATGTTTTTTTCACAGCCACGGAACCATCTGCGTCCACAGATGTGACCTCATATGGAAATACAGAAGTCAATACAGAAGAAAACGACTCTCAATATGTAATAGAAATAGACAACTCAGGTTTAGAGAATACGTGGTCAGATAATAACCCGGCTGAGACGGAAACTGAAACTCAGCAAATCAAACATAGTATAAAAAATATCAACGAACAAAGTAAGTATTTCGTCACTGCTAACCCAGCGTTGCCAGATTTTTCTTTTCCAAGTCGGGATTTTGGAACATTTTTTGTGAAAAAAGCAGGATTCTTTCGTCGAAAGCAGTAAAAAACATTAAAAAAAATGTATATAATCAGAAGTTTTTAAATATTTTACTTCAAATTACGTTTAAATAACAATAGATACCTAGTAAAGACGGCAGGAACGCGCTGGATGCGAGCCGCTTCCAACCGGTCTTTATGGAAGTCAATGAGGGAGGCCTATGTCCAGCAGTAGCGATGATAGCTCAGTGGTTAGCGCGGTAGATTCTCATGCCGAAGGGCGTGGGTTCAAACCCCAACAATGAGCTTGAGCTGCCGGTGAAGGAAAACATCGTGAGGAAACCATAGCATGGTGGTAGGGTACTTTCTAGTACTCGGCTGGCTAGCTATCACCCTCAAGTTGAAAATCTGCCGCCAAGCCTCCAACGGTGTGTTCCGGCCGCCTCACTTGAGAGCCAGTTGCATTCCAGGCTAGGTGTGCTTTACCATCTTCGACCACACCTTCACTTAACATCAGGTGAGTTGTGGTCAAACACCTAGACTGTCAACCATAAAAAAAAAAGCAGTGGACGTCCTACGGTTGAAATAATGATGATGATGACAATAGATAGCAATAGATTATATCAGATTTACCCTATCGTAAAATAGTTGAACCTTGTTCGTCTTCTGAATGAAAATAAAACCGAAATCAAAATCAAAAAAGTTTTATTCATTAGAAAAATATGGCGTTTCAAACAAAAGTCTCAGGGAGAAGCGAGTGTTCTCTACTCTCTTCTTTACGCGCCGGGCAGGCGGCCACACTTGTCTGTTCTACTCGACCGCACGCTGCACGCGCGGTCGAGTTATCCTCGAAAAGCGGGGCCGAGCCTGTCCCGCAAGGGACATTTCATTTTGATTAAAAAATCGAGACGTCTGGCAACGCTGCTACTAAGTGACATTTGACTGCCGTATTACGTATAAGTGCATTCGATAGTAACTCTGAGGGAACACTCCCATCAAGGCAAACATTCATATATAATATTCAAGGTAGTTATATATTTAGTTAGTAGTAGCAGTAGTGTAGTTCAGTTCTGCGTGCTATGTGCCCTGCCCACTGCCACTTCAACTTGCTAATCTGTCGGGCTATGTCAGTAACTTTTTTTTTTTATATGGTTGACAGGCTAGTTATTTGACCACAGCTCACGTGATGTTAAGTGAAGGTGTGGTCGAAGATGGTAAAGCACACCTAGCCTGGAATGGAACTGGCTCTCAAGTGAGGCTGCCGGAACCCACCGTTAGATGCTTGGCGGCAGATTTTCAACTTGAGGGTGGTAGCTAGTCAGCCGAGTACTAGAAAGTACCCTACCACCATGCTATGGTTTCCTCACGATGTTTTCCTTCACAGCTTAAGCTCATTGTTGGGGTTTGAACCCACGCCCTTCGGCATGCGAACCTACCGCGCTAACCACTGAGCTATCATCGCTACTAAACTTACTTACTTACTAACTTTGGTTCGTCTACATTTCTGATTCGATCTCGTAAGGAAACTCCGGGCATAGCCCTCTTTGCAGCTCGTTGTGCTACTTTGAGCATTACAAAAATTAGGTATATTAGTAAATCCTGTTCCTGATTAGTTTGAGACTATATTATGTGTATCGACAGATGCTGCTGTTTTGACAGAAAGTACGGCTAACAATAATATCTCGTTCATGGACGTGATCCCCTTCCCTCTGAACATCTTCTGGAAAACTGTTGGCAAAGACATCTTGAAAAGTGTCGATGTAGAAAGTATGTGTGACGCTGTGCAGTTGGTAGATTGGAAGAAGTACCAACAGCTGTTGGAGGCTGAAGATTTTGTTGGTAATTATAGTTCACATTAATATTCGTGACAATGATTATATTATTTATTGTACTAATTAAAGTTTTGCTTGGTGGTAGATCTCCTTAGCAGGAGGTCGTCTAGGTAGGTACCACCGCAGTACCAGTTATTCTGCCGCTAAGCAGCAGTGTGTAAACATTACTGTGTTCCGGTTTGAAGGGTACTGCAGCTAGCGAAATTACTGGGCTGTTGAGACTAACTCTATCAAAAGTTTCAAAGTAATGAGTGCCAAAGCAGTGATGCCCTGGACTTTGTTTTGTTACTTAAAGTTCTGTGTATCGCTGCGATGGTCATGGACAGGCGTTATCTCTTACCATCACGAGAGCGTCTTGTTCGTTTCATTACCTTTTACATTAAAAAAAAAAAAAAAAAAAAAGGTCAAGAGTAGAGGGCCGGTAGTTTAGACCTTGGTAAGGCTTTTTAATGGGTGGATGAAACGCTCAAGTAGGTTTGAGAAGTTACTTAAGTACCTATAATATGCCCATAGTATATTATCGATACTTGTATACTTGATTTTAAACTTTAAATATACCTATTCGTGCAAACCAGTAGTCGTCGTTGATAGCCGATATCCATCAGTACTGGAGTAAGTCAGGGTTCTGTGCTGTAGTATTTTTATGATTGACGGGTGTGTGAACACAGACAGCTAGCTGATGATAAGTCGCATTGTGTTTGCAGGTGATAAACACGCCTGTATATTGAGAACACTCAGTCATCCCTGCAGCCAGCCCTGTTGGCTCATTGGTAGCATGTCTGCTTCAAGAGCTGTGAGGCGTGGGTTCGATTCCCACCCAGGACAAGCATTTTGTGATATAAAACCAAATGTTTGTTCTGTGTCTGGGTGTACTGTATGTATTATAAGTATGTATCTACAAAAAAAAAAATTTAAGTATTCTATCAGTTATCTGACTCCCATAGCACAAGTTTTGCTTAGTTTGGGGTCAGATGGCGCTGTGTGTAATGTCCTACGATATTTCGATATTTAATTATTTTTATTTTATTTATCATGTCGGAATCGGGCAGTCATCGATCGAATAGTTTTTAATCTGTATTTTACTTTATATACAAGGGCTCACTGGAAGACCAGCGCTGGTCATACCACTTTGTGTCCAGTATTATGCTGAGGCGAGCCTTTATTTTGTAACTGTCTATGTTTGTTTGTTTTTGTTTTTTTTGGTTCTGTTACAAAATAAAATAATTTGTGTTTCGATCAATTTTTGGCGGAAAACTTTTCAACTCTCGTGCGGCAGCTTGCCAGCCGAGTATTATATTCGGCTATTTGTTTTACTCTACTTAATTCGTAATAACTTTATTTTTACTAATTCGAAATACGTGAGAACTACTTTGAGCCCAAAACATTTTCATAGTTTTGAGCAGTGTAATAAATTTACTATCCTTACCAAAGTTAAAACCTCTATAACAAATACTATAGCTACGTCCTTTTCTTTCCAGGTTTTCAGAAGAAAATAACCAATGATGAAGTATTATCGGTTGTAGCGGAATCTTTACAGCAATCCACGATAAACTACATGAACAAACTGGCAACAGCAATCACAAAATCAATGAAATTTGAAGGTTTTGAAAACCTACAAAATAGTTTCAAACAGCTTTTTGGAAATTTCAATCCAGGTTCGCCAATAGACAGCAGCAGTGTTAATGTACAAAAAGATTTTACATCGTTACTAGGACCAATGGCAATATATAATACAGTACAAAAGGAAGCATTGAACAATGTACAGAAAAATTTTAGTAGACTAATAGATTTAATTGCAAAGGCTAAAGCTCAAAGTTCAGTAGCAGTTTCGACAAAATCTGAGGTTTCTGGAAAGAATCTCCTGTAGCTTAGCCACGTTTTGTCGTCTTTATGGATTTGCATATAATAAATACTTAATGCTTTTGGATTTTGATATGTTGTTTCATTTATACTGTGAAATGAAACTTTTATTAAACAAAATAAAAAACACCTTAAATTATACTACCTATTTACAAAATGTATACAAAAAACTTAGTCTAAAAAACCGTCAGAGGAGGGATATGTGGCCAGAATGCTGGCAACATTGCCACGCTGGATGGCAATGCTTAGCTTCTGACCAAAGTAGATACCAGCATTCTGGTCACCTGAAGCCTCCTCTAGACGTTTGGCCAGGTCCCGATACAGTTCGAGAGCGGCCGGCCCCCACGGACCTAAAGTTTCAACCCCAAGCGGCACAAAAAGATACATTCTATCCAAATAACTATATTTGTGCCGTTTGAGGTTTTCAGCTTTAGATGCGGCAGCACCAGCTTGTCCCGAAGTCACAGGAAGATGAGACGGCGCCAAGGTGTCGACACAAGTGGCGTCCCACACAAGAGGCCGTCCCATCTTCCAAGGGATAAGGGTCATCCGTTTATTTTATACTGTTACCAATCGTCTTACAAATGTTGATTTTCTAGGTCATGTTTCTAAAAAAAACAACGAGCAAAACCCTCTCTTTTTATGTAAAAAGTAATGAGACGAACGAGACGCTCTCGTGATGGTAAGAGATAACGCCTGCTCATGACCATTGCAGCGATACAAAGTCCGCAATATCATATGTTTAAATATTACAGAGGCCTTGAGTCGGGAGGAGGCGATTTCAAATGAAAACTCATGATGTAAATAGAAATAAGGATTGTGTGTATGCCTCGAGCATTCATGCTCACCATCGAAGGCTCCTTCTTGCGGCGGCGTCGTGTGTCGGGTCGCTCTCTTCCCTCAGATATGGTTGAGGAGGGCGCTGGCGGCACATGCGTCATACTCGTGATCGGGTGCTGCTTGCGGGTCGCTGGTCTGCTCGCGGTATACACACAATCTAGTACCTACTTTAACCTTAGATTAAGATTAATAACGTAACTATCTTCTTTTTGTAATGTAAAATTGTAAAAAAAAAGAATGTAATTAAAGTTGACAAAGGTCACGGACCCCAGTGTCTGTGGAGCGTATAATTATAAAAAAAAAATATAATAATATTACAGTTGTCATCTACAGTTCTACACTAATTATAAAGAGGAAAGATTTGATGTTTTATTTTGTAGCGATGATAGCTCAGTGGTTAGCGCGGTAGGTTCGCATGCCGAAGGGCGTGGGTTTAAACCCCAACAATGACCTTGGGCTGCCGGTGCAGGAAAAATATCGTGAGGAAACCACAGCATGGTGGTTAGGGTACTTTCCAGTACTCGGCTGGCTAGCTACCACCTGTAGAAAATATGCCGCCAAGCATCTAACGGTGTGTTCCGGCAGCCTCACTTGAGAGCCAGTTCCCTTCCAGGCTAGGTGTGCTTTACCATCTCCGACCACACCATCACTTCACATCAGGTGAGCTGTAGTCAACCACCTAGACTGTCAACCATAAAAAAATAAAAAAATTGTTTGTTTATTTGTCTTGAATAGGCTTCGAAACTACTGGACCGATATGAATAATTCTTTCATCATTAGAATGCTACATTATCACTGAGTGACATAGGTTATATTTATATTGTTAATCGAGTTTTGTTTTCCCGTGCGAAGCCGGTAGTAAATAAAATATTATGTTAATTTCGGTTCGCTTCGCTTGTCGCTGCCCAGTGTAGCGCCGGCTTTATATCCCATCAAGTGATTTGTTGTATAAATGTACACCTATTTGTATCGATTGATTATATTTAACATCAAAGGTGAGAAGTGAACGCAGTTTAGTTGCTCTATAAAACGAAATAAGTTTTAGAATTTTCGTTTCGGGTGACCAAGGTTTGGATTTTACTATGGAAAATTACGTGGTTCCAAAAATGTACAATTTCGTTGTACTGTTAATATTATTTCTAATAATACAATTACTTTTTTTTTTTCTTTTTTTTTATGTAAAAGTAGTGAGAGGAACGATACGCTCTCCTGATGGTAAGAGATGACACATGTCCATGACCATTACAGCGATACACAGAACTTTCAGTAGCAAAACAAAGTCCTTTGAGACTTTCGATGGTTAGTCTCAACAACCCAGTAATTTCGCTAGCTGCAGTACCCTTCAAACCGCAACACAGTAATGTTTGCACACTACTGCTTGGCGGCAGAATATCTGGTACTGCGGTGGTACCTACCTAGACGACTTTCTGCTAAGGAAATCTACCACCAAGTGAACTTACAACAAGCTGCTGTTTGCGGCTTCGCCCACGAGTGATTAGCGATTCAAAGATATATTTTTTTATTTTGCCCTACACTTTACACCTTAAGATTTTTGTCACTTTATTATATCGACAACATTTTTTAAATTAACTTATTTTATAGTAAACAAATAAATAAATATCGTAGGACATTACACACAGCGCCATCTGCCCCCAAACTAAACAAAGCTTGTATTATGGAAGTCAGATAAATAATAAAATACTTGAATACTTTTTTTTTGTAAATACATACTTATAAAAAATACAGGACACCCAGACACAGAACAAACATCTGTTTATACAACAAAGTTTGTCCTGGGTGGGAATCGAATCCACGCTCTTCAGCTCTTGAAGCAGACATTATACCAATGAACCAACAGGGACACACCAGGGACCAAATATTGACAGTATTTTTATATTGTCAATATTTTAAATTTACATTTTTGTATATGGACAATTGGACATACCTTATTTTGTTATTTTGTTTTTAAATTCCATGACATAATTATAATTAGTGTCTTAACTCTTCAAATGATAGTACGGAATTGTCTTGTGACATTGGTGTTCATTACAAATAGAATATCTGTATTTGTATTAAATTTGACTTTATTAAAATTTATTAAACTGTTAAGGTGGTACGATTTCCATACAAATAAATTTTTGCCATATAAGGACAAATGGAGCATAATTTTACAGTGAAATCACAGCTACTGGCATTTATTTTTGCCAAGCAATTGTGATTTACCGCAAATAAAGACCAAAGTAAATGCAAAATTATGCTCCATTTGTCCATAAATGGCAAAAATTGATTTGTATGGAAATCGTACCACCTTAAAAGAAATTCAGACAACACAGTCCGTCTGGATAACACAAATCATGGTTACAGTAGCACGCTCACGCCACCGTTAGCCACATGGCTTGTGTCTGGTCTTCCTCAGCGGAAACATCCGAACGAATTTAGACAATACAACCTGTGTCGGACAGGCACGGACCAAGGTGGCGCTAGCAGGAAAATATTTCAAACAAACAATATTGTACGAATTTTATTTTAAAAAAACCGGCCAAGTGCGAGTCAGACTCACACATCGTAGGGTTCCGTACCATTATCTATAATAAAGCTAAATATTCTATGAATAGTTAAAGCGTCTACCTGTCACCGTTATTAGAATCGACCAAGAAACCGTAATAAAATCAAGTTTGTTGTATGGGAGCCCCTCTTAAATATTTATTTTATTTTATTTTTAGTGTTTGTTGTTATAGCGGCAATAGAAATACATCATCTGTAAAAATTTCAACTGTCTAGTTATCATCGTTCTTGAGATACAGCCTAGTGACAGACGGACGGACGGACGGACAGCGAAGTCTCGTTTTTACCCTTTGGGTACGGAACCCTAAAAACTAGCTGACGTCCGTGACTTCGTCCGCGTTAACTTTAGATTTAGGTTCAGAGAGAAATTGTACAAATATGCAATAGTCATCTGTCAAACTGACATCTGATACAAATACAATTGTCAAACTGACATCTGTCAATCTATCAATCCGTCAATAAATAAATAAGCTTTCAAATTGACTATATCCAGGATAACATTTAGAAGTGGTTTTTTAGAACACTCATTATTAGGAGTTGAACCTACCCTTCGGTGTGTGAATCAACCGCGCTAACCACTGAGCTATAATCACTACAAAATTATTATAACATTATTTCAAGGAATTCATTCTTTAAATAGGTATACATATTTCTCCTAGGATGTTTTTACGCTGAATAATGAGACGGACGCTCTCCTGATGGTAAGAGATAACGCCTGTCCGCAACCATACACAGAACTTTGAGTAACAAAAAGTCCAGGGCATCGCTGCTTTGGCGCTCATTACTTTGACACTTTTTGTGTGGTTTTTTGTCGCACATTTTAGGTATACAGTGCCATCTAGCCGCAAACTAAGCAAAGCTTGTACTATGGTGACCAGATAACTGATAGAATAATTTAATACTTTTTTTTTGTAAATACATACTTATAATACATACAGAACACCCGACACAGAACAAACATTTGTTTATTCACAAAATGTTTGCTCTGAGTGGGAATTGAACCCACGCCCTACAGCTCTCAAGGCAGTTATACTACCAATGAGCCAACGGGGATGTCAGTTATCTGGTTCCCATAGTACAAGCGTTGCTTAGTTTGCGGCTAGATGGCGCTGTGTCAAATATCATACAATATTTGATATTAATTGGGTAAGAAATGTGATAACAAAAAAAATACATTTTGTTTTTAAAGCTAATATTTTATTTTTGGCAATTTCTTTGGCAATGTAAGTACTTACATAAATAGTATCACTAAACAAAATACTTAGCTTAGAAAGAATATGTACATTATAGACACAAGGTTACGCGGAACGGTTTGTAGCGATGACAGCTCAGTGGTTAGCGCGGTAGGTTGGCATGCCGAAGGGCGTGGGTTCAAACCCCAACAATGAGCTTGAGCTGCCGGTGAAATCACAGCTACTGGGATTTATTTTGGTCTTTATTTGCGATTAATCACAATTGCTTGAATAAAACAGTAGATTATTAGTATAAAATCAATATGTTGTGTGTGGCAAAATAAATGTTTTCTTTCTTTCATAAATGGAAAAAAATATTTGTATGGAAATCGAACCACCTTAGTGTGATCAAATATAGGCACACCTAGCCTGGAATGGTGACTGGGTCTTAGGCGAGATCCACACCGTTAGATGCTTGGCGGCAGATTTTCAACTTGAGGGTGGTAGCCAGCCAGCCGAGTACTAGAAAGTGCCCTACCACCATGCTATGGTTTTCCCACGACGTTTTCTTTCACCGGCAACTCGATTTCATTGTTAGGATTTAAACCCAGGCCTATCGGCACGACGTCCCACCGCGCTAACCACTAAGCTATCATCGCCACTAAATAATTATTATTATAATAATGTAACACTTCAGTTATGTAAAACTCACTACAAAATGTTGTAACATTATTTCAAGGAATTCATTATATGTATTTCTCCAAGCATAATGTTTTTACGGTGAAGAAGAATGAGGCGGACGCTCTCCTGACGGTAAGAGATAACGCCTGTGCATGACCATTGCAGCGATACACAGAACTTTGAGTAAAAGTCCAGGGCATCACTGCTTTGGCGCTCATTTCTTTGAGATATTTGGTTTGGACCCGTGTAACATCGCCGATATTTGACACTTCGGTAGTACCTAACCTAACTTTCTGCTAAGGAGGTTTACCTGGCGTCCAGGTCTCAAGCTTTGCCTATAGACGTGAGTAAAGGATGGTAAATTTCGCTTTAGGTCTGTAAATTCTGTTCACTTTTTAGCTCAAGGGCCCAAACATGCTGAGGCCAGCCCGTACGGCCCTTGCTGCGCTTGTCCGCCGATGTTTGCTGTAACAAACAGAACAATGAGTCAATTTTATATACATACTAGCTGCGCCCCGCGGTGTTACCCGCTACATGTTTTCGAGATAAAAAGTAGCCTATGTGTTAATACAGGGTCTCAGCTACCTCCATACCAAATTTCATTCTAATCCGTTAAGTAGTTTTTGCGTAAAAGAGTAACAAACATCTATCCATCCAAACTTTCACATTTATAGTATTAGTGGGATTTATAGTGGGTGGGTGGGTAAGGCCGCTTAGAAGGCTGGAGACATCGTGGGCGGTCTCCGAAGCGCTGGGATGACCTTTCTAAAAATACTTCGCAGTCCGTAGTATAGGGTGTCCGACTAAGAAAACTAAAATTCACAATATCTTCAATCAATATCTCTTTATTAATTACTAGCGGACGCGTCGCGGTTTCACCCGCGTAGTTCCCGTTCCCGCGGGAATTCAGGGATAAAACTTGACAGCCCTGTTAGCGTGACAGCCCTGTTGGCTCATTGGTAGCATGTCTGCTTCAAGAGCTGTGGGGCGTGGGTTCGATTCCCACTCAGGGCAAGCATTTTGTGAATAAACAAATGTTTATTCTGTGTCTGGGTGTTCTGTATGTATTATAAGTATGTATTTACAACAAAAAAAAAATGTAAGTATTCTATCAGTTATCTGACTCCCATAGTACAAGCTTTGCTTAGTTTGGGGTCAGATGGCGCTGTGTGTCATGTCCTACGATATTTATTTATTTATTTATATATGTTGCTTCCAAAACTCCATCGAAGCTTTATAGTAAAGTCGCCACTACTTTACTTGGTGGTAGATTTCTTTAGCAGGAAGTCATCTAGGTAGGTACCAGCGCAGTACCAGATATTCTGCCGCCAAGCAGTAGTGTGTAAACATTACTGTGTTCCGGTTTGAAGGGTACTGCAGCTAGCGAAATTACTGGGCTGTTGAGACTAACCATCGAAAGTCTCAAAGTAATAAGCGCCAAAGCAGCGATGCCCCGGACTTTGTTTTGCTATGGTCATGGACATACGTTATCTCTTACCATCAGGAGAGCGCATCGTTCGTCTCATTACATTTACATAAAAAATAAAAAAACTAAAGCATGACAGGACTTGACTGACACGGACTGCACTTGACCAAGACTGGACTTTGACTATAACTATAGCGAGGCAACTTATTTAATTTTTGAAACTTGAAAATAAATATAAAACACTTGACACTGGCAAATGCGACGCCAAAACTAAAGAGAAAAAAAGTGCAATCACGTTCTGTATCTCTCTCCAATTCCATACACCACGTGTGTACAATTAGAAATCTACTATCGTCTAGGGAACAGTGCAGTTAAGATAAGTAATAGAGATGCACAGAACAGTGGTACCGTTAACAAAAAACTCAAGTGGTAACAGACTTTTTTGTGACGAAACAGTGGCTGTTTTTTTTTACAAATGTTTAGTTATGTTGAGACAAACTTTTGATACAACTTGTTTGTCGCCAAGTGTTGGTAGGAAAATATCTTATAAAATAATATAGTTTATTTTTTTAATAAATAAATATCGTAGGACGTTACACACAACGCCATCTGGCCCCAAACTAAGCAAAGCTTGTACTATGGAAGTCAGATAACTGATAGTGATAGAATACTTGAATACTTTTTTTTATAAATACATACCTACTTATAATACATACAATACATCCAGACACAGAACAAACATTTGTACCACAAAATGTTTATCCTGGGTGGGGATCGAACCCACGCCCTTCAACTCTTGGAGCAGACATACTACCAATGAACCAACAGGGCTGTCAAATGTCAAAGTTATTCTAGAAATAATAATATACACCTATCGTAGAACATTCAAAATGAACTTCCGCAAAGTAACTGTTCTTATTATTTTTTGTTTAAATATTATTATTCGTGTTTTTCTATTCTTGGTTGCCTTGGTTGCCTCGCTCTTAGCGATAAGGCCGCCATCTTTTTTTTTTATGTAAAAAGTAATGAGACGAACGAGACGCTCTCCTGATGGTAAGAGATAACGCCTGTCCATGGCCATTGCAGCGATACACAGAACTTTGACATTTGTGGTACAAGCTCATAGATTCTTTTGTTAATTGATTTATTCAGGCGTTACTTTGCGGAAATTCATGTTGAATATTCAAGGTATATATATTTAGTTTATTTCCGCTTAACAGTCGTTCCAGTTGGGACCATCATTCAATATTTAGGTAATCATTGTCTTCATGATTCAAGAAGTGGGTCCGTGTCAGTATTTTTACAAAAAAAAAACATTTGACTTTTATAATACCTAATAACATTTGACGTTTGATATTACGCCTGATACGATGAAATCAGGGCAAGTTGATACCTACAAACCAATCCAGATTTCCTGTGCCACACTGGATGTTTACCCTATAATTATATATAATAAAAACAGCACGTGTCTGTCTGTTTATCATCAAGTTTACAGCTTCCCTTGTTTGTGTTTACCGCGATCGTTTACACTAAAAATAGCCGGATAAGGTGTGTTCACCTAATTTTTTGAAGCGAATACTTTTTACTTGGTTTTTATAATAAGGTTGATATAGGTACAATTGTATATAACGAGGAGTTTGGCGGGAACGCGGAAAGAGTCGTGTCGCCCCGTTGTATATCTTTTCCAAAACTAGTGTTTTGTCGAGTGTTTATGCATAATAATGGTGGTGTTTTATTCATAAAGTGCCGAATCACAAGCGCGAGTGCGGGAAAATGATGTATAAATAAAAGTATATATTATGTATTCTATCAATTTCTGACTTCCATCACACAAGCTCTGTTAAGTTTGGGGCCAGATGGCGCTATGTGTATAGTCCTACGATATTTATTATTTATTTATTTCATCAATAAATTATTATTTAATAAGTACCTAATTCTATTTTATTTAGTTTTGCACACACAATTCTGGGTTAGAAGCGCGCCTGATGCCAGAAAAAAAACAGTTTTAAGTTGATTAAAAAAAAATCGCTCTATCAGTTTTAATAAAATTAATTCTTTTTAAGAACCACCTCTGAAATATGATCTACTAATCAAAAAAAGAATCATCAAAATCGGATCATAATTGGCAGAATGATTACGTCACATCCCTACATTAAAAAAAACATACAGTCAAACTGAATTTGTTTGTTTTATGTCACAATAAAAAGTTGATAGCTCACGATGATAGCTCAGTGGTTAGTGCGGTAGGTTCGCATCCCGAAGGGCGTGGGTTCAAACCCCAACAATGAGCTTGAGCTGCCAGTGAAGGAAAACATCGTGAGGAAACCGTAGCATGGTAGTAGGGTACTTTCTGGTACTCGGCTGGTTAGCTACCACCCTCAAGTTGTAAATCTGCCGCCGAGCATCGAACGGTGAGTTCCGGCAGCCTCACTTGAGAGCCAGTTCCATTCCAGGCTAGGTGTGCTTTACCATCTTCGACCACACCTTCACTTAACATCACGTGAGCTGTAGTCAAACACCTAGCCTGTCAACAATAAAAAAAAAAAAGTTGACTATTGTCTTTTTAATTGGGAACCTCTTCCGAGTCAGTTAAAAAAGGCATATGCCTATATGTAATATACTAGCGGACGCCTCGCGGTTTCACCCACGTAGTTCCCGTTCCCGTGCGAAAACAGGGATAAAAAGTAGCCTATGTCACCCGGGGATAGTGTAGCTTCCCAACGGTGAAAGAATTTTTGAAATCGCTCCAGTAGTTTCGGAACCTATTCAATACAAACAATCAAATATTTCCTCTATACATATAATAGATAGACAGAAAGGAGAGAGTCAATCCCTTGATTCAAGTGCCTAATGTCCCGGATACAAAATTACGGTTTCCCATAAAAATGTTTCTATCTTTCGTAATCATATTAGCGGGCGTCTGTTAGCGCTGAGTGTTTGGTCCAAGTCATAAACGCGCTACTAAACTTTTTATTGTGAATAAAATCCGCCCACATTATAATGATGTATGGTCTAATTTTAAGTTCAAAGTGGTGAAATGTATTATCATTACTTTACTATCGTTAATACGTTTAAATTCAAATTAAATAACAACAAAAAAATATGTGAAGAGGAAATCATTAGTTGAAAAAAGAATTAATAATAACAATAAATACAATAGAAATTATGCATAATATAAGAGTATACAACTTGCATTGTAGTTCACAGTAAACAGTTAAACTTGTAACAGGGCGCCCAATATACAGGCTTCGCCTAGTTTGGGGCCCGTTAACCGTTCTACCTGAAATCGGAATGTACAAACACCAAGTAACCATTTGTCTGTATGTGTCACATAATGTTCTTTAGAAATAAACAAATTTTTATTATTTTTTTATTAAAAAGTTAAAGTAAAACAGCAACAGAGAAAATTGGGGAGTTTTGGTATCTAATACGACATATTTTGGGTCGCTTGGGGCTTTTTAGTATCTAATACCAAGACATATTTTGGGTCGCTGCGGTTACAAAGTCATTGAACATCACATTTCGTAAAAAACAAAAAGTTTTCACTAGAGTTCTTTTATTTTAAACTGGTGGACGCCTCGCGGTTTCACCCGCGTAGTTCCCGTTCCCGTGGGAATACAGAGATAAAAAGTATGATACCCTAGGATAGCATAGCTTCCCAACGGTGAAAGAATTTTTGAAATCGGTCTTGTAGTTTCGGAGCCTATTCAATACAAACAATCAAATCTTTCCTCTATAAAATAATATAGATAAAAATAGCAGAGAAGAAAGGAGGCGAACGTAAAGTGGCCGTGCCAATAAAAGTGGGCGTATCCAACCGCTGTTCTCTCATCACTTGCGTCACGGCAGTATAATTAGATAGGCCACATGGCCCGTATCTGGCAGATAGAAGTTAATTTATATATAACTGCAAATAAATATACCGCTCCTGGAGAATGTAAGGTGTTCGAAGTAATTTCATTCACTTGCCTAATGCCAGAGAAACGGGGAAAAAGTGTACTTTCGATGCCACTCTTTGATATTAAAAAACATAAATATTACAACAACAAAAAATGGCTATGGGTATAATCCTGCAAAAGTACAATTGCCGGATAGAATTTCATTCTTAATTAAAAATACAAATTCTCAGTTTTTTTACAAAAAAAATATTATTATTGTAACTTAGTAATAATTTTTAGTCGTATAATCAAAAGTAACAAAGTTACAAATCGATGAAAGTTTGAGATTTTGTTGGTCGTTATAAAAAAAATTCTGATCATGGCGCAAAAAATTCTTTTTAGACTTATTGCGAAAAATTGACCGATCAATGGGATAAGTTTAAAGAGCGTAACATCTCTATTATTATGATTATTTTTTTCTTTTTTTTATGTGATTTTTTTATGTATATATTTTGCTTTTTTTGTGACAAATGTAAATGAACCTATAACGTTTTTATGTCAATAAAAAAAATAGTTCTCAGACCATTTTTATGGAGGGGGTTTAAGGAATAATTTTCATTATAAACTTGACAAATGCAACCCCAAAATCCTACTTTTCAATGGACTACATCGACCATCAGTTCTGCGTGCTATGTGCCCTGCCCACTGTCACTTGTACTTTTTGTAGCGATGATAGCTCAGTGGTTAGTGCAGTCGGTTCGCAAGCCGAAGGGCGTGGGTTCAACCCCCAAAAATGAGCTTGAGCTGCCGGTGAAGGAAAACATTGTGAGGAAACCATAGCATGGTGGTAGCGTACTTTCTAGTAGGTACTCGGCTGGCTAGCTACCACCCTCAAGTTGAAAATCTGCCGCCAAGCATCTAACGGTGTGTTCCGGCAGCCTCACTTGAAAGCCAGTTCCATTCCAGGCTAGGCGTGCTTTACCATCTTTGATCACACCTTCACTTAACATAAAAAATTACAACTGGCCAATCCGCTGAGCTATGTCGACAACTTTAAGTTCGTCTACAGATATGAAATATGAATTTAATACAGCCAAAATAATTTAAAAAAGTTTGACGAATTTAGACTTTAAACTCTGCCGAGAACCTTCCGTCGCTTGCCTCTTGTCGGTTAGAAATGAAATCTGACTCACAGACGAAGTCCTTGTACCTAAATCGTGTCTCAAGTGCATTTCACTCGGGAACATTGTACCTAATCTCAGTTACGTACATCAAAGTAAAATATCTCTACACGTGGCGTGCAGCATGCACTTGACGGCGCCGGCGCCGGCGCGGACCGCACTCGCTTTTGAAGCCGCTTTCAATTCATCATCATCATCAACCTATCATGTTGCACGTATTTTTAAAAAAAGGCTGTCGGAATACTGTTTTTTTTTATGTAAGAAGTAATGAGACGAACGAGACGCTCTCCTGATGGTAAGAGATAACGCCTGTCCATGACCATTACAGCGATACACAGAACTTTGAGTAGCAAAACAAAGTCCAGGGCATCACTGCTTTGGCGCTCATTACTTTGAGACTTTCGATGCTTAGTCTTAACAGCCCAGTAATTTCGCTAGCTGCAGTACCCTTTGAACCGGAAAGCAGTAATGTTTACACACTACTGCTTAGCGGCAGAATAACTGGTACTGCGGTGGTACCTACCTAGACGACCTCCTGCTAAGGAGTTCTACCACCAAGTATAGTGTTAGATGCTTTGCAGCAGATTTTCAACTTGAGGGTGGTAGCTAGCCAGCTGAGTACTAGAAAGTACCCTAACCACCATGCTATGGTTTCCTGACGATGTTTTCCTTCACCGGCAGCTCAAGCTCATTATTGGGGTGGAACCCACGCACTTCGGCATGCGAACCTACCGCACTAACTACTGAGCTATCATCGCTACAAAAATATTCTACCTACAGTATGTATTAACATTTTTTTTAAATTAATTCTGTGGATAGGGGCAAGATTGCTTAGGGCATTAAGTTACTTTAACCCGGCACTGTTGATGGGGTAGTTACCTGGTTGTCGTGGTGCCTCCGTCGCGGCGGGGCATGGTGCAGGTCAGCTCGGAACCCCCCGGCAGGTTCCCCATCGCTCTCCAACACCTTCAGAAGGTACGAGATGTATGACGTCGCCAATCGCAGAGTCTTGATCTGTATAAACAATATCACATTTTATCTATCACTAGCGGACACCTCGCATTTTCCCCCGCGTAGTTCCCGTTCCCGTGGGAATACAGAGATAAAAAGTAGCCTATGTCACCCGGGGATAGTGTAGCTTCCTAATGGTGAAAGAATTTTTGAAATCGGTCCAGTAGTTTCGAAGCCTATTCAATACAAACAAACAATCAAATCTCTCCTCTTTATAATAGTATAGACAAAGAAATCATAATCATTGAAAATCTCACGATTCTTTAATAGTCATGAGACGAGAGATACGTTCTCCTGATGGTAAGAGCAGGGGCGTAGCTACCGCCATATCAGCCGTATCAATGGTACGGGCCCCCGGAGTACAGAGGTCCCTAACCAGTAGCGTATCGTGCCTTAGAAGGGTGCCTGTATCAAAATTAGTTGGGTTTAATTAAGGGTGCAGATTTCTCACAAAAGAAACAAAAAACCTCTAGTCGCCATTGTAAATCGCCGCCGACCAATCAGCGGTGCGTTTGGAATATCACGCGCGAGTTTGCAAACATTATAAAAGGTGTACTATTTAATAGCTATTGCAGTGATGTAATACGATTGTAAATAATAGGGTAACCAATCTGTGGATTGTAGCTGAAAGTCTACCTAGTACTTTATGCTAAAATACGCTTGCGTAGGTACTAGGTAGGTATGTTGCGTTCTGGGGACGTGCTGTCTTTCTATTTTATAAGGCGTTAGAAATGCTCAAAAAACCTAATTTTATGACCTATTACGACCTATTATGGTAGATCTCCTAGGTCTAGATAGGTACCACCGTATAGTACCAGTTATTCTACCGCTAAGTAGTGTGTAAACATTACTGTGTTCCGGTTCGAAGGGTACTGCAGCTAGCGAAATTACTGGGCTGTTGAGACTAACCATCGAAAGTCTCAAAGTAATGAGCGCCAAAGCAGTGATGCCCTGGACTTTGTTTTGTCACTCAAAGTTCTGTGTATCGCTACAATGGTACTGGACAGGCGTTATCTCTTACCATCAGGAGAGCGTCTCGTTCGTCTCATTACCTTTTACATAAAAAAACCTCTCTTAAACTATTAGTGCGTTTTTGATTTAAGCCAAATATTATCTACAATAAATACGCTTTGTGATAAAATCCAGGTTGGAGGCATAATATTTGTTTCGTCTAATCTTTGATAGCATAGTTAGACATAATGTATGGCTGGTGTTGTTAACTTTTTTAATTCGTTAAAACATTCTGTGCTTCTTTCTAATGGTGCAAAAAATTGAAGGTCTCATCTGGTTAGGTTAGTTACCAAGTAAATTAGTTTTATATTATTAAGTAAAAGCTTTTTTTAATTATATTAGATAATTAAAAAAAGCATCAACACTATACAAACGACAGAAAGAATCGACGAAACGAACTGGACTTGATCATGGTTGAACTTTTACTAAAGTTGTTGTATATGTACATAAATTACAAAAACCCAAGTAGATGAACATTATAAAATATATAAGACTCCGTGTCCATGTGCCGACAAATTATTTCTAAAAAACCCACAAAGAATTGAGGTAATTTCCCTAAAAATGAATTTTAAAGGTAATTTTTGATACCTTGGGTTACAATTTTGAAATTTTACCAGAGAATCCTATTTAAAAATGAATATAGCTTAATATTTACAGACAATGTAGCTTTTTATAAGATTTTTGGCTTAGTAGATTTTCTTGTTATCCATTACAAAAAAAATCTTTTCTGTCGGTAATAAGATAATATCGATAAATATGTATTTAAATAATTACATAAGTTTAGACATCAATGATAAGTAATTAAAAACTGTAAGCAATTATTAATTTTGTTAATGTAAAAAAAATATTAAGCGAAGAAATTGATTTTCAGTAACTCAAACTTTTTCTTGTCCATTCGTCCGAAACATTATGGTTGTGTTAAACGAAAAAAATGTTAAAAAAGAATGATGTTATGCTCGAATCTAAAGTTTATAAATTTTTAGTGTTATTAACGTTTTCGACTACACCGTCAATTAACATCAGGTGAGCTGTGGTCAAAACACCTAGCCTGTCAAACATAAAAATAACATTAAAAATTGAATTAATATTGCCAAGTTTACTAGTACCTACATTGTGTTTTACCGTTCTTTATTTGTATAGTCTTTTGAATCTCGTAAAAGCCGAGAAAGCTAAACTTAGCAAGCATCTTGACTTGTCTCACGAGACAACCGCCGTGTGGGATGTTGATTGGACGATTATTGACCGTATAGTCGTCACGGTAAACGGCCTTATATAGACTCGACTAGCCTTTAAGAGGTTTTCCATAAGTGGTTGGGTCGAATTGGACTTATTAACGAACCGGAACACGATTCCCCTCAAACCTTCCGATAATTATTTGAATTAAGTTAAGAGTACCTATTTACTGAAACTCTCGACTTTTATTTAAACATAATATCTTTTATTTTATATTTTTTATTGTAAAATTTTCGGCAATAATTTCGCTTTTTTTGTCGAACCAGAACGATGCAAGGAAAACTTTTACGAAACGGAACGGTGATTTCACGAAACAGAACGGTGTTCCGGTTCTTTTTGAGCACTGGTCAAGGGTCATATTCAAAAGGCAGATGTTAAGATATTCCTCATCCTGCAGCCCTAACCACCAAAAGCTGGAGCCCTACATCGCTGTTAGCAGCATCCTAGGTTTAAAGTTTTTTTTTATGTTTTAAATATAAATATTTACTGTAATGGAAATAAAGAAATAAAATAAATATAAGTTATTGGTCTATTTTTTAGTGTTTTTAGCAAAATAAATGAATTCCTAACCTTAGTCATCTTAGTGTCTGGCAGGACATGAGGAATGCACTGCCTGAGTGTAGAAAACGCAGTGTTGATGTTCTGCGTTCTCTTTCGCACCATCTGGCGGGCGTGTAAGTTAAAGTGAGATAGATATAAAACATTTTTATGAAATTGAACTAAACGAGTTATCATAAATCATTTAGAAGTACATTTTTGGAAGGAATTTATAACCACTAAGCTGACATTCAGTATGATTTTCATACGCCTACATAAAAATAAATATTATTTTTAATATCAACCATGAGTCGTAATAAGTAAAATAATATTACAGTAAACTTCTTATAATCCAAACAAGTCACAGTCTTAGTAAAATCCACAATTAAAAGAGTAACAAAAGCTATTTACAGATTCATTGAATCAGAGTTAAAGTTGCAGTTATAACTATAAATCAGAGTCAGAGTCACGGTTCTCATATACATTCCAACTTTTTATAATCACGGTCTAGTCTTATCAGAAATATTAGAAGAATATTCACAAAGTTAAAATCGCGTCCTAGTCTTATCAATCAAAACATAAGAAGAATAGGTATTTACACAGTCAGAAATACGGCCTAGTCTCATCAGAAATATTAAAATAATATTCACATAGTCAGAATCACGTCATAGTCTTATCAGAAATATTAGAAGAATATTCACAAAGTTAAAATCACGTCCTAGTCTTATTAATCAAAACATGAGAAGAATAGGTATTTACACAGTCAGAAACACGTCCTAGTCTTATCAGAAACATTAAAATGATATTCACATAGTCAGAATCACGTCATAGTCTTATCAGAAATATTAAAAGAACATTCACGCAGTCAGAATCACGTCATAGTCTTATAAGAAATATTAGAAGAATATTCACACAGTCAGAATCACTGTCACTTGTAAAATAGCAATGTCGCAGCTCTCACCTTGCTTAGTTTGGTATCAGGTGGCACATTAGGTATGCATTCTCTCAGGTCTGAGAAGGCTGTGTTGATGCTTTGCGTTCGACGTCGCTCTTTCTTGTTGGCTGTTGTGCGACGTTTGACAACACGGACGAAGGATGGTGCCGTGCGCTCGTAGCGGAGTGGAAGAGATTGCATGTCGCAATCGACGCCTGTGGATTAAAAAAAACCAAAAACACAAGATTATAAAGCGTATATTTAACTGAGAAGCGTTAATAATTTTACGGTATAACAATTACTTTGAGGGAGTTGTGAATAAATAAGCGACCATCTTGGACCGATTTTCATCAAACATAGCTAAGAACACTCCCGACTAATTCACCTATCAAACAAAAAAAAATCAAAATCGGTTCATCTGTTCGGGAGCTACGATGCCACACACACACAGAGAAAGAGACACGTCAAACTACATAACAGTTTTTGCGTCGGGGGTTAAACATTGACTTCGCAATTCGGTATGTAAAGAAAAAAAAAAACTTTACTGATTCCAAAACCATTTCGAAATAATACATTTCTGTGCAATATTTTTACGTTTAAAACTCTGTAAACTATGAAGTAGGGTTTATTTTAATAAAATTCATAAATCAAACTTGACTTTCAATTGATGTCTCATGACGTCACCTAGTAGGACTAAAAAAGCAATGGCAAACTAAAACAAAATCTGTCCATGTCAAGTCAACGGCGATCATAATAATCTCTTCAATACACGTACGTCGAGTTGTTTTTCGCTTTATTGATACAAATATCTGGATTATTTCCCTTTAAACGTTATTTGGACTCTGATATCGCTTTTATGACATAAGATTTGTTTACTTCATGTCATGAGAGGTTTTTGGCGGGAACGCGGGAAGAGTCGTGTCGCTCCGTTGTATTTTTTTCCAAAACTAGTGTTTTGTCGAGTGTTTATGCATAAAAATGGTGGTGTTTTATTCATAAAGTGCCGAATTACAAGCGCGAGTGTGGGAAAATGATATAATGTGGTGAAACATGAGTTTTCGTGTTGCTTCCAAAACTCCATCGAAGCTTTATAGTAAAGTTGCCACTACTTTACTAAAGCATGACTGGCACGAACTGACACGAACTGAACTTGACTAAGACGACTTTGACGATAACCATAGCTAAGATACAGCAGAAATAACACTGAAGACGAGGCAGTATGGCTTTATAGCTTTAGCCTGCCCGAAAGGGCAAATTAACGAAAAAAAAAAAAAAATCATGTCATGAATTGTAAAAACCGAAGACGTGACAGAATAGCGTTACAGCTTTAGCCTGCCCGATGGGGCAAATTAAAAAAAAAACTTGTCAGTTCTGTTGTCAAATGTATTTGTTTTTCTAATTCTAATTCTACATATTCAGCCGACCTCATGACATCATAACTATAAAAAGTTTGAAAACGTATTAAAATTAAACTACCGCGTAGAAAGCCAAAATATTCAAATTAGTTTCATAAAATAAAGTTTACTATCAATTGCTTTTGTTTCGCAGAAATTCATTTGATAATTCTTACCTCCATTATTTGGCACGAAAGCGTGGTGGACAGTATGGTGGTAGGCATCGTATGGTTCGTTCCCGGATATTTGCATCTCATCGTAGCCTGGATAAAAAATAATAAAGAGACGTTTAATTAAGTATTTCTATACTTAAAGCTATTGACTCTGCTAACCGTTTATCTTGCATATATGTACTACTAAAGTAGAACACTTGTATGTCATTATGGGAAGAATTCTTCATGTTCATCGTATACCGCATCATCGCTTAACATCAGGCGAGATAGTAATCAAACACAAGCCTTTGTATGTACAAAACCCACCCACCTAATTCCACCCTGCCCATTCTAATGTCGGACAGCCAGGAGCTTCAAGAAGCGACAACGCTTCATGGTCGATATTACAAAGACTCGAACTAAACGGTTCAAATCTACCTTCATTGTACGAACCGCTAAACAATGGAATTTGCTGCCCGAGTGGGTGTTCCCTGATAGATACACTTTGAGTGCTTTCAAGTCGCGAGGCGAGTTTGCTCCACTGTAGGCCGCATCTTCGCTTAACATCAGGCGAGTTGGCGGTCATACGCAGGCCTATCTTATCTATCTATACTATTATAAAGAGGAAAGATTTGATTATATTTGTTTGTATTGAATAGGCTCCGAAACTACTGACCCCATTACAAAAATTCTTTCACCGTTAGGAAGCTACACTATCCCCGGGTGACGTAAGCTACGTCCTGTTCCTATATTTCCACGGGAACGGGAGTTACGCGGGTGAAACCGCGAGACGTCCGCTAGTATGTAATAAAAAAAACATACAGTCAAATTGAGAATCTCTGAAACTTTTTGAGTCGTTTAAAAATGACCTGTAACTTTGGGTTGTTATTTATTTATTGAACGTTTGAGATTCTGTGGATACTTACCAAAGCTTCTTCCTATGTAGTGTGTCGTGTCATGATATATGTCCTGGGAGTCGAACTCGTGACCGTCGCCGTTGGCAGCAGGCCAGTAAACGGCTCCATCCATCGGGCTACCTAGTCGGAAACACGGTGGTCTGTTAGTCGCTGTTTGAAGAGAAATTAGTAAAGTAATAAAGTCGCTTCTCGCTGTCTATCCCTATAAGTGACAGCCCCGTTGCCTTGTTGGTAGTATCTGCATTGTGAGCTGTAGGGCGTGGGTTCGATTCCCACTCAGGGCAAACATTTTGTGAATAAACAAATGTTTGTTGTGTGTCTGGGTGTTCTGTATGTATTATAAGTATGTATTTAAAAAAAATGTATTTATGTATTCTATCAGTTATCTAACTTCCATCACACAAGCTCTGCTTAGTTTGGGGCCAGATGTAGAGAAACACTGATAATTTTAGAGGTTTCTATTGTTATGTCGTAAATAAATACTTTCTTTGCGATTACATTGCAAACGCTGGCTGAACCCTACGAGATAGATCAAAACAATGTACTACAGTATTGTACGCCTTAAAAGCGCAAAGCAAATTAAAAAAACGTACACCAAAGAGGTTCCGAGTCTGAGTTTTTAACTAATTAAAAAAAGTTGTATGATAAATTCGGCACCATGGAGGTAGAAGTAAATAGGTTTAATGATGTTTTTAATTTTACAAATTTAGTGCACACGATGTTCTTAATTGACTTTTGCACTCAGATATCGAAGAGCAAAAATACTCTTTCCGAGATGGGGGGATGAAAATATAATTCACGGCCCTGTTGGTTCATTGGTAGTATATCTGCCTTAAGAGCTGAAGGACGTAGGTTCGATTCCCGCTCAGGACAAACATTTTATGTATCAACAAATGTTTGTTCTGTGTCTGGGTGTTCTGTATGTATTTATAAGTAGGTATGCATTTACAAAAAATAGTATTTATGTATTCTATCAGTTATCTGACTTCCATCACACAAGCTCTGCTAAGTTTGAGGTCAGGTTGCGCTATGTGTAATGTCTTACGATATTTATTTATTTTATTTAAATTAATTAAAATAGTGTTATAGTATGTCCGTGATGAATAACGCTGTAACATCTTTGTACTCAGTGATACAATAAAGCATGTTCTATTTATGATTCTGGTACCAACTTACCTTGATGTGAGGGTTGACAATAGAAAGGCGGTTCATATCTATCGAATCCCTCGTCGGACGGGGACATGCTGCCGTAACTTGACATCTGAAACCAAGGAATCCTTGTGTGTTATAACTTTTTTAAGCGATACACAGTGCCCAGGCACGGGGCGCAGACTCAGGGCCGCGCCGACCCCCGGCAGCACCTGTGTGCGAAACCCATAAAGTATTACGTATTTCAACGTATTTTTTTGTATTATTTGTTAATTTTTATCGAAAGAAAATGTTCTTTAGTTTAATTATACTTAGGCTAAGATAAAGTTTTTTTTTTAAATGTTTAACAGCCTAGATGTTTGGCCACAGCTCACCTGATTTTAAGTGACGGTGTGGTCGATGGTAAACACACCTAGCCTGGAATGGAACTGGCTCTCCAGTGAGGCTGCGGGACACACCGTTACCGACACCGACACCGACACCGACAGATTTTCATTTTGAGGGCGGTAGCTAGCCAGCCGAGTACCTACTAGAGTACCCTACCACCACAAAAACCTTTTTAAGATTAGACTTTTACAGTTACAAATACTTACGTAACATCAATAGCACGTCATCATACGTCCGTTTCACGTCTCGTAGTTTTTATACCCAAGTTTTGGAGATAAAAGACTACTGTTTGAGAAACTTAAAACCATTCCGTAACACAGAAAAAGATAATACTTGAAACATGTCAAGATTTTTTTGCTTTATGCTTTGCTTTACTTTTTTATGGTTCGATTTCCATACAAATATTTTTTTCAATTTATGGACAAATGCAGCATAATTTTACAGTGAAAATTTTTTTTGGTCTTTATTTGCGGTAAATTACAATTAAAAAAACTATTACTAAATACTTATAAAAACTACTTAATTAAATAATTTATTCAAAAATCATAAATTTGATATGAATTTAATGAAAATCTATCTATGTATTCTATACGATTATGAAGAGGAAAGATTTGTTTGTTTGTTTGTATCTATTAAATAGGCTCCGAAACTACTGGACCGATTTCAAAAATTCTTT
The DNA here is from genome assembly GCA_905404145.2 of Biston betularia. Taxonomy (NCBI): domain Eukaryota; kingdom Metazoa; phylum Arthropoda; class Insecta; order Lepidoptera; family Geometridae; genus Biston; species Biston betularia. Next base: position 2,519,764 of record FR989892.1, on the reverse strand, counting down.
CACCGTTGGCAAGCTACACTATCCCCGGGTGGCATAGGTTACTTTTTATCCCTGTATTCCCACGGGAACGAGAACTACGCGGGTGAAACCACGAGACGTCCGCTAGTCATCAATAAGTAGGTAAATAATATTAAAGTCTTTTTTTGTGTAGAAATTAATGAGATGTAGTGGCAACTTTACTATGATTCACCACATTATATCATTTTCCCACACTCGCGCTTGTGATTCGGCACTTTATGAACAAAACACCACAATTTTTATGCATAAACACTCGAACGGGGCGACACGACTCTTTCTGCGTTCCCGCCAAAATTCTCTTGAACAGATTTAATATGGTAAATTTTTAAAGTCAAGAAAAAATTAATAAGTAATCTAAAAAAGGGTTTTATTGACGGATTAGATTGCTTTATTTTATTAAATCCATGTAAAACTTAAGTGCTTGATATTTGTACTCGTACCACATATTGTTTATAATAATATAAACATTCTAACAAACGCCCTCTTCAGACTGCATTACGTTTATGACCACGGCTAAATCGCGCGCAACAAAATATGATGATTTTATTATAGCACTAACAAAGGAATCACGGATCGCACGCGGAAGTAGGTGGTAGATGGAGCAGTTTGACGTTCCATTAATTTTTTTTTTTAAATTTAATTTGCCCTATCGGGCAGGCTAAAGCTATAAAGCCATACTGCCACTTCTTCGGTTAATAGCGATAATTCATGTCTTACATCTATATTTACAGTCAAAGTCTAGTATTGGTCAAGTCCAGTCATGCTTTAGTAAAGTAGTGGCGACTTTACTTTAAGCTTCGATCGAGTTTTGGAAGCAACACGAAAAGTCATGTTTCACCACATTATATCATTTTACCACACTCGCGCTTGTAATTCGGCACTTTATGAATAAAAAACCACAATTTTTATGCATAAACACTCGACAAAACACTAGTTTAGGAAAAAAATACAACGGAGCGACACGACTCAACCCGCGTTCCCGCAAAAACCTCCGTTCCATTCAAATATTGCAGGGTAGTCAAGGGTGAGCGGGGCCCTACTCGCTAGTAGGAATGTGACTTAGAGGGGGTCGATATCGATTTATAAATAATCGTTTTTCTCCCTTTAAAATAAATCGATTTGTAAAAACGTAATCGATTTTTTTTAACTATTCGAAAAGTTGCATTTTTTTTGCACGTAGATAATAATAAAATTACCAAGTTGATAATAACTAAAACAACAATCATTTGGTTTTAAAACTGAAAATAAACGAAGTTTTTTATTTTCAACAAATAATGAGGAATCTCAATAGAAGTATAGATTTTTAATATTTGATACATACATATATTATACAGATAATAAACCGATAGACTAGATATAAAGACTTAGACTGCATAAAAACCATTTAGCTGCATCACTACTGGACACCAGTGACTACCTCTTTCGGCTAAAAAGACCGCGACTAGCCACAATCCAGTCGCTGAGTTTAACATAATATGAGATGACACATCACAGAATGTGCATATCCCAAAACCAATTAAGATTTAAATTCATAAAATTTGATTATGGCTTCCGGGTCGATTGCAGATAGATAAACAATTATAACAAAAAAAAAAAAATATATATATACAGATAGCGCCATTTTTCGACTGACAAGTGACATTCCTTTTTTACGTTTAGTGACCACGCATTTTTTCATTTTACGCACAGATGGCGCTGTTTGCAAAATTCTTTTTTTGAGACGTTTCGTAATAATGAGATTGCATGCTACTATAAAGTAAGCGCGAAAAGAACACTCGCAATATATTCTATCACATTATTTTACGCGTCAAATAGATAAATGTATGTATTTTTTTTAAAACACTTTGTGTAATTAATTATAATTTTCTTCAGTTTCGTTCCGAGTTACATTCTAGTGTCTTTTTCAAACATCAAAACGGGCCTTTAATTTTTTGACAACTACAAGATGTTTACCTACGTCACGATTTATTGCGTGACATAGTCTGAATAAGTCTTTATTGGAAACTGAAATGTGTCCAACACATGTCGTTTTTATACCAAGCTACACAGATTTTTGTGTTATGACATGAATTTGACATTATCAGATGTTCCGATCGAAATATTCGTTCTTGGTAACAATCCAAATATTAGATACTTATATAATTTCATTAATTATTTATCATCATTATTCAGTTCCATTCCAGGCTATAGGTATGTGTTATGTATATACATGTATAGTACATAGCGGTGGCTACGTCCACCGCGCCGTATATGGCAGCCCGTACACGTTCCGCGCGATCCGCGATCAATGATCGCGATCCAGACTGGTCGTGTACGAAGCGGATTGACGGACTGATGCTCCGGATCGCATAATAACTAGAAGTTTTGAAATCATGATCGCGGATCGCGGATCGCGGATCGTGATCATGATTGAACGTGTACGGCGGCCCTATATGGCAGCCCGTACACGTTCCCCGCGATCCGCGATCCGCGATCAATGATCGCGATCCAGACTGGTCGTGTACGAAGCGGATTGACGGACTGATGCTCCGGATCGCATAATATCTAGAAATTTTGAAATCATGATCGCGGATCGCGGATCGCGGATCGTGATCATGATTGAACGTGTAAGGCGGCCCTATGAATAAATGAGTGTGCATTTAGCTACCGCCGTTATCATTGCTCCTACCCACCACACATACCTACGTCACAGTATGCTTTACCATCTTCAACCACACCATCACTTAACATCAGATGAGCTGTGGTCAAACACCTAGCCTGTCAACCATAAAAAAAAGCTTGAGCTGCCGGTGAAGGAAATGAAAGCGTGTGGTATGTGACTTCATAGTAGGTACCTACTCGACTGGCTAGCTAAAACCCTCAAGTTGAAAATCCAAGCCCTTTTTTTATTTCTAGAACTTTCTGTTGAAAAATAATATATTTTTGCAAAATCAGGTCTTGGAATGGATATGAATATCAAGTGTAGCAAGAACCTTTAATAAACACCTCTGTTTATTCATATGAATAGGTCACCACACCGACCACACCGTCACAAAAAGTCGTAATAAAATACAGGTTGAAAGCATACAAAAGCAAAATTAAATCAAAAACCATATCAGAAATTTTTGGACTGCTCATTAAATGTTAACCTGGAAAAAAATAGCTAGCAAAGCAGAGAAGCCCAAAACTTGTTGATTAAAACCTTCTTGAAACTTGACCATTAAAAGAAAGTGCCTACGCCTGATCTTCCGGATCCAAAACCATGCAGGTGAGATTACAATATTTTTATTTTTAATTTGTTTAGTTTTTTTAGTAACTTTAAACTTATGATTATGCGCCCTACAACGATAGACAGAAAGTAGGTACATTACCGCAGCGGACAGCAAAAGAGGCATTGATGGACGAACGTGTAAATGTGGATCCGAGGCACATACGTAAGTCCATCAATATACTATATATATATATATATCCATCAATTACCTACTTGTGGCCAAGAGTTGTGTAGTACTTTTCTGAAACAACCCGCGGAAATTAGCTTTCAATTTGCAACTCAGATACCTAAATGAACCAGCCCTGTATGCTCGAAGATTCGCAAGCCAGTTCGTAATTTAAATAAAACCTTTGATAAGTCACCTCCTCGGTTGCCATGTCTCGCAGTCAAAGATCGTTCCGTTTTTCAATGACTCGACAGATATGAGTTTACTATGTATCTAATGTTATTCGGCCGCTAAACCGCGACAGATATGTTATGGATTTTCATACAACTCTTGCCGGCTGCTGCTCGCATGTATTTGGCCAGTACAGCAAATTCGATTTATCTCGAAGAAGGTTGTCAAAATTATGCTCAAATTTCCAAGCTGTTTGAGAAAAAACAATTAGGTACATACCTCTTTTAATAAAACATAGAAAGGTTTATTGCTCGCGCTTCACTGATATTAGGTACCTATATATTTATTTTGCTTGGTTTTTTTCTTGGCACTTAAACGATTCCTTGTTGTAACTTATTTATTAAGCTTGATATAAAATCTATATGTCACTGAGACTATAATCAATTCAAACAATAAATTAAAAAAAAAACACTTCCACATCAATTTTTGAAAAAAGTTCAATTAAAGTCAATTAAAAAAATTGGAATAACAGATAAATAACCTTCAATAATTAACCCGAAAAAAAAGAATAATACGTTAATAATTGTCAGATATTTTGACAGATGTCAACATGACACGCGCGACGTCCGTTCCCGCCAATTGAGACTGAATTTACTTTTATTTGTCGGCTGACGTTCCCCGACTTCGAAGAGGCGTGGTTATGGGAGGCGCCTGGATAGCAGAGAGGGATCATTGGCTATAGTGTACAACAAAAAATTACTGTGCAGAAGCTGCAGAGCAAAGAAGTATTGAGGTATTTGTTAGCGCAGAATACCTTTGTATAAATCACTAGCGGACTCCTCGCTGTTTCACCCGCGTAGTTCCCGTTCCCGTAGGAATACAAGGATAAAAAGTAGCCTATATCACCCGGGGATAGCGTAGCTTCCCAACAGTGAAATATTCTTTGAAATCGGTCCAGTAGTTTTTAAGTTTATTCGTTATATACAAAAGTACAAATTTTAATCTTTCCTCTTTATAATATTATAGTACGATACGACTTTTTCCGCGTTCCCGCCAAAAACCGTTTTTTTATGTTTTAGGTAATGTATCGATACAATAAAGTTATATTCTATTCTATTTTATCAAAGGCAAGCTCATATTTTCATCACAAACACAGCAAGGTATCTCAAAGTTCAAATCGTTGGACGTTGCGAACCTACTTACATTAAAACTCTTTTCAATATCAAGTAGGTTACTTTTTTTTTTAATTATGTAGGTAGATGTCTGTTTGTTGTTAGATACCTTATTGTTATTACAAGCTAGCCTAGTTGAGACCAATAAGTAATTTTAATGTAACTTAAATTACTAAGAAGAGTAGGTAGGTACCTACCTACCTATAAACGAAAAATGCGTCCATTAACACTTTTCTTATGGGGAAGACGCATTGTTCATGTGTTGTATAATATGTAGTACTCACTGCACTCACATTACTAACTTAATACACTAACTCAAAAGGTTTTGTCCTTTTTAGCCTTCTTACTATATCCGTGTTGTCGAGGAGCTGGATAGCTTCGTTCACATGTTAATGAAGTCTATTTTCATGAGCTTCAGCGTAATTTTTAATGATGGTTTAGTAGACCATGTCGACTTTGAGGTCCCGAAGGAGGTCTTATGTAGTATCTACCAAGTAGGTTACGATTTCTTAAGTTTTTATATATTTCGACTGCACTGGCACTGGCCGCACAGAAAAAAATTGTTTTCAATTTGAATTTTTAGTGATCTTCTTTTGTCTTCCATTTACCATTGTTGACTTTTAGCGGGAACGCTGAAAGGTTAAGTTGCTGCTTTAGGGTGTTACAAATTTTGTGTTTTTTGAATATTTAGATATAATTTAAACGAGTTTTTATAAAACCGTCTAAAAATAACAGTTTTTCATTAACAATTTGCCGAATTAACTGCGCGAGTGTTGAAAAGTGACGATTTATGGTGTAACATAACTTTTTGTGTAACTTCCCAAACTCCATCGACGCTTGCCTATAGGTAAGTATGTATTAGGTAAAGCCAACACAACTTTACAAAGGCACAACCGGGGTTTACCAAGAGATGCTTGTGTGACTTAGCTTAGACTTATTTTATTTGATTTTTCATAAAATACGTACATGAAAATATGAAAATAGGCACTTACATACTTGATGCTGACCTATGTACCTACCTATGCGAGCTCCAGTACGAAGTATGTGGCAGCCATCTACCTATATAAGCTGTAGGTAGATATACCTATGTCACGTCTTTCAAGTTCGTGATGATGGAGGCGCAGTTTGATGAAAACGACAGTTTCTAATTTACATGTGTATATCTCATAATAGTAGATATATAATGTTTTCACTATGAAGGTCGGCTCGTGAATGAATTGTTTATTCGTTTTGTTTCCTCGACGTTGCGTTGAAATTACGTCGCAGCACCTTGCCTGACTATTTAGGAAGGCGTTAAGCCTGGACACTGTATATATAATTATATATCACATTATAACACCAATTTAATTAAGTATGTCGGCGTGTAGCTTTAATGTTGATATAGTTTAGCGCCATTTTGCGTAATTTTGGTGGACTAGAGGTGGAACGGCGTCACCACTGCTTCCTTGCTTTTAACCTCAATGGCCATGCGACTGAGACTCATTCGGTAGCAGTCGGCAATACCGCTCTCCAACAAGTCCACAGTACGAAACTTCTAGGTTTCCATATCGACGGCGCGTTGACCTGGGAGACGCACATAGACGAGCTGTGCGGGAAGCTGAGCCGCTCGTGCTTTGCGCTCCGGCGGCTCGCGAGCACCGCTGCCCGCAGCGTAGTGCGCTCCTGCTACTTCGCGACCGTCCACAGTAACATCACGTACGGGTTGGAGCTGTGGGGCCGCGCTGCCGATCGTAATAGAGCCTTTGTTATGCAGAAGCGAGCTATAAATAAATAAATAAATAAATAAATATCACAGGACATTACACACAGCGCCATCTGACCCCAAACTAAGCAGAGCTTGTGCTATGGAAGACAGATAACTGATAGAATACTTAAATACTTTTTTTTTTGTAAATACATACTTATAATACATACAGTACACCCATATTCGCTAGCTATTCGTGCCATATGCGGGGTTCAGGACGACGTCTCTTGCGTGGATCTGTTTAAGGAGCTACAAATTCTGCCTTTACCGTGTGAGTTCGTTTACCAGGTAGCCCTGTACACGCATACAAACATAGATAAATTTCATCGCCGGGGCGTCCACAGCACGTTGGATCTTCGCAGTAATAAAAAGAAAGACCAACTAGTAACGACGTCACATCGGCTCGTCAAGTCGGAGAGGTCGGTATACATTCTGGGGCCCGCGGTCTACAATCGCGTACCCGCTTCCATTCGGGATGCACCTTCCATCGCGTGCTTCAGAAGCAAACTAAGATCTTGGCTTCAAGAGACCTTATTCTATGACTTTGACGATTATTTAAAACTAATAGATTATTGAATTACTAGTAAGTAATTATAATATTTTTGTTTTTTATGGACATTTAATTACATTGACATAATCATTTTATATGTGACATATTACTTTATTGACATGTTCATTGTTTTGACATATGTAATGATTTTGATAATAGTTTTTAAATATGAATGGGAAAATGACCTGTAACTTTGGTGTTATTAATAAATGATTTGTATTTGTATTTGTAACACTGGTTCCGTGCTCTGCTTGTCGTTAGTCGTGAAACGTATTTTGACTTCAACCATTGAGAGAAGGTAAAAGTTGCGGATGTCGGCCGGTAGGGGCGCTGTGGGAATCGAGTCGGCCGTGCGTTGAATGTTGAGGGGGAGAGATATTCATTGATTGATTCTTTGAGAGGAGATTGTGTTGGACAGTTGCAGCGTGCGAAACTAAACGGAACGTCTTGCGCCCAAGCTATGTAATAGTTACTATACTGTTCTAATCATTCTTAAACTAAAGTCGTTGATGGAAACGGCGGTAATGGAGGCTTTGAGTCGGGAGGAGGCGATTTCAAATGAAAGCTCATGATGTAAATAGAAATAAGGATTGTGTGTATGCCTCGAGCATTCATGCTCACCATCGAAGGCTCCTTCTTGCGGCGGCGTCGTGTGTCGGGTCGCTCTCTTCCCTCAGATATGGTTGAGGACGGCGATGGCTGGCACATGCGTCATACTCGTGATCGGGTGCTGCTTGCCGGTCGCTGGTCTGCTCGCAGTATACACACAATCTAGTACCTACTTTAACCTTAGATTAAGATCCTACTAACCTCTCCACATTTTGTAATATAAAATTGTAAAAAAAAATAAAAAAATATGTAACTAAAGTTGACAAAGGTCACGGACCCCAGTGTCTGTGGAGCGTATAATTATAAATAAATATAAAAAAAAATTAAAGTCGTTGTGAAGTGCTGATTCAACTTTGTACAAGAGATCTGAATTGTGTGGTTTGTCTCCTCGCCCGCTACACCCTCGCCCAGTAACCCAGTAACCATGTACGATTCGAATATCGGCCATAGTACCACTACACCATCGCCCATCTGATGTCGATGTCGTTCCTTCTTCCTTCTTGATTTCTACAAGTAAGTACCTAACGTATTTTAAATATAGTTATACCTATAGGATTAATTATGTATGGCACGATCTCTAACCAATGTTTTTCTGTTTCTGTCAGCACCATACGGGGAGCACGGATTTCCGAAACACAAGCTACTCTTAGCTTAGTTCGTAAATCTGAAGCGCAACTGATTATATTTTATGTAGTATAGGTATGTATCTATTGTAAACACAGTTTTGGAAAAAATTGTAGAACTAATTTAAATAAATAAATAAATAAATATCGTGGGACTATACACACAGCGCCATCTGACCCCAAACTAAGCAAAGCTTGTGTGATGGAAGTCAGATAAATGATAGAATACATACATACTTTTTTTTTTGTAAATACATACTTATAATACATACAGAACACCCAGACACAGAACAAACATGATTGTGTTTATTCACAAAATGTTTGCCCTGAGTGGGAATCGAACCCGCGCCCTACAGCTCTCGAGGCAGATATACTACCAATGAGCCAACGGGGTTGTCGCTGTGTATTTAATTAGAATACGTGTTTAGTTAACGAGAAAATAAATGATTTGAAATGATATACTGTAGGAGCTAGACGAAAGACGGCCTGTGTAATTCTTTCCTACGGTACCTTCTTAGCTTCAAGGTTGTCATCTACAAAAGTGGAAGAATGTACTTTTAATTAATTTATGGGGTAGTCTTGTTACATAAGGTAATTTTAATTTTATATTATGGAGTAACTTTTATTATTATTTTTTTTTTTTTTACGTACTACAATTATTTATTAAACAAAATAAAAAATACCTTAAATTATACTATTTACAAAATGTATACAAAAAACTTAGTCTAAAAATCCGTCAGAGGAGGGATATGTGGCCAGAATGCTGGCAACATTGCCACGCTGGATGGCAATGCTTAGCTTTTGACCAAAGTAGATACCAGCATTCTGGTCACCTGAAGCCTCCTCTAGACGTTTGGCCAGGTCCCGATACAGTTCGAGAGCGGCCGGCCCCCACGGACCTAAAGTTTCAACCCCAAACGGCACAAAAAGATACATTCTATCCAAATAACTATATTTGTGCCGTTTGAGGTTTTCAGCTTTAGATGCGGCAGCACCAGCTTGTCCCGAAGTCACAGGAAGATGAGACGGCGCCAAGGTGTCGACACAAGTGGCGTCCCACACAAGAGGCCGTCCCATCTTCCAAGGGATAAGGGTCATCCCGTCGGGTCTCTTGCCGTCGTCACGCATCAGTCCGTTTGGTTCTAAAACTGATGGGACGCCGGCGCTAACAAAAGCCCGACGGATGACGTCGTTTAAGCTGGCGTGCCGCGATATACGCCCAGCAGTCCTACTGCATGAAAGCGCGTGGTGGCCGAGGCGATCCGCTATTTTTTTATATTATTCACCTTTGACATTTTTTTTGACATGTATTTATTATATTTTAAATTTTGACATTAAATATTTATAAAACATATATAATATAAAAAACTTAAAAACTAGGGTGCCGCCGGCAGCGGGGCAGGGCTCAAGCTGCCGGTGGTTAGGGCTGCAGAGTGAGGAACCTCCTCACAATGCGCGCCGTGTCAAGGATCACTGCCTTTTGAAGCTGACCCTTGACCCAACCGTCTAGCGAGAGTCTCTTAAGATGTTGGCCGAGACTCTTCGCTATAAGACCGTTTACCGTGACAATTATCGGGACAATGATCGTCGAATCAACATCCCACATGGCGGTTATCTCGTGAGCCAAGTCAAGGTACTTGCTAAGCTTGGCATGTACTTATTATTATTATGATATTTTAAATTTAATATTTTGTTTGACATGAATAAGTACATTATTGTACCTATATTTTAATAAAAATGAATTGAATTGAATTGTAGGTAGGTACCAAAAACCAAGTCCTGCAGGCGTACCATGCTACGAGGACACTTATTTAAACTTGAAATTATATAAATATTTGACACTGGCAAATGCTAAAACGCAACGCCAAAACCAAAGAAAAAAAATCTGAACAACCTTTTTGCTGTCATTCGCAGATGAATAATGAAAAAAAAGTATTTATTAGGTGCGTTCCGAAACAAAGAGTCGTAATTGTTTCTCTGTTTAGAATAATGTTTTTTTTTGGAATTTAAGTAAATGATAGGGTGGGTAATCGTAAAAATAAAACATGTTAATAATTATGCTGTAGTGCAATATAGTATTAAGTAATATTTCACCTTAAAATATCATATCATTATAAAACATTAAGAAAACCGATACTTCTCGACAATCACAATTTCGGAACAGATTTTTCACACGAGATACAATTATACTTTTGTATAGCGTTGTCCTTTTCTTCGGTAGCGGGACAGTATTGGAGCCAGAGACAAGTATTGTTCGTTGTTTGAAGAGCTAGCGATGCAGTTGCGATCCAATTTTAACATGCTCATGGTATGAAATAAAGCGGGACAGTTTAGGTACCTAAACTGAACTGCCCCGCAATTGGATGGAAACGTAAAACCTCATGGTACGCCTGCAGGGCATCGCTGCTCTCATGCTCATTACTTTGAGACTTTCGATGGTTAGTCGTTAGTTAGTTATTTGTAGTTAGTTAGGAGTCGTCTAGGTAGGTACCACCGCAGTACCAGCAGGCGTACCATGAGGTTTTACGTTTCCATCCAATTACACACTACTGCTTGGGGGCAGAATATCTGATACTGCGGTGGTACCTAGCTAGACGACCTCCTGCTAAGAGAATCTTCCATTCAATAAAATGAAACACAGATTGTAATGCTGATCATAAATTTAATTTTCCATCCCAAAAGTAGTACATAGTACCTAAAAGTAGTATTAGTATACGAGGTGTACAAACAAAATTTCTGTTATATGTATTATATCAAAATATAATTATAAAAAGCATGTTCTTAGGTTTAGATTCCAAAAATTTTTACGTAAGAAAAAAAATTAGGATCTTTCAAAACCCTAAGAATTATTTAATTTTAAAATTCGTTTTATTTTTTCCACAGAATATAAAGTATAGGCACTTATCTATATAATTTTATATTTTTGATGTATAGATCTATAACGGTTATAATATAATATAATACATTAATTAGCAGTTGATTACGTTATCTGTCAACTTCAATCGCAAACGCTTGAGCTGCTATTAACAGTTACTATCGACATGGTTCTATTCACAATAGGATCAAAAATTACGCATGTTACGATAGTCCCGATTGTAAACTCTATTTCTGAATACATGTAGGCCATCTTAATTTTCAGAAAAATCGAGTGATTTCTCACTGATATTGTTTATAAATGAATCATCGATACAATGATTTTTATTAAGTATACGTTATTGTTCTCAATTTAAACGTAAATATTACGAGTATATATTATGTACATTACGTTGGATAATTACTTCAGATTACGATTGCAAGTGATATTAAAGGTAATCAGGCTGCTCAAGCAGAACTCTTGGTATGGCGTATTTTCTTTTCAATTCCATTAAATACAAATACAAAATACAAACATTATATTTTGTCGTTTGGGAACTGGCCACCTAGTGCAAAAACTGTTGAAAAATACGCATGCTGGTCTTCACGTTTATTAACGTCGTTTTAAGTTAATCTATGCTCTTGTCTCATTTTTTTTTTTTTTTAATGGTTGACAGGCTAGTTGTTTGACCACAGCTCACCTGATGTTAAGTGACGGTGTGGTCGAAGATGGTAAAGCACACCTAGCCTGGAATGGAACTGGCTCTCAAGTGAGGCTGCCGTAACACACCGTTAGATGCTTGGCGGCAGATTTTCAACTTGAGGGTGGTAGCTAGCCAGCCGAGTACTAGAAAGTACCCTACCACCATGCAAACTTTGTCTCATTCTTACATCAGTGCGAAGTTGACAAGGCGCCAAACGTAAGTTAACTTTGCAATGTTTCTAAGTGATATCTAAGTTATATTAGATGATGCGGTCGACGATACATACTCAGCAGAATAGATTATGAAAATGGAACGTAAATACAACTGTCGGAACAGACCTTCATAGATATGCCTGGTACTAGATTTTTAACTTGATGTTTAAACCAGTAAATAAAAGTAACATACTTAATAGAAAAACTTAAACAGGCTAGCTTCATAAATTGCGAAAATCTTTTGTCTAGTTTTGTCTTTCGTTTTGTCGTCCGATAAAGGCGTCCCAGTTTTCATAATTTTTTTTATCAATAACGTAGGTAATTTTTAATAGTTTTTGCTTGGGGGCAAACTCTCACTAGTGTTAGCATCGATAAAAAAATAAAGGATCCCTCCCACACGTTGTAAATTCGTATCATATTATCAAACCAATAACAGCTCTACGCTAAGTCGTTAAGGCTGAGAATGCAAAAGTAAGTGTTCGTTACCTAAACGGGCGGAACAGAAGCAAACTACTGTGCCGTACCGTTTGTTTTTTCACTTCTGTTTTTTTTTTGCATTGCAGTTAAGCATTTTGCCAATTTTGATTTTTTTTTATGTTTTCTGCTTAATGGCGATCTGTTCTAGGAACAATAAGCCACTTCTTTGTCCGATCATTATCTGTGCATTGTTAAACTGTTGAGATATTTCTTTCCAACATTTTTACAATGTCTCATTGTGAAAATGTTCTAGTGTAATTAGGGATGTCATGTTTCTGTAGACGTGAATGTTGTAGTCCACCTTTTCCGCTTAGAGTTTGTGCAAGTTCGTTTACATGGCTTGTTAGCTTCTCCTGATAATTCAGGCTGCTTTGCCAATGATAAGTTTTTCACAATTTTCAAGTGTTCCATGAAAGCGAGTAACACAATTAAAATTATGTCCTGTCACACCCTAATAGATTAGTGGCAACTTTACTAGATCGGACTGAGTAGCGTGTCTTGGGAGAGGCCTATGTCCAGCAGTGGACTAAAGTAGGCTGATGATGATGAACTTTACTAGAAGCTCCCACAGAGTTTTCGAAGTAACGCGGAAAGAAACGTTTCACATTATCCACACGTTGGTAGGACGTGATTGAGTTGATGGTGGAAATCCTTCGTTTTTTTATCGACGTTGGTTGTTATTTATTTCTTTTAGGCGTATAGGTTAGGTGCTGGCTGCGCATTTTATCAGTACGAAGCGCGGCTGCAAGAACATCCTGATCTTTGCCACACGTTGTTGAAAGCTTGAATCACAGCTCGCACCAAAATATCGAAGTTTGGCACGTTGTCCGGTCCTACCCAAGGACCAGGCCAACCAGCTTCTGAAATTAAAAGTAAAACAACATTTACCAAATTCACTTGCCCTAGGCCCTGTATCTACATTCGTCGGATACCCTGCTATCATTTCATAGCTCTACGGGGGTCATATCTATTATTATTTATCACAAACTTATTATTTCGATTTCCATACAAACATTTTTTTCCAATTATGTACAAATGGAGCATAAATGTACAGTGAAATCACAGCTACTGGCATTTATTTTGGTCTTTATTTGCGGTAAATCACAATTGCTTGAATAAAACAGTAAATCATTAGCATAAAATTAAAATTAATGATAGATTTATGAATAAAACAGCAAATTATGCTACTAATCTACTGTTTTATTCATGCAATTGTGATTTAGCGCAAATAAAGACCAAAATAAATGCCAGTATCTGTGATTTCACTGTAAAATTATGCTCCATTTGTCCATAAATGGAAAAAAATATATTTGTATGGAAATCGTACCACCTTAGAATCGCACAAAGTTTGTTTGATTATTGCTAACATTTTACGAACTTTTGCTTATTTCAGTCTTGGTTTTATTTTTTGCTTTCTTTTTTTTGGTTTCCTGTAGCCCCGGGGGCCGTATTATTGATAAGAGTGGTTCGGCGAATGCTACGCCCCCGATTCACAGATAATAAAACCTTTGTTTTGAGAGGGCTGTTAATATTGAAATTTGTCTATAACTACAGATAAATGTCTCTACTCCCTAAATGTCTCCCTTTGTTGATCGGAGTGGTTATACTCTTTTTGAATAGTAGCCCATAATAGCCCATTGGCAATATTTAATACTTCTAAATTATCAGTTGAGATAATACCAGTAGGTAGTATTAACTTGAGAAGGTAAATCTATGTTAATTTTCGATAAAGTTTTATTTAAATCATAGATGGAGACAGTAATGATTTGATTAGCAAAAGTCGGACCAATGTTAGCAAAACATTGGTTCACAACATTAATTGAATTAAGGAAATTTGGTTTAAATTTACTTTTCCATCCGCTATTTTTTGTGATGTTCTGTATAAATAAATGAGTATTAGAGGATATTTCACACAAAGTTTTCTAGCCTAAAAATCTGCTGCACCTGACACCTCGCTTTTTTCTATTCCAGGCTAAGTATGTATACTACCTTCGATCACACAGTCAATAAACATCAAATGGCAGTTTATGATGGTTTTTACTAATTGTGCTGGATCTCCTTAGCAAGCTTCTCCAAGCAGTAGTGTGTAAACATTACTGTGTCCTGTTTTGAAGATCATTGGTTGATTTTTGTTTTTCTATATGTGTAATCTGTTTTACGGAATGCCAAGTCGTTTTTATGTTTTTCAAGTTCATTTGTTATGTACTAGGTATATGTAGTTTTTAGTTTTTTTGAGAAAATGCATGTAGGTACGTAGTACCTACGTATAAGATATTTTCAACGAAGTGTTGTTCGGATTTTTTGTTTTAAATTAAAATGCAATATTTATCGCGTGCGAATACGAAGACGGCCGTGATCCTAGGTTTGATTACTTGTTCTTTACTAAAGACATTCTTTGTACCTACTCTTGTTGTTATCAAAGATAACAATGAATTTATTGATAAACAAATCAGCAGCATTGTTAGTGCTTGTTATAGTTAGGATATCTGAAAAATAATCTGATCATTTATTTTGGGAAGGTTTACGTCTGTCTTTGTTTTTGTTACAATCAAGAAATTCTTGTTTAACTTGTTTTGAACTTTTTTTTTATGATTGACAGACCAGGTTTTTGACCACAGCTCACCTGATGTTAAGCGACGGTGTGGTCGAAGATGGTAAAGCACACCTAGCCCGGAATGGAACTGGCTCCAAAGTGAGGCTGCCGGAACACGCCGTTAGATGCTTGGCGGCAGATTTTCAACTTGAGGGTGGTAGCTAGCCAGTCGAGTACTAGAAAGTACCCTACCACCATGCTATGGTTTCCTCGCGATGTTTTCCTTCACCGGCAGCTCAAGTACATTGTTGTTGTAACCACGCCCTTCGGCATGCGAACCTACCGCGCTAACCACTGAGCTATCATCGCTACAAAACTGAGAATGAGTGGGCTTCATTTAATTTAAATAAAAATAATCAAAAGTTTCAGCTATATCACAATGATCTCATAAATATGGCAATTTGTGTAACAAAAGCCAACAGAAATTAAAGGAAACAGTTAAAAGAGAACTATTTGTTTGTGTCACAAAAGAAACTGGCGCCACTAAACCGGAAAATCTTGTTTTAGATAAAGTTTGTGTGTTGTTTTAAAACGCAAGCACTAAATTATTTATAATAAATACAATAAGTACGGGACAAGAAGTTGAACACTGACCTAAATATGCACCGTTTTGATTTTCCTGGTAATAATCGTAGGAGTCGATTTCCGCTTCTGCTGTACAAACAGTACAAATCACACTTAGTATATAATTATCACAATCACAATTATGGAAAATTTATCCCCTTCGACATCTATGAAGATTGTTTTTGTACTAGGTATATGTTAACGTTTAACCAATTTAAAAATTGCTTCGTAAAAGCAATTATAGCTATTAAAATTATCGCTGAATCTCAGTCTACCTAGGTTATTTTAAAATTTAACCATATTTTCCGCACAGGGTTTCATTTAGCGGACACTGCTGCGCGCTGTCTGTTAAACAGGTACCTTGAGTGATTCGATTTTGTAACAACGCTCGTGATTGTGTGCGAGTGCCTTGCCTCAATTATGGAAAGCAAACTTGGGCGCTGTCTCAATGAATCTGAAACTGAGTCCATGAAATGTAATTTTTAAACTTTCGCGATTTGAACACATAATTTATTATGTCACAAACTGTCACATATTTTATTTTGAAGACTAAATGGACTACAAGTCATCACAGAGTGGCTACCACGAAACGGCAATAAAAATAAGACGAGAACTAAGGTGAATGGATTGACCTCTTGAATGTTAAAATGACAATATGTGTGAGAAAAGCCAACAGAAACTAAAGCAATCAGTTAAAAGAGAACTATTTGTTTGTGTCACAAGACACACTGACCACTTAACCGAAAAATCCTATGTTTTAGTTTTGATAATAAATAATAATTCATAAGATAACAGTTTGTGTGTTGTTAAGAAACAGCACTAAATGCACAAATAACAACACAGCGCTTATATGCAATAATATCTAGTGCAGAACACGAAGTCGAATACTGACCGTTATCATAATAATTATCATAGGCCTCGTATGAAGACGTGTTGTCGGCTCCCGCTCCCGCTCCCGCTGCTACTCCCGCTTCCACGCCAACTTCCGCTCCCGCTCCTGCGCTCGCTCCCGCTCCTGCGCTCGCTCCCGCTCCTGCGCTCGCTCCCGCTACCGCTCCTGCGCTTGCTCCCGCTTCCGCTCCTGCGCTTGCTCCCGCTCCTGCGCTCGCTCCCGCTGCCGCTCCTGCGCTTGCTCCCGCTCCCGCTCCTGCGCTTGCTCCCGCTCCTGTGCTTGCTCCCGCTCCTGCGCTTGCTCCCGCTCCCGCTCCTGCACTCGCTCCCGCGCCTGCACCCGCTGCCGCTCCTGCTCCCACGCCAACTCCCGCTCGTACGTCAACTCCCGCTCCCACGCCAACTCCCGCTCCCGCTCCTGCGCTCGCTCCCGCTCCCGCTCCTGCTCCCGCTGCCAATGCAAACAGTACAAATCACACTTAGTATCACCGTTGGCTCATTAGTAATATATCTGCCTTGAGAGCTGTAGGGCGTAGGTTCGATTCCCACTCAGGGCAAACATTTTGTGACTAAACAAAATGTTTGTTCTGTGTGTTGGTATTCTGTATGTATTATAAGTACGTATTTACAACAAAAAAAATATATGTATTTGATTTAAAATAAAAATCATTAACAATTTCAGCTATTTCACTTGGATTTGTCAATGTTCTGCCATTATATATTATTTGCCTAATTAATATCAACGTCGGAAGGCTTATTAAACATATTTTTAATAATTGTATTCTAGGTTGCTTTTGATTTATCTTAGCCATTTTAATTGCATAATTATTCCTGGATTTTTCGGTTTATTTCGTAAAGGATTTTAGTCGTTATGTGTCATTGTTTCAACATGTTGAGATTATCATTGCTCGGTTAATTCTACTGCTTTTCCTAAAGCTAATAGAAATTCAAGGAAACAGTTAAAAGAGAACAATTTGTTTGTGTAACAGAAATCATTTATCACTAAACCAGAAAATCCTGTTTTAGTGTAGGTAATAATTAATGAGATAAAGTTTGTGTGTTGTTTAGAAACAGCACTAAATGCCTAATAATATCTAGTGCAGAACACGAAGTTGAATACTGACCATTATTCAAATAGGGATAACCATAGAGATTATTGTAGCCAAACGTGGAGCTGGCTCCCGCACCCGCTCCCGCGCTCGCGCCAACTCCCGCTCCTGCGCTCGCTCCCGCTCCCGCTCCTGCTCCCGCTACCAATGCAAACGGTACAAATCACACTTAGTATCACCGTTGGCTCATTAGTAGTATATCTGCCTTGAGAGCTGTAGGGCGTAGGTTCGATTCCCACTCAGGGCAAACATTTTGTTAATAAACAAATGTTTGTTCTGTGTCTGGATGTTCTGTATGTATGATAAGTATGTATTTACAACAAAAAAAAAATGTATTCTATCAGTCATCTGACTTCCATCACACAAGCTCTGCTTAGTTTGGGACTAGATGACGCTGTGTGGAATGCCTAGGTTCCCTAGGAAATTAAACAAATATTGTTTTTTGAATATATTTGTACAGAACATTAAAATTAAAATGTTATTTGAGTTTTGACCGATTTCTATACGTAAGACACGTTCTCTGTACGTATTTATCACCGCGATAACTATGCCGTTTGGGAGCTGATTTTCGCACTTCCTTTTCATTAAGGACATAGTAAGTAAATAAGTGAATGCTGAGTGGCTAGTCCCAATGTCAGCTTTTGTATTTTAAGGTGGCTAAGGCATCTAAGATCATATAATACCTATAACAATAATATTACTACTACTGCTACGAAAAAAGTAATTGTACGTAGGTATCGATATTTCAATAATAACCAGTCCACAATAGTGCATGCCACTCACAGCCACACGGTCACACAAACGAATGAAGAAGAAGAGGATAGAAATACTATTGTCGTCTCTAAAGATTTTATGTATGGGCTTGCATGTACTATTATTTAAATGAGTGGTCTTCACTTGATTAAAAAAAAAAAAAATTTACTGTTTCAGCTATATCACTTCGATTTGTCAATGTTCTGCCATTATATATTATTTGCCTAATTAATATCAACGTCGGAAGGCTTATTAAACATATTTTGAATAATTGTATTCTAGTTTGCTTTTGATTTATCTTAGCCATTTTATTTGCATTATTATTCCTAGATTTTTGGGTTAATTTCGTAATGGATTTTAATCGCTATGTATAATTGTTTCAACATGTTGAGATTATCATTGCTCGGTTAATTCTACTGCTTTTCCTAAAGCTAATAGAAATTAAAGAAAACAGTTAAAAGAGAACAATTTGTTTGTGTCACAGGACACGCTAACCACAAATCCAGAAAATCTTGTTTTAGAGTAGGTAATAATTAATGAGATAAAGTTTGTGTGTTGTTAAGAAACAGCACTAAATGCCTAATCCTATCTATTGTAGAACACGAAGTTGAATACTGACCATTATTCAAATAGGGATAACCATAGAGATTATTGTAGCCAAACGTGGAGCTGGCTCCCGCACCCGCTCCCGCGCTCGCGCCATCTCCCGCTCCTGCGCTCGCTCCCGCTCCCGCTCCCGCTCCTGCTCCCGCTACCAATGCAAACAGTACAAATCACACTTAGTATCACCGTTGGCTCATTAGTAGTATATCTGCCTTAAGAGCTGTAGGGCGTAGGTACGATTCCCACTCAGGGCAAACATTTTGTGAATAAACAAATGTTTGTTCTGTGTCTGGATGTTCTGTATGTATTATAATTATGTGTTTACAACAACAAAAAAATGTATTCTCTCAGTTATCTGACTTCCATCACACAAGCTCTGCTTAGTTTGGGACTGGATGACGCTGTGTGAAATGCCTAGGTTCCCTAGGAAATTAAACAAATATTGTTTTTTGAATATATTTGTACAGAACATTAAAATTAAAATGTTATTTGAGTTTTGACCGATTTCTATACGTAAGACACGTTCTCTGTACGTATTTATCACCACGATAACTATGCCGTTTGGGAGCTGATTTTCGCCCTTCCTTTTCATTAAGGACATAGTAAGTAAATTAGTGGCTGCTGAGTGGCTAGTCCCAATGTCAGCTTTTGTATTTTAAGGTGGCTAAGGCATCTAAGATCATATAATACCTATAACAATAATATTACTACTACTGCTACGAAAAAAGTAATTGTACGTAGGTATCGATATTTCAATAATAACCAGTCCACAATAGTGCATGCCACTCACAGCCACACGGTCACACAAACGAATGAAGAAGAAGAGGATAGAAATACTATTGTCGTCTCTAAAGATTTTATGTATGGGCTTGCATGTACTATTATTTAAATGAGTGGTCTTCACTTGATTTAAAAAAAAAAAAATTTACTGTTTCAGCTATATCACTTCGATTTGTCAATGTTCTGCCATTATATATTATTTGCCTAATTAATATCAACGTCGGAAGGCTTATTAAACATATTTTGAATAATTGTATTCTAGTTTGCTTTTGATTTATCTTAGCCATTTTATTTGCATTATTATTCCTAGATTTTTGGGTTAATTTCGTAATGGATTTTAATCGCTATGTATAATTGTTTCAACATGTTGAGATTATCATTGCTCGGTTAATTCTACTGCTTTTCCTAAAGCTAATAGAAATTAAAGAAAACAGTTAAAAGAGAACAATTTGTTTGTGTCACAGGACACGCTAACCACAAATCCAGAAAATCTTGTTTTAGAGTAGGTAATAATTAATGAGATAAAGTTTGTGTGTTGTTAAGAAACAGCACTAAATGCCTAATCCTATCTATTGTAGAACACGAAGTTGAATACTGACCATTATTCAAATAGGGATAACCATAGAGATTATTGTAGCCAAACGTGGAGCTGGCTCCCGCACCCGCTCCCGCGCTCGCGCCAACTCCCGCTCCTGCGCTCGCTCCCGCTCCCGCTCCCGCTCCTGCTCCCGCTACCAATGCAAACAGTACAAATCACACTTAGTATCACCGTTGGCTCATTAGTAGTATATCTGCCTTAAGAGCTGTAGGGCGTAGGTACGATTCCCACTCAGGGCAAACATTTTGTGAATAAACAAATGTTTGTTCTGTGTCTGGATGTTCTGTATGTATTATAATTATGTGTTTACAACAACAAAAAAATGTATTCTCTCAGTTATCTGACTTCCATCACACAAGCTCTGCTTAGTTTGGGACTGGATGACGCTGTGTGAAATGCCTAGGTTCCCTAGGAAATTAAACAAATATTGTTTTTTGAATATATTTGTACAGAACATTAAAATTAAAATGTTATTTGAGTTTGGACCGATTTCTATACGTAAGACACGTTCTCTGTACGTATTTATCACCACGATAACTATGCCGTTTGGGAGCTGATTTTCGCCCTTCCTTTTCATTAAGGACATAGTAAGTAAATTAGTGGCTGCTGAGTGGCTAGTCCCAATGTCAGCTTTTGTATTTTAAGGTGGCTAAGGCATCTAAGATCATATAATACCTATAACAATAATATTACTACTACTGCTACGAAAAAAGTAATTGTACGTAGGTATCGATATTTCAATAATAACCAGTCCACAATAGTGCATGCCACTCACAGCCACACGGTCACACAAACGAATGAAGAAGAAGAGGATAGAAATACTATTGTCGTCTCTAAAGATTTTATGTATGGGCTTGCATGTACTATTATTTAAATGAGTGGTCTTCACTTGATTTAAAAAAAAAAAAATTTACTGTTTCAGCTATATCACTTCGATTTGTCAATGTTCTGCCATTATATATTATTTGCCTAATTAATATCAACGTCGGAAGGCTTATTAAACATATTTTGAATAATTGTATTCTAGTTTGCTTTTGATTTATCTTAGCCATTTTATTTGCATTATTATTCCTAGATTTTTGGGTTAATTTCGTAATGGATTTTAATCGCTATGTATAATTGTTTCAACATGTTGAGATTATCATTGCTCGGTTAATTCTACTGCTTTTCCTAAAGCTAATAGAAATTAAAGAAAACAGTTAAAAGAGAACAATTTGTTTGTGTCACAGGACACGCTAACCACAAATCCAGAAAATCTTGTTTTAGAGTAGGTAATAATTAATGAGATAAAGTTTGTGTGTTGTTAAGAAACAGCACTAAATGCCTAATCCTATCTATTGTAGAACACGAAGTTGAATACTGACCATTATTCAAATAGGGATAACCATAGAGATTATTGTATCCAAACGTGGAGCTGGCTCCCGCACCCGCTCCCGCGCTCGCGCCAACTCCCGCTCCTGCGCTCGCTCCCGCTCCCGCTCCCGCTCCTGCTCCCGCTACCAATGCAAACAGTACAAATCACACTTAGTATCACCGTTGGCTCATTAGTAGTATATCTGCCTTGAGAGCTGTAGGGCGTAGGTTCGATTCCCACTCAGGGCAAACATTTTGTTAATAAACAAATGTTTGTTCTGTGTCTGGATGTTCTGTATGTATGATAAGTATGTATTTACAACAAAAAAAAAATGTATTCTATCAGTCATCTGACTTCCATCACACAAGCTCTGTTTAGTTTGGGACTAGATGACGCTGTGTGGAATGCCTAGGTTCCCTAGGAAATTAAACAAATATTATTTTTTGAATATATTTGTACAGAACATTAAAATTAAAATGTTATTTGAGTTTTGACCGATTTCTATACGTAAGACACGTTCTCTGTACGTATTTATCACCGCGATAACTATGCCGTTTGGGAGCTGATTTTCGCACTTCCTTTTCATTAAGGACATAGTAAGTAAATAAGTGAATGCTGAGTGGCTAGTCCCAATGTCAGCTTTTGTATTTTAAGGTGGCTAAGGCATCTAAGATCATATAATACCTATAACAATAATATTACTACTACTGCTACGAAAAAAGTAATTGTACGTAGGTATCGATATTTCAATAATAACCAGTTCACAATAGTGCATGCCACTCACAGCCACACGGTCACACAAACGAATGAAGAAGAAGAGGATAGAAATACTATTGTCGTCTCTAAAGATTTTATGTATGGGCTTGCATGTACTATTATTTAAATGAGTGGTCTTCACTTGATTTAAAATAAAAATCATTAACAATTTCAGCTATTTCACTTGGATTTGTCAATGTTCTGCCATTATATATTATTTGCCTAATTAATATCAACGTCGGAAGGCTTATTAAACATATTTTTAATAATTGTATTCTAGGTTGCTTTTGATTTATCTTAGCCATTTTAATTGCATAATTATTCCTGGATTTTTCGGTTTATTTCGTAAAGGATTTTAGTCGTTATGTGTCATTGTTTCAACATGTTGAGATTATCATTGCTCGGTTAATTCTACTGCTTTTCCTAAAGCTAATAGAAATTCAAGGAAACAGTTAAAAGAGAACAATTTGTTTGTGTAACAGAAATCATTTATCACTAAACCAGAAAATCCTGTTTTAGTGTAGGTAATAATTAATGAGATAAAGTTTGTGTGTTGTTTAGAAACAGCACTAAATGCCTAATAATATCTAGTGCAGAACACGAAGTTGAATACTGACCATTATTCAAATAGGGATAACCATAGAGATTATTGTAGCCAAACGTGGAGCTGGCTCCCGCACCCGCTCCCGCGCTCGCGCCAACTCCCGCTCCTGCGCTCGCTCCCGCTCCCGCTCCTGCTCCCGCTACCAATGCAAACGGTACAAATCACACTTAGTATCACCGTTGGCTCATTAGTAGTATATCTGCCTTGAGAGCTGTAGGGCGTAGGTTCGATTCCCACTCAGGGCAAACATTTTGTTAATAAACAAATGTTTGTTCTGTGTCTGGATGTTCTGTATGTATGATAAGTATGTATTTACAACAAAAAAAAAATGTATTCTATCAGTCATCTGACTTCCATCACACAAGCTCTGCTTAGTTTGGGACTAGATGACGCTGTGTGGAATGCCTAGGTTCCCTAGGAAATTAAACAAATATTGTTTTTTGAATATATTTGTACAGAACATTAAAATTAAAATGTTATTTGAGTTTTGACCGATTTCTATACGTAAGACACGTTCTCTGTACATATTTAACACCGCGATAACTATGCCGTTTGGGAGCTGATTTTCGCACTTCCTTTTCATTAAGGACATAGTAAGTAAATAAGTGAATGCTGAGTGGCTAGTCCCAATGTCAGCTTTTGTATTTTAAGGTGGCTAAGGCATCTAAGATCATATAATACCTATAACAATAATATTACTACTACTGCTACGAAAAAAGTAATTGTACGTAGGTATCGATATTTCAATAATAACCAGTCCACAATAGTGCATGCCACTCACAGCCACACGGTCACACAAACGAATGAAGAAGAAGAGGATAGAAATACTATTGTCGTCTCTAAAGATTTTATGTATGGGCTTGCATGTACTATTATTTAAATGAGTGGTCTTCACTTGATTAAAAAAAAAAATAATTTACTGTTTCAGCTATATCACTTCGATTTGTCAATGTTCTGCCATTATATATTATTTGCCTAATTAATATCAACGTCGGAAGGCTTATTAAACATATTTTGAATAATTGTATTCTAGTTTGCTTTTGATTTATCTTAGCCATTTTATTTGCATTATTATTCCTAGATTTTTGGGTTAATTTCGTAATGGATTTTAATCGCTATGTATAATTGTTTCAACATGTTGAGATTATCATTGCTCGGTTAATTCTACTGCTTTTCCTAAAGCTAATAGAAATTAAAGAAAACAGTTAAAAGAGAACAATTTGTTTGTGTCACAGGACACGCTAACCACAAATCCAGAAAATCTTGTTTTAGAGTAGGTAATAATTAATGAGATAAAGTTTGTGTGTTGTTAAGAAACAGCACTAAATGCCTAATCCTATCTATTGTAGAACACGAAGTTGAATACTGACCATTATTCAAATAGGGATAACCATAGAGATTATTGTAGCCAAACGTGGAGCTGGCTCCCGCACCCGCTCCCGCGCTCGCGCCAACTCCCGCTCCTGCGCTCGCTCCCGCTCCCGCTCCCGCTCCTGCTCCCGCTACCAATGCAAACAGTACAAATCACACTTAGTATCACCGTTGGCTCATTAGTAGTATATCTGCCTTGAGAGCTGTAGGGCGTAGGTTCGATTCCCACTCAGGGCAAACATTTTGTTAATAAACAAATGTTTGTTCTGTGTCTGGATGTTCTGTATGTATGATAAGTATGTATTTACAACAAAAAAAAATGTATTCTATCAGTCATCTGACTTCCATCACACAAGCTCTGCTTAGTTTGGGACTAGATGACGCTGTGTGGAATGCCTAGGTTCCCTAGGAAATTAAACAAATATTATTTTTTGAATATATTTGTACAGAACATTAAAATTAAAATGTTATTTGAGTTTTGACCGATTTCTATACGTAAGACACGTTCTCTGTACGTATTTATCACCGCGATAACTATGCCGTTTGGGAGCTGATTTTCGCACTTCCTTTTCATTAAGGACATAGTAAGTAAATAAGTGAATGCTGAGTGGCTAGTCCCAATGTCAGCTTTTGTATTTTAAGGTGGCTAAGGCATCTAAGATCATATAATACCTATAACAATAATATTACTACTACTGCTACGAAAAAAGTAATTGTACGTAGGTATCGATATTTCAATAATAACCAGTCCACAATAGTGCATGCCACTCACAGCCACACGGTCACACAAACGAATGAAGAAGAAGAGGATAGAAATACTATTGTCGTCTCTAAAGATTTTATGTATGGGCTTGCATGTACTATTATTTAAATGAGTGGTCTTCACTTGATTTAAAAAAAAAAAAATTTACTGTTTCAGCTATATCACTTCGATTTGTCAATGTTCTGCCATTATATATTATTTGCCTAATTAATATCAACGTCGGAAGGCTTATTAAACATATTTTGAATAATTGTATTCTAGTTTGCTTTTGATTTATCTTAGCCATTTTATTTGCATTATTATTCCTAGATTTTTGGGTTAATTTCGTAATGGATTTTAATCGCTATGTATAATTGTTTCAACATGTTGAGATTATCATTGCTCGGTTAATTCTACTGCTTTTCCTAAAGCTAATAGAAATTAAAGAAAACAGTTAAAAGAGAACAATTTGTTTGTGTCACAGGACACGCTAACCACAAATCCAGAAAATCTTGTTTTAGAGTAGGTAATAATTAATGAGATAAAGTTTGTGTGTTGTTAAGAAACAGCACTAAATGCCTAATCCTATCTATTGTAGAACACGAAGTTGAATACTGACCATTATTCAAATAGGGATAACCATAGAGATTATTGTAGCCAAACGTGGAGCTGGCTCCCGCACCCGCTCCCGCGCTCGCGCCAACTCCCGCTCCTGCGCTCGCTCCCGCTCCCGCTCCCGCTCCTGCTCCCGCTACCAATGCAAACAGTACAAATCACACTTAGTATCACCGTTGGCTCATTAGTAGTATATCTGCCTTGAGAGCTGTAGGGCGTAGGTTCGATTCCCACTCAGGGCAAACATTTTGTTAATAAACAAATGTTTGTTCTGTGTCTGGATGTTCTGTATGTATGATAAGTATGTATTTACAACAAAAAAAAATGTATTCTATCAGTCATCTGACTTCCATCACACAAGCTCTGCTTAGTTTGGGACTAGATGACGCTGTGTGGAATGCCTAGGTTCCCTAGGAAATTAAACAAATATTATTTTTTGAATATATTTGTACAGAACATTAAAATTAAAATGTTATTTGAGTTTTGACCGATTTCTATACGTAAGACACGTTCTCTGTACGTATTTATCACCGCGATAACTATGCCGTTTGGGAGCTGATTTTCGCACTTCCTTTTCATTAAGGACATAGTAAGTAAATAAGTGAATGCTGAGTGGCTAGTCCCAATGTCAGCTTTTGTATTTTAAGGTGGCTAAGGCATCTAAGATCATATAATACCTATAACAATAATATTACTACTACTGCTACGAAAAAAGTAATTGTACGTAGGTATCGATATTTCAATAATAACCAGTCCACAATAGTGCATGCCACTCACAGCCACACGGTCACACAAACGAATGAAGAAGAAGAGGATAGAAATACTATTGTCGTCTCTAAAGATTTTATGTATGGGCTTGCATGTACTATTATTTAAATGAGTGGTCTTCACTTGATTTAAAAAAAAAAAAATTTACTGTTTCAGCTATATCACTTCGATTTGTCAATGTTCTGCCATTATATATTATTTGCCTAATTAATATCAACGTCGGAAGGCTTATTAAACATATTTTGAATAATTGTATTCTAGTTTGCTTTTGATTTATCTTAGCCATTTTATTTGCATTATTATTCCTAGATTTTTGGGTTAATTTCGTAATGGATTTTAATCGCTATGTATAATTGTTTCAACATGTTGAGATTATCATTGCTCGGTTAATTCTACTGCTTTTCCTAAAGCTAATAGAAATTAAAGAAAACAGTTAAAAGAGAACAATTTGTTTGTGTCACAGGACACGCTAACCACAAATCCAGAAAATCTTGTTTTAGAGTAGGTAATAATTAATGAGATAAAGTTTGTGTGTTGTTAAGAAACAGCACTAAATGCCTAATCCTATCTATTGTAGAACACGAAGTTGAATACTGACCATTATTCAAATAGGGATAACCATAGAGATTATTGTAGCCAAACGTGGAGCTGGCTCCCGCACCCGCTCCCGCGCTCGCGCCAACTCCCGCTCCTGCGCTCGCTCCCGCTCCCGCTCCCGCTCCTGCTCCCGCTACCAATGCAAACAGTACAAATCACACTTAGTATCACCGTTGGCTCATTAGTAGTATATCTGCCTTAAGAGCTGTAGGGCGTAGGTACGATTCCCACTCAGGGCAAACATTTTGTGAATAAACAAATGTTTGTTCTGTGTCTGGATGTTCTGTATGTATTATAATTATGTGTTTACAACAACAAAAAAATGTATTCTCTCAGTTATCTGACTTCCATCACACAAGCTCTGCTTAGTTTGGGACTGGATGACGCTGTGTGAAATGCCTAGGTTCCCTAGGAAATTAAACAAATATTGTTTTTTGAATATATTTGTACAGAACATTAAAATTAAAATGTTATTTGAGTTTTGACCGATTTCTATACGTAAGACACGTTCTCTGTACGTATTTATCACCACGATAACTATGCCGTTTGGGAGCTGATTTTCGCCCTTCCTTTTCATTAAGGACATAGTAAGTAAATTAGTGGCTGCTGAGTGGCTAGTCCCAATGTCAGCTTTTGTATTTTAAGGTGGCTAAGGCATCTAAGATCATATAATACCTATAACAATAATATTACTACTACTGCTACGAAAAAAGTAATTGTACGTAGGTATCGATATTTCAATAATAACCAGTCCACAATAGTGCATGCCACTCACAGCCACACGGTCACACAAACGAATGAAGAAGAAGAGGATAGAAATACTATTGTCGTCTCTAAAGATTTTATGTATGGGCTTGCATGTACTATTATTTAAATGAGTGGTCTTCACTTGATTTAAAAAAAAAAAATTTACTGTTTCAGCTATATCACTTCGATTTGTCAATGTTCTGCCATTATATATTATTTGCCTAATTAATATCAACGTCGGAAGGCTTATTAAACATATTTTGAATAATTGTATTCTAGTTTGCTTTTGATTTATCTTAGCCATTTTATTTGCATTATTATTCCTAGATTTTTGGGTTAATTTCGTAATGGATTTTAATCGCTATGTATAATTGTTTCAACATGTTGAGATTATCATTGCTCGGTTAATTCTACTGCTTTTCCTAAAGCTAATAGAAATTAAAGAAAACAGTTAAAAGAGAACAATTTGTTTGTGTCACAGGACACGCTAACCACAAATCCAGAAAATCTTGTTTTAGAGTAGGTAATAATTAATGAGATAAAGTTTGTGTGTTGTTAAGAAACAGCACTAAATGCCTAATCCTATCTATTGTAGAACACGAAGTTGAATACTGACCATTATTCAAATAGGGATAACCATAGAGATTATTGTAGCCAAACGTGGAGCTGGCTCCCGCACCCGCTCCCGCGCTCGCGCCATCTCCCGCTCCTGCGCTCGCTCCCGCTCCCGCTCCCGCTCCTGCTCCCGCTACCAATGCAAACAGTACAAATCACACTTAGTATCACCGTTGGCTCATTAGTAGTATATCTGCCTTAAGAGCTGTAGGGCGTAGGTACGATTCCCACTCAGGGCAAACATTTTGTGAATAAACAAATGTTTGTTCTGTGTCTGGATGTTCTGTATGTATTATAATTATGTGTTTACAACAACAAAAAAATGTATTCTCTCAGTTATCTGACTTCCATCACACAAGCTCTGCTTAGTTTGGGACTGGATGACGCTGTGTGAAATGCCTAGGTTCCCTAGGAAATTAAACAAATATTGTTTTTTGAATATATTTGTACAGAACATTAAAATTAAAATGTTATTTGAGTTTTGACCGATTTCTATACGTAAGACACGTTCTCTGTACGTATTTATCACCACGATAACTATGCCGTTTGGGAGCTGATTTTCGCCCTTCCTTTTCATTAAGGACATAGTAAGTAAATTAGTGGCTGCTGAGTGGCTAGTCCCAATGTCAGCTTTTGTATTTTAAGGTGGCTAAGGCATCTAAGATCATATAATACCTATAACAATAATATTACTACTACTGCTACGAAAAAAGTAATTGTACGTAGGTATCGATATTTCAATAATAACCAGTCCACAATAGTGCATGCCACTCACAGCCACACGGTCACACAAACGAATGAAGAAGAAGAGGATAGAAATACTATTGTCGTCTCTAAAGATTTTAAGTATGGGCTTGCATGTACTATTATTTAAATGAGTGGTCTTCACTTGATTTAAAATAAAAATAATTTACTGTTTCAGCTATATCACTTGGATTTGTCAATGTTCTGCCATTATATATTATTTGCCTAATTAATATCAACGTCGGAAGGCTTATTAAACATATTTTTAATAATTGTATTCTAGGTTGCTTTTGATTTATCTTAGCCATTTGAACAAATCAAGATTCCTAAGGGTGGGTCTGCTGGGATTAAGTAAAACAAGCAGTTACTCGCTTCCCAGCTGATGTTAATTTATTTAGAGAAATCCCAAACAAGGTGTGCAAATCGCGGAGAATCTTGACACCGCGATGCAGGATTCCGACAAATGCGACGCTAGCGCATCTAGCGTGCACTCGATGAATTAATATTCTTAAAGTTTTATACATACATCGCCCACTAAGGGCAAAGTAGAGCTTTGTCCTTACACAAGTTTATAAAGCTTAATTTTACAATAAATACATGAACATGAAGACTACTTTAATACATTTTAATTTCACTTAGTGCAGTGGCAAATGAAGTTGTTAAATTTAATTTTCAATACTTTCTAGATCAATTTGAATACTAACATTTTTTAGAAACTAACAAACTCAACAGTAACGACTAAAATCTAAAACCATATTTTAGTATAACATAGCAACTTATCACTCATTAACAAGTTACTCCTTCGTTACTGGCAAAATACACAATTTGGATAAAGGTCTTTTCAACATACCATTTTTAGTTTTTAAAGTAACTACTCGCACAATATTATCGGCACCTGGATGGATAGCAATTATTCTACCATAGAGCCAACGACACGGCGGCAAATGGTCTTCCTTCACGACCACCACATCCCCAATGCTAGGCTGAGAAGTTTGAGTTGACCATTTGTACCTATGCATAAACTTTGTAATTTATTACGTTTTGGTAAGTACTGCCTATTCTTGACAATAACGATTTCTTCGTTGAAGTTGTCAGCTTGTCATTTTTGTATGCAACATTTCAATGCGTTGCTTAGTTCTGTTGTGGTTAAAAACCCTACTCGTTTTTCTGAGTGGTTTGTTTTCAGGTTGTGTATGAATCGCTTGCAGTACGCTACTACCCGGATCATTCTAATCAAAGAAGAAAATCTCTCCATCAGCGAGTCATCGACCGCGGTAGTGACATGGTGAGCCTTTATGTTTACTTCTTCTATTTTACAGTAAACTTCTTTTGGTTTTTTATAATCGATTGCTTCGTTTTGCAGAAACTGTGGTCCATTAAACCACATCGTGTTGGCTACTAGCTCAGATGGATTTTGACCTCTAGATGCTGCGTCTGCTGGATTGCATTTTGTAGAGATATGTGACCAGTGGTGAGAATCCAGATTTGTTATAATCTCTGACACACGATTTGCTACGAATACTTTCCAGCGACTCGGGTGGCTATTTAACCATGCGAGAACTACCGTAGAATCTGTCCAAGCGTGCAGGTGAGTCTTTTCAATTTTCATGACCGACGCTATATCCATTATTAAACGCGTCAATAGGACCGCACCGCACAGTTCCAGTCGTGGAATCGATATTTGTTTGACCGGGGCGACTTTTGTTTTTGCAGATATCAGCGAGACATGGATTTGACCCTGGGAATCGATGACGCGTGAATACACCACGGCAGCGTAAGCATCTTTGGAGGCGTCACTAAATCCATGCAGTTCGATGAAATCTCCTGCCCGAAGTCCAATCCAACGAGGTATAGACACATTGCTTAATAACTTTAGTTCCTTTTTATAAGTTTTCCATTCATTTAGTATATTTATTGGGACAGGTTCATCCCAATCCAAGCCTGCCGACCATAATTTTTGTATAATTATTTTTGAAATTATTATGCTTGGCCCTACCCATCCTAATGGGTCATAGAAACGACTAATATCTGAAATAATTGTTCTTTTTGTTGCAGGTTCCTGAATGTCCACCATGTCAACCTTGTAGCGGAATGAGTCTTCGTTGCGGTTCCAGGTAAGTCCAACTATCTTCATAACTTCATCGGTTTTTATTTTTAACCCTTCTTCGACTTCTTCTTTGTCCCTTTCCTTTCCTTTCTCACTATCCTTTAGTTCCTGAAGTAGTTCCTCACTGTTGCTTGTCCACTTCTGTAGACTGAATCCTCCCTCTGCTAAAAGCTCATTCATTTCCTTATATAACTTTACACCTTCTTCATGGGTTTGGACCCCTGTCATTAGATCATCTACATAAAAATGTTTTAGTGTTTTTTCAGATGCTGTTGGATATGCTGCGCTGTGATCCTGTGCCACCTGTTGGAGAGACTTCACAGCCAAGTACGGAGCAGATGCTGTGCCGAAGGTAACTCTGGTAAGTCTGTAATGTTTAACTTCGCGTGTTCTTTCATCTTTCCAGAGTATTCTTTGATAATCTGCGTCCTGAATTTTGACCTTCACTTGACGGTACATCTTTACAATGTCTGCTGCCATGCAGATCGGTGCTTCTCTCCATTGTGTGATGAGGTGTCTAAGATCCGGTTGTAAGGTAGGACCAACTAAAAGTTGATCGTTTAATGACAGATTGTTTTTTCCTTTGCAGGATGCATCGTAAACGACCCTTACCTTAGTGGTGTCTTTATCTTGCCTGACCACTGGATGATGAGGTAAGTACACTGCACTAGGACTATCGATCTCATCTTCCGGTACTTCCTCCATGTGACTCAGCGCCAGATACTCAGCCATTACGTCACTGTATTTTTGCTTTAATTTTATATCCTTATTTAGCCTTTGTTCTAATGACTTTAATCTTTTTTCAGCAATTTCTTTGGACCCTGTTACTTCAAGATTGCCGTCTCTAAATGAAAGACAAACAATGTATCTGCCATCCTCGTCCCTCCGAGTTGTTTCGGAAAAATGCTCTTCACAGCGTTTCTCATCTGCTGTAAACATCGCTTCACGGGGTTGTTGAATGTCCGATTCAAGCTCCCAAAATTTTCTGAGCATTTCGTTGTCATCATTTTGCGTTGTACAACAATGCATAACATTTACGATTGAAGAGGGCTCGGCCTTTGAGTTTGTGATCCCTGACAGGATCCATCCTAAACTAGTGGATTGTGCTATAGCTGTACCGAGAGGTCCTCTTTCTAGACCGTTTCTAATTATTTGACTATATACATCGGCTCCCAACAGAATGTCAATTTTATTGGGAATGTAATATTGAGGATCAGCAAGCGCTACGCTGATCTCTCCCCATTCGATTACCTCAACTCTTCTCGATGGCAGAAGAGATGTTATGCTGTTAAGCACGTAAGCCTTCACCGGAAATTTGATATTCGGATCAATCCGGGATTGAATTTCAATGGTGACCATTGCCTTGGACACAATATTTTTGTCTCCACCCAAGCCTGTCACTTGACTAGTGGCTGGTGATTTCCTTAAACCTAAGAACTGAACTGTAGATTCAGTGATAAATGATCCTTGTGAGCCCTGATCTACGAGAGAGCGCACAGGATACCGTTTACCGTTGTTAGCCATGGCCATAACAATTGCCGTGGCAAGTAAGATTTGCTGTTGGCCTTCTCCAGTGGCAAAACACGAGACCACATCTGAAGTTTCTTGTGCATTTGGAAATGCTGACAGAGCGGTAGCACTGTCTGACGAAATGGCAACTCGCCCACTGTTGTCGACCTCAGCTACGTTAGCACTTATACTTGACCCAGAACCCTTAGGGTGCAGCAGGGAATGATGATATCGTTTGCAAATTCTGCATTTTAAAGTTGTGCGGCAGTCTTTAGCGGAATGATTGCTACCCAAGCAGTTGAAACACGCTTTATTATCAAGAACAAACTTGCGTCGAGCATCAACCGATTCTTTATGAAAACCTTTACATTGACTTAATCTATGAGATTCAGTACAAAATGGACATGAAACAGTGTTTTCATTTGTGACATGAAGTGATTTGACTTTATTAGTTTGGCCTTTGTTACTTGTAGTTGGTTTTGTATCCAGAAACTCGATTGCGCGGAACCTCTGAGTCAAGAACTCTTTAAATTGATTGTATGTGGGTAGTTCATCTGACGAGATATTAGAGGTAACGTTGAACTCCCATTGGCGTCTCGTTTCAGGATCCAATTTCAATGACAAGATATATATGATTAGGATATCCCAACTCCTTACATCGATATTTAAATTGGAGAGGGTTGCCAAACAGTCGTTGGTAGTATCAACTAAATCTTTCAAACCGTTTGATGATTCTACTGTTAAAGTCTTTTGACTAAGCAACCGTTTCAATACCTGATGTGAAATATATTTTTTATTATTGAAACGTTCTTCCAAAAGTTTCCAACATCTGTCAAAGTTACTTTCTTGTATGGGAATATGTCTGAGAAGTTGTTCTGCTTCTCCCGTTAAATAACTTTTCAGATAGTGTAACTTTTGCACATTGTTTAGATTGTCACTCTGACATATTAATGATTGGAACAAGTCTCTGAAAGTACACCATTCAGAATACTGGCCTGAGAAATTTGGAACATTAACGCCCATTTTAGGTAATTTTACATATTGTGCCGATTTTGTTTGGTTAACATTGCTAGTAGATGAATTATTATCTCTTTTATTTTGTTGACTAAATTTAGACAACATTGTTTTCAAATCACATTTATATTCGCTGAACATATCTTCACACTTATCATACATATCGGATTTCACATATTCAGACACATTTATTTGAGGACTGTAGTTTCGCATTAAATCTTTGTGACCAGACAAGAATTCAAACCAAAGCTGATCAACTGATTCTAATCTTCCTTCTACATACTCTTTTGTTAACCTTTCTCTTGGAGATTTTCTAAAATTTACTTTGGCCTTATTTATACGAGCGTATAAATCATTTTGAAAATTAATTATTGATTCCATTTTAATGTAGTATTTATTAGTTCAGAAAGATGGTTAATTAATGCAAAATTAATTTGGTGAAGTTAAATTTATTTTCTAAGTTAATGTTCAGAAATGCCAAAGTTACAAATTATTCTAAGTCGATGTGAAAACAGCAAATTTTTCTAAGTGTTAGACAAGTTGTGAAATTTTTACAAGTCGATGGTATAATAATGCAAAATATTCTAAGTGTTTGGAACCTTGTCACAGTGAATTCTGACAGAAATTGGCCGTGGGTTCCCCGTACCTTCGTTTTTTGTAAAACTATTCTAAGTCTAAACTAGCATGCACACAAATATTACAAGTTGAAAGTTCTTACAAATATTATCAAAGTTAAATTTATTTTGAAAGTTCCCAAATTTTAATTATTCAAATTTCACTAATTTCTTCTATCTTCGGCTAAGCCATCAATTTAATTATGTCAAAAGTACTCACAGTTTCACTTCACTTATCCGTTTTACTGGTGATGATGATGATTATTCCGCTTCACTCTTCGCACATTTCCTTCACGTGACGGGACTCGAACTTCTCCCTGCTCCGTCTGCGTGACCGACTTCGTTGGGTCTCAACTCCGCCGTGATGATGAATGACGTCACCTGACGTCACTTCCGTTTCGTAGTATGATGACGTATCGTCGCACTTGCTGAATCACTGGGCGTGGTAAGTGCAGAGGGACGCCCCCGCACCTGGTATGCGGACACTCCGTGCAATGACCACGTGGCCACAAGCTTGGCGATGTTGCGATAGCAATCCGCTATCCGCCAGCTACTACTACCTCCTGGATCTTACTAAACGATCCGGCTCCGAAGGACCATGAACAAATCAAGACTCCTAAGGGTGGGTCTGCTGGGATTAAGTAAAACAAGCAGTTACTCGCTTCCCAGCTGATGTTAATTTATTTAGAGAAATGCCAAACAAGGCGTGCAAATCGCGGAGAATCTTGACACCGCGATGCAGGATTCCGACAAATGCGACGCTAGCGCATCTAGCGTGCACTCGATGAATTAATATTCTTAAAGTTTTATACACCATTTTAATTGCATAATTATTCCTGGATTTTTCGGTTTATTTCGTAGTGGATTTTAATCGTTATGTATAATTGTTTCAACATGTTGAGATTATCATTGCTCGGTTATTTCTACTGCTTTTCCTAAAGCTAATAGAAATTAAAGGAAACAGTTAAAAGAGAACAATTTGTTTGTGTCACAGAAATCATTTATCACTAAACCAGAAAATCCTGTTTTAGTGTAGGTAATAATTAATGAGATAAAGTGTGTGTGTTGTTAAGAAACAGCATTAAATGCCTAATACTATCTAGTGCAGAACGCGAAGTTGAATACTGACCGTTATTTAAATATCTATTGTAATAACCATACAAGGTATTGTAGTCAAACGTGGAGGTAGCTCTCGCTCCCGCGCCCGCGCTTGCGCTCGCGCCTGCGCCCGCGCCTGCGCCCGCGCCTGCGCCCGCGCCTGCGCCCGCACCTGCGTCCGCGCCCACGCCAACTCTCGCTCCTGCTCCCACACCCGCTCCCAGGCCCGCGCCTGCGCCTGCTCCCACGCCAACTCCTGCTCTCGCTCCTGCAACCGCTCCCGCGCCCGCGCCCGCACCCGCTGCCGCTCCTGCTCCCACGCCAACTCCCGCTCCCGCTCCTGCTCCTGCTCCCGCTCCTGCTCCCGCTACCAATGCAAACAGTACATATCACACTTAGTATCACCGTTAGCTCATTAGTAGTATATCTGCCTTGAGAGCTGTAGGGCGTAGGTTCGATTCCCACTCAGGGCAAACATTTTTTAAATAAACAAATGTTTGTTCTGTGTCTGGTCTGTTAAAAAAATATGTAGGTATTCTATAAGTTATCTGACTTCCATCACACAAGCTCTGCTTAGTTGGGGACCAGATAGTACTGTGTGTATAGTATAATAGATTTGTCAATGTTCTACCATTATATATTATTTGCTCAATTAATATCAACGTCGGAAGGCTCATTAAACATATTTTTAATAATATAATTGTATTCTGGGTTGCGTTTGATTTATCTTAGCCATTTTAATTGCATAATTATTCCTGGATTTTTCGGTTTATTTCGTAATGGATTTTAATCGTTATGTATAATTGTTTCAATATGTCGAGATTATCGTTGCTCGGTTAATTCTAATGCTTTTCCTAAAGCTATCAGAAATTAAAGGAAACCGTTAAAAGAGAACAATTTGTTTGTGTCACAGGACACGCTAACCACAAATCCAGAAAATCTTGTTTTAGAGTAGGTAATAATTAATGAGATAAAGTTTGTGTGTTGTTAAGAAACAGCACTAAATGCCTAATACTATCTATTGTAGAACACGAAGTTGAATACTGACCGTTATTTAAATATGTTGTGAGAAAATCAACGAAGGCATTGTAGTTAAACGTGGAGTCGGCTCCCGCTCCCGCTCCTGCTCCCGCTACCAATGCACACAGTACAAATCACACTTAATTTATAATTATCACAATCATTATTATGTAATAGGAGACAGTTTGCGTTAATAATACTAATATAGGTGTTTTTATAAAACAGTGTATAAGTAAAAGTATTCTATCAGTTATCTGGTTCCTCTTGAACAAGACGTGCTTAGTTTGGGACTGGATGACGCTGTGTGAAATGCCTAGGTAATATGTTCCCTAGGAAATTAAACAAATAATCTTTTTTAACATAATTGTACAGAACATTAAAGTTTAAATGTTATTTGAGTTTTGACGGATTTCTATACGTAAGACACGTTCTCTATACGTATTTATCACCACGATAACTATGCCATTTGTGAGCTGATTTCCGTCCTTCCTTTTCATTAAGGACATAGTATGTAAATTAATGGATGCTGAGTGGCTAGCCCTAATGTCATCTTTTGTATTTAAAGGTGGCTAAGGCATCTAAGATCATATAATAATTGTCACAAACATAACTATGACAATATTATTACTGCTACTGCTACGGGAAAAGTCATTTCACGTAGGTATCGATATTTTAATGTTAACCAGTCCACAATAGTGCATAGTTGTAAATGCCACTCACAGCCACACGGTCACACAAACGAATGAAGAAGAAGAGGATAGAAATGCTTTGGTCGTCTCTAAAGATTTTAAGTATGGGCTTGCATGTACTATTATATAAATGAGTGGTCTTCACTTGATTTAAAATAAAAACCATTAACAGTTTCAGCTATATCACTTGGATTTGTCAATGTACTTCCATTAGGTATATGTTATTTGCATAATTAATATTAACGTTGGAAGTGTTATTAAACATATTTTTAATAATTGTATTCTAGGTTGCTTTTGATTTATCTTAGCCATTTTAATTGCATAATTATTCCTGGATTTTTGGGTTTATTTCGTAATGGATTTTAATCGTTATGTATAATTGTTTCAACATGTTGAGATTATCATTGCTCGGTTATTTCTACTGCTTTTCCTAAAGCTAATAGAAATTAAAAGAAACAGTTAAAAGAGAACAATTTGTTTGTGTGACAGGACACGGTGACCACAGAAAATCCAGAAAATCTTATTTTAGTGTAGGTAATAATTAATGAGATAAAGTTTGTGTGTTGTTAAGAAACAGCACTAAATGCCTAATACTATCTATTGTAGAACACGAAGTTGAATACTGACCGTTATTTAAATATGTTGTGAGAAAATCAACGAAGGCATTGTAGTTAAACGTGGAGTCGGCTCCCGCTCCCGCTCCTG
This sequence comes from Biston betularia, assembly GCA_905404145.2. Lineage (NCBI taxonomy): Eukaryota > Metazoa > Arthropoda > Insecta > Lepidoptera > Geometridae > Biston > Biston betularia. The sequence continues at coordinate 2,481,655 of FR989892.1, read as the reverse complement.
CTCCCGCTACCAATGCACACAGTACAAATCACACTTAGTTATAATTATCATAATCATAATTATGTAATAATAATAATAATTTATTTCAGATTACTAGGACCCATAATTATTTAACTAAATACAAAAATACAAAAAAATTCAATCAGTAAAAAGTACATTAATTTAAAAATAATAATTGTTAATAAATAAAATTCAAAATAAAAATATAAAATCAAACTTATTTGGGACTGGATGACGCTGTGTGAAATGCCTTGGTAATATGTTCCCTAGGAAATTAAAAAAATAATATTTTTTTAATATAATTGTACAGAACATTAAAGTTAAAATGTTATTTGAGTTTTGACGGATTTCTATACGTAAGACACGTTCTCTATACGCATTTATCACCACGATAACTATGCCGTTTGTGAGCTGATTTCCGTCCTTCCTTTTCATTAAGGACATAATAGTAAATTAGTGGATGCTGAGTGGCTAGCTCTTATGTCATCTTTTGTATTTTAAGGTGGCTAAGGCATCTAAGATCATATAATAACTGTCACAAACATAACTATGACAATATTATTACTGCTACTGCTACGAGAAAATTCATTTCACGTAGGTATCGATATTTTAATGTTAACCAGTCTACAATAGTGCGTAGTTGTAAATGCCACTCACAGCCACACGGTCACACAAACGAATGAAGAAGAAGAGGATAGAAATACTTTTGTCGTCTCTTAAGATTTCAAGTATGGGCTTGCATGTACTATTATTTAAATGAGTGGTCTTCACTTGATTCAAAATAAAAATCATTAACAGTTTCAGCTATATCACTTGGATTTGTCAATGTACTGCCATTAGGTATATGTTATTTGCTTAATTAATATTAACGTTGGAAGTCTTATTAAACATATTTTTAATAATTGTATTCTATCTTGATTTATCTTAAATCCAGGAATAATTATGCAATTAAAATAATTGCATAATTATTCCTGGATTTTTCGGTTTATTTCGTAATGGATTTTAATCGTTATGTATAATTGTTCCAACATGTTGAGATTATCATTGCTCGGTTAATTCTACTGCTTTTCCTAAAGCTAATAGAAATTAAAAGAAACAGTTAAAAGAAAACAATTTGTTTGTGTCACAGGACACACTGATCACTAAACCAGAAAACCCTGTTTTCGTGTAGGTAATAATTAATGAGATAAAGTTTGTGTGTTGTTAAGAAACAGCACTAAATGCCTAATAATATCTAGTGCAGAACACGAAGTTGAATACTGACCATTATTAAAATATGTATTGAGAAAATCATTGATGACATTGTTGTTAAACGCGAAGTCGGCTCCCGCTCCCGCACCTGCTCCCGCTCCCGCTCCCGCTGCTACTCCCGCGCTTGCTCCGGCTCCCACGCCCGCACCCGCTCCCGCGCCCACGCCCGCACCCGCTCCCGCGCCCGCGCCCGCGCCCGCTGCCGCTCCCGCTCCCACGCCAACTCCCACTCCCACGCCAACTCCCGCTCCCGCTCCTGCGCTCGCTCCCGCTCCTGCGCTCGCTCCCGCTCCTGCGCCCGCGCTTGCTCCGGCTCCCACGCCCGCACCCGCTCCCGCGCCCGCGCCCGCGCCCGCGCCCGCTGCCGCTCCTGCTCCCACGCCAACTTCCGCTTCCACGCCAACTCCCGCTCCCGCTCCTGTGCTCGCTCCCGCTCCTGCGCTCGCTTCCGCTCCTGCGCTCGCTCCCGCTCCTGCTACCGCTGCCAATGCAAACAGTACAAATCACACTTAGTATCACCGTTGGCTCATTAGTAGGTAGTATATCTGCCTTGAGAGCTGTAGGGCATTGGTTCGATTCCCACTCAGGGCAAACATTTTGTGAATAAACAAATGTTTGTTCTGTGTCTGGGTGTTCTGTATGTATTATAAGTATGTATTTACAACAAAAAAATATATGTATTCTATCAGTTATCTGACTTCCATCACACAAGCTCTGCTTAGTTTGGGGCCAGATGGCGCTGTGTGTATAGTCCTACGATATTCATTATTATTATTTATTTATTTATTAACTATCACAATCATAATTATGTAATAGGAAACAGTTGGCGCTAATAAAATACTGATATAGATGTTTTTGTAAAACAGTGTATAAGTAAAAGTATTCTATCAGTTATCTGGTTTCTCTTGAACAAGACGTGCTTAGTAGACGTAGACCTTATTCTATGACTTTGACGATTATTTAAAACTAAGAAATTATTGAATTACTAGTAAGTAATTATAATATTTTTGTTTTTTATGGACATTTAATTATATTGACATAATTATTTTATATGTGACATATTACTTTATTGACATGTTCATTGTTTTGACATATGTAATGATTTTTGATAATAGTTTTTTAAATATGAATGGAAAAATGACCTGTAACTTTGGTGTTATGAATAAATGATTTGTATTTGTATTTGTTTGGGACTGGATGACGCTGTGTGAAATGCCTAGGTACCCTAGGAAATTAAACAAATATTATTTTTTGAATATATTTGTACAGAACATTAAAATTAAAATGTTATTTGAGTTTTGACGGATTTCTATACGTAAGACACGTTCTCTGTACGTATTTGGGGCGTTCTACTTTTCTACCGACAATGACGTGTCTCCTCAGGAAAAAAAAATCTGTATCCGTCCTAAATTGCAGTTTCTCAAATTTTATTGTCACAAGATTTTTTGGACCATATAGTCATTATAATAACACTAAAATCCCGTTTTTATTGTTTTTGCTTTTTACAAAATTATTGTGACATAGTATTCGAAACGTGTGACAGAGGTGTTTTACATACAAATAAAGCGTGTCCCTTTACGCTGCCTAATGTTACAAAATGATGTCGCTTAAAAAAATCATATAGGACCCTATAATATAAAATTATTTATTGAAATGCTGAAATATTGTCTTTAGATTAATAAAAATATAATAAACGTAAAGGTTCATACTATTAAGCAAAAAAATATTTTATCCTTGGGTACGGCTGCATATGTTTTTTCTTGCTATCTTCCGTCACGCATTTCGCAAAACAAAAAACACGCCTTAGCTGTTTGATCTTCAACACTAAACAACAGCACGGTTTCCTTCTCCTCTCGGCTTTAAGCCTTGAGACCCCACCCTGGAGCGAGCCGAGTTAGGCGCCCGCTGGTAGTGAACTAGAGGTGCGTGTGTTTATTCGGCGACCGCTCTGTCACGTAAGTTACTACTTTAAAATATTATTGTAATTCCCATTTATTTACGTAATATTATTATTTCCCAGTATATCTGTCATATTTACTCACTTTTACGAACAATTTGTAATTTTATGAACGTTGAAATCCTCGAACACTGTTATTTTACACCTCTGTCACGAGGCACCTCTGTCACAAAATAGCTGTGACGGGAGTAGTATAGCTCGTGACGGAGTGGTATTTTTTGTCAGAAACTTTGCCGTAATTGATTTTCACAATAGTTAATTGATATCTTTTGTATTCTATATATTACATTATCAATTATTTTATTCATTTAAGGTATTATCATCAGGGTAATTAAATAATAGCGTTATCTGCGACGGAAAAGCAGTGACGTTGTCGTGAAAAAAGGAAACAGGACCCTGAAAAAGTCGTAGAAGTGAAATGATAAGACTTAGAAAGATACCATGCTTGCAAAAAGCTAGTCAAAGATCTGACACCAAGAGTACACAGACAAATGAAAATAAAATGGCAAGTTAGAAACAAAAAGAGAACAACAGAAAGCTTTGCAGAACGTTCTAATGAATACTCGACTTCCACACCTGTTCCTTCAAACCCCAGGTTACTCCTTTAATTCCTAGATCTCGTTCACTAACTCCAACCTCATCCGCTGCTAGAGCAAGGGGAAGAGAAAGAGTTAGCCGAGACAGATCGAAAATTTATAGGCAAAATATGAAACTTCAAGGCCATGTAAAATTAATTATAGAAAAATACGAAAATACAAGGAAAGACTTCATCGCCAAAAAAATTAAAGAAGACAGCTTATTACATAATATACCCAAACCAAAAAATTAAGATAAATTTAAAAGCGCCGAATAAAGAAGAAAAAAGAAAATACATATAGTATTTTGACAAATGCCATTAAGGAACATTACAAAAACATTAAAAACAAAAACAAAATGAAACACTGCTCCAAAACAATCCTATCCTTTCCTACAAGACACAACAATTAACCGTTCGGGACTAAAACTTCAACTGTTTCAAGAGACTTTGGTAATAAAAAAATGCTGCACAACAAATATTATTTGCTAGCTTTATTTTTATTAAGTTGCTCTTTATAAAAGTAAAGCTAGGTAGGTAGTTAAGCCCAACCTCAGATTAAAAAGAACCATTGGCTGATATAAATAAACAACATAATAATTAGAGCTCCTACAAAGAGATTTTATGAGACTGTTGTATAACATTGTATCATCTTCATCTTCTGAAGTAGTATTACTACTTCAGAAGATGATCAGCCTCTTCAGCCTCTCGTTAATCAGAAAAAACCTGTGCACATAAAACCAGGTGCTTCATGTGACCTATCTGGAGACCCATTATTAATAAAAAATGGTATTATGTCAGTAAAAGTACCCAGTAGAAACTAAGTGGAGTACACCTACTTAGGAGTTGAAAAAAGTTGTGTGGATGCAGATGGAGATGTTCAGGTGATATTTTATAAAACTGTTGTTGACACTGACAAAATATTTAAATTAGTAAAATCAGATGTATCAGATGTGATGTTTGAAAACTTGATAAAAATGATTACGGTTAAAAGAGGAAGGCGTGTTATAGAAGTATTTGAAAAGTCGAATAAGAGAAAAGAAAAGATTAGTCTGATTTTACGTGCACCAAATAATGATTATACCAAGAAATAATATCTTATGTAGCATTGTAAGAGAAGCCTTATGTTTTGTTATCCTTTTTAAAAACTTTCAAAACCTTAAAGGATTAAGTTTAAATGTTGGCCTATTAATATCTACCATTCTGTCATACTCTAGCACAATTTTGTCCCCCTTGTAATTAAGCATTAAAGCAGCATATGTTCAGTTTATTGAAAACATATACACTAAAATAACGTATTATATTATTATATATTGACCATAAAAGGTAGTAACAGAATTTCAGCTATGTTTATTTCAATTATTTGCAAAATATTTCAAAGTTTGTTGTCTTAATGAGCAAAAATGTGACAGAGTGGTATTAAATGTCATTTTTTATATTATATTTGTAACAAGAATTGGGATAAATCGTGTTCGATAATAATAAATGCTTGTATTCTAGTTATGCCAAGTTAAAAAAACTGTAAATTTGATTTGACATAATAATTAATAAATATATTAGTTTGTGACAGAGGTGTTTATTTTTTCCAACTATTCCGATAAAACTTAAAATAAATAAAAAGTAAATAACAAAACTTCGATGCACTATACATATCTGAAATCTTCGATAACTGGACAATAATGTAAAAATACATTTTTTTGAAGAATTACACTTTTATTTTTTTTTGAAATCTAAAAATTTATCACTCAGATTGTCGGTAGAAAAGTAGAACGCCCCATTTATCACCACGATAACTATGCCGTTTGGGAGCTGATTTCCGCCCTTCCTTTTCATTAAGGAAATAGTAAGTAAATTAGTGAATGCTGAGTGGCTTGCCCTAATGTCAGCTTTTGTATTTTAAGGTGGCTAAGGCATCTAAGATCGTACATAATAACTGTCACAAACATACCTAGAACAATAATATTATTGCTACTGCTACGAAAAAGTAATTGTATATACGTAGGTACCTATATCTTAAAGTTGTAGTAAATGCAACTCACAGCCACACGGTCGGAAACACAAACGAATCAAGTTGAAAAGGTTAGAAATACTTTTGTCGTTTTTAAATAAATAAATATCGTAGGACATTACACACAGCGCCATCTGGCCCCAAACTAAGCAGGGGTTGTGTGATGGAAGTCAGATAACTGCAAGAATACATATATACTTTTTTTTTGTAAATTCATACTTATAATACATACAGAACACCTAGACACAGAACAAACATTTCTTGATATATGAAATGTTTGTCCTGAGCGGGAATCGAACCCACGTCCTTTAGCTCTCAAGGCAGATATGCTACCAATGAGCCAACAGGGCTGTCGAATAATGCGCAGATATAGCATTATTTCATAGTTCTTACAACACTCTCACGTTCATGTAGCATGCATTTTGTAGCGATGATATGCCGAAGGGTGTGGGTTCAAACCCCAACAATGAGCTCGAGCTTCCGGTGAAGGAAAACATCGTGAGGAAACCTTATCATGGTGGTAGGATACTTTCTAGTACTCGGCTGGCTAGCTACCACCCTCAAGTTGAAAATCTGCCGCCAAGCATCTAACGGTGTGTTCCGGCAGCCTCATTTCAGAGCCAGTTCCATTCCAGGCTAGGTGTGCTTTACCATCTTCGACCACGCCTTCACTTAACATCAGGTGAGCTGTGGTCAAAACACAAAAAATATGTATTGTTTGAATTTGCGATAACTTTCAGCTTCGAGTAGCGATGCAGATGTCGCTTTGCCTTTAACTCCAGCTCATTTTTTGGTCGGAGAATCCTTGGTTCTCGCCCCTGACCACGGTTACGAATAGTTGCCAATTAGTCCTTTAAATCGATGGCAACTTATCCAGCGAATGTTGGAACGCGTTTGGAAGCGCTGTACCTACTTAAGGTGCTTCGATTTCCATACAAATATTTTTTTCCCATTTATGGACAAATGGAGCATAATTTTACAGTGAAAACAGGTACTAGCATGTATTTTGGTCTTGATTTGCGGTAAATCACAATTGATTTGCTAATACAGTAGATATATTTATTTAATAAAACAGTAGAACTATACCGATCCAGAATCGGTATAGTACAAACATTAGTTTATGGTTCTGAAATTGGTTCACATTTGCTGCAACTTCAAGCTATTGTTCGAGCCAAAAGTCAAAACACAATTGTATGGGGAGAAAGGGACTCTCGACAAATGCAGTCTTATCAGCAATTATGTAAAAATAAATTAAGAGAAGTCCATTATCCACCAGAACTGTCAAAATGCTGTGATACTTCTGAGCATAGGCATATGCGAGCAGCTCACGTGATGGCGCGACTATAATAGAAGATTTGGTGTTTACACGGTAGACCGACGCAGGGACCTATTTATTATGACATGGTAGACTCTAGGCGGGTTTTTTAATCGAATCTAAAATAGTGCCAAAAAATGCGGAACAAATCAAAATTGACCTTTTTGCATCCAATCACAGTATTTAAATAGAAATTACAAAATATTTGTGAAAGTACTAAAAAATGGAATCTCAAATTGCAGGCTCCTTTGAATGTAGACGGTTTATCCGACCCACGTGACATAGCTACCAGGTTTAAAACTTTGTTAGAAATTGTACCTGCGCCTAGAGTTGGCTTGCAGCCAATGCTCGCATAATAAGCATACGAAGCGAGGAAAGTCACCTGAACACGACGGGATTAGTATTGAGCACTTGCAACATGCTGGTCCTCATTTGCCACATGTAGGTACTAGCAATGTTCTTCACTTTTTGTATCTGACACTCGTATTTACCGCAAGATGGTTTAAAAACGATAAGTGTGCTCATAGTCAAGAACAAAACGGGAGACCCATCCGATAAGAGTAACTGTAGGCTCATCTCGTTGGCTGCCACCGTGGCCAAGGTACTGGACAGTTTGCTTGATCGCATACTAAGCAGACACCTGAAACTACACGATGCCCAGTTCCGTTTCAGACCTGGGTTATCAACAGGGTCTGCCATCTGGTGCCTCAAGCATACTGTCCGTTATACACCGATCGGAAAACGCCAGTCTATGCCTCTTTTCTCAATCTTTCCAAAGTTCTTAAGTTTAGGCTTCCATGACTGTAGGTGCTATAATTTAAATGAATGGTCCACTTAATCATTAACAGTTTCAGGTACCTACATCACTTGGATTTGCCGATGTTCTACCATTATATCTTATAATGAATGTATATGAATTCCAAGTCACTTGAATACACAAGCGAAGCCACGAGTAGAAGCTAGATATAAATAAGTGCAGACCTCTGTATCCATGACGAGTAAATGCAGTTACAGTTTTAACGAACCTGAGTTATATGTGTACGACTGTACGTAATAGAAAGCTGTTTGTGTTAACATTATAATTAATGAGTACAGACCTGCGGCTTGTCCGTAAGAACTTACTGTTCACAAAGTAAATATCACACTTAAACGTAGTAAAAAGCAATCTGTGCTAAGTGTTAACATTATAATTAATGAGTACAGACCTGCGGCTTGTCCGTAAGAACTTGCTGTTCCACTTCCTGATGATAATAAAAAATACACAAATTAAATATCACACTTAAACGTAGTAAAAAGCAATCTGTGCTAAGTGTTAACATTATAATTAATGAGTACAGACCTGCGGCTTGTCCGTAAGAACTTGCTGTTCCACTTCCTGATGATAATAAAAAATACACAAATTAAATATCACACTTAAACGTAGTAAAAAGCAATCTGTGCTAAGTGTTAACATTATAATTAATGAGTACAGACCTGCGGCTTGTCCGTAAGAACTTGCTGTTCCACTTCCTGATGATAATAAAAAATACACAAATTAAATATCACACTTAAACGTAGTAAAAAGCAATCTGTGCTAAGTGTTAACATTATAATTAATGAGTACAGACCTGCGGCTTGTCCGTAAGAACTTGCTGTTCCACTTCCTGATGATAATAAAAAATACACAAATTAAATATCACACTTAAACGTAGTAAAAAGCAATCTGTGCTAATACAGTAAACAGTACAAATAAGGTATTTTCAGAAATCAGAAACGTTTATTGCAAGCCTGGTATCATAGAGATATTAAAATTATTGTACATATATTGTATAAAGTTTTTTTTTGTTTTTTTTTGTTGACAGGCTAGGTGTTTGACCACAGCTCACCTGATGTTAAGTGAAGGTGTGGTCGAAGATGGTATAGCACACCTAGCCTGGAATGGAACTGGCTCTCAAGTGAGGCTGCTGGAACACACATTAGATGCTTGGCGACAGATTTTCAACTAGAGGGTGGTAGCTAGCCAGCCGAGTAGGTACTATGGAATACCCTACCACCATGCTATGGTTTCTTCACCGGCAGCTCAAGCTCATTGTTTGGGTTTGAACCCACGCCCTTCGGCATGCGAACTAACCGCGCTAACCACTGAGCTATCATCGCTACAAAATACATGGGCTGCCATCAGTTCACTATCGCAGGAAAATTATCAAAAAGAGCTAAAGATAATTTAACGTGCATGTGCATGTTACAATGCCTACTTAAGTATAGCAACGAGAGCTTAAGATCTTTGCTTACTTTTACTGTCACTGGTTTTTATATTGACCGTACAGATGAGAAATGTAGTGTCAAAACGGTTGTTACGTAGAATTGAGTGTGGGGTACTGGAATTGTCTTTAATCGTTTGGCCAGTACTGGCAAGTTGTACAATGAAATGTAGAAATAGATCGATTTTAAAATTGCGCCTCAAAATTTTTACTATTGGAGTATTAAAGGAAATTCTATTCTACTAGAAGATTTTAGAACTAAAGTTTCCGTTGAAATTAGCTCTACCTGAATGAACTGGAAATTTATACCTATGCTGGTTTATTGATTAATTTATTTAGTTAATTATTTTATGTTTATATTCCTGTTTTTTAATTCACAGAAAAAATATAAACAGAGAAATGTCTCATTGCTGAATGAACAATGAATGTGTCACTTCGCCATTACTGCGACGCTTCAGTGCGCAGACGCGGGCAGCAACGCCAAATAGTATATGTATAAAGCGCCGCTGTTGAGTACGTCCCCACCAAGCGGTCGAAGAGAAGAGTCAACACGTCCAGAGGATACCTCGTGTAGAAGCGAAACTCGTGTCAGCAAGTGATTACTGCAGCGAGAAGGGTATGTAAGGACTTGTCGTTATTTTAATTAATTTTTTGTATCAGTTTTTAAGTTTATATCAAAATTAGATATTAAGTAAAGTTACGGATAAGTTTTTAATTGTTAGATAGATAGATATAACCCTTTATTGTGCATACCATGAACAGAAGTGAATTGTTGTCAAGTTAGTTAAATTTAAATCCGACTGAATAATCAATCAATTATAATTATCAAAGAAATGTAATTTTATGCCAATGTCAAAGAAGATTCAGATTTTTTTTTTTTAATCTTTTATTTATATAATACAATGACACCCTTATATCAAAAGAAATTCAGATGTAATGAACATTTTCAACTTTTGATGTTTTTTTTTCTTGTAATTTACGTTAGTACTAATGAAAGTACCTATAACGAAACTACTACCCTTCCGTTTACTTTTTTCCGTAATTAAAAAAACCGGAATATATGCGATATGTGTAATTGTTAATATTCTAGGTTCGACATCTATATATGTGTCCAATTGGGTTGAGAATGAAGGATAACGACTTTTTTTTATAAAAGAGACGATTAAGGTGCACTCATTGCAGTGTTACACAAAACTTTGAATAGCAAAAGAAAGTTGAAGGGATAGCTCCTTTGGCACTCATAGCTTTGAGACTTGCGGTCTGTCTCAACAGCCCTAGACGGGCCAACAAAGTCGTCTCCGTCTTTGCTTGGCTCTGGAGTGTTAAATGCGGGAGGTGTCTGGCATTCCCGATCTATGATCGGCTCTTCTGAGCTAGCGATGCACCGTACATTCCCGGTGCATCACTCTAGTTGAATGCAAGGTGTTCTACTCCCTTCCGAGGCGGGTTCGCCGTAAGGTGAACGTTGGCGATGACAGAGCTGCGGAGAATGCGAGAGAGCGGTCCCGCGGCTCCGTCATTATGTAATTGCAGAAGGAATGTCGTGGGGTTTTAGTCGGTAATGGCATCCACTTGGTACTGAGCCTGACATAACCCGACTGCCCCCCCCCCCTGCGGCGGAAGGGTATGCGTAAAGCAAATTCCCACATTAAAAAAAATAAAAATTATGTTATGTTAAGTAGAAAGAAGAAGAAGTAATACATGCTGAAAGTTCTGTATATCGCTGCAATTATCAAGCACAGACGTTAGTTTCCTTTTCCAATCAGGCAAATACCACGTTCTTTTCATACGATGCATGTCGCAGACCTGTTTAACGTGTCTACAATATTAATCTTATTTGGAGACTCACCATCGTATTGACCGGGGTAATTTTCAATGAAGGCGTTGCCTTTTTCTGTAATGAATATGTCCATTTCGCCTGTTAAAGACAAAATAAAATACTTTAGTAGGCAAGCACAAGTACAATCATGGATCGAGAACGTACTGCTCTCACTTTTGGAAGGGTTCGGCTGGGTACCAGCTTAAGGCGTTACAGTTTATAGAGAATCGAGCCAAGAGGCTTATCGAGCTAGGCTCCAAAGCTTTGAGAATCCAAGTCTGTCGGTTTTCTACCGGATACCTACATTATGGAAAGTGCCCTTCAGGTTTGCATAACCTGTTCCACTCTGCGCATTTTGCTATCCAACCGCCAGTACCTCTCAAAAGCGTCACAGTTTCATTGTCGATGTTATACAAATTTGAAAAAACTGTTAATAATTTATCATATGGCAATTAGCTGCCTGAAAAGGTGTTCTTCGATAGACATAATCTGGATGCTTTCAAGTCGCGAGTGAAACATGTTCTTCTAGCCGAGCGCGCTCCATCGTAGACCACATCTTCGCTTAACATCAAGCGAGTTGGCGGTCAAACGTAAGCCTATTCAGTAATTTAAAATAGGCTGTAGATCTTCGTAACAGGCGGTCGGCCAAGTACCACCGCCGTATCAGACGTTCTACCGCCAAGCAGTAGTGTGTAAACATTACTGTGCGCCGGTTAGAAGAGTAGGTACCTACTGCAAATTTTACAATTAAATAGAACAACGCAACTATGTTTACAATCAAATATTACTGAGACATAGTCGGTGATGTTAGACGTACCAACTTCTTGGTTTCCAAACTAGGTTTTAGTATCATGTACCATGTACCAAGGTTACTCGTTAAAGTCTCTCCTTCTCAACATTTTCTTCATTTCTTGAAGTTCTTTAGCACAAAGAAACAGGTTCAACATTTAAACACTTTAGCCATATTTTAAATTTGCGCTTGGGGTTTCTTTAATTTGACGTAATCCGTATTTAGAGCAAAATAGTCACCTAGTTACTTTGCGGTATAAGAATGACCGTTTTCATAAAACGAACGGTCACAAAATGCAATGCGTAACGCCTGAATCGGGCAATTCGGTATGTAAAGAAAAAATTAACTTTATTGATTCCAAAACCATTTCGAAATAGTACATTTCTGTACAATATTTTTACGTTTAAAACTCTGTAAACTATGAGATGGGGTTTATTTTAATAAAATACATAAATCACACTTGACTTTCAATTGATGTCTCATGACGTCACCTCGTCGGGCAACTTTCATAGACTAAAGTAGCAATGGCAAACCGAAACAAAATTTGTCAATGTCAAGTCAACGGCGATCTTAATAATATTTTCAATACACGTACGTCGAGTTGTTTTTCGCTTTATTGATACAAATATCTGGATTATTTTACTTTAAACGTTATTTGGACTCTGATATCGCTTTTATGACATAAGATTTGTTTAATTCATGTCATGAATTGTAAAAACCGAAGACGTGACAGAATGGCTTTACAGCTTTAGCCTGCCCGATGGGGCAAATTAAAAAAAAAACTTGTCAGTTCCGTTGTCAAAGTTAAAAGTATTGGCGGGAACGCGGGAAGAGTCGTGTCGCTCCGATGTATTTTTTTCCAAAACTAGTGTTTTGTCGAGTGTTTATGCATGGGAATGGTGGTGTTTTATTCATAAAGTGCCGAATTACAAGCGCAAGTGTGGGAAAATGATATAATGTGGTGAAACATGAGTTTTCGTGTTGCTTCCAAAACTCCATCGAAGCTTTATAGTAAAAGTCGCCACTACTTTACTAAAGCATTACTGGCACGAACTGACACGAACTGGACTGGACTAAGACGACTTTGACGATTACCATAGCTAAGATACAGCAGAAATAACACTTACGACAAGGCAGTATGGCTTTATAGCTTTAGCCTGCCCGAAGGGGCAAAGAAATATATATAATAGAAAGCCAAAGTATTCAAATTAGTTTCATAAAATAAAGTTTACTATCAGTAAAAAATATAAAATAAATACAAAAAAAATACTTTACATACCGAATTATAAATATACCTATGTATTTCAAAAGTTGGTACCTTCGCCTTTTTTCTGAATTTTTATCACCTCCGTAATTGCACCACCTGTACATAAAAACACATTAATACACAAAAACCATAAGTACATATCGTAAGATTTCACACAGCGCCATCTAGCCCCAGGCTAGGTTAAGTTTGTACTATGGGAACCAGATAACTGATAAAACATTATATTTACATACTTTTTTACACGATTTTCAGCAGAGCAGATTTTCTTTATGCCACCACCAGCTACGCCCCGCGGTGTTACCCGCTACATATTTTCGGTATAATAAGTAGCATATGTGTTAATCCAGGGCTCAGGTACCTCCATCCAAATCCGTTCAGTAGTTTTTGCGTGAAAGAGTAACAAACATCTATCCATCCATCCATCCCAACTTTTACATTTATAATATTAGTGGGATTTAAATAGCATAACAAATTTGGATGTATGGGATATCGTGAGAATCCTTACATCAACCCGAGTGACACTGGTAATCATTTTATTAATTATTTTAAAAGGATTACTTTACTAGTGATTTGTGTTTTTTATTTACTAAGCTTAGTAAATACATACGGAACACCCAGACACAGAAATACATCCATGTTCGTCACAAAAATGTTTGTCCTGGATAGGAATCGAACCCACACCATACAACTCGGGAAGCAGGGATACTAATACTACCGTCCTAGCTAACGTGGCAAACAGTGCCATTAGTTACAAAAGTGGAACAGAGCGGAGGCTAGTCAAAGCTTTATCCAGTGATAGCAAGCGCACCGTAGCGACGGAACAGTTGTCGTGGAAAAACCATGTCTCCTGTGACTTACGTAACAAGACTTTGACCATGATTTAGACTAGCTTTTTTCTTGTAACTTACGTAATAAGACTTTTACTATGATTAATACTAGCTTGATTGCTTGAAAAAACCTCTCCGAGCGGGGAACGCTTGAAACAAAGTCGCCATATTGTATTATTTTCCGAAACAGCCGTAAGATTTTTTTTTTTTTATGTAATAGTAATGAGTCGATCGAGGCGCTCTCCTGATGTTAAGAGATGACCCCTGTCCATGACCATTGCAGCGATACACAGAACTTTGTGTAACAAAACAATGTCCAGGGCATGGCTGCTTTGGCACTCATTACTTTGAGACTAGATGGTTAGTCTCAACAGCCCAGTAATTTCGCTAGCTGCAGTACCCTTCAAACCGGAACACAGTAACGTTTACGCACTACTGCTTGGCGGCAGAATAACTGGTACTGCGGTGGTACCTACCTAGACGACCTCCTGCTAAGAAGATCTACCACCAAGTATTAGTTAGCTTTTAATTTATTATCTGTAATTAGAGCAGCAAGTATCGCCATCTATACGAATACTCATAGCAGCAATAATTATCACTCATATAATATTACTAGCTCACGCCCGCGACTTCGTCCGCGTTAACAGTCAGTCACTTAGGACAAACCATTTTATATGTGTATTTGTATGTTATCAGAAAAATGGTTAGGGAATATGACGCGAAATGGTTACCACCAAGACCACTGCCATGTTCACAGCAATAAGGTCTGCCTGCTAAGGTTGAAAATGTGGTTCTAGATGAATGCTATAACTCTGTAAAAAATCTAGTTAACGCTGAAAGTGTTACCTCTGGGGAAGTTAAGCACTCGATTTCGGTCTGAAATAATACATAATATAACATTAGGTTACAATCACAACACAACTGCTATATTCTAAGTAGGTAAGTAGGTAAGCAAAGGGGATAGCAGCGCATAAAATGTATTTAGTAAATAAATTTATTAAACACTAGCACTTTCACCCGCGTAGTTCCCGTTCCCGTGGGAATAAAGATATAAAAAGTAGCCTATGTCACCCGGGGATAGTGTAGCTTCCCAACGGTGAAGAGATAATTTTTGAAATCGGTCCAGTAGTTCCTGAGCCTATTCATTACAAGCGTTTGGGCAGTTGTCTTTGTGAGGACTTGAAGGATGGTAATCCGAAGGATTTTTTAGTAGTAGGTACATTGAAATGTACCTACATTTTGGGGCTTAGCGTGCAATTATCAGAGGACGCAATTTTATTTTTTAGATATCAAGTACATGGGTGTAGGTGTAAAGTTAAATCCAAAGGATTGCAACTCTTGTTCCACGGTCGCCATCTTGGAAAAGGGGTACCAATGGTTTATCTGACAAACTCTCTCAAGGTCTCACAAAAAATTTCAAAATATTTCTTGTTGCAAATAAAATTCTCTACAACTTTGTTGAAGTAACTAATATTTAATCGTAGAAACAAAAATAACAGTCATAAGCAAAAATCGATGTTAATTTGAGTTTCTATTGGTCGTTGTAACAAAAAAAAAAATATATGAGACCAGGGGGTTTTAAGGAATAATTTTCATCATAAACTTTTTAATTATTTAATAACAGTACAAAAACTAAAAGAGGATTGAAAACTATGGTGTATCATTTTACGGGACGCTCTCCTGATGGTAAGAGATAACGCCTGTCCAAGATCATTGCAGCGATACGCACAACTTTGAGTAGCAAAACAAAGTCCAGTAATTTCGCTAGCTGCAGTACCCTTCAAACCGGAACACAGTAATGTTTACACACTACTGCTTGGCGGCAGAATAACTGGTTGAATGTTATATTAACAATTAAGTATGACAACACTTACAATTTTGCGATGGATAATAATAATTGCCTGCGCCATTATTATAATCTGAAACAACACAAAAACATTTGTGACATTCGTAAAATTCAACTTTGTAAATTTATTTATTTATTTATTACATAACATACAAAACAGAATGCAATAACATTAACAACAATTCAAATACCTACACAATTGTTGATCTGTATTGCATTCCAAGACTATGCATGTCTAGGAGCGTTACAATTACATTTAAAAAAGTCGTTAGATGATAATTATAAATTAAATTAAATAAAGTAATAATAATTAATTAGTCAATTGTTTAGTCAAAAAATATATAGAACGTCATAACTAAATTGTATTAAAATCTAAGATAATTTTAATCTGTCTTTGAAATTGGTATAGGCTTGCATGAAAAATATCGATGTGTCTGCTGGAGACGAGGATTTCATTGTATTGGCGACTCATTCTGACAATAGGGTTATAATAGGATGTGTTGTTGGAAAATACCTGTAAACTAAAGATATTATAATTGCGGTTACGAGACCTAAAACGAGTGTTAAAATTCAATAACGAGAGAAGGGATGGGGAGTCAATATTCGAGTGAATGATTTTGTAAAGCAAGGTAAAGTCAATGTATTTGCGGCGGATGTCTAGAGAGGTTACATGAAAATATTTTAAACGCTCGTTATAAGATGAAAGTTTACGGCCCATGCCACACCTGTAGCTCAAGATTTTCAAGGTTTGTTTTTGAATGCGCTCAATCCTGTCACTGTGCACACTGTAGAAAGGCGACCAAATTGATGAGTTATACTCCAGTACGCTACGAATAAGAGTGTAGTAAAGATACAGAAATAAACTGGAAGACTTTCTGGACTTTCTGGAGTTTGACTTATTTTATACTAACTGCGCCCCGCGGTGTTACCCGCTACATATTTTTGGGATAAAAAGTAACCTATGTGTTAATCCAGGATCTCAGTACAGTTTGGTACCTCCATACCAAATTTCATCCAAATCCGTTCAGTAGTTTTTGCGTGAAAGAGTAACAAACATCCATCCATCCATCCCAACTTTCACATTTACAATATTAGTGAGATAAAGACTTGAATGCGTACAAAAACTGTTCTATACTCTGTCCAGGAATCTTAGATATTTTATATAAACAAAGAAAGGTCACTAAAAGTTTTTTTTTGGCGGGAACGCGGAAAGAGTCGAGTCGCCTCGTTGTATTTTTTTTCCAAAACTAGTGTTTTGTCAAGTGTTTATGCATAAAAATGGTGGTGTTTTATTCATAAAGTGCCGAATTACAAACGCGAGTGGGGGAAAATGATATAATGTGGTGAGACATGACTATTCGTGTTGCTTCCAAAACTCCATAGAAGCTTTATAGTAAAGTCGCCAGCCACTACTTTACTAAAGCAAGACTGAACTTGACTGACACGGACTATACTTGACCAAGACTGGGCTTTGACTATAATTATAGCTTTAACTTTTGAAACTTGAAAATATAAAATACTTGACAATGGCAAATGATGAAAACGCGACGCCAAAACCAAAGAAAAAAAAAGTTCTGTGTATCGCTGTACTGGTCATTGGTCATAGACGGACGTCATTTCTTACTATCAGGAGAACGTCTCGTTCGTCTTACATTTACATTTTTTTAAAAGTTTATCCAATTACCAAAAACCGAAAAAATACAATAATGTTAAATTATTCACTAAGTACGAGTACATAATTAGTTTACTAGAAATAAACAAACATTTATAGGATGCTTTTATCATTTAGTATAAATGTATTGTTTATCACGTAATTATGAAATCTACTATCTATATATTTTTTTTCAGGTTAACATTTAATAGGCAGTCCAAAACTTTCTGATTTGGATTTTGAATTTTGCTTTTGTTTACCCAATTACGTTATGTTTTACGTAAAATTCTTTAAAAATATCCAATATAGGACACTTCAGTAGAAAGCTAAGAATCACCTGCCCACTGGTGGACGTAGGCCACATGCACGCCACTGAGCTCGGTCGACAGCTTTCTGCACCATCTGGCCGCAAGGCGCCCTACACTACGCTTGCCTGTACGCGGTCTCCACTCAAGAACTCGTCTACCCCATCGATTATCGGTTCTTCAAAAATGTAAGAAAGTTAAGAACGTGAAGCGTTAATTTTTCATTAGCCTTGCACATAGTATTTTTACACATGCTAAACTAGTGTCGCCGTTAGCGGGGCAAGGCTCAAGCTACCGTGTCAAGTGTTAGAGACAGCATTATTTGTGTTATAGTTTTAATTAAATATCGGTTTTCAAGTTAGCTAAATTGGTGTATAATAACCTATGAGGTTAGCTTTTCCTAGTGACGAAAACTATGGCCAGCTGTTGACGGAAATGCTTGCTTGCAGGGCTAAGTTTGAGGAATCTTTGGAAGAATATTTCTACGAAAAAATGGTATTACTTAATCGCTGTAATATTCAAGGCAAGAATGCCATTGATTGTTTACTTTTTGGAATTGAAGATAGGTCCATAAAAACTAGCGCTGAAGCTACACAATTTACAGAACCCGACAAATTGTTAGTTTTCTTTAGACATGTTAAAATACCAAAGAAACTTGAAAATCAAACAAGCAGTTTCGACAACAGACAAAGAACTTTGAAACCTTTTAATCAAAATAAAACTATCAAATGTTATAACTGTACATAAGAAGGACATACTTTTTATCAATGTAAACAACCAATCAAACGCTGTGAAACATGCCTTAACAGGAAGGACACAACACTTCAGATTGTACCAAGAACATAGAATCACATAACTTTTAACTTATCAAATGTTATTTCCTAAAACGATCAATTGATTATTTAGGATTCGAAGTTAGCGAAAACGGAATAAAGCCAGGGCTTTTAAAAATTGAAGCAGCAGAAAAATTCCCAAAACCTACAGATCAACATAAGGTGGCAATTTGTGGGATTGGCCAGTTTCTTCCGAAGATTTATTAAAGGATTTTTCATTATTGCAAATCCCCTTTGCAAGCATTATTTGGGTTAAACATGGTTGGCCCACAGGATTCTCTTCTTCAACTTAATATCACGGATGAAACAGGCAATACAATTCCCACTATAGAAGAAATAAGAAATGATATGACAGAACATATAAGAAAAGATCAAGAAAAACGGAAAGATCGTTTTGACAAGCATAGGAAGCACATTACATATAAAACAGGAGAGCTGGTTCGCGTTGAAAGAGATGTTCCATCAACGGGGCAGAGTAGAAAATTGTTACCAAAGATTCGTGGACCGTATCGTGTCACTGAAGTTTTAGATAATGATAGATATGTTATCGAAGACACCCCATTGTCCCGAAAAGGAAATAGGAAATTTAGTGGTATTTTTTCGGTGGACAAAATCCATCCATGGTTGGTTTTCGATAGGGCTGATACAGAATCTGTAATATCTAACAGTGGTAACGACACCGAATGAATAGCGTTTGATGGTAGTAAGAATAAGCTATATTGTAAAATAATTGTAAGTGCATGTGTAAAAAAGAAATATTAACCAATGAGTGCATAATTAAGTAGCACATAATTTTGTTTTTAAGTTAACTGAAATAGATAGCGTATTATGCTGATGTATGCGGTTTAAATATATATATGTAGTGGTCTTGATTGACTTGACGACGAATTAGCCATTGATAGGTGATCTCACGAACTTGACTGGGAACATAAAAGGGGTCTCAGGTGAGATGTTTGATCGACTATTAATGGTTAATGACTAAAAGAGACTAAGCGTTGATTAAACTATCCTATGAGCTTGACTGAGAACAGATAAGGGGTCTCAGTTGAGATACTTGATCGATCATGTATAAGTACAGTTGTATCATGTACAGTTAATGTGACAATGAAACATTAAGCCATTTACAGCTGATATTAGAAGCTTAGCTGAGAACAGATAAGGGGTCTCAGTTGAGATACTTGATCGATCATGTATATAGTTAATGAGACATTGAGTCATTTATAGCCGATCTTAGGAGCTTGACTGAGGACATATAAGGGGTCTCAGGTGAGATATTTGGTCGGTTATTAATGATTTGGTGTGACTAGAAGAAAGTAAGACATTTTAACAGAATTTACGTATTTGGCTGAGAAGAGAGCCTAATAGGAGACTTGATAGTTTTACTAACTTGTTTGAGAACAGAAGGGGTCCCAGGCAGAGTTTTAAACTTATTTACATTATTAAACTTATTAAGTTGGTTGTACTTAATAAGTTTAATAATTACAATGTGTTAAGTGTACCTACATAACGTAACAATTATCATGTTATTATAATTGTTACGTTATGATGTACTTAAGTACTTAGGAGTTTCCCGGGACGGGAAAATGTCAGGAAAGGCAGACTGTTAGAGACAGCATTATTTTTGTTATAGTTTTAATTAAATATTGGTTTTCAAGTTAGCTAAATTGGTGTATAATAACCTATGAGGTTTATCTAGTTAAAACTGTTTAGTCGCATAATATTTCGTGTGACAACACTAAGGAAAAGGTCGTGGAAGAGACTTTAATGCGACTAGACACACTCGCGGCGGACGGGGAAGAGTGGATGAGAAAAACGAGGACTGGTTTATCGAAATATATTATTAACAATCATTAACAGTTGTTTTAATCAAGAATTGTAACGGATTCATTAAATACAACACAAGGATCACTGCCTTTTCGATCTAACCTTTTCCTCAATCGTCTACCGAGAGTCTCTTAAGATGTTGGTCGAGGCTCTTCGCTATAAGACCGTTCACCGTGACGACTATCGGGACAATGATCGTCGAATCAACATCCCACATGGCGGTTATCTCGTGAGCCAAGTCAAGGTACTTGCTAAGCTTGTCCTTCTCGGCCTTCACGAGATTCTCGTCATGTAGTATGGTAATGTCGACGAGCACTGCCCGGCGTTGGGCTCGGTCGACCACGACGATATCAGGCTTATTGGCGACAATAGTCGTGTCCGTGATGATAGACCGGTCCCAATAGAGCAAAGCATGACCGTTTTCGAGAACTGGCGCTGGTGCCTCGGATAGTGGATTATACTGGCTTTTTGATTGTGTATATATGTTAATATTAGAATAATGGGAACGACAGGAAATAATAAATCGGAGAGATTCTTTGGAACACATCCGACAGTTGCCTACGGAGCTTCATTAGGTACAGTTATAAAATGTTTTTTGTGAAATTTAGTCATATTTCTATGTATACTACAATGGCGTCCTTAAAAACATACCTGCACCACATGAAACGGCAAGCTGAAAAATAAATAACATCACAGTTTAGTTAAAACCTCGAGAAATATAAAAAAGGTGTAATTTATTGGTTTACTTTGCGGTATATGATCGTGTTATGATTGATATCTGGAGTTAGATAGATGTAACTCTTTATTGTGCACATCATAAATAGAAAAGAGTACAGAGAACAAAAAACCTTATTAACTAGTGCCACAAGTGGCGGCCTTACCGCTAACAGCGATCTCTTCCAGGCAACCAAGAAAAGAAAAATACAAAAAAAAAGAAAAAAGTGTAAAGATTATTATTCTCTAGACTCTTTAAACTCTGTTTTATTTATTTATTGTTTTATTTATTTTATTCATTAAATGTTTGAGACGTCTATAGCGATGTTCTTTTATTAGGGTTCCGTACCCAAATGGTAAAACGGGACTCTATTACTACGACTCCGCTGTCCGTCCGTCTGTCTGTCTGTCTCTCTGTCCGTCTGTCACCTGTATATCACGAACCGTGATAGTTAGACAGTTGAAATTTATAAAGATAAAGATAAATATATATTTATTTTCATAAACATGAGTGGTTGCTTAGTACAGATCTTATATTACCGGAGTCTCATGTTCTTGCCTCAATGGGACTACAAATGTTGTCATAGCTTTTTAAAAAATAATTCAAATTAGGTATATAATTTAATGTCAAAAAAAAACAAAATTTAATCGATGTCAAAGTAATAATAGTATCATAAATAAAAATTAGAATAGATGTCAATATTATAAATGTCAAATAAAATTATTTAAATGTTTCCTTCAGAAAGTCGTCAATCTTATAATAATATTTTGTAGTAAAAAACTTTTTCAATTTTCTTTTAAAGTGATGCTTGTCTTGTTCCTTGAAACTTTCCGGTATATGGTTATATATAACAGGGCCCATGTCATTCTGTCAATCTGAACATTCATATACAGATGTTAATTGCCGCTACAACAACAAATACAAAAAAAAAAAAACAGAATAAAATAAATATTTAAGAGGGCTTCCATACGGCAAACGTGATTTTTTGCCGTTTTATAGATAAATGGTACGGAACCCTACGTGCGCGAGTCGGAATCGCACATGGCCGGTTTTCCTTCAAATTAATTAAGAAAACATTAAAAAAATCTTTACACAAGAAAAAAAAATACAAATAATATATTCAAATGGCAGTTCCTTTACTTATTTATGAAAACCTTGAATTTTAAATAAATAATAGAGTATTTAAAAAAAAATAAAAAAATGATGGTTCATATCGCCAGTTAGAGGGATACCCTTCATTTCCTGGACACCCTGTATAAGCAGATATCGGCTGGCTAGCTACCACCCTCAAGTTGAATATTTACCGCCAAGTACCTAACGGTGTGTTCCGGCAGCCTCACTTGAGAACGAATTCCATTCCAGGCTAGGTGTTCTTTACCATCTTCGACCACATCTTCACTTAACATCAGGTGAGCTTGGTCAAACACCTCAACCGTTAAAAAAAACGAACAAATATTGACGGCTTGACAATAAACTGATGGTCTCACCTGACAGCAGCTAGGCAGCGGGACCTCGTCGTTCGTCACCAACCATCTTCGACCACACCTTCACTTAACATCAGGTGAGCTGTGGTCAAACACCTAGCCTGTAAACTATTTTAAAAAAAAGCAAATCTGTGAATAAAATGGAAACTTACAATGGCAAATAATATGATCCCTCTAAACTCCATGTTGGATTTCGTTTCCAGCGTTCAAATGTAAGCAAAAAACATCGGCCCATATATATACACCATCTTAACAAAAGAATAAACTAATACCTATTAATAATTATTTTATCGCCACTTGTCGAAATAAAATTTGTACAGTTTGTACAGTTTGCTAAATTTATAATTGAAGCACTAAATTTTAGGAATGTCAAATATACACAACATTTATTTTATTTCAATTGCGTTCGCGAAATACCTATTTCATGATTTTATATTAACGTAAAGTCGCACTACGAGCGAAGCGATAGCTAACATCTCTACTGTCCTCCTCTCTTCGACAGCCCCGTTGGCTCATTGGTAATATATCTGCCTTGAGAGCTGTAGGGTGTGGGTTTGATTCCCACTCAGGGCAAACATTTTGTAAATAAATAAATGTTTGTTCAAAAAAAAAGTTTAGAAACTTTCCAACTTCTAAATAAAGTTTAGCAGTATATTATAGTATGTATATATGACAGCCCCGTTGGCTCATTGGTAGTATATCTTTTTTTTTTAATGTTTGACAGGCTAGCCGTTTGACCACAGCTCACCTGATGATAAGTGAAGGTGTGGTCGAAGATGGTAAAGCACACCTAGCCTGGAATGGAACTGGCTCTCAAGTGAGGCTGCCGGAACACACCGTTAGATGCTTGGCGGCAGATTATCAACTTGAGGGTGGTAGCCAGCCAGCCGAGTACTAGAAAGTACCCTACCACCATGCAAAATCTGCCTTGTCTGCCTTATCTGCCTTGAGAGCTGTAGGGCGTGGGTTCGATTCCCACTCAGGGCAAACATTTTGTGAATAATATTATCGTACGTATTTACAAAGAAAAAAAGTATTTATGTATTCTATCAGTTATCTGACTTCCATCACACAAGCTCTGCTTAGTTTGGGGCCAGATGGCGCTGTGTGTATAGTCCTACGATATATATTTATTTTCATATATCTTCCTCATGTATATAAATAAAACATCAATTGCCATTGCAAATGTACTTGGTGGTAGATCTCCTTAGCAGGAGGTCGTCATTCATAAATTTGATTTTATGCTAATAAATAATCTACTGTTTTATTAAAGCAATTGTGATTTACCGCAAATAAAGACCAAAATAAATGCAGTGATTTTACTGCAAAATTATGCTCCATTTGTCCATAAATGGCAAAAAAATATTTGTATGGAAATCGAACCACCTTAATCTCGAATGGGAGTTGGCGTAAAATGCAGTGATTACCGTTTTCACATCTGTAGTCCTTTTTTCTTTTTTATCTGCTTTAAGAGCTGTGGGGTGTGAGTTCTGTCTCACTCAGAACAGACATTTTGTGGTATACAAAATGTTTGTGCTATCTGGGTGTACTGTATGTATTTACAAAAAAAAAGTATTCCATCAGTTATCCGACTTCCACAGTACAAGCTTTGCTTAGTTTGGGGTCAGATGGCGCTGTGTGTAATAAATATCCTACGATATTTGAAAATTAAAAAAAAAACATTTTCGTACTACTTCCCACTAAATAAATAAATGTGAAAGTGAAAGTTTGGATGGATGGATGGATGTTTGTTGCTATTTCACGCAAAAACTGATGAACGGATTTGAATGAAATTTCGTATGGATATAGCTCACACTCTGGATTAACACTTAGGCTACTTTTTATCCCGAAAATATGTAGCGGGATAAAAAGTAGCCTAAATGTGTTACCGCGGGGCGCAGCTAGTAATTTATAAATAAGACCCGGAGTTTTGAACGCGGAAAGAGTCGTGTCGCCCCGTTGTATATCTTTTCCAAAACTAGTGTTTTGTCGAGTGTTTATGCATAAAAATGGTGGTGTTTTATTCATAAAGTGCCGAATCACAAGCGCGAGTGTGGGAAAGTTATATAATGTGGTGAAACATGACTTTTCGTGTTGCTTCCAAAACTCCATCGAAGCTTTATAGTAAAGTCACCACTACTTTACTAATGCATGATTGGACTTTACTGACACGGACTGGACTTGACCAAGACTGGACTTTGACTATAACTGTAGCTACGAGGCAACTTATTTAACTTGTGAAACTTGAAAATATAAAACACTTGACACTAGCAAATGCTTAAAATCCGACGCCAAAACCAAAAAAAAAATTAGCCCCCGACCTTGGCACCGGCTATATTGAAATATTTAATGTTGATTATTTAGTTAATTTTATTGTTAACTGGTAATAGGTAGATCGTTTGGATCAGTTTTAATAACTCTGTATACACAGGTGAAAAATATATTTTATTATTTTTACATGTAGGCCAGAGACGGAAATATTCCTAAAAGTAGGGTTGCCATCTCTACAATTTGGCAACCAGGACAAGACGCGTCAAACCCCCCGGATTTTAGAGCCCAGATGTCATGTCAACACAACATCTGGGCTCTAAAATCCGGGGTTTTAAGTTTTGGCGGGAACGCGGAAAGAGACGTGTCGCTCCATTCATTTTTTTCCAAAACTAGTGTTTTTTTTGAGTGTTTATGTACTGAATAAGCGCGAGTGTGGAAAAGTGATATAATGTGGTGAAACATCACTTTCCGTGTTGCTGCTTTAGTAAAGCTAAATAAATAAATAATTTAAAAAAAGCCTAAAGCTTATAGTAAAGTTGCCACTAATGTACCTACTAAGCAAATAATGTAAAGCAAGAGTCCGTGTCAATGGACTGTCATGCTTTCTTGACCAAGACTGGACTTTGAATGCTTTTTAACTTATGAAACTTGATAATATCAAAACACTTGACTCTAGCAAATACAGAAAAAGCAGCCAAAATTCAAGAAGAAGATGTTAACAGGTTTTAGCGAGTCGGTTTGTCGGATGATTGCGGAGTGCAGGCACAGTGCGTGTGTCGCGGGCGGCCCAAGACTACTTACTTTTATAAACCCAGACTACAAAAGAAGCTCCGCTCAGACGCTCCCCGGATGCCCACTAAACTAGGGCAAATCCGGGGAAACCCGGATGGATGGCAACCCTACCTAAACGTGACGCTAATAGGCACATATCCACCACAGTATCAGTTATTCTGCCATCAAGAAGTAGTGTGTAAACATTACTGTGATTCGGTTTCAAGGGTAAGCCGAAAGTCTTGTCTCCAAGCTATGTAATAGTGACTATACTGTTGTAATCATTCGTTGTGAAGTGCTGATTAAACTTTGTATAAGACAACTGAATTGTATGGTTTGTACCCTCGCCCAGTAACCCCGTAACCATTTATGATGCGAATATCGGCCACCGCCAGCCCCCACCTGACGTTCTCCGACATATTTAATAAATAATAATAATAAATATCGTAGGACTGTACACACAGCGCCATCTGGTCCCAAACTAAGCAAAGCTTGTACTATGGGAGTCAGATAACTGATAGAATACTTAAAAACTTTTTTTTTGTGTTTTGTATGCATACTTATAATACATACAGTACACCCAGACACAGAACAAACATTTGGTTTTATATCACAAAATGCTTATCCTGGGTGGGAATCGAACCCACGCCCCGCAGCGGATATATATATATAGTAGGATATTATATCAAAGCGCTGTCTCAAAAATTTCCAACCATAAATATTTACAAATATTTCACAATCACTGCTATACAACAGGCGATGCACGGTGAAAACACGCTTTATATAAAGTACATAGATAGACATTAATTTTAAATTTGTGAAAAAATTTCTTAAATTCAAAAACATTAGTACGTGTGGAAGACGTAAGTACTAATGCAAACAAAAAAAACATTAAAAGCAAAGCATTTGGACAAGTGGTTACTGCAGAGAGAGGAGGATTTTAAGGCTTATGATTATTTTTATTAGATTCTTTATTTTAATTAAATTTTTGTCAAATTACATTTTTAGGTTTATGTCAAATTTGTTCTACAATTTAAGTAAGATTAGGTTTTTAATTAATAAGCTGTGTCAAATTAGTTTAATTTAAGTCCTCATCACTGTTGGAACTGGAAAGACTGTTAAGCAGAAATAAACTAGACATTCAAAATGAACTTCCACAAAGTAACGCCTGAATCAATCAATTTGTGCGGGAGGAGGGCTCCTTGGGTCACCCTCTCTCTAGTTGACGGTCCGAGAAACGAGCGGGACGCAGTGGACTGTATCTCGATGGCGGTGAATGCCCGCTCGTTCCCCGGGATGTAGAGAGAGAGTAACTCGGACTGGAACGCCTTCTCTAATGGGGCACGGGTGCTGGAGTTAAATGCCAAAGTCTTGGTTCTCTGGGATTCGTTCTGGAGTCTTCAGGAGAGAGGTCCGCTCGCGTTCGCTGTTCGCTGGCAAGTGACTATGGTCGGGCCGGGCCCGCCTATATATCCCCGCATGCGCTCGTTCGCTACTGCGGGGGCAGGGCGAGTGCGGGTGGGCGGGGCCCGGCGAATGGGGCTCTGTTAATTTGGACCAGCGGACCTCTCAATGAATACTCAACGACATCATTTATTTTATTTCTGTTACAAAGTGATTCCTATTACAATTTTATGTTGCGTACGCCTATTAACAATTTCATTCTGTCGCGTACACAATTAAAAAAACATTATTTTATTCAACCTTTTATTTTAAACTTATGTGACGGGAGCACTCCGTTAACCTGACAGCCGGAGGCCATGCCATGCCGCCATGTTGGGCACACCCTCCATTTCCTGTCACCAGCCATCAGCCATGCCACGCCTGCCTGCCCTAGAGGGGGGATAGTCCTTAAAAAGCCGTCCCGTGCCATTTCTTGTCCTGTCCGATTTTCGCATTAAGGTGGTTCAATTTCCATACAAACTAATTTTTTCCATTGGTGGACAAATGGAGCACAATTTTACAGTGAAATCACAGCTACTGGCATTTATTTTGGTCTTTATTTGTAGTAAATTACAATTGCTTGAATAAAACACTAGATTTTTAGCATATAAGATCAAAAATAAGATCTTGATTAAGTCATTTATTTAAATTTAAATTTGTGTATCTATTCTATCTATCTATACAATTATAAAGAGAAAGATTGTTTGTTTGTATTGAATAGGCTCCGAAACTACTGGACCGATTTCAAAAATTGTTTCACCGTTGCACAGCTGCACTATCCCCGGGTGGCAAAGGCTACTTTTTATCCCTGTATTCCCACGGGAACGGGAACTACGCGGGTGAAACCGCAAGACGTCTGCTAGATTTAAATACACTCGAAAAAAGTTAATGAACTTGATATAACGATCCTGCCGAAACTCCATTGCCTTCTCTTCGTCAACTGTATCCTAACTAGCTAACCATAGTTTTTGAGTAAAAGAGATAAGATTTATGACTTAGGTAGGTAGGTACTAGCAGCTCGCCCCAGCTTAAACTCGATTAATAAATATAGCCTATGTCACTCGGTGATAATGTAGCATTCTAATGATGAAAGAATTATTCAGATCGGTCCAGTAGTTTCGGAGCATATTCAATACAAACAAATAGAAAAATCTAATCTTTCCTCTTTATAATTAGTGTAGATGTAGATGACAACTGTAATAGTTAGTCATATGATATTGCGGACTTATTTGTAGCTGTCAATTTGCTCTACAAAACGTCACTTTATTCTGTTGTCAATAGTTTTCGCTGCGCGTGCTAAGTAAGGGTTTTTTCGGTAAATTTTCCACAGCTTAGCTTACATTATTGAAGTTTACATACGGATCCCTAACTGTTTTTTAATTAAAATATAGCCTATGTCCATCACGGATAATGTAGCATTCTAATGATTTAAGAATTATTAAGATCTGAGTTTCGGTCGGAGCCTATTCAATACAAACAAAAAATCAAATCTTTCCACTTAGTAACTATAGATGAAAAAACTTATATTACTTGTAATATTATGTTGCCATCAAAAATTTGTACAGTACACAAAAATAATATACATACTCGTATTATTGCAAATAAATTTATCTTTATCTTCATGGAACCTGAAATTGATTTAGCGTTAAAATAATTCAATGATTAATTAAGGTGGTTCGATTTCCATACAAATATTTTTTTCCTATTTATGGACAAATGGAGCATAATTTTACAGTGAAATCACAGCTACTGGCATTTATTTTGGTCTTTATATAGCTGCTGGCATTTAATAATCTACAGTTTTATTCAAGCAATTGTGATTTACTGCAAATAAAGACCAAAATAAATGCCAGTAGCTGTGATTTCACAGTAAAATTATGTTCCATTTGTCCATAAATGGGAAATAAATGTTTGTATGGAAATAGAACCACCTTAATTAATCATTGAATTATTTTAACGCTAAATCAATTTCAGGTTCCATGAAGATTTAACATTATTATAAGATTTAACCTTAACATCTAATAATTCATTAACGCTTATTAATTAATTACTACTTGCTTGCTTAGTTGCCTTTAGCTGGCCAATTATATTATTATTCAGCAGTTGGTGTTGCCTTTACAAGATAAGCTCGGCAGCCTAGTGAAGTTTCGGCTGCCTAGTGAAGTTTCGTCAGTCTAGTGAAGTTTCGGCAGCCTAGTGAAGATTCGTCAGTCTAGTGAAGTTTCGGCTGCCTAGTGAAGTTTCGGCAGCCTAGTGAAGTTTCGGCAGCCTAGTGAAATTTCGGCTGCCTAGTGAAGTTTCGGCAGCCTAGTGAAGTTTCGGCAGCTTAGTGAAGTTTCGGCATCCTAGTGAAGTGTCGGCAGCTTAGTGAAGTTTCGGCTGCCTAGTGAAGTTTCGGCTGCCTAGTGAAGTTTCGGCAGCCTAGTGAAATTTCGGCTGCCTAGTGAAGTTTCGGCAGCCTAGTGAAGTTTCGGCAGCTTAGTGAAGTTTCGGCAGCCTAGTGAAGTTTCGGCAGCCTAGTGAAATTTCGGCTGCCTAGTGAAGTTTCGTCAGTCTAGTGAAGTTTCGTCAGTCTAGTGAAGTTTCGGCAGCCTAGTGAAGTTTCGGCAGCCTAGTGAAGTTTCGGCAGCCTAGTGAAATTTCGGCTGCCTAGTGAAGTTTCGTCAGTCTAGTGAAGTTTCGGCATCCTAGTGAAATTTCGGCTGCCTAGTGAAGTTTCGTCAGTCTAGTGAAGTTTCGGCAGCCTAGTGAAATTTCGGCTGCCTAGTGAAGTTTCGGCAGCCTAGTGAAGTTTCGGCATCCTAGTGAAATTTCGGCTGCCTAGTGAAGTTTCGGCAGCCTAGTGAAATTTCGGCTGCCTAGTGAAGTTTCGTCAGTCTAGTGAAGTTTCGTCAGTCTAGTGAAGTTTCGGCAGCCTAGTGAAGTTTCGGCAGCCTAGTGAAGTTTCGGCAGCCTAGTGAAATTTCGGCTGCCTAGTGAAGTTTCGTCAGTCTAGTGAAGTTTCGGCAGCCTAGTGAAGTTTCGGCTGCCTAGTGAAGTTTCGTCAGTCTAGTGAAGTTTCGACAGCCTAGTGAAGTTTCGGCAGCCTAGTGAAGTTTCGGCATCCTAGTGAAGTTTCGGCAGCCTAGTTTGGAGAGCCTAGCCTAACTACCAATCTGGAGGTCCTGGATTCAAATCCCACGGCATGCACCTCTGTATTTTCTAAGTAATGTGCGTTCACTTCAAACGGTGAATGAAAACATCGTGAGGAGACCTACATGTCGGAGAAATTATAAAAGAAACTTCTTGAAGACATGTGGAGTCTGCCAACCCGTACTTAGCTAGAATGTTAGCTAGCTAACCCTTTTCATAATGAGAAGAGGCCCACGCCCAGCTGTGGGACAGGTTATAAAAACAGGGTTGATTCGGATCCGGATACGTTTGTGTAGTGATGATAGCTCAGTGGTTGGTATCAAACCTTAACAATGAGCTTGAGCTCCCAGTGAAGGAAAAAATCGTGAGGAAACTGTAGTACGGTGGTAGAGTACTCTAGGACGGCTGGCTAGCTACCGCCCTCAAGTTAAAAATCTGACGACGTAGCAGTGTGTTCCGGCAGCGCTACTCCTCACTTGAAAATCAGTCCCATTCCGGGCTAGGTGTTTTTATAGTCCATATCTTCCATATATCAAAGTAAGAAAGAGTAAAAAATGTGTTGGGCAACCAGCATAACATTTTGACAGAGACTTTTAGTGACATCTCCGTACTTTTTTTTCTTTGGTTTTGGCGTCGCATTTTGAGCATTTGCCAGTGTCAAGTATTTTAGATTTTCAAGTTTCAAAAGTTTCAAAAGTTGCCTCGTAGCTATACTTAGTCAAAGTCCAGTCTCGGTCAAGTAAAATCCGTGTCAGTCAAGTCCAGTCATGCTTTAGTAAATTAGTGGCGACTTTACTATAAAGCTTCCATGGAATTTTGGAAGCAACCCGAAAAGTCATGTTTCACCACATTATATCATTTTCCCACACTCGTGCTTGCGATTTGGCACTTTATGAATAAAACACCACCATTTTAATGCATAAACACTCGACAAAACACTAGTTTTGGAAAAAAATACAACAAGGCGACACGACTCTTTCCGCGTTCCCGCCAAAATTTCCGTTTCTGTATATACCTACTCGGTTCAGGAATCTTAGATAAACTAATGTTTACTTTGTTCTGACACAGAAAAAACGTTCGTTTGTATTAGAAAATGATGAAAAAATGAAAATTGAAATTATAAATAAATAAATAACAAATAAATAAATAAATATCGTAGGACTATACACACAGCGCCATCTGGCCCCAAACTAAGCAGAGCTTGTGTGATGGAAGTCAGATAACTGATAGAATACATAAATACTTTCTTTTTTTTTTGTAAATACATACTTATAATACATACAGAACACCCAGACACAGAACAAACAAAAATAAATTGAATTTACCAATAAATATGAATAATGATGATGTTACTAGATCACGCCTGATATTGTGATGGTCGATCGTGCCGCGCTG
Organism: Biston betularia; assembly: GCA_905404145.2. NCBI lineage: Eukaryota > Metazoa > Arthropoda > Insecta > Lepidoptera > Geometridae > Biston > Biston betularia. Next base: position 2,449,937 of record FR989892.1, on the reverse strand, counting down.
TCGACATCACCATCCCACATGATAGATTCACGAGATAACCGCCATGTGGGATGTTGATTCGACGATCATTGTCCCGATTCTCGTCACGGTGAACGGTCTTATAGCGGAGAGTCTCGACCATCATCTTAAGAGACTCGCCAGACGATTGGGTCAGATTCAAAAGGCATGACTACGCACAACTCGTATTCTTAGAAGGCTCCTTAACGGCCTAACGGCACGGCACTTTATTTCTTTTCATACTATTTATGTCATGGTGTATGTAAAATGGAATCTTTTTTTACTAACAATTAAAATAAATACTAAGTAAAATCATTGTCCTGATAGTCGTCACGGTGAACGGTTTTATAGCGAAGAGACATTTGGCTCACCACATTGCCAACGAAAAGTAGTTAATTACCTGCTTTTCGTTGGTAATATGGGGGTGGAATCTAAGTGCGTGGAACGGGCCTTGTTCATTTTAATCTTTTGCTTCAAATTTTGTAAAGCCATGATAGTTTATTTATTTATATTATTTTCATTAAATTTCAGACTGAATGTAATTATATATTTTTTAAGTCCAATCATGTTATCACATAAGTGACAGCAATGTCTTACTGATAATAAAGTTTCTTTAAAACTAAACCTAGAATCTCGACCATCATCTTGAGAGACTTGCCCGGCGGTTTGGTCAGATTCAAAAGGCATGACTAGGCACAACTCGCATTCTTAGAAGGCCCCTTAACGGCCTAACGGCACGGCACTTTAATTCTTTTCATACCATTTATGTCATGGTGCTTATAAAATCGAATCTTACTATTACTAAGAATTAAAATAAACACTAAGTTAGATGTAAATAAAACACAATCACATTATAATGCCAATCACCTATTTAATATTCTGTCCTAAAAATTAACACATAGGTATTATTATATAAATAATTATTACACATCATTTAGTAGAATTATTATTATACAAATTTACGGATGGGACAAAGTTACAAACTAACAATGGGTTGTGAAATCCTGGAAACTCTACTAAGAAGAATAACTAGGGTCCTACAATATCCTTAGAGCTGCCAAATATACCTATCTGCAAAATTATATAGGTATTAGGTACTTTAAAAATAGTTGTTAACAACAAGTTTTCTTTGATTTTTTGAGGCATGTTACTATTTGCCTTTGTTCTGATGTTCAACAATTTTTATATTAGTGTATGTAATACCTAAGTTTAATTGATTACTTACTACGTTACATATCAAATATAATCGTAAACGCACAATAATGATAGTAGAATTCACGAAGTTTCGTTTAAATAACAAATCGGCATCGATCTAACAAATTATGCGAGGTATATTCATAATTTTAATATACATAGATCCTCTATAGTGATATTAACATGAGATTTAATTGAATTGCGTTTTTTTACATCTCGCGCAGATGAATGCCTCACATAAAAACTAGACCGTTTATTATAAGCATGAATTAACTTTATTGATTTAAGAAACGTTTTTAATTAAGGCCGTGTATTCGCATAAGCTGCACATAACTATTTGTAGTAAATTATGTGCAATTACAATGCCAATGAGAGAGAATTTATATCCCTGTTCCGCGATTTATATTGTGGTTGCGATCGCGGTTGATAGCTAAAGTAATCAGCGAGGACAGAGCTCAAAAAAATATTGAATGCCGGGTTTTTCTGCACTTATCTCGTTTTATAAGTAACTAATACTGTTATATTTAATAGTTACCCACTGAGAAGGGATTGTACCCGTTACAGGTGCACCCAGATGTTTGCCAAACGCTTGAAAAGGCCTGAACAAGAGCTTGCAGGAAGAATATTAGTCCTTGCCCTGGATTAGGTCCGAACCATGGTGCTGTTGACAATACATTATTTTTTTAATGACAACACAGAAAGGGGAATTATAAAAGACTAGACTGCGCCCCGCGGTGTTAACCGCTACATTTTTTCGGGGGGAAAAGTAGCCTTTGTATTAATCCATGGTCTCAGCTACCTCCATACCAAATTTCATCCAAATCCGTTCTGTAGTTTTTGCGTGAAAGAGTAACAAACATCCATCCATCCATCCAAACTTTCACATTTATAGTATTAGTAGGATAAGTTTTTTTTGTTTATAAAAAAATAATGAACAAAAACGAACGAGACGCTCTCCTGATGGTAAGAGATAATGCCTATCCATGACCATTGCAGCGATACACAGAACTTTGAGTGACAAAACGAAAGTCCAGGGCATCACTGCTTTGGTGCTCATTACTTTCAGACTTTCGATGGTTAGTCTCAACAGCCCAGTAATTTCGCTAGCTCCAGTACCCTTCAAAACGGAACACAGTAATGTTTACACACTACTGCTTAGCGGCAGAATATCCGATGCTGCGGTGGTACCTACCTAGACGACCTCCAGCTAAGGAAATCTACCGCCAAGTAAAGTACATTCAATTAGACACACCACATCTTAGTAAATTGTTATCCCGGAGAGAGCGTGTAAAACCGTCAAGCTTAAAGTTTAAAAACATTTTTTTTCATGTTTTTTTTTATGGTTGACAGGCTATGTATATTAATTACTACTAGTACGTTACTATTTATTCTAGGATTATCTGAAAAAGATCTGATAATAGAATTGATTGATTTGGACGTTACTTTGAGTTCATTTTGAGTGTTCAAGGTGTATAATATAATTAGTTTATTTCCGCTTAACAGTCGTTTCGGTTACAACAGTGATGATGATTTAAATTAAATTAAAATTTAATTTACTCTATAACAATTTAAACAAAAACCCGAATTATCCGAAAACTTTAATTAACATCTAAAACAAAAATTTGACATTAACTTAAAATTTTAAATAAAAAATTAGTTAAAATAACGAAAAGTGTTTATATCCGCACTCCGTTCCGTTAACATTGAACCTTGAACTTTAAACGAAATAACTTTTTTTATTACCGAATAGACCTTTGTTTGACCACCGCTAACTTGACTGATGTTAAGCGAAGTTGCGGTCTGCAATGCATCACGCTTGCCTAGAAGCCGATTCACTGGCGACTTGAACGTATTTGATTGTGTCCGTTGCAGGACAAGTAATAGTGATTCTAGAGGAAGGTTTATATGTATAATACTTGCATATGCACCACATTAGTATCTACATTGCATCCGTGCGAAGCCGGGGCGGGTCGCTAGTACAGTAAAAATCACACAAAGTACATAGATGTCAACGCCTCAATCAATCAATTTTTATGTATCAAAGGTTTGTGTATCTATTTGTGTTATAATTACAAATATGTACAAACCTGCTGGTACAAAGTTCTGTCCAACAAATCCTGTACCATATGCTGATCCCGCACCTGCCCCTGCCCCTGCTCCTGCCCCATACCCTGCCCCTGCTCCTGCCCCATACCCTGCCCCTGCCCCTGCCCCTGCTCCTGCCCCTGCTCCTGCCCCTTGCCCATACCCTGCTCCTGCCCCTGCCCCTGCCGCTGCCCCTGCCGCTGCCCCTGCCGCTGCCCCTGCCAATACAAATCGCACTAAGTAAATGTCACTCGTATGTGTAGGTATTAGTGTTTTTCTTTTTTAGGAGCTCCCTATTTGGTGAGCCCTCTAACACTGCTCTTTAACCTTGAGCTGAAAACGGCAACTACACCAAAACAATGGACTGAGTCGGACATCATTCTATTATATAAAAAAGGAAACGCAAATGATATAAACAACTACCGACCAATACTACTGTCTTCAATATACAAATTATTTTCATCAATTCTAGAAAAGAGAATCAGAGGCACTATAGAAAATCAAGAGCCCATAGAGCAGGCAGAATTTAGAAGAGGTTTCTCTACTGTGGATCATATCCACTCTATTGAAATGATTATAGACAAATATCAAGAGTTTCAAAGGCCGCTCTACCTTGGATTTATCGATTACCGAAAAGCTTTTGATACTTTGGATCAATATGGAAGTCTCTAGAAACGCAAAATATTCAAACAGGATATTTGAAGGTAATACAATATCTATATGAAAACTGTAGCTGTTGTAGCAGAATTAGACTGGAGACGACTGGACCTTCAATACCCATAAGAAGAGGAGTAAGACAGGGCGATCCCATGTCTCCCACTATATTTATAGCAGTGCTACAACAAGTAATTGGACAACTACAATGGGAAAGGGTCGGTCTAAATATAAACAATAAATATATAAGTCATTTGATATTTGCCGACGACATCGTGTTGCTGTCTGAGAATAAAATGGAGCTGCAGTCGATGTTAAACGATCTTAACGCCGCAAGTCGACAGGTAGGACTAGAAATTAACCGCAGTAAAACCAATATTATGACAAACTATCTAAAGTCCCCTGAATTCTTAACCCTTTCACGACCATGGGAAACATTTTTCCCCATTGAAAAATAGGCAATTGTGATATTTAATTTAATCTATTACATATTTTTTTTATACAAAATAACAAAATATAATGTATGCTGAACGCAATTACGTAAACAGGATTGCATAGAAGAAAAAAGTTCTTTCAAATAAATTGGCACCAAAATTAGCTTATTCGCGTGCTCTACTTTGTTTAGTTATGGATTATTGTGGGGTGTAATTATGTATATTTATTGTGTTTTCTCATATGTTTTACATTATTTGGTAAGTATATTTTTGTGTTATAATGAAGTTTATTTGAATAAATGAAAACAAATGCCTTATAATGACAAATTATTGTATGGGAAAAATAATTCCCTGTGGTCCATATGTAAAACTTTTCTAAGCTATTGGTGTTTTGTTTCTTTGTGTCATAATGATTGTTGTTTATTTTATTTTTTTACCTATTTATTGTTTTTTTTTACTTTTTGGTAGTTTATTTTGATTGTTTGTTGCTGAAATGGCCAGAAAAGGGATATAATGAGATATTACAGTAACATTTGGCAGATAACAGTGATTATAATGAGCTTCAGTTGAATGAAGCAGATCAACAGTTCATCGCTGACACCCTGAGTTTCAACATCCTGAGCTCCACGCAATTGTTGAAATAGAAGAATCTTTTCAGAAAACAAATCAAATTGCTGCTCCATGTACTTCATGTGAGAATTTGGAAGACTTTCCTAAATTTCGATGGAGAAAGAAATCTTATGTTGCTCATATAATCAACATCCTTCATAAAACTGGCCAACTGTAGTCACTGCAGAAAAGCAGCGGGTTGGTACAATAAAGATTCCTATAGATTTTAGAAAAAATTAAAAGATGTGCAATTTGCTCTAACTACCGCACAGAAAAAAGGACACATGACATATGTACCATATGCAATGTACATTTATGCTTTACAATAAAAAGAAATTGCTTCGCAGAGTATTATAATTAGCTTGATCTTGATACCAGTAACTGTATTTCAATATTTTGTATCACTTTTTCAGCATAAAAATAAATAAATAAAACACATTTCAAAATAAGCCTTACTATTATTTGCGTTACCTTTATAGACCATTGGGAAAAATATTTCCCTTAAAATTCCAAAAAATCTAAAAGTCGTCATGTAAAATCCTGTTGATTTTTATTAATTTTACATCTAAACGAACTAAAAAAAACAATCACATATTACAATTTAGTCTTAGCAACCTTATGGTCCTGTAAGGGTTAAACAATGAAGCGCTGGAGTACGTCGATGCCTATGTATACTTGGGTAAACAATTATCGTTTGAGAAACAAAGAAATGAACTAGAAATAGAAAGGAGAGTTTCGAATGCTTGAAAAAGATTTTGGAGCTTAAAAGAAATTATGAAAAGTGACATGCCGATCAAAATTAAGCAAAAAGTTATGGATACCTGCATACTGCCATCATTAAAATACGCTAACCAAACTTGGAAGTTCTCACATCAAGCGAAAGCAAAAATCAGGACATGTCAAAGAGGAATGGAAAGGAGTATGTTAAAAAACAAAAAAAATCAAAAAATACCCCACAGTACAATTCGAAAAACGACAAAGTTACAGACGCTCTGATCCAATGCAAAAAGCTTAAGTGGCACTGGGCTGGACACATAGCCAGACTTACTGATCATAGATGGACCACCAGGATAACATCCTGGAAGGTTCCATCAGGCATGAGAAAAAGAGGCAGACCAGCTGCCCGATGGACTGACGACATTGTAGAAGCGGCTGGCAAACAGTGGCTGGAGACAGCAATAAACAGGAATACATGGACATCTCTAGAGGAGGCCTTCACCTTCGAGAAAACGAGGGATTCTTAATTAAGTAATCAAATACATATATATATATAACTATAAACATTAAAAAAAATAGAAAATGAATAATTAGAAATAAGTTTATGTTTGTACTGTTTAATAAGAAATATAATGCTTTTTTTATTTATTATATTGTACCAAACAGGGGGAACACAGACTCCACAACCTCGAGTTCCACAACCTCGCTGTGCGAATGAAAAATGTGGCATCAAAACGCTTTGTGCGTACATGGGGAACATCCACCATGTACGGATGACGTTTTTACACACAAAACAATTTACACTCGTGTGATGATAATACTCGCGTGTGATGGTTTGTTAAGTTCTTCTGGGCTAAGAGTTGGATTTCTAGCAGGACTAATTATGTTATTATTATAGAGAGAATTTCTTCCGGAAGGTTTGTCTCTAGGCGAAACGGGTCACTTGCATTAAATGAGTAGGTACAATGTATCCGGTAGAAAACTGACAAGCCAGCAACTCTACGATGCTCTACGAGGCTTTGAAGCCGAGACTCCAGTAAAGCGTCGTTGCTAGTTGTCTCCAGGCGCGTCTCTCGGACTCCAATGCTTCAAGTTGGTACTTGGCAGAGCCATCCCATAACTGCGAACAGTACTCCATACATGATCTCACCTGGGCCTTGTATAAGCTGAGTAGTTGTTCTGGTGTGAAGTACTGTCTCACCTATGAGGGGATGCCAAGCTTCTTCGCGGCTAGTTGGGCCTTGGACTCGATAAATGACCCAAGATTAAGAGTTGGCATCGTCGTATTATTATAATTACAAATATGTACAGACCTGCTGCTCCAGCGCCTTGTCCGTATCCATTGCTATATCCTTGACCATATGCCCCTGCTCCTGCCCCTTGCCCATACCCTGCTCCTGCCCCTGCCCCTGCCGCTGCCCCTGCCGCTGCCCCTGCCGCTGCCCCTGCCGCTGCCCCTGCCAATACAAATCGCACTAAGTAAATGTCACTCGTATGTGTAGGTATTAGTGTTTTTCTTTTTTAGGAGCTCCCTATTTGGTGAGCCCTCTAACACTGCTCTTTAACCTTGAGCTGAAAACGGCAACTACACCAAAACAATGGACCGAGTCGGACATCATTCTATTATATAAAAAAGGAAACGCAAATGATATAAACAACTACCGACCAATACTACTGTCTTCAATATACAAATTATTTTCATCAATTCTAGAAAAGAGAATCAGAGGCACTATAGAAAATCAACAGCCCATAGAGCAGGCAGAATTTAGAAGAGGTTTCTCTACTGTGGATCATATCCACTCTATTGAAATGATTATAGACAAATATCAAGAGTTTCAAAGGCCGCTCTACCTTGGATTTATCGATTACCGAAAAGCTTTTGATACTTTGGATCAATATGGAAGTCTCTAGAAACGCAAAATATTCAAACAGGATATTTGAAGGTAATACAATATCTATATGAAAACTGTAGCTGTTGTAGCAGAATTAGACTGGAGACGACTGGACCTTCAATACCCATAAGAAGAGGAGTAAGACAGGGCGATCCCATGTCTCCCACTATATTTATAGCAGTGCTACAACAAGTAATTGGACAACTACAATGGGAAAGGGTCGGTCTAAATATAAACAATAAATATATAAGTCATTTGATATTTGCCGACGACATCGTGTTGCTGTCTGAGAATAAAATGGAACTGCAGTCGATGTTAAACGATCTTAACGCCGCAAGTCGACAGGTAGGACTAGAAATTAACCGCAGTAAAACCAATATTATGACAAACTATCTAAAGTCCCCTGAATTCTTAAACAATGAAGCGCTGGAGTACGTCGATGCCTATGTATACTTGGGTAAACAATTATCGTTTGAGAAACAAAGAAATGAACTAGAAATAGAAAGGAGAGTTTCGAATGCTTGAAAAAGATTTTGGAGCTTAAAAGAAATTATGAAAAGTGACATGCCGATCAAAATTAAGCAAAAAGTTATGGATACCTGCATACTGCCATCATTAAAATACGCTAACCAAACTTGGAAGTTCTCACATCAAGCGAAAGCAAAAATCAGGACATGTCAAAGAGGAATGGAAAGGAGTATGTTAAAAAACAAAAAAAATCAAAAAATACCCCACAGTACAATTCGAAAAACGACAAAGTTACAGACGCTCTGATCCAATGCAAAAAGCTTAAGTGGCACTGGGCTGGACACATAGCCAGACTTACTGATCATAGATGGACCACCAGGATAACATCCTGGAAGGTTCCATCAGGCATGAGAAAAAGAGGCAGACCAGCTGCCCGATGGACTGACGACATTGTAGAAGCGGCTGGCAAACAGTGGCTGGAGACAGCAATAAACAGGAATACATGGACATCTCTAGAGGAGGCCTTCACCTTCGAGAAAACGAGGGATTCTTAATTAAGTAATCAAATACATATATATATAACTATAAACATTAAAAAAAATAGAAAATGAATAATTAGAAATAAGTTTATGTTTGTACTGTTTAATAAGAAATATAATGCTTTTTTTATTTATTATATTGTACCAAACAGGGGGAACACAGACTCCACAACCTCGAGTTCCACAACCTCGCTGTGCGAATGAAAAATGTGGCATCAAAACGCTTTGTGCGTACATGGGGAACATCCACCATGTACGGATGACGTTTTTACACACAAAACAATTTACACTCGTGTGATGATAATACTCGCGTGTGATGGTTTGTTAAGTTCTTCTGGGCTAAGAGTTGGATTTCTAGCAGGACTAATTATGTTATTATTATAGAGAGAATTTCTTCCGGAAGGTTTGTCTCTAGGCGAAACGGGTCACTTGCATTAAATGAGTAGGTACAATGTATCCGGTAGAAAACTGACAAGCCAGCAACTCTACGATGCTCTACGAGGCTTTGAAGCCGAGACTCCAGTAAAGCGTCGTTGCTAGTTGTCTCCAGGCGCGTCTCTCGGACTCCAATGCTTCAAGTTGGTACTTGGCAGAGCCATCCCATAACTGCGAACAGTACTCCATACATGATCTCACCTGGGCCTTGTATAAGCTGAGTAGTTGTTCTGGTGTGAAGTACTGTCTCACCTATGAGGGGATGCCAAGCTTCTTCGCGGCTAGTTGGGCCTTGGACTCGATAAATGACCCAAGATTAAGAGTTGGCATCGTCGTATTATTATAATTACAAATATGTACAGACCTGCTGCTCCAGCGCCTTGTCCGTATCCATTGCTATATCCTTGACCATATGCCCCTGCTCCTGCCCCTTGCCCATACCCTGCTCCTGCCCCTGCCCCTGCCGCTGCCCCTGCCGCTGCCCCTGCCGCTGCCCCTGCCAATACAAATCGCACTAAGTAAATGTCACTCGTATGTGTAGGTATTAGTGTTTTTCTTTTTTAGGAGCTCCCTATTTGGTGAGCCCTCTAACACTGCTCTTTAACCTTGAGCTGAAAACGGCAACTACACCAAAACAATGGACCGAGTCGGACATCATTCTATTATATAAAAAAGGAAACGCAAATGATATAAACAACTACCGACCAATACTACTGTCTTCAATATACAAATTATTTTCATCAATTCTAGAAAAGAGAATCAGAGGCACTATAGAAAATCAACAGCCCATAGAGCAGGCAGAATTTAGAAGAGGTTTCTCTACTGTGGATCATATCCACTCTATTGAAATGATTATAGACAAATATCAAGAGTTTCAAAGGCCGCTCTACCTTGGATTTATCGATTACCGAAAAGCTTTTGATACTTTGGATCAATATGGAAGTCTCTAGAAACGCAAAATATTCAAACAGGATATTTGAAGGTAATACAATATCTATATGAAAACTGTAGCTGTTGTAGCAGAATTAGACTGGAGACGACTGGACCTTCAATACCCATAAGAAGAGGAGTAAGACAGGGCGATCCCATGTCTCCCACTATATTTATAGCAGTGCTACAACAAGTCATTGGACAACTACAATGGGAAAGGGTCGGTCTAAATATAAACAATAAATATATAAGTCATTTGATATTTGCCGACGACATCGTGTTGCTGTCTGAGAATAAAATGGAACTGCAGTCGATGTTAAACGATCTTAACGCCGCAAGTCGACAGGTAGGACTAGAAATTAACCGCAGTAAAACCAATATTATGACAAACTATCTAAAGTCCCCTGAATTCTTAAACAATGAAGCGCTGGAGTACGTCGATGCCTATGTATACTTGGGTAAACAATTATCGTTTGAGAAACAAAGAAATGAACTAGAAATAGAAAGGAGAGTTTCGAATGCTTGAAAAAGATTTTGGAGCTTAAAAGAAATTATGAAAAGTGACATGCCGATCAAAATTAAGCAAAAAGTTATGGATACCTGCATACTGCCATCATTAAAATACGCTAACCAAACTTGGAAGTTCTCACATCAAGCGAAAGCAAAAATCAGGACATGTCAAAGAGGAATGGAAAGGAGTATGTTAAAAAACAAAAAAAATCAAAAAATACCCCACAGTACAATTCGAAAAACGACAAAGTTACAGACGCTCTGATCCAATGCAAAAAGCTTAAGTGGCACTGGGCTGGACACATAGCCAGACTTACTGATCATAGATGGACCACCAGGATAACATCCTGGAAGGTTCCATCAGGCATGAGAAAAAGAGGCAGACCAGCTGCCCGATGGACTGACGACATTGTAGAAGCGGCTGGCAAACAGTAGCTGGAGACAGCAATAAACAGGAATACATGGACATCTCTAGAGGAGGCCTTCACCTTCGAGAAAACGAGGGATTCTTAATTAAGTAATCAAATACATATATATATAACTATAAACATTAAAAAAAATAGAAAATGAATAATTAGAAATAAGTTTATGTTTGTACTGTTTAATAAGAAATATAATGCTTTTTTTATTTATTATATTGTACCAAACAGGGGGAACACAGACTCCACAACCTCGAGTTCCACAACCTCGCTGTGCGAATGAAAAATGTGGCATCAAAACGCTTTGTGCGTACATGGGGAACATCCACCATGTACGGATGACGTTTTGGTTGCGTTTGTCTGGCCGTCCGGTAGAAGAAAGGTGCAGGAAACCAAGTGCAGTTCAAGTGCACACTCTCCGAAATGTATCCGGTAGAAAACGGGCAAGCTAGCAACTCTATGACGATGCTCGAGGCTTTGAAGCCGAGACTCCAGTAAAGCGTCGTTGCCAGTTAGTCTCCTGGCGCGTCTCTCGGACTCCAATGCTTCAAGTTGGTACTTGGCAGAGCCATCCCATAACTGCGAACAGTACTCCATACATGATCTTACCTGGGCCTTGTATATAAGCTGAGTAGTTGTTCTGGTATGAAGTACTGTCTCACCTATGAGGGGATGCCAAGCTTCTTCGCGGCTAGTTGGGCCTTGGACTCGATAAATGACCCAAGATTAAGAGTTGGCATCGTCGTATTATTATAATTACAAATATGTACAGACCTGCTGCTCCAGCGCCTTGTCCGTATCCATTGTTATATCCTTGACCATTTGCACCTGCCCCTACTACTGCTCCTACCTCTAACCCTGCTCCTGCTCCTGCCAATAACAATATACATTGTGCTTATAAATAGGCTTACAAGTTATATAACACAAAACAATTTACACTCGTGTGATGATAATACTCGCGTGTGATGGTTTGTTAAGTTCTTCTGGGCTAAGAGTTGGATTTCTAGCAAGACTAATTATGTTATTATTATAGAGAGAATTTCTTCCGGAAGGTTTGTCTCTAGGCGAAACGGGTCACTTGCATTAAATGAGTAGGTACAATGTATCCGGTAGAAAACTGACAAGCCAGCAACTCTACGATGCTCTACGAGGCTTTGAAGCCGAGACTCCAGTAAAGCGTCGTTGCTAGTTGTCTCCAGGCGCGTCTCTCGGACTCCAATGCTTCAAGTTGGTACTTGGCAGAGCCATCCCATAACTGCGAACAGTACTCCATACATGATCTCACCTGGGCCTTGTATAAGCTGAGTAGTTGTTCTGGTGTGAAGTACTGTCTCACCTATGAGGGGATGCCAAGCTTCTTCGCCGCTAGTTGGGCCTTGGACTCGATAAATGACCCAAGATTAAGAGTTGGCATCGTCGTATTATTATAATTACAAATATGTACAGACCTGCTGCTCCAGCGCCTTGTCCGTATCCATTGTTATATCCTTGACCATTTGCACCTGCCCCTGCTCCTAATCTTACCCCTAACCCTGTCCTTGTCCATGGCCCTGCCAATAACATTATACATTGTACTTATAAATAGACTTACAAGTTATATAACACAAAACAATTTACACTCGTGTGATGATAATACTCGCGTGTGATGGTTTGTTAAGTTCTTCTGGGCTAAGAGTTGGATTTCTAGCAGGACTAATTATGTTATTATTATAGAGAGAATTTCTTCCGGAAGGTTTGTCTCTAGGCGAAACGGGTCACTTGCATTAAATGAGTAGGTACAATGTATCCGGTAGAAAACTGACAAGCCAGCAACTCTACGATGCTCTACGAGGCTTTGAAGCCGAGACTCCAGTAAAGCGTCGTTGCTAGTTGTCTCCAGGCGCGTCTCTCGGACTCCAATGCTTAAAGTTTGTACCTGGCAGAGCCGTCCCATAGCTGCGAACAGTACTCCGTACATGATCTTACCCGGGCTTTGTATAAGCTGAGTAGTTGTTCTGGTGTGAAGTGTTGTCTCATCTATGAGAGGATGCCAAGCTTCTTCGCGGCTAGTTGGGCCTTGGACTCTATAAATGACCCGAGATTAAGAGCGAGTTGGCGTCGTCGTGTTATTATAATTACAAATATGTACAGACCTCCAGCTCCTCCAGCGACTTGTCCGTATCCATTGCTATATCCTTGACCATATGCACCTGCTCCTGCCCCTGCCCCTGCCACTGCCCCTGCCCCTGCCACTGCCCCTGCCCCTGCCACTGCCCCTGCCCCTGCCCCTGCCCCTGCCCCTGCCCCTGCCCCTGCCCCTGCCCCTGCCGCTGCCCCTGCCCCTGCTCCTGATCCTGCCGCTGCACCTGCCCCTGCCCCTGCTCCTGCCCCTAGCCTTGCCCCTGCACACAAAACAAATCACACTAAATAGATGTCAATTTTAATTTAGTTTTAAGTCCTTTTAATTATGAAAGAAAAAAAATATATTTTGTAACACAATAACAAACAAACAGATGCAGACAGTTGCAAAATGTGGACTAGTTTCTAAATATTTATTTAAAAATTCACACAAAAATCCTGCAGTTGATATTTAGTTGCTTACCTGCAAAGAGAGCGCTGTGTGCAAAACCTGCGCAAAAGACAAATTACATAAAAATCAAAGATAAATGACATAAGATCCTTAGTTGCGATCTTATTGTTAACAATATTTATCTATTTATTGATCCTAATCAAATAAAAGGAACGAAACGTTCTCCTGATGGTATGTGATAACGTCTCTCCATGACCAGTGCTACCCAGAAGAGTGATAAAACAGAGTCCAGGCCATCGTTATTTTGGAGCTCATTACAATTCAGAACATTCGACGGTTAGTGTCAATAGCCCTGCAATTTCGTTAGCTGCAGTATTTTTCAAACCGGAAAACAGTAATGTTTGAATCAGATATTCAAGAGCAATTAAGAAAATAATCCCAGAAAATTGTTCTTTCAAGGGGGCTAGGAAGGTGGCACAGATCGTGTCAGATTTACTTCTATAGCAGAATGCCAACCCCATATAAGAATATGAGCGTATGAAATATATCGTTGCAACATAACAGCTGCGGTCAAACATTTAATCTATCAACTTTAACTAGTAGTTTTGGAGAAAAATGGCAACATGGATTTGCACAAACGAACATCCTCTCACCCCAAACGCATACACCGTCTCCGTTCCGTCGTGAGTAAAAAAGACAAAGAGAGACGGCCCTCGCGGAATATCGCTTTCATATTCTGTCCAGAGCATTAAATCGATATTCTTGGACTTTTTACTATTTTAATTTACATTTTTAAATACATAATCGACAGCCTAGTGTATTTCGGCAGCGTATTCGGAAGACGGTCTGGCTTCCAGTCTTGGTTTCGAATCTCACGCCACAAACTTTTATATGCGTATTGCCGAATAATTTTAATGGAAGGAAAAGATCATCAGATAATCTGAGTTCTTAAAAAAAATCGCTATAACGTCATAACTATAAAAAGTTTGAAAACGTATTAAAATTAAACTACCGCATAGAAAGCCAAAATATTGAAATTAGTTTCATGAAATAAAGTTTACTATCAGTAAAGAATATTATTATTTTTATGTGAAAAAAGTACCAGCGACAAAAAAGCTAACAAGCGACGGGCCTCCTGATGGTAAGTGGTCACCGCCGCCCATGGACACCTGCAATACCCGGGGCATTGCCGGTGCGTTGCCTACCTTTAAGGACCCTATTCACCCTTCGTTTGATGCTCTGTAGATTGAAACTCGGCGGAAAAACCGAAGGTGGTAAGCCATTCCACATAAGACAGGTGCGCGGAAGAAACAGCCGATTAAACCGAGCGGTACGAGACTTCCACGCATCTATGTGGGGCACTTTTGGCGATGGCGGCCGGTATGGTATTGAAAGCGAGATGGAGGAATAAGCCCAAAAAGTTCATCAGAACATTCCCCATAATAGAACCTGTAGAATAGGCTGAGCGAACCAATGTCCCGGCGTAAGCTCAGCGGTTCCAACCTGTCGGTCAATTCCGGGTCGTCGACAAGCCTAACGGCTCTTCTCTGCAAGGAGTCAAGAGGATTAAGCTGGTACTTCGGTGCACCAGCCCAGAGATGTGAGCAGTACTCCATGTGTGGTCTAACCTGCGCTTTATATGATAAAAGGCGCTGGCTCGGCGTGAAGTACCTACTGCTCGTCAAGTCGGAGAGGTCGGTATACATTCTGGCGCCCGCGGTCTACAATCGCGTACCCGCTTCCATCCGGGATGCACCTTCCATCGCGTGCTTCAGAAGCAAACTAAGATCTTGGCTTCAAGAGACCTTGTTCTATGACTTTGACGATTATTTAAAACTAAGAGATTATTGAATTACTAGTAAGTAATTATAATATTTTTGTTTTTATGGACATTTAATTATATTGACATAATTTTATTGACATTTTATACGTGACATATTACTTTATTGACATTTTCATTTTCATTGTTTTAACATATGTAATGATTTTGATAATAATTTTTAAATATGAATGGAAATATGACCTGTAACTTTGGTGTTATTAATAAATGATTTGTATTTGTATTTGGCTTATAAAATGCAAAGTATGTAAAGGTATAAAAGGCTTGGGTATGTAAAGTTGTTTTTTGTAAATACAAAAAACAACTGTAAATTGGTTGTGCCATGCGGTTGTCTCACGGGTAAGTCACGACACTAAACTAAATATATCTATACCAATATTATAAAGAAAAAAATAATGTTTTTTTTTTTTTTTAATGTAAAAAAGTAATGAGACGAACGAGACGCTCTCCTGATGGTAAGAGATAACGCCTGCCCATGACCATATTACCATGACCATGACCATGTACATATTTTAGTTTATAATTCAAAAACTACTGGCGCAATTTAAAAAAATCTTTCCGTAATAGAATGCTACATTACATCTCAACTGAGTAACATAGGTTACATTGTTAATCGAGTTAAATTAGGTATTACTACGAGCGGACATGGGGTGTCCGACGCCCATTTGCTGGTTTGGTCTCTGAGGTTCGTTGCGGGGTGAACTAGGGCTCCCGAGGCGGGTCCGCGAGGACAAGCGCTGCCGAGGTTCAAGAGTAGAGTGCGAAAGCGTGCCCCGACACAAAGCGCCGAGGTGGAACGCTCCAGGGTTTTTAGTGGGTAGACCGTCATTACGACGGAAATTCCCACATAAAAACCCTGCCTGCCCCAGAGCAGGGTGGTATAAACTAAGATTTCCCTGGACAAAAAAAAAGGTATGCCTACGAAGACTCGAATAATGTACTCGGATGTATTTTTATCCTACTTCAATTGTCGCAGCCTCGAACCAGAGGAATTTGATATCCAGTGCTGGTGCCTTCAACAATACTCTGGGTGTGATGATTTTGTGTTACTCTCACCTGGTTCAGGTACATCGGGTTCTGCAAACAAGAAGAAACACTTTAGCATCACACGAAGCGTTTCGATGTGCGTGTTGAAAGAGCAACTAGTAACGCCGTCGCATCGGCTCGCCAAGTCGGAGAGGTCGGTATACATTCTGGGGCCCGCGGTCTACAGCCGCGTACCCGCCTTCCATCGCGTGCTTCAGAAGCAAACCAAGATCTTGGCTTCAAGAGACGATGTTTTATGATTATTTAAAAATAAGAGATTATTGAATTACTAGTAAGTAATTATAATACTTTTGTTTTTGTTGACATTTAATTATGTTGACATAATTATTTTATATGTGACATATTATTTCATTGACATTTTCATTTCACCTTTGGTGTTATTAATAAAAGATGTGTATCTGTATTTGATGTTGACCATTGCAGCTGCACAGAACATTTATATTTGGCCGCCAGCGTCTGTTTTTCCCGCGAAGTACAATTTGGGGTCTTTTCAAAGGTATTAATTTTGCTGCACCTTAACACCAGACAAGGCGTGGTAATACGAAAACGGTGTTTTGTAGCCATGACAGCTCAGTGGTTAGCGCGGTTGGTTCGCATGCCGAAGGGCGTGGCTTGAGCTGCCGCTGAAGGAAAACATCGTAAGGAAACCATATCATGGTGGTAGTGTTTTCTAGTACTCGGCTGGCTAGCTACCGCCAAGCAGCTAACAGTGTGTTTCGGCAGCCTCACTTGAGAGCCAGTTCTATTCCAGGCTAGGTGTGCTTCACTATCTCCGACCACACCGTCACTTAACATCAGGTGAGTTGTGGTTAAACACCTAGCCTGTTAAATTATTTGATTTGATTAGCAAAGGAGATATATAATGACTACAATGATCTCCGCGTATACTAACTAAATATGAGATGGTATTATATTTAAAAAAACTTACTTGCTAGGCATGACGTGGCGAGCTGTAATAAAATAATACTTCATTAAAATCACAAATATTTAGAGCATCAACTTGCTGAAAAGGTTGGGAATCGAACCCGCACCCTTCAGCTCTTGGAGCAGACATACCACCAAGGAATTATCAGGGCTGTCATATCTTAATGATTTTTTATTTTTTTGGGATTTTATGGTTTGGCTACAAAGGCCTTTGAACCATGTCATTATTTGCAAAGAACGAATTCATGTCTTACATTTTAAGCTCCGATGGAGTTTTGGAAGCTACACGAAAAGTCATGTTTCACCACATTATATCATTTTCCCACACTCGCGCTTGTAATTCCGCACTTTATGAATAAAACACCACCATTTTTATGCATAAACACTCGGCAAAACACTAGTTTTGGAAAAAAATACAACGGAGCGACACGACTCTTCCCGCGTTCCCGCCAAACCCCCCATTTCTTAATCACAGTTATAATCAGCGTTGTCAGACGTCCTGGCAGTTTTGGCAGGACGTCCCGATTTTTAAATAAAAATTCAATGTCCCGCTTTTCGGGGATAGCTCGACCGTGCGTGCAGCGTGCTGAGGAAGGGCGGGCGGGTGGCACAAACGAGTGTGGACTGGCCGCCCCCAGCCCGAAGCAATGAAGATAATTTATGCGCGCGGAAGAGAGGGGTGCGTCACACAATCGGTGCATGCTAAAAACTTCTGATTATTTACGTTGTTTAATATGTCCCGCTTTCGACGAAAGAATCCCGACTTGGCAAAAAAATATCGGGCAATTTTTTTTCTTAAAAGATTTAATTTATGGTAATGGGGGAATTGAGGTCAAGAGTTTGGTCGCTGAGATAAGGCACGGAGTAACTCAGAGAAATGGTGCGGCTGAACAGTTTTGGATGTATGGGGTATCGTTAGAATCCTTACATCATCCCGAGTGACTGATAATATTTTTTTTCCATCTAATGATGTATCTGTTTGTTGTTAGATACCTCATTGTTATTACAATCTAGCCTAGTTGAGACTAATAAGTAATTTTAATATAACTTAAATTGCTAAGTAGAGTAATGATAATAATAAAAAAAACAATATAGCGGCTTTTCAAATAAATTAAATAAAAAAAAAGTTAATTTGTTTTTGACATAATGTAGTACCTAGTAAAGTTTTTTTAATTTTATTTATTGTTTTTTTTTTAATTATCATTTTTTATAATAATAATATCATTATCATCATCAATTTAAAAATTTGAATATATTATGTTTATTGCTACATTTGTAGTTCAGATTTCATATAAAATCAGATTCCCATTTTTACATATTTTCTCTCGTGTCTATAATTCAGTATTATTTACTTTACTTTACTTTACTTTACTTTACTTTACTATAATATAAAGCTAAATAACCACTCACTGACTGACTTAGAGAAATAGAACTCATATAAGGAGATGTCATAGGAAAAAACTAAATATATAGTCGTGTAGAGAATCGTTCAGAGGGCCCGAATAAAATGTCGGACCTTCCGGAAGTCGACTCCTCGACGTGGTACCCCATCGGATCTCGGAAACTAGAGACATTTTAATGGTTGCCCTTTAACTAAATATACTCAAAACCTTGGTTACTTTTAGGTTCGTCAAAAAAAAAATGTGTTTCACACGAAAAAAACATGATCACCATACGAAATGTAACCTCTGATATCTCCGAAACCGTAAACTTTTTCGGGATGTCGCTCGAACAAACGTCATAGAGGACGTCGAGATCTTTCAGATGCAATTAAAAAAAACATAGGTCCCATACAAAATAATTTATGTGTAGGTCTCGCGACCAAAAGGTCACAACCGCCGCGAGTTTTCATTGGCGCTTACGCGTTTCGTTCAACGCCAGTGAAGCGACAAACTTAACTTTGCCGTCGTTTTTAACGTCACCGCCACTTTATTACTTGCACGATAATGTCGGGTTTTCCTAAACGGATCGGTTTGTCTATTGTTCCTTTAACGTGGTAAAATAGTACTTTGTCGGTTTGTTTCAAGGAAAATAGTTACGCATATCGTATGTCTGGGCCATAAGGTTCGTAATTGCTATTATTTGCAATTATGAGTAGTAAAGGTAGGTATGTAAACAACAGGATAAACTGCATCTTATCTTTGGCATCGATATACTTACTTTGTAGCCTTTGAAATAAGGTCCGTTATTGAAGTCGTAAAATTTCCGTTATCTATTGCTCGGGAATTCTTGGCGAAAGTTTTTTTTTTTTTAAGATCCTGTGACCGATGTCTTATTTACTCGCTCACTAACTTTTCGTAAGCACGGAGTGTTTTTCGAAATTAAATTACAAATTTGTTTAAACTTACTTATCTTGTGCTATATTTGTGGTTTATTACAGTGTTTTTCAATTGTTCGAGAGTGAGATGAGGTGAGTGTTGTTTAATTTTAATTACTTTTCGTGTTTTAAAGTTCGATGTGATGCAAACGTAGGTAGGTAGACATTTTGTTATTTGAATTGCAAGTTATTATTTAGATTTAGATATGTAAAACTAATCTTGAAGTGCAATAATTTCAATTACTGAGCGCCTAACGAACCAAAATAATAAAAAAATCATCCTATTATTATGAGTAATAAAGGTAGGTATGTAAACAGTTCGCACCGAACAAAAGGATACTGCATCTTAACTTTGGCATCGATATACCTACTTTATGGCCTCTAAAATAAGGTCGGTTTTTTAATGGTTCGATTTGTCTATTGTTCCTATGGCGTGCTAAAATTATTGTTAAATCGATGTAATAGGTAGGTTCGTAATTATATCAAATTTTTTAACTTTTGCCACTTGAATTCATAATAGAACCACGGCTAAAATAAACTGTTCGCCGTTACCTTTTCGACACATAGAATACAGGCGGTTACATCACAATATCGTATGTCTGGGCCATAATGGTCGGAATCGCTCAGCCATTTTGTGGTGCTCTTAAAATAAATAAATATTTTTATGTGATTTTCGTCCTATACATAAATACATACATGCATACACACATGGATACAATAAAGTCGTTAAATTTCCGTTTTCCCAGTTTGTGTGATCGACGGTTAAAATGCCTACCTATTTATTGCTCGAGAATTTTCGGAGAGTTACAATCAGTGTAGCCAGCCCTGAAGTTTTAGCTGGCGATCTACAGTTTTTTAAAGTCTCAGTTTTGGCAAGTTTATTTGAAAGGTTTCACAGTTTTGAGCTAAACTTCAGTTTTTATCTTCTTATTATATAGAATTGACTTAGCGAAAAAAAATTACAACGTCTTTGTTATAGGTAATTAAATGTCCTCACAAGTAGGAAAGTGTGAATTATGATCAGAAAAATAAATTTCAACCGGTTAGTTTTAGGTTAGGTTATGTTTGAACACAGTCAACTTGCGCGAGCCGAGCGAGCGAAGCGAGCGTGCCGCGGCAGCGGCCGGCGAAGCGCCAGAAAGAAAATTAAAGATGTTACGAGGGGCTGCACACCCCGTAGGCCTACAATGATAGTAGATTCACTCATCAATTATGCTAACTTATACTCTCACATCTCACCGGATGGGATTTTTTTCTCGGGAAATTACTTATCCTTAATTTTGTTTTTAAGTTATTTTTTGATGGAATTAGTCTTAGGGTGCCTGCCGGTCATAAAATTAATCTTAAGCATCATCATCATCATCATCATCAGCCTTAAGTCAACTGTATTGCGATTCTTTACCTATTTATTCTACAGCTTTCTTCAAAATTAAATAAATAACCTCGCTACAAATAACCCCTCGCTACAAACCCCCCCTCGCGGGCCGCTTGCGGCCCGCGCACCACCCAAAATACTAGTTTTTTATGTATACAGACAAAACTATTGTTACTAAAAACCAGTTTTGAACAATAGATACCTTGAAACAATTATTTTTTTTCTAGCTCTCCTGTGAAAACTACTAGGCCTATAAATGTTTTAAGATTTGTTATTTTTAAATGTTCATGTAATCATATACAAGTATTTTTTATGATTTAATAAATAAAAACTCAAATTAAAATGCAAAAAGACAAAAAAAATTTATAGAGATACCCACATTACTGTTATTAGTGAAATAGAAATATTCTAAAGAACATATTAAATAAAATTAATTAATTAATTTTTAACGTTGAGAAAATAAAAATATTCAAATACTCACGAAGCCAATGAGGGATGCGATGATTATCTTCATATTGGATTCTTTTCCGGTCCTCTGGGATAAGTAATTTGGAAAGCCAAAGTTCGCTTTTTATATACCATCACGACAAAAGAAATTATTTTCATTATTATAACGCCAGTTGTCGAAATAAGATTCACAGTTTGTTCAGTTTGCTAAATTTTTAGTTAAATAAAGCACTAAATTTTATGATTGGCAAATATTAACTGTTAATTCCAACCCAGTTAGTGGAATATTTGCTGCCACACTGCGAGCTAAGATATAATGTACATATAGCTCAGCGTGCAGCTTTTGAAGTTCAATTTTTTCTATTTTTTTGACGTAGCACTTTGTTTATATGCCAATGTCAAAACTACATTGTAGCATCGGAACCTTTTCTTTATATGGTTGACAGGCTAAGTGTTTCACCAAAGCTCACCTGATGCCTGAGCCTGAACTGAGCCTAGAATGGAACTGGCTCTCAAGTGAGGCTGCCGGAACACACCGTTAGATGCTTGGTGGCAGATTTTCAACTTGAGGGTGGTAGCTAACCAGCCGAGTACTAGAAAGTACACTACCACCATGCTATGGTTTCCTCACGATGTTTTCCTTCACCGGCAGCTCAAGCTCATTGTTGGGGTTTGGACCCACGCCCTTCGGCATGCGAACATACCGCGCTAACCACTGAGCTATCATCGCTACAAAATTTGAAATTAATTGTAATCTTGAAATAGTTGGACACGATCCGAATCCATGCTAATAAAAGTATTCAACAAATCACCTCCCGAAGTAAGACAAGAACCAAACAATAGAACATCTCTAGCTCTACCTACATAGTTATATAAAAACTTTACATAGGAAATTGATCCGGAAAGCAAACTTAGCTTGGCTTAGCTTACATTACAGTGTCTACCTTACAGACAATTTCAAATTTAAAATATGAATAAATGCCTAATATTGATAACCCAATTTATTTGTACAGTTTGTAAAATGAAGGAACTAACAATGTTCGGTTGATAAATCATTCCATTAGTTTTGTAAACCCGTAAGTGGCTCCAATGTATTGTAGAAAATAAATAGGTCGCATTGTAATATTAACTAGCGATTTTAGTGGAAATGTGGAAATGGCGGTATTGATTTTGAATTATTTTCCAAAATGTGTGTTTGCCCAAGTATTTAATACAAATGAATTGATAATTACAAGTTATGTTGCTAGGTGTAGGAAAACGTGCGTAGGTAGGTATGCCTTGAAATTCATGGCCATATTTAACAATGTAAAACCAAAAGCGTGTATGATTTGCGAAACTTAGAATACCGTAGAAAGTGTAGCCAATCCTACAATTTCAACTGTAGATCTACGGTTTTTTTGTCATATCACTTTTAAATTTTTTTCTATTTTACCCTTAAAATAATTTATAATAGCTTTTTTTTTACTCTGCTAGCTTTTTTAGCTTTGCTCGAGTTATATAAAAGAAACGCTTACATGATGGCAACCATAATTTATAATAAGGCTATCCATAAATTATTCCTAAGCTTACATTAAATTACGGAATATGGGGATATCCGATATAGTTTAAATAGTTCCTTAAACTAAGGAGATTTTGTTAGCTTAACACACACGTCAATGTCACCCCAAATGCCAAATGATCCTTTTTTTCTTTGCTTTTGTCGTCGCATTTTGATCATTTGCCAGTGTCAAGCGTTTTATATTTACAAGTTTTTTTTTTCTTTGGTTTTGGCGTCGCGTTTTAGCATTTGCCAGTGTCAAGTATTTATATATTTTCAATTTTCAAAAGTTTAATAAGTGTCCTCGTAGCTAAAGTAATAGTCAAAGTCCAGTCTTAGTCAAGTACAATCCGTGTCAGTCAAGTCCAGTCATGCATTAGTAAAGTAGTGACGACTTTACTATAAAGCTTCGATGGAGTTTTGGAAGCAACACGAAAACTCATGTTTCACTACATTATATCATTTTCCCCACACTCGCGCTTATAATTCGGCACTTTATGAATAAAACACCACCATTTTTATGCATAAACACTCGACAAAACACTAGTTTTGGAAAAAAAAATACAACGGAGCGACACGACTCTTCCCGTGTTCCCGCCAAAACTCTATTTTCAAGTTTTTTTTTTTTTTTTTTCTTTGGTTTTGGCGTCGCTTTTTAGCATTTGCCAGTGTCAAGTAATTATATATTTTCAAGTTTCAAAAGTTAAATAAGTGCCATCGTAGCTAGTTTTAGTCAAAGTCGTCTTTGTCAAGTCCAGTTCGTGTCAGTTAATTCCAGTCATGCTTTAGTAAAGTAGTGGCAAGTTTACTACAAAGCTTCGATGGAGTTTTGGAAGCAACACGAAAACTCATGTTTCACCACATTATATCATTTTCCCACACCCGCGCTTGTAATTCGGCACTTTATGAATAAAACACTACCATTTTTATGCATAAACACTCGACAAAACACTAGTTTTGGAAAAAAATACAACGAAGCGACACGACTCTTCCCGCGTTCCCGCCAAAACTCCTATTTTCAAGTTTCATAGATGTTAAATAAGTTTTTTTTTCTTTGGTTTTGGCGTCGCATTTTAGCATTTGCCAGTGTCAAGTATTTATATATTTTCAAGTTTCAAAAGTTAAATAAGTCTCCTCGTAGCTAGTTATAGTCAAAGTCCAGTCTTATTCAAGTCCAGTCCGTGTCAGTCAAGCCCAGTCATGCTTTAGTAAAGTAGTGGCGACTTTATTATAAAGCTTCGATGGAGTTTTGGAAGCAACACGTAAAGTCATGTTTTACTATATTCTATTATTTTCCCACACTAGCGCTTGTGATTCGGCACTTTATGAATAAAACACCACCATTTTTATGCATAAACACTCGACAAAACACTAGTTTTGGAAAAAAATACAACGGAGCGACACGATTCTTTCCGCGTTCCCGCCAAAACTTGCAAATCATCCTTGTAGCACGCGAAAATTGGTAGGTTTCATTGATTTTTTTAAATGCTACTGCAGATTTTTCTAATGCTTTATTTATTTTACGATAGCTAGTAAATTAAAAAAAAAAGCGAAAAGCAAAGTAGCGATGCCCCGGACTTTGCTTTGGTACTCAAAGTTCTGTGTATTGCTGCAATGGTCATGGACATTGGACAATTTGAACATGCGTTATTTCTACCATCAGGAGAGCGCAACGTTCGTCTACTAAGTTTGCTAATTATAAGGTTTAATTAATTTATGTTAATGTAATTCGTGTTATGGCAATAAACAAATTTATTTATTTATTAAGCGGCACACATGGGCTTATTATCCTTCGTCCATTTTATGAAGGGTCCAAGTGTATAGCTGTTATATTAATGTATATCTCTGTATAGTATCAAACACAAGTCGCTTCCCGCCGTCTGTACGCTTCGGATTTTAATGCGGTTTCCATCAATAGACAGTGATTTAAGTGGAAGGTGTATATGTAGGTATAATACATGCATATACAAATACAAATACTAATACAAATCATTTATTAATAACACCAAAGTTACAGGTCATTTTTCCATTCATATTTAAAAATTATTATCAAAATCATTACATATGTCAAAACAATGAAAATGAAAATGTCAATAAAGTAATATGTCACATATAAAATGTCAATAAAATTATGTCAATATAATTAAATGTCCATAAAAACAAAAATATTATAATTACTTACTAGTAATTCAATAATCTCTTAGTTTTAAATAATCGTCAAAGTCATATAACAAGGTCTCTTGAAGCCAAGATCTTAGTTTGCTTCTGAAGCACGCGATGGAAGGTGCATCCCGGATGGAAGCGGGTACGCGATTGTAGACCGCGGGCCCCAGAATGTATACCGACCTCTCCGACTTGACGAGCCGATGCGACGGCGTTACTAGTTGGTCTTTCTTTTTATTACTGCGAAGATCCAACGTGCTGTGGACGCCCCGGCGTTGTAATTTATCTATGTTTGTATGCGTGTACAGGGCTACCTGGTAAACGAACTCACACGGTAAAGGCAGAATCTGTAGCTCCTTAAACAGATCCACGCAAGAGACGTCGTCCTGAACCCCGCATATGGCATATATACACTACAATAGTATCTACATTGAACCCGTGCGAAGCCGGGTCAGGTTGCTAGTCTCTACATAGTATAAAACAAAGTCGCTTCCCGCCGTCTGTATGCTTAGATCTTTTAAACTACGCAACGGATTTTAATGCGGTTTCCATCAATAGACAGAGTGATTTAAGTGGAAGGTTTATATGTAGGTATAATACATGCATATACACTACAATAGTATCTACATTGAACCCGTGTGAAGCCGGGTCGGGTTGCTAGTCTCTACATAGTATAAAACAAAGTCGCTTCCCGCCGTCTGTACCTACGCTTAGATCTTTTAAACTACGCAACGGATTTTAATGCGGTTTCCATCAATAGACAGAGTGATTTAAGTGGAAGGTTTATATGTAGGTATAATACATGCATATACACTACAATAGTATCTACATTGAACCCGTGTGAAGCCGGGTCGGGTTGCTAGTCTCTACATAGTATAAAACAAAGTCGCTTCCCGCCGTCTGTACCTACGCTTAGATCTTTTAAACTACGCAACGGATTTTAATGCGGTTTCCATCAATAGACAGAGTGATTTAAGTGGAAGGTTTATATGTAGGTATAATACATGCATATACACTACAATAGTATCTACATTGAACCCGTGCGAAGCCGGGTCGGGTTGCTAGTCTCTACATAGTATAAAACAAAGTCGCTTCCCGCCGTCTGTACGCTTAGATCTTTTAAACTACGCAACGGATTTTAATGCGGTTTCCATCAATAGACAGAGTGATTTAAGTGGAAGGTTTATATGTAGGTATAATACATGCATATACCCTACAATAGTATCTACATTGAACCCGTGTGAAGCCGGGTCGGGTTGCTAGTCTCTACATAGTATAAAACAAAGTCGCTTCCCGCCGTCTGTACGCTTAGATCTTTTAAACTACGCAACGGATTTTAATGCGGCTTCCATCAATAGACAGAGTGATTCAAGAGGAAGGTTTATATGTATAATACATGCATATGCACCACATTAGTATCTACATTGCACCCGTGCGAAGCCGGGGCAGGTCGCCAATGCTAGATATATAAAATTCTAAAATACTCAACCTAACATGGGTAGGCATGTATTGCGTTAAGAACAATACGTATGTAATTATTAACTTTTCGTATATTCTGCGAACTGAATAAACATTTCTTGTTAAATTCCACGCGGACAAGTCGCAGGTACCTAGCAATTAAATACACTACACTATTATAAAGAGGAAAGATTTGATTTTTTGTTTGTTTGTATTGAATAGGCTCCAAAACTACTGGACCGATCTGAATAATTATTTCATCGTTAGAATGCTACATTATCACCGAGTGACATAGGCTATATTTATATTGTTAATCGAGTTTTGTTTTCCCGTGCGAAGTCGGGGCGAGCTGCTACTTAAAACTCTATAAAGCTATCTATCTACACTATTATAAAGAGGAAAGATTTGTTTGTATTGAATAGGCTCCGAAACTACTGGACCGATTTCAAAAATTCTTTCACCGTTGGGAAGCTGCACTCTCCCCGGGTGACATAGGTTACTTTTTATCCCTGTATTCCCACGGGACCGGGAACTACACGGGTGAAACCGCAAGGCGTCCACTAGTTATAAATAAAACAACGCAAGTAGAGTCAATTTTTATTCTCTTCCATTCGAGGTTTTCATGTTTTTTTTTACCACAACCATGCAATTTATACAGTATATTACATTACAGTTTATAAAAAAAAACGGAACATTACGTACGGACTCTACATACAAAACACTACAAATATGACGTTGGAGATATTTAATGATTAACCATGACATGTAGGTCACAAAACAATATTTATTATAAAAGAACATCATTACCTACAATTTATAAAATATTTTTTTTTTTAAATTAGACATTCAGTTGCTTGACCGTGAACACTAAGCAGAGATTACGTCACGCCGTGCGAAATACCATAAGTACCTACTTGTAACTGACATTTTTGTAGAACTGACATACACAGTTATGATTGTTTCATACGATGATGCTAAACTACCGTGAGTTATCTCACCTTCACCACGATCATCTTGGTAAGGACGTAGTAATGACACACGCGAAATTGGTATTTTATATTATTGGTAGATCTTACGTCGTGTTGAACGTCTAAATTTCAATTTATTTATTTATTTCATATTTACAATGAATGGAGATATCACTTTAAATGCAATTTTATTGTATTTTATGTATTCAATTATTCTTATAAAATTAACTAAACAACAACTTAATAGTAAACTGGGCGTAAACAGGGTCCTGATTCTCTAACTCGCGACATTCCTTGCAGAAAACACGTAGTTTTTTTTTTAATTCTTTTTTTATTGTGCAATACGTGGTCCAAAATACCTCATCGCAATATTTTAACTTGACATTGGCATAGTGCGCTAGTGATCATAGCGAAAATGGACCCTGTGACGTCTTACCGAAGCGAAGCGGTCACTGACCCCTGACCAAACGTTTAAACTGTTTTTTTTTTGTTTGCCTATTGTGCCCTATGATACAGGCATAGCACCCGAGTAGGTTCCTGCGGTGATGATGATATCGATACTCTTTTTACGTTACATGCCTACCCTACCGCAACGCTCTGGTACCGCAGGAACCTACTTAGTTTATAATTATCACGTAGAAAATAAAAAATATTGGAGGACATTTTAACACAGCGCCATCTAGTCCAAACTAAGCAAAGCTTGTACTATGGGAACCAGACAGCTGACAGAATACGTAAATACTTTTTTTTTCTAAATACATACAGTACACCCAGACATAGAACAAACATCGATCTTAGTCACACAAATGTTAGTCCTGAGTGGGAACCGAACCCAGAAAAACGGAACTTATTGCGCGGGCATGCGATATGCTTTAGCGTAAGCGCCTAACATGAATGGCATTAAAGATAAAGATAAAGATAAAGATAAAGATATTTATTTGTCATAACATGAGTAGTATGTATGATGTCCGTAACTTAGTTTAATGATCATCATGTTATACCTGAAAAGGTGTACAAATAATTTCTTAATAGGTGTACAAATTAAGATCACGGTACGTCCCGCTGTTATTTAATTTGAAGTACATATCACAGATCAGTTTAATAATGGAAGTAATTTCTAAGAGATTGGAAATTAACTAACACAAATCCTATTTCCCGTCATATAAATTTGGATTTTGTGCCAAAATTTGAAATGAAAACAAAAAAATGTTGAAAAATATTTAATGCCCCACGACTTACGTAATTATACAAAGATCTTCTTTTTTTTTAATACTTACTACAATAAAATTTCAAACACTAGTACATACAAAGTATATAATAAATACGTTATAATAGACGATTTATTTTAGAATTATTTATTTATATGCAAATCTTTTAAGTACATACTGAGAAGGGAAAAAAATGCTACAAAAGTTATTATTTAACTTGTTATATTTTAATGGAAGGTTTAAAGATATTTGATGGATTAAAATATTTTTTAATTTTAGAATAAAAATTAGTAGGTAGGTACTGATTATTTAATTTTTATTAAAGTTATTGGATTAAAATTAACTTTTTTTTTTTTAGATGTAAAGTAATGAGACGAATGTGACACTAATGATAAGAGACAACCAGAAATAAACCCAGAATACTGAGTAATAGAGGCATGATGACAGTAATTAAAAATCACTAAAATTATAGTACTTTTTTTTAAATGTAAATGTAATGCGACGAACGATGCGCTCTCCTGATGGTAAGAGATAACGCATGTCCATGACCATTGCAGCGATACACAGAACTTTGAGTAACAAAACAAAGTCCGGGGCATTGCTGCTTAGGCGCTCATTACTTTGAGACTTTCGATGGTTAGTCTCAACAGCCCAGTAATTTCGCTAGCTGCAGTACCTTCAAACCGGAACACAGTAACGTTTTCACACTTGGCGGCAGAATATCTGGTACTGCGGTGCTACCTACCTAGACGACATCCTGCTAAAGAAATCTACCACCAAGTGAAGTGACTTTTTTAATGTAACTCGAGTCATAGAGTACGAAATACGTACTTTTTCATTAAGAATAAGACATCAAAACATGAAAGTTGATGCCGCCATGATATGTTGAACACCAATCAGAGTGAATGACGTCACTTTTGCGTAAACAAATAAACTTATCAAGGAGTTTTTAACGTGTTACTACACTGAGGGACCGTACAACACCTAAACACTTTAGAATTCATATTTAATAACACAAAACAAATTAATTAATTAGGAATTTCTAGCGTTTAAGTTTTGTTTATTTAAATGTGACGTCACTAGCGACGCCATGATTTTTAAATTACTAGCAAGTAATTTTTTTTTTGTCTTTTAATTACATTGACAATATTTTTATACTGGCATGTTTTTTATATCGACATATTATATACATATTTATTTGACACTTTGTTTTTATTCGTTTTTACCTAATCAGTGTTCTATAACTTTTTTTTTTAATGAAACCCATATTCAAAATTATTTTACTAAAATTTGACTTGTAACATTGGTGTTATCAATAAAATATAAATGGTATTTTTATTTGACTCTAGAAGCGTTTTGGTGCGAATTTTAAATCTAGAAACTAAAAGAACATTTTTTTCCTACTAAACCTTTATTATCTGCAGAGATGTTATTCATTACACTTAAATGTTTTTTTTTGTACGTTTCCAAACATCATTGGATAGTTTTTCAAAATCTGTCATCATGCCTGTTATACAAAGTCAAAAGCATCCGCATAAGTGACATTCGACGGCATATACAAAATAGTTTTTTTTTAATGTGTGATCATGAATAATATTTAGAAAATGGTATCACAGAGTAGTTGTTTTCTTAAAATTATATCCCTTCAAGGGGTCAGACAACGGTGCGCCGCTTGCTCGGGTTACGCGGAACGTTGGCACTAACGCAAAACGAATTCTTTAATATAACTCGACATCATAAAAGAATTTTCCTAAAACAGAATTCATTTATATAGCTATAAAGTGGTGTAATTACAATTTGGATATAGTTTATTTAACCTTCAGCAAAATTAATGGAACAGCGAATTTATTTTCTCGATTTCAATATTAATATTATAGTAAAAGTTGAGCTTTGAACTCGTTTCAGCTCATTATGGGGTTAAATATATGTAGTAATTTTATATCTTCACAAAAATTTAGAAACACACCAGCGAGATAGTGGCGCACCGTTTTCTAGACCTCAACTAGAATAGTTTTATACAATTGTATACGATAACGCCGTATAACACATTTGAAACAATAAAAATAATAATTAAAACGCCTAAAAAAAAGTTCCGATTTCTTCAATATGACATCGATAAAACGTGAATCATCCTTCGTGGACATCCCTTTTACAGATTGTATTAATATAATTTTAGTTTCCGTATCAACCAAAACTAAATAACATTGACATCATTATTGGACTAAATTACCAGACTGGCGTGATTAGGCAAGATGAACTTTGAGCGACTTAAAATATGGTCCTTCAAGCCAAAACACATACTCGTATGACACGTTACTACTCTACTAGCCTAACGCTAGAAGCATTATACAAATAAATCGGTGTGTGCTTTAGACAAAGAAGCTTCAAGAAGCGACACCGCTTCATGGTCGATATTCCAAAGACTCGAACTAAACGGTTCGAGTCTACCTTCATTGTACGAACCGCTAAATATTGGAATTTGCTGCGCGAGTGGGTGTTCCCTGATAGATACAATCTGGGTGCCTTCAAGTCGCGAGTGGATCGGTTCCTTCTAGGCGAGTGTGCTCCACCTTAGACCGTATCTTCAAAAAAAAAAAAATTTAACACCTTTTACTATCATAAACGTTTACAAAGACTAAGATTCGTTTATTCTGACGTGCACTTAATTCATAAGGATGCGTACGAATCTCGAGAACGCGCCGTTTACAAACGGAAATATCCACGCGCACCACGCTTGCCACGCGTGGTGACCTAGCGTATCTTCAAAAGCGAACTATAAGCACTTGAGACGGCCGCGTTTACGTAACGTGATTTTTTATTTTATGTAAACGTAATACGAACAACACGCTTTACTGATGGTAAGAGATAACGCATGTTCATGACCATTGCAGCGATACACAGAACTTGTTACACAGAAAAGTTTGCCGAACGTAGTTACGTTCGGCAAACTTTTATGATAACAACTCGCGTCACTAGCGCCACTAGCGCATTTTTCATCAGATGTGACGTACGATGAGGAAAATCGCTCTAAAACAGGTTTACGCGAAACGGCAATAAACTAAAATTAAATTAAATTTTTACTACAGAACCGATCTCGATATCGCGAATTCTTTTAATTCAGAAAACGAAAAAAGAAATTGCTGTTTATACAAGGTTAAGCTTGGAGTGTACTGGGTCGAAACGAGGTTAATGTATTCATCATAATAAACAACCTTTTACTATTGCCACAACTATGAAATCGAAATAAAAAAAACTGTTGTTTCATACATTAAAAAACTCAAAATAGTCTACGTAATAAATGGAGACAAAATGCACGAATGTGCCGTGGCCGAAAAAAAAAGAAAAAAATGGATCACCTCTTAGTAAAAATGTTTCATGATGTTCAAACGACCCCCTTTCGACTTAATACATCCCAAGTTTTCAACCCTGTACAATTCCGTAGTATAACTTGTTTAGTAAATCCTATCTTTTTTTTTTATCTCTTAGTAGATACTTGCGTTCCGCATAAACCCTTTTTTCATTTGACGATATAATAAAAACTAATAAAAGATGAAATAAGATTTTTTATTATATTTTTTCAAATTATTTTTATATTTTTTTGTCATTTATTCTTTATAACCTACGTAAAGAAATAAGTATTGATTAATAAAAAAAAAAAAAATAACCTACATGTAATTTTTTAAAATTTTTAATGTGCCAATTTTTTGTTTTTTTTTAATTCATTTTCTAACTCGATTCGAGTTAAGTCATTAGGAGATTTTTAAATATATTACATTTTTTTTCTTTCCTCAATATTTTAATACATACTTACAATTATACAATTAACTAATATTTTTATTAGTAAATAAACAAATTATTTTACGATATCGCACAAAAAAAAAATGTTTCCCTATCAAGATTTTATACTTAATTTTCAGATATTTACTAGGTCAATTTTGACATTTCATTTCGAAAGTCCGTTTTATATTGCACATTATTTGACCGCTGCATATTGTATAAAGGCCTGTTTTGAAAAAAATATTTTAGGCAATGTCGCCATGCCTTGATTGTCAATATTCTAAGATATTCTCGAATGATATACACAAATTAATTTTTTATAGTAAAATGTCACAATCTTTATGGTAAAAACCAATATAATATTAAACGTCTGTTTTTTTTTAGCTATTTATATCGTAAATACAATTAATTTAACTTCTAGACACAAACTACGGTTAGCAAAAAAGTCTGTACAAAAAAATTTACCTAATTTCTTTTCTTCTTTTTTATAATACAATATGTTTATTTACTAACAATGTAATCTAAACAGCAAAAAACTTTCGGTGGATTTTTTTTTCACTTTTTTTTTCTTTCCATATTTCACGCATTCATACATCAATTTGAAACTTACAAGTCTGTTTTATTAGAAATCTGTCGTTTACAAAGTTGGCATATGATTTAAAAATAAACCTGAGTTCCGTATTTTAACGTACCAAGCAATAGGACGTCGCAAACAGATTTCTAATAAATGACAGATTATATAAAACTTACGTACTAAAAACTTAAAACGTAAAAAAAACATGGAATAGTTCTCACATCTCCTCTTAATAAAATAATCACAGTATGAAAGCTAGTCGAACTTGCGGGGAGACGTTTGCCCCTTTCTCTTAAAAAAATATTTTAAATACTAAAGTTACAAAAATTTAAAGCTCTCGGTTTGATTGAAAAGGGCTTCCAAGGGGCAAATATCGCTGAGGATGCGTACTTTATTCTGTTAAAGAAAAAAAATGCAATAAAAAATCTTATTCCTTTAAATTTGGTAAGAAATTATTATTAAAAAAAAATTAAAATGTTATTATCGATGTCTGAAGGTAGTAATTAAATGGAATCGCGAAAAAAAAATCAGTTTTTTTTTTATTCTCGCAATAAAAAATTAAAGAAATTTTATTGTTTAACTTTTTAGTCTAACGGTACAAGAAACGCTAAAAAAGTGCACACCCTCATTTTATTTTAATACTCAAGAAGTTTTTTTTTTCATATCCGTATTTGCACTTTTTAACCGACTACGAAGTATAAAAAGGGTTATCCAAATCAGTCGTGCAAACAAATTTTGTTGGACCAAAACCGCCGACTGACATTTCGAAATAAAAAAAAATATATT
Source organism: Biston betularia (assembly GCA_905404145.2). NCBI lineage: Eukaryota > Metazoa > Arthropoda > Insecta > Lepidoptera > Geometridae > Biston > Biston betularia. The sequence goes on along the minus strand of FR989892.1, from coordinate 2,416,124 downwards.
AATTAGTTCCAAAAATGTATATTTTCGCATTATCTTTTATACATATAAGGAAACGTCAGAAATGCTTTTAATTAATACAGGTTTGATTGTAATGTTCACAATTGGAACAAATATTCAATTGAACAATGAACAAAGAAAATTGTTAATTTAAAAAAAATCAATGAACAATACTTCCAAACACCATTTCAAAATGTTCAGTTTGATTGTATTGTTCAAAATTTGTACAAATATTCAGTTGTTACAATTGAAAAAGGTTCATATTTTTTTTAATCTATAAAAAAAATGAACATTACTTCCAAACACTGTTTCAAAATGTTCAAAGATTCAATTAATTATTTATTATTTAACAGGTTTGATCGTAATGTTCACAATTTCGAACAAACATTCAATTGTTTCGAACATAAATTGTTCAATTACCAAAAGAAACCTTACATATAAAGTAATGAACATTATTTTCAAACGCTGTTTATAAAATGTTCAATGCTTTTTACCTCGTAGTCGTTTTCATTTTTTTTTTCTTTTCTCATTAGTTCAACTTAAAAATACTTAAAAACTAAAACACGCCATTAGCTCAGAATCTTCGATAGGCCCAAGTTGAGGAAATATATACGTTTTATAATATAAATATAATGGGCATCTCTTTCAAAGTCTAGTCACGGTCGGTCTAGACTGAAATGACTAAGTCTTCCTATCAACGTCGAAATAGCTGCCTCTTAGATAACTTTTCGAAATATTTTTGATATGTAAAGAAAGATGTTTCTTATTTTTAGACATATAAAATCAAAATTACATTAATTTCAGAAAATTATTCGCTATGTAGGTATAAGATTCTTTGCACTTATAAATGAGTACCTAATTTTGACTATGAACAAGTCAAAGTACTGAGATTTTAGTCTTTTGTTTTCCATAGTGACTGTCTTTTGATTTCCGAAACATATTTTTTACCTTTTTAAGCATATATCGGATCATGCATATAACCTCAAATGTATTTCATCAAAATAACTTTCAAGGCCATATGTCCACATAACTTAGAGGTGTATTAATGGTATGACTATTTAAGGCATATATCGGATCATGCATATAACCTCAGATGTATTTCATCAAAGTAACTTTTAAAGCCATGTGTCCACATAACTTAGAGGTGTATTAATGGTACGACTATTTAAGGCATATATCAGATCATGCATATAACCTGCGATGTATTTCATCGTAATAACTTTTAAAGCAATGTATCCACATAACTTAGAGGTGTATTAATGGTATGACTATTTAAGGCATATATCGAATCATGCATATCACCTCAGATGTATTTCATCAAAGTAACTTTTAAAGCCATGTGTCCACATAACTTAGAGGGGTATTAATGGTACGACTATTTAAGGCATATATCAGATCATGCATATAACCTGAGATGTATTTCATCATAGTAACTTTTAAAGCCATATGTCCACATAACTTCGAGGTGTACTAATGGCATAACTTTTTAAGGCATATGCTGGATATTGATTTATCCTGAGGTGTATCAAATTTTTAAGGCAATAATATTATGTCGGATCTTGAAGTCAGCCCGTAGTATTTTCTGTTAAGCGTAACTTTTTAAGGCATATGTTAGGTGATGCATTCAAGCCGTGACGTTGGGAAGACGATAGATGTCGCTAGTTGTCGCAGTAGACCGGCAGGACGGGACTTCGCGGCCAATCGCAAGTCTCTTCGCTCTCGCTGGATTCGCTGCCTGATCTGTTGAAAAAAAAAATAACAATATAGCAAACCAGTAACAAAAAGTTACAATGCACAAAAAAAACTTTATGCGTTAAAGGCACAATTTGTAGCCTTATCGCTAAAAGCGAATTACACATTCACATTTATTTATAATATTCGTAGTATTAATTACAGGGTTCGAGGATTTATGTCAAATGATTTTTTATGATATATGACAATACAATTTTTTTTTTAAATATTATTAAGTAATTTTTGGCGTTTGTTACTGTATTTCTACTTCCCAAATGTAGATAGCTTTGGAGTAGAGATAAAAAATACTCCCTAACAGTAAGTAAGTATTTGTAGCGATGATAGCTCAGTGGTTAGCGCGGTCGGTTCGCATGCCGAAGGGCGTGGGTTGAAACCCCAACAATGAGCTTGAGCTGCCGGTGAAGGAAAAACATCGTGAGGAAACCATAGCATGGTGGTAGCGTACTCTAGTACTCGGCTGGCTAGCTACCACCCTCAAGTTGAAAATCTGCCGCCAAGCATCTAACGCTGTGTTCCGGCAGCCTCACTTGAGAGCCAGTTCCATTTCAGGCTAGGTGTGCTTTACCATCTTCGACCACACCTTCACTTAACATCAGGTGAGCTGTGGTCAAACAACTAGCCTGTCAAACATAAAAAAAATAATCTAATATTTTCGAACCGTGATTAATTACCTGTTTCTGGTGGGCGAGACCGCGTCGGCGAAGTGTTGTTCCTCGATGGTCGGCAGCAAGGACGTCAGCCGGTCCGTCGGCCGCAGAACCTGCAGTAACACGATTAGATGGATTAGATACGGAAAACCAGCGCCGGCTGGCTGCCCGAGTCGGCTGCAGTCGGCATTATGCTGAGTCGAGGCCGGTTTGTGACTTTTTTTTTTTTATGGTTGACAGGCTAGGTGTTTGACCACAGCTCACCTGACGTCAAGTGAAGGTGTGGTCGAAGATGGTAAAGCACACCTAGCCTGGAATGCAACTGGCTCTCAAGTGAGGGTGGTAGCTAGCCAGTACTAAAGTACCCTACCACCGTGCCATGGTTTCCTCACGATGTTTTTCCTTCACCGGCAGCTCAAGCTCATTGTTGGGGTTTGAACCCACGCCCTTCGGCATGCGAACCTACCGCGCTAACCACTGAGCTATCATCGCTAAAAACATATAGTACATAAAATATATTTCAACCTTGTTTTTTTTTTTAAATAATAATAATATAACTCTTTATTAATATACAAAAAAATATAATAAACTTAATACTAATGCAACAATTGGCGGCCTTATCGCTAAAAGTGATCTCTTCCAGGCAACCTTAATAGAGAAAGAGGCAGAAAAATAAATAAATATATATCGTAGGACTATACACACAGCGCCATCTGGCCCCAAACTAAGCAGAGCTTGTGTGATGGAAGTCAGATAACTGATAGAATACATAAATACTTTTTTTTTGTAAATACATACAGAACACACAGACACAGAACAAACATTTGTTTATTCACAAAATGTTTGCTCTGAGTGGGAATCGAACCCACGCCCTACAGTTTTGTTCGAAATATAAAGAGATTTTCTAGGGAACTCGTGATAGATAAATTATAGTGGTTCGAATTATCGCAGTTTTTAATTAACGAGAGTCGACTGTATCTTTTAAGGTGGTTCGATTTCCATACAATTTTTTTTGCCATTTATAGACAAATGAAGCATAATTTTACAGTGAAATCACAGCTACTGAAATTTATTTTGGTCTTTATTTGCGGGAAATCACAAATGCTTAAGTAAAATAGTAGATTATCAGCATAATAGGTATTATATTCTGGGGTAACTGTACAGAACGGGAAACTATTTTCAAGGCACAAAAAAAATGTGTCAGATCAGTGTGTCACTTAAAAACGAGAGATTCTTGTAAGCCATATTTTAAGAAACTAAAAATACTGACATTCCGATGCCTGTACATATATGAGATATCTTTGTTCATGAAGAAAAATTTACATTTATTTAAATACATGTCGTCTAAACGTCATCGTAATGTAATCAGTATGCCGGTACATACCACCGCACTATATAATAAAAGTGTTTTGGGTATGGGTCCAAAAATATATAATCACCTGCCAAAATCTGTGATGGATTCGGAGAGTGTACCTTCCTTTAAGGGAAAATTATTTAACTTTTTAGTTACTAAGACTTATTATAAAATTGACGACTTTTTAAATGATACTTTAATGGACTAAGATTATTATTATTATTGAATGTTATTAAAATTGTTAAATTAGAATTGATATTATAATGCGTATGACTTATTTCAAATTATATTAAATATTGTATGTCTCTAAAAGGCCAGACCGTTGTGTACCACACATATTATGTTTTGCTTAAGATCTATATGTTACACGGTGTACAATAAATGTTTCTGATTTCTGATTTCATAATCTAATGTTTTATTCAAAAATCGTAAATTCATAAAAATCATTCATAAATTAGATTTTCTGCTAATAATCTACAGTTTTATTCAAGCAATTGTGATTTACAGTAGCTATGATTTCACTGTAAAATTATGCTAATGCTAATTAAGCACCTAACGGTGTGTTCCGGCAGCCTCACTTGAGAGCCAGTTCCATTCCAAGCTAGGTGTGCTTTACCATCTTCGACCACACCTTCACTTAACATCAGGTGAGCTGTGGTCAAACACCAAGCCTGTCAACCATTAAAAAAAAAATGCTTCATTTGTCCATAAATGGCAAAAATTGTTTGTATGGAAATCGAACCACCTCAATCTTTGTTTGTTGGGTAGTAGTGTAATATGAAGTGTGAACTGGTGAGTGGAGTGGAGTGGAGTGGAGTTGGTGTAAGGTGTCACCTTGAGTGTGCGTTCGGACAGCCGCCAGACGAGGCGCTGCCGCTGCGGCTGCGCCGAGCGCGCCTCGTACTGCGAAACCACGTGACGCACGCGGTTGCGCGCGGCCAACAGCGACGTCTCCGACATCTGGGGGAAAAAATAAATAATAAATAAATATCGCAGGCCATTACACACAGCGCCATCTGACCCCAAACTAAGCAAAGCTTGTACTATGGAAGTCAGATAACTGATAGAATACTAAATATACTTTTTTTGTAAATGCATACTTATAATACATACAGTACACCCAGACACAGAACAAACATTTGTTTATATCACAAAATGCTTGTCCTGGGTGGGAATCGAACGCACGCCCTACAGCTGTTAGAGCAGACATACTACCAATGAACCAACAGGGCTGTCAGGGCTGGTTGTGGTCTTCGACCACACCTTCACTTAACATCAGGTGAGCTGTGGTCAAACACCTAGCCTGTCAACCATTAAAAAAAAAAGGTTAGATATGCTCGTGTTTACTGCTACTTGCCACTCAATACGTGATTTTTTAATTGACAAAAATGTTTAAATGTTAATAATAATAATATTAATTGGTAATAATTTGTGACAGTATATATATTTTTTTTTAATTTGACATTGTGAATTTCTCTTTGACATTTATTTTATTTTCTGTAAATTTATTTTTATTTTTATTTTTGCACGCCTTGTGAAGGCTGAATATTGGGATGCCTTTATATTTTATTTTCGACCTAACTGTACCTATTTATGCAAATAAAACATTTGAATTGGAATTTGAATTTTAATAGAATTTTATTTATGCTTAAATTTTTTTTTTTAATTTAATAATACATTTTTTCATGATTTGAGTTTGTATAGTAATAATGTGATTCCGATATATATTTATTCAATTAATTTATTTTGATAATGTTTGGCCATTCACACATTTCATTTACACTTTTTTGATATCATTTTAAGGACTATTGTAATTGGCATATGGTGCCGTTTTAGTGTAGAAACAATAAATAAATAGTACACCCAATAATATAATATATAATTTTTTTTTTAAATGTAAATTTAATGAGAGGAACGATTCGCTCTCCTGATGGTAAGCGATAACGCATGTCCATGACCACTGCAGCGATACACAGAACTTTGAGTAACAAAACAAAGTCCAGGGCATCACTGCTTTGGCATTTATTACTTTAAGACTTTCGATGGTTAGTTACAGAGTTGTAATAATCCCACTAATATTATAAATGTGAAAGTTTGGATGGATGGAAGGATGGATGTTTGTTACACTTTCACGCAAAAACTAAACGGATTTGTATGAAATTTGGTATGGAGGTATTTGAGACCCTGGATTAACACATAGGCTACTTTTTATCCTGAAAACATGTAGCGGGTAACACCGCGTGGCGCAGCTAGTTTGTAATATTAGTGGAATGCGATAGATAGGTGTACATACATGGCAGTGTTGCTGGAGTTGCCTCGCGAACTCGTATATGTAATACGCATGTTCCGGAACGTTCTCAGACCGCGACCAGTCGATCAGCTGTTGTTCTGCAATAAAAACATTCAACTCTATAACATAATAATATGCAAATACACAGCGGCGGCCTTAGCTGTTGGGCCCGGGGCGACAGATCATTGTGAGGCCCTTTTTGTTTGAGTCCGTTTCACTAAAACATTAGTTCGAGTGCTCGAGTGTTTGTAACATACTTGCACTAATAATGAAACCGTGCGTTCAGAGGGGGTTTTTTAAGTGCGAGGCGCGAGATGCACGTACATATATGGTAAAGAGTTTTTTCTACGAGAACGCGAGGCCCCTGCAAGAGCGAGGCCCCGGGCGGTTGCCCTGCTTGCCACCCCCTAAGGCCGACACTGCAAATACATAATCTATGTCGACGGTCCCTACGTACATAGATGTACATGTCTAAAAGTTCCTAAAGCTAATAAATCATTATAGAAAAAAAGTATTTACATCCCCCATCTCGGAAAGAGTATTTTTGCTCTACGATATCTGAGTGCAAAAGTAGTTTTTATCCGCTAGACGATAAAGTAAATTTGAATTTAACCTCTATCGCGCGTATGACCCCACGTATGGCACTTAAGAAACCGGTACCTATACTGCCGTTGAACCCACGTATAGTACTTAAGCCGACCAGCGACAATTTACTCTTGTTTTCTCGGTTGCCGGGGGAACAACCAGAAATATCGTAATACGAAACGATTGCCAACATAATTTACTCTATTTCTATTGGATTGTTTGGTAATGTGACAAACCAAAAAATCAAAAAAATTCTTAAATTTTCTAAACTTCAATTTTGTTCCGCCATCTTTTGCCAGTTCGTCACAACGGTGCGAAAAAGTGTTGTCAAAAAGTCGTGTAAAAAATGGCTATGAGGAAGAATCGGTGAGTAAATGTTTTGTTATCTACTAAAAAATATGTGTAGAAGATGCTAAAAGTGTTACATTTATCGAATGTTGCTCACTTTTCGAAATAATACGTAAAAACTTTTATGGGAGAATTGGGCGCGTCCATTACAGACCATGACGCCGCTTATTTTTGTTATTTTTTGTCGAAAAATCGATTGTATTTAACGAAAACCGCCTGTAATAAGATAAATAATATATTTACAAACAAATTCATACCAATAGTTTATCATGTTTATGCAATGAACTCGATACCCAAACCATTTTTTGTAAATGACACTTGAGATTGTTTACATTTCGTCCGGCCGCCGCCATAAAGTACTGTCGGCAAAGTCAGCACAAATTTTTGATGCTATAATATATTATATATTTTTCGGAAGAAAAAAAAACGGTATTTTATGTTTTTGTTTTATTTAACAAAAAATAACGACTCAGGGTGCTGATTTTTAACCGACTTCAAAAAAAGGTTTTTTTTTTTTTTCGAAATGTGTTCTCCTTTGTCCATACTCTCCTGATGTTAATCAGTAGTTAATTCAACGCAGGTTGAATTAACTACTGCTTAACATACGCAAGTATGTGTAATTTTGTTAGTATTACATAATATTCGCATAATATGTTAGTTCTAAACATGTGTGCTAAACTTAAATGTATGCATATTAATATTGTATATATACATCGTATGTATAAACAATAAGCGACCGCGCTGAAGTCTGATTTTAAAATATGTATTTATAATTATTTTTTTTTAATTTGTAAATGTTTGTAGCGGGCAAATTATCTAACTATCGGTGGTGTTAGGGCTGCAAAGTAATGAATCTCCAGACTATACGTATCGCGCTGAGGATTCATGCCCTTTGTAACAGTAACTGACCCTTTGTCCAACCGTCAAGCGGGAGTCTCTGAAGATGTTATTATGTACATTATTGTTATTATACGTTATAGTTATAGTCTACAAACAATACATGTTCCAAAATTTTATTTCAGTTTAGCTAGACTGCGGTCGACAAGTTCCGAGTTTGGGCGGTCACGGTCTGTGACACCCGGCTCGGAACGAAATAATTACTCGCGCCCGTCAGCCGCACGCCGTGCCCTTCTATTAGGGTTAGTTAAGACAGAGGAGAGGGACGTTGCTGCAGATACCGCTCCTCAAACTCAACACATGTAAGAATCTAATATTATTATTTATTTCTAATTTCAATTTTACAATCACTCACTTTAACATTACTCTATTATATCGTAATTTGGTTAATAAAGGTAAGTTTTGTTTTTGTTAGGAACCCTGCACTTGGCGTCGTCCGCACTCCGGGAGGTACGGTGAATGTAACTGGAGAAGTAGTACCGGTACATCGTACCCCTGGAGGCCACGTCCATAGACTCCGTCAACGCGCCGACTCTCCAATATTTGCGTAAGTTTTATTACTATTATAACATGTCTCCTAGAGATTTCATTGATTTAATGTTTATATTACAATAGTTCCGCTTCTTTGCAGATCTGTCGAAGAAAGAGTGGAGGCTATGGGCATCTCGGACGACGAAGCGGCTGACGCTCGAGAGCAATTGCAGCGGTGGAGTCTTGGTGGGGAATTATCGACTCCCAAGTCCTCTAGGCCTAGCACTGCAGCTGCAGGAGATAATAGTCTCAACGTTTCAGTTCATGATAGTGATCCTTTGCGGGGCACTATCATGCAGCCAGGAAATATTTTGACTATTTCCTCTGGGGACGATGTTCGTCCGTCATGTTCGGGGATGACGGCAATGTCAAAGCCAGTCGCTAGGACTAGAGTTAACAGCGGCAGTGAATTCGATAGTGACTTCGATGACGAATTTGATATCGAAAACAATGTTGCTGGATTTGGGAGAGAAATTCCCGACAACGATGAGTTAGAAGAACCTGCCCGAAATATTCTAACATCGGTAGAGAAGGCTATGGACGACGCGGTAGATAGTTTACTCGGCGTGTCTAATAGTTTTACGTGGGAACAAGATTTTCAGTCGTTCCGGGGCAGCCCAGAAGACTTTTCAGGTCCTACCCCAGGGCCGCTCAAAGACTATGATACGCCTTATGATGCTTTTAGTGAAATCTGGACTAAAGACATCATAGAGCGTATCGCCGACGAAACTAATAGGTACGCCCAGCAAACTATCGACGCAGCGAAAGCCAATGGAACGTTGAAGGAAAAATCTCGTTTACATCAGTGGACTAATACTGATGCAAACGAGATTATGATACTTTTTGCAGTTTTTATGTTCATGGGGATTGATCCGCGCACATCGCAAGACGAGTATTGGAAGCCATGTAGTTTCTTGACAATGACGAGGTTTAAGAACCTCATGACTTACAATCGCTATATTTTGTTGAGCAAATTTCTTCATTTTGTGGATAATGCTGATGTGAGTCAGAGTTATCTGCAATATGGCGAGACACGCTTACCAAAAAAATTAGCGAAGATTGGGCCCGTGATCTCACATCTTAACACAAAATTTTCCTCCATTTATAACTGTCGTCGCGAAATTTCGATAGATGAGTCTTTGACCTTATTCAAGGGTCGATTGTCCTGGATCCAAGCAATAAGGTCTAAGGCTGCGCGTTTTGGCATAAAATCATATGAGCTCTGTGAGTCACAAACAGGGTACCTATACAAATTTCAAATTTACACGGGGAAAAACTCTGAAAGCAACGATTATGTTGCTCCTAGTGTTGACTTGGGTGGTAAGAGTACCAAGGTAGTACTTGAATTATTGAAAGGTCTCGAGAATCGGGGGCATTGCGTTACGATGGACAATTTTTATAATTCTCCCTCGTTAGCTCGGTATCTCAAGAGTCAGGGATTTGATTGCCTGGGAACATTACGTGTAAATCGCAAGAACGTGCCTGATGAAATCGCGAAGGTGTCGAAGAATGTGGCAAAGGGAACTATTATCGCTCGCCATTGTGGAGATGTTTCCGTCTTGGCATGGAAAGACTCCAAAGTGGTGACGATGATTTCCACATATCACAACGACGACCTCTACGTCGGATCGAAGGCAGGTCGTGTATTAACGAAGCCGGCGAGCGTGAGAGACTACAATAAAACAATGGGAGGAGTTGATCTGAAAGATCAGAAACTCTCCATGTATTTGATGGAGCGAAAGAGATGTCTCAAATGGTATGTCAAGATGTTTAAAAGGTTGCTGAACGTGAGTGTACATAATGCCTTTATTTTACATCGGGCTTCTTTGCAACGTCGCGATAAACTTCTGATGACGCATCGTGAGTTTCGTTTCGCGCTGGCTGATTCTGTCGTTGAGCACCACCGTCCCGCTCTTCTACAGATTAGTGAGCCTGAAGGGAAGGACATGAGGTTGATGAAGGGGATCGTTCACGTTCCAAAGAACGTTTCGGGAAGCTCAAATAAAAGACGTTGTGTTGTTCACCAAAAGGTCGATATTCAAAAAATGGTGAAGACGAAGTGCCGGAAATGTGACGTATTTCTCTGCTTTGAGGACTGCTGGGAAAAGTGGCATTCCCTGGCTCAGCTCCCAGGACGAGAAATACGTGGACGAAAAAGGAAATGTAACGAGTAGACACTATTTTTTGGATTGACTGTCTGATTGACTTGCCGTTTATAATGTTTTTTTCCCAAGTAATCCTTTCAATAGTTAGGACAATTGCCATCCGTATCCAATTGTAAACATCAGATGTTACTTTAGGATTATTTCATTACTAGGCAGAGTTCTTTTTTTTTGCCTAGGATTAGTAGGGAGGCTGAGGTGTTATAAGTTTGTATGTATGTATGTTAGTTCTATTATCGTATTCGTTTTGATATGTGGCTGTCAAATCCATGAACGTATCGTAACTGTCTTCATTGTATCGGTTTTTTTCGTTTGTTACCTTCACTGTCCCGACTAAAATGGTTGTTATAATATCTCGGCAGGTCTGGCTACCTTATCTAGATAAGTTTGACGGCGCGTTGGCATGGAAGACGCACATAGACGAGCTGTGCGGAAAGTTGAGCCACTCGTGTTTCGCGCTCCGACGGCTCACAAGCACCGTTAGCCGCAGCGTTGTGTGTTCCTGCGACTTCAAGACCGTCCACAGTAACATCACGAGTTGAAGCTGTCTGGCCGCGCTGCTGATCGTAATAGAGCCTTTGTTATGCAGATGCGAGCCATTCGTGCCAAATGTGGGATTCAAGATTACAACTTGCGTGGAGCTGTTTAGGAAGCGACACAGCTCCAGATCCTGCCTTTGCCGTGCGAGTTCATTTACTAGGAAACTCTGTAAACAAACTTAGATAAATTTCAACGCTGGGGCGTCTACAACTCATTGGACCTTCGCAGTAATAAAAAGAAAGACCAACTAGAAACGTCGTCGTATCGGCTCGTCAAGCCGGAGAGGTGGGTATACATTCTGGGATCCATAGTCTAAAACTTCGTACGCACTTCCATTCGGGATGCACCTTCCATCTCGTGCTTCAGAACCAAGCTAAGATCTTCAAGAGAACATGTTTTATGACTTTGATGATTATTTAAAAATAAGAGATTATTGAATTACCAATAATTAGTTATATTTTTTCACTGAATTTTTATCATATTGTCATGTTTTATATTTGACATAATATTATAAAATTGTAATGTTCATTATACTAGCATGTAATAATATTGATATAAAATAAATGTTTTAATTAATTTAAAATTTATCGAGTGTCGAGACAAGCAAGTTGTGCGCCTGATATTAAGTTACACACTTGCCCATAACAACCCAGTATCACATAATATTTCGCACAAGAGCAGTTCGAAATCCTGGACGCTGCACTGTGCTCGTCACCCGGAGATTAAGTTACTGTACGTGTATAAATTTGTGATTGATGTTGAGAATATTGTATTATTATGCTTTGAAGAGTGCTAAGATGTTCTTTTATTAATAATTGTATTCGATAATTTCTTAAGATTTGATTTTTTTTCTTGTAAATACATACATGCAAAATGTAAATATTATAAAGAAATCCTTAACCTAGTTTGCCGCCAGCCACCGGGGCTGCCCCTAATCTACCGTTTGTTATAGCTGCAGAGGAAGGAATCTTTGTGTGATCTTTGTCATATTTGTTTTATGTGATTTTTTGAAAAATATATGCTTTTCCAAAACAAAATCGTCTCGTTTTTATTTTTTAATAAATATGGAGGACACTACACACACTAGCCCCAAACTAAGCAAAGCTTGTACTATGGGAACCAGACAGTTGACAGAATTAATTTTTTGTTGTTGTAAATACATACTTATAATACATGCATTACACCCAGACACAGAACAAACATCGATGTTAGTCCTGAGTGGGAATCGAACCCATGCCCTTCAGCTCTCCAAGCAGACATACTACTAATGAATCAACAGGGCTGTTTTAGAAGTACCTATGTAGTTAAATTACTTGGCTTTTGGTTTGCCCCTAATCGCTAGCGACGATCCACCTCTATCGTCATGAGTCAGCCTAGTAGCCTTGTCCTGCCATGTAAAGGACATCACTGTCGAGAACACCTTCAATCATAAGCATGTAGGCTTTGGCCTCTGGCTTCTGCCGAGTATATTCTGGATCTAAAAAGCGCCGTATCTTGGCATTACGGCCTCGTTTAGCACGGTAGGTAAGAAAAAGGCGGTTGCATGGTGGCCATCTTGAAATGTTAAAAATCAAACTAACATAATCAGGGTTCCCAAACCCAAAAAAATAGTCCCCGAGAGACCTACGTTCAACAGTGAACAGTGAAGGTGTGATAACTGAGTAAACCTACTTATGGTATCTAAGTATGTTTCTTATTTCGTTTCAAGAAATTTTTTACCTTTTTTTAATATAAGATTCTTGTTTGATTTCAATAACTTTTTACGATAACTTTTAATTAGATTTTTTTAAAGAAACTCCTTAATTCATTTTTTAGTTTGAACTTTAATCCGGCGTGGGAAGGTTCATGTTCCACTCATAAAGGTTGAATAACCATTTCTGATACCTTTGAAGCATAGCAGCCAAGCAAACCATTACTAAATTTACCTAATTTTTCTGACTTATTTTTATAGTAGGTAAATAAGATTTAACTCTTGTAATAAGAAAGATGTAAGTATATTTTTATTTTCACTAGATATAAATTATTTTCATAACAATATGACACAATTAAGATAACTTATAATTTTATAATACAAAGTCATGACCTAAATAATTATTTTCAAACAAAATTTTCTGCAAACGGTACCCGGCAGGCGGCTCGGATCAGTCCACGTGCACGGCACTCAATGGCGGCCGGTGAATTATGGCCGCTCGAGAGTTTTAAATGTTTTGTGAAGTGATTAGGTGACAAAAGATTAAAGTAATGGCTAACATAAGTGCATAAAACACCGTGTGAGTGTAAAAACTGTTTGAATTGTGAAAAAAGCTATCTATAGTGTCAATATAGTGTGATTTGTGAGCACCGTGAATGTGAAATTTTTATAAACATTGTTTTCAACCACCACAAGCGACCTCATTGTAAGTAAATATATCTCAATAATGACAACCGTAGATAGTACGTTTCAAGACCATTCTAGTGGTATATATTCCAAAGCATATAATTAACGTAAACATCGAGATATAAACATTTTCGTAACTCTATACCTTTGTGTAAACAAATTGCGTCAGAGATAATGCGTTTCGTCATCCTAACGGTTTAAGGAGGTCTTCACCTGAGAGGTTAAAACATCGTGAACATCGAACATCTCAACATAGCTTGTAAACAGTTTAAAAAAAAAGACACCCAGAAACAGAACAAACATTTGTATATATAGTGTTAAAAAGAAAGACACCCAGACACAGAACAAACATTAAATTTGTATAACACAATATATACCTTGAACACTGTTAAAAAAAACTTACCGAGTTTATGGTAGAGTAGTACGAGCGCCAACTCGCTGGTCCTAGCGTTGGCACACTGCGCGTCGCACACCACGATCTCGAGCAACTTCACCAACTCGCTCTCCTGTTCACATGAAAAGTTTGATGAAGCTTGACGAAAAACTGACGAGTTTGACATAAGACTGATGAACAGAGATAAATTACTAGTATATTCTAATAAAATTATTATGTCAGTTTATAAAGTTTGCAGTTGTTGTTTGTCCGTAAGTTTGTAATTTGTTTATATTTTGTATTGTAAGTTTTTTTTTACTTTTGTATCTATCTTTTTGTATATCAATAGTACACAAAGGGTTTATTGAAGGGTTGTAAAAAAATCAAAGACAATATTTTTAAAGTTTTTTTGACATCCTTTTTATTCTTATTATTATTTATGACATTTTTTATTTTTGTTATGACATCCGTTTTGACATTTTTTTATTTTTTGTTTGTATAAATTATGACATACAAACTACTAATTAGCATGCTACCATTTTTTGAATTTACATGATGAATAATTGTTTTTTGCAGTTGTTTTTTGTTTGTTTTTTTCCCCTTAGTAATAATCCTTCCTTTCTCATAAAATAAAAATAAAGGACGCATTTTCAATATTACTTTGTAAGACACTTAAGATATTCTTAATTATTGAATGTTTATTTTGTATTACTTCCTACGATTCCTGTTAATTGTTAATTTTTTTACAATTTCTTTTAGTTGTAAGACATGTTTGAAGATCTCCTTAGCAGGAGGTCGTCTAGGTAGGTACCACCGCAGTATCAGTTATTCTGCCGCTAAGCAGTAGTGTGTAAACATTACTGTGTTCCGGTTTGAAGGGTACTGCAGCGAAATTACTGGGCTGTTGAGACTAACCATCGAAAGTCTCAAAGTAATGAGCGCCAAAGCAGCGATGCTCTGGACTTTGTTTTGTTACTCACAGTTCTGTGTATCGCTGTAATGGTCATGGACAGGCGTTATCTCTTACCATCAGGAGAGCGTCTCGTTCGTCTCATTACTTTTTTACATAAAAAAATAAAAAAAAGTCGTAGAATTGATTTAAATACAAGTTAATAATTATTTCAGTGAATTGTTTATTAAAATAATTTTTATTAAGATCAAAAGTAAGCGAATAAAAAAAATACTTGAATTTAAAAACATAACGAAACCCTATATTATCAACCATGGTGCAACCCATAGCATGGTGGTAGAGTACTTTCTAGTACTTGCCTGGCTAGCTACCACCCTCAAGTAGAAAATCTGTCGCCAAGCATCTGGCAGTGGCATCCGGCAGCCTCACTTGAGACCCAGTTCCATTCCAGGCTAGGTGCGCTTTACCATCTTCGACTGCACCTTCACTTAACATCAAGTAGCCGCGGTCAAACACCTCAACCATAAAAAAAATACGAACGAATGTTGACTTGACAATAAACTGATAGTCTCACCTGACAGCAGCTAGGCAGCGGGACCTCGTCGTTCTCCCCCGTCGCCAGCAACTGCCGGAGCAGCCTCAGCCAGTGCAGAGGCGTGACGCGCTGCACGCCGGGCGTCAGGCAAAGCTTATCCACGACGATGCGAGACATTCGAGACACGTCGCCCGCCGTGCAGGCCGACTGCGAGATCGACACTGGAATTTGAAAAAAAAAATATGACTCTTTATTGCCAGCACCAACAATATTTTTTGGGGGTTTTGGCGGGAACGCGGAAAGAGTCTTGTCGCCCCGTTGTTATTTTCTCCCAAAACTAGTGTTTTGTCGAGTGTTTATGCATAAAAATGGTGGTGATTTATTCATAAAGTGCCGAATTACAAGCGCGAGTGTGGGAAAATGATATAATGTGGTGAAACATGACTTTTCGTGTTGCTTCCAAAACTCCATCGAAGCTTTATAGTAAAGTCGCCACTACTCTACTAAAGCATGACTGGACTTGACTGACACGGACTGTACTTGACCAAGACTGGACTTTGACTGTAACTATAGCTACGAGGCAACTAATTTAACTCATGAAAATATAAAACACTTGACACTGGCAAATGCTCAAAATGCGACGCCAAAACCAAAGACAAAAAAACCAATTTTTTTTATGGTTGACGTGGGAATATAGTGATAAAAAGTCATGTGTTCCGGCAGCCTTACTTGAGAGCCAGTTCCATTCCAGGCCAGGTGTGCTTTACCATCTTCGATCACACCGTCACTTAATATCAGGTGAGCTGCGATCAAACACCTAGCTTGTCAACGATAAAAAAAATGTACACGAGAAATACGCGCAAAAAAAACATAACCCTTCCTTGGCAGTCGGGTAATCTTACCAAGTTCTTCGATAGAGACGTTCCGTTTCACGTTGTTTTCAGCCGCGAATTCCTCTATGGCGATGTTGACACACGAAACCGTGATGCAGGGTAGATGCGACGGACGTACCTTCATCTTGGTTAAGAACCTGGAACGCGACAAGTCAATTGCATTATTTTTTTGAATTCAAGATATTTATTGCTTCCATACAGACAAGATGTTTAATGTGCTGATGTGATGATGTGCTTCAAGAGCTGAAGGGTGTGGGTTCGATTCCCACCCAGGACAAATACTTCGTGGTATAAAATAAATGTTTGTACTGTGTCTGAGTGTCCTGTATTTATTATAACAACAAAAAAAGTAATAAATAAATAAATATTGTAGGGCATGACACACAGCGCCATCTGACCCCAAACTAAGCAAAGCTTGTACTATGGGAGTCAGATAACTGATACAATACTTAATTATTTTTTTTTTGTAAATACATACTTATAATACATACAGTACACCCAGACACAGAACAAACATTTGGTTTTATATCACAAAATGCTTGTCCTGGGTGGGAATCGAACCCACGCCCCACAGCTCTTGAAGCAGACATGCTACCAATGAGCCAATAGGGCTGTCAAAATTATTTAAGTATTCTATCAGTTATCTGATTTCCATAGCTTTGGTTAGTTTGGGGTCAGATGGCGCTGTGTGTAAGGTCCTACGATATTTATTTATTTTATCACGCCTTCGCGCGGGGAAAGAGTACGACTGTTAATACATGTGACTGCACTCACCGATCGAAGAGGTTAATGGCGTTGATGAGGATGTCCACCGGAAGGTCGTACCAGACCTTGAGGCAACGCATTACGTGAGCGGCGCCATCTCTCGCCCCCGTTGTCACCTCGCCTGTCTGATCACACAAAATAACATTACACACTGATACGTACATTTTCATTTAAGCATCAGCAACCAATTCGGTATGTAAAATGTTTCCATCCAACATCCATCCATCCATCCATCCCGTCCATCTTTTTTTTATGTAAAAAGTAATGAGACGAACGAGACGCTATCCTGATGGTAAGAAATAACGCCTATCCATGACCATTGCAGCGATACACAGAATTTTGAGTGACGAAACAATGTCCAGGGCATCACTGCTTTGGCGCTTATTACTTTGGGACTTTCGATGGTTAGTCTCAACAGCCCAGTAATTTCGCTAGCTGCAGTACTCTTCAAACCAGAACACAGTAATGTTTACACACTACTGCTTAGCGGCAGAATAACTGGTACTGCGGTGGTACCTACCTAGACGACCTCCTGCTAAAGAGATCTACCACCAAGTTGTAGTAGTACCAATCTATCCATCCATCCATACTAACTTTCACATTCATAATATTAATGGGATATATCTGTCTACACATGTTTTACCTCCGATTCGTTGGGCAGACACAGTCTCGGCTGAAACTTGGGCTCCATCAGCAGGTACTCGTTGAGCGCGGCGTACAGCGCGCTGTGGTCGGTCGCCGAGGTCGACGCAGATGTGCTCGCGTCAGCATCCGGGTGCCTCGCGCCCGCTCTCAACATGATCGGGCTTTTCGGGCAGAGGGTGAATCGGCACCTAAACAAGAAATAACGACTTATAGAACAATATTATCATCAAAGATATTACTGTCACTTAGGGGGCTGAATATAATCGAGGTGTGGACAAAGATGGTAAAGCACGCCTAGCCTGGAATAGACCAAGTTAAGATCTTGGCTGCTAGAGACCTTGTTCTATGACATTGACGAGTATTTCAAGCTTTTGTGTATTACAGGTGTCAGGGGTTCTTTAAATTTATACTCTGTTTTTACAACGGGGCAATGCCGCCAGCGCACTGGGAACCCTACCGCGCGGCAGCGATCTCGACGGCGTGTTTATTTTATAGTAGTAGTCATAGTATAGTTTTATAGTTTATTTATGATTTTGTTTAGTTGGTTAATAATGAATTTAAATTTCAAACTTAGAATAGAATATAACTTTATTATACACCAAAAACTTACAAATGAAACACAGATCACAATTAAAGGTAAAAAAAAAGGTTTAAAAAACAATGAAAAAATTAAAAATAAAGGTTATTACTGAATTACTAGTAAGTACCGATGATAGCTCAGTGGTTAGCGCGGTCGGTTCGCATGCCGAAGGGCGTGGGTTCAAACCCCAACAATGAGCTTGAGCTGCCGGTGAAGGAAAACATCGTGAGGAAACCATAGCATGGTGTAGGGTACTTTCTAGTACCCGGCTGGCTAGCTACCACCCTCAAGTTGAAAATCTGTCGCCAAGCACCTAACGGTGTGTTCCGGCAACCTCACTTGAGAGCCAGGTCAAATACAAATACAAATATTTTATTGATAACACCAATGTTACAAGGCACTTCAAAATTTTAAAATACTGATTACATGTCAAAATAAGGTATGTCAATATACAATGAGGCTGCCGGAACACACCGTTAGATGCTTGGCGGCAGATTTTCAACTCTCGTGTGGTAGCTAGCCAGCCGAGTACTAGAAAGTACCCTACACCATGCTATGGTTTCCTCACGATGTTTTCCTTCACCGGCAGCTCAAGCTCATTGTTGGGGTTTGAACCCACGCCCTTCGGCATGCGAAGCGACCGCACTAACCACTGAGCTATCATCGCTACATGTGATCTTAACAGCGTGATAACTACCTAGAAGTCTTACTGCTAAGGAGACACCAACTAGTGAAAAATAGTGTTGATATTAGGACTCACCTATGCGTGCGCAAGAGCAGACAGCGGCTAGATGTCGTCGTTGATGCTCGCGCCGATCCCCCCAAGGCTCGATCCCGACGGTTGTAGCGACCGGGCGCGAAGGCCCTAGTACCTGACCACACGAGAGCGCTGTCAACGCACTGCAGCCTCAAGGGAAGCCGCCGAGCGCTGGTAGTTAGCAGGTTGGAGATGCAGGATCCGAAATGAAATCGTTTTATGACAAGGATTTGGGGGCGGAGCACCACTAGAGATAATAAATCTGGGTGGGGAAGAAAGTTGAAGAATCACTTTTAAAAAGTGAAAGAGAAAATTGAACGTTTGTAATTTATAATTTTATAAGAAACCAGAAGGTCGTCCTTATAGTTATGTTTAAATTTAGCTTTAAAAATACAAATTTAGATGACTAGAAATTATTTTTTGTTTTATTACTCCTGTTTTGTCTATGAAATATCTAGACAATAATAAATTACTATGAGTTTTAAAGATTATTTCCAGGATAATGGATAGGATTCCTTAAAATGGGTATTTGGTAAAAGGTATTTTTCAGATCTAAGGTTGGGATTAAGGATTTTACCACACAAGGTTACCAGGTACAATGTCTTGTTGAAAAACAATTGCCCAGCCGCCTTTGAGCGCCTCGGTGATATAAGTCAGATACGTACAGCAGTGGTTGAGCACTGACTGTAGGCCTGGTCCACTGTACTCTACGAGCCACAGCGACGGTAAAACTTAGAGAATAAATCCCGAACTTAGTGGACACACAACTGTGCGTTAGCCACTAGTTTTAACACGACCGGTCTGATCCCTTGACCCTTAGTACACACCGGGTTTTCACCCTTGATACTATTTTTATGTGAACCGTCGAAGGTTCGTCGCAGCAAAGCGATAGGGTCTCTTCACAGGGACACGACAAAATTGACAAAAGATATTTGTCAATTCGTATACAATTGTATAAATTACCTGTAATAATTGTCACATTGAATATGGCGAAAACATATACCTACATACAATCTTTTATTGAGAACTTAGTACGTCAAGCATTATAGGGAAGCTAAAACCGGGCATCAATGTCAATTAATTTAAAATATTACTTTGAACCAAGCCAAAACAGGCTTAGTAGTTGCGACTACGCCATCCAGGACACGGAAATACTTTTTGCTATATTAAATCATCACTGTAGATTAGTCACTAAAAGTCAACCAGTGTACATACTTCAAACGCATAATTATCTTATGTTGTATCGAATGTTATACTTTGTTTATCTATCCCAATTTAACATATTGACCAATGTAAGCCATTGCAATTGCACCACACGCGCAAATAACTTAACGTCCAAAATCGTGTGTAAAGACAGACGACGTCATATTAAATATCAATTTCCTTCAAAACAATCTGGAATTGTCATTTAATTACAACACACATTTGCATGTCAGATAGATGATAATATTGATAATTATAGTCTACCGTCATAATACCCTAGCGCAAATTGTGCTATCAAATTTATCGCTTCATAGGTAATTAGTAGAGATGCGCCGAGTATTATGTCACTATTCGGTACTTAGTGTTTTTTTTTTTTTTGTAGAAAGTTTTTTTTTTAATGTTTGACTGGCTAGGTGTTTGACCACAGCTCACCTGATGTTAAGTGAAGGTGTGGTCGAAGATGGTAAAGCACACCTAGCCTGGAATGGAACTGGCTCTCAAGTAACGCTGCCGGAACACACTGTTAGATGCTTGGCGGCAGATTTTCAACTTGAGGGTGGTAGCTAGGCAGCCGAGTACTAGAAAGTACCCTACCACCATGCTATGGTTTCCTCACGATGTTTTCCTTCACCGGCAGCTCAAGCATGTTTGACTGGCTAGGTGTTTGACCACAGCTCACCTGATGTCAAGTGAAGGTGTGGTCGAAGATGGTAAGGTACACCTAGCCAGGAAAAGAACTGGCTCTCAAGTGAGGCTGCCGGAACACGCCATTAGATGCTTGGCGGCAGATTTTCAACTTGAGGGTGGTAGCTAGTCGGCCGAATTACTCGTTTTTTGTTTTCGTAATGCAAAAAAAAATTCAAGTATATTCTATAATAAAATCAAAATTTAACAGAGGCATGTTATGATGCAGAAATCCTAGGCTTACCACTCGTTCCGGTAACAGCCTATTCCTGCCCTCATAAACATTACCCGCGTCGGAAAATAATCTCTCACTGTACGCTGGGTGTCCTTAAAACACTCACTAAGTATGCCAAGGGTGTATATCTTGCCCACTACTTGTACACTGGGCTCTGATCTCGTGGCAACTTTCATTGAGATATAGATCAAGCTCTAAAACAATAGGATTTTTAGAATCTTCACGCTCCAGTGCCTTGGTAGAAGCTAATTCGTTGTAGGAACTCCGAAAACAACTCGATCGATTATTCGGTTTGACAAACTTAAAACTGGTTAATATTCTAAAAACTAACACTCGGTACATCCCTAATAGAGTAAACAACTTGATATAGTTTCACCACAATAACTATAAATAATCAATGTTTTGATATAGTTTTAACTAGATAACGTGTAAAAATTATTTTACAAGTTCCGGCCGCCTATTGTTAAATAAGTTTATATTTTTTTCTATCGTATTTACAAAACACAAATACAAAATATTTTTATTGTCACTATAAATGATGCCTTATAAATATATAACCCTGTCTGCTGCTTTAACGTATAGCTGTAGTGCAGCAGACAGTGTTCTCCATTAAATTTCTACAAGTTAGGTAACAATAATAATTACATAGACAAGAAAATAAAAAACTAACGATATTACAAAAATAATTATCGTAGGACTATACACACAGCGCCATCTGGCCCCAAACTAAGCATAGCTTGTGTGATGGAAGTCAGAAAACTGATAGAATACATAAATACTTTTTTTTTTGTAAATACTTACTTATACATACAGAACACCCAGACACAGAACAAACATTTGTTTATTCAAATAATGTTTGCCCTGAGTGGGAATCGAACCCACGCCCTACAGCTAAATAATAGTTATACAACAAAATAGATAGAAGCTAACGATATAGTTGCTCTTGTAAAATTTGATGTTTATGTTTTGTGTGAATAAAGAGTGTTTCTATCAATCTATTTTTTTTCTAATTTTATAATGTACGATGGCTTATCAAATTATGTACTCACGCTGTTATTTGCGCACAAAACTCGGATAGCCTGTTTAACGCACGACCTTGTACTATATTCAAGGTTTTTAAGATAATACGCGGACGCTTGCCTAAAGTATGCAAATTTCAGCTTCACGGTTATGCTAGTTACTTTTGACAATGGCGTTGCTGCTAAAACATTTTCTCAAATCACACTATTTTTGTAAGTTTTTAATAATTCATATCTACGTCTACACTAATATTAAAAAAGCAAAGATTTGTATTTTTGTATGTTTGTAATGAATAAACTCAAAAACTACTGGGCCCGATTTCAAAAATTCTTTCACCGTTTGGATGGATTGATGGACAGGGATAAAAAGTAGACATGTCACTATCCCCTAGTGACATGTCTACTTTTTATCCCTGTATTCCCACGGGAACGGGAACTACGCATGTGAAGGTAGTATAGATAGATGTAACAAAATTGAATAGGTATAGAAGATTAATTAATATTAAAAAAAATGAATAAAAAAATAAAAAAATAATAAAATAAAATGAATAATGAATAATTATTATTTTCCTATTACGACAATGTGAGTCAAATTTCATTACGCGGATACATGATATTTGTTATACGGGAAAAACTATGAACAGGAAATTCAATACAACATTGTAATAAAACACCAAACACGTTCATATTCAAGGTTCAAGGGCTGAGTGCCGCGCCCTAGTGTCAGAGTTAGTCCCCCGAAAGCCAATAAACTACTGATTTTGAGGTGACTTGTAACATTTGGTGTTATCAATAAAATATTTGCATTTGTATGTCATGTAAACGGCATGTACTACCGCATAAATTTCAACGCAGCACCAGATATTCTACCGCCAAGCAGTTGTGTGTAAGAGTGTTCCGGTTTAAAGGATACTTAATTGAGACTGACAATCAAAATTCTTTGCTTGTAGCATTCTTTGTAGCGATGATAGCTCAGTGGTTAGCGCGGTAGGTTCGCATGCCGATGGGCGTGGGTTCAAACTTGACAATGAGCTTGAGCTGCCGGTGAAGGAAAACATCGTGAGGAAACCATAGCATGGTGGTAGGGTACTTCAGTACTCGGCTGGCTAGCTACCACCCTCAAGTTGAAAAATCTGCCGCCAAGCATCTAACTGTGTGTTCCAGCAGCCTCACTTGAGAGCCAGTTGCATTCCAGGCTAGGTGTGCTTTACCATCTTCGACCACACCTTCACTTGAAATCAGGTGAGCTGTGGTCAAAAACATGGCTGGTCAAACCATAAAAAAAAAATCTCTAAAGTAATGAGCGCCAAAACAGCGATGCCCTGGACTTTGTTTTATTATACAAAGTTATGTGTATCATGGTCATGGACATGCATTATTTCTTACCATCAGTAGAACGTCTAGTTCGTCTCATTACTTTAACACTAAAATAAAACGTTCAGAATAACATACGTACGCTGCCAAAACCACAACCCTCTTTTTTGCGTGGTCAGGTGCAAAATGTGTGACCACTATCAGTGGGAATGACCGATTAACAACTTGTGTTTCTATCTTTATTATTGTGACGAAAATTGCTCGCGAACTTTCGCCGAAGAATGTTGTTTTCGTGATACACAGTCAACAACCTCTATTTACGCAATAGAACGTTAATTTATTATCATAAAGCAACGTGATCGATAGTTGTATGTAGACAACTGTTTATACGTGATTCGTATTATCTGAGGGCTGTTTGTATGTGTTATCTTCAAAGGTTGAGCTGCCGGTGAAGGAAAACATCGTGAGGAAACCATAGCATGGTGGTAGGGTACTTTCTAGTAGGTACTCGACTGGCTAGCTACCACCCTCAAGTTGAAAATCTACCGCCAAGCATCTAACGGTGTGTTCCGGCAGTCTCACTTGAGAGCCAGCTCTATTCCAGGCTTGCTTTACCATCTTCGACCACACCTTCACTTAACATCAGGTAAGCTGTGGTCAAACACCTAGCCTGTCAAACATTAAAAAAAAAACAAGGTAATAATATCTTGGAAGTGCTAAAGGCTAACATACAAATGCACTAATGATACCCGAACTCATAACTAAAAACTGCATCAAAATAGGACTAGGAGTTTTGGAGAAAAATGGCAACGTGGATTTGCACAGCAAATGTTTGCTGCAGCGCCCCCTGGTGAATTGTCACCGTAACACCTATCTAAGAACATGCACCAATCAAACCCGAAACCATAACTGGGAACTGCATCAAAATCGGACTAGTAGTTTTGGAGAAAATTGGCAACACGTATTTGCACAAACAAACATCCTCTCACCCCAAACGCATATACCGTCTCCGTTCCGTCGTGGAAAAAACGCCGCCATCTGACCCAAAACTAAGCAGAGCTTGTACTATGGAAGACATAACTGATAGAATACTTAAATACTTTTTTTTTGTAAATACATACTTATAATACATACAGTACACTCAGACACAGAACAAACATCGATGTTAGTCACATAAATGTTAGTCCTGAGTGGGAATCGAACCCACGCCCTTCAACTCTCAAAGCAGACATACTACGAATGAACCAACTGGACTGTCAAGGTTTTGATTTGTGTGTTTGTCTGTAGTTATTCGTAGTTGTATCTAACATCTTATAAAACAAAAAAAACAAAAAAATATGTACACAGCGCCATCTGGCCCCAAACTAAGCAGAGCTTGTGTGATGGAAGCCAGATAACTGATAGAATACACAAATACAAAATGCTTTTCTTTCTTTCTTTTCTTTCCAAGTCTCAATGGTTTAGGTATATCAACTATTTAATGAATTTAACGCACTGCTGGCTCCAGTGAAAGTGAAATATGCGTGTGGAAAATCTCGTTGTACCGGAGACTGTTAAGTACCGTGAACGAAATCCTACATCATAAACATAATTTATTTAAAAATTTCTGCCCACGACTTCGCTCGCGTATTCAAGTATTGTAATATGTATATTGTATACACATGATTCCATCTAATTTTACTTGGATACATTCCTTTTTACACAACCTTTTCATTATATTCTTTATGGATTGCTTCCACGGTTCCACCGTACTATTTGCGATATTGTGTACCCTCTCATGGATTTTATAGTATAGGTAATACTATGAAATCCATGCTATTATCTCATCGCTCATAAGATTCTTACGTTTTCTGTACTCTTTTTTTCTTTTTTTTTTATGCTTTACAGGCTAGTTGTTTGACCACAGCTCATCTGATGTTAAGTGAAGGTGTGGTCGAAGATGGTAAAGCACACCTAGCCTGGAATGGAACTGGCTCTCAAGTGAGGCTGCCGGAACACACCGTTAGATGCTTGGCGGCAGATTTTCAACTTGAGGGTGGTAGCTAGCCAGCCGAGTACTAAAGTACCCTACCACCATGCTATGGTTTCCTCACGATGTTTTCCTTCACCGGCAGCTCAAGCTCATTGTTGGGATGTGAACCCACGCCCTTCGGCATGCGAACCTACCGCGGTAACCACTGAGCTATCATCGCTACAAAATTTTCAAAAATTTCTATTTCTGGTGTGCACAATAAAGAGTTTATATCTATCTATGTATGGTCATTTATTTGCCCAGCTGTTTTTACGTATCATCTATTTATAGAAAGCGTTCTCAAAAACGTAATAAAACTATTGTCAGAGTGTTACCAAATAAATAGTGACTGCTGCGAAATTGCGTTAAATTATTTATTAAACTGTTAATTAGCCTCTAATTCTGGGAAACTGTTAATTTAAATTGAAACAATGTTAGTTTCAAAGGCTTTTGTTAATTTACCACTAGTTGAACCCACTGTTTTGCCTACTGACACAAAAACTTATCAAATATCGAACCCACGTGCAACAATTTCAAATACAAGATGTTTAGAAAAAAAAAAATGATTTGCTACTTTGTTTATTTTAAGTGAAATTATTCTTTAAGTCACACAAAGTCTTGGTATTGGTATTTTTAATGACAGGTTTTTTTAAATGTAAAAAGTAATGAAACGAATGAGAACTCTCTCCTGGTGGTAAGAGATAACGCCTGTCCATGACCATCGCAGCAATACACAGAACTTTGAGTAACAAAACAAAGTCCAGGGCATCGATGCTTTGGCGCTCATTACTTTGTGACTTTCGATGGTTAGTCTCAACAGCCCAGTAATTTCGCTAGCTGCAGTACCCTTCGAACCGGAACACAGTAATGTTTACATACTACTATTTAGCGGCAGAATATCTGGTACTGCGGTGGTACCTACCTAGACGACCTCCTGCTAAGGAGATCTACCACCAAGTAAAAGGTGTCCCGAACGTGGCTTAGCGATGAGAAAATAGCATGGATTTCGTAGTATTCCCTATACTATAAAAGTTTTAGTAGCGATGATAGGTCAGTGGTTAGTTAGCGCGGTAGGTTCGCATGCCGAAGGGCGTGGGTTCAAACCCCAACAATCAGCTTGAGCTGCTGGTGAAGGAAAACGTCGTTAGGAAACCATAGCATGGTGGTAGAGTACTTTCTAGTACTCGGCTGGGTAGCTACCACCCTCAAGTTGAAAATCTGCCGCCAAGCACCTAACGGTGTGTTCCGGCAACTTTACTTGAGAGCCAGTTCCATTCCAGGCTAGGTGTGCTTTACCATCTTCGACCACACCTCCACTTAACATCAGGTGAGCTGTGATCAAACACCTAGCCTATCAACGATAAAAAAAAATAGCCAAAGCTCAAAGCGATGTCAAAGAGTCTAGTTCCAGTTAAATTAAAGTAATAGAGCTCTTAAAATAACCGTTCTTCAAAGATTACCATACGCGCTGGTAACTGCCGTTAGATATCTATAAACAAAGATGACGTCAACTCTATCTGTATTCTCAGTTAAAATGTCTATTTCTAGCGGGAAAGTGGTGCGACGTCGTCGATTGCGAAGCCAACTGACAAACGTTATAAACTTGTGCGTGATACAAAATATAATTTTACTAGCGACCCGCCCCGGCTTCGCACGGGTGCAATGTACATACTAAAGTAGTGCATATGCATGTATTATACATATAAACCTTCTTCTTGAATCACTCTGTCTATTGATGGAAACAACATTAAAACCCGTTGCATAGTTTAAAATATCTAAGCGTACAGACGGTGGGAAGCGACTTTGTTTTATACTATGTAGAGATAGAGATCCGTCCGAGATGTCCGACTGTCCGTCCGTCTGTCGCCAGGCTGTATCTCATGAACCGCGATAGTTAGACAGTTGAAATTTTCACAGATGATGTATTTCTGTTGCCGCTGTAACAATAAACACTAAAAGGTAGAATGAAATAAATGTTTAAGGGGGCACCGATACAACAAACGTGATTTTTTTGCCGTTTTTACAGATAATGGTACGGAACCCTTCGTGCGCGAGTCCGACTCGCACTTGGCCGGCTTTTTATATATTAGCTTGCATGGTTTTATTTATTTGGCGTACATGTGACATACATACAATTTCCAAAAGCAACCACAAGTATTTTATCGAAATTACATTTATACGTATTTCGTTTATCGCGTTTTCAAGTCTCGCCCCACTTTGTAATAAGGTCGTGCTGCGCAATATTAAATGATTAATAAATACGATAATCCAAAAACTGTTTACAAATTGTATTGTTACATTATTTTGACTTTAGATTTATACATATTTGGTTACCAGCGACCCCCGCCGCGCCTTCGCACTGATGTAATTTATTTTACATTAATAAATAATCTATCGTCAAGCAGTAGTGTGTAAAAATTTGTAGGGCTGCTAGCGAAATTACAGGGCTGTCGAGACCAACTATTGAAAGGCTCAAAGTAGAATAGAATAAAGTATAACTTTATTATACACCAAAAACAAATAACAATGAAACTCAGATCACAATGAAATACAAAGAAACAAAAAATTAAAAAAAAGAAGATATATATAACATAACAAAACAATATAATAGATAATAAAAGTAATGACCGCCAAAGCAGCGATGCCCTGAACAATGTTTATTTTTTTTATTTTATTTTTTTAAGAAGTAATGAGACGAACGAGACGCTCTCCTGATGGTAAGAGATAACGCCTATCCATGACCATTACAGCGATACACAGAACTTTGAGTAACAAAAGAAAGACTGTTACTGCTCGACTTGTTTAACTGCTTCAAGTTCTGTGTATCGCTGCAATAGAGTCAAAGACATGCGTTATCTCTTACCAACAGGAGAGCGTCTCGTTCGTCTCATTACTTTTACATACATTTTACGGATGGCGCTTTGGCTGCGTCTATTTGGCCGGTGCGGTAGTGGAAATGGGCAAGTTGTGCAATTTCAGAAAAAACATCGATTGTTACGTAAACATCTAAATCGTTTGCCATTATAGCAATGTAAAATTCATCGAAAACTCTAGAACACAGAGACGTCAAAATATTTTATTTTGGTCAAGGTTAAATGATTGTTTATTTTTGACTGGGCAACACTTTGAACTTGATATTTGAACGACTCATTTGTCGTGCGTTTTGTATTGTAACACGCTTTCATTTGTATTCTTAGAAAACAAATTAATTACTTGTTACAGGATTATAGGCTGCTTTGTAGCAATTAACTTCCGTAATTTCAAAACTGACAAGTTTGCCTCGGATCTGTGACCTTAGATTTGATCGATACCAACGCCAATAACTTTGACCTTGGCTATAAACCCACGTTTTTTTTAATCTTATAAAAAAACCGGCCAAGTGCGAGTCGGACTCGCGCACGAAGGGTTCCGTACCATTATCTATAAATAATCAAGTTTGTTGTATGGGAGCCCCCCTTAAATATTTATTTTATTTTATTTTTAGTATTTGTTGTTATAGCGGCAATAGAAATACATCATCTGTGAAAATTTCAACTGTCTAGCTATCACCGTTCTTGAGATACAGCCTGGTGACAGACGGACGGACGGACGGACAGCGACAAGTCTCAGTAGTAGGGTCCCGTTTTCACCCTTTGGGTACGGAACCCTAAAAACAAATAGCGTAGGACTTTACACACAGCGCCATCTGACCCCAAACTAAGCAAAGTGCCCTAGGACACCCTGCGGTCAGGTGGCGTGATATTCTGCACAAAGCGGCGGATAATAATCCAAAACGTGGATACAGAAGCTGTCGACCAAGCTCAATGGTGTGCATTTAGAGAAGCCTACGTACAGCTGTGGACAGCAAAATGCTTATGATGATGATATAAATATCGTAGGACGTTACACACAGCGCGATCTGACCCCAAACTAAGCAAAGCTTGTACTATGGAAGTCAGATAACAGATAGAATACTTCAATAGTTTTTTTTTTATTAAGTAAAAGTAATGAGACAAACGACACTCTCTCCTGATAGTAAGAGATAACGCATGTCAAACACCATTGCAGCGATACAAAGAACTTTGTGTAGAAAAACAAAATCAAGGGCATCGCTGCTTTGAGGCTTATTCGAAATTCGAAATCGAAATTTTGAGTTAAATATCATAGGACATTACACACAGCGCCATCTGACCCCAAACTAAGCAGAGCTTGTGCTATGGAAGACAGATAACTGATAGAATACTTAAATACTTTTTTATTACTTTTGAGACATTAGATGGTTAGTCTCAAAATCCCTGTAATTCCTAACCATTTATCCCGCGTCACTAACTATCGCTATGACACCATCCTCTCAAACAGTTTCAAAGCCATGGCCGAATGCCCACTACACAGCTCTGGTCAAGGTGAAGAGATATTTTAAGCAATGCCTATGACCTCAGCCTCAGAAATATCTGGAACATTATTTAAGTATTGACGGAATGGAAATCTCGTCGGAACAGCTGGGAGGATTCATTGAATTCCCAAATATGTATACATGTTTATAAGGTGTTTAGTGTTTACTTTGATCTACTTACATAATTATGTATATACAGTAAAAGCTCTTTATTCGCGGGGTATACGTTCCATAAATATGCCACGAATACAGAAACCGTGGATATGGAATGATAATTAGTATGGAATCATAGGGGATACGTTCTAACGTTCCTAAATACAAGCAATATGTAGCAAAATAAAACCAGCTTTAAAAACCAGGGTTTAAAAAATATTGTTTTTTTTTTTTTGAAAAGTCGTTAAATTCAGATTGATATTAATAAATAATTTGCCGTTTCAAAATAAGGCATTCGACAATGGCCTTTTTATACAGTGACAGTAAGGTTTGTTTTAGTTCGTAATTAGTCCACTCGGTTACATCTTTTATAAAAGCCGCCTCGGCACGTACCAACAGTACATACATGGGGCGTTCTACTTTTCTACCGACAATCTGAGTGATAAATTTTTAGATTTCAAAAAAAAATAAAAGTGTAATTCTTCAAAAAAATGTATTTTTACATTATTGTCCAGTTATCGAAGATTTCAGATATGTATAGTGCATCGAAGTTTTGTTATTTACTTTTTATTTATTTTAAGTTTTATCGGAATAGTTGGAAAAAATAAACACCTCTGTCACAAACTAATATATTTATTAATTATTATGTCAAATCAAATTTACAGTTTTTTTAACTTGGCATAACTAGAATACAAGCATTTATTATTATCGAACACGATTTATCCCAATTCTTGTTACAAATATAATATAAAAAATGACATTTAATACCACTCTGTCACATTTTTGCTCATTAAGACAACAAACTTTGAAATATTTTGCAAATAATTGAAATAAACATAGCTGAAATTCTGTTACTACCTTTTATGGTCAATATATAATAATATAATACGTTATTTTAGTGTATATGTTTTCAATAAACTGAACATATGCTGCTTTAATGCTTAATTACAAGGGGGACAAAATTGTGCTAGAGTATGACAGAATGGTAGATATTAATAGGCCAACATTTAAACTTAATCCTTTAAGGTTTTGAAAGTTTTTAAAAAGGATAACAAAACATAAGGCTTCTCTTACAATGCTACATAAGATATTATTTCTTGGTATAATCATTATTTGGTGCACGTAAAATCAGACTAATCTTTTCTTTTCTCTTATTCGACTTTTCAAATACTTCTATAACACGCCTTCCTCTTTTAACCGTAATCATTTTTATCAAGTTTTCAAACATCACATCTGATACATCTGATTTTACTAATTTAAATATTTTGTCAGTGTCAACAACAGTTTTATAAAATATCACCTGAACATCTCCATCTGCATCCACACAACTTTTTTCAACTCCTAAGTAGGTGTACTCCACTTAGTTTCTACTGGGTACTTTTACTGACATAATACCATTTTTTATTAATAATGGGTCTCCAGATAGGTCACATGAAGCACCTGGTTTTATGTGCACAGGTTTTTTCTGATTAACGAGAGGCTGAAGAGGCTGATCATCTTCTGAAGTAGTAATACTACTTCAGAAGATGAAGATGATACAATGTTATACAACAGTCTCATAAAATCTCTTTGTAGGAGCTCTAATTATTATGTTGTTTATTTATATCAGCCAATGGTTCTTTTTAATCTGAGGTTGGGCTTAACTACCTACCTAGCTTTACTTTTATAAAGAGCAACTTAATAAAAATAAAGCTAGCAAATAATATTTGTTGTGCAGCATTTTTTTATTACCAAAGTCTCTTGAAACAGTTGAAGTTTTAGTCCCGAACGGTTAATTGTTGTGTCTTGTAGGAAAGGATAGGATTGTTTTGGAGCAGTGTTTCATTTTGTTTTTGTTTTTAATGTTTTTGTAATGTTCCTTAATGGCATTTGTCAAAATACTATATGTATTTTCTTTTTTCTTCTTTATTCGGCGCTTTTAAATTTATCTTAATTTTTTGGTTTGGGTATATTATGTAATAAGCTGTCTTCTTTAATTTTTTTGGCGATGAAGTCTTTCCTTGTATTTTCGTATTTTTCTATAATTAATTTTACATGGCCTTGAAGTTTCATATTTTGCCTATAAATTTTCGATCTGTCTCGGCTAACTCTTTCTCTTCCCCTTGCTCTAGCAGCGGATGAGGTTGGAGTTAGTGAACGAGATCTAGGAATTAAAGGAGTAACCTGGGGTTTGAAGGAACAGGTGTGGAAGTCGAGTATTCATTAGAACGTTCTGCAAAGCTTTCTGTTGTTCTCTTTTTGTTTCTAACTTGCCATTTTATTTTCATTTGTCTGTGTACTCTTGGTGTCAGATCTTTGACTAGCTTTTTGCAAGCATGGTATCTTTCTAAGTCTTATCATTTCACTTCTACGACTTTTTCAGGGTCCTGTTTCCTTTTTTCACGACAACGTCACTGCTTTTCCGTCGCAGATAACGCTATTATTTAATTACCCTGATGATAATACCTTAAATGAATAAAATAATTGATAATGTAATATATAGAATACAAAAGATATCAATTAACTATTGTGAAAATCAATTACGGCAAAGTTTCTGACAAAAAATACCACTCCGTCACGAGCTATACTACTCCCGTCACAGCTATTTTGTGACAGAGGTGCCTCGTGACAGAGGTGTAAAATAACAGTGTTCGAGGATTTCAACGTTCATAAAATTACAAATTGTTCGTAAAAGTGAGTAAATATGACAGATATACTGGGAAATAATAATATTACGTAAATAAATGGGAATTACAATAATATTTTAAAGTAGTAACTTACGTGACAGAGCGGTCGCCGAATAAACACACGCACCTCTAGTTCACTACCAGCGGGCGCCTAACTCGGCTCGCTCCAGGGTGGGGTCTCAAGGCTTAAAGCCGAGAGGAGAAGGAAACCGTGCTGTTGTTTAGTGTTGAAGATCAAACAGCTAAGGCGTGTTTTTTGTTTTGCGAAATGCGTGACGGAAGATAGCAAGAAAAAACATATGCAGCCGTACCCAAGGATAAAATATTTTTTTGCTTAATAGTATGAACCTTTACGTTTATTATATTTTTATTAATCTAAAGACAATATTTCAGCATTTCAATAAATAATTTTATATTATAGGGTCCTATATGATTTTTTTAAGCGACATCATTTTGTAACATTAGGCAGCGTAAAGGGACACGCTTTATTTGTATGTAAAACACCTCTGTCACACGTTTCGAATACTATGTCACAATAATTTTGTAAAAAGCAAAAACAATAAAAACGGGATTTTAGTGTTATTATAATGACTATATGGTCCAAAAAATCTTGTGACAATAAAATTTGAGAAACTGCAATTTAGGACGGATACAGATTTTTTTTTCCTGAGGAGACACGTCATTGTCGGTAGAAAAGTAGAACGCCCCACATACTCAAAAGATGCCGATACGTTAATAAATGACCCAATTCTTTTCTGTTTACC
The DNA here is from genome assembly GCA_905404145.2 of Biston betularia. NCBI lineage: Eukaryota > Metazoa > Arthropoda > Insecta > Lepidoptera > Geometridae > Biston > Biston betularia. The sequence continues at coordinate 2,382,765 of FR989892.1, read as the reverse complement.
GATTGCATCCGCGAATAATGAATTTTTTAGCTGCGAATACTTGGTGGTAGATCTCCTTAGCAGGAGGTCGTCTAGGTAGGTACCACCGCAGTACCAGTTATTCTGCCGCTAAGCAGTAGTGTGTAAGCATTACTGTGTTCCGGTTTGAAAGGTACTGCAGCTAGCGAAATTACTGGGCTGTTGAGACTAACTCTATCAAAAGTCTCTAAGTAATGAGCGCCAAAGCAGCGATGCCCTGGACTTTGTTTTGTTACTTAAAGTTCTGTGTATCGCTGCGATGGTCATGGACAGGCGTTATCCCTTACCATCAGGAGAGCGTCTCGTTCGTCATTACTTTTTTCATAAAAAAAAAACACGAACAGGGTTTAAATTTTTTCACCCGCGAATAAGGAAACCGTGAATAACGAACTTTTACTATATATAGTAAAAGTATTAGTATTACTAGTAACTATCTATATATAGTAAAAGTTCGTTATTCACGGTATATATGTAAGTAGATCAAAGTAAACACCTAAAATGTGATAAAATGACAATAAAACTCGCGCTCGAAGCTTACACTTGTGCTATATAAATAAAAGTATGAGACGAACGATACGGTGTCCTGATGGTAAGAGATTACGCGTATCCATGACCATTACATCGATACACAGAACTTTGAGTTCAACAAAGTCCGGGGCATCGCTGCGTTGGCGCTCATTACTGGGCTGTTGAGACTAACTCTATCAAAAGTCCTATGTATCGCTGCGATGGTAATGGACAGGCGTTATTTCTTACCATCAGGAGAGCGTATCGTTCGTCTCATACTTTTTACATTAAAAAAAAAACCTACCTAGACGACTTCCTGCTAAGGAGATCTACCATCAAGTGATACGTACAATTGTGCATACATAATATGTATAACTAAACGTTACACCGGAAAAAGCTGCACAAAAAATTACCTTGAAACTTCAATGCCAACGCGTCCAGTCTACACACAAAAACTTGATATGAATTCATTATAATTATATTTGCCTAAAATTTCTTTAGTAATAATTATGTATGGTGGTAGATTTCCTTAGCAGGAAGTCGTCTAGGTAGCTACCACCGCAGTACCAGATGTTCTACCGCCAAGCAGTAATGTGTAAACATTACCGTGTTCCGGTTTGAAGGGTACTACAGTTAGCGAAATTACTGGGCTGTTGAGACTAACCATCGAAAGTCTCAAAGTAATGAGCGCCAAAGCAGCGATGCCCTGGACTTTGTTTTGCTACTCTTAGTTCTGTGTATCGCTGCGATGGTCATGGATCGTTATCTCTTACCATCAGGAGAGCGTCTCGTTCGTTCGTCTCATTTTGTTAAATATTAAATTAGGTTGAAACAATGTCAGGCTAAGCTTAGATTTTAAAAAATTGTAAATGTGTCCGTTGTGTGTAAAGTTGCCCGAAACAAATACGAAAATAAAATAAAATTTGATTTATTTCGATTAAAAATTTCAAAAAATATCAAACAAAGATACAAACACCAATTCGTTCAGCGAGCGTAAATAATCACATTCGCAAAACCTTGGCTCGTTTTCATTTGAAGACGAATTGATAGTTCTTACAAACTTTTGTAACTACGCGGGTAGGTTTAAGGTTTCGTAAACATTACGTCATCGCGTGCTACGACTATGAAATCAGAAAAGCGTATCGAACGCACTTTATAATAATTATTTTGTAAACGGATAGATACCGTATATACCGTATACCGATACTACTTGGTTGTAGATCTCCTTAGCAGGAGGTCGTCTAGGTAGGTACCACCGGAGTACCAGATATTCTGCCGCTAAACAGTAGTGTATAAGCATTACTGTGTTCCGGTTTGAAGGGTACTGCAGCTAGCGAAATTACTGGGCTGTTGAGACTAACCCTATCGAAAGTCTCAAAGTAATGAGCGCCAAAGCAGTGATGCCTTGGACTTTGTTTTGTTACTTAAAGTTCTGTGTATCACTGCAATGGTCATGAACAGGCGTTATCTCTTACCATCAGGAGAGCGTCTCGTTCGTCACTTTTTACACAAAAGAAAAACCTAAAGCTGTTTTTTTAGATGTTCATAATTTTAACCTATCTACATAATTACTTAAGACAAAATATATTTGTCTTTCATTGTAGTTTCATTGCGTTTCATTCAAACGCAAGCCTATCTATAAAAAAAAAAAAAAAAAGAATGGCCACTTTGCTAAAATTAGGCAGCCCTGTTGGCTTATTGGCAGTAAATCTGCCTTGAGAGCTGTAGGGCGTAGGTTCGATTCCCACTCAGGGCAAACATTTTGCGAATAAACAAATGTTTGTTCTGTGTCTGGGTGTTCTGTATGTATTTACAAAAAAAAAAGCATTTATATATTCTATCAGTTGTATGACTTCCATCACACAAGCTCAGCTTAGTTTGGGGCCATAGCGCTGTGCGTATAGTCCTACGATATATATTTATTTCATATACATACATATGTAGAGAAGATTTTAACTGCCCTTTATAAATATTGATGTCAGTATTGATCGTTCTGTAACTGAAAACGGGACAATACCACGTCCGAAAGTAAGGTATAGTCCCGTTCAAGACGGGATGTATGGTCGCGTTGTCTATACGTTACAGAAAGCACGTATTCGTGACTGAGATCGTTCAATAAAGCAAGGCTCATAATATGATGCGCGCTCGCAACCTCCGAACAAGCAGCGTTGGATTTCGTACTATAATTATAGTATTTGTACTACTATTTCATGCTCCGTACTAGATAATATCCATACCTAAGGATAGTACGGAAAAATACTACAATTTCGTAACTTCACTTAGAAAAGACCAAAATAGGCAAATATGACACCCGTTTATAGCCAAACCATCTGTAAAAAAAAAATCATTGAGTATTGTGTGACAGCTTACCTCAGCACATTGTGGTAAGCTGTCAAACAATACTTCTTCTTCATCTTTTTTGATTTTGGCTTCGCATTTTGTCTTAAAATTGTAACTTGTCACTGGCAAATGCTTGGGGGGCGACGCCAAAATCTAAGAAAAAAAAATGCCGCAAAAGTGGCAACTGTACCGATTTTATTCTTTCGTATACTCGCAGTTTAGAAGAGATGTTTTTTTTTTTTTTTTTTTTTTTTAATGGTTGACAGGCTAGTTGTTTGACCACAGCTCACCTGATGTTAAGTGAAGGTGTGGTCGAAGATGGTAAAGCACACCTAGCCTGGAATGGAACTGGCTCTCAAGTGAGGCTGCCGGAACACACCGTTAGATGCTTGGCGGCAGATTTTCAACTTGAGGGTGGTAGCTAGCCAGCCGAGTACTAGAAAGTACCCTACCACCATGCTATGGTTTCCTCACGATGTTTTCCTTCACCGGCAGCTCAAGCTCATTGTTGGGGTTTGAACCCACGCCCTTCGGCATGCGAACCTACCGCGCTAACCACTGAGCTATCATCGCTACAGTTACATGCTAAGGCTGAAGAAAATAATAGTCAAGAACTTACATAATTTAGAAGAGGAGTAAATTTTGTATAAACATGTTGATTCTAACTATCTATTTTATTGATTAATAGCATTTTTTAAACAATGTAAGATTTAAAAAAAAGTGTACTATCGGCGTACTACTATTTTGATGGTCTTGTACTATATTTTTCAACGTACCCGAATCCAACCCTGCGAACAAGGCCAGTAGCACGCCAACCTTACGTGACTCACATACACTCTGGTAAGTAGTCTGTGCACGGCGCTGATTATTGAAGAGACGTAAGCACAAAGCACCTTTAGTTGGACTTTGTGCTGTACACAGCACGATATAAGGACTAAGCGAACTTTTAGTAACACCTATGGAAACCGACGTAGTTTTGACACATTTTTAGTTTCACTTAAGCGTATGTCAGGATTCCTCGTTTTACATAATACTAGCGGACGCCTCGCAGTTTCACCCGCGTAGTTCCCGTTCCCGTGGTATTGTTATTTTTATTTTATTTCATTTTTATTCGTAATTTTTAATTTTATGTTTGACATTATTTATTAATATCTTAAATGCTATTTTTTTTTTTTAAATAACGTAGGACATTACACACAGTGCCATCTGGCCCCAAAGTAAGCAGAACTTGTGTGATAGAAGTCAGATAACTGATAGAATACATAAATACTTTTTTTTTTTGTAAATGCATACTTACTATATATACTACATACTTATAATACATACAGAACACCCAGACACAGAACAAACATTTTGTTGATACATAAAATGTTTGTCCTGAGCGGGGATCGAACCCACACCCTCCAGTTCATAACGCAGATATGCTACCGATGAGCCAACAGGGCTGTCAATTTTATTGAGTGACATTTGTATTTGCATTTTTTTTTTTATGTAAAAGTAATGAGACGATCGAGGCGCTCACTTTATGTTAAGAGATAACGCCTGCCCATGGCCATTGCAGCGATACACAGAACTTTGAGTAACAAAACAACGTCCAGGGCATCACTGCTTTGGCACACATTACTTTGAGACTTTCGATGATGGTTAGTCTCAACAGCCCAGTAATTTCGCTAGCTGCAGTACCCTTCAAACCGGAACGCAGTAATGTTTGCACACTACTGCTTGGCGGCAGATTATCTAAGACTGCGGCGGTACCTACCTAGACGACCTCCTGCTAAGGAAATCTACCACCAAGGGAGTGTAAATGAGTTTCATGAGTGTAAGTGTTGTGATTTAATTTTAATTTTAGAATATACCTATGAGGTATATTCTAAAAATGCAATACGGACATACATGGTCTGAAATAAATTATTATTATTATAATTACAATACAGGGATAAAAAGTAGCCTATGTCGCCCGGGGGTAGTGTAGCTTCCCAACGGTGAAAGAATTTTTGAAATCGGTCCAGTAGTTTCGGAGCCTATTTAATACAAACAAATCTTTCCTCTTTATAATAATAGGTATAGATGTTACATTTTATATTATAACTACTTTTTTTTTATGTAGTAGTAATGACGAGGAAGACGCTCCCCTGATTGTAAGAGATTACGTCTGTCCATGACCATTACAGCGATACACAGAACTTTGTGTAGTAAGACAAAGCCCAGGGAGTCGCTGTTTTGACTGTCATTACTTTGAGACATACGATGATAAATCTCAAAAGCTCTGTAACTTCCCTAGCTGCAGTACCCTTCAAACCGGAACACAGTAATGTTTCCACACTACTGTTTGTCGGTAGAATATCTGGTACTAACATCCCCGCGTGACATAGGCTACTTTTTATCCCTGTATTCCCACGGGAATTTTATAAGATTGTTAATAAAGGCTTTTAATATTATTTAATCCCGCAGTTCTAACCTCAGTTAAAAATCGTACAAATGTATTGGTAGAAACATTAACTATACCAAGTTAACTAATAACGTAAGGAACACAAAATTAGGTCATCATGACATGTACAAATCGTACCTACGGAATAATTTAATGGTATCGCTAACTTAAGCGCTTGCTCGAATATAAATGAGCTTTAAACTTGTTTAAGAAGTTATTTCCAAATTAAACAGCTCAAGCTGAACCAACGCCCTTTGGCATGCGAACTGAACGCGCTAACCACTGAGCTATCATCGCCACGTCTTTTCGTTTTAGATATCAGAACTGTCTATCGAGACGTCATTTTTTGCTGATGATAAATAAAAACCGGCCAAGCGCGAGTGGCACTCGCGCACGGAGCATTCCGTACCATTATTTGTAACCTAATCTTGCAAGTTACAGACACTTTTCGCTATGTGTCAGATAGGTACGTTTGGATGCAAAATAACCTATACTTACTCAATTCGGAATTGTATCCATAAAAGGCTATGATAACTAAATAGTGGAAAGTATGTACCAGCATTCAAGTCTATATTGCTACACACATTATCTATTTGAGTATAACCCGTTGTGGTAGCAAATAAACGGCGAAAACCTATTTTATTGTATGAGAGCCCTTAATTATTTATTTTATTTTAATTAATTATATTTAAAGAGAACATAAAACTAAATATTCTGTGAATAGTTAAAGCGTCCACCTGTCACCGTTATTAGTATCGAGCAAGAAACGGTAAAAAAAAACAAGTTTGTTGTATGGGAGCCCCCCTTAAATATTAATTTGATTTTATTTTTAGTATTTGTTGTTATAGCGGCAATAGAAATACATCATCTGTGAAAATTTCAACTGTCTAGCTATCACCGTTCTTGAGATACAGCCTGGTGACAGACGGACAGCGAAGTCTCAGTAATAGGGTCCCGTTTTTACCCTTTGAGTACGGAACCCTAAAAACGTCTCACTACACTGTCTATCGGAATAAAAAAAAGTCCAAGGTAGGCCAGTTTTTCCCACCTATCTATTTACCTTGGAAGCACCATCGTCTAGAATACACAATTGTGCTCGACTTGAATTGCGAATGGATTTAAAGTTGTTAGTGTGGCAATACAGCCTCTGATTAGAGTCTTCTAGCCAATGTTATACAGTAATATTCAGTTTGAATATAATGGGATTTGAGCTTCTTATTGCGATATTCATAATGAACTTTTTGACAAGAAGTATTCGTAATGTATTTCGTTGGCCGTGGCGGTGCCGGCGTAAGAATTGCACCCCACCTTCTCTACCCGTGGTTGCCGTAAGAGTCGGCTAAGGAATGCAATCTGGAAGATGGGCAGCAGCGTCTTCCTTGAACAATTACACCCAACTGTGCTCGCCAACCCGCCAGCCAAGCGTGGCGAGTATTGGCAAAATCCCCCCTTATGAATTATACAAAAAAGACCAGGCCCCCAGTCCCCGGCAGCTCCACTAGTCCTGGCTATGGTAGCGGCCACGGTAACGGTGGAGCAGGGGGTGCTAAGAATCCCCGGCAGACGCCCGGCTACCACCCCCAACGAGGACGTCCACCCACAAGGTGGACAGACTTTACTTGGTGGTAGATCTCCTTAGCAGGAGGTCATCTAGGTAGGTACCACCGCAGTACCAGATATTTTGCCGCCAAGCAGTAGTGTGTAAACATTAATGTATTCCGGTTTGAAGGGTACTGCAGCTAGCGAAATTACTGGGCTGTTGAGACTAACCATCGAAAGTCTCAAAGTAATGAGCACCAAAGCAGCGATGCCCTGGACTTTGTTTTGTTACTCAAAGTTCTGGGTATCGCTGTAATGGTCATGGACAGGCGTTATCTCTTACCATCAGGAGAGCGTCTCGTTCGTCTAATTATTTGTCACATAAAAAAAAAAAAAGACGACCTAGTAAGGACTGCAGGAACGCGCTGGATGCGGGCCGCTTCCAACCGGTCTTTATGGAAGTCAATGGGGAGGCCTATGTCCAGCAGTGGACGTCCTACGGCTGAAACGATGATGATGATGATGATTCGTAATGTAAAGATATATTTTGCATTAGCTCTTTCGGGAGTTATGAGTAGTTCTGAGGGATTTAGAAGAATCCGTTAATTCGAGGTAATCGTTATATTTAATTTTTTTAATGTGAAAAATAATGAGAGTTGATAAATGAAATATTGTTCTTTCTTCTTCTTTCTTTATGGAAATCAACTAACTGATAGAATATTTGAAAAACGCAAAAAAAAAAAATTGTCCCTACCGAAAATCGCTCAACGCGGCCAAAGAAGTTCTCGGTTCAAAAACTTATAGCACATATTTACAAACAAATGTACGTCCTCTACTCAAAAATTTGCTAATCGGCGCGCCGTAGCCAAATCATTGTGAAACAGAATCTATTTTCATTAGCATATATCGTTAAACAAGTCATAATGCTTGTTGACAAGTTTTCAAGGTTGGCCAATATAGGTGCAAAAAACGCGCATCTCGAGTCGCCGGAAATATGGATCGGGATATATATATATATTACGTAATTTCTAGATTATGCAACGAGTCTGCTAATACAGTAAACAAAAACACAATGTGTAATAGTATGAACCTCAATATATATTTCATCATCATCATCATCATCCACAGCCTTCTTAATCCCACTGCTGGGTATAGGCCTCTCTCTTTACGTGCCATCTGCCTCGGTCCTGTGCCAATCTGGTCCAGGTTCGACCCGCGAAGGTGACAATTTTCTTAAACTCCTCTCTTATGAATATATTGTAATTGTATACATAATAGCGAAATTACTGGGCTGTTAAGACTAACCATCGAAAGTCTCAAAGTAATGAGCAACCATCGAAAGTCTCAAAGTAATGAACATCAAAACAGTGATGCCCTGGACTTTGTTTTGTTACTCAAAGTTCTGTGTATCGCTGCAATGGTCATGGACAGGGGTTATCTCTTACCATCAGGAGAGCGTTTCGTTCGTCTCATTACTTTTTCACATAAAAAAAAAATGTAGACACTAATGTGGTGTAACATGCATGTATTATACATATAGACCTTCCTCTTGAATCACTTTGTCTATCGATGGAAACTGCGCTAAAATCTATTGCGTAGTTTGAAAGATCTAAGCGTACAGACGGCGGGAAGCGACTTAGTTATAAACTATGTAGGGATTACTTCAGTTTGAATTTCCATGCTGTAAAGGCGTCTAGCGTTCATAAATAAATAAAATAAAGATAAAAGCCCGAGTTTGGTCAAGCCAGAACCTACTCAATGTAAAAAAAAATAAAAAAATAAAAAAAATAAAAAAAATAGGGACCCTTTTGAACAAGATTCTGGTACAGAATCCGCGAACCTTGCAATCGCAACCGTTATCAATTCTGAGACGCAGAAGCGTGCTAACTGCGCAGTAGACGAGGCATGCACCACACCTGCTTAAACAATCAATTCGATATCTTTTAGTAAAAAGATGTTTTGCACTACATATTATATTTGTCACGTTTTATATGTTTGTGTGTTGTGACTCAGAAAAAATACTACTAGCCGCTATCACGCTCTCACGTTTCAACGTTACTAACTTTTTCAAATAACTTGACCCATCATCACATCATTACAAAAAAAAAACTATTTATTTTAAATGAGTAAATGTTGTGTAGGCAAAACCACCTTAATATGCATTTTTTTTTTAATGTGAAAGTAATGAGACGATCGAGGCGCTCTCCTGATGTTAAGAGATAACGCCTGTCCATGCCCATTGCAGCGATACACAGAACTTTGAGTAGCAAAACAACGTCCAGGGCATCGCTGCTTTGGCGCTCATTACTTTGAGACTAGATGGTTAGTCTCAACAGCCCAGTAATTTCGCTAGCTGCGGTACCCTTCAAACCGGAACACAGTAATGTTTGCACAATACTGTTTGGCGGCAGAATAACTGGTACTGCGGTGGTACCTACCTAGACGACCTCCTGCTAAGGAAATCTACCACCAAGTAAAAAAAATGCATAAAGTATAATGTATGGTATATAGTATGGTGTAAATAAAACATTTTGCAAAGGGGCATTTGGGGGAACAGACAAAATTGTGTAACATGATATTAATTACTATCAGATGACATTTTGCGAGAAGTCCCAAAACGTCCTACATTCTGCGACGAAGCCATCTCGCTGGCCATCCAGCTAGGAAACTCTGCCAGCTTTATAGTAAAGTTTGAGTGAGTTGGTAAAAGTAGTGAGACGAACAAGTCGCTCCCCTGATGGTAAGAGATAACGCCTGTCTTTTTTTTTATGGTTGACAGGCTAGGTGTTTGACCACATCTCACCTGATGTTAAGTGGCGGTGTGGTCGAAGATGGTAAAGCACACCTAGTCTAGAATGGAACTGGCTGTCAAGTGAGGCTGCCGGAACACACCGCTGTCTATGACCATTGCAGCGGTACACAGAACGTTGAGTAGCTAAACAAAGCCGCGACTTTTGATGGTTTGTCACAACAGCGCTGTAATTTTTCTAGCAGCAAGTACCCTTCAAACTGGAACACTACTGTTCCGTAATCGCATTCTAAATACGTAGTATGTGTCCTTTTCGTATCGTGGAAAAATACGACCCCAATCTTCAGATAAGTTCGCAAGATAAGAGAAGTACAGCCGCTCCGTCTACCATAGTCTGTGTATCAAGATTAAAATGAATTACGCCCAGATTACTCGGAAAAAAAAGTATATTTCCTGACGTTAGATGTGTGTGATAATCAGCCTAATGTTATGTCAGATAGAGTCTTATTTAGTAGGGCAAACATATGGCGGTTACGTAAGTCCGTGCGTAACAAATTTAACTTTTTTTTCTAACATTGTCTTTGAATGAAATGCGTGATTTTTTGTGTGAATTTTCAATATAGACTGAATACCTATATATATTAACGATCTATCTATAAATATAACATGACGTTTTATTTTTGTAAAAATAATGAGACGAACGAGACGCTCTCCTTTTTTATTTAAAATTGACAGGCTAGGTGTTTTGACCACAGCTCACCTGATGTTAAGTGACGGTGTGGTCGAAGATGGTAAAGCACACCTAGCCTGAAATGGCACTGGCTCACAAGTGAGGCTGCCGGAACACACCGTTAGATGCCTGGCGGCAGATTTTCAACTTGAGGGTAGTAGCTAGCCAGCAGAGTACTAGAAAGTACGCTACCACCATACTATGGTTTCCTCACGATGTTTTCCTTCACCGGCAGCTCATGCTCATTGTTGGGGTTTGAACCCACACCCTTCGGCATGCGAACCGACCGCGCTAACCACTGAGCTATCATCGCTATCCTGATGGTAAGAAATAACGCCTATCCATGACCATTGCAGCGATACACAGAATTTGTGCAACAAAACAAAGCCTAGAACACACCTATAGGGTAGATCTCCGTAGCAGGATGTCATCTAGGTAGGCACCACCGCAGTACCAGATATTCTGCCGCCAAACAGTAGTGTGTAACATTACTGTATTCCGGTTTGAAGGGTACTGCAGCTAACTAAATTACAAGGCTGTTGAGACTAACCATCGAAAGTCTCAAAGTAATGAGCGCCCAAACAGAGATGCCCTGAACTTAATTTTGTTAAAAATAAAAGAAACAAATAAATATCGTAGGACATTACACACGGCGCCATCTGACCCCGAACTAATCAGCGCGTGTGTGATGGAAGTCAGATAACTAATAAAATACATAATTATTATTACATACTTTTTTTGTAAATGCATACTTATAATACATACAGAACACCCAGACACAGAACAAACATTTGTTGGGCACAACAGGGCTGTTAAAAGTTCTGTGTATCGCTGCAATGGTCATGTACATGGGTTATCTCTTACTATCAGGAACGAGTCTCATTCGTATCATCACTTTAATGTTAAAAAAACAAAGTAAATATAAAACGATTCCAAACATCTGCGAAATTGCGAAATGAGAGATATACGAACCGTCGTGTCGGTCGTCGAAAATAACGATGATGCAATCCAATGCATTACAATATAAAGGTAAAACATATCGAGAACATATTAAGAGTCGTGATAATACGTAATTAAATACATACCCATGTTTGACAGCCCCGTTGGCTCATTGGTAGTATATCTGCCTTGAGAGCTGTAGGGCGTGGGTACGATTCCCATTCAGGGCAAACATTTTGTGAATAAACAAATGTTTGTTCTGTGACTGGGTGAAAAAAAAAGTATTTATATATTCCATCAGTTACCTGACTTCCATCACACAAGCTCAGCTTAGTTTGGGGCCAGATAGCGCTGTGTGTATAGTTCTACGATATTTATTTATTATTACATAAGACTACATGAACATTTACTAATAAATAAATAAGTAAATATCTAATTATAAATAAATATCGTAGGACTATACACACAGCGCCGTCTGACACCAAACTAAGCAAAGCTTGTACTATGGAAGTCAGATAACTGATAGAATACTTAAATACTTTTTTTTTTTGTAAATATACATACTTATAATAAATATACAAAACACCCAGACACAGAACAAACATTTATTTTATACCACAAAATGTTTATCCTAGGTGGGAATCGAACCCACGCCTCTTTTAACGATGTGTTACGGCGGCCTCACATGAGTCAGTTACATTCCAGTAAAAAAAAAAGTACTTTGACAGAGACTTATGTAAATTATATGGCGCAAGCGCAACCGTCTCTTGTTTTCCACTCTCTTTTTTTCTTTGATTTTGGCGTCGCATTTTGAGCATTTGCCAGTGTCAAGTGTTTTATACTTTCAAGCTTCATAAGTTAAGTTAAGTTGCCTCGTTGCTGTGGTCTAACACACAGCCTGTCATCCAACCATTAGTACCAACCCTATACTGCACATAAACTAACACTTGATAGTTTATGTGCAGTATAGGGTTAACACCCAACATAAAAAAAAATACATGTTTGCCAAGTTCATACATAAAATATTGATTATGATTGATGACACATTAAAAAAATTGTGTAACAAGATTTTAATTACAAATTACTTATTATCGAATTTGCGGTTTAATGACTCAATAAAATTACTTATTAACTATCGTCCAGCGACCTTGGTGCAGTCATCGTGACGTCATCAGAACCTACGTCAAAATGTATTGGGGTTCCGTACCCGAAACGTGTTCAAGATCTTTTCAATTTTCTAAGTTTGCACGTGAATCTATTATTATGTAACATGTATGTTTTAAAATATGTAAATAAATATCGTAGGACTATACAGTATACACACAGCGCCATCTGGCCCCAAAATAAGCAGAGCTTGTGTGATGAAAGTCAGATAACTGATAGAATACATAATTTTTGTAAATACATACAGAACACCCAGACAGAACAAACATTTGATTATACCACAAAAAGTTTGCCCTGAGTGGGAATCGAACCCATACCCTACAGCTCTAGGAGCAGACATACTACAAAAGAACCAACAGGGCTATCCAATCTATATCCCTATAGATAAGTCTCAGGTAGGATTTCTATGTACAATACATTCTAATTAAACTTTCTACGTATAAGTAGAGAAATTCAATGTTTTGTAACCAGGTAGCCAAAATGAATTACAAGTTACGACAACAGAGGAGTCGGAGTTACAACATTGGGTTCTTCAAAAGACGTGTTAATAGAATCTTAAAAGGTTGGCATCATATTTGTAGTACCACTAGTATTGCAGATATCCATTAGTGGGGACGGTGACTGCTTACCATCATGCGATCCGTGTGCTACGATATGTGCAATGTGCATGTCCTACGATATTTATATAGATATATGTCTCAGGTATAGGCATTTACCGATGCCGGTGCCGCTGAGAAAGAGCTAAAAATACATTATTTCTACGACATTTATTTATTTGTTTCTACCAATATTATTATTTTATTATCTATATGTTTTAAATGTTTCATTTGACTTGTAACTCGTGTTATCACATTTTTGTTTAGTTTTTGTATTTTTATATGGGCCTTGTTGCCTGAAATAAATTTATTTTATATGACAGTGAAAACCGTTTTGTTGGAAGGCGACTTTGTTTTATTCGATTAGAGATTTTAAAATATGTACAACAAACAGCAGGTCATTAATGATTGAAATTATGATTTCATTAATGATTGAAATTTGACAGCCCCGTTGGCTCATTGGTAGTATATATTGAGAGCTGTAAGGCGTGGGTTCGATTCCCACTCAGGGCAAACATTTTGTGAATAAACAAATGTTTGTTCTGTGTCTGGGTGTTCTGTATGTATTTACAAAAAAAAAAGTATATATATGTATTCTATCAGTTATCTGACTTCCATCACACAAGCTCTGCTTAGTTTGGGGCCAGATGGCGCTGTGTGTATAGTCCTACAATATTTATTTATTGTAAACGCCATTTCAGGCTGAGCGTGTTAATATCTCGACCACACCGTCACTTAACATCAAATGAGCTGTGGTCAAACACTTACGCCTGTCAAAATATAAAATACAACATCCAAGTTTTTGATATTCAGTTACCTAATTGTATAATTTGACAACATTTTAAATGAGGTTTTAACTATTTATTTAATAACTAAACACTAGATGTCATTTAATTTAAATAATGGCATTATAATAATCTTATCAATTACTTAGAAATTGAAATTAAATTATTATAATAATTATAGAATAACGACAATATTAATTGCACATTTTAATTAATGTTACGGAACCCTCGGTGCCTGGATTCAACTCGTTCTTTGAGTGGACGTTAAAGAACAGCTGTTGTTGATAATAATAATATGATCTCTAGCCTTCAATAGGGCCAGTCCATTGCTGATACTGACGTACAAAGTGTTTTTAACTTTGCACTGAATAATGACGTATTTCGCATACATATTGGCAAGAAAAACAAACATTATTTTAAAAAACAACTGCTTTTGTATAATATAGGTACATTCATTACCTATTAACAGGTAATGTATATTTTGAGAAAAACGTTTGCTAAAATTACGTGAAATCACAGTAAGGCTAGGTTGTTGTCTTGTTTGACCAGCTCACCTGATGTTAAATGATGCTGTGGTTTACATACCTAGCCTGGAATAGAACTGGCTCTCAAGAGTCTATTGGAACTCGGAACGTACTGTTAGATGTTTGGCGATAGACTTTCAACTCTCATGTGGTAGCTGGACAGCAGAATACTAGAAAGTACTATAACCACCATGCAATGATTTCATCTTGATGTTTTCCTTCACCGACAGCTTAAGCTCATTGTTGGAATTTAAACACATTTCATTGCCCTATTAGCAAAGTTTCCCGATGTACAAAACTAGTAAAGCTTCCCTACGTATCGAACCTAGGAACTGACTGAATCAATATAAATTTATTCTAATACGTCAATATTTATTTAATAAATATCATAGGACATTACACACAGCGCCATCTGACCCAAAACTAAGCAAAGCTTGTACTTGGTTACTTGGTGGTAGATTTCCTTAGCAGGAGGTCGTCTAGGTAGGTACCACCGCAGTACCAGATATTCTGCCGCCAAGCAGTAGTGTGCAAACATTATTGTGTTCCGGTTTGAAGGGTACTTACTGCAGCTAGCGAAATTACTGGGCTGTTGAGACTAACCATCGAAAGTCTCAAAGTAATGAGCACCAAAGCAGCAATGCCCTGGACTTTGTTTTGTTACTCAAAGTTCTGTGTATCGCTGCAATGGTCATGGACAGGCGTTATCTCTTAACATCAGGAGAGCGCCTCGTTCGTCTCATTACTTTTACATAAAAAAAAAAAAAAACTATGGATGTCAGATGACTGATAGAATACTTAATTACTTTTTTTTTGTTGTAAATACATACTTATAATAAATACAGAACACCCAGACACAGAACAAACCTATGTTTATAACACAAAATGTTGAATAAAAAAATGTATTTAAAAAATTAATTTATATTTTTTTTTTTATGTGAAAAATAATGAGATGAACGAGACGCTCTCCTGATGGTAAGAGATAACGCCTGTCCTTGACCATTACAGCGATACACAGAACTTTGAGTAACAAAACAAAGTCCAGGGCATCGCTGCTTTGGTGCTCATTATTTTGAGACTTTCGAAGGTTAGTTTCAACAGCCCAGTAATTTCGCTAGCTGCAGTACCCTTTAAACCGGAACACAGTAATGTTTACACACTACTGCTTGGCGGAAGAATATCTGGTACTGCGGTGGTACCTACCTAGATGACCTCCTGCTAAGGAGATCTACCACCAAGTAAAATCTATAAAGGGAGTTATTGAAGTAATGTGTTTTATATGTATATCATATTCATCAAATAAAATTATTATTCATGGTTATTTATTTGTCTCTCGACTATAAGCCTTAGAGCAAATGAACAGACAAATAAATAACATTTGTTTTGTGACCTTAGCGTCTAAGGTCACAAAACAAATTAAAAAAAAAATGTTCAAAATTCATTTATAAAATTAAGAAGACTTTTTCTAAAATGTCCCAGTAGAAATGGTTACACTAGCGAAGCTGGGAATAAAACCTAGTACTGCCATATGTATGTCTGTGGTTCATTTCTTTTATAGCAAACATGTGTACCGGCTTTTATAGCAACAGAAAGAATGGTTCGTAGGGACATGGCTATTCCTGTTTTTGGGGACAGACCAATTCGACGAAAAAGGACATCTGCAAGCAATTCATTTAAATTCGCGCCGTAAAAAGTATGTTTTACGACCGTCTGACCAAATACTGAAATTTTACCAAATTTGAATGTTTATCCTAGTATAAACTTTCCATCTATAACTGTCAATGGTGGCTTATAATAATGCTGGCTGATTTCTCAAAAAAGAAATTGAGAACAGTCCAAATATGCCAGAACAAGGTCTACACAGTCAGACAGTCACAGCCTCGAGATGGTCTTAGTGTATGTCCAGATTTCAAAGAAAATTATGAAAAGAAAGTTTGCATTTTAAAATTTGCTTCCATATTAAGAGACAATTCAGAAAATTTTGATAACAAAATGTGGGAATACAGTTTGATGTTGCAACTATCATCTTGTATGTAAATGTTATTACACCATTCAATATCTAAAAGATCAAAGAATTTGTTACGTTCAGTGAGTATTTGGAACTCGGAAGTACTTGTAAGTATTAAAAAAAATTGTTTTCATTATCTATCTATACTATTATAAAGAGGAAAGATTTGACTGTTTGTATTGAATAGGCTCCGAAACTACTGGACAGATTTCAAAAATTCTTTCACTGTTGGGAAGCTACACTATCTCCAGGTGACATAGGCTACTTTTTATCCCTGTATTAAATAAATATCGTAGGCCTATACACACAGCGCCATCTGGCCCCAAACTAAGCAGAGCTTGTGTGATGGAAGTCAGATAACTGATAGAATACATACATACTTTTTTTTTTGTAAATACATACTTATAATACATACAGAACACCCAGACACAGAACAAATATTTGTTTATTCACAAAATGTTTTCCCTGAGCGGGAATCGAACCCACGCCCTACAGCTCTCAAGGCAGATATACTACCAAGAAGCCAACGAGGCTGTCTATTCCCACGGGAATGGGAACTACACGGGTGAAACCGCGAGGCGTCAATATAAGCCAAGCTGTGAAAAATTTACCGAAAACCTCCTTACTTAGCATGTGCTGCGAAAACTATTGACAATAGAATAAAATGATGTTTTATAGAGCAAATTGTCAGCTACAAATAAGTCTGCAATATCATATATCGAAATAATTATAAATATCATGTATCTAAATAGGTTGCCATTTGCATCTACACTATTATAAAGAGGAAAGATTTGATTTTTGTTGGTATTGAATAGGCTCCGAAACTACTGGACCGATCTGAATAATTCTTTCATTCGAATGCTACATTATCACTGAGTGACAGAAGCTGTATTTATATTGTTAATTGGGTTTTGTTTTCCTGTGTGAAGCCGGGGCGAGCTGCCAGTTATACACAAGAAGCTAGCAGTGACTGGAAGCAAAAACATCCAAGACCATAGATTGAGCAGAGTGGAAAACCTCTGGAGAGGCATAATTTGTCTCACTGTTGACTTTGATATGATGCTTATAATGTTAAGTATATCAGAACAAGCCAAACATCTGATTTTCATCTCAGCTTCAGTAAAAATTTAACTTTTAGTAGGTGTGATAGGAATAAATTGGACAGGTTCCAAGGTAGATAGATATCATTATTACACAAATATTGCGAAACATACATTTGCAAGTTTAGACATGTTGATGACTCAATATTGGAAAACCTGTAGAAATGTAAAGAACATTAATTGCAAATAATGCAAACTGAGATCTATAATATCGAATATGTAGTTGAATTTGATAGTATCTACCCTCAACTAGGTATAAGTAAAATGTATGAAATGATCTTGTTTTGCCTAAATAGAAAACTTGTTCGTAAACATAATTGTAAAAAGATCTAAAAACTTAACGGGATTGATTGACAGTATAGGATAGGAAGATTCGCTACTATCTACCTACTACTTTGTCTCTGACAGAAGATACAACGTTCGTAGACATGCCAGTACAGAATCAACATGTCAATCCGACGTACCTACAGCAAAAGTAGTCCAGCGATTTCACTATCATATAAGGCCCGTTTGACGATTATGCAAATAAATACAAGCAAATACGAAATTTCGCCATGAAGAAGACACTGGTTGACCTCAAATCTTGATAGCATAGCAACCGAGCGATGTGAGGTTATGTTCCACGGAACATAATTTACACGGTATAAAGCGTTACGGACGCCAAATTTACATATAACATATAAAACACTTACCCGGATGCTTCCGTGGTGATTATTGTGATAAAAACTACCCTATAAGCGAGATTTTTTTATTTTTCACTGCGCACGAACAAATTCATATAAGCTTGACAGATGACTGATTGTTCCCAAAAAAGATGGCGGCTGAGAGCCGAATTACGTCATTTAGCGGGAACTTTCAAAAGTCCGTTAGACATATTATAATATAAATTTTTAAATTATTATTTTAATCATATGTGATAGAAAATAAACTTACCTCATAAACGAGAGATGATGTGTGAAATCGGAAAAAATCCGATGGGTTTTTGTCTAATACATCAGAATCCTATTCACTCCAACTCCGCGCGCTGTTGCCAGATCGTTATTGCGTCAGAAACCAAAGAGCGTTCAAAGTCACACATTTCAAAACACTATCGTTCCTTTTGTATTCTATTCGCTAAAAACTTGTCCCAATATCCTTGGGAAAGTAAGCCTTCCTTCAAAAACACTTAACGGACAAAGAAAATTTATGTGAAAACTGTAATGGAAGAGCGGCAACGTCGCACTGATTCTAGCACTTTCAAACAAAGGACTTCTGTCCTCTAAATGGTATTTGATTACTAAATCTGCTTAAACGGTAAAACTATTGCTTTAATGACTTAATGGAAGACTTGAAGTCGATTACAATTTACAAATTAATATTTCTTATACGTTCGCTCGATGAAGGATAAAAATAACTAACCCGTTCGGTCAGTCAACATAGGTACTTGTTTTTGTTTCGTTCGATTTGGCGTTGTAAACAATGAAATGCTGTTTGTTGCCATAATACAACAAAGAATTTGTACTATTATTAAAAACCTACCACGTTCATCTGACATACATTAGCTGAACTCGTCATAAAACTTACAAGTTTAATTAAAGTCACACCTAAAATAAATAAATTATTTTGAGGCAGTATTTTTTTTTTATCGTATGCAATTTTTAACTACAGACATTTTCTTTCTATCCATAAACATAGGCATCCTACAAAGTAACTTTACTAAAAAAATATTAATATTATTATTAATTAATAAAATCATAGTGTTAATGTGATGATTTAAATATATTTTTTTTGTATACATTTTGTAAATAGTATAATTTAAGGTATTTTTTTAATTTGATTAAATGTTTGGTATACATTAAAGTTTTATTTGTGTGTTGTTATAGCTAAGTATGTATTTATTCATTATGTATTGCTGACCTACAAGTTTTTGCTAAAAATTTGTAAATCAGCGAAAAAAAATGGGAAGGTTTGATATTTTGCTTGAATAACATTTGTTTGTGTTATAATTATAAATAACGTAACGTAATAATGTTTTATGTACAAAAAAGTATTAAAAATTCCTTTCCTCCACTTGAAAAACTTGCCTTAAATGTTTAATAATACATTTTAGTAGCATGTGCTAATAATTTTCAAAAACCGTGGTGAGGCTTTTTGTGTCAAAATTTACTAATGGCTAGAGCGTCAAAATAAAAAAAAAACTGAACGCGGCAAAATTCACTTGGAGTAACAACTACTATTTTCTATGCCTACGTCAAATCCTCGTTTGATACGCTGTTTCACAATGGATGTGGTATGAGCTTCCAATAGAAATCCAAAGGGATCTGTCCGTTGCAGCTGTATTCAACATCATCATGAAACAGAATGCCACATAGAAGCGCAATAATATTTAAAAGTAATGTATCAAAATGAATATCATTTAGAATATTAGCTTTCGAAATTCTAGGATAAAGATTTTGTCTCCATATCTAATAACTAGGTCACGTGACCCATGATAGGATAGATTCATAAAAAAAGTATTCAAAAAAATTAGGTACATAACATGAACCAGAATCAATAAATAGAGAAATACAAATAAAATAAAAATGTGGTAGGTATATGCTTTATTTTTTTTTTCAGAAACTTAATAGCAATAAACATGAAACAGTACAGTTTATTTGTGTCTAAATATGTTTTATAAAAAGGCTTATATACATAAAACTACTAAATTAGTAGAAATATTTCGTTCTAACGAAATTCAACCAATCAGCACTCTCTTAAAATATTATGTACAAAATATGTGATCCCAATACATTAGGCAATTATTATCTTGCTACTACATTGGTAGATTGGCAGATATGTTAAAATTTACAATAAAAAAAGAGAACTTATACATTACTCAAAATATAAAAATGTATGGTTTTTTTATTGTGTATTATAAACTAAACATTATGTTTATACGTAACACCTTAATTTTATCAGGTTAAGACAAATCCATTCTTACGAGCTAAAAAGGTTTTTTTATACTACTCAAATTACTTTTCATATTTCAATTTGAAGAAGCTTTGTATGGACATTTGCCTCAACTTATCAGAACTTTTCTCATTTCTATTGTACTTTCTTTTCAATGGACAAACCTCTTTATCGGGTTTTACTAATACCTCCTTAGATGAACCTTCGGGAAATTGCAACACATACTGTTTAAATTTGGAACTATCCTTAACTTTTTTTTCTATTTTAGTATGTTTCTGCGACTCGATATCTAAACTAAATTGTTCCTTTCTCCATCGGATTTTGACTTTGATGTTATCGTTTCGAATTGCAAATTTCGTTTTTATTTCTTTCTTTTTGACGCTTCTCTTTTCAGACGAGTCTATTGTCACCTCTATATCTTTGTTGACTGAAGACTTTCTTTTGTTTCTTTTTTCTTTGCGCTTCTCTTTCGTTTCATATATTTTGCGTTTACTTTCCTTTGATTTATCTTTTTTGCGTTTACCTTCTTTTGTTTCACCATTTTTGTCTTTGTGCGTTTTCATGTTTTCATTATTATTTTCCACCGAGGTTTCAGAATTTTTCGGAACTATGTCATCATAATCGTAGACAAGCTTCAAGTCACTTTCTGACATTTTTCTTTTCTTAACGACGTTATTATCGAACAACAGCTTCACCTCGCTTTCAGATAATTTTCTTTTCCTATCCCTCTGACCGTCTAGTTTCTTTTTGATTGCGGCATCTATAGCAAAATCTATTGGCGAGCGAAATTGTCTCTCATCTAACGCTTTACCTACATGCTTATGCTTAAAACTACACATAAACTCTCTATCAACTTCGTTTAAATACTCTTTCTTAAAACTCTCCAAATCTATGCCTATGTCATTTTTGTCTAAGGTATCTTCTATAGGGCTAAACTTGAAGCAGGTTTTTAATTGATCAGGCAGTTTCACTACAAAATTCTTGTAAGAATCGTTTGTTGTGGGACTGTCCTCGATTTTGATTACGTCTATGTTTATGTGTTGATTATTCTCAGAAATTTCTAAACTAGAATTCTGGCGCATTTCTATGGTTTTATGTTTTGGAGTATCAATTACACTGTTAGTATCATCTAACTTTATTAAAGACCCATTTGATTCATCGAAGTCCTTTGTGATCGCTTCAGATTTATTTTTATTCGACACTTTAGGCGTTTCATTTGAATCTGTTTTTTTATTTTTTGGACTCGAGCTTTTGTGTTTTAAATCTTTAGGATTAGGCAAATCTTTAGATTTAGGTTTTTTATTTGACTCTGTTGTCGTTTTTAAATTCTTCGGGGCTTTTCCTAAGTTTTTTTCTTTGATTGAGGGTTTTGAAGTATCGTTGTGTTTTAGGTTTTCGTTCGAGATATTTTGATCGTCGTTTATCATTTTTTGCGACTTAGAATTATTTGAATTATCAGCTGAACTTTTGTCATCAACTTTACCCGTGGTTAATTCTAAAAGAAGCTGAGAACACAGATCTTTTTCTGTTAGGAGCCTTTTAAAAATATTTATATCTGTGGAGGACTCGGATTTAGAACGAACCTTTTGTTTCTTATTAAAAAGATTGTTAGTATCGCAATGTTTTGGTTTTTGAACGCTTTTTTGGGATTTTCTATTGTGTTTCTTACAAAGTTTCTTTTTTAAAGATAAAGATTTTTTTGAGATTTTATCTTTCTCATCTGATACTTTTTCACGTTCTGGATATTGTGATTTATTTTCTAGCGTGTCTCTTGTTTCGTCTTTTTTATTACATTCCTTGTCACTATTTTCAGTAATTTTGGTAACTATCGACACAGAAATTAGTTGGTTTAAGTTTCTTTCATTGTCTTTAGAACAATTTGTAGAAATATTTTCTATTTTATTCGCTGTTTCGATTAAGATACTACTTTTATTGTTTTCGTCACTTAATAAGAGTTCATTAATGCGAGTTTTACTCGAATGATTTGTTTTTATAGTATTGTCACAAGCATTTATTGCTGGTGTATCTTCGATTTCAGACTTTTTATTATATTCAAAGCAATTCTTAATACAATTAGAATCCATTTCATTACAACAAACGTTTTCACCAGTTTCTCTAGGGATTTCTTCAATTACATTATTACATTGATAGCCTATTGCATTTTCAGACAGGTTAGCCTGTTCTTTTGTATTTTTTTCTGGTGTAACTTCGGTTATAGTACCAATTTGTTTTAAGTCTACATTGTTAATATTACCATCACTGTTATCAAGGTGTGCTAGATTATTTTTAATATTAACATATTTATCTACGAATGAGATGTTCACACTTTCCATATTTTCATTATTAGTTTGATATTCTGATTCAGTATTTACAATATTACAATACATATTATTAAGATTGGACGTGACATCTTCTACCATATTATTTTTAGTGTCCTTTAATGGTGTATTGGCAGTGTTTGTGTCATTTTCCTTATTTTGATTTTCTTCTAGTTCTTTCGATGATTGGTCAAGTGCAGAGTGTAGTTCCTACAAAATACAAAAATAAAATTTTAATCTATTAACACACTTTCATTACTTTAAACTTTATAAATAAGTCGGTAACTAAAGAACGATGTAACTTTTTTTTGTTTTTTTTTTTTACTTTTTTTTTTGATTGTACTTAACATTCGATCTTCGAACTAGTTTTTGCGTGAAAGAGTAACAAACAAACATCCATCCATCCAAACTTTCACATTTGTAATATTAGTGTGATTGTGGGATGTGAAAGTTTGGATGGATGGATGGATGTATGTTCTCTTTCACGCAAAAACTACTGAACAGATTTGGATAAAATTTAGTATTGTGGTAGCTGAGATCCTGGATTTACACATAGGCTACTTTTTAACACTTTTTTTTACTTTTTAACCGTGGTAACACCACGGGACGCAGCTACTAGTTCATAACGATGCGTACAATAACCCCCTTTTGACTGAGCATACCCCCAAGATTATAACTTTGTAAAACTCTTGGCAACTTACTTTGGATTCTATTGAGCTGTAGGACTTTTTGGGCGAAGTCCATTTGAAATTTTGCTCTTTTTGCTTCGAGTCTTTCATGAGGTCATCAAAAACACCGTCCAGGATAGCACTGTAAATATTAAATTAAAAATAGGTTCTTAAAACATTCCCTGCTAAAACTGATCGTTAAAATTGGGTTCTTAAAAGTACCTATTGGTAGTTGAAAACGGGTTCTTAAAATAAATAAATAAATATCACAGGACATTACACACAGCGCCATCTGACCCCAAACTAAGCAGAGCTTGTGCTATGGAAGACAGATAACTGATAGAATACTTAAATACTTTTTTTTTGTAAATACATACTTATAATACATACAGTGCACCCAGACACAGAACAAACATCGATGTTAGTCACACAAATGTTAGTCCTGAGTGGGAATCGAACCCACCTACCCACCCTAAATAACTTTATTTATAACTTAATTTACCTATTGGTAGTTTATTTATTGTATTTGCATGGTGGTAGGGTACTTTAGTACTCGGCTGGCTAGCTACCACCCTCAAATTGAAAATCCGCCGTCCAGCATCTAACGGTGAGTACCGGCAGCCTCTCTTGAGAACCTGTTCCATTTCAGGCTAGGTGTGCTTTACCATCTTCGACCACACCGTCACTTAACATCAGGTGAGCTGTGGTCAAACACCTAGCCTGTCAACCACTTAAAAAAAAATGTGGTCACGAGCTGACGAGTTCACGTGTCGTCGTGGTATTTTGTGCGCGATTAAGACCCAGTGATAAACATAACTGTGTTCAAGTTGTTTTACTTGGTGGTAGATCTCCTTAGCAGGAGGTCGTCTAGGTAGGTACCACCGCAGTACCAGATATTCTGCCGCTAAGCAGTACTGTGTAAACATTACTGTGTTCCGGTTTGAAGGGTACTGCAGCTAGCGAAATTACTGGGCTGTTGAGACTAACTCTATCAAAAGTCTCAAAGTAATGAGCGCCAAAGCAGCGATGCCCCGGACTTTGTTTTGTTACTTAAAGTTCTATGTATCGCTGCAATGGTCATGGACAGGCGTTATCTCTTACCATCAGGAGAGCGTCTCGTTCGTCTCATTACTTTTTGCATAAAATAAAAGTCAAATTTGATAGAACTCACTTGACAATGCGCTTCTTTTCGCACATCGGGCGCGGTTTCCTAAACTTTCGTCTCAGGGTCTCCACGACCTTCTCATCCAGTACAGCGTCTCTCACGCCAGTACACACCAACTGCCAATTACCAAAATAAAATAATAATAAATATGTGGTGACTGCGATCGGCATCTGAAAACATGGCAATCGAACCCACGCCCTTCAGCTTTTGAATCAGACAATATACTACCAATGAACCAACAGGGCTTTTTTTTTTTTTTTTTTAAGTAAAAAGTAATGAGACGAACGAGACGCTCTCCTGATGGTAAGAGATAACGCCTGTCCATGACCATCGCAGCGATACATAGAACTTTAAGTAACAAAACAAAGTCCAGGGCATCGCTGCTTTGGCGCTCATTACTTTGAGACTTTTGATAGAGTTAGTCTCAACAGCCCAGTAATTTCGCTAGCTGCAGTACCCTTCAAACCGGAACACAGTAATGTTTACACACTACTGCTTAGCGGCAGAATATCTGGTACTGCGGTGGTACCTACCTAGACGACCTCCTGCTACGGAGATCTACCACCAAGTAGGCTGTCAAATTTTATGTCTAGAAATCATGTATGTCATGTATACAATGTATAGGGCTCCCCGGAAGACCAGCGCTGGTCATACCGCTTAGTATGACCAGTATTATGGTGAGGTGAGCCCCTATTTTGTAACCGTTTGTTACTTTTGATGTATGTTACAAAATAAAATTATTTTCTTTCTTTCTATATGTATAGAAATATTGTTTTTTTTTTATGGTTGACAGGCTAGTTGTTAGACCACAGCTCACTTGATGTTAAGTGAAGGTGTGGTCGAAGATGGTAAAGCACACCTAGCCTGGAATGGAACTGGCTCTCAAGTGAGGCTGCCGGAACACACCGTTAGATGCTTGGCGGCAGATTTTCAACTTGAGGGTGGTAGCTAGCCAGCCGAGTACTAGAGAGTACGCTACCACCATGCTATGGTTTCCTCACGATGTTTTCCTTCACCGGCAGCTCAGGCTTATTGTTGGGGTTTGAACCCACGCCCTTGGGCATGCGATCCTACCGCGCTAACCACTGAGCTATCATCGCTACAACTTGTTTGTTTATAAAAATTGTGTTTTTTTTCATTAAGTACCGAATTACAAGCGCGAGAGTGGGAAAGTGATATAATGTGGTGAAACATGACTGGATTTGACTGACATGACTTGACCAAGACTAGACGTTCGACTACTTTTTTACTTATGAAACTTGAAAATATCATAACACTTGACACTGGTAAATGCTGGCAGATTTTCTGCCGCCAAGCAGTAGTGTGTAAACATTACTGTGTTCCGGTTTGAAGGGTACTGCTGCTAGCGAAATTACTGGGCTGTTGAGACTAACCATCGAAAGTCTCAAAGTAATGAGCGCCAAAGCAGCGATGCCCTGGACTTTGTTTTGTTACTCAAAGTTCTGTGTATCGCTGTAATGGTCATGGGCATGCGTTATCTCTTACCATCAGGAGAGCGTTCCTGTTCGTATCATTATTTGTCACACAAAAAAAAAAAAAATGCTCAAAATGCGACGTCAAAATCAAAGAAGAAGTACAGTAGATACCAAACAAACAAAACCAAACCTGTAACTTTTAAATTAATGTCAATAACATATATATATTCATAACATTTATTTGCGTATATGGATAAAGTACAGTTGGTAGGAATAAAATCATGGCGCGCCAATATCCCGCCCTTTCGGCATGCAAATATTCATCGTATAAAATAAATAAAAAATAATAACAGTCGTAATATTTTTTTTTATGTAAAAAAATGAGACGCTCGAGGCGCTCTCCTGATGGTAAGAGAAAACGCCTGTCCATGACCATTGCAGCGATACACAGAACTTTGAGTAACAAAACAATGTCCACGGCATCACTGCTTTGGCGCTCATTATTTTTTTTATTTATTAAAATAAATAAATGAATAATAAATATCGTAGGACTTGTGTGATGGAAGTCAGATAACTGATAGAATACATAAATACTTTTTGTTAAATAAATAATACATACAGAACACACAGACACAGAACAAACATGATTGTGTTTATTCACAAAATGTTTGCCCTGAGTGGGAATCGAACCCACGCCCTACAGCTCTCAAGGCAGATATACTACCAATGAGCCAACGGGGCTGTCAAATTACGAAATACAACATCAAAAATATACAATGTCAAGAGCAAAATTATTAAAATAAATGTCAAGTTTGCTATTACAAAGTCACCTTATGTCCAAATAATAATTTTCATCAAAATAAATCATGCACATAGTAAAGTCAAACATTAAACATACTTTTTCCGTGAAGCTCTGCTCCAACAGTTTAAGAGGTGACAAAAGTTTGCTATCAACTGTCCAACCTTTAAGGGTTAGAGCGCTGTTAACGTGAGGTCTCTGCGGCGTTTTAAGATTGAGGTCTAAGCGGCTGGATGTTACGTTGGTGGATTCTGTAAGATAAAAAACACAAGTATTTAATGACATTGAAGGACCACATTTTTACCTTGACTACCAAAAAAGGTGTAATGTTTTCAGGGTTCCTGTATGTATGTATACAGGGTGCCCCGAAACTCAACGTCAAGCGGGCACGGGGCGAGAGGTGGGATCATACCAGTTCCGGGAAAAATAAGAATAAAAATCCGTATAAGTTAGTTCAGTTATAATTGGCAATTTTATAAAAATGAGGGAAATGGACACCTTAAATCATATCTTTGTGTATTGTGACGACAAATTTCACTATTTTACAATGATTTTTTTCACTG
This sequence comes from Biston betularia, assembly GCA_905404145.2. NCBI lineage: Eukaryota > Metazoa > Arthropoda > Insecta > Lepidoptera > Geometridae > Biston > Biston betularia. The sequence continues at coordinate 2,355,461 of FR989892.1, read as the reverse complement.
ACGTGGTCATTAATAAGCGTGCTGTTAATTGCACTCACAAATAAATCAAAAAAAGGTTGCTAGATTTTTTGAAATTAACCTAGATTCTTTGAGTCGTAGTGGAAAAAATTATATAACCTGACTTCAACTCTTCAGTACAAAAAAAAACATACCGTGCTACCCTAGGCAAGTTACTTCAAAATATGGCCCATTTAGTCAAGATTCCAAAATGGTACAACAATAGCTACTTTTCTACCTATAAAAATTATTGTAAATTTTTTTTGCAAAACCTCCTCATTTTATTAATCTAATATAAAAATAAAAGTTACGCCCTAAATATCACGAAATAAGTATTTACATGACAATGTTTATCACCGGGTATTAATCGCGCACAAAACACAAAATACTATGAACACCCCCATTTTATCCACGAGACGACCCGTACACAGTCAACTTGTGATCACGGCTTGCAACATAGCCGAAACGTTGAGATAAATAAAACTAATTTCATATTATTTTGTGCGCGATTAAGACCCGGTGTAACATAACTATGTGTTCAAGTCACGAAGGTTTAAAAAGTACATACGTATACAAAAAAATCGTAGTTAATTTATTAGTTGTGTTCAAAAACGTGTTTTGTAACATTATGTTGTGAAACAAATACTATAAACTTGACATTATTATTTTAGCCAATTTGACATTCTAATAGTAATTACTTTATCTAATTTTTGCACACCCAATTCTGGGTTAAGTATAGTCTAAACGACAGTTTGGTGATGGTTTGTAGCGATGATAGCCCAGTGGTTAGCGCGGTCGGTTCGCATGCCGAAGGGCGTGGGTTCAAACCCCAACAATGAGCTTGAGCTGCCGGTGAAGGAAAACATCGTGAGGAAACCATAGCATGGTGGTAGGGTACTTTCTAGTACTCGGCTGGCTAGCTACCACACGAGAGTTGAAAATCTGCCAAGCATCTAACGGTGTGTTCCGGTAGCCTCACTTGAGAGCCAGTTCCATTCCAGACTAGGTGTGCTTTACCATCTTCGACCACACCTTCACTTGACATCAGGTGAGCTGTGGTCAAACAACTAGCCTGTCAAACATTAAAAAAAAAAAAATATTTATGTACCAACATTTTGACACCTGTACTTAGCAAATAAATACATTTTGATTTTGATTTTGACAAAAAGCCCAAATCACAACGATACGTTTCTAAATCCTGTCAAGCATAAGCAAATTGCTTAGTGCCAATGCTGAAAAAAAGTAAAAAGAAACATTAAAAAAGTAATTTAAAAAATCTCACCGATTACTTGTTTGTCAGTGTCAATCATACAAATAGATCTTGAAGTAGATGGCCTGAAAAAAAAAGTGTGAGTATACAGTGATTTTGACTTTAGGGCCATTTGAAAATAACTTTTTTTTTTTTTTTATGTAAGAAGTAATGAGACGAACGAGACGAACTCCTGATGGTAAGAGATAACGCCTATCCATGACCATTGCAGCGATACACAGAACTTTGAGTAACAAAACAAAGTCCAGGGCATCACTGCTTTGGCGCTCATTACTTTGAGACTTTCGATGGTTAGTCTTAACAGCCCGGTAATTTCGCTAGCTGCAGTACCCTTCGAACCGGAACACAGTAATGTTTACACACTACTGTTTAGCGGCAGAATAACTGGTACTGCGGCGGTACCTACCTAGACGACCTCCTGCTAAGGAGTTCTACCACCAAGTACATAATTGACAGCCCTGTTGGTTCATAGGTAGTATGTCTGCTCCAAGAGCTGAAGGGCGTGGGTTCGATTCCCACCCAGGATAAACATTTTGTGGTATAAACAAAATGTTTGTTCTGTGTCTGGGTGTTCTGTATTTATTATAAGTATGTATTTACAAAAAAAAAACCTATTTAAGTATTATAAATAAATAAATTTCATAGGACATTTACACACAGCGCCATCTGACCCCAAACTAAGCAGAGCTTGTGTGATGGAAGTCAGATAACTGATAGAATACTTAAATACTTTTTTTTTTGTAAATACGTACTTATAATACATACAGTACACCCAGACACAGTTTCTATTCTATCAGTAATCTGACTTTCATAGTACAAAAAAAAAATTATAAGGGTGAAAATAGAATCTACCGCTTGGCTGTATTGTAGCTCGAAAATACGCAAAAGTAACTCATACGTAATGTTTACACACTACTGCTTGGCGGCAGAATATCTGGTACTGCGGCGGTGCCTAGACGACCTCCCGCCAAGGAACTACCACCAAATTCTTACCTATCTACGATAGCTCGACGTCCTTTGGTTCTTCGTATAGACATCCGACTTGACATTACGGGTCGTCGTGTCTCGGCCGAGCTTTGAACTTGTTCGAGCTGAATTACTGTACGAAATAAAAACATTTTTAACTATTAAAAAAATGTTAAAGGATACTCATTTATAACGTAAGCACAAAGGGGGGGGGGGGGGGGGGGAAGTGGGGGGTGATTTTTAGTAGATTATTCCCATAATCTACTGTTTTATTAAAAAATCATAAATCATTCATAAATTTGATTTTATGCTAGTAATAAAACGTATGTATTTTAAACAAACTCATAACTTACTAGTAACTACAATCACACACACCCATACACACACCCTACATGCTTGTATAAATAAATTTAAACATAGATATAGAAGAGCGGGATCTTCTGTTACAAGTATTTTTTTATACTTACCGGAAGGTCCCAACCTACTACTTTTAAAGAAATCTGGTCAAAAAATAAAGCATTTTAATTTTAATTTCATTTTCTAGTAATCGGCTGGCTAGTTACGACTTTTAAAATGAAATTACCCCTAGTTTATAAGCTTTTTTTGAGTCAGAAAACTAGACTTCTAAAAACGCAACACTCTTGTGTAGTCAGGCAAGACGCAAATGTAAAGTTGAATTTATATAGACACTTACTTGCTTCTATAGATGACGCGAGAGTTTCCAAATCTTCGGGTGCTGCTGGGAGACACGAACGACAAACAAATATAAGAGGCATGATTGAATTATCGGCTAATGTGTTTGATTTATCAGGAGATGTGTTTGATTTATCAGGAAGTGTGTTTGAATTATCAGAAAATGTGTTTGATTTATCAGATGTCATAGATTTATCAAAAGGTGTGATGGAATTATCAGGAAATGTGTTTGAATTATCAGGAAATTTGTTTAAATTATCAGATGTGTTGGAATTATCAGGTAATGTGTTTGATTTATCAGATGAGTTGGAATTATTAGGAGATGTGTTTAAATGGTCAGATGATAAATTTGATTGTATCAAAGATAAAATATTTTCATTGGGTTTATTTGTCAAATTATTCTCTTCTCTCGTCTCTGATTGGTCGAGAGGCATGTTTGCTTTAGATTTCTCCGATTGGTCAAGACAGGGTGTCTCTCGTTTGGTAGGCTGTAATTGGTGTATACATTGAGCGTGAGCGCCTGCGCTGCCGCACAATAAACACAATTTTATGTCCCATTGCCTGGAAAAAAAGTAATACTGGTATTGAAAAAAAATTTATCATGCATCTGTCATTGTATTTGTACATCTACGAAAGTAAAACATTTGATACATAGAATTTTAACAATAAGACCAACAATTTAACCGCTGAGGTAGACGTTCTAAAGTGGAGACCGCGAATTGGCAAACGTAGCGTAGGACATCTTGAGATGGAGTGACGATATACGTAGGGCAGCTGGCTGTGTACAGAAACGAAAGTACGTACAAGATTGTGCGTACATGGGGAACATCCACCATGTACGGATGACGTTTATGAAATTAAATGATTTATGACAAAGTCTCACCCATTCTCGGCATCGTGCGACCTCCCCAAGGGACAGAGGCAGGGCTCCGCTGAGCATGTCGCGGGTCGTTCATATATCTCAGCGAATGCGTTATGTTCTAACTCCCACGCAGCATCCCTAGAGATAAATAATTTTACACTGGCATAGGTTTTTTTTTAACATTTTCGTTTTTTTATTCATAGGCATAAATAAATAAATATCGTAGGACTATACACACAGCGCTATCTGGCCCCAAACTAAGCAGAGCTTGTGTGATGGAAGTCTAGAATAGATAACTGATAGAATACATACTCTTTTTTTTTTTGGAAATACATACAGTACACCCAGACACAGAACAAACATTTGTTTATTCACAAAATTTTTGCCGTGAGTGGGAATCGAACCCACGCCCTACAGCTCTCAGCTCTCAAGGCAGATATATTACCAATGAGCCAACGGGGCTGTCAAATCATGGTTGACAGGCTAGATGTTTGACCACAGCTCATCTGATGTTAAGTGACGGTATGGTCGAAGATTGGAATAGAAATGGCTCTCATGTCAAAATCACGTTTGTTGTATGGGAGCTCCCTTAAATATTTATTTTATTCTGTTTTTTAGTATTCGTTGTTATAGCGGCAACAGAAATACATCATCTGTGAAAATTTTCAGTCTTTTTTTTTAATTGTTGACAGGCTACGTGTTTGACCACAGCTCATCTGATGTTTAAGTGACGGTGTGGTCGAAGATTGGAATGGAAATGGCTCTCATGTCAAAATCACGTTTGTTGTATGGGAGGCCCCTTAAATATTTATTTTATTCTGTTTTTTAGTATTTGTTGTTATAGCAGCAACAGAAATACATCATCTGTGAAAATTCCCAGTCTTTTTTTAAAATTGTTGACAGGCTACGTGTTTGACCACAGCTCATCTGATGTTTAAGTGACGGTGTGGTCGAAGATTGGAATGGAAATGGCTCTCATGTCAAAATCACGTTTGTTGTATGGGAGGCCCCTTAAATATTTATTTTATTCTGTTTTTTAGTATTTGTTGTTATAGCAGCAACAGAAATACATCATCTGCGAAAATTTCCACTGTCTTCTTTTTTTATTGTTGGAGGCTAGGTATTTGACCACAGCTCGCCTGATGTTAAGTGACAGTGCGCACACCTAGCCCGGAATGGAACTGGCTCTCGAGTGGGGCTGCCGGAACACACCGTTAGGTGCTTGGCGATAGTTGTCTAACTATCACGGGGTATGCGATACAGCCTGGTGACAGACGGACGGACAGCAGAGTCTTAGTAATAGGGTCCCGTTTTACCCTTTGGGTACGGGACCCTAAAGAACTTACCTGTCAGGTACATAGTATCCTTGTTCTACAACAGCATCGTAAAAACTCTCCTTGTCATTGCAAAGGGGGCACTTCAAATAGTGCATGCCAGCACTTAGAGCCATTCGCTAGAACAATGTATAACAGGGTTATGAGCTTAGGGTATACAATGACGAAAGCAAAAATTATGTTAGTCAAGATCTTGGCTACTAGAGACCTTGTTTTATGACGTTGACGAGTATTACAAACTTACAAGGTTTTATTGTATTTTGACATATTATTTCATTGTATTGACATATATATGAGTGTGGTTTTTGGCCGGAACGCGGGAAGAGTCGTGTCGCTCCGTTGTATTTTTTTCCAAAACTAGTGTTTTGTTGAGTGTTTATGCATAAAAATGGTGGTGTTTTATTCATAAAGCGCCGAATTACAAGCGCGAGTGTGGGAAAATGATATAATGTGGTGAGACATGAGTTTTCGTGTTGCTTCCAAAACTCCATCGAAGCTTTATAGTAAAGTCGCCACTACTTTACTAAAGCATGACTGGACTTAACTGACACGAACTGGACTTGACTAAGACGACCTTGACGATAGCTATAGCTAAGATACAGCATAAATAACACTTAAGACAAGGCAGTATGGCTTTATAGCTTTAGCCTGCCCGAAAGGGAAAATTATTTTAAAAAAATAATTACGTATATATGTTATGATTTTAATATTTTTAAATATGAATAGAAAAACGACCTGTGACTTTGGTGTTATTAATAAAAGATTTGTGTACAGTTTTAGATAAAATATTTCTAGACTCGCAAGTTGTTGAATGTTTTATAAGCTAAGCATTCTAAGCAATGGAATTTAAATTATGCATAATTTATATAAACTCAATTATTTTATACAAATAATGGCAACATTGTGATATATTATAAATAAATATCGCAGGACATTACACACAGCGCCATCTGACCCCAAACTAAGCTGAGCTTGTACTATGGAAGACAGATAACTGATAGATTACTTAAATACTTTTTTTTTGTAAATACATACTTATAATACATACAGTACACCCAGACACGGCACAAACATCGATGTTAGTCACACAAATGTTAGTCCTGTGTGGGAATCGAACCCACGCCCTTCGGCTCTTGAAGCAGACACTCTACCAATGAACCAACAGGGCTGTCATTAACTCTTAATATATCACTATGTTGCCTTAAATTTTTTTTTTTTTTTTAAATAGTCTCGCATCAGAATCAGATTCAGAATCATTTATTGGCCATAAATAACAACGATTGTTACAGGCAAGTCAATGTAACAATAAAAAGCGTCTTAAATTGAATTTCAAACAAACTAAGCTTTTTGCAAATTAGATTAAATTGCATAAGCAAATTATGTAGCGATGATAGCTCAGTGGTTAGCGCGGTAGGTTCGCATGCCGAAGGGCGTGGGTTCAAACCCCAACAATGAGCTTGAGCTGCCGGTGAAGGAAAACATCGTGAGGAAACCATAGCATGGTGGTAGCGTACTCTCTAGTACTCGGCTGGCTAGCTACCACCCTCAAGTTGAAAAATCTGCCGCCAAGCATCTAACGGTGTGTTCCGGCAGCCTCACTTGAGAGCCAGTTCCATTCCAGGCTAGGTGTGCTTTACTATCTTCGACCACACCGTCACTTAACATCAGGTGAGCTGTGGTCAAACAACTAGCCTGTCAACCATTAAAAAAAAAAAAAAAGCTAAGTTAACAAACTACGTAACACTTTAGGAAATTGAAAATAAATAGCAGGTAATTAACAACAAATTTAACATAAATAAACTATGTTTCCATCCATACAAAAATGAGTTTTCCGAAATATTCATTGACATAGTATTCATTTAAATAGTAAAATGGAATTGGCATTTAACAGAATTCATTCAGAGCATTACCTGGAGACAAGTCCGATGGAACCAAGCATCTTTCCCGCAGCAAGGTGGCCAAAAAGTATTCACAGTAGGAAACCCATCCACTGGTTCGTAACATATAACACACACCATCTCTTCGACACTCTCACTTTCTGGAATACATGTCACAAATCACACATAAACACTTTTAAAACTAAAACTTTTTTCCTTGGTTACCACCATCTGCTTAGCAGGAGGTCGTCTAGGTAGGTACCACCGCAGTACCAGATATTCTGCTGCTAAAGTAGTGCTGCAGTAGTGTGTAAACAAATAAATATTGTAGGACATCTGACCACAAACTAAGCGAAACTTATACTATGGAAGTCAGCCAACTGATAGAATACTCAAATACCGTACCGACATTGGAATCTGCTGCTCGAGTGGGTGTTCCCCAATGAATATAGTCTGGGTACTTTCAAGTCGCGAGTGAATCGGTTTCTTCTAGGCGAGCGTGCTCCACCGTAGACCGCATCTTCGCTTAACATCAGGCGGGATGGCGGTCAAACGCAAGCCTATCTAATATAAAAACAAAACTTTTTTTTGTAAATACATAAAGATTTTTTATACCACAAAATGTTTATCCTGGGTGGGAATCGAATGAACCAACAGGACTGTCATACACATAAACATTTGTAAACATTTTTTTTTTTTCTTTGGTTTTGGCGTCGCGTTTTAGCATTTGCCAGTGTCAAGTAATTATATATTTTCAAGTTTCAAAAGTTAAATAAGTGCCATCGTAGCTAGTTTTAGTCAAAGTCGTGTTTGTCAAGTCCAGTTCGTGTCAGTTAATTCCAGTCATGCTTTAGTAAAGTAGTGGCAACTTTACTACAAAGCTTCGATGGAGTTTTGGAAGCAACACGAAAACTCATGTTTCACCACATTATATCATTTTCCCACACTCGCGCTTATAATTCGGCACTTTATGAATAAAACACCACCATTTTTATGCATAAACACTCGACAAAACACTAGTTTTGGAAAAAAAATACAACGGAGCGACACGACTCTTCCCGCGTTCCCGCCAAAACTCCTTTGTAAACATTACTGTGTTCCGGTTTGAAGGGTACTGCAGCTAGCGAAATTACTGGGCTGTTGAGACTAACCATCGAAAGTCTCAAAGTAATGAATCATTGATGCCCTGGATTTTGTTTTGCTCCTCAAAAGTTCTGTGTATCGCTGCAATGGTCATGGACAGGCGTTATCTCTTACCATCAGGAGAGCGTCTCGTTCGTCTCATTACGTTTACATAGAAAAAACATACATAGTTAGTTATTTAATATATAGTTACCAGAAGTTAGTTTCATGTCTGTTGTTGTAATATGTTTTCCTTTAATCCTGTTTCCTTTCATCCGTAGCCGAGCATTCGCCATTATGTGGTCAGAAATCTTCTGTTTCGGAGCATGCTGCTGGCAGAATGATCTGGAAATACAGTAAGTATAACTTATAAGTCTTTTAAATCTTTATGTAATTATGTAGACAATTCCATTATCCCACTAATATGTACGTAAAAGTTTGGATGGATGGATGTTTGTTACTCTTTCACACAAAAATAACGGAATGGATTTGGATGAAATTTGGTACGGAGTTAGCTGAGATCCTGGATTAACACATAGGGTATTTTTTTATCCAGAAGACATGCAGCGGATGCAGATATTAAGTAAAGTTACGATTAAGTTTTTAATTATTAAATTGTTGTCAAATAAGTTAAATTTAAGTCCTCATCACTGTTGTAACTGAAACGACTGTTAAGCGGAAATAAACTAAATATAAACCTTGAATATTCAAAATTAACTTTTTTTTTATGGTTGACAGGCTAGGTGTTTGACCACAGCTCAATTGATGTTAAGTGACGGTGTGGTCGATGATGGTAAAGCACACCTAGCCTGGAATGGAACTGGCTCTCAAGTGAGGCTACCGGAACACACCATTAGATGCTTGGCGGCAGATTTTCTACTTTAGGGTATCCTACCCTACCACCATACTATGGTTTCCTCACTATGTTTTCCTTCACCGGCAGCTCAAGCTCATTCTTGGGGTTTGAACCCACGCCCGTCGGCATGCGAACCGACTGCGCTAACCACTGAGCTATCTAGCTATCAATCAATTAAGTAAATAATTACTTGTAGGAGCCATAGTAGAGTGAAACAGCATTCCTATCACGACCACATGGCACATGGAACTGCTTCCGGCATACTCCAACACTGCACCCAAGATTGGCCCCAATGCGGCCACAATAAGAACATTTCTGGAAAATAATAGAACAGTGACACTTTATCAAATGAATTTATCAATAAATGTTTTAAGACATTTCACAAGGGACCATCCATAAAATACGTCACATGTCAAGGGGGAGGGGGCCTGACGAAGTGTTACATTGTGTGACTAGGGGTGGGCCCAAATTTTGTGACATCACATTTTTTCAACATACATATTAGGTATATTTTATATCTATTTTCATAAATTTCTAAATGTAAAATTGCATAATATGTGACATCATATGGGATGAGTTTCACAAATGTGATCAGCTGTGACAAGGACCAGGAGGTGTAATGAAATGGATGAAAGGTGTCATCTAGCTTCAAAATAAGTGAATTTTAATCCTATAGGTCTATTTTACAGGTTATACCAATATGTTACTAATATACTTTATTTACGGTTTACCTACCTGGTTACTAGGTAAACTGAAATCTAATTAAAGACAGCCCTGTTGGTTCATTGGTAGCATGTCTGCTTCAAGAGCTGTAGGGCGTGGGTTCGATTCCCACCCAGGACGAGCATTTTGTGATATAAAACAAATGTTTGTTCTGTCTGGGTGTACTGTATGTATTATAAGTATGTATTTACAAAAAAAAAGTATTTAAGTATTTTATCAGTTATCTGATTCCCATAGTACAAGCTTTGCTTAGTTTGGGGTCAGATGGCGCTGTGTGTAATGTCCTACGATATTTATTTATTTATTTAATTCCAAACTAAATATTAGTTTAATTTCATAAAATGTCACTCATAGCAGAATTTCTGCTAGTTTTTTTTAAATGTTTGACATGTCAGGTATTTGACAACATAATTCATAATTTATGTATTGCATAAATATGGGTATGTATACAAATAAATAGATGGAAAGTAAATAAGGCATACATATATACATACACATAACATACATACATAATATATTTTACTTTACGGCATGCAAAAGAACTAAAACTACTTACTACTAATAATAAGCAATGATTAAATACATTTGCATAATAAAATTAGAATTAAAGAAAATGTCAATCAAATTAATTAGTTACAAAATTTAACATGTCATGGTTAATGACTAAATTGTCAATAAGGAAAAATTTCAAACAGAAGAAGAAAATAATATGAATATGTCAAAATTTTCACAGCTCATCCAATGTTAAGTGACAGTGTGGTCGAAGATGATAACACACCTAGCCCGGAATAAAACTCTCAAGTGAGACTGCCTGAACACACCGTTAGATGTTTGGGGGCAGATTTCCTACTTGATTGGTAGCTAGCCAGCTGGGTACTAGGAAGTACCTTATCAACATGCTATGGTTTCCTCACCATGTTTTCCTTCACCGGCTGCTCAAGCTTATTGTTGGACCCATACCCTTCAGAAAGAAAATCTATCATGCTATCATCGCTACATAATAGTGAAGATAGCTGAAGTGTTGAACAGTACTAGATACTATCAGTACTCGCAGCCATAAAACCTTCAGTCCACTACTCTTTGTAAACTACAAGGCAATTTAGTGTTGCAATACATTAGAAATTATATTTACATGTTTTTTACATCTCTCAATCTCAGCAAGTATATCATTGTACATGAATCCGAACAGGCCTTCTTCATCATGTCCTTTCTGGATCAGGCAGCATGAGAGTAGCTGAAACAATAGCAAACATGATAAAAATATGATTCAGTTCATCTCTATTCAGTGTTAACTTTACATGCCTTAACTGCTGATAAAAACTTGACATAATTATGTAGTATATCATTAGGATTGATAAATAGGATAGAATAGGAGTGCCACGCAACTGGAGACGTCTCAAAGAAAAGCTAAAACTGTAACAGCGCGTAACTAAACACTGGTGATAAACCACATGTAGAAGAAATTTGATACTTTTATGATCAATTACACAACCCTTTTCTTAAGTGATAACGCTTTGGCTGAACATGTCTAGCAAATTCGTGACTAAGCAATGAATATACGAGTGTTTAAATGATACCACTACAAGTTTTGAGCCTGTTTCAGTGACTAATTCATTCAAAGGCAATCATTTTTGTTAGGGATCGTATACTTACGCAACAAAAGTAATGGCACTGGATATCGCCAATAGCGTAGAGCTTGCCGTAAGTGATTTCATCGTCTACTTCTCGTAAACAGAACGCACAAGGGGCTCTTTCACCGGTCACAAGCTTAGCTAAGTACCGATTGTCGTTCTTGTTTATCTTCCGAGCCATATTTATTTTTATTTGCAACACAATAACATTTGTTCCAGGCAATATAATTGCCTACGATATAACTTGTCATTTGAAGAGCATAATTGTAGTAAAACTTAGTTATATAGCATAGAAAAGTTAGAAAAATTTCTAAAAAACTTAATCAACAACTTTCAGTTATCGACATTTTGCCTTTTGGCGGGAATTTGACTTTGACACTTTATTTGACAGTAGTACGGAAATATTTTTTTTTTTTTTAATAATTTGCCCTTTCGGGCAGGCTAAAGCTATAAAGCCATACTGCCTTGTCTTAAGTGTTATTTCTGCTGTATCTTAGCTATAGTTACCGTCAAAGTCGTCTTTGTCAAGTCCAGTTCGTGTCAGTTAATTCCAGTCATGCTTTAGTAAAGTAGTGGCAACTTTACTACAAAGCTTCGATGGAGTTTTGGAAGCAACACGAAAACTCATGTTTCACCACATTATATCATTTTCCACACACTCGCGCTTGTAATTCGGCACTTTATGAATAAAACACCACCATTTTTATGCATAAACACTCAACAAAACACTAGTTTTGGAAAAAAATACAACGGAGCGACACGACTCTTCCCGCGTTCCCGCCAAAACCGCCAGTACGGAAATAAGAATCATAGACTTTGTATTGTCTATTTATGCTTTTACATTGCGGTTGTGATGTAATGGACAGTTGGCATTAGCATGTTCACACTTGTGTGGCCTGCGGTAGCGGCCATGTTGGTGGTTAGTAATTTAGCTACCACCGTTGACTTCTCAGGTTGACTTTGTTTGTGAAACTACATTATTTCAGATTTACTAGTGCAGTTTAGTTGCGGCTTAGTGATCTGTGCCACATCGACTCCACAAATTGTAGCAGTTTCATTCGCACGCCTAACCACGGTGCGGTTTTAGCAGACCGCATACTTCAGACTGCGTCTGTATGGGGCAGGCTTAACTAGTTATTTTTTATCTGTGTTGAAATTATGAATTTATTTATGAGCAATTAATCAAGTGAGTTGCAACACTAAATTAAAAACGTCAAAAAAAAAAATTAAAGCCGCAAAGGCAATCGTAGTTTTTATTTATTTTTATTGTTATTTGTTTAATTATTGTTATTAAAACGTCTAGATGTGCTTGAACTACAGTTTTATCTAGTCCTTTGCTTGCGTTATGTAATTTAGTCTTGCAATCGTTATGCTCTGACGCCAGTGCCATAAAAATGTTGATGAACGTTCCTTTGTTGTGGAAATAGTGATATTTGTCGTATCCGAGCAAGAAGGAGCTGTGAAATCGATATAGAAGTGTTGAAAAAGCAGTCACGCTCAGCTACTATAAGGCTTCTGTCGAAAAAGTGCTTTTAAAACAACAAAAGCAACAAAAGAATACACTGTCCTCCGCGACAGATTTACGAGTATTACCCGCGTCATTATGACTGTATTGCTCAATTATCGAACTAAAACCGGACTCTCGGTAGTAATTTACAGGAAAAACTAGTTCAATATCCAATAAGAGTCTTGTAAGAAGAGATATTTTTATCAATATGTCTGCCATCCAAAACAGCCAGGCATCATGGGCAACCCGCCTGGCAGGCCAACAGATGGATTCAAAGTACGAAAAGTGTAGAAATATAACGGAAGAGATATACAAGAGGATAAACATCACATTTCAAATAAAGAAGTTGGAGAATGGAGACCAAAGTGAGATATCTGATCACAGGTATGTTGAAACACTATTTAAAAACGAATTAGGATGCTGTTATCTTTGAAATTATGAAATTGGTTTGGCCTTACTAAAGTTGTTGTGAGGCTGTGCTTCAAAGTTACCACACTAAATCGATGGTCCCTACGTACATGACTATTACTAGAGATCAAGAGACCTTGTTCTATGACTTTGACGATTATTTAAAACTAAGAGATGATTGAATTACTAGTAAGTAATTATAATATTTTTGTTTTTATGGACATTTAATTATATTGACATAATTTTGTTGACATTTTATACATGACATTTTACTTTATTGACATTTTCATTTTCCTTGTTTTGACATATATAATGATTTTGATAATAATTTTTAAATATGAATGGAAAAATGACCTGTAACTTTGGTGTTATTAATAAATTATTTGTATTTGTATTTGTACTACTTACTACATACTACTTGGAAGGCAACAATGCTGACCATTACACTTGCCAGCGGCCCAGAGCCTCGCTCCGATACTTCAAGGAGCTGGGTTGGCTCTGGTAGACACTGGCAGTTGGAGATGCACAATACACCCCAAGCGGGACGTCAGTGCAGGACCTATCGCCCCCACTTTGAATAAGAATAAGAATACACACTACTTTATGTATGTATCGACATTGTTTATAACAACAGATCGGTTATAACAACCGAATGGCAAGGTCCCGGCTAATACAGCAAAGCACAATGTAACTTTGTAGCGATGATAGCTCAGTGGTTAGCACGGTAGATTCGCATGCCGCAGGGTGTGGGTTCAACCCCCAACAATGAGCTTGAACTGCCGGTGAAGGAAACCACAGATGGTGGTAGGGTACTTTCTAGTACTCGGCTGGCTAGCTATCACCCTCAAGATGAAAATCTGCCGCCAAGCATCTAACGGTGTGTTACGGCAGCCTCACTTGAGAGCCAGTTCCATTCCAGACTAGGCGTGCTTTACCATCTTCGACCATACCTTCACTTGACATCAGGTGTGCTGTGGTCGAACACCTAGCCTGTCAACCATTAAAAAAAACTGGCTAGGTTCACAGCACTACACTGATTTTTTTAGAACTACCCTCATTGCAAAACAACATGCCTTTCTCTCAGGGTAGCTCCACAGCACTTAGTTTATAAAGAAATAATTTTTAAAATTACTTTTGTGGTTTTTGAATTCATTCATTACAAAACAAAAATACAAATTTTTTCTCTTTATAATATTAGTATAGAGTTTAAACCCAAACTAAGTTTTTTTTTTTTAAATCTTCCACTCAACACAGCAATCGATTGAAGATATTTAGCTGTTTCTCTGTCTGAAATCTTCGGCATGTTTTGTGATTTACAGCAGTGAGGAGTTGTCCATTGACATCTCTCTCACAAATCTTTGGCAATTTGATTTATAAGGCTGGGAATGCTGCTGTTCTTAGAATTGATTGATTCAGGCGCTACTTTGCGGAAGTTCATTTTGAATGTTCAAGGTATATATCTAGTCAATTTTTTGCAGAGACATACAGAAATAAAAGTCATAGGTTGTATAGAATCGCCATACTCTAGCACCATGGCATGCAAACATTATGAAAACTTAAGTTTAATAATTAATTAATTATGTCAATTGAATTGTAAAAATACCTTGAACATTCGGAATACTGTTCCTACTTAATCTTGTGTAATGTGTACTTCTGGAACCTGTTAACTTTGTAGCTAAGGCATTAACATGAGTTGCTGATTTCTGTTGGTAACTTTGGACAGCAATTTCCTATATTATTATTTTTTATGTGAAAAATAATGAGACAAACTAGACGCTCTCCTGATGGTAAGAGATAACCATTGCAGTGATACACAGAACTTTGAGTGACAAAACAAAGTCCAGAGCATCACTGCTTTGGTGCGAGCTTCGCTAGCTGCAGTACCCTTTAAACCGGAACACAGTAATGTTTACACACTACTGCTTGGCGGCAGAATATCAGAAAATATATATATTTTTCACAGTGTTCAGCCTCAGATCATTAACGATGTATTTGTCAGGGGTACACTTTGAAACTAAGAGTGACAACATCCCTATTACAGTGACCAAATAGACAGCAACGAGCTGAGCAACGAGACAGACCTGTTTGCGTGCGATAAGAGTGACATCTCAAGTAGTACTGAAGCGGAGCGCATGCCATTGCCCCCTCCTCCATTCATCAACAACAACAACAACAATGAGGAGCGTACCAAAACCACGGTCTACAAGAGACCAAGGAAAAGGTATTCTATAAAACCAATCCTTTTTACAAATTCGGTATCTAAAGTTTTTTTTTGTATTCCTTTTAATTTTTTGTAAACTTATTTTATGAAACTAATTTGAATATTTTGGCTTTCTATGCAGTAGTTTATTTTTAATACGTTTTCAAACTTTTTATTGTTATGACGTCATGGGGTAGGGTAAATATGTATAATATGCCTTTGCCATATAAAACAAAAAAGTATACAAATATTTGACACATTTGTTAAACTTTAACAATTTACATGAAGCATTTTTTTTTAATTGACCCATCTGGCAGGCTAAAGCTATAAAGCCATTCTGTCACGTCTTCGGTTTTTACAATTCATGACATGAAGTAAACAAATCTTATATCATACAAGCGATATCAGAGTCCAAATAACGTGTAAAGTAAAATAATCCACATAATTGTATCAATAAAGCGAAAAACAACTCAACATAATATGTTATGATTTTGATATTTTTAAATATAAATGGAAAAATGACCTATAACTTTGGTGTTATTAATAAATGATTTGTATTTGACATACGTTTATGGAAGAGGTTATTATGACCGCCGTTGACTTGACATTGACAAATTTTGTTTTGGGTTGCCATTGCTTTTTTAGTCCATGAAAGTAGCCCTACGAGGTTACGTCATTAGACATCAATTGAAAGTCAAGTTTATTTTATTAAAATAATTTCAAAATAGTTTTGCGGACGACATCGTCATATTGGCTGAATCGCTGGAGGACTTAAAAAGGATGCTGACCAGCCTTACTGATTCTTCTCAACGCATCGGTCTCCGGATGAACTTGATAAAACCAAGGTCATGTTCAACGAGTACGTTGTTCCGGTACCGGTTGCCATAAATGGTTTCACTTTAGACATTGTTCATAAATACATTTACCTAGGGCAGACGCTCGAACTAGGTAAAAACAACTTCGAAAGTGAAGCCAATAGAAGAATACAGTTGGGTTGGGCAGCATTCTGAAAACTACGTCGAGTCTTCTCGTCATCCATCCCACAAAGTCTGAAGACAAAAGTCTTCAATCAGTGCGTCCTACCTGTCATGACCTACGGAACGTGGACACTCACAGCGGGAATGGTCCGTAAGTTCAAAGTCGCTCAGCGAGCTATGGAAAGAGCTATGCTCGACATTTCTCTGAGGGATCGGATCCGAAACGAAGTAATTCGCCAGAGAACTAAAGTCATTGACATAGCTCAGCGTATTAGCAAGCTGAAGTGGCAGTACTGGACATATCTGTCGCAGAACTGATAACCGCTGGGGTAGCCGTGTTCTAGAGTGGAGACCGCGTATTGGCAAGCGTAGCGTAGGACGCCCTGAGACTCGATGGAGTGACGATATACGTAGGACAGCTGGCGGTGGATGGAAGCGAAAAGCCGAAGATCGGGCTGAGTGGCGTGTCTTGGGAGAGGCCTATGTCCAGCAGTGGACTAATATAGGCTGATGATGATGATGATTAAAATAAACCCCATCTCATAGTTTACAGAATTTTAGACGTAAAAATATTGTACAGAAATGTACTATTTCCAAATGGTTTTGTCAGTAAAGTTTTTTTTTTTCTTTACATACCGAATTTAGTAAATATATGTCAATGAGGTTATTGGAAACCTCATTTATGTGTAACACATGAACGGAGCCTCCGCTGTCAACAGAAGTATGTAAAATACAATGGGGTGACACAACACTTTCCGAGTTCCCGCCGAAACTCGATTATACTCTACTTTACAAGTAATTGTAATTTTCATGATCATCATCATCATCATCATCCACAGCCTTCTTTATCCCACTGCTGGGTATAGACCTCTCTCTTTACATGCCATCTGCCTCGGTCCTGTGCCAATCTTTTTTAGCGATGATAGCTCAGTGGTTAGAGCGGTAGGTTCGCATGCCGAAGGGCGTGGGTTCAACCCCCAACAATGAGCTTGAGCTGCCGGTGAAGGAAAACATCGTGAGGAAACCATAGCATCGTGGTAGAGTACTTTCCAGTACTCGGCTGGCTAGCCACCACCCTCATTATACTACCGTTATTCCAGTGGGTTGTCAAAAATAACTGTTCTTAGGTTCCGCAAGCGAGTGAAGAAGCGATTGGCGCGCGCTCGCAGCGACAGTGAAGGCTCCAGCGACGAGGCGCCGCTAGCGCGAGCACTGCTCATAATACCCCCAGGTTAGAAACTGTCCGATTTACCCCCCAGTTTTAAGGAGTCTGCCCACTATTATCGTACCATACCATGACCCTGCTATTAGGGATTGCGATCCGGAAAAACGGATCCGGTAATCCGGCGGATCCGGCACCATTTAACGGTTACCGGATCCGTTACTAGCAGTTTGTGGCAAAATAATATAGCTGTTGCATTAGTAGGTCACTTGGTGGAAGATCTTCTTAGCAGGAGGTCGTCTAGGTAGGTACCACCTCAGTACCAGTTATTCTGCCAGCAGTAGTGTGTAAACATTACTGTGTTCCGGTTTGAGGGGTACTGTAGCTAGCAAAATTACTGGGCTGTTGAGACTTACCATCGAAAGTCTAACGTAATGAGCGCCAAAGCAGTGATGCCCTGGACTTTGTTTCGTTACTCAAAGTTCTGTGTATCGCTGCAATGGTCATGGACAAGCTTTACCTCTTACCATCAGGAGAGCGTTTCGTTCATCTCATTACTTTTTAAATTAAAAAAAAAAACTTGTCTTTAACATCGGTTAGGAAATAAGAGTTGGATTTTATATATTTGTGATTTATTTTTATTAAACTACCTACATATAAGTGCAGTGACACTGTTGGGTACTTGCGGAGCAAGGCTAATTTTCACAATATGGTCACCGGCACAATGTATAGAAAATTTGGAGGGATGGTTCCCGACCACTGCTCGGATGAAGAATGGAAGTGGGAAGGACTCACCCTTGCCGCAAATTGATTTTAGTATAGGTAGGTGTAGCACACACAAATCAGTCCTTTCCACAAGGAATATAACACTTTGTCACCCTTTTTAACAGAGCGTACGCGGTCGTCGATTTTAAGGTTTCGCCATAAAAAACGAAACGCACGAAATAGTCAGACACTTAACTGTTCCATCCTGATTTGATCAATCCGGCCGGATCCGGCCGGACTGAAAATAATAATAAATATCATAGGACATTACGCCGGATTGCAATTGGATTGGACGTGCTATGGTCGTATCAGGATGGGAAAGCAACGATGCGCTCTACTATGTCCACTGGAGGGTACCGATTACATAATTATCATAGTGTGGGGCTCTTATCGGAAGGTAAAAGAGAAATTCGAATCGTTGTTGTACTCTGTGTATAATTAATTTTATATTTCTTAAAAACAATTTTTACTATATCCATTATTTTTTAATTTGCACAGTTCGCAAAGTTACGGCAAATAATGATGATGGTGCGAGTGAAACGGCTTGTCGTTTTCTCTCACTCGCACCACTGTAAATATATGAGCGGGACCTTTCGCGCGCCAGTCTGCGCGTGTTACCTATAGTTGACCATGTATTATAATTATTTAGCTGACTATGAATTTAATTAATTTAGAGTTATTATTATTTTATTGAACATAATGGATTACATAATTGACATTTACAATAATTGTCCCTAACATGTACATAACAAAAATATGATTTACTCTATACTAACAATATTGCATTAGGATAAAAACCTGTAATGATAATTGTAGTTTTTTGAATAAATTAAATGAAATATAAAAATAGTATAAAATACGACATTATATTTTCAGAACTGAAGCCAAAATCACCGATAAAAGAGAAATATGTAATAAGAAAATCAAACAACCTAACACTCCGAGAGTTGCTCAAACCGGACGACATAAAAGTACCAACCGTCATTATAGAGAAAATAAAAAGCATAGACAACGAAGCTGTCAAACGGAGTGAAACCATAGATAAGATCGAGAAAAACGTTTTGGGTAAAAATGTTGTCAAAGCATCAGAAACATCAGGCAAAGAAACACTTGTAGATTTGTCCGAAAATAGAAGCGGAAAGGCTGTAGAGAAAAATACAGAAACATCCACAGACAAAGGTGGTAAAGTCATAGAGAAAGTAGCAGATATTTCCATAGAGAAACGTAGATTTTTGTCTACACATGAGGAAAGGAAAAAGTATAATAAAGATGTCAAAGTGACTGATTGGAAAAGCTGCAATTTGTGCAGTCTGTCCTTTCGCGGCGAGCGAGGCTTGAGGTGAGATTTTTTTTTAATCGACACCACAAAAAAATGCTTGATTTTAGCGCTTGTCTATGTATGTTTTTTTTTCTTTGGTTTTGGCGTCGCATTTTGTGCATTTGACAGTGTTCAAGTGTTTTATATTTTCAAGTTTCATAAGTTAAATAGTTGCCTCGTAACTATAGTTTTAGTCAAAGTCCAGTCCGTGTCAGTCAAGTCCAGTCATGCTTTAGTAAAGTAGTGGCGACTTCACTATAAAGCTTCGATAGAGTTTTGGAAGCAACACGAAATGTCATGTTTCACCACATTATATAATTTTCCCACACTCGCGCTTGTGATTCGGCACTTTATAAATATAATGCTACCATTTTTACATAAACACTCGACAAAACAGTTTTGGAAAAAATCAACGGGGCGTCTTTCCATGTTTCCGCCAAAAGCCTATGTATGTATTACCGTGTATATGCTAAGGGGTCGTCCATTAATATAATAAATAATACCTTGTCGAGTCTGAGGTGCCGTACTATACGTACGCACCAGCGCCAGTTCTCGAAAATCTATTGCACGGATCATCACGGACAGAACTATTGTCGCCAATAAGCCTGATATTGTGGTCGACCGAACCCAACGCTGGGCAGTGCTTGTCCACATCACCATCCCACATGACGAGAATCTCGTGAAAGCCGAGAAGGACAAGCTCAGCAAGTAGGTACCTTGACTTGGCTCACGAGATAACCGCCATGTGAGATGTTGATTCGACGATCATTGTCCCGATAGTTGTCACGGTGAACGGCCTTATAGCGAAGAGTCTCCACCAACATCTTAAGAGACTCTCGCTAGACGGTTGGGTCAAGGGTCAGCTTCAAAAGGCAGTGATCCTTGACACGGCGCGCATTGTTAAGAGGTTCCTCATTTTACAGCCCTAACCTCCGGCAACCTTGCCCAGCTGCCGGCGGCGATTTTTTATATTATTTAATCTAAAAAGTTAAAAAAAATATCTTCGGCAACACTTTAGTAAATTTATCTGTACACTAAGTTTATGTCGAATAAAAAATAATTAAAATTATTATTCTACCAAATGAGCTAACAGTGGAGTAGAAATAATTAATATGCTATTTTTTTTTTCAGGCGCCATATGTCAATGTCACACATAGCGAGTCCAGATAGTAATAAGTGAATGAAGATACAATTAGGTAAATAATTTGAATTGGTAAGTTACCACTTTAAAAAAAAAAACATGGTTGACAAGCTAGATGTTTGACCACAGATTACACTTAACATCAGGTGACAACACATCAATATTATGTGAGTGAGTTTCATGCAAAGATATATACTCCCACCCTCCCAATAACCCAAATAAGAAACTTTTGTCATATGCTTTCTCTGATCGCCATTTTTCTCTCTTTCTCAAAAATACGTACAGTGTTGCCTGTATGTTAGAAGTACTACCTATTGTTTATATCTGAATCATGAAGCTACGAATATGTAACACTTTTTTATCGACATTTGAAAACATGTACAAATTAAAAGTTATATAAATTAAATTGCTTAAAATAATATCTGAAACAAATATTTCTATTAAATGAAATCACTTTTTAAATTTATTTTTTGAGGAATGTTTGTTTCAAAACACTTTCATCGTTATATTATTGTATGTTTGTGCTGCCATCTGTTATCCAAAATTGCGTACTAAAGTGGTAATTTACCAATTCCATGTTTATAGATAATTAATTAATTTTTATTATTGATTTAGTTAAAGCTAGATTTGGAAACGAATGAAATTCTTGTTAGATTGGACATGAAGCGATGGAATATTCAAGATTCTCTTTACTCTCATATTAAGGTCACCGCGATTTATAATGGTCAGTTAAATCGATTCTCTTGCACGTCACTAACATTTTAAATCTACGTCTTTTTTTTAAAATTTTTATAGATTAAAAAAGGATGATAGAAATTTTAGATCTGTCAAACTTTCACTTTAATTTTCTTAACTATACTTCCTCTTTACTAATTTAGACTATCATTTCATTTATATGACTCTGTAGAAGGACTGGCTGACTTGGACTTTCTTTTGTTATACAAAGACCTGCATTGTTCATGGGCATCTCGCACCGAAAGTATTTTTTTAATGATTGACAGGCTAGGTGTTTGACCACAGCTTACGTGATGTTAAATGACGGCGTGGTCGGAGATGAAAAACACCTAGCTTTTTTTTTTATGTAAAAAGTAATGAGATGAACGAGACGCTAGTCTGGAATGGAACTGGCTCTCAATTGAGTGTATTAACTCGCCAGCCGATTACCAAAAGCTATCCCTATCACCATTCAAAAAAGTATTTAGTACCGCTGAAACAAATTTTGTCGTATTTTTTAGCTGAAAATAAATAGGGGGACATTTCACACAGCGCCATCTAGCCCCAAACTAAGCAAAGCTATGGGAACCAGACAGCTGACTGGATACTTAAATACTTTTTTTTTGTAAATTCATACTTATAATACATACAGAACACCCAGACACAGAACAAACATCTACATATTTTAGTCACATATACATGTGTTGGTTAGGCTTGCGTTTGACCGCCATCTCACCTGATGTAAAGCGAAGATGCGGTCTACGATGGAGCACGCTTGCCTAAAAGAAACCGATTCACTCGCAAATTGAAGGCAACCCAGATTGTATTCATCCGGGAACATCCACTCGGGCAGCAAATTCCAATGTCTAGCAGTTCGTACGAAGGTATCAAATCGCTTAGTTCGAGTCTTTGGAATATCAACCATGAAACGGTGTCGCTTCTTAGAGTTACTGACTGTCTGATAATTGATTGATTCAGGCGTTACTTTGCGGAAGTTCATTTTGAATGTTCAATGTTTATATTTAGTTTATTTCCGCTTAACCGTCGTTCCAGTTCCAACAGTGACGAGGAGACTTAAATTTAACTCATTTTTACACTGCTTATTTATTAAAAACCCTAATCTTACTTAAAATCTAGAACTCATAAACTTAGAAATATTCTTAATTTGACAAATATAAAAAAATATAAAAAATTAAAACTACAATAAATCTAATTAAAATAATCAAGAATCCTCCTCTCTGCAGTAACTACTTTGTCGACACGTGTTTCACCTCTACACGAGGCATCCTCAGGACGTGTTGACTCTTCGAGCGCTTGGTCGAGACTGAGTGATCGTCCTTGACAGCGGCGCTTTATATACTATTTGACTGTCTGATAGTAGAATGGGTAGGGGGGAGTTAGGTCATGCAGATCTGAAACGCACTCTCCAATGTGTAGGCGGTAGGAAACTGACAGACGAGCAACTTTGCGTCGATGTACAGGGCTTTTTTTTTTTGTGTGAAAAATAATGAGACGTACGAGACGCTCTCCTGATGGTAAGAGATAACGCCTGTCCATGACCATTGCAGCGATACACAGAACTTTGAGTAACAAAACAAAGTCCACGGCATCGCTGCTTTGCTTTTCACTTTTTTTTTATTTACTAGCTATCGTAAAATAAACAAAGCATTAGAAAAATCTGCAGTAGCATTTAAAAAAATCTATGAAACCTACCAATTTTCGCTTATGTGCTACAAGGATGATTTGCAAGTTTTGGCGGAAACGCGGAAAGAGTCGTGTCGCTCCGTTGTATTTTTTTCCAAAACTAGTGTTTTGTCAAATGTTTATTGGTGTTTTATTCATTAAGTGTCGAATCACAAACGCTAGTGTGGGAAGATGATAAAATGCTAATTAATAATTGTTAACTTATTGCATGTTGTTAACCTATAACTACTATAACATCTAGTTTTGTTTTTTTTGTGTTGATGACCGCCATTATTGTTGTGATGTGTATAGTGTTGGTGATCTAAATAAATAAATTACTTTGCCTTTTGGGCTTTGAAGCCTTTTGCGTGTTCATCTTAATATGAGAGTTAAAAGTATTTGGACTCAGGGTGATAATAACTGTGATTAGTTCGCATAATGTGATCTTATATAGTATTGAAGGCGATTCTTAACAAATACTTACTTTTCATAATCTTCATTTTATAAGGTGGCATGTTTCGTATCTTCATTTCAAACTTTTCATCCGACCAAAAAAGCTTTCAATTCGTCGGAATCTTTATTTTTTTTCCTTTAACTCGAAAACGCCTGTGTGTTACTTTCCGCCTGTCGCCGCTGTCGTAATTTATGCCACTCGGCGATTTCGGAACGCTTCGGTTCTCGATCACGCACCAACGCCATCAGCTCCTCGAACTTCTTATCCTCCAGGAGATGTGATGAGCAACGGTCAGTTATGAGGTCGTACGTGGCGGCACCGACGCGCGTTGCCAACATGGCGACTCGCAGCTCAGTTTTAATTTGATTCAGCAAAATAAACTGATCTACGAGTGGTACGTAGGCGCGCCAACTCGCTCGCCCATGTATATTGAATTTCTGAAACTTTCCGTACGGCATTTTTACTAATTAAGACTTAAATCAGTTTCGACTGCGCCAATGTAAAATATAAGTGAAACCACCATTGCATTGGATACACGACTGATTTATTTATATATATGTAGGTTTACACAAGTTTGTAAATTCCTACCTTTAATTATTTACCATACATCACAGCCTGGACCGATTAGAGCAATTTTTTTTTGTCAAAAAGGGTATACTTCCCAGTTGGTCCAATTAGCGCCAAGTCAGGATCTTATGATGGGATCCCAGAAAAATCGTGGGCAATCCTTAAATTTTGGTTTGGACGCATAATGTTTTTTTTTTTACGTAGGACATCAGCACCATCTGACCCCAAACTAAGCAAAGCTTGTGCAATATGAAATGGAAGTCAGATGACTTATAGAATACATAAATACTGCTTTTTTTTTTGTAATCACATACACACACATATATTTGGTAACCGACGCCCTACGGCTCTTAAATCAGATATGCAATCAATGAGCCAACAGGGATATCTGTTTTGTGGCATAGCATTTATTTTCAAGTATTTCATGACAATACTAACTCAACTCACAGTCAATGCCACATGAAAGTCAAGTCCGGTGTTGCCAAATAAGTAAATGGGTGTGATTTTTTTTTTAAATGTATCATAAATAATTGACAAGATTGTGGCAAGGAAAATACAAATCTTGGATCTTGTGACGAAACATTTGGCGTTTATAAGCATGTCAGTATTTTTTGCCAATGTATATTGGCAACTTGCACGCAATTCAGTCTTTTAAGCTATGTGCTTTTTGCCGGTAACTCAAACTGTGAAGGAAACATGCATGTCCGAGAATTAAAAAAAAAACCTCGAAAATATGTAAAGCCTGCCAACCCGCACTTGGCCAGCGTGTTGGACTACGGTCTTACCCTTTTCACAATGAGTAGAGGCCCACGCCAATCAGTGGGATTTTTAAAAAGGAAATAGGGCTGATTCGAATACATACTCCTTGTTGTTTTTTTTTTTTTAATATGAAAAGTAAGTATCTTCGAGAAACAATGGAATTAAAAGTTTAAAATGTTTCGGTCGTATGAGTACAAAATTATATTTTTAAAAATCTAATTGTAAGTCTTTTAAAAAAATTCCTAGAATATTGTAGGTCGTTTTTTATTAAGGTTTTAAGCAAAAAAGTTCTGAAATCTTGTCAAAGTGGGAGTTGTTGGAAAAAAAAATAGTTTTTAATCCTATGGTAAGGGTGTTGCAATATCGAAAAATAAAATATTTTTAAATTGCGGTGCTATTTTGTATAAGTTAAATTAATATTTTATTTAACGCAGTCATGAGATGTTTTATTGAATTGTATGTATTTAAAATATTTATTAATAAGTTGGCAAATGTTATTTTAAGCTAGTCACATTGAAAAAAATAATTGATGTTCCTATAGTGGCAAAATATCCATATTTATTAAGTATATTTAAATTCATGTACGATTATTTTTACGGCTTTGCAAAAGGGTAGAAATTAATAAAGTTATCATTTCCAACCCGAAATAGCTTGTAAAAAATAATTTTATTGAAATTGTTTTTTTATCAACTAATGACGATCATCAAATGTGTCAGACTATATAAAATATGTATTTGTGTAATACAGTAAAAGTTCCTTATTCGCGGGTAGAAAAATTGGAACCCTGTTCCTGTATTCGTGGCTAAAAAATTCATTATTCGCGGATGCAATCGGTGAACAGAAAAGAATTGGGTGTAATTTATTAACGTATCGGCATCTTTTGAGTATGTATGTACTGTTGGCACGTACCGAGGCGGCTTTTATAAAAGATGTAACCGAGTGGACTAATTTCTAACTAAGACAAACCTTACTGCCACTGTATAAAGGCCATTGTCGAATGCCTTATTTTGAAACGGCAAATTATTAATGCTACAGCCCAATATCAATCTGTTTTCTGAATTTAATGACTTTTCAAAAGCGACAAAGCAAAAATACATTAATTTTTAAACCCTGGTTTTTAAAGCTGACTTTGACAGAAAGATGTCAATGTTGCCAGACAACAAAATATGTTGATTTGTATTCTTTTGCGGAGCTAAATGTCTATGTATAAAAATTAAATGATCTCCACATGTGTCATTTAGATTTTTCGGTGCAATTTTGTAGTGATTGCCATTATTATGTTACTTTTTTTTTTGTAATAAAGCTTAGATAAGATGTGTTATTCGTGTTACAATTAATTATACTTATTATGTTATATGTTATCGTCTTTAGAAATATTTTTAAATCGTTTTATTTTTTTCTTGAATTGGAAAATGTGGTTAATTATTAAATTTAACGTATCTTTTGAGAACATGACTCATCTGTTTTTGGGGCTTAGTGTAGCCAAGTGCTTTTCACAATTTTCACTGACCATAGATAATTTTTTTTTTCTATTTTCTAGTCTTAAAAATGTTCATTTATTCGGTAACGGCTACCAATTTCGATTGGTGTGGAGAATTATTAATGGTTATATTAATTAAGATTTCATTATAATTGTTTTCTTGTTACATAGAAAAGGCTTTGAACGTGTTTGATTTATCTAAATGTATGTATTTTATTGTTGTTTTAAATAAATACATGTATATTGGCACGGATCTCGTGTGTGCACGGAGTGTGGGAAAATGATATAATGTGGTGAAACGTGATTTTTCGTGTTGCTTCCAAAACTCCATCGAAGCTTTATAGTAAAGTCGCCACTACTTTACTAAAGCATGACTGGACTTTGACTATAACTACAAGGCAACTTATTTAACTTATGAAACTTGAAAATATAAAACACTTGACACTGGCAAATGCTCAAAATGCGACGCCAAAATCAAAGAAGAAGAAGAAGTGTTTTGCAAACATGCAGTCACACACACGAACAGACAATAAACACGAGTTCTGCGCATTCGACACCAAATTTTGCGATCCGTGCCAATTGCTTGCCGGGATTTCATAAATGGTATAGGGCAGTAATTGTAAACTTTTTTTTAGTGAATCTTCGTAGAATACAAATACATCACCATCGTGTATTTCCACGAATCGTACGGATCCACGATCAAACATACATAAAATTAAGATTGTACGTGTGTTTAGTTCAACGCGTGTTCACGGCTATTGCGACATGGCCGTATCGTCGACGTTAATAAACAAAACTATGTATTTTCATAGTATTTTGTGCGCGATTTAGACACGGATATAAACACAAACGTATATTTATCGAACAAGGATCCTATTTGACATTTTATTAAAATATCTTATTTGACATCAAATGTCATATTTGACATTTTATTAAAATGTCTTATTTGACATCGAATGTCATATTTAACATTTTAATATGACATATTGACATTTAAAATGTCAAATGGCAATATTTCAAAATGTCACTTGACATTTTATTAAAATTTCGAACAAGGATCCTATTTGACATTTTATTAAAATGTCTTATTTGACATCGAATGTCATATTTTATGACAATTTATTAAAATGACAATATGTCAAAATGTCATATTTGGCATTTTATTAAAATGTCAAATATGACATTCGATATATAAATATGTAGATATAATCGTGGTATCGTATGATCGCGTGAAATAACGATTTCTAATTGCGTTGTCTTAGAACGTCTATGGCATCAGTAAAAGTGAATATTGTTTACTCTTACATGATATGTTGTATGAATCTATATGTTTTCAATAAACTTTGATCCATGGATTAAAAAAAATAGATACTTATATGATTTAAGCGATTTTATTTCTAAACATCGATCGAAGGAACATGACAGACATCATCAGTTCAATCGCGCCCCAGCGCAAACTCCGCCAAAATACAGCACTTTTACAAACACTCCCTAACTTTACATATTTAACGTTCTCCTCTTATATGAGATGCTATTTGATTACGTATTTAAAATACTCCAATGTTTTCGTATCGCTTTTACTGAGCACAAATCCTTGTTTCTTTGATTGATGTTTGTAATGCAAATTCAATGTCATTAGATAGGTAATTTTGTAATGAGATAGGGTTTGGTTGATCTAAGTAAAGATGCGTTATCGCTTCAATTTAAACTATAATACACGAAAGTGTATAGATACTAATTTTATTTACATTAAATTTGAACACACGTTTATAGATAACGTATCTTCGTTTTTGATTAATCAAACAATGTAGGTTTCTCTTGCCATATTGTAAATCGCTGTTAAGTAAAACATACGTCGAATAAAAAGGAATTAATGATTTTAAATTTAAAGGGACAACCCTTAGAATGTCAAACTTGGGAAGGGGGCTGCGCAAAGTGTGTTTGTAAAATTTCAACAGCACAAAATATTATGTAACGATAATAATTTTAATTAAAAAAATACATATAGATATAAATTTTAATTAAAAGATTCCCATCGTTACCGGTGGTGACAAATGCCTTATTTATTTACCAAATATCATAACTAACGCGAAACGGAAATATGTTTTTAAAAAATTTTTTTTTAACCAACATCTTTGAAAAAAATTGGTAATTTTCCTCTTAATTCGATGTATGATTCTAAATTTTATAAATACATGTAATGTTCCGGTATGACGTATTTTTAAAAACCAAGGGGATGCCGCACGAATTTTCGTCGTACACAATCTAAACATTGATGTCAAATATATTTCCTATTTTTTTTTTCATGTTTGAGGACATTTCACGTAGCTCCATCTAGCCCCAAACTAAGCAAAGCTTGTACTATGGGAACCAGACAGCTAACAGAATACCTAAATTGTTTAGATGAGTTTTGGCGGGAACGCGGAAAGAGTCGTGTCGCCCCGTTGTATTTTTTTCCAAAACAAGTGTTTTGTCGAGTGTTTATGCATAAAAATGGTGGTGTTTTATTCATAAAGTGCCGAATTACAAGCGTTAGTGTGGGAAAATGATATAATGTGATGAAACATGACTTTTCGTGTTGCTTTCAAAACTCCATCGAAGCTTTATAGTAAAGTCGCCACTACTTTTTTACTAAAGCATGACTGGACTTTGACTATAACTCTAGCTACGAGGCAACTTATTTAACTTATGAAACTTGGAAATATAAAACACTTGACACTGGCAAATGCTCAAAATACGAAGCCAAAACCAAAGAAAAAAAAAATTGTTTTGATAATTTTCTTTAAAATAATTGTTCGGGTTGCGCGAAATTCAATTAGGAAATTAGAAAGCTAGTTTGACATCAATATCATAGATCATGAATTCTTACGAACAATATTCGTGCGAACGATCGATAGCCACGTTTATCGCATCGCATTAGAAGGACGTCTCAAGTGATCGGATGAGGTAAATCACGCACACGTCAATATCCACTTTAAGTAGCTAACAGTAGAGTTCAGTATTGATGGTACAGCTCCAGATGTAGGCGTAGGCAAACCGGGGCACCTGCTTGCCCCGGGTGGCAACTTCAAAGGGGGTGAAAATCATAGGGAACTAATACGCTTGAAAAAAAAGCTTGTTTAACAAAGCGCCTAGCGTCCAGCGCACGTTGTTGTATCGATTTTAAAAGAAAGAAAGAAAGTGATTTTTTTTGTTTTGTAACACCACATAACGTACAAAAACAACAAACAGTTACAAAATAGAAAACTATTTTCTACCCTGGTTGGAAAAAATAGATCCGGGGCTGATGGTATTGGACCTTATTTGCGATCGACGCTGTCAAAAATTCTAATTTGACGTTGACATGCAAAAAAATTGTTTTAATTCATCATCATCATTTCAGCCGTAGGACGTCCACTCCTGGACATAGGCTTCCCATTGACTTCTACAAAGGCCAGTTGGAAGCGGCTCGCATCCAGCGCGTTCTTGCGGTCTTTATTAGGGTTAGTCTATACTATAGACTATATAGTTTGTCCTGAAAACTGGGATAATCTTTTGCAGACATACGGCTA
Organism: Biston betularia; assembly: GCA_905404145.2. Taxonomy (NCBI): domain Eukaryota; kingdom Metazoa; phylum Arthropoda; class Insecta; order Lepidoptera; family Geometridae; genus Biston; species Biston betularia. Next base: position 2,325,444 of record FR989892.1, on the reverse strand, counting down.
TATATGGAATTAAGGTATATATTTACGTGTGTGCGATACCGTCTGATTGCTAACAACGGAATCCTTATAAGTAATATAAGTATATTTCGGCCAAGCCTGTACATTGAATGGCAATGTAAAAAGGTTCAAAACCATATTGTGATTGAAATTACATTTATTGAATAACTTTGTACTTTTATTTAATACCATATCTACGACTTAGACAAAACCCCCCCCTTTTTTTATAACAGACTAGCTGCGCACCGCGATGTTATCCGCTGCTCCCACGTGAACACTGGGACTGAACACTTATCTAGATAAAAAGTAGCCTATGTGTATTCGTAAAAATTGGTTCAGCCATTTGAGCGTGGAGAAGTAACTAACACACTCACAAAATTTCGCCTTTATGAAAATAACTAGCTGCGCCCCGCGGTGTTACCCGCTACTTTTATCCGAGATATAAAGTAGTCTGTGTTAATCCAGGGTGTCGGCTACCTCCATACCAAATTTCATCCAAATCCGTTCAGTAGTTTTTACGTGAAAGAGTAACAAACATCCATCCATCCAAACTTGTAACCAAATGTGTATAAAACCGCGGGCGAAACAACCTTATAATGGCATTACGTGAATAACTTTTGTTTACAAATTGTACAAACAAATAAAGTGGGCAAACAGCGCGACGAAAGGTGCGTGCAAGTTCTAGATTATTCTTAGAATACAACCAGGTTGTATCTAAATAAAGAAAACAGACATTGTAAACAAACACACGGGTAATTTATTTCAGTAATAAAATACATAATATACCATTACATAAGTAAAATTAAATTATATTGAAGCGCACTGCATCTTTAAGAAGAAACAAAATGTGATATTAAATGGCTTTTATCTCAAAAAGAGATAAAAAAATCTGAAATCACAGCTACTGGCATTTATTTGCGGTAAATCACAATTGCTTGAATAAAACAGTAGATTATTAGCATAAAATCAAATTTGTAAATGATTGAAATGATTTGAAAATTATGCAACCATAACACAAACAAGAGCACAAATGGTGACAAATGGTCTTTTCACTAATAGCGATACTGCCAATCCCTATGGAATATAAACGTTATTGTATGTTTGTATGTATTTTTTTAATATGAACACAACTATGACAAACATTTGGTCAGGACATTTACTATAAACATCTTGAAATGCGATGACGTGCTAGACAAGTTTGTGCTTATACTAGAGTTGCCAACCGTCTTGTTTTCCCAGGGCATGCCTTTTTGTTGTGTTTTGGGATATCCTGGATAGTTATTAAGCAGCGGCCATAGTTTTTAAAGCGCTCTGATAACTCTGTTACTTTTATTAATTATAATATTGACAATGCCTCTTTACGGCAGCTTATTTGGTATTTTATTAATTATTTATTTGTTGAATTTTTTATAATCTGACATGTCCAAGGGTTCTCAATGTTCCAATGGAATGTAAATAAATTACAGTATAATGCTGCGTCCTAATTTTAAACTGAATTGTCCTGGTTTTTCCAACTTCAAATTCTAGTTTTTTTCTTAATTTTGGGTTGGCAACCCTTGCTTTTATAGAAGCACAATGTTTTGTTGTCCGCAACGGTCATTAGCTTGTTTTATGTATACAAGCATAGGATTGCCAGAAGACTCCTTGCCTCTCTTTCTGTCTATATGGTGTTTCAAACGCAATACATCTTCTGGCAAAGCAATTCTCACCAACCGGGGACTATCTGTTTTTTCGTAGATAATGTCATAATTCATATCTGTATCATAATTAGCTACATCATCTTCTGATAAAGAGATTATTTCTTTTCTGATTAAATGTCTCAGTGATTGCAGAAGTTCATTTTCTTCTGAATTGTAATAGTTTTCATTAATATCTGACGCTGTATAGCTTCTGGGATAGTTTTTTATATTGTTTCTGTTAATTGGCCAGAAAGGTGAATTTGACGAGAACCTGTTTGAGTCGTCTTTAGTTAATTTGTTTTTGTAGTTTGTAGATTGTGAAAATGTATTTGAATCTTTTTCACTTGTATAATATGGAGATTTGTTTGAGTGTAAATTGTTATTTGCAGATGGCGAGAGTATTTCTGGGTTAAAATTGTCGTTTGCTGATGGTGGAAGTTCATCTTTGTTCAAGTTATTGTTTCCTGATGTTAAGAGTTTCTCTGAGCTTAAATCATTATTTGAAGATGATCGTAGTTTTTCTGGGTTCGAATTATTGTTTGCAATTGGTGGGAGTTTGTTTGTACGTAAATTATTATTTTCAGATGGTAAGATATTATTCTGGCGATGATGATGATGGCGTGATGATACGGGTGAGATTTTGTCGTTGTGCAATTTATTATTTCCAGACGTTGAGAGTGTATTAGAGTGGGTATTTTTATTTATGGATTCTGAAAAATTTCTTGTGTATGCATTACTCTTTTCAACATATCCTGTAGATTGTAAGACTTTATCTTCGAACACATTATTATTTGTAGATTGTGAGAGTGAATGTTTATTATTTTCAACGTATCCTGCTGTTTGCGCGATGTTATGAGCGTAGTATTCATTATTATCGGTAATATGATCTGTAGATCGGTCGTTATTTTTTGATATGACTGATTCGGAACGTTCAATAATTTCTTTGTTATTTTCAATGTTCGTCGTTGATTGGTTCAATGTACTATCCGCTTCGATTGCAGTGTTTTGTTCCAAGTAAGCAGCATCCCTTGATTGTATGCTGTCATTATTGTGTATAATATTTGTTGTTGATACACTGTTGACCACTGTTGAATCTTCGGAGCTTACGACGGTTTTTTGTGATTTCTGACTAAAGTTACTCTTATCTACAGCACGTTCAATCGATTGGATATTTTGATTAGAATTTAAATTACTATTTTGGGAAGAAACCTCATCTAAGGTTTTGTCATCGTAGTTCGTGTTTAGTTGATTGTCAACCGATTTCTTTTTACGTACTAAAGTGATCAATGTCTTTTTATCCATGAGGTTGTTCTGTGAGATGCTATCAATAAGTGAATCTTGCTTTGCGGTAACTTGGTGTCTATATCTTCTGTAATTCTTTGTACTTATATTAGAGTTTGTCTGTGATTTATTTTCTTCCGTACCGCTTTTGCCATCATTTATTGCATCCTTATCTCGTAGTTCTGCTGTTAATCCATTAGAAAAATGGTAAAAATCGATTTTTTTATCACAATCATTGACAATTAGCTCTAAAATGGGTTTTTCGTTTTTAGACTCCACATACTTTTCTATGTCGACTTTAATAAGCTTTAGGTTAAAATATCGGTGTTCATTCGCAATTTTATCGAAAAAATTTGACAATTCTTGTCCAATTTGTTCAATTTCATCGATTCTTTCGTCGTTAATCTGTATACATTTTTCATTGCTCTGCAACTGATCTGGAAAGAAACAAATCCTTATTTTTATCTTAGTTTAGATCGGATAAGTGTCTGTTTTTTTTAAGCTATTGCATAGCTTCTATCGCGGACCTTGAGCGTGGAGACCGAATCCAGAAATTCCGTAACGAAAATAACCTAATTATATTTTCTTTTTTGTAATACTGTTAGAAATACAAGTACAACCTACAAATGCTTTATTGATAACACCAATGTTACAAGTCAAATTTCGTAAAATGATTTCAAATGTGTTTATCAGTAAAAAAAGTTAGAAGTTAGTTTAGATAGAAACCCTTTATTGTGCACACCATAAACAGAAAAAAGTACAGAAAACAAAAGAACCTTATGAAATAGTGACACAAGTAACGGCCTTATCGCTAACAGCGATCTCTACCAGGCAACCAAGTACAAGTAGGTACCTACTAAGTATCTTTTGACGTATTTAATGTTTTGTTGTAAATTTTGATCTCGAGTTCAAACTTGATTGTGAAGCGATTTCTCTTCCAAAAAACTGCAAACAGATAGCTTACTTACCCTGAATAAATGGTACCGCCTTTCCTCCCTTAAAGCAAAGCAATGACACCTGGAAAAAAATAATAATGAAGTCCTAGTAAATAGGGTCTCGTATGATACAAACATTACCATATTGAGGTTACAGGCAAGCCTTTTTTTTTTGGTTATTGGTCAGTTGATGTTAAGTGACGGTGTGGTCGAAGATGGTAAAGCACACCTAGCCTGGAATGGAACTGGCTCTCAAGTGAGGCTGCCGGAACACACCGTTAGGTGCTTGGCGGCAAATTTCCTACTTGAGGGTGGTAGCTAGCCAGCCGAGTACCAGAAAGTACTCTATCACCATGCTATGGTTTCCTCACGATGTTTTTCCGACACCGGCAGCTCAAGCTGATTGTTGGGGTTTGAACCCACGCCCTTCGGCATGCGAATTGACCGCGCTAACCACTCAGCTATCACGCTACTAAAAGTATACTATCAGTTATCTGACTTCCATCATAAATAAATATCGTTTATTTATTTTCAATTGTGAGAAATCTTTACCCTTCATTTGGGGCCCCCAACTAATTTTGATACAGGGCCTCAAGGTACGCTACGCCACTGCGTGGTGGTAGAAGACACTGCCATGCGCTTGCTGCTAAAGTGCAGCAACAGCACACCAAAGCACGAAGATCCGAAAGTCACCGAGGACGTTCCGGGAGACCTGCGCCGGCAACAGGGAGCCGTTGGCCTTTCTCCGAGTCAGTTGATAGCTGAACTTGTCACACCGGATCCACCAAACAACAAAGAGTCGCGTTCATAATAATTTGAACGCTTAATTTTTTTTATCATAGGACATTACACACAGCGCCATCTGACCTCAAACTACGCAAAGCTTGTACTATGGAAGTCAGATAACTGTTACAATATTTAAATACTTTGTTTTTTGTAAATACATACTTATAATAAATACAGAACACCCAGACACAGAACAAACATTTGTTTTAAATGCTTGTCCTAGGTGGGAATCGTACCCACGCCCTTCAGCTCTTGGAGCAGACATACTACCAATGAGTCAACAGGGCTGTCAATAGTAATATTTGCACACTACTGCTTCGCGGTAGAATATCTAGTACTGCGGTGGTGCCTACCTAGACGACCTCCTGCTGAGAAGATTTACCACCATAAAAAGAAATAAATAAGCATCGTAGGAGTATACACACAGCGCCATCTGACACCAAACTAAGCAAAGCTTGTGTGATGGAAGTCAGATAACTGATAGAATACATAAATACTTTTTTTTTGAACAAACATTTGTTTATTCACAAAATGTTTACCCTGAGTGGGAATCGAAACTCGCCCTACAGCTGTCAAGGCAGATATACTACCAATGATCTAATGGGGCTGTCGAAATTATAGAAATAATATTAGTTTTAATATTAATATAAAATAATCACAATAATCCTTACCAGTAAAGTTGGGAAGAACATAGCTGTCAGTGTCATTATGCGACGCTGCGTTCTACCGGAATGTTAACAGTGAAATGCGAAATATTAAGCCAATTAAACAAATACCTACAATTATTAAATTTGGATAAATATTGACTTTTATCGTTGTCTGGTATTTTGTGTTGTGGACAACTAGCGCGGAGCTTTGAGAGTTCCGTATAATCATCATCATCAGCTTATCGAAGTCCACTGCTGGACACAGGCCTCTCCCAAGACACGCCACTCAGCCCGATCTTCGGCTTTTCGCTTCCGTCCACCGCCAGCTGTCCTACGTATATCGTCACTCGCCACGCGCCAATACGCGGTCTCCACTCTAGAATACGTCTACCCCAACGGTTATCGGTTCTAAGACAGATACAAATAAGTACAAATACATCTTCCATTTATACTTAAAAGTACCAAAATCATAACATAATATGTCAATAAAATGAAATAATATGTCACATATATATTTATGTCAATATGATTAAATGTCAATAAAAACATAAATATATATGTCCTGTGTTATGTATATATGTTTACTTGGTGGTAGATCTCCTTAGCAGGAGGTCGTCTAGGTAGGTACCACCGCAGTACCAGTTATTCTGCCGCTAAGCAATAGTGTTTAAACATTACTGTGTTCCGGTTTGAAGGGTACTGCAGCTAGCGAAATTATTGGGCTGTAGAGACTAAGCATCGAAAGTCTCAAAGTAATGAGCGCCAAAGCAGTGATGCCCTGGACTTTGGTTTGCTACTCAAAGTTCTGTGTATCGCTGCAATGGTCATGGACAGGCGTTATCTCTTACCATCAGGAGAGCGTCTCGTTCGTCTCATAACTTTTTAAATAAAAAATAAAAATAAAAAAATGTCCAGTACTGCCACTTCAGCTTGCTAATACGCTGAGCTATGTCTGTGACTTTAGTTCTCTGGCAAATTACTACGTTTCGTATACGATCCCTTAGAGAAATGCCAAGCATAGCTCTTTCCATAGCTCGCTGAGCGACTTTGAACCTACGGACTATTCCCGCTGTGAGTGTCTACGTTTGGGCTCCTTAGGTCATGACTGGTAGAACGCACTGATTGAAGACTTTTGTTTTGAGAGACAGAGTTCTGTATCCAGCCCCGGATCTTTCATTTTTTCCAACCGGGCACTAATTTGATAGCATCTCCAGCGTTGAAAATAATTAAAGATGTCCCAATATGAACAACATACACTTTAGTGAATTTGCACTGTAGATACTAATGTGGTGCATATGCATGTATTATAGGTACATATAAACCTTCCTCTTGAATCACTCTGTCTATTGATGGAAACCGCATTAAAATCCGTTGCGTAGTTTAAAAGATCTAAGCGTACAGACGGCGGGAAGCTACTTTGTTTTAAACTGTGTAGTGTGTATACATTCTTGGATTTTTTATTAAGTTTATAGGTAGTTTCAAGTCGGGGGTTTTAAAATTATTTTATCCTTTTTCAATTACTTTTTAACCGCCGTGGGTTTTTGACAAAAAAATTTATTTTGCTTTTTATGTTAAACTACCCCTCATACTACTACTACTACATCTCATAGTTTTTAAACGTAAAAATAATCTTAAAGAATGTAATATTTCGAAATGGTTTTGTAGCGATGACAGCTCAGTGGTTAGCGCAGGTTCGCATGCCGAAAGGGGTGGGTTCAAAACCCAACAATGAGCTTCAGCTGCCGGTGAAGGAAAACATCGTGAGGAAACCATAGCATGGTGGTAGGGTACTTTCTAGTACTCGGCTGGCTAGCTACCACCCTCAAGTTGAAAATCTGCTGCCAAGCATCTAACGGCGTGTTCCGGCAGCCTCACTTGAGAGCCAGTTCCATTCCAGGCTAGGTGTGCTTTACCATCTTCGACCACGCCTTCACTTAACATCAGGTGAGCTGTGGTCAAACACCTGGCCTGTCAACCATAAAAAAAATGTTTTTTTTTTCTTTACACAGAATTGGCGTCATTGCCTCAAGAACGCCACAAGCTTGCGTAATTCTATTTTTCATGGCAATAATTGCATTTAACTCATTATTTTCGCTGCTTGTCATATATTAAATAAAATAATTTTATTTGGACAAGTGCGCTTGCGGCATGCATGGAAATGTGTATTGTTGCCAGAGCGTATACGACAATAAATATTTGGTAAAAAGAAACTTATTATCATGAAAAAGCAATATAAATCATTTAATTTTTATTTATCATTAAATAATGGAATGTTTGTAGTGATGATAGCTCGGTGGTTAACAGAGTCGGTTCACGCTGATGGGCGGTTCAAACCCTAACAATGAGCTTGAGCGTTCGGTTAAGAAAAACATCGTGAGGAAGCCATAGCGTGGTGGTAGGGTATTTTTAACCGACTTTAAAAAAGGTGGATGTTCTCAATTCGTCGGATCTTTTTTTTAATGTATGTTAAGATGCCTAGATCGTTTCGAGTTTTTTTTTGTTTGAAATGGTATAATACTTCCCAGCACCAAGTCAGGATCTGATGATGGGATCCTAGAAATATCGAGGGCAACCCCTTAAATTGTATAGGGACGTTTATAGATAGATAGATATAACTCTTTTAAATGTGTGTGTTTCTCTCTTTTTTTCTTTATAATTTGTTTTATATATTTTTATTTTAAGGGATATACTTTCAGATCGGTCCCATAGAAATTACATAGAAAATCCCTGTTTGAGTTTAATTTAAACTTTAAGAAAAATATATATCATAGGACATTACACACAGCGCCATCTGACCCCAAACTAAGCAGAGCTTGTGTGATGGAAGTCAGATAACTGATAGAATACATAAATACTTTTTTTTAGACACAGAACAAACATTTGTTTATATCACAAGATGCTTGTCCTGGGTGGGAATCGAACCCACGCCCTTCAGCTCTTGGAGCAGACATACTACCAATGAACCAACAGAGCTGTCAAAAGAAACAGTCTTACGTTTGACCGCCATTTCACTTGGTGTTAAGTGTTGATGCGGTCTAAGATGGAGCACGCTTGCCTAGAAGATACTGATTCATTATCGACTTGAAGACACCCAGATTATATCCATCGGGGAACACCCACTCAGGCAGCGCATTCCACTGACTAGCAGTCCACACAATGAACAAAGAATCAAATCGTTTCGCTCCACCTCAGTGAAAACCAATTTCATGGAGGGATGTACAATTAAAATTATTCTGGGTTTTCGTTGGCAGCTATACAATGGTTTTTAATGTAATATTAATGAGACGAGCAAGACGCTCTCCCGATGGTAAGAGATTGCGTCTGTCCATGACCATTGCAGCGATACACAGAACTTTGTGTAGTAAAACAAATCCACACAACACAACAAATATTGAATAGGCTCCGAAACTACTGGACCGATCTTAATAATTCTTTCATTATTAGAATGCTACATAATCCGTGATAGGCATAGGCTATATTTTATTTAAAAAAACAATTAGGGATCCGTATGGAAAATTCAATAATGTAAACCAAGCTGTGAAATTAAAAAAAAATCCTTACTTAGCGTGCGCAGCGAAAACTATTGACAACAGAATAAAGTTGACACACAGATCAGGTGAGCTGTGCTCAAACACATTGTCAAACACTTAAATTTCAATTTTCAATCATTTAAAAAACTAGATTGGCATAGCGCATAATCTATATCTCACTAATGTTATAAATGTGAAAGTTTGGATGGATGGATGTTTGTCACTCTTTCACGCAAAAACTACGGAACGGATTTGTTTGAAATTTGGTATGGAGGTAGCCGACACCCTGGATTAGAACATAGGCTACTTTTTACCCCGAAAACATGTAGCGGGTAGCACTGCCAGGCGCAGCTAGTATTATAAATGTGAAAGTTTGGATGGGTGGATGTTTGTTACTCTTTCACGCAAAAACTACTGAACGGATTTGGATGAAATTTGGTATGGAGGTAGCCGACACCCTGGATTGAAACATAGGCTACTTTTTACCCCGAAAACATGTAGCGGGTAACACCGCCGGGCGCAGCTAGTATTATAAATGTGAAAGTTTGGATGGATGGATGTTTGTTACTCTTTCACGCAAAAACTACTGAATGGGCTTGAGCTGCCGGTGAAGGAAAAACATCGTGAGGAAACCATAGCATGGTGGTGGGTACTTTCTAGTACTCGGCTGGCTAGCTACCACCCTCAAGCTGACATTCTGCCGCCAAGCATCTAACGGCTGCCGGAACACATTCCGCTGATTATGCTGAGGTGAGCCCTTATTTTCTAACTGTTTGTCTCTGTTTGTTCGTTTCTATTTTTTTGTGTCTTTAAGTTACAAAAAAAAATATTTTTCTTTCTTTCAAACACTTAGCCTGTCAACCTTAAAAAAATTACATAAAAACAATTGAAAACCTCAATAAATTTCGGCCAATCTACAGTAGCATATATGTAAGAGTTTAAAAAAAAACATTCTGGCACTCGCTGAATCTACAAGAAATGCGACATAATAGCGTAAAGCCATAATTTATGAAAGTAATGCACATACAGTGTCATGTAAATCATAAATTATTATTATTATTTAAATAAATACAATGTTATACCCAATGCGAGATTTGCACAGGTGGTTTTTTTTTTAATTTATTGCCTAGTTTGTTTTAATAGTAGGGGTATATAAGGGGTATGCAGCTCTACGATGGCATAGTCGAATTGACTTTCCAACGGTCTGATATCAGCTATCAGGCCAAAAGATGCATCCCAAACTTTATGGTTTGGTGCTGGCGCTCAGTGTAAGTTTTTTTTAATTATTTTTTTTAAATTTCGGCACCGCATCATCTTTTTTTTTTTTAATTTAATTATCTTATTTTTTTTTTAATTTTAGTTTAATTTAATTTAATTTTTTAATGATTGATTGTAAATAATTATGGACCGAAATCCGAAATAAACGATTTTATTTTATTTATTATTATTATTATCATATACTACGCTGCCGTGTAAATCGCTATGTTCCGAATTGAAGTGTTCTGCAGCGACATTACAAAGTTAAATAAATTATAAAGTCCCGACTCACTGACTGACAGACAACGTACAGCCTAAACCGCTGGCTGCGGATACTTGAAATTTGGAGGGTGTATTTGTTTTGATCTGTAAGGATGTACTAAGAAAGGATTATTTGAAATTCAAACCCTAAGGGGGTAAAAATGGACGAAAACGTTAGTATGAAAGTCCTTTGTTTTCTTTAGTATTTGGATTAGGGGCGTGGCTACCGCCATATCAGCCATATTAATGATACGGGCCCCGGGCTACAGGGTAGCGTGTGTGAGCAAAAATTAGTAAAATGCTATCCACAACGTCACTTAATCTTAACTCGCTGTCCCCACGTGAACACAACATTTTTTCAGGATAAAAAGTAGCCAATGTTGTAATCCGGGGTATCAGCTACCTCCATACCAAATTTCATCAAAATTGGTCTAGCCGTCGTAGAGTTGCTAGCTTGTCAGTTTTCTACGTTTCGGAGAGTGTGCACTTGAACTGCACTTGGTTGCCTGCACCTTTCTATTATCGGACGGCCAGACAAACGCGACCAAAACGTCATCCGTACATGGTGGATGTTCCCCATGTACGCACAAAGCGTTTTGATTTTCCTCACTATAGCTTCAAAAATAAATAACTTTCCATAGAAAGTTTCATTGCCAATTTCATCCCCTCGAGGTTGTTCGATTTCCATACAAATCAATTTTTGCCATTTATGGACAAATGGAGCATAATTTTACAGTGAAATCACAGCTACTGGCATTTACTTTGGCTTTTATTTGCGGTAAATCACAATTGCTTGTAAATCATAAATTGGATTTTATGCTATTAATCTACTGTTTTATACAATCAAATTGTGATTTGCCGCAAATAAAGACTAAAATAAATGCCAGCAGCTATGATTTCACTGTAAAATTATGCTCCATTTGTCCATAAATGGCAAAAATTGATTTGTATGGAAATCGAACCACCAAGTGATCCCTTCCAAAAAAAATATTGAACGCATTATTTTTATCTTTTAATGGACTACCCATATCCATGGCGTAGCGTGTCCTATATCAAAATCAGTTGGGGGCCCCAAATGAAGGGTAAAGATTTCTCACAAAAGAAACAAAAATGCTTGCATTAAAATTAAAATAAATATTTATTGGTTAATAATTAACTGTCTTTTTTATTTCAGCTCCTGAGTACCTATGCAGCACCAAATGGTAAGCTCGCTTCGTATTTTACTGGCAACATCCCGGCTTAGTAAAAAAAAAACTAAAAATCAAAATAAAAAATGTCAATTTATAAATACTTACATTTTTTTTATTGGTTGCCAGGCTAGGTGTTTGACCACAGCTCACTTGATGTTAAGTGGTCGAAGATGGTAAACACCTAGCCTGGAATGAAACTGGCTCTCAAGCGAGGCTACCGGAACACACCGTTAAGTGATTGGCGGCAGATTTTCAACTCTCGTGTGGTAGCTAGCCAGACGAGTACTAGAGAGTAGGTACTCTACCACCATGTTATGGTTTCCTGACGATGTTTTCCTTCACCGGCAGCTCAAGCTCATTGTTGGGGATTGAACCCACTCCCTTCGGCATGCGAACCGAATGTCTTACAGAATTAAATAAATAAATAAAAATATATAAATATCGTAGGACTATACACACAGCGCCATCTGGCCCTAAACAAAGCAGAGCTTGTGCTATGGAAGACAGATAACTGATAGAATACATAAATACTTTTTTTTTTGTAAATACATACTTATAATACATACAGAACACCCAGACACAGAACAAACGTCGATGTTAGTTACATAAATGTTAGTCCTGAAAGGGAATCGAACCCACGCCCTTCAGCTCTCGAAGCAGACATACTACCAATGAACCAACAGGGATGAATAAAGAGTTCTATCTATCATACCAAATTTTATCCAAATCCGTTCAGTAGTTTTTGTAAGGATATATGCGAGGACAATTAAAAAAATTAGACATTTGTCTAAAAAAAAAAACTTATGCATGTGTGGGATATTCTTCTTTTTCTTAGTCGGCGTCTTGATTGCTGATGGTCGTGTCTAGTGTTTATTGCACTCGGCTTAGCATGCTCCGCCACGTGTTTCTGTCCTCAGCGGTCTTATTGGCTTTAGTAATTGGGAGCCAGTGATCGTCTTTATTAGGTCTGACCAACGGGTAGGTGAGCGACCGCGCGGTCTTTTCCCGTCGACCTGACCAATTACCATCAGCTTTTCCAGACTATCAGGGTTTCTGCGAGCGACGTGTCCCAAGTATCCGAGTATTCGCTGGAAGCAAATAGTGGACAGCCTTGTGGTTATTCCGAGCTCTTGAAAAATAGATACGTTGGTTCGACGTGTGGTCCATAGAATTTGCAGCATACGCCTCCAGCACCACATTTCAAAAGCATCGATTTGATATGTGTTTGGGTGTGTGATATTACTGCAACAATAATGTAACAAAACCATTATGTTTTAGCTGATCCAGAACCATCACCCGGGCCAATTCCTGAGGCAAAAGCTGAGCCAATTGCTGAGCCAGTAGCTGTACCTGATCCCGAGCCACATAGTCGGTTCATCCCGCACCATCAACCACCTTTCAACTTACAACAACAGTCGTTTAAAAATAAACAATCATTGAAAGGATTCAACTCATTCTTAAACAAGAACAGGGAAGGAGCCATTTCGGGTACAAGCGGTTACAACTTCAATCACCACAACCAAGGACATTCGGCATCTTTCGCGAACCCTCATGGCTTTGTTAAAGCTTCAGATGCACAAGAAGGTATCCATACCGATCAGACTTCTTTGGACACGGTTCAGAGAGGCAACAATTTGGAATACGATGCTCAAAAATCAAGATCAAATTCAAACAAAGAAGGTACTGATTTTTCCGCTGCAGGGCCAGGCTTCTCTGTGAATAGAAAGACGGAACAAGAAAATAAAAAATTCTCAAGTGAACAGCAACATTACAAAATTACCAGAGGCCGAACTCCTCAGTCTTCAAACCCTGGCTCACATCGTAAGTTCTTTTTATTTTCTATCGCAAGACGTTCTTATGATGGTAAGAACGCTGGGCTTTCGCAACGATACCCAGAACTTTATATAATACTAACTCTTGCAGTCCAGTCTGCATTGGCGCTCTTGCTTTGCATTCGATGGGGGATCTCATATAGAATCTCCAACATTTATTGAACAAAATAAAAAATCTTAAATTAATACTATTTAGAAAATTTATATAAAAAACTTAATCTAAAAGTCCGTCAGAGAAGGGATATGTGGCCAGAATGCTGACAGCATTACCACGCTGGATGGGAATGCTAAGCTTTTGACCAAAGTAGATACCAGCATTCTGGTCACCTCTAAACGTGGGTCTCATTAGACCTGATGATTAGTGTTGTAATGCGGTAGCGTAGCTGCAAAAGGGCTAAGCGGTACCGTGAACCGGGCCCTCAAGCTCAGGGTAATCCTGACCGCCAAACAAACCGAACTTGCTACAACTTCTTCCATCTTTAAGATGCCTAATGCCTAATGCCAGAAAAACGCAAAAGAGGTATTTTCGATACCACTCTTTTATAAGAAGGTGGTTCGATTTCCATACAAATATTTTTTTGCCATTTATGGACAAATGGAGCATAATTTTATAGTGAAAACACAGCTACTGGCATTTATTTTGGTCTTCATTTGCGGTAAATTACAATTGCTTGATTAAAACAGTAGATTATTAGCAGAAAATTTACTTCCGCTTAAGTCGTTTTGGTTGATTTTTTTAAGTATAAATTTAACTAAGTAGAAAAAAAAACATTTACTCGAAATATTCCTTAATATCTATATAACTAAAATCTAAATAAATTAAAAATATACAATTAAAATAACCACAAGTATTTATATACTACTCTCATTAACCAGTTATCGTATAATCTTTTTTTTTTTTGGGCCGTGCATCTATTCGAGTGAGTAATGAAAATCTAATATGTCCGACCTTTCCATAGGTGTTGTAAAAGACAATTTAACATTTATTGAGAGTAACAAATTAATCTTTAAAAATAATTTTGAGTTCCAGTTCTAAATAATTCCAGTTCCTATTTTTTTACGTAGGTTTATGTAATTTAAAAAACAAAAATTTTTTTAACGTCGTCAACTTTGTAAAGATGACTAGAATTGGTAGCTCTATTATAATAATAATATAATTCCTTTAGCTCTTGCAAGATCACGATGGCCAAACATTAATCTATTTTCAATTAATATTTAACGCACATCAAAACACAATGCACTGCAAACCAAAATCCAATATGGTAGGTACTCTTACCAACTTACACATGGTTATTTGAAACATATTTTTTTACAAAAACTAGTTTTTTTTAATATTCGTTCAAAGAACAACTTTTTTACAAGTATGTTTTACATATTTTGCCAGAAGCATTTGTGCACGAACCAGAAAATCGCAAATACTATCGATGCAAATGGCTGCGAAAACGATTGCACAGTTTAGATTTGAAATACATACATAACAACTATCAGTGCCCCGCGGTTATACCCGCTACATTTTTTCGGGATAAAAATAGCCTATGTGTTAATCCAGGGTGTCAGCTACATACCAAATATCATCAAAATTGGTCCAGCCGTTTGAGTGTGAAGCAGTAACAAAGATACAATAAAACTTTCAACTCAGAAACTTTCGCATTTTCAATATTAGTATGATAAAACTATTTTATTCATTGATAAAGAATCGATTGATTAGTTTTGACTTTGCTGTAGTCGGGTAAAAATATGTTTATAAATGAAGATTATTCTGTTGAGCATTTATTTAATTTAAAATATCGTTTTTGTGCAACTCTCATTTGGTATCAACTTAATTCATTTGAAGTATATATATATTTTTATTTATATGTTTTATTACTTTTTGTTTGACATAAAACATATTTTGGTGAGCGTTAAAATTGTACCCTTTTTCATTTCAGTCAGATTTAAAGAATTTACCTTTGTACATCCAGGTGAGTTTTATATAATTGAAGCAAATGTTAAACACATTTGTATTTTTTTTTGTTTTGTATTAAAAAATACATTATTACATTATTTATTTTTGCAAAAGTCTTCAATGATTACCCTAAATGTATGATCAGTATTTAATGGTTACGCACACTAAACCAACAACAACAACGACACAAGATAAGACAAGTCGCACAGAAATCATACTTCGTCCGCAAAGGACGAAGCTTTCACTCGAACATGAGACAGAAATTTGAAAGAATACATTCGAATGATATTAATAAAACTCCCAGATACAGTGCGCAGCATTATAATATTTGAAGCTATATTTTCAAATGAATCTTTTGGTTTTTGGCTTATACAAAAATGATCAAAGTGACATTTTTAAGAAAGTCATATTCATATGCAAATTCTCGTGTACATATATGGTTTCATAATAGATGTTTTCTTTTTTTTTTTTATGCGTGCGTATTAGCATACCCCATCGTAAACTGTATCTTCTCTTATTATCGGGTGAGATGGCGGTCAAATGCAAGTCTATTGTGTTAAGGTGGTTCGATTTCCATACAAATAATTTTTTGCCGTTTATGGACAAATGGAGCATAATTTTACAGTGAAATCACAGCTACTGGCATTTACTTTGGTCTTTATTTGCGGTAAATCACAATTGCTTGAACAAAACAGTAGATTATTAGCATAAAATCAAGTTTATTAATTTATGATTTTTTAATAAAACAGTAGATTGTAATCTACTGTTTTATTCAAGCAATTGTGATTTACCGCAAATAAAGGCCAAAATTAATGCCAGTAGCTGTGATTTCACTGTAAAATTATGCTACATTTGTCCATACATGGCAAAAAAATATTTGTATGGAAATTGAACCACCTTAAGTGAGAGTTGTTGCGTTGTAAGTTTGTAAAAACATTCTGGTATATTTGGTCTACATTGAAAAATAGTTGGGCAGCTTTGATTTTACTGTACACCCACAATATTTCACTCTGTCCCAATTGTACTACAATTTTCAGAGGGGGTGCCAATCCATCTCATTTCACGAGAAACTATGTCTCAAAATGGCGAACCTGTGCTCACACTCCAGGTCGAGCCAGAACGTAAGTGTACAAATCCACACCATTTATTCAATCATCACTTCAAAAATCACATCTACATCAACTACATTGAAACCAGTATTCTTATAAAAAGAAAACAAATAGACATAACTTTCACTGAATTTGTTGTATTCCTATTAAATGCTCCAATCATGTAATAATTTATTGCTGACATAGTACATTTCAACATCATTATACGATACAGTATTTTCATTTAATTATATTCTGACATTTTCTAAGTCTCTACATCTCTTACGTCCAACAATACAGTTAGTAAGTTACCATCATTAACACCCATCGCCAACACTGCGTAATAGCTTAACCTGTAGCATGCGAAATTTAATTCTTTATGAATAATTTTAACAAAATGTCTTAGTACATAATCTATTAAACCACATTTACATACAAGCTCGAGACGTTTATTAGTAGCTATTGAAGAGCTTCGCTATTCATCCTGAGTTCCATCAGCACATCAGCTCCATACTCAAAACGTGTGTCGCAGTACCCTCGTGGTTCGTAAAACTTCTGTGAGGGCATTCTACTGGTCATAATAAAAAAAAATTAAGTGTTACTATACATAGAAATATTCCAACAAAAACTTATGAAAATAACTAAAAGTGTAGTAGTGGAATACGTAATATGAGAGCGCGACATTACAGCCAGGATTTTAGATAACTGTTCAACACTGACTCAACTGACAATAATAAAACAGTTTTTGATTACTTTAGGGCTCCGTCAAATATTTCGCGTTTAGGAAGGGCTCTGTCGCTAAAAAAGTTTGAAAATCACTGAGCTAGATGACACCAAAATGTGTATTGTCATCAGGATAACATATACTTTTAAAGTTTAAATCTATATGATAATAAGAAATCGATTAAAGTGAACTACAAAGATATATTTAGGTACTAATAACTCACAATTATAAATTTAATCGTAAACCTAAAAAAGCCACGTTATATTTTCGAATCTGACTTAGGCTTTAGACTTTGTAGATTACGTCAGATTTTGTAAAAAAACTTGATAATTATAAATTAAGTCGTCACGTTCTTAATTTAAACTAAGTACCTGATTTATCGAAGATTAGTAAACGTATTAAAAAAGATTTATCTTCCAAGAATACTCTTAAACATATGGTGTGCCTCGGGGTAGAATTGTCGTCCCATTAGCTTTTATATCATATAATAATAACTTAAAATATTAATGTCTAGTCTGCCAACCCGCACTTAGCCAGCGTAGTGGACTATGACCTTACTCTTCCCACTGGTTACGGCAGATGATGATATAATTAAGAATTGTAGTATTTTGGTGCATTTCCCATTTTCCCCCTTACCCTTAAAACAGCACTATTTGTCAAGAAGAAGAATGCAATGCGTTTTTGCAATCTAAAAATGTTGTCAAGGCACTCGGCCACGTATTCGATTGTGAAAAGGTGGTCCATCGGCTGGCCATTGAGGTCTAGCACATAAAACTGAAGTGTGTTTCGCCCCCAAGGTTTTGGTGTTGTGAAACAGTCGTGTTCGAAGGCGTCGCGTGCTTCGCTGGTGTTTTCCCCGGGAAAGGATAGCAGACGGCGGAAGCGAGTGATGTTCTTCTCGTTCTCTCTCTCTCTCTCTTCCTTCTCTTTTGTTTCGTGCACCATCGTCCCAACCAAATATACAGTCCACTCTCATTTTTAGGGGGCCCGAATTGCCCCACCGTAACTTGGCGAAATCACCGACAAAGAGAGGAGGCCTGCACCTATATTGATTGAGATTAATGTCTAAGAATGTACAATAAATTATAACATGTACGCAAAAAAGAAGCCACATTTATAATTTTGTTACTTTATAATATAGATTTTTTTTTTGACTTGCATGCTTATTTTTCAGCCGCACCGTCGTTTTCTAACCTTGTTGTTTTCTATGTCTTTATACTTCGGTGCTACAACCCTTTGTAAATCTTAGGTTCCAAGTGGTTCCTTCTCAACTGACTGTCTTATTACCATAATAAGTTGTTAGTGACATGAACTGCTTTATCCGATATCGTGATCGTTAGCATCGTCAACGGACACGGATATAGACCAGGTCATTCCATATAAAAAAATAATTAAATATTTGAGCACAGAAATAGCGCAACCAACTTCATATTTGTTATGAGCCTCATTAACGAAGCGGTTATCTCAAATTCTGCGTTTATGTAGATAACCGTAGATGGTAAATTTCTAAAAATGTATGTTGCATCGTACATCTTTGATGAACTAAAGAGATGATTTTTTACTTTCCAAATTCATTCATATCATTTGTGTTTGGGTTGTGTAGGTATATGTAACATGTGCTTTAAGGTGGTACGATTTTCATACAAATATTTTTTTGCCATTTATGGACAAATGGAGCATAATTTTACAGTGAAATCACAGCTACTCGCAGCATTTATTTTGGTCGTTATCTGCGTTAAATTACAATTGCTTGAATAAAACAATAGATTATTAATATACAGTTTCATTAAAAAACCATAAATTTGGTTTTATGCTAATAATCTGTTGTTTTATTTAAGCAATTGTGATTTACCGCAAATGAAGACCAAAATGAATGCCAGTAGTTGTGATTTCACAGTAAAATTATGCTCCATTTGTTCATAAATGGCAAAAAAATATTTGTATGGAAATCGAACCACCTTAAGGATAGAACTCAATTTCTTAAAAATGACAAACATGTGAGAGCGGAATAGCTCTCACAAGGTCGTGACGAAAAAGTGTTTACTTTGAAAATTGTTTAAATAGATAAATTTTTTTCCACAGCTTCCACGGACCCCATATTAAATAGAAAACCGGGTAAGTACCTACCTATTAGAATATTATGTAATAAATTACGTAACGGGCATATCATGTCGGTTTTACATGTCTATCCATAACTTGTGTCTTTTGTGTGTTTTAAATGTAAAATAGTGTTTTAATCATAA
Source organism: Biston betularia (assembly GCA_905404145.2). NCBI lineage: Eukaryota > Metazoa > Arthropoda > Insecta > Lepidoptera > Geometridae > Biston > Biston betularia. The sequence goes on along the minus strand of FR989892.1, from coordinate 2,306,049 downwards.
AGTGTCGAAATTTATTTAGTTTTTTATTAGTTCATTAGTTCATTTTACTCAATTAGGCATAAGCTATTAATAATATGTATATACAGAGTACCTAAATTAACAAATTTAAACACTTTTTTTTGTAAATTTAATAATATGTTAAGCATGACGAATAATAGAAAATACGACCAAGTTGTCATAGCAGGTGACTTTAACATAAATGTATTGAAGGACTCAAAGTGGACGTCTGACTTTGAAGCCATTTTACGAAACTATAATTTTAAACTAGCAGTCAAACAACCGACACGGTTCGCAAGCCAAACTTGTATAGATAATATGGTATATAACAATAAAAAGCTTTGTAAAACGGAAGTGCATGAATTAGTCCTATCGGATCACAGTGCCTTGATAATGAAGTTTCCAGTTCATAGAAACTTATCACTTAAATTCTGGCGCAAAAAGCAACGTGATTATTCTCTGGAAAATATTAATAAGTTTAGAATGTGTTTGAATAATATTTCCTTTGACGATTTGTACAGCTTTTCTGACGTGAACCTAGCATATGATTACTTTATTTCTAACTTTAAACTTTACTATGATATGTGCTTTCCAAATAAAACAGTTGTTATAAAAGTTATTAAACCGATAAAATGGTTGTCACGTGGTATAAAGATTTGTTCTAAAAATAAAAGAAAGCTCCTCTGGAAGTTTAGACTAAACCCAAATGAAACTACTAAAAATACATTTCTTAACTATTCAAAACGTCTTAGGAAAATTATAAAATTAACTAAACGCGCACAAAACAATTACAATATAGAATCATCCTATAACAAATCGAAAACTGCGTGGCAAATAATAAACAAGACCAGATTGAACTTTCCTAAAGAATCTATAATCAGAATCAAACATGATAATAAAGACATAACTAGCCCAAAAGATATAGCAAACGCATTTAATAACTTTTTTATAGATAAAATAAAACCAATTACAAACTCAGGGTATAAAATTGCATCAAATATAAAAAATAATAGAGATTCTATGTTTTTAGCTCCAAGTATGCCACAAGACATTGAGAAAATAATAAGAAACCTTAAAAATTCGAACAGTGTAGGTATTGATGAATTCTCAACCAAAATAATAAAGTCAGTAAAAGAATATTTATGTGCACCCTTAAGTTATCTCATTAACCTATGTATTACCAATGGCCAGTTTCCAAAATTATTGAAAACTACGATTATAAAACCATTATTCAAAAAAGATCATAAAGAAAATATGGCCTGTTACAGACCAATAGCACTAATTTCAATATTTTCAAAAATTTTTGAAAAGTACTTGTATAATGAGTTGAATAGTTATCTAGAGAAAAATAATTTACTATGCACTGAGCAAAAAGGTTTCCGGAAACATAAAACTATTAATATGGCTGTATACGATTTTATCAAACATGTCTTATTATGTGTTGATAAAAAGTTGCCTGTATGTTCAGTATTCTGTGACATGACCCAGGCGTTTGATTATGTAGATCACACGATATTGATTAATAAGTTAGAAGCCTGTGGCATACGAGGTAATGTTTTAGATTTAATAAATTCATACCTGGCAGATAGAACACAAATCACCGTTATCAGTCGAGTGAATCTTGAAACCAAGACTGAAGAATTCTCAAGATCTTGTGAACGTAAAGTGGCTTACGGTGTTCCACAGGGCAGTGTCTTGGGCCCACTCTTATTCATAGTGTACATAAATGACTTACCTAATGCCACATCTCAGCCTATGACATTATTTGCAGATGATAGCACAATTACAATAGCCTGTAAAACACTTGACTCGTATGAAAATGACATTAAAAACTCCTTGACATCAGTAATATCGTGGCTAGATGGTAATAATTTGAAAATTAATTTAAGTAAAACAAATTTAATGCACTTTAGACAAAGAGAGCCAAAGCATTGCAATATTAATATAACATATGACAGTAACTTAATACAAGAAGTAGAAAACGCAAAATTCCTCGGTCTAACAATTGACAGAAAATTAAATTGGAAACCGCAAATAGAGAATCTCTCAAAGAGAATAAGCAGTCAAGCCTATGCTCTGGGTAAACTAGCACCTGTTCTAAATACTAACTCTTTACTTACAGCTTATTACGGCCTAGTGGAATCCATTTTGAGATATGGTATAATTTTTTGGGGAAATTCAACAAACAAAACAGTTATCTTTAAGCGACAGAAACGCTGTATTCGGGCAATGTTTAAGCTTAAAAAAAGAGATAGCTGTAAACCTTACTTTGGTTCTCATCAAATTCTTACACTTCCGTGTTTATATATCCTAGAGACAGCTCAATTTGTAAAAACAAACCGAGAGCGGTTTCCAACACTATATGACACTGTAGAGAGAAATCGACGCGACCAAGACAAACGGCGCGTGCTTAAGGGAAATACAACCTTAATTCAAAATAGTATAGTGTGCATGGGACCGCTTATTTACAATAAGATTCCGAAGTCAATAAGAAATTTGAACATTTATCTATTTAGGAAGAAATTAAAGGCACTACTGTTAAAAAAATGTTATTACTCAATTGATGATTTTTTAAATGACCAATTTTGAATGACATTATCCAATTATCAAATTTTTATTATTTCTGTTTGGCATCGGTATTTTATTCTATTTTATTTTTTGACATTTAATTTTAATTGTTGACATTTGATTTTAATTTTTGACATTTGATTTAAATTTTTTTTATATTTGATTTTTATTTTTGACATATTATTTGTAATGTAATTTTGATATCTGATTTATTTTTTAATTAACATGACTTAATTTTTACATTGTGGACTCTAATTAAAATAGTATCTTAATGTTTGTACGAGCACAGCGCCATCACTTGTGACATTTGTACGCCTGACCGGCACAACATGACTCAGCCACATCAAGTACTGGAACATCTTTATGCGTATTATGTATAAAAATTTCTCATGTTGTATACAAATAAATTATCTTTATCTTTATCTTTATCTTTATCTTCACTAGTAGAAAAGTACAAAAGTAATGCATTGTGGTGAAACATGTATTTTCCTGTTGTTTTAGTAAAATTTTGACAAATTTACCAGAGCATGGACTGGATTTGAGACCGTGACTTACTACGTGACTTTTTTTTTGTTTTGGCGTCGCATTTTAAGCATTTGCCAGTGTCAAGTGTTTTATATTTTCAAGTTTCATAAATTAAATAAGTTTACTCGTAGCTATAGTTATAGTCAATGTCAAGTCATAGTCAAGACTCGGAACCTCCTTGATGTACTTTTTTTTTTAATTTGCTTTGCGCGCGCAATTTTCTTTTCACGTTATATTGTTAATGTAATACCTAAACTGAAATAAAAGTATCTTTTTTTATTGTTAACAGGCTAGGCGTTTGACCACAGTCCACCTGATGTTAAGTGAAGGTGTGGTCGAAGATGGCAAAGCACACCTAGCCTGGAATGGAACTGGCTCTCAAGTGAGGCTGCCGGAACACACCGTTAGATGCTTGGCGGCAGATTTTCAACTTGAGGGTGGTAGCTAGCCAGCCGAGTACTAGAAAGTACCCTACCACCATGCTATGGTTTCCTCACGATGTTTTCCTTCACCGGTACCTCAAGCTCATTGTTGGGGTTTGAACCCACGCCCTTCGGCATGCGAATTTACCGCGCTAACCACTGAGCTATCATCGCTACAAAATCTTGTGATTGTAAAAGATTTTTTTGCATTTAGTCATTTCCTCGCTGAGGTAGAATGTAAAGTTACGTGTTGCACTCGATTGCAAAGATTTTTCACCTCGTGCTCTTTTGATTCCCACGCTTTTGCCTTTTTGCACAGGATCCTAACTTTTATTTTTAAATTTTAGAATCGTTCACTTGCTCGGTCATCAACATTGAGCGCGCGGTTAAAAAGCAACTTTGCACTCTTGTATAACAAATAACTATCACATGTAGGAACTCTAACAATTGTCCTTTATTTTATAGGTAAACATAACCATTTCTGGTATTGGACCGGACCCAACGGAAAAAAGATTTTCGGTATAGGACCACACCCTCAATTTAAAGGTTTCTAATTAATTATTTATTATTCACATAATTGTTATCATTTATTATTTAGTTCATTTTAAGTTATTTATTCATATTAACATAAACTTTGGCAGCGGCAATGGCTGCTAATTTAGCGACTATAGTCGGTCGCGCGTATGTGGGACGGGCGGTCGCGAGTAACAAATCTAAAAGGCCTCTATTAATAGGAATGGGTTTCAAGATGCTTGCCCACTGCCACTTTGTATGGCAAACATAAATGCTGTGCAAAATAGAAGCCAGTATTTTGATCATGTGGGGCGTCGATTAGACGAGATGCGAGTATTTAAATATTTTCTTTGCTCCCGGTCCCCAAAAAACTCAAAGATGTACCCGCTGTCCAGGGGGTTTACGTTTTTAGAGGTCTTCTGCTAATTTGGCATCCTCGCCAACCGAGAACTCTCTCGGAAGATGTGACGGCGCCAAAGTATCAACGCAGGTGGCGTCCCATACTAAGGGCCGTCCCATTTTCCACGGAATCAAAGTTATTCCGTCTAGACTTTTACCATTATCACGTAAGGGACCCCTCTCAACGTGAACAGCTGTGTGATTGGCGCTGATCAGATCCCGGTGGGTAATATCATTAAGCTTGCCTTTGCAAGCCGTTCTGCCTATGGAAATGGGTCATTGAAATCAAAATGATGTTTAAACAAATTTTCTTCTTTCAGTTGGTAAACTTTCATGGGGTCTGCCAGAAGGTGAAACTCACGACCAGTATCAACCCCTGCAAACTAAAAGAAATAAGAAACATCTTTGGTTTCCCAGTGTTTACGGTGAGTTAACTGAAGGATTGCTGAGATTTTCTTGATCTCACCTTTTGTCACAATACGGGTTGCTGCCCACTTTGCTGTTTAGTAAAATGAGCCTAACGATTTTAACAATCTACTACGTTAAATTTAGTGAGGGACCTTTATATTATCTTTGCTCTGTATATTTCGATAAATAAGGCTTTTTAGCTAGGTGTTTGACCATAACTCACATGGTTATAAGTGACGGTGTGGTCGATGATTGTAAACACATCTAGCCTGGAATGTAATTGGCTCTCTAGTGCTGCTGCCGGAACACACCGTTAGGTGCTTGGCGACAGATTTTCAACTTGAGGGTGACATTACTAAAAAGTATCCTACCATGCTATGTCAATCCGGAATATTGTTGTTTTGTTATTGGTTCTGATTCTGATGGTGTGCGGGAAAAATCACCAAAAATTTTAGTACCTAGTAAAAAACATTCCAAAGGAACCAGAACATTGAAACAGAGACAGATGATATCCTACTTAATTCAGGTAACTTAACATAACACAATTATTTGTACACCTTTTCAGGTATAACATGAAGATCATTTAATTAAGTTACGGACATCATACATATTACTCATGTTATGACAAATAAAAATATCTTTATCTTTATCTTTAATGTAAGAAAGAAATAAAGAAAAAAAAACATTTACTTTGACACACACAACACTACAACAACAAAAAAACACTACAAATAAAAGATTAGAAAATAAAAATTAAAAATAACAATAATAATATGTAGAAAGTTGTCGCTGTAGTGTCCAGTGCAACAAAAAGGTTAGTTGTTCATACATCAGAGCTGGTCCCATATGAATTTTATCGAAATCGTTCGAGCGATTTTTAAAATATCAACAAAAATATAAAATTTGTATAAATTGTTAATATTTTCGTTTACTACGAAACCTCGCTGTTTCATTGGAGCAGAGCGTTTAGTTTGCCTAAGGGTAATGAAGTAGGTTTTTTTCAAATTATAAATTTTTATATTACTATACCAGACAAAACAAGTGGACCAGAGACAGCATCTCTCGCTATTCGGACGATACTAGCACAGATTTAAATCAATGTACGTGGCCAAATTGTCCTTTTCTTTATTAGTAATACAAATCTTTTTTTTTAATGATTTACAGGCTAGATGTTTGACCACAGCTCATCCGATGTTAAGTGACGGTGTGGTCAAAGATGGTAAACACACCAAACCTGGAATTAAACTGGCTCTCGATTGGGGCTGCCGGGACACCGCTAGATACTTGGCGGCAGATTTTCAACTTGAGGGTAGTAGTTAGCTAGCCGATTACTACATAACATAACATTTTTGAACATGAAAAAGTTTTTCGGGTTTCCTATGATTCGAGTCTTCACTCAACGAAACGCATTCTTTGATCGTTTAGCCATCGAGTACTGCAATTACTGTTTGGGTGTATACAACACCGAATTGTACCTCCCGATGTTGTTATCTAAATGTTTCTTGAATTCCATACGCAATGAAAAAAAATTATTTACTGATTCCAAAACCATTTCGAATTATTACATTCCTGTACATTATTTTTACGTTTAAAACTCTTTAAGCTATGAGATGGGGTTTATTTCAATAAAATATATAAAATAAACTTGACATTCAATTGACATCTAATGACGTCGCCTAGTAGGCTGTATAGGGCTACTTTCATTGCCTAAAAAAAGCAATGGCGAACTTATCCAAAACAATCTGTCAATGTCAAATCAACGGCAGTCATAATAACCTCCCCATAATTACACACAGGTATGCCGAGTTTTTTTTCGCTTTAGTAAATCAGTAATATTTATTGGCCATAAATAACAATAATGTTAAAGGCAAGTCACATGTACAAAAAAAAAACCTTACGATTACACTTTAATAAATGAAACTATACCTATACGAGTAATTAACAACGAACGAACGTTATTCATAAATAAATATTGTAGGACTATACACACAGCGCCATCTGACCCCAAACTAAGCAGAGCTTGTGTGATGGAAGTCAGATAACTGATAGAATACATACAGAACACCCAGACACAGAACCAACATTTGTTTATTCACAAAATGTTTGCCCTGAGTGGGAATCGAACCCACGCCCTACAGCTCTCAAGGCAGATATACTACTAATGAGCCAACGGGGATTAATATCTGGATCATTTTACTTTACACGTTACGAGTACTCGATATATCAACTCATATCGCCTTTATGAGGTTGTGACATGCCAATTATTGTTGAAGTTAATCAAATGTGTCAAAATACCTATGTATACATTTTTGTTTTACATGGCAAGAGCATATATCAGTAATCAGTAATATTTATTGGCCATAAATAACAATAATGTTAAAGGCAAGTCACATGTACAAAAAAAACCTTATATATATATATATATACATACAACCAAGTTTATGACGTCATCGCTGTAAAAAGTTTTATAACGTATTACAAAATTAAATAAACTACCGCATAGAAAGCCAAAATATTCAAATTAGTTTCAGTTAACTATCAGTAAAAAATATGTAATAAATACAAAAACTTTACATATTACCTGATTTGCTATGGAAGCAAATTAAAAATCCGGCCAAGTGCGAATCGGACTCGCGCACGAAGGGTTCCGTACCATTATCTATAAAAACAATCACGTTTGTTGCATGGGAGCCCCTTAAAGATTTATTTTATTCTGTTTTTTAGTATTTGTTATTATAGCGCTAACAGAAATACATCATCTGTGAAAATTTCAACTGTCTAACTATGTATCACGGTTCATGAGATACAACCTGGTGATAGACGGACAGACAGACAGGCGGACGAACAGCGGAGTCTTAGTAATAGAGTCCCCTTTGGGTACGGAACCGTACCGTACCGTAAACGTGGGATCGAAAAAACGGGTCTAACAATTTCGATGAAATTTGCGATAAGTACATACGGTGATTTGTGGGGGCGAAAAATTGATGTTTATGTTTTGTTTTAGGGAATCATCCAAGAAACAGCCGTAAGATTACTAGTAAGACAGTAACCAGTAAAAACAAGCAAGAATACGAAGAGGATGATACGACATTGATCAAGTCATCCTACCGAGGTAACTCATTTTGAAATTCAAAAAAAGTTTGCGTTTGACTATATCCTGTCTGATGTCAAGTAGGAGCTAAGAACAGATTACAAAATTTTGACTCGACCAGATATAATGTTCAGACTGTTAAACAAATTTTTGTATTCATTACTAAGAACATTATCGATCAAATTCACCTTTCAAATGTAAACTAACCCAGTACCTTAGTTGTACGCTGTTTTTTGCTAAATCAAAATCCCCTCTCTCCCCGGTAGACTTGGCTTGAACACTCTATTAAAGTCCACTGCTGAGCATAGGCCTCTCACACGACATGCCACTCAGCCTGATCTTCGGCTTTTCGCTGCCATCCACCGCCAGCTGTGCTACTTATATCGTCACTCCATCGAGTCTCAGGGCGTCCTACGCTAAGTTAGCCGGTCTTCACTTTAGAACACGTCTACCCCAACGGTTATCGGTTCTGCGCCATTGCCACATCAACTTGCTAATACGCTAAGCTGTCTGCTTTAGTTCTCTGACGAATTACTTCGTTCCGGATACGATCCCTCAGAGAAATGCCAAGCATAGCTCTTACCATAGCTCGTAGAGTGACTTTGAGCTTGTGGACTATTCCCACTGTGAGGGTCCGCGATTCGGCTCTGTAGGTTATGACTTGTAGATCGAACGCCCAATAAACTCTGCGACTCTTCCAGTCGGCTCGGCGATATACAAAATATTCGACTTTCATATTATGTATGCCAGGACAGTTTGAGCAATAACATTTTATTCTGAAATGTACACAGATGAGTGAAACTATCGTGAAGTGCTTTCTTTCATTTTGCTACAGAAAACATGATGATTTTTTTGCAAATGGTTACTCTAGAGTTGTATTTTTAAAGCCTTCCTCGGGGGGTCGCCGGAACGTAAGATCAGCCAGTTCTATTCACTTATCCAAGAAAGGGTTTAGTCTACGCCCATTGATGAATGAATATGGCTATCTACCAAAATAGAAAATCAGAAACGTAGTATTTTCAATTTCTAATATTTTTTTTGTCTATTGCCCTAGTGGGTTGCTACAATTTTTCAATCGATAAAAATGGGTCGCGAATTCAAAAAGATTAAAAAACACTGTTCTAGAGTTTCTGATCTCATGAATAATTCATTAAAACATTTATAAAGGTCAACGTGGAAGGCATCGCCAACCTGGACAAGGCCTATTCAGCCCTGGACGTAAAACAGTTGGCTATGGAGAAGGTAGACGAGGTGAACCTCGTGGCGCATTTAGACCAAGAAGTACCGGGTCCCAATCCCTACTAGGTAGACCAGGTAAGTGGACTTGGAGCACATTTTTAAGAGCAGTGCTTTATTATTCGTTCTTCCTATTGCACTATGTATTGTACAAACGTCAAAAAATGTAAATGATTGATCAAATCCATCTTCGCAGTCGTGGACAAGAAAAATAATACTTATAGTAAGGGTGGAGGTATACCCACAGATACACCACTCCCTCTCCGATTGAAAGGTATAGCTACGTCCATATGCAATCAGTTTATATGAGAACTAGAAAAAAAGAACAATTTCTTTCTTTTTTTTCTGCCAGGGAGACATTTATTTTTTCTTACACGACAATAATATAAAGAAAGAAGACAAAAATAATAACAATGAAAAATTAAAATAATGCATTAGTGTCCAGTGCGACAAAAAATGTTAATTCCCAGCTGCTGGTTAAAAAAACTAACCTTCTGGGACGCACGAAACTACTAACACAAGTGAACAGAAAACAGAATAAAAGAAAATAGAAAAACACACGCGATAGTGAAAAAAGTTGGGACTGGTGTTAATATATGTATAGGAGTTTAAAATATAGGTAATCACGAAATATTATAAGAAACAAATCCTGATTTCTATTTATTTACAAGGGATTAAGCGTGTGTTTGATTGAGATCTCACCTGATCAAAAGTGACGATGTGACCGAAGGTAGAACATGTTTGCCTAGGAAATACTTGTTCACGTTTTTCTTGAACAAACGGTATGTTACTCAGAAAGTAAGTAGCAGACACTGAATGATGGTAAAAGAGATTATAGGAGTTGGCATACCAATAAAAAGCTTTACTGTACATTTTTCATGAAATTTCTTTTTGACAGAACATAATATTATTGGTAGTTTTTGTGTTTGTATAGATTATGTTTTATCGGTCAAGATATATGTAAAATTGTTTGTAATGGCTCAGGCGGAACCCAAGGCATCTCAGAAAACGTTAGCCCAAATATACCACTGGATAATTCAAGTGGAGTCCCTGGCTCTCAAACTGGTCTAGGTGGACAAGTTGCTCCAGACGGATCCCAAAGCATACCTAAAGAATACCCAGGGGAACAAAACTCACTCCAACGCGAACAAGTAGCCGACCCAAAAGGTTCACAAGATAACCCTGGAGATTACCGTCGCGGCACCCCCCAGACTTACCAAAACGGACCAGTAGAATACACAAGTGGGTTCCAAAGTTCAGATCAATCCAAAATAGGTCAAAGAAGACCACAGTATGGTCAAGACCAACTCCAAGGTAGTCCTGGAGGCAATGGGCTTAGTGATCTTGAAGACAATATCGAACCAGGTAGACAAAAAAATCTTGATTTTACTTACTAGAAATTGAAGTCAATATGCAAATAAGTAGCATGTTACAACCATATTTACTTAGTAGATCCTCTTAGCAAGATATCGTCTAGGTGGTTACCACTGCAGTACCAGATATTCTGCCGCCTAGCAGAAATGTGAAAACATTACTGTGTTCCGGTTGGAGGGGGAAGTGAAAGGAATGGTTGTAGCTAGCTCAATTACGAGACTGTTGAGACTAACCATCAAACGTCTCAAAATAAAGCAGCGATGCCCTGAACTTTGTTTTGTTACTCAAAGTTCTGCTCAAACAATGCTCATGGGCATGTGTTGTCTTTTACCAGCAGGAAAGCGACTCGTTTGTCTAATTAAATTTAACACAAAAGTAAATAAATTGAGCTTATACCATAAGTGGTGTACTGTGAGCAGACTTTAACTGCATTTCAGCGGCTTTTTAATCTTTTTTTTCTTTATGCATGTATTATAGGTATGTATTTACATACAAACAAAATATTTAAGTATTCAATCTATTATCTGGTTCCTATAGATATGATCATTGCTTAGTTTGGATTTTGGGATATGTGGTGCTGTGATATGTCCTCCAATATTTATTCACTTTTTCTTGCCAATGGTCTTTTTTTAATTTGTTTTGTTTATTAACTAAAAATATACATTTTTATTATTTACTAATAAAGTGTTAATCCGCCACTGCTTGGGCATTCTATTAATTGGTGTTCTTCTTCCTCAGATTATTCAGGCAGCGAGGGAAGGTCAATTTCTTCCAAAAAATCAATAACATCCGGTACGTCCCCAGATTCAAGTAGTGTAATAGTTTCTACTACACCAGAACTTAGCCGCGCTCCTAGCCCACAAGATTCCATACCTTCTCGAAATGATTCCAGTATTAGTAGTACTTCTATTTCAGGTGGTTCCGTAACTTTAGAAATCAGTTCTAAATCGGATGGAGCCACTGGACCAGGAGGCTCTGTAAAACCGGAAGTCAATTCTGGTAAAAGTAAAGAGATTAACCCAGTCGTTTCACAAGATCTAACATGGCCGCCTTGGTTACCGTGGATACCACCAGGCTGGCCAGGGTTTACATCTAATGTTCCAACAACTCAGACAGATAGTACGACAGGTTCTGACGGTTATTTCACATCTAAAGTTGGTCCTGGAACCAGCAAAACTTCTAGTCCTTTTACTTGGCCATGGTTGCCACGGTTACCCTCTATAGGTTGGCCGGGTTCTGCTTCAGATGTTAATGATGCTGCAGGTTCAGGTGGTTCTGGTACTTCTACATCTGGTTCTCGAAACAGTTTAGTTTATAATAACCCATGGCTATGGTTACCTTGGCTACATACAGAGCCTGGCTGGCCAAAATTTACTGAGGGTAGAATACCTTCGGGTACTGGAAGTGCTTATGAACCAGAGAGTTCTACCATCTCAGGAAAATATAGTAAGTCTACCCTAGAAGGTTATAATAGCCCAGAGGTAACTATTATTTCAGAAGACCCTACTACCACTCGAAGTTCTATTGGTCCAGGTAGCTCTTTTTCACCAGGAGATAATATTTTTGGCACCTTTTTTGCCCCAGGAGCTACCACGTCACAAAGTTCTAAAAGCTCAAAAGTCTCTTCTACCCAAGGAGGCGGTAGTAGCTCCAGTAAAGCAACTAACTCAACAAATTCTACCACCCTAGGAGGCAGTAGTCGATCCAGTGGAGCACTTGCCTCAGGAGACCCTATTACCTCAGAAGGCAGTAGTGAACCTGACTCTGTAGACTTTACTACCACACGAGATGGTACTGGACTTGGTGGGGTTTCTGACTCAGGAGGTTATACCCCCCCAAGAGACGATAGTGAATCTAGTACAGTATCTGACTTAATAGACTCTACTAACCCAGGAGACGATAGTAAACCCAGTGGAGCACCTAAAACTGAAAGCTTTACTACTCTGGGAGATGGCAATAGACTAAGTAGAGCACCAGACTCAATAGACTCTACTACCCCAGGAGATGGTAGTGAATCCAATGGAGTACCTGATTTAACCGATTCTACTACCCTAGAAGAAGGTGGTGGACCCAGTGAAGAACTTGACTCAGGAGAATCTACTGCTCCGGATGACGGTAGTGAAACGAGTAGAGCATCTAACACTGGAGGCTCTACTACTCCGGGAGATGGTAATAGACTAAGTAGAGTATCAGACTCAATAGACTCTACTACCCTAGGAGTTGGTAATGAATCCAATGGAGCACCTGATTCAACCTATTCTACTACCCTAGAAGAAGGTGGTGGACCCAGTGAAGCACTTGACTCAGGAGAATCTACTGCTCCGGATGACGGTAGTGAAACGAGTAGAGCACCTAACACTGGAGGCTCTACTACTCCGGGAGATGGTAATAGACTAAGTAGAGTATCAGACTCAATAGACTTTACTACCCTAGGAGTTGGTAATGAATCCAATGGAGCACCTGATTCAACCTATTCTACTACCCTAGAAGAAGGTGGTGGGCCCAGTGAAGCACTTGACTCAGGAGAATCTACTTCTCCGGATGACGCTAGTGAAACCAGTAGACCACCTAACGACGAAGACTCTACCACTCTGAGAGACACTAGTGAACCCAGTGGAGCACCTGACTTAGACGATTCTACTAACCCAGGAAATGATATAAATTCCAGTGGGTCACTTGACTCAGGAGGTTCTACTATCCTAGGAAATGGTAGGGAATCCAGTGGAGTACCTGACTCAGGAGACTCTGCTACGTCAGAAAACGGTAGTGGATCCAGTGGAGTAACTACTTCTGGAGATTCCTTTGCCCCAGAAGATGATGGTACCCTATTGTATGATATGCCGTCTCTTCCCAGACTTCATCGAAAGATTCGTGAGTGTTTAATATGACAAAAAGTTAGTTGTACGGATACAATTTTTTTATATACAATCTGCCGCTTGAACTTTACACCTACACGGACATAGACAAATTTTAACGGAAGAGTATAACTTTTGTTAGAACCGATACGATACAGATCAAAGTGAAAATGCTTGTATGACGTGGCTTCATTTAGAATTTGATGACGATTGTAGTTAGTAGGTAGTTTTTGGAATTTTAAAAAGTAATGTATGTACTGAAATATTGTTTTTTGTTGGCGCTGTGTGATTGGTAATAAAACAAACAAAATTATTTTTTTCGGTACTATCAAAAAAATTGCGAACGCCATGGGTCACATCAATTTTGTTAGGAATGCAGCTTTCTCGTGCTTTAGCACCAAGCTAACCTTTTCGATACAAGAAACCTTGTTTTATAAGTGTTCTAGGTATATATTTAGTTTATTTCCGGTTAACAGTCGTTTTGGTTACGACAGTGACGAGGATTTAAATTTATCAAATCTGACTCAATTTTTTTTTAAACCTATCTGAAATATTACTTATTACTATAATCCGCTATAGTTAAACTTAAAATAACACAACAAACAACACGTCTTTATATCCTCTTCTCGCAGCAGTGACCACTTGCCGACACCTGTTTCGCCTCTATACGAGGCATCCTCAGGACGTGATGACTCTTCGAGCGCTTGGCCGAGCGCCTCGGCCGAGTGTAGAGGCAAAGCACGTACACGTACAGGCACATACTAATTGTTGTTATTTTAATTATTTTTTTGTTTTAGATTTAACGTTTGTCAAATTTTAATTTTAGATATATAATTTTTGAATAGATTAAAAAAAAATTAAATCCTCATCACTGTTGTGACCGAAACGACTGTTAGAAGGAAATAAACTAAACATATACCTTGAACACTCAAAATGAACTTCCACAAAGTAACGCCTGAATCAATCAATTAACCACCAAAATTTTCTTTTTTGCAGTAAAAACCAAGAAAACCAAGAAGATCGACCAACAAAATGAGAATATTAGTATAGATGAAATTACATATCAAGACGGTAAACAACTCATGTTTCATAGCTCCAAAGGTCGAGACAATGTAACATTCGATTAGCGATAACGCTAATAGAAAAGCCAAAAATATACGCGATTCACTGGAATTTACATATTCTATTTTACAATGGAAATTGACGTGATTTTAACACATTTTTTTTTCAGTGTTGACTAGTTATTTGACCACAGCTCACCTGATGTTAAGTGAAGGTGTGGTCGAAGATGGTAAAGCACATCTAGCCTGGAATGGAACTAAACACATACCCTTGTGACATATCGATAGGTTGTGTCAATTATCGTTAACGATATCGCTAATCGATTATTACTTTGCCTGGCCCCTGTCTATTGTCTCATCGATATTTTAATCAATTCGATGAATTTTGTATCTATCAACAGAGTCATAGTGATAAAAAGTTTAATAGATAATTTTCATTTGTTTAAAGGCAATCGGCCAAGGCAAAGAAAGTGGCCCCAAAGCAGATCACCATCTCCTATAAACTTCGACTCCAAAAGTGATATCTCCCGTGGTAATGACCTAGAATCCTATTTAACACCAAATCAACAGGACGGCCAACAGAAGCCAACAGATGATGAAATTGTTCCACCATCAGAAGATGTTAAGAATCCAGATGACTATGATTACGAAAGTATCTTTAAACTAATCGATACTTATGGACCAGAAGGAAGTGATTCCTTACCACAAGAACCTAGAAGTAGTAGGCCAAGTAGCTACCCGTTACAAGGTACAAGCGACCTTGGTACCAGCGGTAGTCCAGGAAGCTCTCTACAAGGAAGCAGTCCTGGTAATTACCCATCACGAGAAACAAACCCTGGAACTGGCAGTACCTCAAGAGGTTACCCACCACAAAGTGGCACCCTTAGTACCAGCGGTAATCCATCAAAGGGAAGTAGCCCTAGAACTAGCAGTAATTCAAGAAGCTACCCATCACAAAAAAGTAACCCTAATACCAGCGTAAGTCCAAGTGGCCCAGGCACGGCCAGTACCTCAGGTTATCCATCAGGAGGAGGCAATTCTGGACCAAATATCAGCGGACCAGAAAGCTCCTCATCGCTACGAAGTGACCCAAGCCGAGGAGATTCCCCACAAAAAAGCGTCCCAAGTAGTAGCGGTAGTACAGACAACTACCCATTACCAGGAAGTGGTCCTGGTGCCAATGGTAGCCCACAAGGAGGCCCTGGTACCGGCAGTTACCCAGGTATACCATCCTGGAAACCATATACACCAAGACCAGTTGGATATGGACTCAGCGGTAATTAATCAATAATTGCACTTATCTCATTTGCATTTTTATCGTCGCAAAATTGAAACTAAGTATTTATAATTTAAATAATTACAATTTTTCACAGCCTTCCATAGTTCTAAATATGTTAACATATTTTGAAGAATTTATACTTAAGACGAACTGATTTTACAAAAGCAGTATACCTCCCGCACTGTTGCAAAACCTATAATAATTATTGAAGTAGACGTGCTCTTAAATGACGGCCACGAAATGCAATCGTAGTCTAGAAGTTCTTGACTCGATAAAATACCTAATCGAGGTGGTTCACAGTGCTTAGCAGCGAGTTAACATCTGAAGATTGCTTTGTGCAACGTCCTTCTCGAGTGACACATACGTCTAGAGGACTTTGACACTTCAGTTCAAGAAGCTGTATTAACAAATCAATTTTTTCAATTTCGACTCAATTATTGAGGCAAAAGCACAAACAGCCTCCTCGCCAAGGTATGACTGTACTTCACACTAGAACAGTTGCTTTGTTTCTACAAAGCACAGATTAGGTCGTGTATGGATTACTGTTCGCACCTGTGGGACGGCTCTGCTAAGTTTCGGCTTGAGGCGCTGGAGTCAGTCGAGAGGCGCGCTAAGAGGTTGATCGGCAATGACACTTTGGTCAAGTCTCGGCTGCAAAGCCTTGAGCATCGACGTAAGGTCGCCTGTCTATCGGCTTTCTACCGGATGTATCCGGCACAATCTCCGAAATGTATTTCGGCGATTGTGCCTTGGAGTTGCACGACTTGGTTCCCCCTGCCCCTTTTTACTACCGGACGGCCAAACGCGACCGAGGCGACACCCGTACATGGTGGATGTTCCCCATGTGCGCACTAAGCGCTTTGAGTCCACATTCTTTATTCGCACAGCGAGGATGTGGAACTCTTTGCCGGAGTCTGTGTTTCCCGAAAAGTACAATATGAGTGTCTTCAAATCAAGAATAAACAGGTTGCTTCTAAGTAAGCGTGTTCCATCTTAGACCGCATCGTTGCTTCACATCAGGCAGGATGTGGTCAAGCGCGAACCTATTCAATATAAAAAAAAAACCGTCTCGGACCAGCAAGAAAACAAACGTTCAAGTCATTAACATTTTCTTTTTTACAGGTAAGCACGAGAAAATCACACAAAATGAGGAGGATATTACTGAAGTAGAATCCAATTCTAATGCAGATGATTACGGTAAACAACTCATATTTCATAGTTCCGATGGCTTAGAAAAAAAGTAACATTCGATTAGCGATAACGCTAATAGAAAGGCCAAAAATGTGCGTGATTCACCGGAATCACATATCCATGTGACACATCGGCAGGTTGTGTCAATCGTGTACATTTTGACTTCTCTGTTAGCGTTATCGCTAATAGAATGTTACTTTGTGTCGCCCGTCTAGTGTCTATTGTCTCATCCATATTCAAATTGATTCAATGATACCTCAATCATTAACGTCATCGAAACTGTACAAAACTAAGAATATCGTTTGATTACTCGCGTAGAAATCTTTCAAAAATTTTAATCATATAATTCAATACTTGATATTTATTCAGTATTGATTATTTAGTTCGTTTAATATTTATTTGAAATGGCTGACAGTACAGTCAACAAGGCGATCAATGACTAGTTATTCTGCCGCTAAGCAGTAGTGTGTAAGCATTACTGTGTTCCGGTTTGAAGGGTATTGCAGCTAGCGAAATTACTGGGCTGTTGAGACTAACTCTATCAAAAGTCTCAAAGTAATGAGCGCCAAAGCAGTGATAGCCTGAACTTTACTTAAAGTTCTGTCTATCGCTGCGATGGTCATGGACAGGCGTTATCTCTTACCACCAGGAGAGCGTATCGTTCGTCTCATTACTTTTTATATTAAAAAAAAAACACACGCTAGCTTATGACAACTTTATTTGGGATATAAAACACATTTCGACATAATTAACAATACATACATACAAAAAAATAAACATACAAATAAAGAAAAAAACTTATAGGTAGGTATACAGTATAGTATATATGTATAAATAGAAATTAAACAAAAGGTTGAAATATGTTTCATGTCATACCGCTTAGTATGACCAGTATTATGCTGAGATGAGCCCTTATTTTGTAACTGTTTGTCTCTCTAGATATAAAGATAAGGGTAGATAAATATCGTAGGACATTACACACAGCGCCATCTGAGCCCAAACTAAGCAAAGCTTGTACTATGGAAGTCAGATGATTGATAGGATACTTAATTTTTTTTTGTAATTACATACTTATAAGAAGAACACCCAGACAGAACAAACATAGTACACAAGTTATATTCTTTTCTATTCTATACTGTACGTACTGTACTGTATGTATTATAAGTATGTATTTACAAATAAAAAATATTTAAGTATTTTATCAGTTATCTGACTCCCATAGTACAAGCTTTGCTTAGTTTGGGGTCAGATGGCGCTGTGTGTAATGTCCTACGATATTTATTTATTTATTTATTATTCTTCTAAACATTCGTTTATACCACTAAGTTTGTCCTGGGTGGGAATCGAACCCACGCCCTTCAGCTCTTGAGGCAGATATTCTACCAATGAACCAAAAGGGCTGTCAACTACAGTTATTACTACTACTATCAACTTAGATAGTACCGGCCCATCATCAAGTACTGCTAGTCAAAGCGCTTCTTCAGGCACACCTGGTACATCTGCTGCATCACCATCAGCTGTCACTGGTATCACTTCCATAAGTAGGGGTAGTGAATCGTTATCAACTGCTCCCTCATCAAGCACTTGATCAGATGGAACCAGTAAATCACCCAGCACCCAGCTCGTCCAGAGACATAACATGTTGTAATATCTTGCCTATAACTCGCTATATTTTCCAAAATTTTTAGTAGTCAAAAATTCAAAGCATCGCTGCATTGGTACTCATTCTCGTGAGACATGATGATGTGTTTAACTTGCCTTGATATTTTACAAGGTACTTTTAAAACATAGTAATGTTTAAACATTAACGCTTGGCACTATGGTGTTACTAACCGTCGATAACAATTTAATAACCCTCTTAACATAATAGTATTTCTCTACTACTACGAGAATAAAGAAACTTGGTGGTAGATTCCATAGCAGGAAGTCGTCTAGGTAGGCACCACCGCTGTACCAGATATTCTACCGCCAAGCAGTACTGTGTAAACATTACTGTGTTCCGGTTTGAAGGGTACTGTAGCTAGCGAAATTACTGGGCTGTTGAGACTAAACATCGAAAGTCTTAAAGTAATGAGCACCAAAGCAGCGATGCCCCGGACATTGTTTTGCTACTCAAAGTTCTGTGTATCGCTGCAATGTGTGAACAGACCAGCTCATGACCGGTAGTTACTTTGAACATAGCTTCTCTTGTGTACTACAATCCGCTATAGTTAAACTTAAAATAACACAACAAACAACACGTCTTTATATCCTCTTCTCGCAGCAGTGACCACTTGCCGACACCTGTTTCGCCTCTATACGAGGCATCCTCAGGACATGATGACTCTTCGAGCGCTTGGCCGAGCGCCTCGGCCGAGTGTAGAGGCAAAGCACGTACACGTACAGGCACATACTAATTGTTGTTATTTTAATAATTTTTTTGTTTTAGATTTAACGTTTGTCAAATTTTAATTTTAGATAGATAATTTTTGAATAGATTAAAAAAAAATTAAATCCTCATCACTGTTGTGACCGAAACGACTGTTAGAAGGAAATAAACTAAACATATACCTTGAACACTCAAAATGAACTTTCACAAAGTAACGCCTGAATCAATCAATTAACCACTAAAATTTTCTTTTTTGCAGTAAAAACCAAGAAAACCAAGAAGATCGACCAACAAAATGAGAATATTAGTATAGATGAAATTACATATCAAGACGGTAAACAACTCATGTTTCATAGCTCCAAAGGTCGAGACAATGTAACATTCGATTAGCGATAACGCTAATAGAAAAGCCAAAAATATACGCGATTCACTGGAATTTACATATTCTATTTTACAATGGAAATTGACGTGATTTTAACACATTTTTTTTTCAGTGTTGACTAGTTATTTGACCACAGCTCACCTGATGTTAAGTGAAGGTGTGGTCGAAGATGGTAAAGCACATCTAGCCTGGAATGGAACTAAACACATACCCTTGTGACATATCGATAGGTTGTGTCAATTATCGTTAACGATATCGCTAATCGATTATTACTTTGCCTGGCCCCTGTCTATTGTCTCATCGATATTTTAATCAATTCGATGAATTTTGTATCTATCAACAGAGTCATAGTGATAAAAAGTTTAATAGATAATTTTCATTTGTTTAAAGGCAATCGGCCAAGGCAAAGAAAGTGGCCCCAAAGCAGATCACCATCTCCTATAAACTTCGACTCCAAAAGTGATATCTCCCGTGGTAATGACCTAGAATCCTATTTAACACCAAATCAACAGGACGGCCAACAGAAGCCAACAGATGATGAAATTGTTCCACCATCAGAAGATGTTAAGAATCCAGATGACTATGATTACGAAAGTATCTTTAAACTAATCGATACTTATGGACCAGAAGGAAGTGATTCCTTACCACAAGAACCTAGAAGTAGTAGGCCAAGTAGCTACCCGTTACAAGGTACAAGCGACCTTGGTACCAGCGGTAGTCCAGGAAGCTCTCTACAAGGAAGCAGTCCTGGTAATTACCCATCACGAGAAACAAACCCTGGAACTGGCAGTACCTCAAGAGGTTACCCACCACAAAGTGGCACCCTTAGTACCAGCGGTAATCCATCAAAGGGAAGTAGCCCTAGAACTAGCAGTAATTCAAGAAGCTACCCATCACAAAAAAGTAACCCTAATACCAGCGTAAGTCCAAGTGGCCCAGGCACGGCCAGTACCTCAGGTTATCCATCAGGAGGAGGCAATTCTGGACCAAATATCAGCGGACCAGAAAGCTCCTCATCGCTACGAAGTGACCCAAGCCGAGGAGATTCCCCACAAAAAAGCGTCCCAAGTAGTAGCGGTAGTACAGACAACTACCCATTACCAGGAAGTGGTCCTGGTGCCAATGGTAGCCCACAAGGAGGCCCTGGTACCGGCAGTTACCCAGGTATACCATCCTGGAAACCATATACACCAAGACCAGTTGGATATGGACTCAGCGGTAATTAATCAATAATTGCACTTATCTCATTTGCATTTTTATCGTCGCAAAATTGAAACTAAGTATTTATAATTTAAATAATTACAATTTTTCACAGCCTTCCATAGTTCTAAATATGTTAACATATTTTGAAGAATTTATACTTAAGACGAACTGATTTTACAAAAGCAGTATACCTCCCGCACTGTTGCAAAACCTATAATAATTATTGAAGTAGACGTGCTCTTAAATGACGGCCACGAAATGCAATCGTAGTCTAGAAGTTCTTGACTCGATAAAATACCTAATCGAGGTGGTTCACAGTGCTTAGCAGCGAGTTAACATCTGAAGATTGCTTTGTGCAACGTCCTTCTCGAGTGACACATACGTCTAGAGGACTTTGACACTTCAGTTCAAGAAGCTGTATTAACAAATCAATTTTTTCAATTTCGACTCAATTATTGAGGCAAAAGCACAAACAGCCTCCTCGCCAAGGTATGACTGTACTTCACACTAGAACAGTTGCTTTGTTTCTACAAAGCACAGATTAGGTCGTGTATGGATTACTGTTCGCACCTGTGGGACGGCTCTGCTAAGTTTCGGCTTGAGGCGCTGGAGTCAGTCGAGAGGCGCGCTAAGAGGTTGATCGGCAATGACACTTTGGTCAAGTCTCGGCTGCAAAGCCTTGAGCATCGACGTAAGGTCGCCTGTCTATCGGCTTTCTACCGGATGTATCCGGCACAATCTCCGAAATGTATTTCGGCGATTGTGCCTTGGAGTTGCACGACTTGGTTCCCCCTGCCCCTTTTTACTACCGGACGGCCAAACGCGACCGAGGCGACACCCGTACATGGTGGATGTTCCCCATGTGCGCACTAAGCGCTTTGAGTCCACATTCTTTATTCGCACAGCGAGGATGTGGAACTCTTTGCCGGAGTCTGTGTTTCCCGAAAAGTACAATATGAGTGTCTTCAAATCAAGAATAAACAGGTTGCTTCTAAGTAAGCGTGTTCCATCTTAGACCGCATCGTTGCTTCACATCAGGCAGGATGTGGTCAAGCGCGAACCTATTCAATATAAAAAAAAAACCGTCTCGGACCAGCAAGAAAACAAACGTTCAAGTCATTAACATTTTCTTTTTTACAGGTAAGCACGAGAAAATCACACAAAATGAGGAGGATATTACTGAAGTAGAATCCAATTCTAATGCAGATGATTACGGTAAACAACTCATATTTCATAGTTCCGATGGCTTAGAAAAAAAGTAACATTCGATTAGCGATAACGCTAATAGAAAGGCCAAAAATGTGCGTGATTCACCGGAATCACATATCCATGTGACACATCGGCAGGTTGTGTCAATCGTGTACATTTTGACTTCTCTGTTAGCGTTATCGCTAATAGAATGTTACTTTGTGTCGCCCGTCTAGTGTCTATTGTCTCATCCATATTCAAATTGATTCAATGATACCTCAATCATTAACGTCATCGAAACTGTACAAAACTAAGAATATCGTTTGATTACTCGCGTAGAAATCTTTCAAAAATTTTAATCATATAATTCAATACTTGATATTTATTCAGTATTGATTATTTAGTTCGTTTAATATTTATTTGAAATGGCTGACAGTACAGTCAACAAGGCGATCAATGACTAGTTATTCTGCCGCTAAGCAGTAGTGTGTAAGCATTACTGTGTTCCGGTTTGAAGGGTATTGCAGCTAGCGAAATTACTGGGCTGTTGAGACTAACTCTATCAAAAGTCTCAAAGTAATGAGCGCCAAAGCAGTGATAGCCTGAACTTTACTTAAAGTTCTGTCTATCGCTGCGATGGTCATGGACAGGCGTTATCTCTTACCACCAGGAGAGCGTATCGTTCGTCTCATTACTTTTTATATTAAAAAAAAAACACACGCTAGCTTATGACAACTTTATTTGGGATATAAAACACATTTCGACATAATTAACAATACATACATACAAAAAAATAAACATACAAATAAAGAAAAAAACTTATAGGTAGGTATACAGTATAGTATATATGTATAAATAGAAATTAAACAAAAGGTTGAAATATGTTTCATGTCATACCGCTTAGTATGACCAGTATTATGCTGAGATGAGCCCTTATTTTGTAACTGTTTGTCTCTCTAGATATAAAGATAAGGGTAGATAAATATCGTAGGACATTACACACAGCGCCATCTGAGCCCAAACTAAGCAAAGCTTGTACTATGGAAGTCAGATGATTGATAGGATACTTAATTTTTTTTTGTAATTACATACTTATAAGAAGAACACCCAGACAGAACAAACATAGTACACAAGTTATATTCTTTTCTATTCTATACTGTACGTACTGTACTGTATGTATTATAAGTATGTATTTACAAATAAAAAATATTTAAGTATTTTATCAGTTATCTGACTCCCATAGTACAAGCTTTGCTTAGTTTGGGGTCAGATGGCGCTGTGTGTAATGTCCTACGATATTTATTTATTTATTTATTATTCTTCTAAACATTCGTTTATACCACTAAGTTTGTCCTGGGTGGGAATCGAACCCACGCCCTTCAGCTCTTGAGGCAGATATTCTACCAATGAACCAAAAGGGCTGTCAACTACAGTTATTACTACTACTATCAACTTAGATAGTACCGGCCCATCATCAAGTACTGCTAGTCAAAGCGCTTCTTCAGGCACACCTGGTACATCTGCTGCATCACCATCAGCTGTCACTGGTATCACTTCCATAAGTAGGGGTAGTGAATCGTTATCAACTGCTCCCTCATCAAGCACTTGATCAGATGGAACCAGTAAATCACCCAGCACCCAGCTCGTCCAGAGACATAACATGTTGTAATATCTTGCCTATAACTCGCTATATTTTCCAAAATTTTTAGTAGTCAAAAATTCAAAGCATCGCTGCATTGGTACTCATTCTCGTGAGACATGATGATGTGTTTAACTTGCCTTGATATTTTACAAGGTACTTTTAAAACATAGTAATGTTTAAACATTAACGCTTGGCACTATGGTGTTACTAACCGTCGATAACAATTTAATAACCCTCTTAACATAATAGTATTTCTCTACTACTACGAGAATAAAGAAACTTGGTGGTAGATTCCATAGCAGGAAGTCGTCTAGGTAGGCACCACCGCTGTACCAGATATTCTACCGCCAAGCAGTACTGTATAAACATTACTGTGTTCCGGTTTGAAGGGTACTGTAGCTAGCGAAATTACTGGGCTGTTGAGACTAAACATCGAAAGTCTTAAAGTAATGAGCACCAAAGCAGCGATGCCCCGGACATTGTTTTGCTACTCAAAGTTCTGTGTATCGCTGCAATGTGTGAACAGACCAGCTCATGACCGGTAGTTACTTTGAACATAGCTTCTCTTGTGTACTACAATCCGCTATAGTTAAACTTAAAATAACACAACAAACAACACGTCTTTATATCCTCTTCTCGCAGCAGTGACCACTTGCCGACACCTGTTTCGCCTCTATACGAGGCATCCTCAGGACATGATGACTCTTCGAGCGCTTGGCCGAGCGCCTCGGCCGAGTGTAGAGGCAAAGCACGTACACGTACAGGCACATACTAATTGTTGTTATTTTAATAATTTTTTTGTTTTAGATTTAACGTTTGTCAAATTTTAATTTTAGATAGATAATTTTTGAATAGATTAAAAAAAAATTAAATCCTCATCACTGTTGTGACCGAAACGACTGTTAGAAGGAAATAAACTAAACATATACCTTGAACACTCAAAATGAACTTTCACAAAGTAACGCCTGAATCAATCAATTAACCACTAAAATTTTCTTTTTTGCAGTAAAAACCAAGAAAACCAAGAAGATCGACCAACAAAATGAGAATATTAGTAAAGATGAATTAACATATCAAGACGGTAAACAACTCATGTTTCATAGCTCCAAAGGTCGAGACAATGTAACATTCGATTAGCGATAACGCTAATAGAAAAGCCAAAAATATACGCGATTCACTGGAATTTACATATCCTATTTTACAATGGAAATTGACGTGGTTTTACACATTTTTTTTCAGTGTTGACTAGGTATTTGACCACAGCTCACCTGATGTTAAGTGAAGGTGTGGTCGAAGATGGTAAAGCACATCTAGCCTGGAATGGAACTAAACACATACCCTTGTGACATATCGATAGGTTGTGTCAATTATCGTTAACGATATCGCTAATCGATTATTACTTTGCCTGGCCCCTGTCTATTGTCTGATCGATATTTTAATCAATTCGATGAATGTTGTATCTATCAACAGAGTCATAGTGATAAAAAGTTTAATAGATAATTTTACAAAAGCAGTATACACTGTTGCAAAACCTATAATAATTATTGAAGTAGACGTGCTCTTAAATGACGGCCACGAAATGCAATCGTAGTCTAGAAGTTCTTGACTCGATAAAATACCTAATCGAGGTGGTTCACAGTGCTTAGCAGCGAGTTAACATCTGAAGATTGCTTTGTGCAACGTCCTTCTCGAGTGACACATACGTCTAGAGGACTTTGACACTTCAGTTCAAGAAGCTGTATTAACAAATCAATTTTTTCAATTTCGACTCAATTATTGAGGCAAAAGCACAAACAGCCTCCTCGCCAAGGTATGACTGTACTTCACACTAGAACAGTTGCTTTGTTTCTACAAAGCACAGATTAGGTCGTGTATGGATTACTGTTCGCACCTGTGGGACGGCTCTGCTAAGTTTCGGCTTGAGGCGCTGGAGTCAGTCGAGAGGCGCGCTAAGAGGTTGATAGGCAATGACACTTTGGTCATGTCTCGGCTGCAAAGCCTTGAGCATCGACGTCGCCTGTCTATCGGCTTTCTACCGGATGTATCCGGCACAATCTCCGAAATGTATTTCGGCGATTGTGCCTTGGAGTTGCACGACTTGGTTCCCCCTGCCCCTTTTTACTACCGGACGGCCAAACGCGACCGAGGCGACACCCGTACATGGTGGATGTTCCCCATGTGCGCACTAAGCGCTTTGAGTCCACATTCTTTATTCGCACAGCGAGGATGTGGAACTCTTTGCCGGAGTCTGTGTTTCCCGAAAAGTACAATATGAGTGTCTTCAAATCAAGAATAAACAGGTTGCTTCTAAGTAAGCGTGTTCCATCTTAGACCGCATCGTTGCTTCACATCAGGCAGGATGTGATCAAGCGCGAACCTATTCAATATAAAAAAAAAACCGTCTCGGACCAGCAAGAAAACAAACGTTCAAGTCATTAACATTTTCTTTTTTACAGGTAAGCACGAGAAAATCACACAAAATGAGGAGGATATTACTGAAGTAGAATCCATTTTTCATGCAGATGATTACGGTAAACAACTCATATTTCATAGTTCCGATGGCTTAGAAAAAAAGTAACATTCAATTAGCGATAACGCTAATAGAAAGGCTAAAAATGTGCGTGATTCACCGGAATCACATATCCACGTGACACATCGGCAGGTTGTGTCAATCGTGTACATTTTGACTTCTCTGTTAGCGTTATCGCTAATAGAATGTTACTTTGTGTCGCCCGTCTAGTGTCTATTGTCTCATCCATATTCAAATTGATTCAATGATACCTCAATCATTAACGTCATCGAAACTGTCCAAAACTAAGAATATCGTTTGATTACTCGCGTAAAAATCTTTCAAAAATTTTAATCATATAATTCAATACTTGATATTTATTCAGTATTGATTATTTAGTTCGTTTAATATTTATTTGAAATGGCTGACAGTACAGTCAACAAGGCGATCAATGACTAGTTATTCTGCCGCTAAGCAGTAGTGTGTAAGCATTACTGTGATCCGGTTTGAAGGGTATTGCAGCTGGCGAAATTACTGGGCTGTTGAGACTAACTCTATCAAAAGTCTCAAAGTAATGAGCGCCAAAGCAGTGATAGCCTGAACTTTACTTAAAGTTCTGTCTATCGCTGCGATGGTCATGGACAGGCGTTATCTCTTACCACCAGGAGAGCGTATCGTTCGTCTCATTACTTTTTATATTAAAAAAAAACACACGCTAGCTTATTACTCTATCTATCAAAAAAGTTATCGTGATAAAAAGTTTAATAGATCATTATCATTTGTTCAAAGGCGGTTGGGCAAGGCAAAGAAAGTGGCCCCAAAGCAGATCACCATCTCCTATAAACTTCGACTCCGAAAGTGAAACCTCCCGTAGTAATGACCTAGAATCCTATTTAACACCAAATCAACAGGACGGCCAACAGAAGCCAACAGATGATGAAATTGTTCCACCATCAGAAGATGTTAAGAATCCAGATGACTATGACTACGAAAGTATCTTTAAACTAATCGATACTTATGGACCAGAAGGAAGTGATTCCTTACCACAAGGACCTAGAAGTAGTGGGCCAAATAGCTACCCGTCACAAGGTAGCGACCTTGGTACCAGCGGTAGTCCAGGAAGCTCTCTACAAGGAAGCAGTCCTGATAATTACCCATCACGAGGAACAAACCCTGGAACTGGCAGTACCTCAGGAGGTTACCCACCACAAAGTGGCACCCTTAATACCAGCGGTAATCCATCAAAGGGAAGTAGCCCTAGAACTAGCAGTAATTTAGGAAGCTACCCATCACAAAAAAGTAACCCTAATACCAGCGTAAGTCCAAGTGGCCCAGGCACGGCCAGTACCTCAGGTTATCCATCAGGAGGAGGCAATTCTGGACCAAATATCAGCGGACCAGAAAGCTCCTCATCGCTACGAAGTGAACCAAGCCGAGGAGATTCCCCACAAAAAAGCGTCCCAAGTAGTAGCGGTAGTACAGACAACTACCCATTACCAGGAAGTGGTCCTGGTGCCAATGGTAGCCCACAAGGAGGCCCTGGTACCGGCAGTTACCCAGGTATACCATCCTGGAAACCATATACACCAAGACCAGTTGGATATGGACTCAGCGGTAATTAATCAATAATTGCACTTATCTCATTTGCATTTTTATCGTCGCAAAATTGAAACTAAGTATTTATAATTTAAATAATTCCAATTTTTCACCGCCTTCCATGCTTGTAACTTCGGCATGCGAACCTACCGCGTTAACCACTGAGCCATCATCGCTAAAGGCATCCGTGCTATTTTGTATTTTATTTAATGCAGGCTGCGTACAACACACTATACACATTAGTATAGCAAGAATATTTATAGTGAGTGTAGAATGAAACCGTTACGTTCGGGTATACAGGCTACAGTTTAAGGCTTAACTTCGGCTTAAAGCCCACACACACTGGAAGACCAGCACTGGTCATACAATAGACAAAACTTTATTTGGGACATAAAACACATTTCGACATAATTAACAATACATACATACAAAAAAATAAACATACAAATAAAGAAAAAAACTTATAGGTAGGTATACAGTATAGTATATATGTATAAATAGAAATTAAACAAAAGGTTGAAATATGTTTCATGTCATACCGCTTAGTATGACCAGTATTATGCTGAGATGAGCCCTGATTTTGTAACTGTTTGTCTCTCTAGATATAAAGATAAGGGTAGATAAATATCGTAGGACATTACACACAGCGCCATCTGAGCCCAAACTAAGCAAAGCTTGTACTATGGAAGTCAGATGATTGATAGGATACTTAATTTTTTTTTTGTAATTACATACTTATAAGAAGAACACCCAGACAGAACAAACATAGTACACAAGTTATATTCTATTCTATTCTATACTGTACGTACTGTACTGTATGTATTATAAGTATGTATTTACAAATAAAAAATATTTAAGTAATTTATCAGTTATCTGACTCCCATAGTACAAGCTTTGCTTAGTTTGGGGTCAGATGGCGCTGTGTCTAATGTCCTACGATATTTATTTATTTATTTATTTATTTATTATTCTTCTAAACATTCGTTTATACCACTAAGTTTGTCCTGGGTGGGAATCGAACCCACGCCCTTCAGCTCTTGAGGCAGATATTCTACCAATGAACCAAAAGGGCTGTCAACTACAGTTATTACTACTACTATCAACTTAGATAGTACCGGCCCATCATCAAGTACTGCTAGTCAAAGCGCTTCTTCAGGCACACCTGGTACATCTGCTGCATCACCATCAGCTGTCACTGGTATCACTTCCATAAGTAGGGGTAGTGAACCGTTATCAACAGCTCCCTCATCAAGCACTTGATCAGATGGAACCAGTAAATCACCCAGCACCCAGCTCGTCCAGAGACATAACATGTTGTAATATCTTGCCTATAACTCGCTATATTTTCCAAAACTTATAGTAGTCAAAAATTCAAAGCATCGCTGCATTGGTACTCATTTTCGTGAGACATGATGATGTGTTTAACTTGCCTTGATATTTTACAAGGTACTTTTAAAACATAGTAATGTTTAAACATTAACGCTTGGCACTATGGTGTTACTAACCGTCGATTACAATTTAATAACCCTCTTAACATAATAGTATTTTTCTACTACTACGAGAATAAAGAAACTTGGTGGTAGATTTCCATAGCAGGAAGTCGTCTAGGTAGGCACCACCGCAGTACCAGATATTCTGCCGCCAAGCAGTACTGTATAAACATTACTGTGTTCCGGTTTGAAGGGTACTGCAGCTAGCGAAATTACTGGGCTGTTGAGACTAACCATCGAAAGTCTTAAAGTAGTGAGCGCCAAAGCAGCGATGCCCCGGACATTGTTTTGCTACTCAAAGTTCTGTGTATCGCTGCAATGTGTGAACAGACCAGCTCATGACCGGTAGTTACTTTGAACATAGCTTCTCTTGTGTAGAATGTTACATATCGTTTTATACTGAGACAGGTGAACATGACTTGCAAATATTTATCTTATATGTTTTCTCACAGATGATGGCTCGGACAGATATTCACCACAAAGAGGACCAGGCGACATTGGATCAGGTAAGAACCCACAAGGAGGAAGTTCTGATACTAGCGGCAGACCAAGAGATTACTCGCAAAGTGGCAGTTCTAGACCCAACAGCAATGGGTCAGGAAGCCTCCCGCAAGAAGGCAATCCTGGTACCAGGGGCAGTCTAGGAAGCCCGCACGAAAACAGCTCTGAAAATAGCGACAGCCCAAGAGGTCCACAAGGAGGCAGTCCTGGTACCAATGGCCGTCCAGGAGGCCCACAAAGAAGCGGCCCTGGTACTAGCCGTAGCCCAGGAGTCCCTCAAGGAGGCAATCCTGCTACTGGCGGCAATTTAGTTAGCCCGCAACAAAGAGGCCCTGGCACTGGCAGCAATCGAAGAGGTACGAATACAATTATTTTAATTTTTGCAAGAAACCTATTGACTACTCACGGAGATTATTGTAGGTTATATGAGGTTCGATACGAAATAAAACTATTATTTAAGGATTTCAATTAATATGGTATCACTATATTATCCTTATTATTCGATTTGGAAGCAATGCGACTGATTCCTAGCACAGAGGCGAAACGAGTGTATGAGAGAAAATCTAAGATGGCGGTTGACAGTTCAAATCAATTCATTTACTTTCAAGAGTAATTTTTGTACAAATGAACTAATAAATTCAACACGCCCCCTCAAAAATTAATCGGTAAACAAACATAAAATCAATTTCAATTGACTAACTAAATAGCACACATATACTTCCAAATATCTGCTGGGGTAATACAATATGGTCCAACATTTGTTGCTAGGATTAGGGAAACCCAGTAAAACCTAATCAGACCATTTCATTTATCAATGAACTTAAATATCATGATGTTTTACAATTATACAAGTTTTAATCACATTTATACACAGTTAAATTTTACATATATTGTATATAAGTTTTATAATATAATAGTTACTGTAAACCCATTTTACTTCTTAGTCTTTGAAAAGTTATTCCTGGTAATGGTTTCGTCAGGGTGTCTGCCAGCTGATCACCTGTGGGAATGTATTTTAATTTAATTACATTTTTCTCTACTTGTTCTCGAGAGAAGTGATATTTGATATCAATATGCTTTGATCGCTTGTGACTAGTCGGATTGTTAGCGATACTTATACAGCCATTGTTGTCCTCATATAGGGTAATAGGATCATTAATGCTGATCTTCACACTGGCTGCTAAAGATTTAAGCCATAATGCTTCCTTTACTGCCTCAAACAATGCCATATATTCACTTTCAGTGGAGGAGGCTGCGACTGACGCCTGCTTTCTCGTACTCCAAGTTATAGTACATTGGTCAAAGAGTTTAAATAAATACCCAGTTGTACTTTTTCTATCCCTTGTATCATTACCTCCCCAATCTGAGTCTACGTACCCACACAAAATCTCATTGTATTTACACCGCTTGTAACACAATTTCAAATCAATAGTGCCTTTTAAGTACCTGAGTACCCGTTTAAGACATTGCCATAATTCTGTATTATTTTTGTGTGTGTACCTACTCAGTATACTTATACTGACGCTTAGATCGGGCCGAGTACATAACATAACATACATCAGGCACCCTATAACGTTTCGGCACGGAGCGTTATATTTCTCTTCAGAGTTCAATGCGTCATAGTTTAATTTATTTTCTAAGGGGGTAGATACAGGTTTACAGTCATGCATTTTAAATTTAGTCAAGATTGTTTTGATGTATGCACTTTGATCTAAAGTAATTTGATCACCTTCCCTAGTGATTTTAATACCGAGAAACAATTTAATTTCATTTAAATCTGTCATTTCAAATTTACTCATCAAATACCTTTTGAAATTATTCATCATAACAATATCAGCGCACACTACTACCAAATCATCGACATATAGTACCACGTATATATTTTTACGTACGTCCCCATTATCTAGTATGTAAATACATCTATCTACTGAAGAATTTTGAAATCCTTCTTCTTTCAAAGATTGTTCAAATAGTTCGAACCAGCACCTAGCCTGCTTGTTTTAGTCCGTACAATACCTTTTGCAATCTACAAACATAGCCTTCTTTACTTAATATACCTTCAGGAATTCTCATGTAGATTTCTTCCTTCAGATTTCCATTTAAAAAGGCCGTCTTAACGTCCAGATGATGAACCAACAAATTAAATTGATTCGCGAAGCTAAAAAAATAAAAAAAATAAAAAACCAAAAACAAAAAAAAAAAATCTAAAACTAGCTATCCTTGCTACAGGTGCGAACGTTTCATTGAAGTCCATAAGATACTCTTGGCTAAACCCTCTGGCAACTAATCGCGCCTTAAATCGTTGAGGATTTCCAAATTCGTCGTTTTTAACTGTAAAAATCCATTTACAATCCACAATATTTTTATTTGGGGGTCGTGGTACTAGCGTCCATGTTTTGTTCTTACGTAATGAATTTAGCTCATCCCTAATCGCGCATTCCCATTGACTTCGATCATGGCGATGTTTGACTTCATCAAATGATTTTGGTACATCATTTAAAATTGACCGAACACACATCAAACAATCATCATCATCATCAATTTCTTTATATGACACAGGGGGATGATTTTTGAACCTATCACTCCTTCTAAATTCAGTCTTTTGTTTTGTGTTTTTATTTTCCTGTAATGACTCATCAAAACAAACTTTATCAATTTCAGATTGCATTTGACCTATACTATCATGGTTTACTTTGCGAATT
Source organism: Biston betularia (assembly GCA_905404145.2). Lineage (NCBI taxonomy): Eukaryota > Metazoa > Arthropoda > Insecta > Lepidoptera > Geometridae > Biston > Biston betularia. Next base: position 2,273,549 of record FR989892.1, on the reverse strand, counting down.
TTAGTCGGACTTTCACTAAGTCCATCAGATTTAAAGCTATCTGATTTACTGCCAGTACTGCCAGAGTTCCGAGACTTGATTGACACTGATTTCGAACCATCGTCATTATCAGTTTTGCCATGAGAATTTTGAATATTCTCTTCAGACTTCCATGAAGGCCTGGACTCAAGGAAATTAGTCTCGTCCACAATAACATCTCTGACTACCATGTACTTTTCGCAATCAGGGTTCCAAACTTTATATCCGTTCGGTTCATAACCCATCAAAATACCTTTCCATGATTTATCGTCAAATTTAGCTTTAGTAGTTTTGTTATGTATATAAACCGTAGAACCAAAAACCTTTAAATATTTTACTAGAGGCTTTTTACCGTGCCACATCTCGTATGGTGTTTTTGAAAGTTTCAGGGCCTTAGTCGGTGTTATGTTTATCAAGTAAACAGCAGTTAAAACTGCCTGACCCCAGAAAACTTTTTCTAATTGAGCACCATTTAACATTGAACGAGCTTTTTCTGTAATGGTCCGCACCATACGTTCAGAAACACCATTCTGTTGTGGGGTTCTCGGAACTGTCAAATGATAAGTGATACCTTTTTCAATGCAGTAGCTTTTCATTTCGGTAGATAGGTACTCTCCGCCGTTATCGGAATATAAATTAACTACCTTCAAATTGAATTTTGCTTCACTTTTTGCAACAAAATCTTTAAACGCAGCTAATACGTCAGATTTGTACGTTAGTAAGTATGTAACACAATAATGAGTATACTGATCAATAAAAATCACGAAATAATTTTTATTATCTGTAGTCGTTGGAGTGATAGGGCCACAAACATCAGAATGCACAACAAATAATGGTCTGTTTATATGACTTTTGTCTTTAGCCTGACTAAACGGTAGTCGACTCTGTTTCCCTTTTATGCAAGCTTCACATAAATCATTATCTGGCACTACTGAATCAATTTGATTCATATCCTCGAATAATTTATTCTGTTTTATTTCTAAGAATTTCATTTTACTCAAGTGCCCTAAACGTTGATGCCACAATTTGTAGCTTTTATTGTCACTAGCACATGCTTGGGAAACTGGGTGACACACGTTTGCAGACGTAACAAAATCTATAGCAATCAAATTGTTAGTTGACTTACCTCGCATAACAGTTTTACCATTTTTACATATTTGGGCTCCGTCCTGGTCAAAAATAACCATATACCCGGCTCGCTGCATCTTTGAAACCGATAGAAGGTTGTATGGAACCTCACGGCAAAATAACACATCCTTCAGAATACCTGTAACTCCCATATTGCTTGTAACCTGCAAAATACCTTTTTTAGTAGCTGAAATAAATTCATTATTTTTAGCAACTGAAATTTTTAGTGGGGTAGATAAATTTTCATAATTTAGAAACAAATCTTCTCTGTTTATGATGTGGTCTGATGCACCCGAGTCCAATAGAAATGTAATTTTATTTCCTTGGTTATCTTCTTGGTAATCGCCGGTCATAAAAGCAAAACCTAAAAAATCATTCGATGTTGAAGGTTGATTTTCATTTATCTCAACTGCTTGTACTGTCCTTGTTCTTTCTTTGTTATCAAAATGCCTCTGATTGATTCTCTTGAAATAGTAACAATCATTTTTCTTATGTCCTTTTCGTCCACAATGGTAACATTTCATGAACTGTAAATTATTCTTCTTCTGCTTATTATTTTTATCTGACTGCTGAAAACTATCAAATTTTCTTTTCTTCCACGTATTATTCTTCGCTTCTACTTGTAACACTTTCGCGCTTGTATCACTAGATTCATTTTTCAACTTTACTTCATGATCTAATAATCGTGTTTTTACGAAAGCTAATGTCAAATTATCTTCCGATAATGTTTCAATTGCAGTAATGACTCCATCGTAAATTGAGGGTAGTGTGAGCAACAAATGTGCCACTTTGTCAGTTTCCTCTAACTTTGCACCAGCAGCAATCAGCTCAGTTATGAGGTCATCAAAAGTAGCAAAATATTTTATAAGCGGTACATCACCAAGTAGTTTTAACGCCAATAACTTTTTACGTAACGCCAACTGCGTAGCAACACTTTTTCGTTCGTACAGCGTATCTAATCTTCTTAAAATATCTTTTGCTGAACTACCGTCTTTCGCGAAACTGAGGTACGAATCGGATAGATATTCAATGATCACATTCTTGGCCATCCGATTGTTTTTCTCCCATGCTTCGTCGCGAAATAACGGATCATCGTCGATCACTTTAATGATGTCCAATTCACTCAACAAAGCACGTATACGAAATTTCCAGATACTGTACCTTTCGCCATCGAAGGGTTTGATATTTCGTTTTATCTTCGTATTTTCCATAACGAAAAATTACACGTAACTAATCTATTTTTAGATCGTCGAACCACGGTCACTAATTTTCACTCGCGTAATCTGGGCTCCATAACCTGTAGGTTATATGAGGTTCGATACGAAATAAAACTATTATTTAAGGATTTCAATTAATATGGTATCACTATATTATCCTTATTATTCGATTTGGAAGCAATGCGACTGATTCCTAGCACAGAGGCGAAACGAGTGTATGAGAGAAAATCTAAGATGGCGGTTGACAGTTCAAATCAATTCATTTACTTTCAAGAGTAATTTTTGTACAAATGAACTAATAAATTCAACAATTATAACAGAAACATTTTTTCAACAGATGGCAGCACACCCGACGACTACTATGATTCTGGAAATGGCAAAGGTAATTACACTTTCAGTTACTGTCGTTGAAATTACAAAAATGGTACTATTCGCTGTCGGTAAAATAATTTATTATTTCAGTAATAATATATTAATAAATCGTCATAATGTCTGTAATGTCCTACTATATATTTATATTTTTGTATATGAACAATAACCTGTCAAAGGTTTATTAGATTTACATACGGTTTGCATGAGTCATCCTATTTCATGTCATAAAACATAATTATTTTTATCAACGTGTACTGTCCCACTGTAGGGCAAGGCCTCCCTTTCCTCCTTCCACCTTTCTCTATCTTTTGCAACCTGAGTCCAGTCTTTCAAACAGGAGACAAGTTTGTCCCTCCATCCCTATCTGGGCCGGCCAGGAGGTCGATAACCGCTTTAGATAACCGCTGTGTCATGATTTTCGCCCAAAGATCTCCCGACATGCGGCTAACATGGCCGGCCCGGTCGTACTTTAGGAAGGCGGCTTTCTGAGCTACATAGGCTATCTTAGAAGACTAAGATAGCCTATGTAGCTCAGAAAGTCTCTAAGTCTCTAAGTTTTACTCCTAAGATTCTGCGCTCCATGATTCGGCATACTCCCAGAGCGTGTTTTTTGTTTTTATTGACATTTAATCATATTGACATAATTATTTTATATTTGACATATTATGTCATTGACATTTTTATTGTATTGACATAATTATGTTATGTTTTTGATATTTTTAAATATGAATGGAAAAATGACCTGTAACTTTGGTGTTATCAATACAAGATTTGTATTTGTATTTGTAACTTTTTTTTGTTCAGTGAGCAGCTACAATTTACATGGATCACAAGCTTCGGCATTTAGTGCCGCATCTAGTTCTGACATAACGTATCAGAACCTAAATGGTGAGTGGCTACTGTATATTGTTTCACAATAAAATAATTCCAAAGTCAAGTACAGAAACAACGTAACATCAGTACAACATCAGCAAGCTTATCGCTAAAAGCAGCCCTGTTGGCAATGCTGTTGTTTACTTGGTGGTAGATTTCCTTAGCAGGAGGTCGTCTAGGACTCTAGGTAGGTACCACCGCAGTACCAGTTGTTCTGCCGCTAAGCAGTAGTGTGTAAACATTAGTGTGTTCCGGTTTGAAGGGTACTGCAGCTAGTGAAATTACTGGGCTGTTGATACTAACCATCGAAAGTCTCCAAGTAATGAGCGCCAAAGCAGTGATATACTCGGCTTTTGTTTTGTTACTCAAAGTTCTGTGTATCTCTGCAATGGTCATTGACAAGCGTTATCTCTTACCATCAGGAGAGCGTCTCGTTCGTCTCATTACTTTTTGCATTAAAAAAAAAAGCACAACTCACATAATGTTAAGTGCCGCTGCCGGAACACACCGTTAGAAGATTTTCAGTAAATCAGTAAATCAGTAAATCAGTAATATTTATTGGCCATAAATAACAATAATGTTAAAGGCAAGTCACATGTACAAAAAAAAACCTTACGATTACACTTTAATGAATGAAGCTATACCTATTCATCGTGAGGGTGGTAGCTAGTCAGTCGAGTACCTACTAGAAAGTACTCTATTATCATGCTATGGTTTCCTCACGATGTTTTCCTTCACCGGAAGCTCAAACTTGTTGGGGTTTAAATCCACACCCTGTGTGAACAGACCAGCTCATGACCGGTAGTTACTTTGAACATAGCTTCTCTTGTGTAGAATGTTACATATAGTTTTATACTGAGACAGGTGAACATGACTTGCAAATATTTATCTTATATGTTTTCTCACAGATGAAGGCTCGGCCAGCTATTCACCACAAAGAGAACCAGGCGACATTGGATCAGGTAAGAACCCACAAGGAGGAAGTTCTAGGCCAGGCGGCAGCGACACAGAAGAAGGAAGTACTGGGCCAGAAAACAACCAGTCAGGCAGCTACCCACAAGAAGGACGTTCTGATACTAGCGGCAGTCCAAGAGATTACTCGCAAAGTGGCAGTTCTAGACCCAACAGCAATGGGCCAGGAAACTTCCCGCAAGGAGGCAGTCCTGGTACCAGGAGCAGTCTAGGAAGCCCGCACGAAAACAGCTCTGAAAATAGCGACAGCCCAAGAGGTCCACAAGGAGGCAGTCCTGGTACCAATGGCCGTCCAGGCGGCCCACAAAGAAGCGGCCCTGGTACTAGCCGTAGCCCAGGAGTCCCTCAAGGAGGCAATCCTGCTACTGACGGCAGTTTAGTTAGCCCGCAACAAAGAGGCCCTGGCACTGGCAGCAATCGAAGAGGTACGAATACAATTATTTTAATTTTTGCAAGAAACCTATTGACTACTCACGGAGATTATAACAGAAACATTTTTTCAACAGATGGCAGCACACCCGACGACTACTATGATTCTGGAAATGGCAAAGGTAATTACACTTTCAGTTACTGTCGTTGAAATTACAAAAATGGTACTATTCGCTGTCGGTAAAATAATTTATTATTTCAGTAATAATATATTAATAAATCGTCATAATGATGTCAGTGTATTTACTATCACTGAATAGATAAATTGTTACCAAAGATGTCCATATTGGTACAAAAAGTTGCAATATTTTTATCAATAAAATCAACTTAAAAAAAATATTATTTCTGCTGTTAATGAATTACTATTTTGCACATATTTACTCATGCGCACAATTAAAGTGACTGCTACGATTACAATTTGCAATAAAGAAGTATTGCAACTAATTTGCACATGTGATTACTGTACTGTCCGATCCGATGGTGGAGTTATATCTACTATAAATCCACCATCACCATCATTTATATCAAATGTGCTATTTATGCTATATTATCAAACCCTGATCAGTATATTTATATCAGAAACTAGCCCAGGAGGCCCCGGGGGATTTTCCACCCCAGGTGGCGATATGGGAGACAATGGAGCTGCTTGTGATGGAGATGCTAGTGCCCCAAGAGGCTCTACTACTTCAGGAGGTGTGACTACTCCAGGAGGCACTACTTCTTCAGGTGGCTCGACTACATCAGGAGACTTGACCACTTCAGAAGGGTCTACTTCTCCAGAAGGCTTGACTTCTCCAGGTGGCTTGTCTACTCCTAGAGCCTCTACAACTTCAGAAGACTTAACTACTATAGAAGGGTCAACTAATCCAGGAGGCTCAACTACCCCAGAAGACTCTACTTCTCTGGGAGAGTCGACTTTTTCAAGAGGGCCAGCAGTATCAACTAATCTAGGACGCTTCACTTCACCTGGAGACTCGACTTCTTCAGTAGGGTCAACTACTCCAGAAAGCTCGATTATTCCAGGTGACAGGACTACTCTAGGAGGCTCAACTACACCAAGAGACTCGTCTTCTCCAGGAGTGTCGACTTCTTCAGGAGGGCCGACTAATCTAGGAGGCTCAACTACCCCAGGAGACTCGACTTCTCCAGGAAAGTCGACTTCTCCAAGAGAGTCGACTTCTCCAGGAAAGTCGACTTCTCCAGGAGATTCGACTTCTCCAGGAGAGTCGACTTCTCCAGGAGAGTCGACTTCTCCAGGAGAGTCGACTTCTTCAGGAGGGCCGACTAATTCAGAAGACTTAACTACACTAGGGGACTCGACTTCTCCAGGACAGTCGACTTCTCCAGGAGAGTCGACTTCTTCAGGAGGGCCGACTAATCCAGAAGGCTCAACTACACTAGGAGACTCTACTTCTTCAGGAGGGCCGACTAATCCAGGAGGCTCAACTACACCAGGAGACTCGTCTTCTCCAGGAGAGTCGACTTCTCCAGGAGAGTCGACTTCTCCAGGAGAGTCGACTTCTTCAGGAGGGCCGACTAATCCAGAAGGCTTAACTACACTAGGAGACTCTACTTCTTCAGGAGGGCCGACTAATCCAGGAGGCTCAACTACACCAGGAGACTCGTCTTCTCTAGGAGAGTCGACTTCTTCAGGAGGGCCGGCTAATCCAGGAGGCTTAACTACACCAGGAGACTCGACTTCTCCAGGAGAGTCGACTTCCTCAGGAGAGTTGACTTCTCCAGCCGGCTCAACTACACTAGAAGACTCGTCTTCTCCAGGAGGGACGACTTCTTCAGGAGGACCGACTAATCCAGGAGGCTCAACTACACCAGGAGACTCGACTTCTTCAGGAGGGCCAACTAGTCCAGGAGGCTCAACTACACAAGGAGACTCAACTACACCAGGAGACTCGTCTTCTCCAGGAGAGTCGACTTCTCCAGGAGAGTCGACTTCTCCAGGAGAGTCGACTTCTTCAGGAGGGCCGACTAATCCAGAAGGCTTAACTACACTAGGAGACTCTACTTCTTCAGGAGGGCTGACTAATCCAGAAGGCTCAACTACACCAGGAGACTCGTCTTCTCTAGGAGAGTCGACTTCTTCAGGAGGGCCGGCTAATCCAGGAGGCTTAACTACACCAGGAGACTCGACTTCCCCAGGAGAGTCGACTTCCCCAGGAGAGTTGACTTCTTCAGGAGGGCCGACTAATCCAGCAGGCTCAACTACACTAGAAGACTCGTCTTCTCCAGGAGGGACGACTTCTTCAGGAGGACCGACTAATCCAGGAGGCTCAACTACACCAGGAGACTCGACTTCTTCAGGAGGGCCAACTAGTCCAGGAGGCTCAACTACACAAGGAGACTCAACTACACCAGGAGACTCGACTTCCCCAGGAGAGTCGACTTCCTCAGGAGAGTCGACTTCCCCAGGAGAATCGACTTCTTCAGGAGGGCCGACTAATCCAGGAGTCTCAACTACACCAGGAGACTCAACTACATCAGGAGACTCGACTTCTTCAGGAGGGCCAACTAATCCAGGAGGCTCAACTACACCAGGAGACTCAACTACACCGGGAGACTCAACTACACCAGGAGACTCAACTACACCAGGAGACTCGACTTCCCCAGGAGTCTCGACTTCCCCAGGAGACTCGACTTCCCCAGGAGACTCGACTTTCCCAGGAGATTCGACTTCCCCAGGAGATTCGACTTCCCCAGGAGAGTCAACTTCTTCAGGAGAGCCGACTAATCCAGGAGGCTCAACTACACTAGAAGACTCGTCTTCCCCAGGAGGGACGACTTCTTCAGGAGGGCCGACTAATCCAGGAGGCTCAATTACACCAGGAGACTCGTCTTCTCTAGGAGAGTCGACTTCTTCAGGAGGGCCGGCTAATCCAGGAGGCTTAACTTCATCAGGAGACTCGACTTCCCCAGGAGAGTCAACTTCTTCAGGAGGACAGACTAATCCAGGAGGCTCAACTACACTAAAAGACTCGTCTTCTCCAGGAGGGACGACTTCTTCAGGAGGGCCAACTAATCCAGGAGGCTCAACTACACCAGGAGATTCAACTTCTCTAGCAGTATCAACTAATCTGGGAGGCTTCACTTCACCAGGAGACTCGTCTTGTTCAGTAGGTTCAACCACTCCAGAAAGCTCGATTACTTCAGGTGACAGGACTACTCCAGGAGACTCAACTTCTTCAGGAGGCTCGACTACTCCAGGAAGCTCGGCTACACCAGAAGACAAAACATCTACAGATGACACGACTAGTCCAGGAGACTCTACTGCTTCAGGAGGCTCATCTACTTCAGGGGGCTCGAATACACCAGAAAACCCAACTTCTCCAAGAAGCTTGACTGCTCCAGAAGGTTCTACTACACCAGGAGGCACGACTACTCCAGAAGGCTTGATTACATCAGGAGATTTAACATCTCCAGGAGGCTCGTCTGATTCAGGAGGCACGACTACATCAGGAGGCTCGACTACTCCAGGAGGCTCAATTACTCCAGAAGGCTCGACTTCTCCAAGAGTCTCGACTACATCAAGAGACTCAACTTCTACAGGAAACTCGTCTACTCCGGAAGGATCAACGACTCTATGTGACTTGACTACTCCAGGAGACTTAACATCTCCAGGAGTTTCGTCTACTTCAAGAAGTTCGTCTACTTCAGGAGGCTCGACTTCTCTAGGAGGGTTGACTTCTCCAGGAGGCTCGATTTCACCAGGTGGCTTGACTACACCAGGAGACTTAATATCTCCAGGAGACTCGTCTTCTTCAGGAAGTTTGTCTACTCCAGGAAGCTTGACATCTCCGGGAGGTTCAACTACACCAGTAAACTCGACTTCTCCAGGAAGCTCGACTTCTTCAGGAGGCACGATCACACTAGGAGACATAACATCTCCAGGTGACACGACTAGTCCAGGAGACTCTACTACTCCAGAAGGCTCGTCTACTTCAGGAGGCTCGACTACACCAGAAGAACCAACTTCTCCAATAGGCTCGACTGCTCCAGGAGGTTCTACTACTCCAGGAGGCACGACTACTCCAGAAGGCTTGATTACACGAGGAAGCTCATCTGCTTCAGGAGGCTCGACTACACCAGGTGGCTCGACTACTCCAGGTGTGTTAACTACTCCAAGAGATTCTTCTACTCCAGGAGGCTTGACCACACCGGGTGGTTCGACTTCTTCAGGAGGCTTGACTTATTCCGGAGGCTCGACTACTACTTCATCTGGAGACTCGACTATTCCAGGAAGCTCGAGTACTCTAGGAGGCTTGACCACTCTTGGAGGCTCATCTACTCCAGGAGGCTTAACTACTATAGGAGACTCGATTACAGCAGGAGGCATTACTGCTCCAGGAGATTCATTCATCCCAAAACGCTCTGATACGCCAGTAAAACCAACTACTCCAAAAGGATCTACTGGTTCAGGAGACTCTACTAGCCTAAGAAGCTCTACTGCCCCAGAAAGTTCTATTTCTACTACTCCAGGGGAGTCGAGTAGTTCAGGATATACCACCGCTTCAAGAGATTCTACTACTCTAGAAGATTGCATTACTCCAGTAGACGGTAGTAAATTTATAACTACACTAACATTCAGTAGTTTTAATCAGCTTCAGTCCTTCTATAGACAAAGTAGCCGGAAACTTAATAAAGCTACTATCTAAAAGAAACGCTTTATTTAGATACGCTTGTTCACTAATGGAAGACTTGTCGACGATCGAGTGCTAAGCTGGCGGCTAATTTTATTCAGGTGTCTGAAGATTTCAAATTGGCAAAGATAATTCTGTTAGACACACCCTTTCACAACACGCATTGCTTTCTTCTTTTGTTGAGTTTACCTGATTCAGGGTAAAAGTTTCTGATGCCCATTAAATCTTATATTTTCAACAAATGAAGGTTTTTTTAGTTTAGTTAGTAATCTTGATAAAATTGTTGGTTTTTTGTCAGTCCAGTTATTGCCTACATAAGGACTGCAACATTTGTAATAAGTTTAGATCTATTACCTAATATACCTTTAAATTGGGTTTAATATTATTTAAAAGTGAATAATTCTTATTAACAGATTATTTTACACAGAATATCATAAACTTTTGAGAAACAATACGTTTAATCATTCGGAAAAATTACTAGGAAACCGATGGTCATAAACTACCGTCAAAATGACAATTTTCCATTTACTTATAAAATGCAGTTTTCTATTGCTGTCGTTAAAAGTATTTATGGTTGTTACAGATGACAACCCAACTCGAACTCCAGGATCGCGTACACCCGGAAATTCAGATGGACCTAGAGGTAATGGACCAAGACAAGGCCAATCAAGGTCCAGGTCATTCATAATATTTAAGTATGACAGTCAAGTGTCAGGAGAATGGTGAGCGGTAATAATTTCCACTCGTGGAATCGAGACAGACGTATCCATGACATTTCCTTGCGGGAGAAGACAGGTACATATGTCTCTAACGCATGCTAGTGAGTCAGATATGACATTTGAATCTTTTCACAATTCGGTATGTAAAGTTTTTTTTTTGTATTTATTTTATATGTTTTACTGATAGTAAACTTCATTTTATGAAACTAATTTGAATATTTTGGCTTCCTATGCGTTAGTTTAATTCTAATACGTTTTCAAACTTTTTATAGTTATCACGTCATGAGGTCGGCTGAATATGTAGAATATGCCTTTGCCATATAAAACAAAAAAGTATCGAAAAACAACTCGACGTATGTGTATTGAAAATATTATTATGATCGCCGTTGACTTGACATTGACAAATTTTATTTTGGTTTGCCATTGCTTCTTTAGTCTAAGAAAGTTGCCCGTCGAGGTGACGTCATAAGACATCATTTGAAAGTCAAGTTTGATTTATGTTTTTTATTAAAATAAACCCCACCTCATAGTTTACAGAGTTTTAAACATAAAAATATTGTACAGAAATGTACTATTTCGAAATGGTTTTGGAATCAGTAAAGTTTTTTTTTTCGTTACATACCGAATTTGGTGATTATGAATTCAGTAAATCAGTAAATCAGTAATATTTATTGGCCATAAATAACAATAATGTTAAAGGCAAGTCACATGTACAAAAAAAAAACCTTACGATTATACTTTAATGAATGAAGCTATACCTATACGAGTAATTAACAACGAACATACTACAGCGGAGGCTCCGTTTATGTACTACACATAAATGAGGATTCTGAGAACCTCATTGACATATATTCACCTAATTTGTAAAATGGATTGTTTTCCAAAAAAAATTTAATGGTTTTTTTAAATTCGGTATGATTTAATTCTGTAATATATTTTGGCAATTTATTATACATTAATATTTTGGCGTGACGGCCCTGCTTTTCAACTTTACCTAACCTAGTCCAGCACGACCAGCTTTTCTTTGTTTCGCAAGTTATATTGATGCCTGTCTTTGTTCTTTGGCAAATTAGCTCCGTGTATTTCTAATAAGCTATAGTATATGTATAGTGATATCACTGTCATAATTTTGTTAGTTTTGAAGTATTTTTTTGCAGAACTACTTTTTTTTAAACCATTTATTATTCTAATCGCTCTCTTCTGACATCTTAACACTTTTGTAATACTAGCTGCGTTACCCCATATCGTAACTGCGTATCTTATAACAGAATGTATGTATGCTAATTCGATATACTGTCACAAAAACATTAAATAGAAGTACAGTAAAAACTCTTTATTCGCGGGGTATTTTTTTACGTTCCATAAAAATGGCGCGAATACAGAAACCGTGGATATGGAATGGTGATTAGTATGGAATCATAGGGGATACGTTCTAACGTTCCTAAATACAACCAATATGTAGCAAAATAAAACCAGCTTTAAAAACCAGGGTTTATAAATTATTGTTTTGTCTCTTTTGAAAAGTCTTTAAATTCAGAGGCTGTAGCATATTATATTATGCATATAGATACAGTGGCAGTAAGGTTTGTTTTAGTTTGATGTTAGTTCACTCGGTTACATCTTTTATAAAAGCCGCCTCGGTACGTGCCAACAGTACATACATACTCAAAAGATGCCGATACGTTAATAAATGACCCAATTCTTTTCTGTTAACCGATTGCATCCGCGAATAATGAATTTTTTAGCCGCGAATACAGGAACAGGGTTCCAATTTTTTCACCTGCGAATAATGAAACCGTGAATAAGGAACGTTTACTGTATACAAAATAATATTATAATAAAACATTAAATGTAATAATATTTTGTTACCTACTTCTAAAAACATTGTTCTAACTACTCAGATGACTCAGATGACTCAGATGACTCACAAGAACCATGGGGACCACAAGAATCAGGAGCCGGACAAGACGGACCAGATGACTTACAAGAACCATGGGGACCACAAGAATCAGGAGCCGGACAAGACACACCATGGGCACTTACTCTACCACAAGGGCCAGGTGGGTGTATAAAAATGAGAACCCATTTAAATGTACCAATTTTACTTCTTTAAATGTTTCATTACTGTAGGTACCGTATAAAAAAAAATATATAATACTAAGTAGGCATTTGCTATATATCAAAATTCGTATCTATTATCCTTTACCTTTAAGATAACCAGTCACAGATATTTAAAAAAATTTAATCGTTAAAATATTTGTTATACCGCACAACCGATGAATTCTGTGAAAGAAAATACATTTATTTTTATGTTCTCGATCATTTCTTAGTTTTGTAATTGTCTTCTAGGTACATTGGATTTCATTTTTTTTATGTTTGACAAGTGACGATACGGCGACGATGGTAAACACACCAAGAACTACCACTTTCACCACCTACTTTCACTACCTATTACCATTCTATGGTTTCCACACGATGTGTTCCTTCTCCGGCAGCTCAAGCTCTTTGCTCGGGTTTAAACTCGCGCCCTTCAACATGTGAACCGACGGCGCTAACCACTGAGCAGTCATCGTTTCAAATTTGTTGACCTAAATTATAGTTTAACACTTACCTAATTGAAACTAGCTATCTGCACACTTTTAGTTATTTGGGATACGAGCGAGCCGGCGAAGTACTAGAAAGTATCTTACCACCATGCTATGGTTTCCTCACGATGTTGACCACAGCTCGTTCGAAATCACACCCCGCAACGTGTTAACAAAACGTGCTAATAAATGGAGATGTCATCCAACCAACTAGTCTTAATCCAGTGGTACTATCAAAAATATCTGTTGCCGTATGTAAAGAAAAGAGAGAAAGGAAGAAAATAATTTTATTTTGTGACATAGAACAAAAAAAAACAAAAATAACAACAATAGAGACAAACAGTGAAATGAAATGAAATGAGATTTATTCACGAAAAATAGGGTTAACATTGGTGTTATTATAAATATATAAGTCATTCCTCCTATTTTGCCGTAACTCGGCATGTGAATTAATTATAGAACAAATTTATTAAATATTATGATTAAAATAAACAATGTCAAGTTGATACAAACATATAATATAATAATTATCTTAATGTCAAAGTCAAATATAGTATTAGGTAAATTGTCCAGTCAAAATAAAATATAATTATTAAAGCGATTTACATTTTGATATCATTTAATCTAATAATTTAATCATTTAATTTAATATCATAAGTTACAAAATAGGGTTACAATAGGTTACACTTTTAATTTGCCGTATTTGAGGGAAAAAGCACAGAATTGCCGTATTATATATTTATTTTTTAAATAACAATTATACTTATAAAGTCATGTGTACCTCTGCAACTTCGCCGAACAAGTTTGCAATAGATTCGTCTACGTTGCTTTCCTTTTGCTTCAGGGAATATTTTTCTTTGAAATTTTTATTTTCCAAGCCGTGATTGGAATCGAATTAACAGAATGGGTAAACTTACCCAACCTCTTTCTCATCCCTATCCACATTGTTTCTTGCCAACCCACACGATGAACAAAAAAGACAACATAATAGCTTTAATTTAATTTCGTTTTTGTATAGCAAACAGCCCAAACATACATATTTGGGGAAGTCCCCGACTAAAAAACATTCATTTAGAGATTTATCGATTCTGTTTTAGCTATTTTCTCTCACTCTAACTCACTTTAAAAAAATGTATATTATCGTTTTCTATTGTTCTTGGGATTTCACAAATTTGCCGTATTACATGAAACGGCAATGAAGAATCTGCCGTATGCCGTATTTTCCTATAAAAACCCCGAATTGCCGTATGGATAATAACACCGTCTCAATCTAATCCTAAATAACCTATTTTTCTGTTCACAGCACGTCCGCGCATAGGAGGACCAGGAGGCTTACCATTGCCTGAAGGCTGGCCCATACCCTCGAAAGGTAAATCCTTTAAATGGCCCAAAAATTGGCCATCTGCAATCTTCTTACCTTACAAGTACGCTGACGGCAGTGAAGTGAATCCAGCGACCTCCAGCTTGTACCCACGTTCACCATCCAAGAAAGCTTCGTGGCTCAGAAACAACCCAATTTCAAGGCGTTCTCGCTACCCTAACAACCCATGGAATCCCTGGGCTCCCAAGGGCCAAATATGCGTCTGTTACGACTCTGTCTTTAATATCCCCACAGTAGTCAGAAACGATTTGAATATTTAGACCCTAGTACCAACTATGACCCATACAACCGATCTTTTCGTTTAGATTAATGAGCAATTTAAAAAACCCGCTATGCGGACCCAAAAAAATTCAGGCAATAAATGATTATTGAAAAAATATTTTTGTTTTCTTTTCTTCATCCACCTTTTTTTTCTTTTTCTTTGGTTTTGGCGTCGCATTTTGAGCATTTGCCAGTGTTAAGTGTTTTATACTTTCATGTTTTAAAAAGTAAATAAGTAGCCTCATAAGCTATAGTTATAGTCAAAGTCCAGTCATGCTTTAGTAAAGTAGTGGCGACTTTACTATAAAGCTTTGATAGAGTTTTGGAAGCAACACGAAAATTCATGTCTCACCACATATCATGGAGTATGCAATACGCATTTACTTTTTTTTTAATTAAGAGCAAGATTGATTCTTATTTTGATAAATTAAAACTAGAAAACACGAAAGTCCGCCATGATAATGTTGAGCGCCAATCAGAGGGAATGACGTCACTCATGCGTAAACAAATAATTTATCAAGGAGTATAACGATGTGTTACTACACTGAGGGACCATACAACACCTAAACACTTTACCTACAAGCTTTTGAGAATATAGGTAAGTAGAAAGTTGGTAGGTGTAGATAGATAGGTGTTACACAGTTGTCTTAGACAAAAGCTTGTTATAAAAAAATATTTTTTAAGCTATTGCATAACTTCTATCGCGGGCCTTGAGCGTGGAGACCGCATCCAGAAATTCCGTAACGAAAATAACCTAACACCCCCACTCCCACCGGCACAGCGGTGATGCTTTTTAGTTTTGCCATCTATCGATGAATAGCAGAACTTTTAATGACTTTTTTGAAATATCACGCTTGTCTCTTTAGTACAGCAACTCGCCTCTAGGTGGCATTGGTTGTATCGGCGTAAAAATGCTATGCAATAGCTTTACCGTGGCAGCCCCCGAGTGCCACAAGTCTTTTTTACTTTTAATTTACTTGGTGTTTTGACCAATGTTATGTTAACTGTTGGCGTGGTCGATGGTTAACACCTAGCTTGGAATGGAACTGGCTCCCAAGCGAGGCTACCGGAACACACCGATGCTTTGCGACAGACTTTTAACTTGAGGGTGGTAGCTAGCCAGCCGAGTACTAGAGAGTACGCTACCACCATGCTATGGTTTCCTTTTCCTCACGATGTTTTCCTTCACCGGCAGCTCAAGCTCGTTGCTGGAGAGTTTGAACCGACACTCTTCGGCGTGTGAACCAACCACTGAACTATCATCGCTACAAACTAACTTGTTTTTAAGTTATAATGGGGAGAGAAAAAAACAAACACATCTTATTAGTAAAGTAATTATAATAACTAATTTTAATGTACATAAATGCTCTTTTGAGACCTTTCGACGCCAATGTTGTATATTTCCAAATCGATATAAGCTATGATTAAATTTCCAACCTACTTAGTTAAAACAATTTATAAATTCACAACAGTTAGTATACGCTAAAGATATTCACTAAGTTACTTACAAACGCTGATTAAAGTTAATCAATGATTTAAATGTTCAACTTTCGCCGACGTAAGAACGTGACAGAATATTTTAAAATAATATATTAACTTTAAGTCTTTTTTTATAAGTAAGGCGTACGTACTTAGGGGAAGAAATCTCTCTTCGTATTCATAAACATATAATCACACTAATATTATAAAGGCGTAAGTTTGTGAGTGTGTAAGTGTGTTTGTATGTTTGTTGCACTCTACTGCGACGTCGCTCGACTACGACGCTACTGAGTCTCTGTTTATCGTCCAATCATGAAGTAATTTCCGTAATATCTACTACAAGTTATGAACTAACATTTTTAGGCCAATACTAATATCAAACCAATTCGTACACTGCTGTCCAATATTTTATAAAATCTCTTACAACACATACGCACACACACAAACACACCCACACACACAAACACACACACCTCATGCACATATGGACACCCGTACATGGTGGATGTTCCCCATGTGCGCACTAAGCGCTTTGAGTCCACATTCATTATTCGCACAGCGAGGATGTGGAACTCTTTGCCGGAGTCTGCGTTTCCCGAAAAGTACAATATGAGTGTCTTCAAATCAAGAGTTCCATTTCTAGGTAAGCGTGTTCCATCTTAGACCGCATCGATGCTTCACATCGGGCAGGATGTGGTCAAGCGCGAACCTATTTAATATAAAAAAAAAACTTATGCACCTATACGAGACTGCATTCCTTGCTTTTTAATTGATCAGCACCAAATTATGCAGTCAAAAAAATAATACAAGTTCTCTTTTAAGGTGGCACGATTTCCATACAAATATTTTTTTGCCATTCATGGACAAATGGAGCATAATTTTACAGTGAAATCACAGCTACTGGCATTTATTTTGGTCTTTATTTGCGGTAAATCACAATTGCTTGAATAAAACAGTACATTATTTGATTTACTAGCTCGACTAGGTGTTTGACGGCAGCACCAGTAAGCGCACATGCGTGCTGGTGCGTTGTAAATACTTTCAAATGTTTTGAATTTTGGAGGGACGGCTCATGTTATCGTAGTACATCTCTATACATGGTCTTATTTTAGTCAGCATTTCTATCAATTTTTAAGACTTAAAAAAGTAATTGTAGTGACATAACTGCAATAGTTGGACATATGGTATCGCGAACTTTTTTGTACATATTGATATATTCTGCAATCTTGTAGAACATTTTTTTGTTCTATCATCACGTTCTATATGCGGGTTCGATTCCCACTCAGGACTAACATTTGTGTGACCAAGATCGATGTTTGTTGTGTCTGGGTGTACTGTATGCATTCACAAAAAAAAAAAGACGTGTGGCACTCGGGGACTGCCGCGGTAAAGCTATTGCATAGCATTACAACCAACGCCACCTAGAGGCGAGTTGCTGAACTAAAAAGACAAGCGCGATATTTCAAAAAAGTCATTAAAAGTTCTGCTATTCATCGATAGATGGCAAAACTAAAAAGTATCACCGCTGTGCCGGTGGGAGTGGGGGGTGTTAAGTTATTTTCGTTACGGGATTTCTGGATTCGGTCTCCACGCTCAAGGCCCGCGATAGAAGCTATGCAATAGCTTAAAAAAGGTATTTAAGTATTCTGTCAGTTGTCTGGTTCGCATAGTACAAGCTTTGCTTAGTTTGGGGCTAGATGGCGCTATCTTAAAATGTCCTCCAATATTTATTTATCAATAATTTCCGCAACGCATGCGGTGTAAGCACCTTGGGTTACATTATTGAAGTTATAGTAGGGATCTCTAATTTTTTCTTGTACTAAATATAGCCTATGTCACTCGGGGATAATGTAGGATAATAATGGTGAAAGAATTTTTGAAATCGCTCCAGTAGTTTTTGAGTTTATCCGTTACAAACATATGAAAATACAATTTCCCCTTTATAATATTAGTGTAGATAAATGTAGATATACTGTGGAAATGACTGATAGAAAATGCTTTAGCATGAAGTACTTTTGTACAGATTTTAGTAAGAGTGCAATAAATAATTAAATAGATAAATAACAAGCGCAGGAGATATAGTTTCGTGTTATAATATATCTATCATCTACATCCGAAATGTAATTACACCACTCGATAGCTAAAGTGTGTTCCATCCTAGATAGGTTTGCCACCCGTACTTTATTATAAAGTACATATTTTGCGTTATTTCAGATAATTGTACTCTGATAATTGATTGATTCAGGCGTTACTTTGCGGAAATTCATTTTGCGCAATTTTTCGAGCGCTTGGTCGAGACTGAGACTCAGTCTCGACCAAGCGCTCGAACGCGAACCTATTCAATATAAAAAAAAACTAAAGGATCAAAGAATTCGTGAGGATGCGAATTAAGGAAATTCATAGGACTTCTTAGTGTTCAAAAATGTACACGTAGATGAATACACCGGCACACTGACTATTTTTTTTACATTAAACGATGCGTACTATGTCCTTTGTATCATACGATGCCTTAGAATGTTCGTCGTACCAATTCATTCGAACAAGCCGATAAATTTTATTCGAATAAACCGATGAATTTTATTCGAATAAGCTGATAAATTTTATTCGAATAAACTGATAAATTTTATTCGAATAAGCCGATAAATTGTATTCGAATAAGCCGATAAATTTTATTCGAATAAACCGATAAATTTTATTCGTATAAGCCGATAAATTTTATTCGAACACGAGAGCCGCACTAGCGTACGATACCGAAGAGTCTTGTGGTCTCACACATTGCGAGGATTGCGCGTATTTCAAAAATTTCAGCGTCATTTTAGGCGCAGATTGTTGATTACTGAGCTTCAATATCGCCTGAAAAGTGAAAAAAATAATATTAACTGTTTAGCGTGAATTCGATTCCCAACCAAGACAAACATTTTTGTGAAATACATTATAAAACAATTTAAAAAAAACAATTAATAATTATAATTATTACCGGGACATTTTTCCCCCGTAATGCTACAATATTAAAATAAGAGATTATTGAATTACCAGTAACTAATTACAATAATTTTTTTTGACATTTAATCATATCGACATAATTGTTTTATGTGTGACATATTATTTCTGTGATATATTATTATTGACATTTTTCTTTTTTTTACTTATACATAAAACGTTTATTGAACAAAATAAAATAAGTAATATACATCATCGAAATCAGTAGTAAAAAAAGGACGCATCTAACAGTATTTTTTTAATAAAACGGGAAAAAATGTCAGATGTACGTATTCTTTTCCTTATGACGGCAGTGCAGATATGACTTTGTTCTCTATGACGGCAGTATGGAATAGTTAATAAAAACATAGCTCATTAGAATACTTACTTGCAACAACACCCCTATGGGATGTCTACCGCAGATAGTGTTTCCGAATCTCTTTAAATAGTCTGAGAAGCCTTGGGGATCCATTTTTTCAATTAAATCCATACCCTGCGAAAGATTAAACTATTTAGCATGCAAAGGTGTCACCATATTTCATGCGAGCAACTCGCCCCTGCTTCGCACGGGAAAACAAAACTCGATTAACAATATAAATATAGCCTATGTCACTCAGTGATAATGTAGCATTCTAATGATGGAAGAATTATTCAGATCGGTCCAGTAGTTTCGGAGCCTATTCAATACAATCAAACAAACAAATCTTTCCTCTTTTGAATATAACTAGCGGACGCCTCGCGGTTACACCCGCGTAGTTCCCGTTCCCGTGGGTATACAGGGTTAAAAAGTAGCCTATGTCACCCGGGGATAGTGTAGCTTTCCAACGGTGAAAGGATTTTTGAAATCGGTCCAGTAGTTTCGGAGCGAACGGCATGCGAACCTCCCGCGCTAACCAATGAGCTATCATCGCTACAAAATATAAAGAGAACCACCTCTTTTTAAAGTCTATTAAAAATAGCTAAAAATCGAAAAACATGGATATAAAAGGTCTTACTAACTTGTCGATCTAAACGCTCGATGCTCTGGTATATAGGATCGTTACCGTCGCGCCACGTGTATCGGAACCGCGACCCCCAGTGGCAAAAGTCGGACGATATCACTAGCAAATTCTGAGGGTCCGCTAAATACGGAGCTAGGATTGATCCATACCTGATAAGAAAACATACTGACATAAGCTTAGGAAACAAAAGAAAGATATACTGATATAAGCTTAGGGAACAAAAGAAAGATATAGGTACTGATGTATGATTAGCAAACAAAAGAAACATACTAATATAAGCTTAGGGAACAAAATAAAGATACTTATATGTACTGATATTTGCTTAGCGAACAAACGAAACATACTGATATAAGCTTAGGAAACAAAAGAAAGATCTACTGATGTATGCTTAGGAACTAAAAGAAAGATATACTGATATAAGCTTAGGGAACAAAAGAAACATACTGACATAAGCTTAGGGTACAAAAAAGAGTTATACTGATAACTGAGTTATGCTTAGGGAACAAAAAAAGATATACTGATGGATGCTTAGGGTACATAAGAAAGATACTGATGTAAGCTTGGGGAACAAATGTAATTTACATGTACTGATATAAGCTTAGAGATAGATATTTTTATATGACTGAAAGGCTAAGTGTTTACCAGAGCTGATCTGATGTTAAGTAACGGTAAATACACTGGAATTGTAACTTATTCTCAAGTGAGGCTGCCAGAAGACATTGTTAGGTGCTTATTGGAGAGTACACTACTACCACACTATGGTTTCTTCAGTGTTTAGGAAATCAAGCTCAATGTTGGGATTTGAACCCTGCGTGGGTCTGATATGACCGCACTAACTACTGAGCTATCATCGCTACACTACAACATTCATAAAAATACACTTTCCATTTTTTTTCGAAGACAATTAAGAATATAGATATATTTTTTTTTTAATGTAAAATGTAACGAGACGAACGAGACGCTCTCCTGATGGTAAGAGATAACGCCTGTCCATGACCATTGCAGCGACACACAGAACTTTATGTGAATATAGACATCTATTACTCACTTGGCTTCCTTCTCTATAGTTAAAGAACCCACTAAGATTGGTATAATTGTAAAACCTGTTTGGTATCTGTAACAAATTTAAAAAAAAGATTACAACACAGACAATATTTTTCTTTTCTTTTAAACCTTCATTACAAAATACAACGGAGATAGATAGGAAAATGTTTGTTCTGTGTCTGAGTGTCCTGTATGTATTTACAAAAAAGAGTATTTAAGTATTCTATCAGTTATCTGACATCCATAGTACAAGCTTCGCTTAGTACGGAGTCAGATGGTGCTGTATGTAATGTCCTGCAATATTTATTTATTTAAAATTGATTAATATTAATAATTACGTATATACTTATTAATATAAGTATATGATAAACTAATATATGTATATATAGAAGTTATGTGTTTGGTGAATTGTTTTTGTTTAAATCTATTGTCATTATGTATGTAAAATATATCAGATAATAGTGTATTTGAAGGAGCGGTCTCTCCCAATACAGGTTTATGTAAACTTAATAGGAGAGGTCAAACCTATGTTTTTAGAAAATATGCATTAATAAAGATTATTTGTATTTGTATAAACTGGCTGTTCCTTGCCCGAAACAATAAATTTGTTAAAGTTGATAAATGAAAGTCGCAGACGGTGAAAAGTAAATAAATATAATACATACTCTTCCATAACCTTAGCTATGTAAGGCAGCTGCATCTCGATGGAGTGTTCATCCTCATCTGTCTGTACATCCATCCACTGAAACTGACGAGTGGCCTCCAGCTCTGCGTATACTGCGAACAAATGGTTAACGTAACATAACAAAACAAAACAAACAAGCTAAAAAACGTTATATATATAGGTTTTATACAACGCGGGAACGCGGGAAGAGTCGTGTCGCTCCGTTGTATTTTTTTCCAAAACTTGTTTTGTCGAGTGTTTATTCATAAAAATGGTGGTGTTTTGTGAAAAAATTAAAAAATGTGTATGATCGGTCTTAGCAAATTAGTAAGGTAAAAATATAACAAAACTGTCTAAAATTTATAATATTGTAATTCAATTTGACATTAATTAATTTTTATTTTAAATTTTTTTTATGCTCGGGCGAAATTTTATTTAATTTAATGTCGACTAGGAGGGGTTAAAAGTTTATTAAACAAAATAAAAAAGACTATAAATTATACTATGTATTTACAAAATGTATACAAAAAACTTAGTTTAAAAAACCGTCAGAGGAGGGATATGTGGCCAGAATGCTGGCAGCATTGCCACGCTGGATGGTAATGCTTAACTTTTGACCAAAGTGATACCAGCATTCTGGTCACCTGAAGCCTCCTCTAAACGTTTAATTTAAATGTATTTTTTCAACTTGACGATTCACTGACTGTAGTTATTATTTTGTAATGTTTAATTTTGTTAATGTTAATTTTAAATTTTGCATGCCGCAAGGCAGAATATGGCGCTCGTAATCTTTTTTAAATATCTATTATACCCATATACGCAATAAATGAATTATTAATTGTTTTATTCAGTGTAAGTAAGTGCGAGTGTAGGAAAATGATATAATTTGGTGAAACATGACTTTTCGTGTTGCTTCCAGAACTCCATCGAAGCTTTATAGTAGAGTCGCCACCGCTTTACTAAAGCATGACCGGACTTGAATGACACGGACTGGACTTTGACTGTTATTAGATAGAACACATGAACAAAGTGTCTTCCCCTTAATAGAGACAGTAAGAAAAGTTTTGATGGACGCATTCCTCGATTATACTCTACTTAGTAATTTAAATTATATTAAAATTACTTATTAGTCTCAACTAGGCTAGATTGTAATAACAATGAGGCATCTAACAACAAACAGATACATCAGTAGAAAGATAAAAAAAGTATAATATTAGCGTTTTTTTCTTTAAGTTTAGCGTCGCATTTTGAGCATTTGCCAGTGTCAAGTGTTTTATTTTTTCAAGTTTCATAAGTTAAATAAGTTGTTTCGTAGTATAGTTATAGACAAAATCCAGTCGTGCTTTAGTAAAGTAGTGGTGACTTTACTATTAAGCTCCGTATTTTATTTTCTTTCATACAATATTAAAAAAATATATTTGTATGGTCTAAACAAAAAAGCTTATCAAAAAAATTACATAACAGAGGATGAAATGTGACGACGAAGATAAGAAAAAGACTATCTCTCTTTTTCCTTTCCTCTCTACTCTTTATTGTATAAACTAGAAATAAAGCAGAACAAAAAAACATTTCAAAAATACAATGCAACTTTATAGGTGCCAAAAATCATCAAAAAGCTTGTTAATAGAGATAGGTTCCACAGAGTATACTCACTTTGCTTGTCTATGGTGAGATCATATAGGGGCGTAGAGTATTTATCGAGAGACGAGAGCGCACAGCCGCCAAGCCGCACGTGGTGAGACGGGCCCAGGATGAAGATGCGTTTCCTGACCATAGACAATTATTTAAATTTCATGACCAATGAGTAATGTATTTGTTATGCTTTCATTTTTTTGAGCTATACAGCTGTATCTTAATAATTTCTCTGTAAAGTTTTTGTACTTTATTAAATAACTAGTAAACTTTATTTTATGAAACTAATTTGTACATTTCGGACTTCTATATGGTAGTTGATTTTTAATAAGTTTTTAAACTTTTTATGGCGATGACGTCATGACGTGGGATGAATATGTATGCCCTTGCTATGAAAAAAACAAAAGTATACAATTAAACACACTACATAGCTATTTTGACGCATGTCAAAGTCAAAATTGACAATTAACATGAATTAACCAAATCTTATATAGGGAAAAACAACTCGACGTACGTGTACGGAAGAGGTTACTTACTTACCATACTAATAGACTAAATGAAAATTAGTATGGAACTCTAGGCGCGAGGCAGACTCGCACTTGGTTGGTATTTTTTTTTTATACTCACACAACTACAGGGCTGATTTGTCGATAAGCGAAGGCAGCACAGGCGCCGCAATACGCATATCCGGCGTGCCTAAAAAAATATAAGTTTTTTGGTTATTATTTTTTTCCTTTATTTTTGGCATCGTATTTTCATAACCATAATTCATTTATTGCATAAATATGGGTTATACAAATAAAATATAGTAAAAATTATATGAATATAACAATTATTATCCATTCTGCGTAGTCAAGTACTTAGTTACATTTATTTATTATTACCTAGATTTTTAAATGTATCAAGACAAAATCAAGTAAAATAACTAATATAAAGTTGAAACTTGTAGTGAAGGCAACTATTAAGGCAAGACTGGACTCGACCTTGACTTATTTTTCGTGACTTGTTTCACTTGACACATCTTGAAATATTTGACGTTGGCAAATGCGCAAAATAAACCACTATAAACAAAAAAAATACCTACGGAGATATTACGGCGCGAGCGGGTCCGTGAGTCAGATCTGCTTTTCCCAGCCATAAGTCTAACTGGCGTGACAGTTCACTGGCTGAAACAAACAAGCATTAGGTATTATGTTTTTTTATAAATTGTTTTTTTTAGGCTTGCGTTTGATTGTCATCTCACCTGATAAATGATTATGAATTATTTATGATTATAGTAATAATAAATATCGTAGGACATTACAAACAGCGCCATCTGACCCCAAACTAAACAAAGCTTACTACTTAGTACTTTGGAAGTCAGATAACTGATAGAAATACTTAAATACTTTTTTTTTTATGGTTGACAGGCTAGGTGTTTGACCACAGCTCACTTGATGTTCAGTAATAGTGTGGTCGAAGATGGTAAAGCACTTCAAACCTGGAATATAACTGGCTCTGAAGTGAGGTTGCCGTAACACACTGTTAGATGCTTGCTGGCATATGTTCAAGTTGAGGGTGGTAGCTAGCCAGCAGAGTACTAGAAAGTACACTACCATCATGCTATGGTTTCCTCACGATGTTTTCCTTCACCGGCAACTCAAGCTCATTGTTGGGGTTTTAACCCACACCCTTCTGCATGCGAACCGACTGCGCAAACCACTGAGCTATCATCGCTACATACTTATAATACATACTGAACACCTAGACAGAACAAGCATCAGGGTCTCAGCTACCTCCATACCAAATTGCATCTAAATCCGTTCAGTAGTTTTTGCATGAAAGAGCAACAAACATCAATCCATCCATCAAAGCTTTCACATTTGCCAGTTGCATTCCAGGCTAGGTGTGCTTTACCATCTTCAACCACACCTTCACTTAACATCAGGTGAGCTGTGGTCAAATACCTAGCCTGTCAAGCATAAAAAATAAAAATAAAATTATAATATTAGTGGGATATTACATTTCAAAACTATGTATGTCTAGTACAGGTTTTTTTTTTTTTAATGTTTGACAGGCTAGTTGTTTGACCACAGCTCACCTTATGTTAAGTGAAGGTGTGGTCGAAGATGGTAAAACACACCTAGCCTGGAATGGAACTGGCTCTCAAGTGAGGCTGCCGGAACACACCGTTAGATGCTTGGCGGCAGATTTTCAACTTGAGGGTGGTAGCTAGCCAGCCGAGTACTAGAAAGTACCCTACCACCATGCTATGGTTTCCTCACGATGTTTTCCTTCACCGGCAGCTCAAGCTCATTGTTGGGGTTTGAACCCACGCCCTTCGGCATGCGAACCTACCGCGCTAACCACTGAGCTATCATCGCTACAAGGTGCATTATTATAACCACATAAGAATGAAAGAAAACTGAATTTCACTATGCAAATAAAACTTTTATTTGTGATAAATAATAATCGGACATCAATTAGTTTTAACTTTGTACAAAACAATACAAATACAAGATTAATTAGTGGCACAAATATTTTAATACAGACTCAAAAAAATTTTGTTCACTGTAGATGAAACTTTTATACCTATTTCAAAAATAGCACAGAATTGCAAAATATCCATTTGAACAAAATTTATGCATGCAATTATATGACACAGTTCCAGAACTGAGACAATACATATATATCTCAGATACGAAAAATGCATTGCACCAATAACCTAGTATTTAAAATATATTATAAAATAAACACCTAAATACAACAAAAATTAATCAATCATCAACAAATGCCGTAGCAATTTTCTCTGTGATATCTTTCAATAACTTCTCACTAAACTTTGGAAACTTTTCTTCAAACTCCGCTTTGAGACTATCGAGGTCCATGTGATCTTTTTCTAGGTCTTCTAAAGTAGCCTCAGACTTCACAAACTCCTTGAACTTAGAGAGGTCCAATTTCGACTGACTTTTAATTTCTTCTAGGCCGTCTATGGCTTCGTTGACTGCATCCAACAGTTGCTTGTGACCGCTGTCTTTGTTGTAACCAAAGTCAATATTTCTAGTCTCCAACTTATTCAGGCAAGCTTGTTCAGTGTTGTAAAGATTTTGCACCAAGTTTTGTGCATTTGACGCATCAGTCTTTTCATAGAAACTATTGCTGTCTCTGCTCTTGAGATCTAGTAATCTGTAAAAATAAAACAAGTCATTAGGCTTTTCTCTCTCACCATTGGGAAGCTACACTATCCCCGGGTGACAGGTTACTTTTTACCCCTGTATTCCCACAAGAACAGCAACTACGCGGGTGAACTGCAAGAACAAAGGCATTTTGCATGGTGGTAGAGTACTTTCTAGTACTCGACTAGCTAGTTACCACCCTCAAGTTGAAAATCTGCCACCAAGCATCTAACGGTGTGTTCCGGCAGCCTCACTTGAGAGCCAGTTCCATTCCAGGCTAGGTGTATTTTACCATCTTCGACCACACCTTCGCTTTTTTTTTCTTTTAATGTGATTTTTTTTTAAAGTATATTTTTTTTTTTGCTTTTTTTGTGTGACATAATTGTAAATGTGCTAACGTTTTTATGTCAATAAAATAATTTGAATTTGAATTTAACATCAGGTGAGCAGTGGTCAAAACACCTGGCCTGTCAAACTTAAAAAAGAAAAAGGCAGTAAAAGTGAGTATTTAAACGGGCCCCTTAAAATAACACCTGGGTTGCAAGTCTTAGGCCCTATACGAGTCTGAGCTGCTACAGATTTTCAACTTGAGGGCAGTATCTAGCCAGGTGTACTAGAAAATACCCTACCACCACATCATAGTTTCCTCACACACCTCCTTCACCGGCAGGTCAAGCTCATTGTTGTGGTTTGAGCGCACACCCTTCAGTGTGTGAACTGACCATGCTAACCACTGCATCATCACTATCAAAATCATTGTAAGCGGCAATGTGGTCTAGGATGGTGAAAGCTTACCTAAACTGTACCAGTTAACTCTGGATTTAAAGATACAAAATTAACAAACACAATTTCAACAACTTAATCATGACTATGATGTTACAAATAAATAAACTTCATTGCAAAATGAAAAATGTAGCACATGAGCACATGACTCACAAAACTATAAAATAAAAACAATGTATAAATCAAGGAAGATGTTACGAACCTTTTCTGCTCCATCACAAAAGACACATCTTTCAGCCTCCTGTTGGTCTTATCGAGTACTTCCACAGTTTTTTGGAATCTATCAGCCAGCTGCACCATCTGGATGTCCAACTCTGTCTCTTCTCGCTCATTTTTTTCATCAAGCATGCATTCTTCCATCATCCCCCGTAAGAAATTACCGTACGCGATTTGACGGCGTTCTACATCGAAACTGGGCATACAGGCTTCTTGTCTCATCATTGTAACGTCTGCATCGCCAATGATGGTTGTATTTTTATTAATTTTCACCTTAGGTGCTTGTTTATCTTTCACAGTCGAAGATGGCACTCTCATCCTAGATGACGTGCTAGGTACGCTTACTGTTGACGGACGCTTTATTCTAGGCGTTTTCGATGGTGGTGCTAACGGTTTTAATTTATCGGACATATTTAACTAAATAATATAAATTAACTAATTATTCACGAAAAAATCGCAGACAAGATCGATCGTAAAAAAGTTTGACATTTGTTTGAAAACATAAACACTGACATAGTAACGGGCGTTTCTTTTTCGTTCAAAATCGAAATTGTGCTTACCGGTCTTTGCTTCATAGACAATCAGTTACTTATAATCGGGCGTTTCCGACAATTTCAAAGCTAAGTGACGAGATATATTTGGTCATTTTATAAACATAAGTTTATTCTATACCGGTACTGCGCTTTTCTCAGATGGTTATAGTCCAAAGAGATTCTATACAATGTTAGAAATTCTAATTTCAAATTGACAACTTATGTAGAAGATGTAGAGGATGTAGAGAAGAAAATTTAACAATCTATGTGTGAGCACCACAGATAATCTTATATTACAGGTTTTTGAACGAATACAAAAATGTCAAACTTGAAATAATGGATGGAGAGTCAAAACAACTCATGAAATAATAATTAAATGGCATCAAAATAATAAATAGCATAATGCACTATACATACGCATGGTTTGCTTTTAAAAATCTTTCATCACTATTTAGATAATTTATTCAGTTTTCTTTTCTTTTTGATCGGGATGATCACTTGTTGCAGATGTAGGTAGATAGATCTAATATTTTTTAACAAAGATAACTTAGGTATAACAATGTAGAGATCTAAACAATAAAGCATTAAACCTTATATCTTCACATAAATTATTCAAATTCAAGACAAAGACTCAAAATAGGAATACTTTTACGTAGCTTTAAGTCTTTGATCCAGGTCATTAACCTCTTGACTCCTGTAAACTTAGATAATTTTCACATTCAGACAATGCAGTTTAAAAATTAGCAAGCAATGTAGATGAGACAATGACTAGCCAACCTTTCTATTTCATATTTTGCAATTTAAAGTTGCAAATGACCTTTACTAACTTCGAAGCAAAACTCACTGGAGACTTACCATTTTCAGAATACCAACTACCAGCATGTGAAGCAACACGACAAGTCATTTTATCACAAAATATTACTATAAATAGCGAGAACAAAAGCAATGAAAGTTCTAAATACTCTTTCCTCACAAAAAATGACCCGACTGATTCTGATTGATGTAAATATGCCATAGACTAGAATAATGAACGGGAAACGATAATACACATGAAGTGAGCTACAAATGCTACATAGTCATAAGACCCGCCTCAGACACATGTGCCTTGAAATTTTATGCAGCCATGTTATACCGTGGCTTGGCTAGGCCTGCTAAGCTACCGTAGTTTGTGGCGGTCACGATTACAATAACTTTCTTGACATTATAGTTTGCGGAAGTGGCTTATTTTGTGGCCGCCACCGCAGGCCGCGCAAGCGTGACACAGGTTTAATTATTTCGTTATCTGTGCTGTTTCTCAAAATATACGTTCAGTTCAGTTCAGAGTATTCGTTCTTTCTTATTTCAGTCATTCTCATTCTCTGATTTCGGCAAAGTTGACGACGATGTCATAAAAATTATTTAATTTATTCCCGTATTTATGACTAAACTCTACTATTGATTACCACGTTATATATTAACCAGTGTACAAATATAAATATCCACTATGTTCTCCACATTAGGTAATGTACATCAACAGTTATTCCTTACATAATATCTGAAATGTTTAAAACGAATCTTATCTGGATGAAACTTTTCTATTTTTTGTTTAAAATATATGGCTAAAGAAGTCAAAGAGTCATTTTTTTTATGCCATGTTATAACAACACGCTGATATCTATTTATTATAAAGAAGTAGCCGGCAAGGAAATGACTATCGAAAACTTATCTTATCATTGTCAACCTAACACAATAATAAAAAAATCATGATAGTTACATTATGTACATTCAATCATCAATTTTGTTTTAGTATATTTTACTGTAGGCTTTCAAATAAATACAGCATGAATTAATTATTTGATGTAACTGGCAGGCAGCAGGGTCATGTGTACAGAAAATGTTCCATGTTCTGTAAGATAAATCTATTTCGAATTTCAACTGGATACATCCAGTTGATCGTGTTTTTTACAATCCCACAGGAACCTATAATTTTTCTGATATTAAAAGTATATGTTAATCCAGGTTTGTAATAAATTATTATATGTGTGCCAAATTTCAACCAAATCCCGTCTACTGTTTTTGCATAATTAAGTAATAAACATACAAGCTTTCACATTTTATAATATTAGTATGATCATAATAATTATATCCTGTGCTTGTGACCTTCTCAGGACTGAGGAGCCTATAACATTTGACTCTTTCAGCCGCCAACCACATTGTTTAGGAACCCCGATAGATGGCTTAGAATGAACAAAAAAACCTGAATATTGTTTATTTAAAGTCGGCTGTACAGTTTCTTGCCCCTGCATTGAACTCGTGATACCCATCTAATGCTACGAAGTTTTGTTTAGAAAGGTTGTTATAGTTAGCTAAAGCTAAGATAAGATTCCCAATCATTTCAGGTCGTGTTACTGCATTAGTGCCACGAGTGACTTCATACAGCACTGCAGCCTCCAAACCTAAAACTGCTATCATAATGTTAAATATGGGAGGGCCTAAGACCACCGATCAGGTACTTATACCTTTGTACAATCTATTTAATTTGCAATGTACCTTTTTACAATCTATTTAACTTACAATGTACCATTTTTCGTCTATTTAATTTGCAATGTACCTTTTTACAATCTATTTAACGCACCTTTTTACAATCTATTTAATATACAAAGTACCTTTTTACAATCTATTTAACTTGCAATGTACCATTTTTCATCTATTTAATTTGCAATGTACCTTTTTACAATCTATTTAACGCACCTTTTTACAATCTATTTAACTTGCAATGTACCATTTTTCATCTATTTAATTTGCAATGTACCTTTTTACAATCTATTTAACTTGCAATGTACCATTTTTCATCTATTTAATTTGCAATGTACCTTTTTAGAATCTATTTAACTTGCAATGCACCTTTTTACAATCTATTTAACGCACCTTTTTACAATCTATTTAATTTGCAATGTACCTATTTACAATCTATTTACAACTTGCAATGTTTGTTAATTAGTTTAGGAACATGTATAGTATAGGTGTTCTGAATTTTTCCTTCACCGGTAGCTGAAGTTCATTATTGGGATTTGAACCTGAGGCAGTTGGTGTGTTAATCATTGAAAATACAAAAATTCAAAATCTACCATCATAAAAATAAATCCAGTAAAAATCCTATTTCAAATAATAATAAATAATAATAATAATAAATATTGCAGGACATTACACACAGCGCCATCTGACCCCAAACTAAGCAAAGCTTGTACTATGGGAGTCAGCTAACTGATAGAATACAGAATTTTTTTTTTTTTTGTAAATACATACTTATTATACATACAGTACACCCAGACACAGAACAAACATTTGGTTTTATATCACAAAATGCTTGTCCTAGGTGGGAATCGAACCCACGCCCCACAGCTCTTGAAGCAGACATGCTACCAATGAGCCAACAGGGCTGTAATAATATATTATTATTTTTTTCCTGTTTTTTTTTTCTATTCTTTATCTCTGTTATACGTTTCATATTCGTATGTTTTGTGTGTAAAGTTGTATTATAATCTATTTTCCAGGTGGGAGACTATCTGCATAGAATAATGACAGACCGAGATATGATCCAGCTTCCGGTTCAGAGCAGGCTGGGCCCATGGATCGCGAGCCGCCGAACTGAAGAGGTCCAGAAAAAGTATATGGAGATTGGAGGTGGATCACCCATACTCAAATGGACTAATTTACAAGGTACCATCATAGAATGTTTGTAGTAGAGGTAAAAGAAATCGGTTCATTAATTTTTGTGTTTATTCGTTACAAACATACAAAAATACAAATCTTTCCTCTTTATAATATTAACGTAGATATAAATAAAGTACAATTTAATTTCATATACCTATGAACTTACGACAACAATAAAATGATTCCACTGTATTTTTAATTTTACATTATTTATTATAACTAGGTATTATTATTATTTTTTTGTTTGACATTAATTTTTAATCTTGTACCTGCTGATATTTTATTTCTATTGTGTTAAATGTTAATTTGAATTAATTTGCATGCCGAAAGGTAGTCTGTGGTGTTTCTTGATTAATTATTTGTTTACATCTGTCACCCATAGCACAAATAAATGGTTTATGATTATGTTTCAGGTGAATTATTAACAAAAGCGTTGGATCAAATTCTTCCTGAGTCCGCTCCTCATAAACATTATGTAGCGTTCAGATACGTGCCTCCTTTCACAGATGAAACGTTCACAGCTATAGAAAGGTAAAATTTATAATGTATATAATGTGTTATTTATATCTATCCTTGGATATTATTTTGGTGAATATAAAAACAATAACCGAAATTGAGTTGCTCTGAAAAGAGTGGAGTTTTATTTTAGTACACAAACTAGCTTTAATACTATTACAAAACATTCTTTCACATTATTAATTAATCACAATTTTCACCTGAAAAGAGAAACAACATTTAAAGCTATATTATGTTTCACCAATTATTATTAATCGTTAATGTTTAAATTACCATATAATTCTCATCTGTCTATACTGACTTAAATCTCTGTATTTACCGTGCTGTCAATGTGACAGACCGCTCCACAGAATCCAACAAGTTCACAGATAAATTATTATACTTCGAAGTTATTACGCGGCAAATTCAAACTGTACAAACTAGTGTCACGCACTTTGTTTACATGTATATATTTTTTTTAATACAGTGCCATTTAGCCCCAAACTAAGATTATTGAATTACTAGTAAATAATTATGATTTTTTTGTCATGTCATTTTATTATAATATTGACAATTTTTTTTTGGTATTGACATATTTTTATATTGACAGTATTTTTATATTAAAAAAATTTTTTTATACTGACATACCTTATTTTGACATGTGATCAGTGTTTTAAAACTCATTTAATGACATATTTAAAATTTTGAAGTGACTTGTAACATTGGTGTTGTCAATAAAATATTTGTATTTGTCTGCAAAGCTAAAAAATACTTTTTTTTTGTAAATACATACAGTACACCTATGTACAATATACATATACACGTCATCGTGCTGTAAACGACAACTTTTTCACTGAATACAGGGATAAAAACCTATGTCACCCGGGGATAGTGTAGCTTCCCAACGGTGAAAGAATTTTTGAAATCTGTCCAGTAGTTTTTAAGGTGGTGTTTAGAGTGAAAGTATTTCTTCTAGGTAAGCGTGCTCTATCTTAAACCACACTACTGCTTAACATCAGGCAGAGTGTGGGCAAACGCGAACCTATTTTGAATAAAAAAAAAAAAGGTGGTTTTTTTTTCCATACCAACAATTTTTTCCATTTATGGACAAATGGTGTATAATTTTACAGTGAAATCACAGCTACTGGCATTCATTTTAGTCTTTATTTGTGGTAAACCACAATTGTTTGAATAAAACAGTATCTACTGTTATATTCAAAAATCATAAATCTGATTTTATGCTAATAATCTGTTTTACTCAAGTAGTTGTGATTTATCGCAAACGAAGAGCAAAATAAATGCCAGTAGTAGTGATTTCACTGTAAAATTATGCTCCATTTGTCCATAAATGGAAAAAAAATATTTGTATCGAAATCAAACCATCTTAAGTTTATTTGTTACATACAAAAATACAAATCTTTCCTCTTTATAATATTAGTATAGATATATATATATATGTATTGTTTATTATAGGGATGGTGTGGAAAGAGCTGTTATATTCTCTCAGTACCCTCAGTACAGTTGCGCTACTTCTGGGTCCAGTTTAAATGCTATCGCAGACTTCTACAGGAATCGGTGAGCAAAAACTAGAGATGTACTAAGCTTTACATAAAATTAATATCGTAGGACATTACACACAGCGCTATCTGACCCCAAACTAAGCAAAGCTTGTACTATGGAAGTCAGATAACTGATAGAAATACTTAATTTGTTTTTACCCAACGAGGGAACGGAGATGGGAGCTGCCATCACTGTTTTAAATGTCATCGTAAATAAAAATAAGTTTCATCATCAACTTCTAAGGGTACCCACTGTAGGGCACGGCATACCCATTAAGGGTGTAAATATTGCGGTAAAAATCTCAAATTATTCATGTTACTATAAAACTGCAAAACTAGTTCATTTAATGGCAGCCCCTAGCGGATATTGTAGTGATGATAGCTCAGTGGTTAGCGCGGTCGGTTCGCATACCGATGGGCGTTGGTTCAAACCCCAACAATGAGCTTGAGCTGCCGGTCAAGGAAAACATTGTGAGGAAACCATAGCATTGTGGTAGGATACTTTCTAGTACTCGGCTGGCTAGCTACCACACGAGAGTTGAAAATCTACCGCCAAGCACCTAACGGTGTGTTCCGGCAGCCTCACTTGAGAGCCAGTTCCATTCCAGGCTAGGTGTGCTTTACCATCTTCGACCACACCTTCACTTAACATCAGGTGAGTTGTGGTCAAACACCTAGGTCCTGTGGACCTGTGGTCTTCAAATCAAGAGTAAACAGGTTCCTTCTAGGTAAGCGTGTTCCATCTGAGACCGCATCGTTGCTTCACATCAGGCAGGATGTGGTCAAGCGCGAACCTATTCAATATATATAAAAAAAGAACCTTGCCTGTCAACCATAAAAAAAAAATCTTAAGGTTTTTATTAAGTTTATAGGTAGTTTTAATCTGGGGGTTTTAAAATTATTTTATCCTTTTTCAATTACTTTTTAACCGTCGTGGTTTTTTTTTTAAATTTTAAATTTGCTTTTGCCAGTCTCAAAGTAATGAGCACCAAAGCAGCGATGCCCTGGACTTTGTTTTGTTACTCAAAGTTCTGTGTATCGCTGTAATGGTCATGGACAGGCGTTATCTCTTACCATCAGGAGAGCGTCTCGTTCGTCTCATTATTTGTCACATAAAAAAAAAAAAAAAAAAAGCATATAAATTTAAATAATACATAATTTTAAAAAAATTGCTTTTTATTTCTGCAATTAAATAAATGTAAAAAATTAAATGTCGTTATATTTTTTTTAGGTCTCCACCCAGTAACATAAAGTTTAGCCTTATCGAAAGATGGGCGACTTCCCAACTGCTGGCGAAAGTGTTCGCGGAAAGAATACAAGAGAAACTTGACTTGATGCCTGAGAAAGAAAGAAATTCCACACTTATACTGTTCACTGCGCATAGTTTACCGCTAAAGGTAAGTGTTTTTTCGCGACTACCCAAATCTGTAAAAAAGAAAAAAAAAGACGTGTGGCACTCGGGGACTGCCGCGGTAAAGCTATTGCATAGCATTACAACCAATGCCACCTAGAGGCGAGTTGCTGAACTAAAGAGACACGCGTGATATTTCAAAAAACTCATTAAAAGTTCTGCTATTCATCGATAGATGGCAAAACTAAAAAGTATCACCGCTGTGCCGGTGGGAGTGGGGGGGGGTGTTAGGTTATTTTCGTGACGGAATTTCTGGATTCGGTCTTCACGCTCAAGGCCCGCGATAGAAACTATGCAATAGCTTAAAAAACTTTACTGATCAAAACCATTTCGAAATAATACATTCGTGTACAATATTTTTACGTTTAAAACTCTTTAAACAATGAGATTGGGTGTATTTTCACTTGGTGGTAGATCTCCTTAGCAGGAGGTCGTCTAGGTAGGTACCACCGCATTACCAGTTATTCTGCCGCTAAGCAGTAGTGTGCAAACATTACTGTGTTCCGGTTTGAAGGGTACTGCAGCTAGCGAAATTACTGGGCTGTTAGACTGTACATTTTGGTTTTCTATGCGGTTGTTTATCTATACTATTATAAAGAGAAAAGATTTGATTTTTTGTTTGTATTGAATAGGCTCCGAAACTACTGGACCGATTTCAAAAATTCTTTCACTTTTGGGAAGCGACACTATCCCCGGGTGACATAGGCTACTATTTATCCCTGTACTCCCACGGGAACGGGAACTACGCGGGTGAAACCGCGAGGCGTCCGTTAATTTTTAATACGCTTTTAAACTTTTTATAATGATGACGTCATGACGTAGGCTGCATATAATATACCTTTGCCAAACAATAAAGTATACAAAGCTATTCTGACAAATTTGATTAATTTTGACAATTGACACCAAGTATTTTTTGTATTCAATTTGCCCCATCGGGCAGGCTAAAGCTGTAAAGCCATACTGCCACGTCTTCGGTTTTTACAATTCATGAAATGATGACAAACAAATCTTATGCCATAAAAGCGATATCAGAGTCCAAATAACGTTTAAACCGGAACACAGTAACTTACACACTACTGCTTGGTGGTAGAATAACTGGTACTGCGGTGGTACCTAGACAACCTTCTGCTAAGGAAATCTACCACCAAGTAAATTCATCAATTTCAGGCTAAATGAGCTGTGGTCAACCATATAACCAAAATTTCGTTTCTCGTGTTCATTGTGTTGAAATTAATTACAGGCAGTGTCCCGAGGCGACACGTATCCGCACGAGGTGGCGGCAACAGTGGCGGCGACCGTGGCTCAGCTGAACGTTCCCAACCCGCACCGACTTGTCTGGCAGTCCAAAGTAGGCCCGCTGCCATGGCTTCAGCCCTACACGGATGACGCTATCAAGGTATTTTTTTTTTTTTTTTTTTGGCGTCGCATATTTTTTATAATGACATGTTGTTTTTATATTTTGATGTTATTTTTTAAACATTAAATATTACTCGTAACTTTGGTGTTATCAATAAAATTTTGTGTATACTACAAATAGGCACAAAAGGCGCGTCTAAACTATCGAGCGTCGGTCGTCCAGCCGCAAGATGGGTCGACGATATTGTCACCGTCGCGGGTCGAACCTGGACCAGATTGGCACAGGACCGAGGCAGATGGCGTGTAAAGAGAGAAGCCTATACCCAGCAGTGGGATAAAGAAGGCTGTGGATGATGATGATGATGATGATGATGATGAAACTATATTTCTGACATTAGTTTTAAATGTACACAATTTCAAGTTGAAATTGTCAATAGATAAATAAATAAAATAAATAAATATCGTAAGACATTATACACAGCGCCATCTGGCCCCAAACTAAGCAGAGCTTGTGTGATGGAAGTCAGATAACTGATAGAATACATGAATACTTTTTTTTTTTAATACATGCAGAACACTCAGAACAAACATTTGTTTCTTCACATAATGTTTGCTCTGATTGGGAATCGAACCCATACCCTACAGCTCTCAAGGCAGATATACTACCAATGAGCCAACGGGGCTGACAATGTATTGAAATAGTGACTATTTGCAATGTTTACTTGGTGTGATGTGTTTGGTTATGTTCATTTTTTTTAGTATTTGTTTTTTCGTTTTAAGGCTTACGCGAAACAAGGTCACAAGCGTATGATACTGGTTCCAATAGCGTTTGTGAATGAACACATAGAAACGCTCCACGAACTGGACATCGAGTACTGCCATGACGTCGCCAAAGAGGTAATTGTACGGCCCTTTTTTCCCCCCAGGGAAAATCCTTTGTGGATACCACCCGGCCACGAGGGTGGCAGGTGGTTATGTGGGACTCTCCGTCAAGAATGACGGCATACCCACTAAAAACCCTGGGGTGTTCCGTCTCCGCGCCTTGAACCGGGGTAGCGGGCACGCTTGCGCATTCGTCCGCTACTAATTGTACGGCCCTAGCGTTAACCCAGACATTCTTGCTTAATGAAATAGATTTCATTTTGTTTCGGTCTTTTGTTTGGTATATTTATTTGAAATAGACAAAAAGTAAAAATTTGAGCTGATTTCAGATGCGACTCAAAGTTAATTTTAGGCAGTTTTAAGTCACAAACCAAAACTAATTTAAGCAAACTAATAACATAACTAGCTAATTTAACAAATTACCTGACATAATTAAAACATTGCCTTTAGCTAAATTTAAAAATAGGTTGCGAGCTTGGTTACAACAAAAAACATTTTACTCTGAAATGAATATTTAAATAAGTGATAATTGTTCTGGAATGGTGCTCGGTAGTTATCTCGGTGACTTGAACCTATGTTTTCTTTAATGTGTTTTATTTAAGTAACAACCAATATTGTTTGTCCGCAAGGACAAGACTGTTTTTAAGTACTGGTATATGACTAATTATGTATTTATAATCTAATATTGTTACACAGTTTTAAACAATAAACATTTCTGATTCTGATTCTGATTCAAAAGTTTAAAAGCTGATTTTAGACAGCTTAAAAGCGCCTTTCGAAGCTGACTTTGAGCAGATTTGAGTCACAACCCAAATCTAATTTGGGACACTTTCAAACTTATTTTTGAGCAGCTCGTAAATTACAACAAAAATCTAATTTTGAGCACCTTTCAAAGCAAACTGAGCAGATTTATGTCAAGACCCAAACCAGATTTTCAGTAGCTTTCAAAGATGACTGAACAGATTTAAGTCATGACCCAATCCTTGATTTTGGGTAGGTTTTACAAGCAATTTTTAAGTCACAAATCAAAACTGATTTAAGCAGCTCTCAACGCTGACTCAGCAGATTTGAGTCGCAAATCAAAACTGATTTAAGTAGCTCTCAACGCTGACTCAGCAGATTTAAGTCGCAAATCAAAACTGATTTAAACAGCTCAACGCTGACTTTGAGCAGATTTAAGCCACAAATCAAAACTGATTAACTGATTTTAAGTTATTTTATTTTGTTTAATTGAAACTAAAACTTTGGTAGGTATTATAAATAAATAATTAAACTGATATAAGCAGCACTCAACGCTGACGCGGCAGATTTAAGTCGCAAATCAAAACTAATTTAAGCAGCTCTCAACGCTGACTGAGCAGATTTAAGTCGCAACCCAAATCTGATTTTTAGCAACTTTCAAAGGTGATTTTTGAACAGTGCCTTTACTCTAATGTCGCAGATGATGTGTATGTTTGTTCGCGTTCGATCCAGGCGGGGGTGGTGCAAATAGAGCGGGCGGCGGCACCCAACGACCACCCGACTTTTATAGCGGCCCTCGCCGACGTCGTCGCCAGGCACCTCACAGCAGGACCCAGGGTATCCACACAGTTCCTCACCAGGTAATCCATCTATTCTTATATAACTGATAGAATACATAAATACTTTTTTTTTTGTAAATACATGCTTATAATACAAAACACCCAGACACACAACAAACATTTTTGTTTGTTCACAAAATGTTTGCCCTGAGTGGGAATCGAACCCACGCCCTATGGCACTCAAGGCAGATATACTACCAATGAGCCAATGGGGCTGTCGAATTTGGTCGAATGAATTTTTAATTATTAAATTGTTGTCAAGTTAGTTAAATTTAAATCCTAATCACTGGTTGTAACTGAAACGACTGTTAAGCGAAAATAAATTAAATATATAATTTCTTATTTAATTTCAGGTGTCCTCACTGCGTTAGTAAGAGATGCGAAACGTCAAAACAGTTTTTCAAGAAACTTTGCACCGCAGATTATGAAGCGGAACAAATCGCCGCCTAACGTTACTTATAAAATCTCTATCGGATGTAGTTTAAAACTAAATCATAGTATAAGAATTCAATTGGTGTCGGTCTTGACAGAAAATCGGCTCAATCGATTTTGATCAAACTTTGTTTTCGCGGCCGGTTGAAATGTCGTGATGAATTTATAAAACTAATTGCATATTTTAGATAGATAGAGAGAAACTATTTATTGTGCACACTAAACTAGAAAAAAATATCTTATGAGCCAGCGCCACGAGTGGCGGCCTTATCGGTAAGAGCGATCACTTCCAGGCAACCGAAAAAGGAAAACACGTTACTGATTAAGAACAGACGGGAGATGTCGTAACACTATTAAGTTAAATAAATAAAAAAACAAACTGAAGAGTTTAAAAAATCTTTTACCCGACTGCGACAAAAATAACTATAATTAAAGGGAGAAAATTGTTAAAAAAAAACAATTTATTATTCCTAATTAAATTTAAACATATAACTTCAGTATATTCTTGTAATACCCTTTTAATTTTCTTTGTTTAATTGATAGGTTAGGTTAATTTTTTTATTTATTAACGTTTTAACATTTCGCGCCGAAAATCCGCCATTTTGTTTTTTTTTTCAAACGCCCATCTAAGAACAATATTGAGACGAATCTAACGATACCTTAATTGTTGTAATCCAGTCGTTCGTTTGGAAGATACGAAGTAATAAAGAAATTTACATACCTACATATAAGATACGCGTAAAAACATAACCCTCTCTTGGCAGTCGGGTAAAAATCCAGTGATAAATACAATTTGATCAAACTTTGCCACAGGAAAACCGAAGTACCTCAGTCTAGGTTTTTTTAAATACCTCATTTTATATCGACATAGGCAACCATGCTGCACAGCAGCGATGCCTAGGATTTTGTTTTGCTACTCAAAGTTCTGTGTACCGCCGCTGCAATGGTCATGCCAGGCGTTAGGGGCCATCCACAAATGACGTCACAAGAATTTCATGTTTTTTTTTTACTTCCTCCCCCGTTCTTGTCACATCTGATCCTATGTTGTAAGACCCCTTCCCTAGTGTCGCGTATTTTGCAATTTTATATCAGTAAATTATTAAATTAAAACATCAGTTCAGAAATCAGGATTATATCAATTTTTTTTAAGTCAATATCAATTTAAAAAAAAAATACAGAACAAAAAACGATTAATTATAAAAAATTATTAATAAAGCATACAAACTTAATCGTCTTGAGTGGCTATTAAAAAAACAAGAAATTATTTTGAAGTTTTTCGGTTCAAATGTCGTCTTTTATATTTGAAATTATTATTTATTTATTTATTGAGATAGGAAACAGTCAAGCCAATTATACCACCCTTTGTCACATAATGTCACATTTCGTCGATCTACAACGCGCGGGGACCGTACTGCAAAGAAAAAAGAACCCGCGCGCGCCGCTTTGACGCCTTGAAAAAGCTCACCGGATGTGACTGAAACTAAAGTCCAAGTATCCAACGTACAATATGGATCCTTTGTCGATATAATATGGATGCAAGATTGTTTATTCTTTTGTATCATATTTTTTGTAATTTTGAATAAAATAAGTTCTGCGAGTAGCACGTGCAATCTCTTAGTCCAAAATAATAAAAAAAATATTTTATAAGTTTATGTTATATTTTGGGATGAAAATGCATTTATTTTGTGTTTGTATAAAATAGCTACTACGGGTTAGGTTGTTAGTAAATTATATTGTTTTCAATATTTTGTGGTTTCATTTTGAATCGCTATAATTTCGCTATATTTTACTTGGTGGTAGATCTCCTTAGCAGGAGGTCGTCTAGGTAGGTACCACCGCAATACCAGATATTCTGCCACTAAGCAGTAGTGTGTAAACATTACTGTGTTCGGGTTCGAAGGGTACTGTAGCTAGCGAAATTATAGGGCTGTTGAGGCTAACCATCGAAAGTCTCAAAGCAGTGATGCTCTGGACTTTGTTTTGTTACACAAAGTTCTGTGTATCGCTGCAATGGGCATGGACAGGCGTTATCTCTTACCATCAGGAGAGCGTCTCGTTCGTCTCATTACTTTTTACATTAAAAAATATATTTTCATAAGAGAGAGAGTACGTACTTTATTATTAATACCATTTTTAAAAACACCGATTGCATGACTTTTTTTGATCGTTTTTTATTATCGTCGCTACAAATCTAAAGTTTCAAAAATTTCATGTGAGGAATCTCCCATCGACTTCAAAGATACAACAGTAAAGTAGGCTAATTCCTGTATAAAATCAGGGCTGACAAACAGAATCCCGCATAAGTAAAACATAAAAGGTATCAAAGATGTTAATAGCCATACGCCATAATAGACGAAAAAAAAAACAAACTAATACACGTCTTGGAATACAAATTTACCTACTCCTTGGTTAGCACATCCTATTGTCACTTTCCCTAATAACCGAAGCCTGTTCACGTAATATTGCGCGAGCGTTGAATATGTGACAATGGTAAGTCGTACTTGAACTAAATGTATTATAATAGGCGTGAATTAGGTACTTACGCATATTTGCCTTGAACATTTTGAAGTTAAAGTTCCGTTCTGGATAATTATGTAATGATTTGATACAAATACTTAAATATTTTATTGATAACACCAATGTTACAAGTCAATTCCGTAGTACCATTTCAAATGAAAAGGAGTTTTGGCGGGAACGCGGGAAGAGTCGTGTCGCTTCGTTGTATTTTTTTTCTAAAACTAGTGTTTTGTCGAGTGTTTATGCATAAAAATGGTGGTGTTTTATTCATAAAGTGCCGAATTACAAGCGCGAGTGTAGGAAAATGATATAATGTGGTGAAACATGAGTTTTCGTGTTGCTTCCAAAACTCCATCGAAGCTTTGTAGTAAAGTTGCCACTACTTTACTAAAGCATGACTGGCACGAACTGACACGAACTGGACTTGACTAAGACGACTTTGACGATAACCATAGTTAACATACAGCAGAAATAACACTGAAGACGAGGCAGTATGGCTTTATAGCTTTAGCCTGCCCGAAAGGGCAAATTAACGAAAAAAAAAAAAAACAAATGAACCTTTTACATTAAAATTTAAAAAAGTTTTAAAACAAGAAGTCCTTTTTTCCCCCCAGGGAAATCCTTAATGGATACCACCGGCTTCGGGGGAAGCACGGTGGTTATGTGGGACTCTCCGCCATTGTGGCGGCCTACCCACTAAAAACCCTGGGGTGTTTCTGCCTGACGCCTGTGTGTCGGGGCTACGGGGACGCTTTCGCACTCGTCCGCAGCCCCGACGGCGCTGGTCCCCTGGGACTATCCTTCCCTGTTAGGGATGGAGCTGTAGTGCCTCCATTCCTCTTTCCTTGAGGGGCGCGCGGAAACACCGCGCGCGCCACCTCAGGGGCTACTCTTGTCGGGCGATGGACTCCCCGAGTCTATCGCCCAAAGCCCCTGTTACGGAGGTTGGAGGAAGGCGTGGATTCTCCTCCGACGCCCGGCTCTCCGGCGGCGCATTGGGAGGTCTGTGGTAACCTCACGTACGCTCTGCCTACCCAATCCTTAGTATTTAGAGACCTTGATTTACAAATTTGAGTATTATTTAAAAACTATCGACCCGTCCCGGCTTCACGCGTGTGGACATTTATTTTTCAATTAAATTCTAGTAATAAAAATAACCTAGGTTACCATGGAGAATGTAGCATTCTAATGGTGAAAGAATTTTTGAAATCGGGCCAGTAGTTTTTGAGTTTATTCGTTACAAACGTACAAAAATACATATCTTTCCTCTTTATAATATAGTGTACACGTAGATAGGGGATTATTGAATTTCTATGTACTTAATTTTTTTTATTGACATTTATTTAATCACATTGACTCATTTTATATTTGACATTTTTATTATATTTTATTTTGATATTTTTGGTGTTATTTTTTAAATACGAATGGAAAAATTACTCACATAAACATACATAACATTACATACATAAACTGAAAATATCTTCGTGCCGTTTCATTTTCGAAGAAAACTTCAGTAAATATCTTCAAAAACGTGTGAAGCCAAAACTCTTTAAAGAGTTTGTTTGTATCTATTGTAATTATATCAGCCAGAAAAGTAAATGATTGTTATTTAGAAGTCAAAACACTGGAAACCGTAATTAAATTGTTTGTACACACCACACACTGTATAATCAAAACGCAACAATTTAAATACGCGCCTATAATTTAATAAGAATTCAAATTCTAATGTCAAAAACCTATAATCAACTTATCATAATATTGAAATCGAAACTTTCGCACTTAACATGTTGCTATCCTTTTCCAAAGTTATAATTTAAACAGGAAAGAAAAAGATAAAGCTAGGAAAAACTTTATAATGCAATCAGCGGATGGCTCTCGCAGATAATTTCGGGCTGGTTATTCACTCAAATGTCATTGACAGCGTAGTGATGTGAAATTGAGCTTCAATCGGAACATGGCAAACTAGAATTAGTAACAAATCATTTATTTACGATTAGATTACGATTTTTACCCAATTTATAAATTAGTTTTTCGACATAATATCCAAGAACGATGTGGTAAATTATTATAACTTGGAAAATATTAAACACAAATGCGTACACAACCTTTGTGTTATATTTTTTCTACCATCTAAGTCAGTCTATAGTTTTGCCAGACTAAAAATGAGCAAGAATATTCTTTCGTATCTATTAAATTACGAATTATATTTTGATAAATGAGATTTCCATCGATGAGACATATTGTTTCACGTGTCACAAGACACCATTTAAATTAAAAATACATATATTATAAAGTTTCAGCAAATGCTACAAATAAATCTTGTAAACGGAATTTACAACTTTTATTTCTATTTACATGGTACGAATTGTTTCACTGCGGAAATCTATAATTATTATTGTATTTTAACATAAAGTGATTTTTTGTACAAATCCATGTTGCCATTTTACTCTAAAACTACTAGTCCGATTTAGATGCAGTTTTCAGTTCTGGGTTCGGGTTTGATTGGTGCATTATATTAGATAGGTGTTAAA
The DNA here is from genome assembly GCA_905404145.2 of Biston betularia. Lineage (NCBI taxonomy): Eukaryota > Metazoa > Arthropoda > Insecta > Lepidoptera > Geometridae > Biston > Biston betularia. The sequence goes on along the minus strand of FR989892.1, from coordinate 2,229,000 downwards.
TTATAACAGTATTAGTTAGGATGGCATGCGAAATGCCAAGGTGCATCTCATCATCATCATCATCATCCACAGCCTTCTTTATCCCACTGCTGGGTATATGCCTCTCTTTTTACATGCCATCTGCCTCGGTCCTGTGCCAATCTGGTCCAGGTGCGTCTAAGAACATCTTATTTGTCAGAATTAAATTTTGTAGCTTACAAAAAACGAGCCAGCAAAACAAAATAATTATTATTGTATTTTAATATGAAGATACGAACATAAGTCTCAGGCAAAGCTGCTTTTTGTATTATTTGTACGATGGGACTGCAAAATAGAATAACTTTGAATTATGACACAAATTATTTCGATCTGTAGTTGAAAATAGCTTAAAATGTTCTTTGAAATATCTAAAAAGAGCTAATATATCAAAGTGAAGTTGAACAGACGAACAGGAAATGGCGCAACACTAGTGGACCGTAAGACGAGAACGAGAAGGCTCACAAACCGCAAAGTAGATAATTAAATACAGTCAGTCCGTCAGTCACGACGTGAAATTCTGGATAGAAGCACGTATCGCTCTATCGAAATACAATGAATAAAATGTAAACAAACACTTGAATCAAACTTTAGTGAACATCAACCCCGTTGTGTGTGCGAAAATGGCAAAAACACTTACATATTGTGCCCCAGTGATTGTGCTTGTGATTTTAATAGTGAATTTTCATGATGTGTTCTCTCAACAACAAAGTATCGTCCACTCTCATGTTCATTGTAACCATGAGCATCCAAAAAGCGATCAAGTAAGCAATAATATAAAGTTTATTTTTAATTGTAGTTTTCAGGTTGGTCATGCTAAAACGTCAATGTCTTGTTTGGATTCATTTGTTTTGATTATCTTCCTATTTTTATGATTTGTTCGTATAAATAATATCAATTCGTTTAATAGTTCATTAAAGGCAAGGTTAAAAGTTATCAATGGCTTTATTTAACATCTATTTTCTAGTAGTCTAGACTATATCCTACTAATCTAAGTTACATGTTTACTTACATAAATACATGAATGGGTAATAGGTAGGAAGTTAGAATTATTTATACACATATTTGGAATACCAAATAATAATTTAGTTTTTAGCAGAAAGTTATCTACTGAATTTGTACTAAACTTAAATTAAAGTTTTGAGAGTTTAGTAGTTTTTTTGCGTGTTAATTGTTATTTTATAATAATTGTTTATGGTTTTTGTAAGGTTTTCGTACTTACTATGATAAGTTTTACACAAAACTAATCAGTTTTAAGTAATTGTGTTTAGTTCAGTACTTTTTGACTGCCCTGTTAGCTTATTTGGTAGAATATCAAGAGCAGTAGGGTGAAGGTTTAATTTCTACCAGGACAAACATTTATGTGACAATAAATGTTTATTCTAGTTCTAAGTGTATCTCTACATAGTATAAAACAAAGTCGTTTCCTGCCGATTGTATTGCGGTTTCCATAAATAGACATAAATGATTCAAGAGGAAGGTTTACATGAATAACGCCTACCGGATGCCTCGCGGTTTTACCAGCGTAGTTCCCGTTCCCGTGGGAATACAGAGATAAAAAGTAGCCTTTGTCACCCGGGGATAGTGTAGATTCCCAACCGTAAAAGAATTTTTGAAATCAGTCCAGTAGTTTTGGAGCTTATTCAATACAAACAAACAATGAAATCTTTCCTCTTTATAATAGTATAGGTAGGTAGATATATATGCATATGCACCACATTAGTATCTACATTTTTTTTCTTTCTTTGGCCATGACAAGTGTCTACATTGCACCCGTTTAAAAGGCGGGGTGGGTTGCATGTTATAATAAATCAATATTGTAGGACGTTAAGCAGAGCTTGTACTATGGAAGTCAGATAACTGATAGAAAGATTTATTCATAAAGAATATAATGATTAATTTTAAATAAGTAGGTAAATAATGTTTGTCTTTTAACTTTTTTTTTTAATGTAAAAAATAATGAGACAAATAACAATGGTAAGAGATAACGTCTGTCCACGACCATTGCAGCGATACACAGAACTTTGAGTAACAAAACAAAGTCCAGGGCATCGCTACTTTGGCGCTCATTACTTTGAGACTTTCGATGGTAAGTCTCAACAGCCCAGTAATTTCGCTAGCTGCACTAGGTATTCATAAATTATCTGTGTATTTGAATTCATAAAATACTTTTTTTATGTAAATACATACCGAACACCCAGACAGAACAAACATTTATTTTGTTTAATCACAAAATGTTTGCCCTGAGTGGGAATCGAATCCACAATATGTATGTATGAAGGGATGAGTTGGATTGAAAACATCAGTATCGTAATCACCTACCATTGAGTTAAGAAACCAGATAAATATAGAATAACCCTAATTAATATTCATCTACTGTAAATTATTCTTAGAAGTGTCTTGTGTATCAATTGATTTTAATTCTGTTTAAATTTATTTTAATTAATTCTAGACCTTGCGCATGATAATGTCATAGTTTATTTACTGCATATATAGATACTAGCGACCCGCCCCGGCTTCGCACGGGTGCAAAATTCGAAAAAAATCAATATGTTTATTTATCAAAATAGGATGCACCACATCACTTTTAAAAAAATCAATATGTTTATTTATCAAAATAGGATGCACCACATCACTTTTAAAAAAATCAATATGTTTATTTATCAAAATAGGATGCACCACATCACTTTTTGATAGTCAATATTTACATAGTCATGTTATTATCCTTGCTAGAGAGCTCCGAAAACCACGTCCAATCGCTTCCAAATTCAAATTATTATAGCGAGAAGTGCGGCCCGGCCTCCGACGCGCTATTTATAGGAACGCGCCGCGTCGCGCTGCGGTCGGCGGCTGCCGGCCGATAGGTACCGCCGCAAACGCTACGCAATGTATTTTTAAATCTGTAATATCTTCGAAAATATTCAAAGAAATTATGTGCTGTAAAAGGCCATATAAATCTATGTTAAATCAACAATCTATTTATAGTATTTAATTAAATAAGAAATAATGCTGTAGTGCTTAAAATCGCTTCGAAAATTAGCTATTATTTGCCGTAAAAAGTAAATGACAAAAAATGGTTTTGTGGGATATCGATAAGAGATAGGCATATACCATCGCGGACCTTTCTGTAGACCTTTTCAAGGTGTACAATACTTAGTACATTATTTTTATAAATCCTGTAAGGTTAAGCCTGCGTACGCAATGTAAGCGGCAAGAAATGTTAGAATTTACGACACCACATTAGAAACCCTGAAAATAACAGTATTTCTCCATTATTTAATAGATGTTATTATACATAAAAACCTTCCTCTTGAATCACTCTACCTATTACAAAAAACCGCATCAAAATCCGTTGCGTAATTTTAAAGATTTAAGCATACAGACAAACAGACGGACAAAAATAGCGACTTTGTTTTATACTATGTAGTGATGTGTATATAGTATTGTTAAAAATATTATCAATATTTTTTTTAATAGTCAATAGGCTAGGTGTTTGACAACAGCTCACCTGATGTTAAGTGACGGTGTGGTCGAAGCTGGTAAAGCACATCTAGCCTGGAATGGAACTGGCTCTTAAGTGAGGCTGCCAGAACACACCGTTAGATACTTGGCGGCAGATTTTCAACTTGAGGGTGGTAGCTAGCCAGCCGAGTTCCAGAAAGTATACTACTATGCTATGGTTTCCTCACGATGTTTTCTTAGTAATAGGGTCCCGTTTTACCCTTTAGGTACGGAACCCTAAAAAAAGATGACATTTCATGACTGATTGAAGATTTTATATTAGAACCGGCCAAGACGATATAAGCAGTTTTGGCGGGAACGCGGAAAGAGTCGTGTCGCCGTGTGTTTTGTCGAGTGTTTATGCATAAAAATGGTGATATTTTATTCATAAAGTGCCGAATCACAAGCGCGAGTGGGGCACAATGATATAATGTAGTGAAAATCATGACTTTTCGTGTTGCTTCCAAAACTCCATCGAAGTTTTATAGTAAAGCCGCCACTACTTTACTAAAGCATGACTGGACTTGACTGACACGGACTGTACTTGACCAAGACTGGACTTTGACAATAACTATAGCTACGAGACAACTTATTTAACTTATGAAACTTCAAAATATAAAACACATATTTTTCGTATTTTTGTTTTGTTATTATATATATATGTATAGTATCTCTTTTTGTATTTCTCCGTATTTCTGTGTACCTACCTACTTCAATTCAATTCTTGGTTTATGGCTTTTGTGAAAACGTTTCACAACTCCGCCACTGTCACAAAGAAAGATGAAACGCAAGAATTTGTACGGTGCGCTGTTGAGCCTCGTTGTTCGGTGAATTCGTATAGCAGAGGTTTTTGTTTGTCACCCTGAAACCAAAACATTTAACATGCTACAAGATATACACAAACATATGTTTTTGAATAAATAAATTTCATTTTCATTTCACTTGACACTGGCAAATGTTCATGAAGCGACGCCAAAACTAAAGAGAAAAAAAAACTATACGAGTTTTATGCGAAAGAATGCAAATAAAAAACCGGCCAAGTGCGAGTCGGACTCGCGCACGAAGGGTTCCGTGCCATTATCTATTAGATAATAACGAGAAAATCACGTTTATTGTAGGTATAAGGCCCTCCTAAACTAGGTATTTACTTTATTTTAATTTACCTAAAAGTAAATATACAACTTATGTATTTACAAAAAAAAAGTATTTAAGTATTTTATCAGTTATCTGGTTCCCATAGTACAAGCTTTGCTTAGTTTGGGGTCAGATGGCGCTGTGTGTAATGTCCTACGATATTTATTTATTTATTTATTTAACTAAATATTCGGTGAATATTTCAAGTTTCTACCTGTTTTCATTATTTTTATTTTTAGCAAATAAACGGCGAAAACCTCTTTTATTGTATGGGAGCTCCCTTAATTATTTATTTTATTTTATTTTAATTAATTACATTTAAAGAGAACATAAAATTAAATATTCTGTGAATAGTTGAAGCGTCTACCTGTCACCGTTATTAGTATCGAGCAAGAAACGGTAAAAAAATCAAGTTTGATGTATGGGAGCCCCCCTTAATTTTTTTTTGTATTTGTTGTTATAGCGGCAAAAGAAATACATTATCTGTTAAAATTTCAACTGTCTAGCTATCACCGTTCTTGAGATACAGCCTGGTGACAGACGGACGGACGGACAGCGAAGTCTCAGTAATCCCTGACAGCCCTGTTGGCTCATTGGTAGCATGTCTGCTTCAAGAGCTGTGGGGCGTGGGTTCGATTTCCACCCAGGACTAGCATTTTGTGATATAAAACAAATGTTTGTTCTGTGTCTGGGTGTACTGTATGTACCTATTTAAAAAAAACTATTTAAGTATTTTATCAGTTATCTGACTCCCATAGTACAAGCTTTGCTTAGTTTGGGGTCAGATGGCGCTGTGTGTAATGACAAAAAAAAAGTAATAGGGTCCCGTTTTTACCCTTTGGGTACGGAACCCTAATAAAAAGTAGCGTAAAAATCAATAAAGCGTAAATAATTTGTATACCGTTGCATATGATTTGAGATTGATTGACCGCATGTGTCGTATGTGCTCATATTGCAATAATTTTGTAACCATATTTAGTTGCTAGAATAGCACGCGTTTATTACGTACATAAGTACTGTATAGAATACATAAATTAATTATAATTCTACTAATATTTTAATTGTGAAAGTTTGGATCGATATTTGTTACTCTTTCACGCAAAAACTACAGAACGGATTTGGATGAAATTTGGTATAGACGTAGGTAAGACCCTGGATTAACACATAGGCTACTTTAATCCCAAAAAAATGTAGCGGGTAACACCGCGGGGCGCAGCTAGTGTATTTATGATATTGTTATATATTTAGTGTATTTCCGCCTATACGTATATATGTATTATGTATGTTTTTTCTTTGGTTATAAACATTTTAGAATAAGGATGAGGATTTAATTTAAACTAAAACAATAATATTAGTATTTTTAATACGTATAAGTCCGCGTTTGACTAACTTGCCTGATCGCCTGATGGCAAGCGATGCTGTGAAGCACGCAGACTTAGAAGATACCTATTCACTCTGACCTTGAAAAGCTCTAGATTATATATCTCTCTGAAAGGGGAACCCCTTCCAGTAATAAAACAAAGATTAGTAAAAAAAAACAAAAAGAAAAAATGTTGATTACACCCGAACTGTCACTTTGACATTGACATTGAACGACATATTATCTTTTTTCGCATTTATTTGTTAAAGTATCCCTTTGTGTCCGTCTGTCCGATCTAATTATTATAAATCAAAGTCATGACTGCTTTTTAATTAGACTTTGAGGGTTTTTGGCGGGAACGCGGGAAGAGTCGTGTCGCTCCGTTGTATTTTTTTCCAAAACTAGTGTTTTGTCGAGTGTTTATGCATAAAAATGGTGGTGTTTTATTCATAAAGTGCCGAATTACAAGCGCGAGTGTGGGAAAATGATATAATGTGGTGAAACATGAGTTTTCGTGTTGCTTCCAAAACTCCATCGAAGCTTTGTAGTAAAGTTGCCACTACTTTACTAAAGCATGACTGGAATTAACTGACACGAACTGGACTTGACAAAGACGACTTTGACTAAAACTAGCTACGATGGCACTTATTTAACTTTTGAAACTTGAAAATATATAATTACTTGACACTGGCAAATGCTAAAACGCGACGCCAAAACCAAAGAAAAAAAAAAAAAGAAAAAAAAATTAACCGAGAAATACGGAACCCCGAGTTAAGTCCGACTCTTGCCTGGCTAAATTTTATTACAAATCAACAAAAACGTTACTGTGAAAATCGTTTGCACAAGAAGATTTCCCTCTACTGTTCTTGACCATGTATAAACAACAATTAATTTTTTTTAGGGATCCGTACCTAAAGAAACCCTTTTAGACCGTCTTTGTCTTTGTTGGCCGTCTGTCAAGACCTTATAGCTCGGGAAAGCGTGGGGGTATCAAGTTGAAATTAAAACCTATACCTACGCAGTTAATTGATTGATTCAGGCGTCACTTTGCGGAAGTTCATTTTGAATGTCCAAGGTATATATTAAGTTTATTTCCGCTTAACAGTCGTTCCAGTTACAACAGTGATGAGGACTTAAATTTAACTAATTAAACACAGCTTATTAATTAAAAACCTGATCTTACTTAAGATCTAGAACTAATTTGACATAAACTTAAAAATATAATTTCACACAAATTTAATTAAATAACAAAAAATCTTATTAAAATAATTCTAACTCTAAACTTCTATTTACTTAATTAGATTTTTTGTTATTATAATAATTTTTTTGTCAAATTACATTTTTCAATTTATGTCAAATTTGTTCTAGATTTTAAGTAAGATTAGGTTTTTAGTTAATAAGTTTATATTATTATATTAGTTTGTACGGAAACCTCGGTGGGCGAGTCTGACACGCACTTGCCCGTGTTTTTTTTTTAAATTTTAATTGGCTCACCATCTGGCTTCTATTCAACCCACCCGTAACTATTAAGAGAAAGATAAATGAAACAATCGGAAAGAGAAAACAATTATGCAATTCCTGTGACTAGTTTTCGTTGTAACTTTACGATGCTGTGTGAAATCATTTGAGTTAAGATGTGATAATTACATACCTACACCCACTGATGGATTTAAAATACACTTAGTGTTTACTCGTGGCTTCGCGCGGCAGATCGGAATCATTATAGGATAAACTGAACCGTTTAAAAATGCCGGCCCAGTGCGAGTCAGACTCGTGCACGAAGTGTTCCGTACCACCGCAGTCAGTGTTGTTGCGCGTGTTAGAATTTAGTTTATTTGAGGCATCAATAAGGAATAAGGATAAGAACTGAATGTACCACATACGCCACTAACCAACCATCATACGTTATGTAAGATAAAAGTAGGTAGAAAAGAAGACCAGAAACTGTTATTATAAGCAACGTATATTGATTTACAAAGCAATAGTCATTAAAAGACACCAAGATAATGATAACACGTTATTTAACATAAAGCATCAAGATTTATCACATAATAAGTATCACATAAGAATATCAAACAACATAATAAATAGGTTACTTAGCTTAAGTATCTCTTGATCTGTTCAGTACGACGGTAGGCAACCGAATCTCGTGTTCGAGCCAGAGCGGCCCTTTATATTCACAAAAACACGTGACTCACAGTCATTTAGTGAAATCAAGTCTTTTACATTATTTAACCAAACTAATACATTTGAAATAATTGTGTTACAAACAGACATTATGTTTAACTTAATTTAATATAACCACACGACACATAATATATGTATGTATACAATATACATGTGTCGTGTATCCGTCGGCATATAACCTATAATCTGTTACGCGCGTAAAGCCACGAACATCGGCAAAATATATTTTTATTAACCTCAAAATATTGACATTGCCGGCCTTGTATATGTATAGTGTCAGTATATATATGTACAAAAACTGGGCAACCTTGGCGAAGTTTGCCGACCTTTGCGAGACCCATACCCCGAGGGATGCATTAAAACTAATAACACCAAGGCATCACCTAGCTAAGTCCAAAAAGTGTGCGCGGGTTTTCGGTGTACAGGTTTTTAACTCCCTGCCTAAGTCCATACGGGAAGCTAAGTCGCTATCTAGCTTCAAAATTTGTGAACCAAAACTTTTGGAAATAAATAAATAAATAAATAAAATTGTAAAAACAAACTTAAGCTGTTTTTGATAAACATGGCACCTTATACTGTCGAGGAGTTCATTTCAAAAATAAATTAACGCTTATTATTTATTATTTTCTTAATTGATACAATGATCACTGATGGGACGGCCTTTAGTGTGGGACGCCACCTGCGTTGACACTTTTGCGCCGTCACATCTTCCAAGAACTCAGATTAGGGCTGGCGCAGCGGCGGAATTTGCAGAAGACCTCAAAAGGCGCAAGTATAGTACCCTGGACAGTGGGTACATATTTGAGCCTTTTGGGGTTGAAACTTTGGGACCGTGGGGACCGGGAGCAAAAAAAATTTTTAAAGAATTGTCATCTCGTTTGGTCGACGCCACACGTGAACAAAACGCTGGCCTTTATTTTGCTCAGCGTTTGAGTATTGCCATACAACGCGGCAATGGGGCCAGCGTTTTGGGAACTATTCCCATTGATAGCGGTCTTTTAGCTTTTAGAGTAGTTATTATTTTAAGTTATTTTGTTTTGTTTAATTGAAGATATTGATTATACTTTTTTTCATAATTTAGCTTGATAGTCGAATTAAACCCCCGTTGAATTTTTTTTAAATAAAAGAATGATGACTTTAAAGATCAACAGTTTAAAAAAATGTATGAAATACATGTATGTATACCTAGATATAAGAACCTGACATGTAATTCATAATTATCAATAAAGTATCCATATTAATATCAATATCATTATCTATAAAAACGGTAAAAAATCACGTTTGTGCTATGGGAGTGCCCTTAAATATTTATTTTAATCTGTTTCTTTAGTACTGAACAGTTTAAAAAAACCCGCCGAGTACGAGTTAGACTCGCGCACGATGGGAACGAATACCATTATATATAAAACGGCAAAAAATCACGTTAGTTGTATTGGAGACGGGAGTCCCCTAAAATATTTATTTTAATCTGTTTCTTTAGTACTGAACAGTTTAAAAAAACCCGCCGAGTACGAGTTAGACTCGCGCACGATGGGAACGAATACCATTTATATATAAAACGGCAAAAAATCACGTTTGTGCTATGGGAGTTCCCTTAAATATTTATTTTAATCCGGTTTTTCAGTATTCGTTGTTATAGCGGCAACAGAAATACATCATCTGTGAATATTTCAACTGTTAAACTATCACGGTTCATGTGATACAGCCTGGTGACAGATGGGCCGACTGCTGAGACTTAGTAATAATTCAGATAGAGTGTTTACATCAAACTCAGTTAAGTCACTCGGCAGCACGGCAGTTAGCTATGTGTGCGTGACACCGCACACATATTTAATATTAATATTATGGGACCACCTCTGAAGTATGATCTACCAACCAAAAAAAGAATTATCACAATCGATTAATAATCGACGGAATCATCGCGTACACATGCCTTACATAAAAAGAATTAAGAATTTTTTGAGTTTAACATTTTTTTAGTTTAACGTTCCGCTCGAAGGCTGATGATGATGATGAAAGATGATGATCAACGTGGTTTAGAGAAAGACCTCCAGCGAAATGATCTTCGACACTAGGGTTTACCGACAAGCATGCAATATAAAGTCACATCACGATCTTGAAGCGACACTTTAACTTTCACTCAATGTTAGACCATGGTTACGTCTCGATCATTACGTAACGATAACCTCACTCGATTATGGGTGAAATATCGATTTTTTATTCGATACAAGCTACCTTGCCACGGTTAATGGTTTTAATCACATGAACAAGCCTAGAGTTTTGGCGGGAACGCGGGAAGAGTCGTGTCGCTCCGTTGTATTTTCTTTTTCCAAAACTAGTGTTTTATCGAGTGTTTATGCATAAAAATGGTGGTGTTTTATTCATAAAGTGCCGCATTACAAGCGCGAGTGTGGGAAAATGATATAATGTGGTGAAACATGAGTTTTCGTGTTGCTTCCAAAACTCCATCGAAGCTTTATAGTAAAGTTGCCACTACTTTACTAAAGCATGACTGGAATTAACTGACACGAACTGGACTTGACAAAGACGACTTTGACGATAGCTATAGCTAAGATACAGCAGAAATAACACTTAAGACAAGGCAGTATGGCTCTATAGCTTTAACCTGCCCGAAGGGGCAAATTAATAAAAGAAAAAAAAATGAACAAGCCTAATTAAGGAAATTAAAAAAAAACATGTTTGCTTACTAATTTGTAGCGATGATAACTAAGCGCGGTCAGTTCACACGTCGAAGGGCGTGGGTTTTAATCCCAACAATGAGCTTGAGCTGCCGGTGAAGGAAAACATCGTGAGGAAACCATAGCATAGTGGTAGGGTACTTTCTAGTACTCGGCTGGCTAGCTACCACCCTCAAATTTAAAATCTGCCGCCAAGCAATCTTCTTCTTTGATTTTAGCGTCGCATTTTAAGAAATTGCCAGTGTCAATTGTTTTGATATTTTCAAGTTTTATAAGTTGAAAAGTAGTTATAGTCCTGTCTTGGTCAAGTCCAGTCATGCTTTAGTAAATTAGTGGCGACTTTACTAGGTATAAGTTTCGATGGTGTTTTGGAAGCAATACGAAAAGTCATTTTTCACCGCATTATATTAATTAAATAAGAAATGTTTCTTTACTTAATTTAGAATGAATATTCTTTTACGAATTTTAGTACCTAGTTTTAGGGTTCCGTACCCAAAGGGTAAAAGCGGGACCCTAATACTGAGACTTCGCTGTCCGTCCGTCTGTCACCAGGCTGTATCTCAAGAACGGTGATAGCTAGACAGTTGAAATTTTCACAGATGATGTATTTCTATTGCCGCTATAACAACAAATACTAAAAATAAAATAAATATTTAAGGGGGGCTCCCATACAACGAACTAGATTTTTTATAGATAATGGTACGGAACCCTTCGTGCGCGAGTCCCACTCGCACTTGGCCGGTTTTATTTTCTTTAGTAATTGTTGTTATAGCGGCAACAGAAATACATCATCTCTGTAAATTTCAACTGTCTAACTATCATGAGATACAGCCTGGTGACAGGCGGACAGTAACAGTGAAGTCTCAGTAATAGGGTCCCGTTTTACCCATTGGGCACGGAACCCTAAAAACCAAGGCTAATGGAAGCATATTTAAATACGTATTCAAGTCAAAACGACATTGCAAATATGGTCGGGTTCCGTAAACTATATGTTCACAAAAGCTAATTTTTGCAATTCGTTTACGCATTTTAAAATCTTTCATAATTTTATTCTAGCTCCGACCGCAGAATTAGCAGTAGTTGCAACTGTTTTAATGTCAAGCGCGAATTGCTATTGTATTTTAAAGTTTGTGTTAAGGCAAGTTGTACACGGTTGGTTGATCAAAAAAAAACGAGGAACGCGCGTTTATAGAAGACTAGCAGCTCGCCCCTTCTTAGCACGGGAAAACAAAACTCGATTAACAATATAAATATAGCCGTATATTTCCTCTTTATAATAGTATAGATTTTACTGATTCTAATCTATGATCGAACCCACTCCCTTCATTTTTTTTTTTTTTTTTCGTTAATTTGCCCTTTCGGGCAGGCTAAAGCTATAAAGCCATACTGCCTCGTCTTCAGTGATATTTCTGCTGTATCTTAACTATGGTTATCGTCAAAGTCGTCTTAGTCAAGTCCAGTTCGTGTCAGTTCGTGCCAGTCATGCTTTAGTAAAGTAGTGGCAACTTTACTATAAAGCTTCGATGGAGTTTTGGAAGCAACACGAAAACTCATGTTTCACCACATTATATCATTTTCCCACACTCGCGCTTGTAATTCGGCACTTTATGAATAAAACACCACCATTTTTATGCATAAACACTCGACAAAACACTAGTTTTGGAAAAAAATACAACGAAGCGACACGACTCTTCCCGCGTTCCCGCCAAAAGCCCCCCACTCCCTTCAGCTCTCGAAGCAGAAATGAGCTAACACAGCGGTAAAATTTATGATTCATATTTAAAATCGGCGGTTACATCCCTACAGAATCGCGTCTGCGCGTTTGATCTAAGTTTTTGTCGTAATTTCTCACGTGTGTACTGTAGAATTACCTTTTTAACAATTAGGTACCATGGTGCCGCGCTGTCACTGAATTCTCATACTTTGTTTTGTGATGAAAAACTATTCCGAGCACGGAATGCAGTTCTCACGAAATTTCGTTGCCCGACAATTATTTTCAACTACTTTACTATAAGAGGATAGAAATTAATGTAATTAAGACGCTTTAGGTTCTTTTTTACGCAAAAGTAATGATACGATCTCCTGATGGTAAAAGATAACGCATGTCCATGACCATTGCATCAATACACAGAACTTTGAGCAGCAAAACAAAGTCAAGGGCATCTCTGCTTTGGCGCTCATAAAAACTAACGTTACAAGTCAAATCCCGTTATATATCATCAAATAAGTTATGTTAAAATCATTTGTTAATTTACATGACAATGAAAAATATGTCAATAAAATATTGTTATTATAATAAATAATTTTTGTCTAAATTATGCTAAGAATCTACTGTTTTATTCAAGCAATTGTGATTTACCGCAAATAAAGACCAAAATAAATGCCAGTAGCTGTGATTTCACTGTAAAATTATGCTCCATTCCATGCATCCATATAATATGGTAAAAAAATATTTGTATGGAAATCGAACCACCCTAACTCGATTATTGTAATAACCATAAAGTAGCATTTGTTTTTCTGGAATGGCAACTTCGGATAAAATGTCAAAGAAGGTTTTTTTTTCTTTGGTTTTGGCGTCGCGTTTTGAGCATTTACCAGTGTCATGTATTTATATATTTTCAAGTTTCAAAAGTTTTTTTCAATGTAATGAGACGAACGAGACTCTTTCCTGATGGTAAGAGATAACGCCTGTTCATGACCATCGCAGCGATACACAGAACTTTAAGTAACAAAATAAAGTCCAGGGCATCGCTGCTTTGGCGCTCATTACTCTGAGACTTTTGATAGAGTTAGTTTCAACAGCCCAGTAATTTCGCTAGCTGCAGTACCCTTCAAACCGGAAAACAGTAATGCTTACACGCTACTGCTTAGCGGCAGAATAACTGGTACTGCGGTGGTACCTACCTAGACGACCTCCTGCTAAGGAGATCTACCACCAAGTAAAATAAATGGGTTAAATAAGTGTCGTCATAGCTAAAGTTATAGTCAAAGTCCAGTCTTTGTCAAGTACAGTCGGTGTCAGTCAAGTCCAGTCACGCTTTGGTAAAGTAGTGGTGACTTTACTATAAATCTTCGATGGAGTTTTGGAAGCAACACACAAAGCCATATTTTACCACATTATGTCATTTTCCCACACTCGCGCTTGTGATTCGGCACTTTATGAATAAAACACCACCATTTTTATGCATAAACACTCAACAAAACACTAGTTTTGGGAAAAAATACAACGGAGCGACACGACTCTTTCCGCGTTCCCGCCAAAACTCAAAAAAGAAGAAGGTTAACTTGGACATTGTTTTTTCATCGATTTAAATCGTTGATTGTGAAACAACTCTCAAAATAAATCTGTTAAAACCACTGAAATCTCGTTGTCATCCTTTACTATTAAATAAATAAATAAGTTTTTAAAGATTTTAATGATTAAATAAAATTCGATCAAAAATATACTTCGGATTTCAAATAATTCAATTTTCGATCTTGTTTTTTCGCAATCTTTCGCGGGTGGAATCTGATTTTTTTCTGGCATTGGGCGCGCTCAATTGTAAAGCGTATTTGTCCAATTTACATACACCTGAGAAAACCGAGCGATATTATTACAAAGTAATTATTTACCATAACAATTGTCTCGTGACTGAACGCGGCCTCGCTTCGTTCGACGCAATATTTCGGAACTCTATGGGTATTTATTTTTCATTCTTCAGTAGGGCTGTGCCGTACTAACATATTTTACTAGACTTAGCAAAAAAGATGAGCTATTTTAGCTATGTATGTATTATAAGTATACATTTACAAAAAAGAAAGCATTTATGTATTCTATCAGTTATCTGACTTCCATCACACAAGCTCTGCTTAGTTTGGGGTCAGATGGCGCTGTGTGTATAGTCCTACGATATTTATTTATTTATTTATTATCTATTTTATTATCTATTGTTGGTAGATCTCCTTAGCAGGAGGCCGTCTAGGTAGGTACCACCGCAGTACCAGATATTCTGCCGCTAAGCAGTAGTGTGAAAACATTACTGTGTTCCGGTTTGAAAGGTAGCGAAATTACTGGGCTGTCGAGACTAACCATCGAAAGTCTTTAAAGTAATGAGCGCCAAAGCAGTGATGCCCTGGACTTTGTTTTGTTACTCAGAGTTCTGTGTATCGCTGCAATGGTCATGGACAGGCGTTACCTCTTACCATCAGGAGAGCGTGACGTTCGCCTCATAATTTTTTACATAAGGTTGACAGGCTAGTTGTTTGACCACAGCTCACCTGATGTTAAGTGGAGGTGTGGTCTAAGATGGTAAAGCACACCTAGCCTGGAATGGAACTGGAACTGAGTGTGGTAACCCTAACAGCGTTCTTATCATTTTCTAGGCAGTTTGGAAATATAACCTTCGCACGACTATGATAATAGACAGAAAAATGTTTTTTGTTTTATCTAGAACGCTGGGACTGCCCTTCGTCTTTTGGCACATCTCAATCTCAATATCTCAATATCAGGTGTTCTTTCTATATTCTAAGTATCAGGTGGAGAAGTTTTGGCGGGAACGCGGGAAGAGTCGTGTCGCTCCGTTGTATTTTTTCCAAAATTAGTGTTTTGTCGAGTGTTTGTTGACATTCTAATAATAACAATTTTATTCAATTTTTGCACACCCAATACTGGGTTGAGTATGTGTTAAGCGACGTTTTATTATGTACCAACATTTTCCCTGTACTCAGCAAATAAACACATTTTGATTTTGATTTTGTTTATGCATAAAAATGGTGGTGTTTTATTCATAAAGGGCTGAATTACAAGCGTGAAAGTGGGAAAATGATATAATATGGTGAAACATGACTTGTCGGGTTGCTTCCAAAACTCCATCGAAGCTTTATAGTAAAGTCGCCACTACTTTACTAAAGCATGACTGGACTTTGACTATAACTAGCTACGAGGACACTTATTTAACTTTTGAAACTTGAAAATATATAAATACTTGACACTGGCAAATGCTAAAATGCGACGCCAAAACCAAAGAAAAAAAAAAGTATCAGGTGTCAGATGTCAGAATTTGACATGCCCTTCCCAAGACATGCCACTCATCCGACCTTCGGCCTTTTATTATCAGCTGTTTCCAGCCACTAAAAAAAAAAAAAAATTTAGGACATTACACACAGCGCCATCTGACCCCAAACTAAGCAAAGCTTGTACTATGGAAGTGAAGATAACTGATAGAATACTTAAAAATACTTTTTTTTTGTAAATACATACATACTTATAATAATTTTTTTTTAAATGTAAAAAGTAATGAGACGAACGTGTCGCTCTCCTGATGTTAAGAGATAACGCCTGTCCATGACCATTACAGCGATACACAGAACATTGAGTAACAAAACAATGTCCAGGGCATCACTGCTTTGGTGCTCATTACTTTGAGACTTTCGATGGTTAGTCTCGACAGCCCAGTAATTTCGCATACAGAACACGCAGACACAGAACAAAGATTTTTATACCACAAAATGTTTATCCAGGGTGGGAATCGAACCTACGCCCTTCAGCTCTTGGAGTAGACATACTACCAATGAACAAACAGGGCTGTCAATCGCTCCATTTGTCCATAAATGGGAAAAAATTGTTTGTATGGAAATCGAACCACCTTACCTGATAAAACCAACTATATTCTTGTCAATTTGATTTTTGCAATACTACTCGTGACATTTCAATTTTTACGCGCTACAAACAATTGATGTTATCGTCAAACTAGACATTTACTTTTTTATCGAAAATTTCCATCTCTATTCTATGAGTCGAACTGAGACGATTCAAATAGCGAATGATCACTCGAGCGAATCTCGATTTACAATCGTGACTCGATTTCGCGCCACTTTATTTTATTTTTATTTATTTAGAGACTAGCTGTTGCCCGCGACTTCGTCCGTCTTAATTGTCAAAATGTTAAAATATTTATTTTATATAAATCTGTCACTATGTCAAATTCAAATTTTTCATGCATAATTCATGTTCCATTTGCATAGATACAGGTCAGGTAGAAAATAATAATCAGGCATCTCTATATTCAGCCCTTATAAGGCGCGCAATTTTTTTTTTTTTATTCAAAATAGGTTCGCGTTTGACCACACTCTGCCTGATGTTAAATAAAATAAAAATAAATAAATAAATATCGCAGGACATTACACACAGCGCCATCTGACCCCAAACTAAGCAGAGCTTGTGCTATGGAAGACAGATAACTGATAGAATACTTAAATACTTTTTTTTGTTATTTCATAACATAAAAAAACAGAAAGCAATAATATACACAACAATAATAAAATACAAAAAAAAAGTTTAAAATTACGTCAGACTACTCAATTTTCAAAGTTATTGCATACCTCAGATTAAACACTTTTTTTTTAATGGTCGACAGGCTAGGTGTTTGACCACAGCTCACTTGATGTTAAGTGACGGTGTTGTCAAAGATGGTGTACACACCTAGCCTGGAATAGAAATGGCTCTCAAGTGAGGCTGCCGGAACACACCGTTAGATGCTTGGTGACTGATTTTCAACTTGAGGGTGGTAGCTAGCCAGCCGAGTACTACAGAGTACTCTACCACCATGCTAAGGTTTCCTCACGATGTTTTCCTTCACCGGCAGCTCAAGCTCATAGTTAGTGATTGAACCTACGCCCTTCGGCATGCGAACCGACCGCGCTAACCAATGAGCTATCATCGCTACAAAAAAAAAAAAAATTCTGTGTTATTTCAGGTAATAAATTACATTTATGTGTGTGCCAACTTTTATCCAAATCCGTTAAGTTGTTTTCGCGTGATTGATTACTTTCACATTTACAATATTAGTATAGTTATCTGTAGTCTGACTTCCTGACAAAATAAATGTTGTATGACTAGAGCAAAGACAGCGTTAATGAGCAATAATGTAGTGTGCATGGGCCCTCGTATTTACAATAAGCTGCCACGGGAGATAAGGGACTTGAGACCGAATTTGTTTAAGAGTGCTCTGAAGAAAATTCTGGTCGAGGAATGCTATTATAAAATCAATGATTATCTGTAACTTTTGACATATTTGCTTGACATTGTTTATTATTATTATTCTTGACATCCATTATTGTGTATTGATTGTTATTATTATTCTTGACATCAATTATTGTGTATTGATTATTATTATTTCTTGACATTATTTTTTTGATTGACTTGTAATTTTTTTTTATCTAATTTGAATTTATTATTTTACATGACATGCCATCGCTCATATTTGTATGCCTAAAGGGCAAAACACGATCAAAGGACATAATTAATTAATCTATCCATGTATTTCAATTTATATTACTCGTGTTTTAACAAATAAATTATCTTTATCTGACTTTGCCTGCGGTTTGGATCGCGTGGCCAATTCGATCATTTGGTCAGACAAGCGTTGATACGTAGGCACATAGCAGCGTTGCCAGACGTCTCGATTTTTAAATGAAAATAAAATGCCCCGCGCGGAATATTCAAGGTATATACTTAGTTTTGTTGGCAAACGTAACATAGGACACCCTGAGACTTGATGGAGTGACGATATACGTAGGACAGCTAGCGGTGGATGGAAGCGAAAAGCTGAAGATTGAGCTGAGTGGTGTGTCTTGGGAGAGGCCTATGTCCAGCAGTGGACTACAAAAGGCTGATGATGATAATGATGATGATATTTAGTTTATTTCCGCTTAACAGTCTTTCCAGTTACAACAGTGATGAGGACTTAAATTTAACTAATTTGACAACAACTTATTAATTAAAAACCTAATCTTACTTAATATCTAGAACTAATTTGACAAAAATAAAAAATAAATATATTATATGTATTACAAATGTCAATTCGATACTAAAAATTTAATTAAATTACAAAAAAAAAATAGAAAGAAAACATTTATTTTGACACACAATACTACACAACAAATAAAATAAAATTTTAACAACAACAAAACACAACAAATAAAATTTTAAAAATAAAAAGACATAAATACATATCGTAGAACATTACACACAGCGCCATCTGGCCCCAAACTAAGCAGAGCGTGTGTGATGGAAGTCAGATAACTGATAGAATACATAAATACTTTTTTTTGTAAATACATACAGAACACCCAGACACATAACAAACATTTGTTTATTCACAAAATGTTTGCCCTGAGTGGGAATCGAACACGCCCTACAGCTCACAAGGCAGATCTACTACCAATGAGCCAACGGGGCTGTCAAATAAATAATAATTAATTATTTTAAAACAAAATAAACGAAAATTATACAGTTTTTGATACCATCATGTCATTAAATCTATAGAATGTCAACGGTGAGCTGTGGTCATACATCTAGCCAGTCAACAACAAAAGAAATCTATACAATGTAACATTAACTTAATTCTTAATTTTCGCATGGCTAACCCGTTTTACCTACTATTTGTTTGGTCAAACCGGAATGGCGGCCAATTAGGTAGTACATACATACATAAATACCTATTTAAGACCAACCAGGGCTGTCGCTAATAAAGTTATAATAACAATACTTTTGTAAGTTTTGTACGTTTTTAACTGTTTTATTCTAAAATCATATATTCATAAATCATTCAAAAATTTGAATGTTCAATGTTTATATTTAGTTTATTTCCGCTTAACAGTCGTTCCAGTTCCAACAGTGACGAGGAGACTTAAATTAAACTAATTTTACACTGCTTATTAATTAAAAACCCTAATCTTACTTAAAATCTAGAACTCATAAACTTTGAAATTTTTTTATTTTTTATTTTGACAAAAATTAAATTAAAATTACAAAAAATCTAATTAAAATAATCAAGAATCCTCCTCTCTGCAGCAACCACTTTGTCGACACGTGTTTCACCTCTACACGAGGCATCCTCAGGACGCGTTGACTCTTCGAGCGCTTGGTCGAGACGCCAAAGTGACGCCTGAATCAATCAATTATTCAAAAATTTGATTTTATCCTAATAAAACTACTGTTTTATTCAAGCAATTGTGATTTACCGCAAATAAAAACCAAAATAAATGCCAGTAGCTCTGATTTCACTGTAAAATTATGGTCCATTTGTCCTAAAATTTTTTGACAGCCCTGTTGGTTCATTGGTAGTGTGTCTGCTTCGAAAGCTGAAGGGCGTGGGTTCGATTCCCACCCAGGACTAACATTTGTGTGACTAACATCGATGTTTGTTCTGTGTCGGGTGTACTGTATGTATTATAAGTATGTATTTACAAAAAAAAAAGTATTGAAGTATTCTATCAGTTATCTGTCTTCCATAGCACAAGCTCTGCTTAGTTTGGGGTCAGATGGCGCTGTGTGTAATGTCCTATGATATTTATTTATTTATAAATGGCAAACATTTATTTGGATTGAAATCGAACCACCTTAACATCAGGTAAGCTGTGGTAAACCACCTAGCCTGTCAAACATAAAAAAAAACTTTCCTCTTTATAATAGTATAGATTTTACTGATTCTAATCTATGATCGAACCCACTCCCTTCAGCTCTCGAAGCAGAAATGAGCTAACACAGCGGTAAAATTTATGATTTATATTTAAAATCGGCGGTGACATCCCTACAGAATCGCGTTATGCACAGATGATTTTAAAAACAGTAATGTCATAAAAGATATTTTTGTAAACCATCAGACGGCTGTTTGTATCGAGCTCCGTTATTGTGTTGCAAATTACGCTCGAGTCTGGCAAAATTCTAAAGACAGTTTTACAAAGGAAGATTGACAAAAGCGAAGCGTAACACGCTTCGCAAAATATATAAGTACACAAGCGGATGCCTCGCGGTTTCACCCGCGTAGTTCCCGTGGGAATACAGGGATAAAAAGTAGTATATGTCACCCGGGGATAGTGTAGCTTCCCAATGGTGAAAGAATTTTTGAAATCGGTCCAGTAGTTTTTTAGTTTATTCGTTACATACAAAAATACAAATCTTGCCTGTTTATAATATTAGTGTAGTAGCGAAGCCTCGCGGTTTCACCCGCGTAGTTCCCGTTCCCGTAGGGATACAAGGATAAAAAGTAGTATATGTCACCCGGGGATAGTGTAGATTCCCAACGGTGAAAGAGTTTTTGAAATCGGTCCAGTAGTTTTTTAGTTTATTCGTTACATACAAAAATACAAATCTTGCCTGTTTATAATATTAGTGTAGTAGCGAAGCCTCGCGGTTTCACCCGCGTAGTTCCCGTTCCCGTAGGGATACAAGGATAAAAAGTAGTATATGTCACCCGGGGATAGTGTAGCTTCCCAACGGTGAAAGAATTTTTGAAATCGGTCCAGTAGTTTTTTAGTTTATTCGTTACATACAAAAATACAAATCTTGCCTGTTTATAATATTAGTGTAGTAGCGAAGCCTCGCGGTTTCACCCGCGTAGTTCCCGTTCCCGTAGGGATACAAGGATAAAAAGTAGTATATGTCACCCGGGGATAGTGTAGCTTCCCAACGGTGAAAGAGTTTTTGAAATCGGTCCAGTAGTTTTTTAGTTTAGTCGTTACATACAAAAATACAAATCTTGCCTGTTTATAATATTAGTGTAGTAGCGAAGCCTCGCGGTTTCACCCGCGTAGTTCCCGTTCCCGTAGGGATACAAGGATAAAAAGTAGTATATGTCACCCGGGGATAGTGTAGCTTTCCAACGGTGAAAGAGTTTTTGAAATCGGTCCAGTAGTTTTTAAGTTTATAATACAAATCTTTCCTCTTTATGATATTAGTAAGTATAGACTTATAGATACGAGTATATGTCGGCGTGACAGTCCGTCGGTCGCCTTTATTTTCAAACATCTCGTAGGCGTGTACATAGACAACACTTTATTTGTAAAATAAAACAAAGTTCATTACAATGAACAATACATACAAAAATAAATAAAACTGATACAATAGTTTATAAACATAAAAAACAAAAGGAAAACAATATTTTTTATGTCACAAACCGGCCTCAACTCTGCATAATGCCAACTGCAACCAGCCGGCGCTTGTCTTTACTCGAGGCCGTCTTCTTTCTTCCAGGTTTTCTTATGTGATTTTGCTATCGTATTTTGTACATTTGCCAGTGTCAAAGCGTTTTGATATTTTCAAGTTTCATGAGTTAAAAAGTAGTCAAAGTCCAGTCCATGTCAGTCAAATCCAGCCATGCTTTAGTAAAGTAGTGGCGACTTTACTATAAGCTTCGATGGAGTTTTGGAAGCAAGCAACCCACGCCTTTCAGCTCTTGGAGCAGACATACTACCAATGAACCAACAGGGATGTCAATTCGGTAGTTTATGAATAAAACACCACTATTTCTATACATAAACATCTGAAAAAACACTAGATTTGAAAAAAAATACAATGGGGCGACACGACACTCCGCGTTCCCGACAAAACTCTCGTGGGCGTGTAGTAATCGTGCGAAAGGAGAAAACTCGCTAGAGGTTCAGTACTCCGATTTTAATGTTGAGTGAGTTACAATCAAATATCAATCTAGCAGAGCAACAGCGATATATCAGGAACGAAACAGTTGCAAGCAGCGTTGGCAGATTTTTTTTGCCAAGTCGGGATTTTGGCACCTTTTGCGTGTAAAAAGCGGGAATCTTTCGTCGAAAGCGGGACATGGTAAAAAACGTAGATAATCAGAAGTTTTTAGTACGCACCCCTCTCTCCCGCGCGCATATATTCATTACGCGCCGGGCGGGAGGCCAGTCCACACTCGTCTATGTCTGAGGTCTCTACAGCAGGAATGTTAGATGGCAACTCTGAAATCCTTGTACAAGCTGGCTAAAAACCTGGTACTAAAGACGGAAAACTGGTACCAGGGTTGCCAGATGTCGAAATAAAAAAAAAGGTTAAAAATCGCTTAAAAACTTTATTTCACACAAAGTAAGTATAGGTTTGTATTTTCATTCCTTGAGGTTGAAGCTAGTTTTTTAAAAGTACTCTGTATTGGAATGATTTTTATCTGAAATCTTAGAAATTTGTCGTTTATATTATACGTATTTTCAGTGTATTTTTGTCGGTCAACGGCTAATCTTGACATTTTTCGGTCTACGGCAAATCTTGGTATTTTTGCGTACCAGGACCGAGCAACCTTTGTACATGGTACATGATGCTAAAACCTAGTATGAATACCAAGAAGCTGGTACGTCTAACATCATTGCTCCTCAGCACGCTGTACGCACAGTCGAGTTATCCCCGAAAAGCGGGACTGAGCCTGTCCCGGGGGCATTTAATCTTGATTTAAAAATCGGGACGTCTGGCAACGCTGGTTCCAAGTCAATCCCAAAAAACCCTTAATTTATTATAGAAACAATGCTGCATACCTACCATCAAGTAAATAAGAAATTCTCCAGATAATTCATAATAACATTACAAATTAAACAAGATTGAAGGTGAAATGCTTTTCAACTTCCCTTTTGTTATCTACTAAAAAGATAATTCTGTTGCTAAGCTGTTTTAAAAGCTTTGCAAACGAGCGACCTTTCCCAGCCACTGTCGAGCGACAATCTGTATTCAATGATTGGAACAACATTTGTTGTCGGTGGCCGCCACATTGCACAACTGCGCAACGATTCCGTGAAAAGACTGAAACGTTTTTGGTTTGCTTTTACAGAACACAGAACACAGAACAAACATTAATTGTTTATACCACAAAGTTTGTTCTGGGTGGGAACCGAACCCACGCCCTTCAGCTCTTGAAGTAGACATTCTACCAATGAACCAACAGGGCTGTCGAACTGTTGCTGGCTGTTAAATAACGTCTGCCCGTGACAATGGTCATGATTCTGGGTTCTTCCTCCTCCTTCCTTGGGGAGGTTGGGAATCGACCTCGAAGTTGTACCTCATTGTCGAGGCTCGAGGGAACTCTGCCCCCAGGGGTAACAATGGTCATGGACAGACGTTATTTTTTACCGTCAGGAGAGCTTTACCTTTAGTAGAGATGTGTGTCCTTGCGCGCGCGCGTGCGCTTTTGTGTGTGAGAGTGAGAGAGAGAGTCAGAGTGTTCTACAATTTGTGCCATCGGCAACTTTCCGGTTAGCTACTCATTTTTCTTCAGCACTATCTGATCCCAAACTAAGCAAAGCTTGTGCTATGGAAGTCAGATAACTGATAGAATACTTGAATAGTTTTTTTTTTTGTAAATACATACAGTACACCCGGACACAGAACAAACATTTGTTTATATCATAAAAATGCTTGTTCTGGGTGGGAATCGAACCCACACCCATCGGCTCTTGGAGCAGACATACTACCAATGAACCAACGGGGCTGTCAAACTTATATCAACAGCTTTATTGCAACTTAATTTCACTTAGTGTCATACCAATTATATTCCGTTTGGACGGATCCCAAACATATATCCCCTTAGAATTATGTTGTCCAGAAATAATGATTAGTCAACAAAAGGTGAATCTTTCCTTTGTATTCAGGGTAAAGTAACTTGATACGTAAAGGTCTGGTCAAATATGTGTCATATTCCGCTGTTGATGTCATATATTGAGAAATAACGAGAAATTACTTTTTTTTTAAAGTTGACGAGCTGAGTGGTTTACCACAGCTCAATACTCAATCATTTATTGCAGCGTATGTACAGGTGCAGGACTTATAAAAAACCGGCCAAGTGCTAGTGGGACGAAGGGTTCCGTACCATTAGTTAGAGAACATAAAACTAAATATTCTGTGAATAGTTAAAGCGTCTACCTGTCGCCGTTATTAGTATCGAGCAAGAAACGGTAAAAAAATCAAGTTTGTTGTACGGGAGCCTCCCTTAAATATTTATTTTATTTTTAGTATTTGTTGTTATAGCAGCAATAGAAATACATCATCTGTGAAAATTTCAACTGTCTAGCTATCACCGTTCTTGAGATACAGCCTGGTGACAGACGGACGGACGGACGGACAGCGAAGTCTCAGTAATAGGGTCCCGTTTTTACCCTTTGGGTACGGAACCCTAAAAACAACATAACAGAAAAATAATTAAAAGGAACAAAATATTTTTTGTTTTGACAGGCTAGTTGTTTGACCACAGCTCACCTGATATTAAGTGAAGGTGTGGTCGAAGATGGTAACGCACACCTAGCCTGGAATGGAACTGGCTCTCAAGTGAGGCTGCCGGAACACACCGTTAGATGCTTGGCGGCAGATTTTCAACTTGAGGGTGGTAGCTAGCCAGCCGAGTACTAGAAAGTACCCTACCACCATGCTATGGTTTCCTCACGATGTTTTCCTTCACCGGCAGCTCAAGCTCATTGTTGGGGTTTGAACCCACGCCCTTCGGCATGCGAAACTACCGCGCTAACCATTGAGCTATTATCGCTACATATAAAATTAAAAATATAATATTGCTATACCTAATACATATGACCCCATTAAGGTATGGTAAATTTTTTATTAATTAATCAGAAATATAGAACGTTTTATTCATTAAATTAAATTACAAATTAAATAGATACAAAATAAAATTAGAATATTAATTAGTTACATAGTCATTACAAATATTATCAGCTCACCTGATGTTCACTATTTTTATACGTAAACACTCGAAAGAACACAAGTTTTGGAAAAAAATACAATGGGGCGACTCAATTTTTTCCACGTTCACAAAAAACCTTACCTGATGTTAAGTGATGATGCGGTCTTAGATGGAGTACGCTTTTTTTATGGTTGACAGGCTAGGTGTGTGACAGCTCACCTGATGTTAAGTGACGGTGTGGTCGAAGATGGTAAAGCACGCCTAGCCCGGAATGGAACTAGAAGAACGAACGCTGGCCTAGAATCGGGAAAAGCCATTGGTACCCGAAACACAGTATTACTAGGTCAGAGCCAATGGGTTCATTTTAATGAGTAAATAGGTTTCTTCTAGGTAAGCGTGGTCCATCTTAGACTACACTACTGCTTAACATCAAGCAGAATGTGGTCAAACGCGAACCTATTTTGAATTAAAAAAAAATGTAACCATAAATTGTGCCAAATGAAATAATTTTGAATTTTGAATATTTTTATTTATTCGATTCGATTCTCTCTCGACTTGAACACACAAAGACAATATTAGTATCACATACTTAT
Organism: Biston betularia; assembly: GCA_905404145.2. NCBI lineage: Eukaryota > Metazoa > Arthropoda > Insecta > Lepidoptera > Geometridae > Biston > Biston betularia. The sequence continues at coordinate 2,203,058 of FR989892.1, read as the reverse complement.
TTGAATAGGCCTTAAAATTTCTTAACACATTAAGTATCGAGTTCGGGCTTTTGTGTATTTATTTTACTTTTATCAAGAATATCCTGAAAATAACTTTATTATAAGGAACATTCGAGAAGCCAATTCGAAGAAAAACATCTCTGGAGAATTACTGAGGCTGCGTAACTTTACAGATCTATCTATCTATCTATTACGTATATTAAAACTGGTGGAGGTCAAATTCTGTACATCAAAGATATTTTTTTTAAGCAATAAAAAATTTGCAATTACAAAAAACCGACTCCATGACTCTCAGGCCAACTAAACGCACTGCTCCAATGAAACAGCGAGGTTTCCGACCAAACGAAAATATCATCGACGTATACAATTTTTGTTGATTTTTTAAAAAAACACTCAATTGATTTCTATACAAATTATATGGGACCTACGAAGTATAAAATACCAAGCAAAAAAAAAACCATCAAAATCGATTCATAATTGGTGGAATTATCTAGTAAAAATTACAATCGAATTGAGAACCACTCCCTTTTTTGAGTCGATTAAAAAATGAAAAAAAAAGCATTTTTTTTTTTATGCAAAAAGTAATGAGATGAACGAGATGCTCTCCTGATGGTAAGAGATAACACCTGTCCATGACCATTGCAGCGATACACAGAACTTTGAGTAACAAATCAAAAGTCGAGGGTATCACTGCTTTGGCACTCATTACTTGGAGACTTTCGATGGTTAGTCTCAACAGCCCAGTAATTTCGCTAGCTGCAATACCCTTCAAACCGGAACACAGTAATGTTTACACACTACTGCTTAGCGGCAGAACAACTGGTACTGCGGTGGTACCTACCTAGACGACCTCCTGCTAAGGAAATCTACTACCAAGTAAATAATAGCAGTTATCTGGTACCCATAGTACAAGCTTTGCTAAGTTTGGGGCTAGATGGCGCTGTGTAAAATTTCTTAGGATATTTATTTATTTTTAATTTTTGAACCAAAACTAAATGGCCACATTACTTATAACCTATCGGTATAACTTTGATAATGTCATGTTTTGAACAAAAAATAAATATCGTTAAATATCGTAGGATATTACACACAGCGCTATCTGACCCCAAACTAAGCAAAGCTTGTACTATGGGAGTCAGATAACTGATAAAATACTTAAATACTTTTTTTTTTTTTTTTTTGTAAATACATACTTATAATACATACAGTACACCCAGACACAGAACAAACATTTGTTTTATATCACAAAATGCTTGTCCTGGGTGGGAATCGAACCCACGCCCCACAGCTCTTGAAGCAGACATGCTACCAATGAGCCAACAGGGCTGTCGATCGAAATGATCACATTACTTATAACCCTTTATAAGCGTATAACTAACAATTCTGGGTTATTTGTGTAATTATTTTTAGTTTGAATAGATAGTTAAATGAAATGATGGAGTTGAAATAACACAAGGCACAATTGACGCTTCATTAATATTCATGGATTCATTAACCGAGACGATTTTAGCCGTTTACAACACTTTAAATAACACAACATCCAGCGAGTAGCATTTGCAACTTAACCGTACCGTGGTGTCTTGAACGCTAACGAATATAGATATGATTTTGTGTTCGACTCCAGATTTGTACCAATGAATTTTGTGGAATTTACATACAGATTTAAATTAGTAACCTGAACAAATGGGTTAATACACTTTGGATTAACCCATTTGTTTGGGAGTTACGATGCCACAATCACACATACACACAGTGAGTGAGAGAGAGAGAGAGAGACACGTCAAACTTATATCACCCCGTCGTGTTTGCGTCGGAGGTCAAAAACAAAGCTATACACGACAATATTGGGGGCCGATTTTGTAAATCTTTCCTTGCCTTAAAATAAATCAACCTCTCCACATTATATAACGTGGACCATGGTCGATGTCCTCGTAACACGTTTTTGTAAAAGGTTCACTTTATTTTTAGTACCTACAATCTACATAAATAAACACCTCAAACAATCTTTTGCCTTACTTTTTGTGCTCGGGGTAAATTTTAGGGTTAAAGTGGGATTGTTACCAAACAATCGATGGGAATGAGATAAGGTCTTTTTAGCAACCGATCTTGTTTATTGTACGTGTACGTAAAGCTAAATATGGAACAGAATTGTTACTAAACAATCGATGGGAATGAGATAAAGTCTTTTTAGCAACCGATCTTGTTTATTGTACGTGTACGTAAGGCTAAATATGGAACAGAATTGTTACTAAACAATCGATGGGAATGAGATAAAGTCTTTTTAGCAACCGATCTTGTTTATTGTACGTGTACGTAAGGCTAAATATGGAACAGAATTGTTACTAAACAATCGATGGGAATGAGATAAAGTCTTTTTAGCAACCGATCTTGTTTATTGTACGTGTACGTAAGGCTAAATATGGAACAGAATTGTTACTAAACAATCGATGGGAATGAGATAAAGTCTTTTTAGCAACCGATCTTGTTTATTGTACGTGCACGTAAGGCTAAATAAGGAACAGAATTGTTACTAAACAATCGATGGGAATGAGATAAAGTCTTTTTAGCAACCGATCTTGTTTATTGTACGTGTACGTAAGGCTTAATATGGAACAGAATTGTTACTAAACAATCGATGGGAATGAGATAAAGTCTTTTTAGCAACCGATCTTGTTTATTGTACGTGCACGTAAGGCTAAATAAGGAACAGAATTGTTACTAAACAATCGATGGGAATGAGATAAAGTCTTTTTAGCAACCGATCTTGTTTATTGTACGTGTACGTAAGGCTAAATATGGAACAGAATTGTTACTAAACAATCGATGGGAATGAGATAAAGTCTTTTTAGCAACCGATCTTGTTTATTGTACGTGTACATAAGGCTAAATATAAAACAGGATTGTTACTAAACAGTCGATGGGAATGAGATAAAGTCTTTTTAGCAACCGATCTTGTTTATTGTACGTGTACGTAAGGCTAAATATGGAACAGAATTGTTACTAAACAATCGATGGGAATGAGATAAAGTCTTTTTAGCAACCGATCTTGTTTATTGTACGTGTACATAAGGCTAAATATAAAACAGGATTGTTACTAAACAGTCGATGGGAATGAGATAAAGTCTTTTTAGCAACCGATCTTGTTTATTGTACGTGTACGTAAGGCTAAATATGGAACAGAATTGTTACTAAACAATCGATGGGAATGAGATAACGTCTTTTTAGCAATCGATCTTGTTTATTGTACTTGCACGTAAAGCTAAATAGGACACAGGATTGTTACTAAACAGTCGATGGGAATGAGATGAACTTAGAACGTCTTTTTAGCAACCGATCTTGTTTAAAAGTATTTTCTTAATAAGGTAATGAGCGCCAAAACAACGATTATTATCTGAACTTGTTTTTAACCGACTCAAAAAAGAAAAAGGTTCTCAATTCGACTGAATTCTCGTTTTTTATTGAGTGGTTTTTAAAAATCAACAAAAATCCAAAAATTGTATACATCGTTGATATTTTCGTTTACTCCGAAACTTCGCTGTTTCATTGGAGCAGTGCGGTTTTTTTTAAATTTTTAATTTATATATATATAATATATTAAAAGTAATGAGACGAACGAGACGCTCTCCTGATGGTAAGAGATAACGCCTGTCCATGACCATCGCAGCGATACACAGAACTTTAAGTAACAAAACAAAGTCCAGGGCATCACTGCTTTGGCGCTCATTACTCTGAGACTTTTGATAGAGTCAGTCTCAACAGCCCAGTAATTTCGCTAGCTGCAGTACCCTTCAAACCGGAACACAGTAATGCTTACACACTACTGCTTAGCGGCAGAATAACTGGTACTGCGGTGGTACCTACCTAGACGACCTCCTGCTAAGGAGATCTACCACCAAGTATAAATATTATGTTACGAAAATTTACAGGCGTTATCTCTTACGACCAGAATAATGTCTCAATCATCTTATTTGATATACCCGGAGTCAGTCTTTCGTTGAGAAGAGAAGAGATTTCGTATTTCACCAACAATTTATTTCTCAGCTTTAAATTAAGGCGTCAAAGTTTAAATTAAATCCCTTTCACATTTTAAAATTAAATCTTCAGTTAGAATATTCTGATTTTTAGAGCTCGTTCCTTTAACGGTACCTACCTCGGAAGGTAAATGCTATTGACCTTTCATAACCGCTGCTCTAAGCGGCCGTGAACATAAAAACCGGCCAAGTGCGAGTCGGACTCGCGCACGAAGTGTTCCGTACCATTCTCTATAAAAACGGTAAAAAATCACGTGTGTTGTATGGGAGCCCTCTTAAATATTTATTTTATTATTTTTTAATATTTGATGTTATAGCGGCAACAGAAATGCATCATCTGTGCAAATTTCATCTGTCTAACTATCACGGTTCATGATATAACACTTGGTGACAGACGGACAGCGGAGTCTTAGTAATAAGGTCCCGTTTTACCCTTTGGGTACGGAACCCTAAAAAGAGTAAACTTTGTTATGAATTTCATTTACCGATAAATAATTTTATTTACACAAGTTTTATAACGTGGGATACTCCAACTGTAGTATCGGCCACACTAGGTGACCTTCTTCAAGGAGTCGTATTCAGCGTCCGAAAACAATTGAGATACTTCAATAAAAACTGACTACTTAAATCTGAATTCTAAATAAAAATTTATAATCTCAAATTATTTTGTAGCAATGATAGCTCGGTGGTTAGCGCGGTAGGTTCGCATGCCGAAGGGCGTGGGTTCAAACAATGAGCTTGAGCTGCCGGTGATGGAAAACATCGTGAGGAAACCATAGCATGGTGGTACGGTACTTTAGTACTCGGCTGGCTAGCTACTACAAGACAGTTGAAAATCTGCCGCCAAGCATCTAACGGTGTGTTCCGGCAGCCACACTTGAGAGCCAGTTCCATTCCAGGCTAGGTGTGCTTTACCATCTTCGACCACACCTTCACTTAACATCAGGTGAGCTGTGGTCAAACACCTAGCCTGTCAGCCATAATTAAAGTTTCACTTATGTTTCTTTTTTTTTCGGTCAAATATTCGCGGGTAAATTAGAGCACAGAATATTATGCTCTCGTTTAATTTTCCCTCGAAAATATTTCTATTACTTATAATAACGACGTTAATTAAATTAATTAGGTACAGTGTGTATGCTATACCTAAAAATAATAATTATTTTAAATAACCTATTTTCATGTACGAAATTAATTATTTCCCAGTGTTCTATCGACGCGTATCTCAAGAATATTGTATTACAAGGTTATTAATTTAGAAATATCATAATTAATAACTTATAATCCATTTATTTGCACTATGGGTAAGTACAGAAGTAAACAGATAATAATGAGTCAAGAAACACCACAGACTACCTTTCGGCATACAAATTAATTTAAATTAGACATTTAACACAACAAAAATAAATGTCAGAAGGTACAAGACCAAAAACTAATGTCAAACAAAAAAGTTAATAATTATAATAATGCATTATTTATTTGTTTGATATATATTATTTGATATAAAAAAAATTAAAAGTAAGAAAAGTAATAAATAACGATAACAATAATATCAAAAAGTAAAAAAAAAATGACAAATTCAAATAAAATAATGTCAAAACTGATTTTTGGCGGGAACGCGGATAGAGTCGCGTCGTCGCTCCGTTGTATTTTTTTCCAAAACTAGTGTTTTGTCGAGTGTTTATGCATAAAAATGGTGGTGTTTTATTCATAAAGTGCCGAATCACAAGCGCGAGTGTGGGAAAATGATATAATGTGGTGAATCATGATTTTTCGTGTTGCTTCCAAAACTCCATCGAAGATTTATAGTAAATTTGCCACTACTTTACTAAAGCATGACTGGACTTGACTGACACGGACTTTGACTATAGCTGACTTATTAACTTTTGAAACTTTAAAATATTAAACCCTTGACACTGGCAAATGCTCAAAATGCGACGCCAAAACCAAAGAAAAAAAGAAACCTATCCGTGTTTGGACTTTAAAAAAATGAAGTTTTTGTTTTGTATAAAATATTTATTTTTCCATTACATTTGGCATCTTTATATTTTATGTTAGGCTTTACATATATTATTCATTTAATGTCATATGGCTGTTGACAGCTTAGTCTAATGGACCGTAAACCACCCGTATAATATTGTCGTGAAACTAAACTATAAATCACTTTCTAAGCTATCGGTGAAAATGGCCGCTAGTTCACTCACCTTGGATGGCGTTCCAAACGAATGGCGATTTTCCCGCGTTTTCATGGCTGACAGTGACATTGAGAACGCGTTTCCCGCGCATTTCACGCCTGACAGTGACATTGATTTAATCAATACCTTTTCACGTTTGACTTATTCCAAGGCTAAAGTACTCGTAACTAGAGAAAAAAGAAATACGTAAGAAAAAATGATTTCAAATATTAAAAGTTCTGGCTTATGTTACTTTGTGGTAGATCTCCTTAGCAGTGACTTGTAACATTGGTGTTATCAATAAAGTATTTGTATTCGTATTTGTATTTGTCAGGAGGTCGTCTAGGTAGGTACCACCGCATTTTCTACCAAGCAGTAGTGTGTAAACATTACTGTGTTCCGGTCTGAAGAGTATCTACTACAGCGAAATTATAGGGCTGTAGAAGTTAACCACTGTAAGTATCAAAATAATGAGCGCCAAATCAGCGACGTTGTGGACTTTGTTTTGTTACTTAAAGTTCTATAATGTTTTGAAACATGACTTTTCGTGTTGCTTCCAAAACTCCATCGAAGCTTTTTTTTTTTTTTTTTACGGTTGACAGGCTAGTTGTTTGACCACAGCTCACCTGATGTTAAGTGAAGGTGTGGTCGAAGATGGTAAAGCACACCTAGCCTGGAATGGAACTGGCTCTCAAGTGAGGCTGCCGGAACACACCGTTAGATGCTTGGCGGCAGATTTTCAACTTGAGGGTGGTAGCTAGCCAGCCGAGTACTAGAAAGTACCCTACCACCATGCTATGGTTTCCTCACGATGTTTTCCTTCACCGGCAGCTCAAGCTCATTGTTGGGGTTTGAACCCACGCCCTTCGGCATGCGAACCTACCGCGCTAACCACAGAGTAGCTTTATAGTAAAGTCGCCACTACTTTACTAAAGCATGACTGGACTTGACTGACACGGACTGGCCTTGACCCAAGATTGGAGTTCGACTGGACTGGATTTATAAAATATTATGCGCCCATAAGTTTTTTCTTTTTTTTACGTTTGTTATTTATTTTTGTATGTATTGTTAATTATGTTGGAATATGTTTTATGTCACAAATGAAGTGTTGTCTATTGTCTACTATAACTACGAGGCAACTTAATTTAACTTATGAAACTATGAAATACTTGAGACTAGCAAATGCTCAAAATGCGACGCCAATACAAAAAAAAGAGCCCTGTAATTTAAACACGTCAAAAGAAAATGTTTTTTTTTTTCCTATGGTTGACAGGCTAGGTGTTTGACCACAGCTCACCTGATATTAAGTGAAGGTGTGGTCGAAGGTGGTAAAGCACACCTAGCCTGGAATGGATAAACCTTTTTATATTTACACGCGAGAAAATACAATTGATTTCAAGCGTAAATTCATTTAATTTACTTACAATTCGTTCGTTTGTGTGATACTCTAATTTACGACGACTCCACAACGGAACTAATCGGTTCAACTTTCAACGATTTTCGTCTGATTTCGATTCGACTCGGCCGATTTCGAATGTTTATCTTTAATTTTATCGATTTACTTCCTTCATTAACAAATTGAAGACTTTCAAACTTGATGGAAACACGTGTAAACTGTTTTGTTAATCAACAATATTTTCTTCTTTGTTTATGGCGTGGCATTTGCCAGTATCTATATTTTCAAATACATTGTGAAAATTAATTAAGACCAAGTCAAAGTCACACAAAGTAAGTATTTCGTAGCGATGATAGCTCAGTGGTTAGCGCGGTAGGTTCGCATGCCGAAGGGCGTGGGTTCAAACCCCAACAATGAGCTTGAGCTGCCGGTGAAGGAAAACATCGTGAGGAAACCATAGCAACGGTGGTAGGGTACTTTCTAGTACTCGGCTGGCTAGCTACCACCCTCAAGTTGAAAATCTGCCGCCAAGCATCTAACGGTGTGTTCCGGCAGCCTCACTTGAGAGCCAGTTCCATTCCAGGCTAGGTGTGCTTTACCATCTTCGACCACACCTTCACTTAACATCAGGTGAGCTGTGGTCAAACACCTGGCCTGTCAAACATTAAAAAAAAAAAGAAAAAGAAAGTAATTATGATTTTTTTGTCATGCCTTTTTAATATATTGACTACATTTTTTTTATATTGACATGTTTGGATATTGACATTTTTTTTTAAATGTGAAAGTAATGAGACGAACGAGACGCTCTCCTGATGTTAAGAGATAACGCCTGTCCATGACCATTGCAGCGATACACAGAACTTTGAGTAACAAAACAACGTCCAGGGCATCGCTGCTTTGGCACTCATTACTTTGAGACTAGATGGTTAGTCGCAACAACCCAGTAATTTCGCTAGCTGCAATACCCTTCAAACCGGAACACAGTAATGTTTGCACACTACTGCTTGGCGGCAGAATATCTGGTACTGCGGTGGTACCTACCTAGACGACCTCCTGCTAAGGAAATATGCCACCAAGAATGACATACCATATTTTGACATGTAATAAGTGTTTTAAAACCCATTTAATGACATGTTTAAAATTTTGAAGTGATTTGTAACATTGCTGTTATCAATAAAGTACATATTTGTATTTGTATCTGGTAGCAAGGTAATTCTCGAGTAACAAGTAGGTTCAACGTTCAAATGTCATCGGTTTCGATCACATCACAATACTAATCGATTAAATATTACGTGACGGTACTGTATCCAGCCATGTATATTTTTTAAAATCCAAACATGCGTGGCAAAGGTCAGGCGGCATTCAGCCTGACAAATAAAACCTGCTTTCACAAAAATTAGTATAGAAAGTCACAAATTCTAACGATGTTATGAATTTATTGCGTAAGCGTAGAGATTACCGCTGGTTTTTTGTAATATTTGTATAACGGTTTTTAGGCTTTTTAGGGTTCCGTGCCCGTTCCATTTGCTGTATTTTTGTATCGTAGGACTATACACACAGCGCCATCTGGCCCCAAACTAAGCAGAGCTTGTGTGATGGAAGTCAGATAACTGATAAAATACTTAAATACTTTTTTTTTTGTTGTAAATACATACAAACACCCAGACACAGAACAAACATTTTTGTTTATTCACAAAATGTTGGCCCTGAGTGGGAATTGAACCCACGCCCTACAGCTCTCAAGGCAGATATACTAATAAATAAATAGACATCATAAATTGTATTTATTTATTTATTTAATTATATTACACAAAACAGCATACAGTCTCAATAATTAACAGAGGTGAATAGATTTTGGTTTCGATCCGAACTACATCCCTTACATATGTGTAAACAACAAGACTAATTCAAGCAGTAGTTAAGAATTAATAAAATAAAGTAAAGTAATATGATTGAAATAAGTGGCCATAAAATGACCAACAATGCAGTGAGTGGCAATTTCAAATAAATTTGCAAAATTCTAGCTGGTTAGGTACAAATGTCATACGCAGTAAACAATTTTTCTGACATTAGTTTTAAATGTACACAATTTCAAGTTGAAAATGTCAATAGATTCCTTGTGATCTTTAGCAATTTCGTTGTATTGGCGACACATCCTTACAACAGGATTAAAATATGAAATATTATTCTGATAAACATGCAACATAAAAGTTTTAGGATAACGAGTCTTATGTTGAGTGTTAATGTTAATAATCGAGAGAAGTGAATTAGAATCAATGATGGAGTGAACAATTTTGAAAAGAGTAACCATATCCGTATAAATACGCCGAGATTTTAATGTATGTAAGTTTCGGCAGCCTCGTTGGGAGATTGTTTGAATTCCACGCACTTTTCTAGGCTATGTGCGTATTGCCGATAACTTCAAACGGTGAAGGAAAACATCGTGAGGAAATCTACATGTCTAATATTTAAAAAAAAAAATCCCGAATGTGTGTGAAGTCTACCAACCTGCACTTGGCCAGCGTGGTGGACTCCGGCCTTAGCCTTCTTGACGAGGTTTTTTAACAGGAAAAAAGGAGGTTCTCAATTCGAATGTGTTTTTTTTTGTATACATGTTACTTCAGAGGTAGTCCCATATAAATTTTATCGAAATCACCACTATAATGAGATGGCAAATAAGGATATAATTGTCGACATCTTATCTCCTAAATTTAGAACTTATATCAAAAATATTTTATGTCCTAAGCGCCTGGCTCAGTCCGACCCCTAGCTAATTATAATAGATATACTGTACTCATAATGATAATATAATTATGTAATATTATTATATAATTGTGTAGGTATTTGAATTGTTGTAAATGTTATTGCATTCTGTTTTGTATGTAATAAATAAATAAATAAATAAATAAATAAATAAATAAATAAATAAATAAATAAATAAATAAATAAATAAATAAATAAATAAATAAATAAATAAATAAATAAATAAATAAATAAATAAATTATCTAAATGCTAAACCATCATTGCACACATGGTCTAAGGTGCAATCCTGCGCTGATCCAATTTTTCTCTACTCTACTCTTTTTTTTTTGTTTTTTATTGATTGTAATTTGTTTTGTGTGTTTGAATAAATTAAAATAAAAAAAAACAATCGAGTGGTTTTAAAAATATCTATAATAATTATAATCGATGATATTTTCGTTTACTTCGAAACCTCGCTGTTTCATTGGAGCAGTGCGTTTAGTTGGCCTAAGGGTAATTTTTTTTTTAATTTTTACAAATAGGCTTACGTTTGGCCGTCATCGAGATGGAGTCGGTTTTTTTTAATAAATATATTTTTTTTTATAATTTTTTTTTATGTAAATGTAATAAGACGATCGAGGCGCTCTCCTGATGTTAAGAGACAACGCCTGTCCATGACCATTGCAGCGATACACAGAACTTTGAGTAACAAAACAAAGTCCAGGGCATCGCTGCTTTGGCTCTCATTACTTTGAGACTAGATGGTTAGTCTCAACAGCCCAGTAATTTCGCTAGCTGCAGTTCCCTTCAAACCGGAACACAGTAATGTTTGCACACTACTGCTTGGCGGCAGAATATCTGGTACTGCGGTGGTACCTACCTAGACGACCTCCTGCTAAGGAAATCTACCACCAATAGATAGGCTTGCGTTTGACCGCCATCCCGCCTGATGTTAAGCGAAGATGCGGTCTACGGTGGAGCACGCTTGCCTAGAAGAAACCGATTGACTATATATTTCATGCATATTTTTTTTCATGCATCACAAATAAAATTTCTATGTTTTCTTAATATATTTACTAAGGACCTCCCTGGAGAGTAAAGGCCTTCTCAATTTTTTCCCCCTAGATCTGTCCTTCGCCTTATCTGACCAATTTTCTCGTGCTGTTTTTATAATTTCGTCGAGCCATCTCTCTGTTCTGTCGAATTATTTTATATGGCTTCTGAATCTCCGTTGATGGTTTTTGTAAAGTTACTACTGCTTATTAATTTGTACGGAACCTCCAGTGCACGAATGAAGCGCACACTTGACCGGTTTTTCCAGTTTAGGGTCGGATTATTTAGTATTTTTATTTATTCAGTGGTCGAACGACTCAAATGCAGCTGCTTGTTTCCAACTTGAATGTCTTCCGTATTTATTCTGGTTTTATCAAGACTTGTTTAACCAAAAAGCCGGTTTTAAAAAAACATTAGAAGGCTTTACTTGACAGATGCGGCAACCTCACTTCGGTTCGGTTCAGTTCAAATCCAGGCTAGGTGTGTTTAACCATCTTCGACCACACCGTCATAAAAAAGATCTAAACCTATTTCTTTTTTTTATGGTTGACAGCCTAGATGTTTTATTTTGCAACAAATACAAACAAAAACAAACAGAGACAAACAGTTACAGAATAAGTTTGACCACAGCTCACCTGATGTTAAGTGACGGTATGGTCGAAGATGGTGAAGCACACCTAGCCTGGATTTGAACTGGCTCTCAAATGAGGCTACCGGAACACACTGTTAGACGCTTGGCGGCAGATTTTCAACTCTCGTGCGGTAGCTAGCCAGCCGAGTACTAGAAAGTACCCAACCACCATGCTATGGTTTCCTCATGATGTTTTCCTTCACCGACAGTTCACAACCCACACCCTTCGGCATGCAAAGCGACCGCGCTAACCACTGAGCTATTATCGCAAATTTGGTATGCAGGTAGCTGAGACTCTGGATACTGTTTATCCCAAAAACATGTAGCGGGTAACACCGCAGGGCGCAGCCAGTTGTCATTATAAAAATGGCTAGACAGCACTGTGATTATGTCCTAGGTTACTTATTGTTTCAAATTTCATCCAAATCCGTCAGAGTTGTTACACCGTGAAGTAGGGTACCAACCAAAAAACCTTTAGCATTTATAAATTATGATTAAGCTTGTTTATACTATAATTATAAAAATACGAAGAAGCGATCAGTACTATTAGTTTCAGATAATAATTTATAGAGAAGTTCAATCAAAATTTCTATTTCTGTTAAAAGGAAGAGATTCGTCAATCTTAATTATAAGTTTTCGAATAATTAGCATAATAAATTCGTTAGATCGAGCGATATGACATTTAGCTTTTATGGCGTGATCCATTAAATGTGTAGCTAAAAACACGTTATTATACGGTGAGAAATTATGCGAGTAGTTGCTTCCCTGGTTTTTTTTTTTTTTTTACTTTTGACAGACTATGTGTTTGACCACAGCTCACCTGTTGATAAGTGACGGTGTGGTCGAAGATGGTAAACACACCTGGCCTGGAATGGAACTGGCTCTCAAGTGAGGCTGCCGGAACACACCGTTAGGTGCTTGGCGACAGATTTCCAACTTGAGTGGTAGCTAGCCAGCTGAGTACTGGAGAGTACGCTACCACCATGCTATGGTTTCCTCACGATGTTTTCCTTCACCGGCAACTCAAGCTCTTTGTTGGGGTTTGCATCCACGCCCTTCGGCATGCGAACCTACCGCGCTAACCACTGAGCTATCATCGCTACAAAAGATACTGGAGCAGTGTGAAATTAGTGCTCTATGTTTCATATTACTTAGTGCTCAATTTGATAAGTTTCTATTATATTAAAAAAAAGTATTTATGTATTCTATCAGTTATCTGACTTCCATCACACCAGCTCTGCTTAGTTTGGGGCCAGATGGCGCTGTGTGTATAGTCCTACGATATTTATTTATTATTTATTTATTTCACTTATATTTCTCATCGTACAGTAAGTTCTGCTACTTGAATTTTTATGCGACGGAACTTAATTGCAGATAAATTCTGCGTGTAATTTTTCACGTTACTTCGTTCAAAGTAATAATTGGTCAATTAATATTCACTGTGGAATTGAGGTATTAAATTGCTAGTTAAAATTTAATGACTTCTTAGTTTTGTTTTTTTATTGCACACTTGTACCGGAAGACTGTTATGAACTAGCTAGGGGTTTACAGTCAAGGTTTGACTGCCCAGTTTGCTGTTTTCTGTGTGTTTTGTTTGTACGCTTAGATCTTTTAAACTACGCAATGGATTTGAATGCAGTTTCCGTCAATAGACAGAGTGATTCAAGAGGAAGGTTTATATGTATAACACATGCATATGCACCACATTAGTATCTATTGCACCCGTGCGAAGCCGGGGCGGGTCGCTAGTCTCTACATAATATAAAACAAAGTCGCTTCCCGCCGTCTGTACGCTTAGATCTTTTAAACTACGCAACGGATTTTAATGCGGTTTCCATCAATAAACAGAGTGATTTACGAGGAAGGTTTATATGTATAATACACGCATATGCACTACATTAGTATCTACATTGCACCCGTGCGAAGCCGGAGCGAGTCGCTAGTCTCTACATACTATAAAACAAAGTCGCTTCCCGCCGTCTGTATGCTGAGATCTTTTAAACTACGCAACGGATTTTAATGCGGTTTCTATCAATAAACAGAGTGATTTACGAGGAAGGTTTATATGTATAATACATGCATATGCACCACGTTAGTATCTACATTGGACCCATGTAAAACCGAGCCAAAAAAAACCACAAGTCGGCGTGTAAAGTAATCAGTACAATGCTCCATTAAAGTGGGATCAGCTCTCAGTATTGTTGAAAGGTCGACAAAGGCCACGGCTGCACCATGCCACGCCTTTCCACGACTTGTTGAGCAAAGTTAATTTATCTATCTCGCATGTATTACAGTGAATTTGGGTAACTAGGTATTTATTTATTGTTTTTTTTTTTAATGGTAGACAGGCTAGGTGTTTGACCACAGCTCACCTGATGTTAAGTGAAAGTGTGGTCGAAGATGGTAAAGCACACCTAGTCTGGAATGGAACTGGCTCTCAAGTGAGGCTGCCGGAACACACCGTTAGATGCTTGGCGGCAGATTTTCAACTTGAGGGTGGTAGCTAGCCAGCCGAGTACTAGAAAGTACCCTACCACCATGCTATGGTTTCCTCACAATGTTTTCCTTCACCGGCAGCTCAAGCTCATTGTTGGGGTTTGAACCCACGCCTTTCGGCATGCGAACCGACCGCGCTAACCACTGGGCTATCATCGCTACAAATTGTTTACTAGCTGCGCTGTTGCTTGTTACCCGCTACATGTTTTCGGGATAAAAAGTGGCCTACGTGTTAATCCAGAGTCTCAGCTACCTCCATACCAAATTTCATCCAAATCCGTTCAGTAGTTTTTGCGTGAAAGAGCAATAAATATATATCGTAGGACATTACACACAGCGCCATCTGACCCTAAACTAAGCAAAGCTTGTGTGATGGAAGTCAGATAACTGATAGAATACATAAATACTTTTTTTTTGTAAATACATACAGAACAACCAGACACAGAACAAATATTTGTTGATACATAAAATATCTGTCCTGAGCGGGAATCGAACCCACTGCCTCATAAGGCAGATATGCTTCCAATGAGCCAACAGGGCTGTCAAAAGAGTAATTAAACAACCATCCAAACTTTCACATTTATAATACTATATATAAATAGTTTTAATTTGAGGTGGTTCGATTTACATACAAATAATTTTTTGCCGTTTTATGGAAATATAGAGCATAATTTTACAGTGAAATCACAGCAATCACAGCATTTATTTTGGTCTTTATTTGCGGTAAATCACAATTTCTTGAATAAAACAAAAATCAAAAATATCAAAAATCATTCATAAATTTGATTTTATGCTAATAATAATCTACTGTTTTATTCAAGCAATTGTGATTTACTGCAAATAAAGACCCAAATTAATGCCAGTAGCTGTGATTTCACTGTAAAATTGTGCTCCGTTTGTCCATAAATGGCAAAAATGTATTTGTATGTAAATGGAACCACCTTAAATTAAAACTATTTAGATATAGTATTAGCGAACGCCTTATTTACCGCCTGATTTACCGCAAATAAAGACCAAATTAAATGCCAGTAGCTGTGATTTCACAATAAAAATTGTGCTCCGTTTGTCCATAAATGGAAAAAATGTATTTGTATGTAAATGGAACCACCTTAAATTAAAACTATCTAGATATAGTATTAGCGAACGCCTTATTTACCGCAAATAAAGACCAAAATAAATGCCAGTAGCTGTGATTTCACTGTAAAATTGTGCTCCGTTTGTCCATAAATGGAAAAAATGTATTTGTATGTAAATGGAACCACCTTAAATTAAAACTATCTAGATATAGTATTAGCGAACGCCTTATTTACCGCAAATAAAGACCAAAATAAATGCCAGTAGCTGTGATTTCACTGTAAAATTGTGCTCCGTTTGTCCATAAATGGCAAAAATGTATTTGTATGTAAATGGAACCACCTTAAATTAAAACTATCTAGATATAGTATTAGCGAACGCCTTATTTACCGCAAATAAAGACCAAAATAAATGCCAGTAGCTGTGATTTCTGTAAAATTGTGCTCCGTTTGTCCATAAATGGAAAAAATGTATTGTATGTAAATGGAACCACCTTAAATT
Source organism: Biston betularia (assembly GCA_905404145.2). NCBI lineage: Eukaryota > Metazoa > Arthropoda > Insecta > Lepidoptera > Geometridae > Biston > Biston betularia. Next base: position 2,186,962 of record FR989892.1, on the reverse strand, counting down.
AAAACTATCTAGATATAGTATTAGCGAACGCCTTATTTACCGCAAATAAAGACCAAAATAAATGCCAGTACCTGTGATTTCACTGTAAAATTATGCTCCATTTGTCCATAAATGGCAAAAATGTATTTGTACGGAAATCGAACCACCTTTACCGGCCACATTTTACCGCAGACCGCATCTGTCTAACGCAGACTGAATGCAGTGCATCCGTAGTTGCATCATTGTAAAATCTACTACCTCCGTAGAACATCTGATGACATAACATAGATTACATCACAGTGTACTTCTCCACTGTTGATCGATGATAAATGACTGGCACAGAATACGTACACCTCGTAATGTACTGCCGCTATTCTCAGAGTCGTCGAAAGTTTTGTGGTGATGATACAGTGCTCTGCCATCACCAGGTGAACAAAATGTAGTCTTCCATCCAGTGGCGTAGAGTGCTTAGGAATCACTAGTGCCTTGGAGGGGTCCAAGGCACTAGTGATTCGACACTTTATACAACAAATAATCTATTGATAAATTGTTAATTGATTGATTCTAACATCGATGTTTGTTCTGTGTCTGGGTGTACTGTATGTATTATAAGTATGTATTTACAACAAAAAAAAGTAGTTAAGTATTCTATCAGTTATCTGTCTTCCATAGCACAAGCTCTGCTTAGTTTGGGGTCAGATGGCGCTGTGTGTAATGTCCTATGATATTTATTTATTTATTATTTATTTGATTCAGGCGTTAAATTAACTAAAACCACCAATACTTTAGTTGCATATTAATATGTACATAATAAAAACACAAACATATAATATGTACATACATATTAAATAAAAATAAAAAATCTAAGATGCAACATTTTTACTTAAATTATTATAAAAACGTCATTACAAATACTGACAAATATACTTAAACACACATGTCAATATTTGTTTGTATATATGGCAAAAATAATAGTTAAAAAAAAAAAAAAAAAACATTATTTAGCAAACTCCCAATATGACACAGTCTTTATGCTGCTATAATATCGGTATAGCGCATTTGTATACAAAAGAAGTTTTAAAACTACCTCACAAAAAAAAACTGATTGTTGGTATTTTGTTTTTGTTTTCTATTTTCTCTTTAATTTGTAATGTTTTTGTGTACTTGTCATTACGCCTGCACACTATGCTTAGTGGCATAATAAACTTACTTAAATATGTAATCTCAGTAAGTAAATTACTTGTAATTTTTATGAGATTAAATGATTCTTAAACCGTAGGTACTCTGCGGAAGTTCATTTTGAATATTCAAGTTATATATTTAGTTTATTTCTGCTTAACAGTCGTTCCAGTTACAACAGTGATGAGGGCTTAAATTTAACTAATTTGACAACAACTTATTAATTAAAAACCTAATCTTACTTAATATCTAGAACTAATTTGACATAAGCTTAAAAATATAATTTGACAATAATCTAATTAAAATAACCACAAGTCTTAAAATCCTCCTCTCTCTGCAGTAACCACTTGCCACTTGCCTCGACCAAGCGCTCGAAGAGTCAACACGTCCTGAGGATGCCTCGTGTAGAGGCGAAACACGTGTCGGCAAGTGGCATCTACTCAATTGTATTCTTATTATTTATTTTTTAATGTAAACAGTTTTAAGTATAATATCGTTTAACTTTAGTGTGGGACGCCACTTGCGTTGACACATTTGCGCCGTCACATCTTCCAAGAACTCAGATTAGGGCTGGCGCAGCGGCGGAATTTGCAGAAGACCTCAAAAGGCGCAAGTATAGTACCCTGGACAGTGGGTACATATTTGAGCCTTTTGGGGTTGAAACTTTGGGACCGTGGAGACCTGGAGCAAAAAAAATGTTTAAAGATTTGTCATCTCGTCTGGTCGACGCCACACGTGAACAAAACGCTGGCCTTTATTTTGCTCAGCGTTTGAGTATTGCCATACAACGCGGCAATGGGGCCAGCGTTTTGGGAACTATCCCATTGATAGCGGCCTTTTAGAGTAGTTATTATTTGAAGTTATTTTATTTTGTTTAATTGAAACTAAAACTTTGGTAGGTATTATAAATAAATAAGATTATACTGAGTTAGATTTATTAAACAAAATAAAAAATACCTTAAATTATACTACCTATTTACAAAATGTATACAAAAAACTTAGTCTAAAAAACCGTCAGAGGAGGGATATGTGGCCAGAATGCTGGCAACATTGCCACGCTGGATGGCAATGCTTAGCTTTTGACCAAAGTAGATACCAGCATTCTAGTCACCTGAAGCCTCCTCTAGACGTTTGGCCAGGTCCCGATACAGTTCGAGAGCGGCCGGTCCCCACGGACCTAAAGTTTCAAAAGATTATACTTGACCTTTAGAAATAGCTTAACTCAGACATATTCGTATGCGAACACCTTACATTATTACGAAATAGGGTCCATGTTGATGCTGGTAGGAGCGGTAACTGATGTATCTTCTGCAGACTAATGATGTGGCCTCAATGTTCATGTAACGAGCGTGATTGTCTCGCTTCGGTAACAAAGTGATTGTTTTGTTAAACTATGATAGAAGTTGCAATTCGCGGTGGCATCCGCACTTTCTGGCATTATTTTATTTATTTAAAAAGTAATCAAACAAACTAGACGTTCTCTAGACGTGCTTTCGGGATAAAAATTAGCCTATGTGTTAATCCAGTGTCTCAGCTACCTCCATACCAATTTTCATCCAAATCTGTTAAGTAGTTTTTGCGTGAAAGAGTGACAAACATCTATCCATCCATCCAAACTTTCACATTTATAATATTAGGCCTAACAATATTATGCGAATAAATTATAATCAGGGATAGAATGTATCTTTTTGTGCCGTTTGGGGTTGAAACTTTAGGTCCGTGGGAGCCGGCCGCTCTCGAACTGTATCGGGACCTGGCCAAACGTTTAGAGGAGGCTTCATGTGACCAGAATGCTGGTATCTACTTTGGTCAAAAGCTAAGCATTTCCATCCAGCGTGGTAATGCTGCCAGCATTCTGGCCACATATCCCTCCTCTGACGGATTTTTAGCCTAAGTTTTTTGTAAATAGTATAATTTTTGCAATAGTAGTTTTTATCTCAATAAATGTTTCATAATCATGGAAACGTTTATTATTAATGTGGTTAATTCTATAAAAATTACGAAGCGGTCGCACGTTTGAGATATTGTGTCCTTTTTCTTTTTGCCATTTTTATTATCCTTTGTACGTAAGGGTCGTTTTTCAATGTTTTTCTGACTTCTGTCTCATCAATTACTGTCTTTACAGTGGGCAGCATTACTCGCTGTGTTGTTGCTGTGACTTTATTATCGGCGGTTGCAGTATTCTTATGCTGACTATTCATTTTTGCTTGAACCGTATCTATAGCTATTTTAGTCAAATTAGTATTTTTGTCTATCGCTTTTCTCTTTTTTTGTACGTCTTCCAAAAGAATTTCGAAATCTTCTGTAGGATCTTTTGTTCTTACCGCCTCTTTCTTTTCATTTGTTTTATCTAGAAGTTTAGCGACCTGCGCTAACAGCTCAGTTTGTTTTCTTAGAATGTCTATTATCTGGTTCTCGCGATTTAAAATCATGCCTAAGTTTAGAGTGTGCTCGTTATTCCCTCCTAACATGATATCTCTTCTGTTTGTTAAATATAGTTTGTTATTAATAGCATTAACAGTTTGCTTTTTATTTTTGTTATTGGATCTATCTTTTATCAATATTTTACTATTTAATTTACCATCATGTAAAATAACATTAGACAACACGTTTTCTAAAGTATGATCATCTTTACTAGAACTTAAAATATCTTTTGGTAGATCGTTTAAAACATCGCTTTTTGTAGAAGAATTTGCAGTAATATCTTTATGTTTAAGAACGGGTGATTCTTCTGGTGGTTGTTTTTCGAATATTTTTTGTAAATCGAATATATCCTCATGGGAATCAATTCCGATTATAGATTTTTCAACTTCGACATGATTCGTTGTAATCAAATCTAAAGTATTTGGAACTGAAATAAATCTTCTCATTGGTGTAATTTTATTATCAGGTTCATCTAGATACTCTTCTTTGTCATCATCCACATCTGGTAGAGCTGTTATATATGAATTCAGGTTCGGAAAAATTTTATTTCTAATAGGAGCATGACTTTTTTTAGTTGTAAATACGAACATGTTGTTTTCATTTTCAATGTAATCATATTTTCCCACAGTTGAGCTTGATGCATCTACCATTGACGTTAGCAGCTTTCTTTTATTAAAGTCCACTTCAAGCTTCGACCAGACATTGTCAGCGTAAGTATCTTGCACTGAATTGTGTTTGTCTTTTTTCTTTCTAGGTTCGTTGTTCTTTTTTTGTAAGAATTGAGTGAAATTTTCTGCTAGTTGCAAGTTCTTTTCCATTTTAACTAGTCTATTAACATTAGCTTCAGGAAAGTGTATGTTGTCTGGTTCGGGAATTAATTCGTTCCAGGCCAGGCAAAATGCTGCGGAATCAAAGAAAATGTTTCTGATTCTATCTGGACTCTACTAATTGAGATAGATAAACTATTTATTGTTCACACTAAACATTATTGAATAATAAACATTATAAAAGTGTTTTGACAGTCTTTTAACTATGAGTCCTACTGAGGGCAAGACAAAATAACATTCGACTAGCGATAACGCTAATAGAAAAGTGATATATTTAAATATGTTTATCGAATATTACTTTGTCTAGATCTGTATATAATATTCGACCACAACGTCACTTAACATCAGGTGAGCTGTGGTCAAACACCTTGGCGATAAGACCGCCGTTATACGCCATATGTTTATTTAACATTTTGTTTTGTTATATATATTCTGTATCTCGTTTTATGTTTCATATTTGTATGTTTATTTGGTGTGTAATAAAGCTTGCCAATCATAAAAAACGTGGTTAAGGTGGTTCGATTTCAAATGGAGCATAATTTTACAGTGAAATCACAGCTACTGGAATTTATTTTAGTCTTTATTTGCGGTAAATCACAATTGCCTGTACAGTAGATTATTAGGATAATCTACTGTTTTATTCATAAATTTAAATTTATGCTAATAATCTACTTTTTTATTCAAGCAATTGTGATTTACCGCAAATAGAGACGAAAATAAATGCCAGTAGCTGTGATTTCACTGTAAAATTATGCTCCATTTGTCCATAAATGGCAAAAAATTATTTGTATGGAAATCGAACCACCTTAATATTTGTTCACGTAAAAGTGTTAAAAATGTCGAAACACGTGTGATCTTTCATTTAAAAACTCACATAAAACCTAGAACATATTGCAAATATAAAGTCTACCGTGTCCAATGAACAAAACATGTAGAAAAACTTACAAAACAACATTGTGGTCTGCACTCGAATATTGTAGCGAAACATTTGGTTTTTATGCAATATAAAATGAAACAATCGATTTTATTTTTATAACTTTTTGCTACGTCAAACGTGTGTGGAAATTCTGTTACATCACTAAGAGCCGTGTCGAATCCGATAGGTTTTAATTTTAACATGTTTTTAAGGTTCCGTACCCAAAGGGTAAAAACGGGACCCTATTACTGAGACTTCGCTGTCCGTCCGTCCGTCCGTCTGTCACCAGGCTGTATCACGAGAACGGTGATAGCTAGACAGTTGAAATATTCACAGATGATGTATTTCTATTGCCGCTATAACAACAAATACTAAAAATAAAATAAATATTTAAGGGGGCTCCCATACAGCAAACGTGATTTTTGCCGTTTTTATAGATAACTAGCCGACGCCTCGCGGTTCCACCCTCGTAGTTCCCGTTCCCGTGGGAATTCAGGTATAAAAAATGTCACCTATGCCTATGCCTATTTCACCCGGGGATAGTGTACCTTCCTAATGGTGAAATCATTTTTAAAATCGGTTCAATAGTTTTTGAGTTTATTCATTACAAACATACAAAAATACAAATCTTTCCTCTTTATAATTATAGTGTAGATGGTACGGAACCCTTCGTGCGCGAGTCCGACTCGCACTTGGCCGGTTTTTTACTTTATAGTCCCGAAGCTTTGGTTACGTCAAGTTTTGAAACTCTGTTTATGATAAACTAGCGACACGCCACGTCTTCGCATGGGTGCTATATAGGTATTTATAACTCGATTAAACAACATTGGATTTCTCTACGTATTCAAAAGTTTCTTAAGGCTGACTTTTATGGTTGACAGGCTAGGTTTTTGACCACAGCTCAACATATACAATACAATATGAAACATGAAAATATATAAATACTTGACACTGGCAAATGCTCAAAACGCGACGCCAAAACCAAAGAATAAAAAAGAACTAGAGAAATATTGACATTTATAAATGAACTATATTAGGTTTTAATCTATATGCATATAAATGCATATAATTTATAGATGAACATTTAAATGAGTTGGATAAATAAATCACCTAGACAGACGGCTCATTAAAAAAGTTAAAAGAAAGCCCGCCATTTTTTTGACAGAAAGTCGTCCAGTTTCAAATGTCAGTGTCATAAATCTTAGGATGCGACTTTACTATAAATTAGCATATAACATGGATATCGACGTAATAATATAAAGCAGCGATGATAGCTCATTGGTCAGTGCGGTCGGTTCACACGCCAAAGGGCGTGGGATTAACCCCCAACAGTGGGATTGAGCTGCCGGTGGAAAACATAGCTAAGTGGCTAGCTACCACCCTTAAGTTGAAAATCTGCCGCCAAACATCTAACGGTGTGTTCCGGCAACCAGTTTCATTCCAGGCTAGGTGTGCTTTCTGGTTTACCATTTTCGACCACACCGTCACTTAACATCATTGGCTCATTGGTAGTATATCTGCCTTAAGAGCTGTAGGGCGTGGGTTCGATTCCCACTCAGGGCAAACATTTTGTGAATAAACAAATGTTTGTTCTGTGTCTGGGTGTTCTGTATGTATTATAAGTATGTATTTACAAAAAAAAAACAGTATGTATGTATTCTATCAGTTATCTGACTTCGATCACACAAGCTCTGCTTAGTTTGGGGCCAGATGGCGCTGTAGCGTTGGCGTGTATAGTCCTACGATATTTAAAAAAAAACCATTTTAAAAAACCGACTCCATGACCCTTAGGCCAGCTAAACGCACTGCTCCAGTAAAACAGCAAGGTTTCGGAGCAAACGAACATATCATCGATGTAAACAATGTAGATTTTTGTTGATTTTTTTAAAAAGCCGCATATCTATTTCGATAAATATCATATGTGACCTCTAAAGTATGATCTACCAAGCAAAAAAGAATCATCAAAATCGATTCATAATTATAAATAAAACAAAAAATACATATATAAATATCGTAGGACATTACACACAGCGCCATCTGACCCCAAACTAATCAAAGCTTGTACTATGAAAGTCAGATAACTGATAGAATACTTAAAACTTTTTCACCGTTGGGAACAGTGATGCTAGACGTACCAGCTTCTTGGTATTCATACTAGGTTTTAGTATCATGTACCATGTACCAAGGTTGCTCGGTCCTGGTACGCAAAAATACCAAGATTTGCCGTAGACCGAAAAATGTCAAGATTTGCCGTTGACCGACAAAATACAATGAAAATACGTATAATATAACCGACAAATTTTTGACATGCATATAAAAAACATTCCAATCCAGAGTACTTTTAAAAAACTAGCTCCAACCTCAAGGAATGAAAATACAAACCTATACTTATTTTAATATATGTGTGAAACAAAGATTTTATGCGATTTTTAACCTTTTTGTTTTAATTTTGACATCTTGCTACCCTGGTACCAGTTTTCCGTCTTTAATACCAGCTTTTTAGCCAGCTGGTACAAGGATTTCAGAGTGGCCATCTAACAAAAAGCTACACTATCCCCAGTTGTCATAGGCTAAAGGCTATAAAAAAAATTTACGTACCGAATTCAAATTGCACGATTTGACCTCTTTTTGTCCAGGGAAAATCCTTGATGGATACCACCAGTCGGGTTACTATATTTATCCTAAAAACGGTCTGTCTAGACATACGATATGAGCCCCGAAAACATAATTCTCGGAAAAACCTAAACAAAGATGGTCAGCGAATACAAAACGGTAGACAACCTTGTAATTATTTTAATGTAATCTTTTTGCATCGACGATAGCAATTGCATTTGGCAGCCCTGTGTCAGCGCCTATGTTAACGATTACTTCATAGTTTGTATGTTGTACTAGATTAATAAGTAGTAGCAGCTCCCTCTGCCATAGATTACTTAGCAGTTTGTATGTTGTACTAGATTAATAAGTAGTAGCAGCTCCCTCTGCCATAGATTTTGTAGCGATGATAGCTCAGTGGTTAGCGCGGTAGGTTCGCATGCCGAAGGGCGTGGGTTCAACCCCCAACAATGAGCTTGAGCTGCCGGTGAAGGAAAAACATCGTGAGGAAACCATAGCATGGTGGTAGGGTACTTTCTAGTACTCGGCTGGCTAGCTACCACCCTCAAGTTGAAAATCTACCGCCAAGCATCTAACGGTGTGTTCCGGCAGCCTCACTTGAGAGCCAGTTCCATTCCAGGCTAGGTGTGCTTTACCATCTTCGACCACACCTTCACTTAACATCAGGTGAGCTGTGGTCAAAACAACTAGCCTGTCAACCATAAAAAAAAAAAAAAAAAAAAAAGATTACTTAGCAGTTTGTATGTTGTACTAGATTAATAAGTAGTAGCAGCTCCCTCTGGCATAGATTACTTAGCAGTTTGTATGTTGTACTAGATTAATAAGTAGTAGTAGCTCCCTCTGCCATAGATTACTTAGCAGTTTATATAAGAGTACTTAATGTAAGCATTCCTTATGTTTTGGAGGCAGACGGTGCCTAGCCTGTGACGTGATTAGACGATTTTAAAAAGAACAAGTTGTTAAATTATTTCTGTTGGTTCATTGGTAGTATGTCTGCTTCGAGAGCTGAAGGGCGTGGGTTCGATTCCCACTCAGAACTAACATTTGTGTCACTAACATCGATGTTTGTTCTGTGTCTGGGTGTACTGTATGTATTTACAAAAAAAAAGTATTCAAGTAGTCTATCAGTTATCTGACTTCCATAGCACAAGCTCTGCTTAGTTTGGGGTCAGATGGCGCTGTGTGTAATATCCTACGATATTTATTTATTTATTTGACTAGGTATATCTCCTTAGTACCACCGCAGTACCAGACATTCTGCCGCCAATCAGTAGTGTTTTTTTAACTTTTGTCATTGTTAAAAAGGTAAAATGGCCATATGCCGGTTTCGATAGCCATGTAAATTGTTTATTTTTTGTAAGATGGAGGTTTTTCATTGGTAGTATATCCGCTTTAAGGTGGTTCGATTTTCATACAAAGAAATTTTTGCCATTTATGCATGAAGATGTCAAAAATTTAAAAATATTCACACAATAGTAAAAAAATGTATTAATATAAGGTATATTTGTGTATTAATTTGTTTTTCTCTGTTTTGCAGGTTATCACCGGAGTACACATAGAACCGGCACATTTAGTTAAAAAGAGGAGTATAGACCAGCCGTTAAGGATTAGCATATTTTATGACAATTCAGTCTATAGGTGAGTACTGTACATGTTTAACGCGACGTTACTCAAGGGAAAATTCGAAGGCGAGAAAGTTCTCATTCCGAGGATCCCAATGATCCCAACCGATATGCCGTTTGAGTCTAAACGACTTCAATTTCCGAACCGTCTTGCATTTGTGTTTTTTTTTTTGTATTTATTTTATATTTTTTACTGATAGTAAACTTTATTTTATGAAACTAATTTGAATATTCTGGCTTTCTATGCGGTAGTTTATTTTTAATACGTTTTCAAACTTTTTATAGTTTTGACGTCATGAGGTAGGCTGAATATGTAACAACTGTAAATAAAAACTGTTTATTCTTTTGAATGATTTTGAATGCATGTCTTGTTTCTTGAGACTTTCCGGTATATGGTTATATATAACAGGGCCCATGCCTAGAAAGCAGTTTCTGTAAAGTTGTGTACTGGCTATCGCGACGGTTACGAGCACTCCTTTCTAACAGTTTTGATAACATTTTGGCATTAGAGCGTCACACCATTTGCCGTCACGGCATACGAGTCAGTTTTACTGCCAAGGCGCGCCAATATATTATGTTTCACAATTAAAATTCACAGCTTCAATGCAAGTTAAGGCCTATAATCTTCACATTTTTTCTCGAAGCCAATATAACATTCAAAGAGAAACTAAATTGAAACGCCGCGTGAAATAAGTACTTCGAAGCTGTTGAAGTTACGCTGATATTAAATTCTGAAATGCGAAAATATTCTGTTACTTTCATATTACATGCATTTCATACCGTTGAAATTTTTTACTAAATTATATATTTTGCATATTTTATCCAGAAATCTCGCACCGGGCGGGAGTTTTAGCGGGAACGCGGAAAGAGTCGTGTCGCCCCATTGTATTTTTTTCTAAAGCTAATGTTTTTCATAAAGTCCCGAATTCGGTATGTAAAGAAAAAAAAAATTTACTGATTCCAAAACCATTTCGAAATAGTACATTTCTGTACAATATTTTTACGTTTAAAACTCTGTAAACTATGAGGGGAGGCTTATTTTAATAAAATACATAAGTCAAACTTGACTTTCAATTGATGTCTAATGACGTCATCTCGTAGGACAACTTTCATAGACTAAAAATATAAATAAAATTATTAATGGCAAACCAAAACTAAATTTGTTTATGTCAAGTCAGCGGCGGTCATAATAATCTCATCAATACACGTACGTCGATTTGTTTTTCGCTTTATTGATACAAATATCTGGATTATTTTACTTTAAACGTTATTTGGACTCTGATATCGCTTTTATGACATAAGATTTGTTTACTTCATGTCATGAATTGTAAAAACCGAAGACGTGACAGAATGGCTCGATGGAGCAAATTAAAAAAAAAACTTGTCAGTTCTGTTGTCAAAGTTAATCAAATGTATTTGTATACTTTTTTGTTTCATATTCTACATATTCAGCTTACCTCATGACGTCATAACTATAAAAAGTTTGAAAACGTATTAAAAATAAACTACCGCATAGAAAGCCGAAATATTCAAATTAGTTTCATAAAATAAAGTTTACTATCAGTAAAAAATATAAAATAAATACAAAAAAAAAACTTTACATACCAAATTACAAGCGTGAGTGTCGGAAAGTGATACAATGTGGTGAAACATAACTTTTCGTGTTGCTTCCAAATCTCCGTCAAAACACCACTTTACTAAGGCATGACTGAATTTGACTGCCACGGACTAGACTTGACCAAGACTGGACTTTGGCTGTAACTATAGATGTTAGACATGAATCGCGAAAACCGAAGACAATGCAGTATAGCTTTACAGCTTTAGCCTGCCCGATGGGGCAAATTAAAAAGGAAAAAAAATAATTAAATATTAGTTTAAAACGTGCCTTTTAAAATGGCTTTTGATCTGAGCTTTTGATAGTCCGAAAGTAAATTTGTCTAGATCAGTGGACATAAAATTTACAAAAGTACAAAAGATATAAAGCTGATGAGATATAGGAAAACTGCCGCGGAAAACTGAGACATTTCTAACTTCAAGGGGAAACGTGATAAAGCGACTTCTTTCATGGTATATTTTATTGGAATTTTAAAATTTCAATTTCAAAACTGTCTTCAATTTTTTAGGGTACCGTACCCAAAGGGTAAATCGGAATCCCTATTCCTAGGGACCCTATTACTAAGACTCCGCTGTCCGTCCATCTGTTTGTTTGTCCGTCTGTCAACAGGCTGTATCTCATGAACCGTGATAGTTAGACAGTTGAAATTTTCACAGATGATATATTTCTGTTGCCGCTATAACAACAAATACTAAAAAACAGAATAAAATAAATATTTACGGCGGTTCCTATACAACAAACGTGTTTTTTTTTCGTTTTTATAGATAACTAGCAGCGCCCCGCGGTGTTACTTGCTACATGTTTTCGGGGTAAAAAGTGTTAATCCAGAGTGTCAGCTACCTCCATACCAAATTTCATCAAAATCCGTTCTGTAGTTTTTGCGTGAAAGAATAACAAACATCCATCCAAACTTTCACATTTATAATATTAGTGGGATGGTACGGAACCCTTTTTGCGCGAGTCCGGCTCGCACTTGGCCGATTTCTTTATGGTAGGTAACACCCTATCGTATCCTACCAATATCAAAAATGTGAATATTTGTGAGGATGGACGTTTGTTACTCTTACGCGCAAAAACTACTGAACGGATTTGGATGAAATATGGCACACATATAGCTTATTACCTGGATTAATATACTCCTCTTCTCACAATGAGAAGAGGCCCACGCCCAGCTGTGGGACAGTTTATAAAACCAGGGCTGATTCGGAATTTCAATCATATATTATCAAACTTACATATATTTTTTTTTGTTTCAGATTAGAGCATGAAAAGTTCATCATGATAAATGTAAGTACGATGTGATTTATTATTTTCAAGACATTGCCGTGATGGAATTCTATATACCGGTTCTCTACCGGATACATTTTGGAGAGTGCGCTTCAGATCTGCATGACCTAATCTCACCCTGCCCATTCTACTATCGGACAGCCAGGAGCTTTAAAAAGCGTCACCGCTTTATGGTTGATGTTTCAAAAGCTCGAACTAAGCGGTTTGATTCCACTTTTTTCATACGTACCGCTAGCCATTGGAATCTGCTGCCCGAGTGGGTGTTCCCTAATGAATATAGTCTGGGTGCCTTCAAGTCGCGAGTGAATCGGTTTCTTCTAGGCGAGCGTGCTCCACCGAAGACCGCATCTTCACTTAACATCAGGCGGGATGGCGGTCAAACGCAAGCCTATCTACTATAAAAAAAAAACCTACTCGGAAGATAACTTCTGAACATCATAGGAGATTTTTATGCCGCCGTAACTTTCAGTCTTATCAGATTTGGATGTATAGGGATCGTTAGAATCCTTGCATCATCTCGAGTGGAAACGAAGGGAAATGAATATAATTTAAAAAAAATATATATAAAAAAAAATGTTTATTATTACTGAGCATTCGTTTAATTTTTTTTTAATTATGTTTTTTTTATTTTAGCCTAGGTAATTGACCACAGCTCACCTGATATTAAGTGACATGTTATGTTAAGTTAGCGCTGGGAAATGCACGAAGTGCGTTGCCAAAAAAAAAGAAAATTCAGAAGAGAGAAATCCATATCGGATCTGCACATCTGATCAACTCTACAATGTTTTCTTTTCAGAACACAATTCTTCCTGAAGCAGTCCAGTTTTGGGAACAAGCTCTCAAAGTAAGAAAAACAGGAGGGCCAATCAAACTAAATCGGTAAGTGTCATAATCATAAATAAATAATATTTTTTTTCGAGCCGTTTTTACAAAATCAACAAAAATCGTAAACATAGATGATATTTTCGTTTGCTCGTAAACCTCGCTGTTTCATTGGAGCAGTGCGTTTAGTTGGTCTAAGGGTCATGGAGTCGGATTTTATAAATTGTACATTTATAAAATTGAAAAAAATAAAATTAATTAAATTTTTTTTTTACAGCCCCGTTGGCTCATTGGTAGTATATCTGCCTTGAGAGCTGTAGGGCGTGGGTTCGATTCCCACTCAGGGCAAAACATTTTGTGAATAAACAAATGTTTGTGCTGTGTATGGGACTATGGGTGTTCTGTATGTATTTACAAAAAAAAAAGTCAGTTATCTGACTTCCATCACACCAGCTCTGCTTAGTTTGGGGCCATTGTGTGTATAGTCCTACGATATTTATTTATTTATTTTATTTACATTTTAATAAAATGCAAAGGCATCGGTTTAGATCTTTTAATTAAAATATTCAAAATTGTTTTCAATAATGACATAAAAGGTTGTTCACACCTCACTGATTACGTCCGTATTGACTACATACATAATGCGTGTCAAATGCACTAGGTATGTAGGATATTCGATCCGAGAGCTCTACGGGCGAAATGCGTCGCGTTCTGCTTGGGCTGTCAACTGTCAAATAAACAGTCTTCTTCTTTTTTTATTTTGGCGTTGCATTTTGAGCATTTGCCAGTGTCAAGTGTTATGATATTTCCAAGTTTCATAACTTAAAAAGTATTCAAAGGCCAGTCTTGGTCAAGTCCAGTCATGCTTTAGTAAAGTAGTGGCGTCTTTACAATACGCTTCGATGGAGTTTTGGAAGCAACACGAAAAATCAAGTTTCACCACATTATATCATTTTCCCACACTCGCGCTTGTGATTCGGCACTTTATGAATAAAACGCAACCATTTTTATGCATAAACACTCGAAAAACATTAGTTTTGATAGAGAAAAAATATTACTAGGCGACACGACTCTTTCCGCATTCCCGCCAAAACTCCATTAATTATTAAACCTTGACTTGACTGACACGGACTGGACTTTAACTATAACTATAGCTACGAGGCGACTTATTTAACTTATGAAAATTAAAAATATAAAACACTTGACACTGGCAAATGCTCAAAACGCGACGCCAAAACCTAAGAAAAAAAAAGGTTTAATATTAATTGCTCTCAAGTTAACGCAGCCTTGTAAAGAGGTAATGCTAGATTAAACGTATTTATTTGTGTGAGATTTATTTCGCTAGACGCCGTACAAAGTTATGTCGTCAACTTTTGTATGAGCTGTCAAAAAGCGGTTCACTTATTGGACAAAGTATAGTCCAAGTAATTTTGTATGGGGCGAAAAGTTATCTGAAAACCCAGCAAAAGGCGAGTAACGCTTCACAAAAGAGCCCTAAAATGTCGCAGTTATGGACGTAACTATACAAAATAGATACAAAAGTTCTTGCGCTTAGCGTGATCTTCCTTTACATTTAACTGATCACTGATCTGGCGTCGCCAAGCTGTATTGTCAAGTGGCTTGATGTCGGTGGCTCCATCTAGTTTCAGTTCACGTATACAATCTTCTTGCTTCCGAACGGCAGTTCGTAGCCGATGATTTTATTGCAACTCGGGCAATAGTGGTTTTTGATTTTGAATATGTCCGTACAATAGATGAAGGCGACGCAAGGAATCATACTGAAAGAGAGAAAAAAAGTAAAAAAATCCTTAATCGTACTATAATCACACAATAAATTTGTAAATGTGTTTGTATGATTGTTGCTTCTTCACACTCAAACAGCCGGACCAATTTTTATGTTTCGTTGTAGTAGTCGTATGTACTAGTAGTAGTCATAGTACTCGTAGCAGTAGTCGTAGTACTCGTAGCAGTAGACGTAGTACTCGTAGCAATAGTAGTAATCACAGTACTCGTAGCAGTAGATGTAGTCGTACTAGTAGTAGTCGTAGCACTCGCAGCAGTAGTAGTAGTCGTACTAGTAGTAGTCGTAGAGAACTCGTAGCACTACTAGTAGTCATAGTACTCGTAGATGTAGTATTAGTAGTAGTAGTAGTCGTTGTAATAGCACTCGTAGTGCTAGTAATAGTACTCGTAGTACTAGTAATAGTACTCGTAGTACTAGTAATAATACTCGTAGTAGTACTAGTAGTAATACAAGTATTTTCTATTCAAGAAAGTACAAAGATAAAACATGAGCTCACCATATAATGAGGCACATCATAGCGGTGACGTGGGTGATGGTGCCGTTCTCTCTGATCACCAACGTGTGAACTCTCATGCCGCAATGATGGCAGTTGAGATACTTCCGATCTGGGTTAGCGAGCCCAATAGGGGTGGTGGAGGCTGTCTCTGAAATTTACGACATTTAACTTTTTATAAACAATTACCTTATTTCTTTACTAGCTGCTCCTGCTGATATTTCTTCATTTGTGGGGGAAAGTTAGCTGTTTTTTTATGTAAAAAGTAATGAGACGAACAAGACGCTCTCCTGATGGTAAGAGATAACGCCTGTCCCTGACCATTGCAGCGATACACAGAACTTTGAGTAACAAAACAAAGACCAGGGCATCACTGCTTTGGCGCTCATTACTTTGATACTTTCGATGGTTACCACAAAATGGCGAATTACATATTTTTTTCATGTGACTTGATCGAAAGTTGTCTTTACAATGATTCAAGAAAGTCTGTTCAGCTATTTGATGATAAACAGCTCTTATGTATCTGAGTATTTACCACTGATTGATTCGAAATTTGGTATTATATGTATTGCTGACGCCGGAGGTTTTGTCCTTGTACTTGCGGTCGCGTTCAGAGTTCTCTTACCTCTGGGCAGTATGACTTGTGTTCGCGGTGGTTCTTCTCGTCTCGGCTGCTCGACAACCGGCTCTTGAAGGTCTACTACTGGACTGCTAACCCTGGAAATATGAATAATGGTGTTCAGCCTTTTAATATTAAAACATTTAAATGACGTGACGTCATTGTGAAACTTTTTAGATAAATAAATAAAATAAATAAATAAATATGTTAGGACAATACACACAGCGCCATCTGACCCCAAACTAAGCAAAGCTTGTACTATGGCAGTCAGATAGCTGATAGAATACTTAAATACTTTTTTTTTTGTAAATACATACGTATAATACTGTACTGTAATGTACTTCCAGACACAGAACAAACATTTATTTATACCACAAAATGTTTTGTCCTGAGTGGGAATCAAATCCACGCCTAACAGACTATCAATGAGCCAACAGGGCTGTCATAAATACAAAATATGAGTTTGTATTTATCGGTCCATTGGTAATTCCAACTAATATTATAAATGTGAAAGTTTGGATGGATCTTTGTTACTCTTTCACGCAAAAACTACTAAACGGATTTGAATGAAATTGGGTATGGAGGTAGCTATGACCCTGGATTAACACATAGGGTACTTTTTATCTCGAAAACATGTAGCGGGTGACAACGCGGGGTGCAGCTAGTACGCAATACAATAATTATGAATTATGAAAAACTTCTGGACGGATTTCAAAAATTCTTTCTGCTTGCCCTGCCTGTGCGAAGCCTGGACGGGGGGCCGCTTGTAGTTAATAAAGCAACTTAAAATTAACTTCCGTGCAGCATAATAAACAATCAGAATTAGTTTAACATTTTCTTAGGTATTTTAGTTTTTCAACTTATAGCTCTTTTGACACTCACCTGTCTATTTCTGCGTAAGCCGGAGGTGGTTCAGGGAACTCTGATACTGGTATGGGAGACATAGGAAATCCGTCGTCCTGTCCATACAGCATGGTCTCCTTGGACATGAGCGACGAGATACCAGACGTGGACCCTGACAATTGGTTTGATGATGATGCTCCTGAAATGAAATGGCAGGTGTCTTTTAAATAATATAATTATACAGAAATGTAAACTTAGAGTGTACCAAGCCAATAAAACCATTGTTCATCATTATGAACAATTTTTACTATGGTTAAGGTGGTTCGACTTCCATACAAATAAATTTTTGCCATTTATGGAGCAAATTTAAGAATGATGATTTTTTGTGAATAAACAAATGTTTGTTCTGTGTCTGGGTGTTCTGTATGTATTTAAAAAAAAAAGTATTTACGTATTCTATCAGTTATCTGACTTCCATCACACAAGCTCTGTTTAGTTTGGGGTCAGATGGCGCTGTGTGTATACTTGTATAGTCCTACGATATTTATTTATTTATGAATTTATGATTTTTGAATAAAACTGCGAAATCACAGCTACTGGCATTTATTTTGGTCTTTATTTGCGGTAAATTACAATTCCTTGAATATTGATTGATTCTTGATTCTGACGGTATCATTGCTATCAAGGTACATCTTATTGAGAACCTTTGAGTTTTTTTACCTGAAGAGCCAGCCCCATATAAGTCCAAGGTTGAAGGTCGTATAGGCGGGAGAGGTCGCCGAGGCGAAAGGCTGCCGGCAGTGGACTCGTCATCTGATTCGGAGTCTCGCCTTGTCTCGTTCTTATGCATCCCCATGCGTCTGTTATCGAACGGGTTGAAGAATATGGTCTCCTGTAATGAGACAAAGGCGTTAAAACTGAGCTGCTAATAAATGATTACACGATTACACACAGCGCCATCTGACCCCAAACTAAGCAAAGCTAGTACTATGGAAGTCAGATAACTGATAGAAAAGTTCCATTCCAGGCTAGGTGTGCTTTACCAGCTTCGACCACACCTTCACTTAACATCAGGTGAGCTGTGGTCAAACAACTAGCCAGTCAACCATAAAAAAAAAAAGTTTTTTTTTTGTGAATACAAACTTATAATACATACAGTACACGCAGACAGAACAAACATTTGTTTATATCAATAGACAACACTTTATTTGCGACATAAAACACATTTCAACATAATTTACAATACATACATACAAAAAAATAAACAATAAACATAAAACATAGAAAAAAACGTAAAGGTATATAGTATAGTAGGTATACAATAAATAAAAATTAAACAAAAAAACAAAAAGTTTGAAATATATTTTATGTCACAAACCGGCCTCGACTCAGCATAATGCCGACTGAAGCCAGCCGGCGCTGGTCTTTCGTCGAGGCCGGCAGGTGACGTCACGCACGAGTGTGCCGACCGGTAAAAATATTTTACGGGTATATCACAAAATGCTTGCCCTGGGGGGGAATCGAACCCACGTCCTTCAGCTCTTTCAGCCCAGACATACTACCAATATACCGACAGGGATGTTAAGTTGAAAATCTGACACCAAGTATCTAACAGTTCGTTCCGGCACCCAGTTCCATTCCATGCTAGTTGTGCTTTACCACCTTCAACAACACCGTCTATAACATCAGGCGAGCTGTGGTCAACACCTAACTTGTCAACCATATAAAAAAATAAGCAAAGTATGTGTATATCACAATCATAGTAAGTGCAATATCATAGCAGTGATGCCCTGGACTTTGTTTTACTACTCAAAGTTCTGTGTATCGCTGCAATGGTCATTGACAGGCGTTATCTCTTACCATCAGGAGAGCGTCTCGTTCGTCTCATTACTTTTTACATAAAAAAAGTAACTTTTGGTTACGGGTAAAAGTCGTATTTGTAATATTAGAAAGATAAAATCCACTTTCAAGATTTTCCTCCAAGAGATCCCAATTACAGCGTAGAGGTTCCCTTACCTGTACGTACTCCGGCTCTTCGTGCTGGTCTTCATTGTGCGGAGTGGTGGCCACGTCGCTTCCATTGCCGTCAGGAAAGTCTATGTAAACAACAGGTTCATCTGTGGACATCCGCTTGTCTTGGCTGTAGCTGCTGGTTGCTGGCTCCTGGGCAGTAACATTACGGTCAATAAAATGATGCTTCTAATAGTAAATTTTGTAGGTGGTAGATATCTAGGAGACAATTGTGTTATCACCGGATCTTACGCGCACAAAATACTATGGAATTAGTTTAGTGTGCCGTGGTAACAACCTACGTTTTTATGAGACCAAAATGAGGGTAGGGGATCGCAACCCACTTAAACTATTGCACGGCTATTGCAACATGCCAGAAACGCCGAGGAGGAATAACGGATAAAGATAGTGAAAATTATTTTACAGAAATACAAAATTAAATGATTGGAACAGAGTACAACAACGATTCCGAGTTTCTCTTTTACCTTCTGATAAATGCCCCACAAATGGTGACCCCGACGTGATTTGAACACGCAACCTTCTGATCTGGAGTCAATAAACGACGACAAGAAACGAAAATAGACGTTTAACTCACTTCATCGATTGAGAATTCTCTCCGTTCAGTAGAGACGTAACTGCCGCTTGTCTCTGGCATGTCTATGTAGACGACGGGGCTCGGGTCTGAATCCCCGTCCGGCTTCACGGGCAGGGCTCCGGAGGGGCGCTGAGTGTCGGCCTGCGAGCGATGTACTTTGAACATTTAGTATACACTTAATAAATTTTATGCGACACTAGCTTTTACCCGTGCCTTTGTGTATCGGCATGGGCATTTTAAAAAAACGTATTGATTTTTTGTAAAAAATAAATTAACTATTTATTGTAAACTAGCAGATGCCTCGCGGTTTTACCCGCGTAGTTCCCGTTCCCGTGGGAATACAGGGATAAAAAGTAGCCTATGTCACACGGGCATATAGGGTGTAACTTCCCAACTGTGAAAGAATTTTTGAAATCGGTTCAGTTCAGTTTTGAGTTTATTAATTACAAACATACAAAAATACATATCTTTCCTCTTTATAAATTAGTGTAGACGATAAAGATTATATTTATTTTGGGAAATGAATTCGCTGTAATGAGGCGTTGAGTCACGTGACCGTGAACACCAAGTAGAATTTTGCGTCACGCCGTGCGAATCGTTATTGCTGTTGACATTTTAATAAAACAATTGCCACACAGTGGTATATGGTAATTACACACGGCGTGACGTCATTCAGACGCCATGACAGTCCTAGCCGTTTTCGCAAAAAAAACTAATTGGATTTTGAGGTAAACTTTTCAAAAATAGTTAACTAGCCATTTGAATGTAATATTTTGTGACTGTCTGTCTCTGTGTTTTTGTTTTTGTGCTTGTGTTACAAAATAAAATAATTTTCTTTTTTTCTTAATTATTTGTAGGGTACTTACCCCATCTGGTATATTAATGTAGACTACTGGATCTCTCCGTTGCAATGGCAACTCCACCTGAAATCATAAACCATCATCATTTTCACCATCATCATCATTATCATCACCAATACCAATCAGTCTTGTTGTCCGTCGTTGTAGACAAATACATTTTTATGATTGATTAAAATAAAACCCCTTTTTATAGTTTTAAGAGTTCTAAACGTAAAAATAATGTACAGGAATGTACTATTTCGAAATGGTTTTGGAATAAATAAAGTATTTTTTAACCGACTCAAAAAAGGATGAGGTTCTCAATTCGACTGTATTTTTTTTAAATGTTTTTTACGCGATAATTCCACCAATTATGAATTGATTTTGATGATTCTAAAATGCTTTGTAGATCATGCTTCAGAGGTGGTCCCATATAAATTATAAGGAAATCGATCGAGCGATTTTAACAAAATCATCATTATTCTATAAAATTGATAATATTTTCGTTTGGTCGGAAACCTCGCTGTTTCATTGGAGCAGTGCGTTTAGTTGGCCTGAGAGTCATGAAGTCGGTTTTTTTTAGTTGTAAATTATGTGTTATTTTCTTTACTTAACAAATAGTAGCGCAAATTTCATAATAAATGAAACTATTGCTCTTTTGTTTCTTATATACTCGAAGAGGTCGCAGGCGCAAGCTATTTTTTTTAAGAAATAGCCTTGCGTTTGACCACCATCTCATCAGATGTTAAGATAATGCGGTCTAAGGGGAAGCACGCTTGTCCAGAAGATACGGATTCACTGTCGACTTGAAGACACCCAGATTATTTTTTGACAGCCCCGTTGGCTCATTGGTAGTATATCTGCCTTGAGAGCTGTAGGGCGTGGGTTCGATTCCCACTCAGAGCAAACATTTTGTGAATAAACAAATGTTTGTTCTGTGTCTGGGTGTTCTGTATGTATGATAAGTATGTATTTACAAAAAAAAACAGTATTTATGTATTCTATCAGTTATCTGGCTTTCATCACACAAGCTCTGCTTAGTTTGGGGCCAGATGGCGTTGTGTGTATAGTCCTAAGATATTTGTTTATTTATTTATTATATCCAACACCCACTCAGGCAGCGCAAAGTACCTAATATCAAACATAAGAGAGATTTAAATTGAAAGCCACCTGTTTTCTGGGTAGGTTGTTCCATCGCGAAGCTGTCGCCGAGTCGATTGATGGAGCATCGTTGACTGGCGGATTCACATACGGGTACCCCTGATACGGCCGGTGGTGATTGCTAGCACGCATTGTAGCCTATTCTGAAATTTGTCCAATTTGAAAGGTACATTGCAACGCTATTCATACTAACTATCGAAAGTTTCTAAGAAAAAGTATTGTGCACCAAAGCAGCGATGCCCTGGACTTTGTTTTGTTACTCAAAGTTCTGTGTATCGCTGCAATGGTCATGGGCATAGGGACGTGACTAAGAGGGGAGATAATCGATTACTAAATAATCGATTTCTCGACTGACAAGTGGCATTCCTTTTGACACTGTTTGGAAAATTCGATTAAAATGTGCAGTTTGGCTACATTGGTTTAATTCAATTCATTTACTTTAAAAAAAGAGCAAGTAAAATAATCGATTTATTAAAAATCGATTTTAATATCACAGAATCGATGACTAAAAATTGATGATAAGAAAAAAGACGATTATTATAAAAATCTATTATTTTTTCACATCCCTACATGGGCATGCGTTATCTCTTACCGGGAGAGAGTCTCGTTCGTCTCATTATTTTTATGTATAAAAAAGGTTAGATGTGTTTCTCAACCTACTTCACAAAAAGAAAGAAGAGCGGGATCTTCTGAAACAGGTATTTTTAATACTTACCTACCAGAAGATCCCGAAGAAACCTACCAGATAAAAGTTTTGGCGGAAACGCAGAATGTGTCGCGTCACACCGTTGTATTTTTTTCCAAAACTAGTGTTTTGTCGAGTGTTTATGCACAAAAATGGTGGTGTTTTATTCATAAAGTGCCGAATCACAAGCGCGAGTGTGGGAAAATGATACAATGTGGTGAAACATGACTATTCGTGTTGCTTCAAAAACTCCATCGAAGCTTTATAGTAAAGCCGCCACTAATTTACTAAAGCACGACTGGACTTGACTGACACGGACTGTACTTGACCAAGACCAGACTTTACTATCACTATAGCTTCTAGGCAACCTGTGACTATTGAAAGTTGAAAATATAAAACTGGCAAATGCTCTAAATATGACACCAAAACCAAAGAAACCCTCAGACCAAATCTTTCATTTTCAAGAGCTTCAAACCAGCGATGCCCTGGACTGCGACCGTATCGGTACAACATCTGTTCTATTCTACTATTCTTACGGAAATACCACAATTTATTCATCTGATGCAATAGCTTATCTTAAGCCATCAGCTTTGTTTGCTTGACAGCCTACGTGGTATGTGGTGAGAACGTATTTTTTGGTTGTGCTCCTGATAATTCAGACATCAGGCAATCCGTAAGCTTATTTGCCACTTATAGCTTTTAAAAAAAGTAAATAGACAAATACAAATATTGTATTGATAACACCAAAGTTACAAGTCATATTTCCATTCATAAAAAAAACATTAAAAATGTCAAAATCATAATCATAATCTTGTGATTGTAATACCACCATGCTATGGTTTCCTCACACTGTTTACCTTCACCGGCAGCTCAAGTTCATTGCTGGGGTTTACGGTGTTTCTATTTCCGTACAAATATTTTTTTCCATTTATGGACAAATGGAGCATAATTTTACAGTGAAATCACAGCTACTGGCATTTATTTTGGTCTTTATTTGCGGTAAATCACAATTGCTTGAAATAAAACAGTAGATTATTAGCATAATCTACTGTTTTATTCAAAAATCAGAAATTCATAAATAAATAAATATAGTAGGACTATACAAGTATACACACAGCGCCATCTGGCCCCAAATTAAGCAGAGCTTGTGTGATGGAAGTCAGAAAACTGATAGAATACATAAATACTTTTTTTTTTTTTGTAAATACATATACAGAACACCCAGACGCAGAACAAACATTTGTTTATTCACAAAGAATCATCATTCATAAATTTGATTTTATGCTAAAAATAATCTACTGTTTTATTCAAGCAAAAACCAAAATAAATGCCAGTAGCTGTGATTTCACTGTAAAATTATGCTCCATTTGTCCATAAATGGCAAAAAGTCATTAGTATGGAAATCGAACCACCTTAAATGGGGTTCTCTTGGCTTCAAGAGAACCCCATTTAAATTTTCATAATCTTCATAATTTTATTTTTCTTGTACTTGTAAAATGTCTATCAATTCAATGGCAATAACTGGCTTTTAGACGTTTAAAATTTATTAAATAAATAATAGAGACCTTGTTTTATGACTTTGACGATTATTGAATTACTAGTAAGTAATGGACTTATGGTATTCAGCTATGGGGCTGTACCAAACAAAGCAATACACAGATGATACAAAGATTTCAGAACAAAGTACTCAGGGGCATATTGAACCTTGGTACATAAGAAACGTCGACCTCCATCGGGACCCCAAAGTGGGCATGGTCGCAACCATCATTAAAAAATACGCTGAAGCTCATGAAAATAGACTTCATCAACATGTGAATGTCGAGGCTATCCAGCTCCTCGACAACACGGATATAGTAAGAAGACTAAACAGGACAAAACCTTCTGAGTTAGTGTATTAAGTTAGGAATGTGCAGTGAGTACTACATATTATAGAACACACGAACAAAGTGTCTTCCCCTTAATAGAGGCAGTAAGAAAAGTGTCGATGGACGCATTCTTCGATTATACTCTACTTAGCAATTTAAGTTATATTAAAATTACTTATTAGTCTTAACTAGGCTAGATTGTAATAACAATGAGGTATCTAACAACAAACAGATACATCATTAGAAGGAACAAAAAAACTAGTAAGTAATTATATTTTTTTTATTTACACTTAATCATATTGACAAAATTGATGTTTCGTCTTATTTAATGTAACTTTTAAATATATAAGAGTATGAATGGAAAAATTACCTGTAACTTTGGTGTTATGAAAAATATTTGTTTTTGTTTAAACCTACGCCCATCGGCGCTTGGACCGACCACGCTAACCACTGCACTCATCAATCATTGTTGACTTCATCTTTTGTTATTTAAGTGTTATAGAAAGACCTTATGTGTTAATCCAGAGTCTCAGCTACTTCCATACCAAATTTTATCCAAATCCGTTTTGTAGTTTTTGCGTGAAACAGTGACAAACATCCATCCAAACTTTCACATTTATATTATCTAGCTGTGGCCCGCGGTGTTACCCGTTACATGTTTTCGGTATAAAAAGTAGCCTACATGTTAATCCAGGGTATCAGCTATCTCCATACCAAATTTTACCGAAACCCGTTCTGTAGTTTTTGCGTGAAATAGTAACAAACATCCATCCATCCAAATTTTCACATATAATACCAGCTGCGGCCCGCGGTGTTACCCGCTACATGTTTTCGAGATAAAAAGTAATGAGTATTGAGCGCCAAAGCAGCGATGCCGCGGAATTTGTTTTGCTACTCAGTTTTGCTACTTAGATCTATGTATCGCGTAGTCATGGACATGCGTTACTCTTACCATCAGGAGAGCGTATCGTTCGTCCCATTCCTTTTACATAAAAAAATACTAAGGTCTCAGCTACCTCCATACTAAATTTCATCCAAATCCGTTCTGTAGTTTTTGCGTATACTTGGTGGTAGATTTCCTTAGCAGGAAGTCGTATAGGTAGGTACCACCGCAGTACCAGATATTCTGCCGCCAAGCAGTATTGTGCGGGCATTGCTGTGTTCCGGTTTGAAGGGTACTGCAGCTAGCGAAATTACTGGGCTGTTGAGACTAACCATCTAGTCTCAAAGTAATGAGCACCAAAGCAGCCATGCCCTGGACGTTGTTTTGTTACTCAAAGTTCTGTGTATCGCTGCAATGGTCATGGACAGGTGTTATCTCTTAACATCAGGAGAGCGCCTCGGCCGTCTCATTACTTTAACATTAAAAAAAAAAAAGTTTTTGCGTGAAAGAGTAACAAACATCCATCCAAACTTTCATAAGTCAGCGTAGTAAGTTCTACATAAATCATGCAGAATTAAGATTCTCTGCTACCTACCGTATAGCGTCTATCTCCTTGTATTCTCTGACAACTGATTCTCTAAAGTCAGAAGCAACATTGAAACACCGCGCACTGCAATCCGATATTCACATAAATACATAGCACATCACATCTAAGAGCTTAGACTGTTCTTAGATTTACGTTTTATTTTGAGGATATATATTCAACACTTTTCACGCTCGAACGTCCGTGCACTAGTAATCGAGTGTATTTGTGTTATCAGATAAGATAAATAGTTGATGTCGTTTGCGTATATACTTTTTTTTTTAGTTCAACGATTGTGCGATAATGAACAAAACAAGGAAAATGTTGGTCGAGGAGGCGTAATCGAAGGTATGACGCGGTCGTTTATAAATAAATAAATATCGTAGGACTATACACACAGCGCCATCTGACCCCAAACTAAGCAAAGCTTGTGTGATGGAAGTCAGATAACTGATAGAATACATATATACTTATTTTTTTGTAAATACATACAGAACACCCAGACACAGAACAAACAATTGTTTATTCACAAAATGTTTGCCCTGAGTGGGAATCGAGCCCACGCCATACAGCTCTCAAGGCAGATATACTACCAATGAGCCAACAGGGCTGTGTGTTATTCGGCGGAGCTCTTAATTTAAAAGTAATGAGATGAACCCAAAACGATAGCAACAAAAAAACTTGGCATCTTTATCTGACATACTATAGGTCTCAAAAAAAAACTATCATAACATTAAATTTTATGTTGCAAATACATTTCTCTACAAATTTGGTCTAGTAACTTTTAGTCTTAGAATCAAAAATAAAATAAAATAAATAAATATCGTAGGACATTACACACAGCGCCATCTGACCCCAAACTAAGCAGAGCTTGTGTGATGGAAGTATTATTTAAGTGTTATAGAAAGAGCGTATGTGTTCAGTTGTTTTTGCGTGAAAGAGTGACAAACATCCATCCAAACTTTCTCATTTATAATACTAGCTGCGCCCCGCGGTGTAACGCGCTACATGTTTTCAGGATAAAAAGTAGCCTATGTGGTAAACTATGTGTTACCTATGTGTGCCTCCCCCGACCAAGGAGTAGGAAGACCACTAGAAACTCGAAAATCGTTGTGGTTTCATATTTATCGAGATATTTTCTACGTGTCGGTATTTAATGTGATAAGGTATCATAACGCAGCGATATCGTGCATTGAAATATTCATAGATAATTCAAATACAGAGACAGGTGGCAATAGGGGAGAGGGGGCAGAAGCACCCATCACCCCTTGACGTATTACCTGTTTAATCAAATATTTTATTCGTACGTGGGGAACATACATTTAATTACGGATAAACAAATTTTTATGATAACGATAACGCCTGGCCATGACCATTTTTTTTTATATTTATTTATTGAAATAAAAACGACAGTAACAGTCAATTACATCTATCTCTCAAATAAATAATAAACAATTATCCGATCTAATATATAAAGTATTTTTCCGAATCAAATGTCAAAATGGTTTTGTTTATAAAAGCCAAAATAAAAAATTATACAAATGTCAAAAAAAATACGCATTTCTCAAATATTAAGAAAATCTAAATGTCAAAGTAATACAATTATAAAAATGTCAAAACAAATTATACAAGTCAATATCAGGAAAATGAAAATGTCAAAGTAATATGCAATAAATAATAATGCATGCATAATGCATAAAATAATTATGCAATTGACAAGAGCAAATTATCAAATACATAAAACTATTTAAATGTCAGAATCGTAATCGGCTTTTTTGCCCCTGTCCCATTGGTCAATTTATTTCACAGAATATGTCAAAAAAGGGGTCATGGTTATTTGCCAGTTGTCACAAAATATGTCAAATATGTTGTTTTGTTTATTTCAGAAAATGTCCGACGCGGCAGGTCTTCGTCCGCGGAGGCAGGTCCCACTGCATCGACGCCTGCAACGCGGAAACCATGTGTGGAGAGGTCAGGGTACCGGAACATCACCTCAACGTGAGTAACTGGACCCTTGTCAATCATAGGACCAATGAGACTCACCAACAAATGTCTCGAAGGTTTTATGGTATACACTAGCTGCGCCCCGCGGTGTTACCCGCTACATGTTTTCGCGATAAAAAGTAGCCTATGTGTTAATCCAAGGTATCAGCTACCTCCATACCAAATTTCATCCAAATCCGTTCTGTAGTTTTTGCGTGAAAGAGTAACAAACATCCATCTATAATATTAGTGGGATAAACGACTTCAAATATTTTATTTTTTAAATTTTTGCGCATGGAACTGGAGAGCCGCATCTTTACTTGGAAAGAGCCGCATGCGGCTCGTGAGCCGTAGGTTGCCGATCCCTGCTCTAGGCGATAAAAGCCGTAGTTTTTGCGTGAACTTAAAACTTAACTGAAAATTCTTACAAACTTCCGCATTTATAATATTAGTAAGCCTTTTTGGAAACCTTTTTGCCGAGTGGGTGTTCCCCGATGAATACAGTCTAGGTACCTTCAAGTCGCGAGTGAATCAATTTCTTCTAGGCGAGCGTACCACCACCACCCTAGGCGGCATCTTCGCTTAAACATCAGTCTGGATGACGTTCAAATGCAAGCCTATCTATTATAAAAAGAAAAAGTCTCATAGCACTAACTGCTAAATAAAAATAAATATCGTAGGACATTACACGCAGCGCCATCTGGCTCCAAACTAAGCAGAGCTTGTGTGATGGAAGTCAGATAACTGATAGAATACATAAATACTTTTTCTTTTTTTTTTAATGATCGGGCTTTAACGTGATACGCTGAAATTTTACAAGTCGAGACGCGATTTTCACGCAAATTCCAGCTATCTTATCGCCGGTGATACAATCGATAAAGAACTGTGTTTAATTATTGCAATAAAAGATAACAACGTTTGAAACAGTAAAAAGTCAGTTGATTTCTTTCTGAAAATTGAGAATGAGTTCTTTTTCTACTGGTAAGAGGTAACACATGACCTTTGCAGCGATACATATAACTTTTGAGTAGCAAAGCAAAGTCTAACGCATTGCGCATTTCTGCTTTGATGATTAGTCTCAACAGCCCTGTAATTCCGCTATCTGCACCCTTCAAACCGGAACATAGTAATGTTTACACACTACTGCTTGGTGGCAGAATATCTGGTACTGTGATGGCACCTACCCAGACGACCTCATGCTAAGGAGATCTACCACCAATTAAGATCTTTTAAATACAAAGTAGTATAATGGTACAGTTAGATATGGACCCTGTCGGGCACGGCAGCGTTTAGAAGAGAGGAGGGAGAGAGCATTAATTTAAGGTGGTTCGATTTCCATACAAATATATTTTTTCCATTTATGGACAAATAGAGCATAATTTTACAGTGAAATCACAGCTCAATCAGAGATCGCTGTTAGCGATAAGGCCGCCACTTGTGGCACTAGTTAATAAGGTTTTTTTGTTCTCTGTACTCTTTTCTATTTATGATGTGCACAATAAAGAGTTATATCTATCTATCTACTGGCATTTATTTTGGTCTTTATTTGCGGTAAATCACAATTGCTTGAATAACCTGCGACCTCATGCTAAGGAGATCTACCACCAAGTAAATCTAGTATTGTTATTTGTGATCAATAAATAAGACTACAAGAGTAGTAGGATCTAATTGGTTGCTGAAACAGTATTATCAAAAATCCCCACATCAACTTTATTGCAAACCTTATTTTAAAACAATCTCAACTTTTTCGAAGTGGTTTTATCATGCATTTCTCCTTTCTCCCATAATTTCTCATTCTCTGAATTCTGTAGCTTTAGTTTTCCACTTGTAGCTATAAATTTAGGCGTACCATTGGTACGTGCATCGATTGCGCTATCTCCTTCGTTTGTATTTCCTTCTTTTATTGCATGATCTCCATGGTACATCGTTGACTTTGTTCCTCTAGAGCTCTCTACTTTACTTGTAGTAATAACCGCTATTTCTTCGGATTCGTTTGAATTATTGGTAACGGGAGATGCTAAAATTTGCTTTGGTGAAGTAATTTTGTAATCAGTCGACACGGGTTTAGCTGTTTTAGTTGTCAGAAAAGGAGCTTTATTATTGTTTTGATCCACGCCGTAGTTAGCATCAAACTTAGCATAAGGTTTTGCATATTGAATTTTATCTGGTTTTGGTTCCAAATGATGTAAACGCTTGTGTTTGAAGTATTGTTTATCGAGACTTGATACGCCTTTCGTATCCGATTCTGTTTGCTTGCTTGCGTGATACTGCTTTGAGTTTTTGGGTAGTATATATGTATCTTCAATATCTTCGTACATATTTTGATGTTTTTCGTCTTCAACCATTTTAGGTTTATTAGGAAAATATAATTTGGGCTGGGTATAACTTCCCACAAATTTAAAATCTGAATAAGTTTCTTTTGTTTGTTTAGATAGCGGGCGGCGTAAATTCTTATTTTTGATCAATTTATTTTTCAGCTGTAAAGGTTTTACAGTAGATTGTTGCTCAATATTTTCTGTATATTTTAGCTTAAAGCCTGTCCCATTGATGGGATCTTGGTTAATTTCGCCAGTAGGGCTTTTCTTAAAGTGCTTACTATGATGCTGGCTAAAATCGTTTGTATTATGATGTTGGAATTCGTCAATTTGGCCATGTTTGAAATCGTCAACACTTTCTTGTTTAAAGTTGTAAATAGGATCATGTTGAAAAGCACTTATATGATCTTGGCTTAAGCTGTCATTAAAATCTTGCTTCAAGTCGTCAATATGATGTTTTTTAATATGACCAGGAGGATCTTTTTTCTTTTTAATTGGGTTTTGTTTTATGTTATCAACATAATCTTCTCTATATTTGCTAATATGAACTTGCTCAAAGTTGTCTATTGGCCTCTTTTTATAGTTTTCTACAGGACCTCGTTGAATTGGTTTGTATCTTGTTAATTGATTAGCAACTTTTAATACTTCTTTATAGGGCTGTGATTGTTTCTCAATGCTAACTGTCTCTTCCTCTATAGTCTCTAGGTTTCCTAAATGTGGATGATATCGAGAACGGTTTCCGACATTATTCCATATATCGTTACCCGCTTTTGTCTCACGTGAGTCATACGTTGGTCTTTTGGGTTCCACAAACTGTTCATGTGTATCTATCCTACTCGAATCTCTGGCCACATTGTCTATGTCACTAGGACTATATGGTAATCTACTGTTATGCTTATAGAGTTTTTTAGTTATTTTTTTAAGGCGTTTAGCTTGACTTTTATTTGGCCTTGGTATATCGTACGTGTCTTTCTGCCAATATTTAGGTTCTATATGGGCAGTATTACCAAGTTTTATTTTTTTCTTCAGCGGCGGATATTTAATATCCTTCGTACCACGAATAGGGTCTATATCTTGACGGCTATCACGACTATGCATTTCGAAGTCGTCATTTACAAATATTGTTTCAGGAGCACTTTCTATAGGAACATCTTTGCTTATATCGTTTATATCATTGTCATTGGAAGCGCTCCTCATCAACTTACCTGAAGACATTGCTATGAACTCGGCTATTTTATCGGCTAACGATTCGGAGACAAATTTTCGGGCCAGTTTTTTAACGTCTTCTGAATTTGCAGTTAGCATCACGAGAGATTGAGCCGTGTATCCTAATGTTAGGAGTTGAACACCTGAAATTTGTAAACAATAGATATTATTTCTAACGGGAAATTAAAAAAATACAAACATAATAATTAAAAAAATATAGAACACGATTCCCATGCCAAAACATGAATAGAATTATTTGTAGCGATGATAGCTCAGTGGTTAGCGCGGCAGGTACGCATGCCGAAGGGCGTGGTTTCAAACCCCAACAATGAGCTTGAGCTGCCGGTGAAGCAAAACATCGTGAGGGAACCATAGCATGGTGGTAGAGTACTTTCTAGTATTCAGCTGGCTAGCTACCACACGAGAGTTGAAAATCTGCCGCCAAGCATCTAACGGTGTGTTCTGGCAGCCTCACTTGAGAGCCAGTTTCATTCCAGGCTAGGTGTGCTTTACCATCTTCGACCACACCTTCACTTATCACCAGGTGAGCAGTGGTCAAACCTGTCAGCCATTAAAAAAAAAAGTCTTTTAAAGTAATAAGCGCCAAAGCAGCGATGCCCGGGGCATCGCTGCTTTGTTTTGTTACTCAAAGTTCTGTGTATCGCTGCAATGGTCATGGACAAGCGTTATCTCTTACCATCAGGAGAGCGACTCGTTCGTCTCATTACTTTTACATCCCACTAATATTTTATAAATCTGAAAGTTTGGTTGAACGTTTGTCACTCTTTCACGCAAAAACTACAAAACGGATTTGGGTGAAATATGGTATGGAGGTAGCTGAGACCCTGGATTAATACATAGGCTACTTTTTATCCCGAAAACATGTAGCGAGTAACACCGCGGGGCGCAGTTAGTATTATACATGTAAAAAATTTGGATGGATGTTTGTCACTCTTTCACGCAAAAACTACAGAACGGATTTGGGTGAAATATGGTATGGAGGTAGCTGAGACCCTGGATTAATACATAGGTTACTTTTTATCCCGAAAACATGTAGCGAGTAACACTGCGGGGAGCAGCTAGTTTTATAAATGTAAAAGTTTGGATGGATGTTTGTCACTCTTTCACGCAAAAACTAAAGAACGGATTTGGATGAAATTTTGTATGGAGGTAGCTGAGACCCTGGATTAATACATAGGCTACTTTTTATCCCGAAAACATGTAGCGAGTAACACTGCGGGGAGCAGCTAGTTTTATAAATGTAAAAGTTTGGATGGATGTTTGTCACTCTTTCACGCAAAAACTAAAGAACGGATTTGGATGAAATTTTGTATGGAGGTAGCTGAGACCGTGGATTAACACATATGCTACTTTTTATCCCGTAAACATGTAGCGGGTAACACTGCGGGGAGCAGCAAGTAAAAATAATGATTTAAGGGTTTAATTAAATGATAAAAAGTAAGTAAAATATTAATTACCAATGAAATACAGCCGATTCGGCAACATTTTGCCGACACAATGGTGTTTTTGAATGAACATTTTATAGCGAATTTTATTGGGAAAATATAATTTTATAGTTTATTTCGGCTGCTGTAATTTAGTATGTTGAAATAGTAACATTTGGATTGGTACCTAAATAAATCAAAGGTCTTAGGATTGCCTTTTCCAGACAGCGTTTATAAATCAGTAAATCAGTAATATTTATTGGCCATAAATAACAATAATGTTAATGGCAAGTCACATGTACAAAAAAAACCTTACGATTACCCTTTAATGAATGAAGCTATACCTATACGAGTAATTAACAACGAACACACTACAGCGGAGGCTCCGTTCATGTACTACACATAAATGAGGATTCTGAGAACCTCATTGACATATATTCACTTAATTTGTAAAATGGATTGTTTTCAAAAAAAAATTTAATGGTTTTTTTAAATTCGGTATGATTTAATTCTGTAATATATTTTGGCAATTTATTATACATTAATATTTTGGCGTGACGGCCCTGCTTTTCAACTTTACCTAACCTAGTCCATGGCACGACCAGCTTTTCTTTGTTTCGCAAGTTATATTGATGCCTGTCTTTGTTCTTTGGCAAATTAGCTCCGTGTATTTCTAATAAGCTATTGTATATGTATAGTGATATCACTGTCATAATTTTGTTAGTTTTGAAGTATTTTTTTGCAGAACTACTTTTTTTTAAACCATTTATTATTCTAATCGCTCTCTTCTGACATCTTAACACTTTTGTAATACTAGCTGCGTTACCCCATATCGTAACTGCGTATCTTATAACAGAATGTATGTATGCATAATACACGGATAAAAGAGTATTTAGAGAGTATTTATATAGGGAATATAGAAGTAATGAAACGAACGAGACGTTTTCCTGACAAAGACAGAAAGAAAGAAAGAAAATAATTTTATTTTATAACACAGAACACAACAAAACAACAAACAGAGACAAACAGTTACAAAATACGTGCTCACCTCGGCATAATACTGGTCATACTAAGTATGACCAGCGCTGGTCTTCCGGTGAGCACTTGTCGTACAAACAAAACAAACATAACAAATTACCAACAACAAATATTTATATATATATATATATATATATATATATATATATATATATATATATATATAACAAATAATAAAACTAAAATAATAAACCGATTTAAATTTAATTCAGAACTCATATATCTTTTTCTATAATAAATAACAACAGAAGAAATTAATGACACAAACATTATAAATACTAATGATATTCAATCTAATAAAATAGATATTACAATACTTAAAGAATTAAATGAAATAATCTCCCACTCTAAAAATAATACCATATTATTTATAATAAAATATAACGTAAAAAAAAAATTTAATGTTATAAATAAAAATAAAAAAAAGAACGAAAGAAAACAAATAGAAAAATAATTTTTATTAATAATTTAAAATGAACTTATAATCATATTTTTGATATATATATATATATATATATATATATATATATATATATATAAATATTTGTTGTTGGTAATTTGTTATGTTTGTTTTGTTTGTACGACAAGTGCTCACCGGAAGACCAGCGCTGGTCATACTTAGTATGACCAGTATTATGCCGAGGTGAGCACGTATTTTGTAACTGTTTGTCTCTGTTTGTTGTTTTGTTGTGTTCTGTGTTATAAAATAAAATTATTTTCTTTCTTTCTTTCTGTCTTTGTCAGGAAAACGTCTCGTTCGTTTCATTACTTCTATATTCCCTATATAAATACTCTCTAAATACTCTTTTATCCGTGTATTATGCATACATACATTCTGTTATAAGATACGCAGTTACGATATGGGGTAACGCAGCTAGTATTACAAAAGTGTTAAGATGTCAGAAGAGAGCGATTAGAACAATAAATGGTTTAAAAAAACGTAGTTCTGCAAAAAAATACTTCAAAACTAACAAAATTATGACAGTGATATCACTATACATATACAATAGCTTATTAGAAATACACGGAGCTAATTTGCCAAAGAACAAAGACAGGCATCAATATAACTTGCGAAACAAAGAAAAGCTGGTCGTGCCATGGACTAGGTTAGGTAAAGTTGAAAAGCAGGGCCGTCACGCCAAAATATTAATGTATAATAAATTGCCAAAATATATTACAGAATTAAATCATACCGAATTTAAAAAAAACCATAAATTTTTTTTTTGAAAACAATCCATTTTACAAATTAAGTGAATATATGTCAATGAGGTTCTCGGAATCCTCATTTATGTGTAGTACATGAACGGAGCCTCCGCTGTAGTGTGTTCGTTGTTAATTACTCGTATAGGTATAGTTTCATTCATTAAAGGGTAATCGTAAGGTTTTTTTTGTACATGTGACTTGCCTTTAACATTATTGTTATTTATGGCCAGTAAATATTACTGATTTACTGATTTATAAACGCTGTCTGGAAAAGGCAATCCTAAGACCTTTGATTTATTTAGGTACCAATCCAAATGTTACTATTTCAACATACTAAATTACAGCAGCCGAAATAAACTATAAAATTATATTTTCCCAATAAAATTCGCTATAAAATATTCATTCAAAAACACCATTGTGTCGGCAAAATGTTGCCGAATCGGCTGTATTTGATTGGTAATTAATATTTTACTTACTTTTTATCATTTAATTAAACCCTTAAATCATTATTTTTACTCGCTGCTCCCCGCAGTGTTACCCGCTACATGTTTACGGGATAAAAAGTAGCATATGTGTTAATCCACGGTCTCAGCTACCTCCATACAAAATTTCATCCAAATCCGTTCTTTAGTTTTTGCGTGAAAGAGTGACAAACATCCATCCAAACTTTTACATTTATAAAACTAGCTGCTCCCCGCAGTGTTACTCGCTACATGTTTTCGGGATAAAAAGTAGCCTATGTATTAATCCAGGGTCTCAGCTACCTCCATACCATATTTCACCCAAATCCGTTCTGTAGTTTTTGCGTGAAAGAGTGACAAACATCCATCCAAATTTTTTACATGTATAATACTAACTGCGCCCCGCGGTGTTACTCGCTACATGTTTTCGGGATAAAAAGTAGCCTATGTATTAATCCAGGGTCTCAGCTACCTCCATACCATATTTCACCCAAATCCGTTTTGTAGTTTTTGCGTGAAAGAGTGACAAACGTTCAACCAAACTTTCAGATTTATAAAATATTAGTGGGATGTAAAAGTAATGAGACGAACGAGTCGCTCTTCTGATGGTAAGAGATAACGCTTGTCCATGACCATTGCAGCGATACACAGAACTTTGAGTAACAAAACAAAGTCCGGGGCATCGCTGCTTTGGCGCTCATTACTTTAAAAGACTTTTTATTTTTAATGGCTGACAGGTTTGACCACTGCTCACCTGGTGATAAGTGAAGGTGTGGTCGAAGATGGTAAAGCACACCTAGCCTGGAATGGAACTGGCTCTCAAGTGAGGCTGCCAGAACACACCGTTAGATGCTTGGCGGCAGATTTTCAACTCTCGTGTGGTAGCTAGCCAGCTGAGTACTAGAAAGTACTCTACCACCATGCTATGGTTCCCTCACGATGTTTTGCTTCACCGGCAGCTCAAGCTCATTGTTGGGGTTTGAAACCACGCCCTTCGGCATGCGTACCTGCCGCGCTAACCACTGAGCTATCATCGCTACAAATAATTCTATTCATGTTTTGGCATGGGAATCGTGTTCTATATTTTTTTAATTATTATGTATGCATAATACACGGATAAAAGAGTATTTAGAGAGTATTTATATAGGGAATATAGAAGTAATGAAACGAACGAGACGTTTTCCTGACAAAGACAGAAAGAAAGAAAGAAAATAATTTTATTTTGTAACACAGAACACAACAAAACAACAAACAGAGACAAACAGTTACAAAATACGTGCTCACCTCGGCATAATACTGGTCATACTAAGTATGACCAGCGCTGGTCTTCCGGTGAGCACTTGTCGTACAAACAAAACAAACATAAGAAATTACCAACAACAAATATAATTAAACGAAATTAAAAATTCAAACAAACAAACTACTATGTTAATAAGTTCTCTCAAAATATCAACCTACAACAAAACAAAAACAACAGGCTCACGTTTGACCACCATCGCGCCTGTTACCAAAAGAGAAGTAGTATAGTGATAGTAAGAAATAATAGCTGTCCATGACCATTGTACAGGGCATCACCGCTCCGGCGCTCATGGCCTTGAGACCGTCGATGGTTAGTCTCAACAGCCCAGTTATTTCGCTAGATGCAGTACCTACTACATTACCTGCTGTAGTAGTTAACTTGGTGGTAGATTTCCTTAGCAGGAGGTCGTCTAGTTTGGTACCACCGCAGTACCAGATAGTATTTGTAGCGATGATAGCTCAGTGGTTAGCGCGGTAGGTTCGCATGCCGAAGGGCGTAGGTTGAAACCCCAACAATGAGCTTGAGCTGCCGGTGACGGAAAATATCGTGAGGAAACTATAGCATGGTGGTAGGGTACTTTAGTACTCGGCTGGCTAGCTACCACCCTCAAGTTGAAAATCTGCCGCCAAGCAACGGTGTGTTCCGGCAGCCTCACTTGATACCCAGTTCCATTCCAGGCTAGGTATGATTTACCATCTTCGACCACATCAGGTAAGCTGTGCTCAAAACACATAGCCTGCTAACCATAAAAAAACTGCCGCCAAGCAATTGTGTATAAACATTACTGTTTTCCTGTTCGAAGGGTACTGCAGCGAAATTACTGGGCTGTTGAGACTAACCATCGCAAGTCTCAAAGTAATGAGCGCCATAGCAGCGATGCCCCGGACTTTGTTTTGCTACTCAAAGTTCTGTGGGCGTATCGTTCGTCTCATAACTTTTACATAAAAAAATAATTGATTAATGTTATTTTTATAAACATTGCAGCCGTGCTTCGTGTGCAATAGTACCGGGCATAACTGTCGAGCTTTGCCGCGGTTGAAAAGACTAGACGACGAGTTCCCAACGGAGATCGACGGCAACTCACTCATAGAAGGGGAATCCAGGGGATCTGGTAAGTAAATTAATAAATATTGTAGGAAATTACATACAGCGCCATCTGACCCCAAACTAAGCAACGCTTGTACTATGGAAGTCAGGTAACTTCAGTCAGCTGGTCATACCACTTAGTATGACCAGCATTATGCTGAGGTGAGCCCCTATTTTGTAACTTTTGTCTGTCTCTGTTTGTTTGTTTTTGTGCTTGTTACAGAATTAAACGTTTTTTCTAACTATTTAAGTAATCTCTTTTGTCTAGTTCCAGCAACAGAAGAAATAGAAGAAGAGCCCACTGGCGTAATGGATACGGACTTTGTTTTGTATGTGAGCGCGGTGGAAACAGAGCGGTGCCGGCGAGGACTCACTGTGGCCTACGCGTCGCATTGCCAGCAGGAATCTGCTTTAGACAGGTCAGTGCCTCTAGCAACTCAATCTGTAAACCTTAGTCAAACGCGTGAAAAAACAACCTCCCAAGTGCGAGTCGGACTCGCGCACGAAGGGCTCCGTACCAATATCTATAAAAACAGCAAAAAAAATCACGTGTGTTGTACGGAAGCTCTCGAAAATATTTATTTTATTCTGTTTTTAGGGTTCCGTACCCAAAGGGTATAAATGGGACCCTATTACTGAGACTTCACTGTCCGTCCGTCCGTCCGTCCGTCCGTCTGTCACCAGGCCGTATCTCAAGAACGGTGATAGCTTGACTAGTTGAAATTTTCACAGATGATGTATTTCTGTTGCCGCTATAAGAAAAAATACTAAAAACAGAATAAAATAAACAATAAAGGGCGCTCCCATACAACAAACTTGATTTTTTTGCCGTTTTTTATAGATGATGGTACGGAACCCTTCGTGCGCGAGTCCGACTCGCACTTTGCCGGTTTTTTTAGTATTTGTTGTTATAGCGGCAACAGAAATACGTCATCTGTGAAAATTTCCACTGTCTAGCTATCAGCTCTCCTGATGTGAAGTGACGGTGTGGTCGAAGATGGTAAAGCACACCTAGCCTGGAATGGAACTGGCTCTCAAGTGAGGCTGCCGGAACACACCGTTAGATGCTTGGCGGTAGTTGTCCAACTATCACGGGGGATGAGATACAGCCTGGTGACAGACGGACAGCGGAGTCTTAGTAATAGGGTCCCGTTTCACCCTTTGGGTGCGGAACCCTAAAAATGATTCAATGTTTAAACGGCTAACTTAGGTATCGTCCAATAATCTACATCTACACTAATTATAGAGAGGAAAGATTTGATTTGGCCACTAGTTATCTAAACTATTATGAAGAGGAAAGATTTGATTGTTTGTATTGAATAGACACCGAAACTACTGGACCGATTTCAAAAATTCTTTCACCGTTGGGAAGCTACACTATCCCCGGGTGATATAGGGTTTTTATCCCTGTATTCCCACGGGAACGGGAACTACGCGGGGGAAACCGCCAGGCGTCCGCTAGTAATATATAAAAAAACATAACTTTTATACATTTTTGTCAACTGATTTCTTATGTACGTTTTCAGGCCGATAGCGGGTCACGCGAACTTCTGCCCGGGAGAACTGTCCACGAA
Source organism: Biston betularia (assembly GCA_905404145.2). Classification (NCBI taxonomy): domain Eukaryota; kingdom Metazoa; phylum Arthropoda; class Insecta; order Lepidoptera; family Geometridae; genus Biston; species Biston betularia. Next base: position 2,147,687 of record FR989892.1, on the reverse strand, counting down.
GTCCCGGGAACTGCCCTCCGTGCTGTCTACAGTCAAACACGAAATGCTTCACGCTTTGGGGTTTAGCATATCGCTGTTCGCTTTCTACAGGTACGTGGCGCCATCTAGTGCGATGTAGCTGGACTATTTTATTCAAAGAAAGAATGAAAATAATTTTTCATCCCCCCATCTCGGAAAGAGTATTTTTGCTCTTCGATATCTGAGTGCAAAAGTCGTTTTCATCCGCTAGAGGATAAAGTAAATTTGAATTTAGAACATCGTGTGCACTAAGTTTGTGAATTCAAAAAATCATTAAACCTATTTACTTCTACCTCCATGGCGCCGAAGTGATCATACAACTTTTTTAAATTTGTTAATAACTCAGACTCGCAACCTCCTTGGTGTACGTTTTTTTGCATTTAGTCATTTCCTCGCTGAGGTGGGATGAAAAGCTACGTTTTGCACTCGAGTGCAAAGATTTCTCACCTCGTGCTCTTTTGATTCCCTCGCTAACGCTCAGGATTGTAATTTTAGAATCCTTCGCTTGCTCGCTCATCAAAATTGAGCACGCGGTTAAAAAGCAACTTTGCACTCTTGTGTAACAAATAACTATTATTTTGTAACACAGAACACAACATAAATAACAAGACAAACAGTTACAAAATAGGGGCTCAGCTCAGCATAATACTGGTCATACTAAGTGGTATGACCAGCGCTGGTCTTCCGGTGAGCCCTCGTCGGAACAAAACAAACATTACCAATTACCAACAACAAATACAATAAAGCGAAATTAAAAATTCAAACAAACAAACAACTATGTTAATAACTTCTCTCAAAATATCAACCTACAAATGATAAAACAAAAACAACAGGCTTACGTTTGACCACCATCGCGCCTGTTACTAAAAGAGAAGATACGATCTAAGATGTAACACACTTGTTTAGGGGAAACCGATTCAACTAGTTTCATGGATCAGAGCTTCCTGGCACTTCCGATGAGCAATCAGGATTTTTTTAAGTTTGGAAAAGAAATAAATAAATATCGTAGGACTATACACACAGCGCCATCTGGCCCCAAACTAAGCAGAGCTTGTGCGATGGAAGTCAGATAACTGATAGAATACATAAATACTACCAATGAGTCAATGAGCCAACGGGGCTGTCAAATACACGACTTTTTTTTTCTTTTTGTTTTGGCGTCGCGTTTTAGCATTTGCCAGTGTCAAGTCTTTATATATTTTCATGTTTCAAAAGTTAAATAATTGTCCTCGTAGCTAAAGTTATAGTCGAAGTCCAGTCTATTTGAAGCACAGTCCGTGTCAGTCAAGTCCAGTCATGCTTTAGTAAAGTAGTGGTGACTTCACTATAAAGCTTCGATGGAGTTTTGGAAGCAACACGAAAAGTCATGTTTCACCACATTATATCATTTTCCCACACTCGCGCTTGTAATTCGGCACTTTATGAATAAAACACCACCATATTTATGCATAAACACTCGACAAAACACAAGTTTTGGAAAAAAATACAACGGAGCGACACGACTCTTCCCGCGTTCCCGCCAAAACTCCGACCTGTGACTTTTGTGTTATTAATAAATGATTTGTATTTGTAACTTCTTTCAAAATATCAACCTACAAGTGATAAACAAAAACAACAGGCTCACGTTTGACCATCGCGGCTGTTACCAAAAGAGAAGATACGATCTAGGATGTAACACACTTGTCTAGGAAAGCCGATTCAAGAAACTAGCAATAACATTATATGGCACTAGTTTCATGGATCAGAGCTTTCTGGCACTTCTGATGAGCAATCAGGATTTTTTTTTAGTTTGGAAAAGAAATACACGACATATTCTGCGTTGCCGCCAAAAAAAACACAGCTAATTATTTGTTTTCTTTTACAGAGACGATAATGGTGACCCCCTGACTGCAAGGAGGCCGGACACGGGCAATCCACCTTTAGACGAAGAGTGAGTAGAGTACATTTTAATAAAAGCACAATCAGGTAGTTTATAGATCAAGTCTTTTACATGAGAGCCAGTTCCATTCCAGGCTAGGTGTGTTTATCGGCATCGAACACCGTTAATTAATTGTTACCATCTTTAATTATTTAATTACTATGTATAATATATAAATAAAATAAATAAATATCGTAGGACTATACACACAGCGCCATCTGACCCCAAACTAAGCAGAGCTTGTGTGATGGAAGTCAGATAACTGATAGAATACATAAATACTTTTTTTTTTGTAAATGCATACTTATAATACATACAGAACACCCAGACACAGAACAAACATTTGTTGATACATAAAATGTTTGTCCTGAGCGGGAATCGAACCCACGCCCTTCAGCTCTTAAGGCAGATAAGCTACCAATGAGCCAACAGGGCTGTCTATGTAATATACCTTGATTCAAAATTAACTTCCGCAAAGTAACGCCTGAATCAATCAATTATCAAAAAGTGTTTAAAATGTTCTCCACAGACTGCAGATCCACAAATGGTCAGACCGGGTGGTCAGGAACGTGACGCGGAAGAACTGGATGATACGCGGCGGTTACATGGAGCGAACATTTAACATGGTTGTCACACCCAGGGTCGTTAAAGAGGTAACAGTTGTTCTATTTCAGCGATGATAGCTCAGTGGTTAGCGCGGTAGGTTCGCATGCCGAAGGGCGTGGGTTCAAACCCCAACAATGAGCTTGAGCTGCCGGTGAAGGAAAACATCGTGAGGAAACCATAGCATGGTGGTAGGGTACTTTCTAGTACTCGGCTGGCTAGCTACCACCCTCAAGTTGAAAATCTGCCGCCAAGCATCTAACGGTGTGTTCCGGCAGCCTCACTTGAGAGCCAGTTCCATTCCAGGCTAGGTGTGCTTTACCATCTTCGACCACACCTTCACTTATCATCAGGTGAGCTGTGGTCAAACAACTAGCCTGTCAACCATTAAAAAAAAAAAAAAAATTATTTTATGTAAAAAGTATTGAGACGAACGAGACGCTCTCCTGATGGTAAGAGATAACGCCTGTCCACGACCATTGCAGCGATACACAGAACTTTGAGTAACAAAACAAAGTCCAGGGCATCGCTGCTTTGGCGCTCATTACTTTGAGACTTTCGATGGTTAGTCTCAACAGCCCAGTAATTTCGCTAGCTGCAGTACCCTTCAAACCGGAACACAGTAATGTTTACACACTACTGCTTAGCGGAAGAATAACTGGTACTGCGGTGGTACCTACCTAGACGACCTCCTGCTAAGGAGATCTACCACCAAGTACTATTTAATACTAGCTCCGCCCCGCGGTGTTACCCGCTACAGGTTTTTTGGATAAAGTGCTGGCGAAGGCAGAGTGTGATCAAACGCGAACCTATCCCACTAATATTATAAATGTGAAACTTTGGATGGATGGATGTTTGTTACTCTTTCACGCAAAATCTACGGAACGGATTTGGATAAAATTTGGTATGGAGGTAGCTGAAACCCTGGATTCACACATAGGCTACTTTTTATCCCGAAAACATGTAGCGGGTAACACCGCGGGGCGCAGTTAGTAATATTATAAATGCGAAAGTTTGTGAGTATGGATGGATGTTTGTTACTCTTTCACGCAAAAACTACGGAACGGATTTGGATAAAATTTGCTATGGAGGTAGCTGAGACCCTGGATTCACACATAGGCTACTTCTTATCACGAAAATATGTAGCGGGTAACACCGCGGGGCGCAGTTAGTAATATTATAAATGCGAAAGTTTGTGAGTATGGATGGATGTTTGTTACTCTTTCACGCAAAAACTACGGAACGGATTTGGATGAAATTTGCTATGGAGGTAGCTGAGACCCTGGATTAACACATGGGCGACTTTTTAAAGTGACTAAATATTTACAATCGAATATTGTACACAGTTTTGCACAATACAATATTTTGATTCTGATGCCAAAATGTATGCCAAACAAATTGATTTTTTATTTATTTATTTTTTACGTACTAGACATTGGAAACTGCTGCCCGAGTGGGTGTTCCCCGATGAATATAGTCCGGGTGCCTTCAAGTCGCGAGTGACTCGGTTTCTTCTAGGCGAGCGTGCTCCACCGTAGACCGCATCTTCGCTTAACATCAGGCGCGATGGCGGTCAAACGCAAGTCTATATATTATTTTAAAAAAAAATTGATTCCAGGTACGCGAGCACTTCAACTGTTCGATGCTGGAAGGAGCGGAGTTAGAAGACCAAGGAGGCGACGGAACCGCTATGACGCACTGGGAAAAAAGAGTTTTTGAGGTACCCTCCAATACACAAAGTCCATCAAAAGTCTTTTCTTTTTTTTTTTTTTTATGGTTGACAGGCTAGTTGTTTGACCACAGCTCACCTGATGTTAAGTGAAGGTGTGGTCGAAGATGGTAAAGCACACCTAGCCTGGAATGGAACTGGCTCTCAAGTGAGGCTGCCGGAACACACCGTTAGATGCTTGGCGGCAGATTTTCAACTCTCGTGTGGTAGCTAGCCAGCCGAGTACTAGAGAGTACGCTACCACCATGCTATGGTTCCCTCACGATGTTTTTCTTCACCGGCAGCTCAAGCTCATTGTTGGGTTTGAACCCACGCCCTTCGGCATGCAAACCTACCGCGCTAACCACTGAGCTATCATCGCTACAAATTAAATACTTTGGAGGCTTATTTAAATACTAATCATTGATTTGTTTCGTACAGAATGAGGCGATGACAGGCACACATACACAGAACTCCGTGTTCAGTCGAGTGACGTTCGCCATGATGGAAGACACCGGGTGGTACAATGCGGACTACTCCCACGCGACTCCGCTGGACTGGGGCAGTAATCGAGGATGCACCTTCGTGCAGGCATCCTGCAAAGAATGGCTGAACACAAAAACGATCAGGTATATCTAGTACTAGGCTTATAGGCGAAGACGGCATCACAATCAAATATTCAGCCAAAAACAATAATAGTTAATCTAGATACTATTATAAAGAGGAAAGATTTAATTGTTTGTATTGAATAGGCTCCGAAACTGCTGGACCGGTTTCAAAATTTATTTCACCGTTGGGAAGATTTTTTTTTTTGCCCAGGGATAATTCTTGATGGATATCACCGGCTCCGGGGGAAGCACGGTGATTATGTGGGACTCTCCGCCTAAGTGGCGGTCTACCCACTAAAAATCCTGGGGTGTTTCTGCCCGGCGCCTATATGCCGGGGCTACGGGGACGCTTTCGCACTCGTCCGTGGCCCCGACGACGCTGGTCCCCTAGGACCCGTCCCTGTTAGGGATGGAGCTACATAGACTCCATCCCTCTTTCCTTGAGAGGGATCCGCGCCATCTCAGGGGCTAATCTTGTCGGATGACGGACTCCCTCGAGTCCGCCACCCAAGGCCCCTGTTATGGGGGTTGAAGGAGGGCGTGGATCCTCCTCCGACGCCCGGCTCTCCGGCGGCGCATTGGGAGGTCTGTAGTAACCTCCCGTTCGCGCTCCGCCGTTTCCTTCTGGAACATAACTTGTTCACAGAAGGAAACTGCCGCCTCCCACGATCTCTCGCATCCAAGCATTGAGCGTATAAATGCTGGAAGCGAGAGATCACTCCCTAACCGTTGGGAAGCTACACTATCCCCGGGTGACATAGGCTACTTTTTATCCCTGTATTCCCACGGGAACGGGAACTACGCGGGTGAGACCGCAAGGCGTCCGCTAGTACTATTATGAAGAGGAAAAATTTGTTTGTTTTTAAAAACTTCTTTGCAATAGTATAGATGACAGCCCTGTTGGTTCATTGGTAGTGTGTCTGCTTCGAGAGCTGAAGGGCGTGGGTTCGATTCCCACTCAGGACTAACATCGATGTTTGTTCGGTGTCTGGGTGTACTGTATGTATTTACAAAAAAAAAAGTATTTAAGTATTCTATCAGTTATCTGACTTCCATACAAGCTTTGCTTAGTTTGGGGTCAGATGGCGTTGTGTGTAATGTCCTATGATATTTATTTATTTATTTAGATAAATAAATAAGAATGAATAGGCTCCTTCTAAGTAAGCGTGTTCCATACTGGACCACATCGTTACATAACATCAGGCAGGATGTGGTCAAACGTTAACCTATTACGTATTAAAATATAACCTAAATTAGTTATAAAAACTAGCAAAAATATTTTACGCCATTTCTGAATATGTTTTTTTGTTTCAAGCAACATTACCGAAGATACGGTTGAGTAAGTATTTCTAGGTTTGACTTTCAACGCTTTTTTTTCAAATACAAATACAAATCATTTATTAATAACACCAAAGTTACAGGTCATATTTCCATTCATATTTAAAAATTATTATCAAAATCATTACATATGTTAAAACAATGAAAATGAAAATGTCAATAAGTCACGTATAAAATGTCAATAAAATTATGTCAATATAATTAAATGTCCATAAAAACAAAAATGTTATAATTACTTACTAGTAATTCAATAATCTCTTAGTTTTAAATAATCGTCAAAGTCATAGAACAAGGTCTCTTGAAGCCAAGATCTTAGTTTGCTTCTGAAGCACGCGATGGAAGGTGCATCCCGGATGGAAGCGGGTACGCGATTGTAGACCGCGGGCCCCAGAATGTATACCGACCTCTCCGACTTGACGAGCCGATGCGACGGCGTTACTAGTTGGTCTTTCTTTTTATTACTGCGAAGATCCAACGTGCTGTGGACGCCCCGGCGTTGAAATTTATCTATGTTTGTATGCGTGTACAGGGCTACCTGGTAAACGAACTCACACGGTAAAGGCAGAATCTGTAGCTCCTTAAACAGATCCACGCAAGAGACGTCGTCCTGAACCCCGCATATGGCACGAATAGCTTTTCTTTGATTTTGACGTCGCATTTTGAGCATTTGCCAGTGTCAAGTGTTTTATATTTTTAAGTTTCATAAGTTGCCTCGTAGCTATTGTTATAGTCAAAGTCCAGTCTTGGTCTAGTCCAGTCAAATCCAGTCATGCTTTAGTAAAGTAGTGGCGACTTTACTATTAGTTTGAATGGAGTTTTGGAAGCAACACGAAAAGTCATGTTTCACCACATTATATCACTTTCCCACACTCGCGCTTGTGATTCGGTACTTTATGAATAAAATCACCACTATTTTTATCCTAAACATAACATTTGAAAAAACACAATGAGGTGAACCAGAGATTCAGAGGTGAGGTGGCAGAATGTGGTTTTGAAAAAAAAGGTGACAGGACCACGTTCCCGCCTAACTCATCTGCTCGGTTTCTGGACAAGCGTTATATTTTACCACCAGAAGACAGTTTCTTTCGTAACATTAGATATTAAAAAAAAAAAACTATTTTGTTTCTCTTTCCCCAGACGTAAGAACACGGTGCCGTTCTGCTCTCGAATTAAGGGAAATCCTCTCCGAACAGAATGCTCTCCACGACGGAATGCCGTCGTCTTGTGCAATCTAGTCAGGCACGATACCATACTGCCCAGGCAGTACCAGGTGAGCGAAGCAAACAAGTCAAGCTAAACTAAATCTCAGTCGAGTCCAGTAATGAATTTAGCAGAATTAACGAAAAGTTAATAATACTGTAATAATTTTAAAATTAACTTTTAAAAATAATTTGTCCATAATTTTAGGCAGGATTTTTCCGAAAATTTTTGTAATAACTGGGTGGTAGATTTCCTTAGCAGGAGGTTGTCTAGGTAGGTACCACCGCAGTACCAGATATTCTGCCGCCAAACAGTAGTGTGCAAACATTACTGTGTTCCGGATTGAAGGGTACTGCAGCTAGCGAAATTACAGGGCTGTTGAGACTAATCATCTAATCTCAAAGTAATGAGCGCCAAAGCAGCGATGCCCTGGACTTTGTTTTGTTACTCAAAGTTCTGTGTATCGCTGCAATGGTCATGGACAGGCGTTATTTCTTACCATCAGGAGAGCGCCTCGTTCGTCTCAATACTTTTTACATAAAATAAATAGAACAACTGTTACCTCTTTAACGACCCTGGGTGTGACAACCATGTTAAATGTTCGCTCCATGTAACCGCCGCGTATCATCCAGTTCTTCCGCGTCACGTTCCTAAAAACCAAAGTAAAGCCTTTGTCTCTTTGATCAAAAGAGTACAACAAAACTAGTTTACAATACTTTCTTTTCTTTTCACTAGCATTTCGACATTCTGGACGGTATAGCGCCTGGCGAGGAAGCTCACTATGGCGGCTCGGTTTCTCTGGCAGACTACTGCCCCTACTTGCAGGAGTTCACGTGGCGGCACAAAAACACGCTTGTGCGCGGCAGCCGCTGCTCATACATAGAAAACACACCCAGTATGTATTAACACACTCCATTGTCAAGATATTAAGTAAGATGTCGATGTATAAATTTTATCTTAGACGCTCGTACGTGGCAGCCGCTGCTCATACATAGAAAACACACCCAGTATGTATTAACACACTCCGTTGTCAAGATATTAAGTAAGATGTCGATGCAATAAATATATCTGACACGCTCGTACGTGGCAGCCGCTGCTCTTACATAAAAAAAAACACCCAGTATGTATTAACACACTCCGTTGTCAAGATATTAAGTAAGATGTCGATGCAATAAATATATCTGACACGCTCGTACGTGGCAGCCGCTGCTCTTACATAAAAAAAAACACCCAGTATGTATTAACACACTCCGTTGTCAAGATATTAAGTAAGATGTCGATGCAATAAATATATCTGACACGCTCGTACGTGGCAGCCGCTGCTCTTACATAAAAAAAAACACCCAGTATGTATTAACACACTCCGTTGTCAAGATATTAAGTAAGATGTCGATGCAATAAATATATCTGACACGCTCGTACGTGGCAGCCGCTGCTGTTACATAGAAATCACACCCAGTATGTGTATTTTGTTTCGTTCCAGAGAGCGAAGTGAACTTTGCGCTGGAAAAATACGGCGAACATTCGAAGTGCTTCGACCACAGCGACCGCGTCTGGGAGCAGAAGTCTTGCAGACAGGTACGTGTCCAAGTATTAGCCTTAGGGGGTGGCAAGCAGGGCAATTGCCCGAGGCCTCGCTCTTGCAGGGGTCTCGCGTCCTCATAGAAAAAAGTATTTACCATATATGTACGTGTATCTCGCGCCTCGCACTTAACAAACCCCCCCCTGAACGCACGGTTTCATTATTAGTGCAAGCATGTTACAAACACTCGAGCACTCGAACTAATTTTTTAGTAAAACGGACTCAAAGAAATAGGGCCTCACAATGATCTGTCGCCCCGGGCCTCGCAACAGCTAAGGACGCCGCTGTATTAGACCTTTTTAGAATGGCTAGCATTTAAATAACGAGAAATAAATACACGATAGCTAGCAGAGTTTCAAGAACTTAAAAAGGGATGTGGATTATTTTTTAATTTAGATATAGGCTAGATGTTTGACCACATCTCACCTGATGTTTTGTGATCGTGTAGCTAGCACACCTAGCTTAGAATGAGGTTAACGGAACACACCATTAGGTGCTTGGCTGTTGAGACTAACCATCGAAAGTCTCAAAGTAATGAGTGCCAATGCAGCGATGCCCTGGACTTTGTTTTTGTTTAAGGTAGGACAGATTTTTAGCAGGAGGTCGTCTAGGTAGTACCAGTTATTCTGCCGCCAAGCAGTAGTATGTAAACACTACTGTGTTCTGGATTGAATAATAGCTGTGAGTGAGTGAAATTACTGGGCTGTTGAGTCTAACCATCGAAAGTCTCAAAGTAATGAGTGCCAATGCAGCGATGCCCTGGATTTTGTTTTTGTTTAAAGTAGGACAGATTTTTAGCAGGAGGTCGTCTAGGTAGTACCAGTTATTCTGCCGCCAAGCAGTAGTATGTTAACACTACTGTGTTCTGGATTGAATAATAGCTGTGAGTGAGTGAAATTACTGGGCTGTTGAGACTAACCATCGAAAGTCTCAAAGTAATGAGCGCCAAAGCAGCGATGCCCTGGACTTTGTTTTATTACACAAAGTTCTGTGTATCGCTGCAATGGTCATGGACAGGCGTTCTGTTACCATCAGGAGTAGGCCAAAGATACGCATTGGCCTTATTAATCTAATATTATAAATGTGAAAGTTTGGATGGATGTTTGTTACTCTTTCACGCAAAAACTACTAAACGGATTTGGATGAAATTTGGTATGGAGGTAGCTGAGACCGTGGATTAACACATAGGCTACTTTTTATCACGAAAACATGTAGCGGGTAACACCGCGGGGCGCAGCTAGTTTAATGTAAAACAAGAAGCTTTTTAGTACCGCTGTGGCACACAAGCGCCATCTAGTGGAGGTAAAATGATTCTCTTAAATACAATTATTTCTACAGATACGCGAATGGCAACACTGGGGTTCAGGCTGCTACAAATATAAATGTGACAGTGGCAGAATACACATAGTGGTATGTACTTTGTAATCTATCCTCATTATTAAAAAATAATAATGTTAGTTTTTTTTAATGGTTGACAGGCTAGGTGTTTGAACACAGCTTACCTGATGTTAAGTGAAGGTGTGGTCGAAGATGGTAAAGCACACCTAGCCTGGAATGAAACTGGCTCCCAAATGAGGTGAAAAACGCGCGTACTTAACTACCCTACCGCCATGCTATGGTTTCCTCACGATGTTTTCCTTCACCGGCAGCTCAAGCTCATTGTTGGGGTTTGAACCCACGCCCTTCGGCATGTGAACCTACCGCACTAACCACTGAGCTATCATCGCTACGCTTTTGGCGGAAACGCGGAAAGAGTCTTATCGCCCCCTTGTTTTTCTTTTTTTTTTTTCAAAACTTGTGTTTTTTCGTGTATTAATGTTTTTTTAGCGAAATTACTGGGCTGTTGATACTAACCATCGAAAGTCTCAAAGTAATGAGCGCCAAAGCAGCGATGCCCTGGACTTTGTTTTGTTACTCAAAGTTCTGTGTATCGCTGCAATGATCATGGGCAGGCGTTATCTTTTACCATCAGGAGAGCGTCTCGTTCGTCTCATTACTTTTAACATTAAAAAAAAAAACATGTATTCACTTTTTTTATACCACAGAATGGTAATCAAGCAGACAGATTGCCTGATGTCAGGTTAAGTTTATCGAATTAAGGTGGTTCGATTTCCATACAAATATTTTTTTCCCATTTATGGACAAATGGAGCATAATTTTACAGTGAAATCACAGCTACTGGCATTTATTTTAACACAAATACACACAAAAAAACGTAAAACGGTAAACGGTAAATCACAATTGCTTGAATGAAACTGTAGATTATTAACATAATATACTGTTTTATTCAAAAATCATAAATTCGGTATGTAAAGTTTTTTTTTTGTATTTATTTTATATTTTTTACTGATAGTAAACTTTATTTTATGAAACTAATTTGAATATTTTGGCTTTCTATGCGGTAGTTTAATTCTAATACATTTTCAAACTTTTTATACTTATGACGTCATAACATTGGCTGAATATGTAAAATATGTACCTTTTTTAGGCACTGAAAGAATCCTTATACAGCCAAGGACATGACGTCATTAGAAGTTAATTGAAAGTCAAATTTATTTTATGTATTTTATTAAAATAAACCCCGTCTCATAGTTTAAAGAGTTTTAAACGGAAAAATCATGTACAGGAATGTAATATTTCGAAATGGTTTTGGAATCAGCAAAGTATTTTTTTTCTTTACAATCATACCGAATTCATAAATTTGATTTTATGCTAATAAAATCTACTGTTTTATTCAAGCAATTATGATTTACCGCAAATAAATGCCAGTAGCTGTGATTTCACTGTAAAATCATGGTACATTTGTCCATAAATGGAAAAAAATTGTTTGTATCGAAATCGAACCACCTTAAACAAGTATAATTTGATTTTCAGGTGGGTAACTATACTTACACGTGTTTCCATACGGGGCAAGTGCTGCTAGTACGTATAATAAAGAAGGGATGGCTGCATAAGGGGGGAGTAGTGTGCCCCTCCTGCAGGGAAGTCTGCGGACCCGAGTTTACTGTGAGTATACAAACAGCAGCAGCAGTCTAAGTAATAGTAGTAACTTAGTTTCATCTTCTTCTCTTGACCAGTATTATGCTGAGGTGAGCCCTTATTTTGTAACTGTTTGTTCGTTTTTAGGGTTCCGTACCCAAAGGGTAAAAACGGGACCCTATTACTGAGACTTCGCTGTCCGTCCGTCCGTCCGTCTGTCACCAGGCTGTATCTCAAGAACGGTGATAGCTAGACAGTTGAAATTTTCACAGATGACGTATTTCTATTGCCGCCATAACAACAAATACTAAAAATAAAATAAATATTTAAGGGATATATACAAAAAACGTGATTTGTTTGCCGTTTTCATAGATTATGGTACGGAACCCTTCGTGCGCGAGTCCGATTCGCACTTGGCCGGTTTTTTGTGTCTTAAAGTTACAAATAAAATATTTTTCTTTCTTTTTCTAAATAGTAGAGAACAAAGTAGCTACCAACGTTTATGTTTCGCTTACTGTCTGTTTAAGAGTTTTTTCCTGAAAATTTGTGTATAAAATATATCCTAATAAACAGAGAATTGATTGTTTTCAAGCGTTACTTTGCGGAAGTTCATTTGAGTGTTCAAACTGAAGGTTGCCTTTGCACAGGTGCAATGTAGATACTAATGTGGTGCATATGCATGTATTATACATATAAACCTTTCTCTTGAATCACTCTGTCTATTGACGGAAACCGCATTAAAATCCGTTGTGGAGTTTAAAAGATCTAAGCGTACAGACGGCGGGAAGTGACTTTGTTTTATACTGTGTAGAGACTAGCGACCCGCCCCGTCTTAGCACGGGTTCAATGTAGATACTAATGTGGTACATTGGTTGCATGTCAAATTTTTTACTCATTTTTTTTTCATTTCAGGAGAGAGGCGAGTACTGCAGGCCTGGCGAAGAGCCCTTACCATCAAACTTGTATCCCCACGACGAATTAAAATGCGGCGTGTCCGCCATTTTGCCTTCCGCCATCTTGATTTTAGCGGCCATCTTGTGCAAGCGCGTACTGTGAGAAATGAAATCAAAGACTTATTTATAAATAAATGTCGTTATCCACTATAAATATTATAAACAGTTTAAGGATAATTCGTTTATCGTTTGCATATATTATGGAATATTTATGTTCTGTTCTCTGTGTTTTTCTTGACAAGGCGTTCTGTAAGTTTATATTGTCCAAATTGCCTTCTGATTTTAGCGTACGAGAAAATAATCAACAATAGCTGATATTTAGGGTAATTGAAAAAAAAATAGCCAATTCGTCTTTGCACTGACGTGTGTTCTGAAATGATCTAATTGTTAGTGAAATTCGTATAGAAATCCATTGCGAAAAACTATAGACACGCAAAACTTTATATTACTTCGTGATAGCTATTTTTAGTTATCTGAGTTCGTCAAAATCTTTACAGGTGAAAGAATTTAATACAGGGTAATTTTTAGTTATCCGTCCAACGCTCGCGTTTTGACATTTTTTTATGCTTGACAGGCTAGGTGTTTAACCACAGCTCACCTGATGCTAAGTGACGGTGTGGTCGAAGATGGTAAAACACACCTTGCCTGGAATGGAACTGGGTCTCAAGTGAGGCTGCCGGAACACACCGTTAGATGCTTGGCGTCAGATTTTCAACTTGAGGGTGGTAGCTAGCCAACCGAGTACTAGAGAGTACGCTACCACCATGCTATGGTTTCCTCACGATGTTTTCCTTCACCGGCAGCTCAAGCTCATTGTTGGAGTTTGAACCCACACCCTTCGGTATGCAAACCGAAATTATAACTTTTGACAAGAGACGTACATTCAAATTTTTTATTTTTATTACAAAGTTGCAAAGGTTTCATAGCTTAATTCATGTATGTTTCCATTTCAAATCGATATTTTTTTCATCAACCGCGCGATAGTATAGACCGCGTATCAGCAAACGTAGTGTAAGACGCCCTGAGAGTCAGTGGAACGGCGATAATACCTACAATTTTTTTTGGAAGCAATTGAAAAAAACATGACAACTATTTCGCGTTCCCGTCAAAACTCAATCATAGTGATTTGTAAAGAACCTGCAAGCTATGGTCGGTTAGTTAAAAATCACCCTGTATATAGAATAAACAGTAATATTGTACTGTAATCTTTTAGGAGAGAGAATGGAGCGGATTTTAGTAAACTGACTTACGGTCAAGAACGTATATTTTTATGTAAAATTAACTTTTAAGATAGTACATTTACTGACCAATTTTAATCCAAATCGATTTTCGTCGAAAGTTTAAGACATCGCGTGTTTAAAAAAAATTAAATTAATAAATTGGACGCTACTTTGGGGTCTTTTATTAAATTGGATGATACTTTGGGGTCATTTATTAAATTGGTCTACACTTTGGGGGCATTTATTAAATTGGAAGATATTTTGGGGTAATTTATTAAATTGGACGATATTTTGGGGTCATTTATTAAATTGGACGATATTTTGGGGTAATTATTAAATTGGACGATACTTTGGGGTCATTTATTAAATTGGACGAGATTTTGGGGTAATTTATTAAATTGGACGATACTTTGGGGTCATTTATTAAGACAGTCACATGGTGATATTATATATCGATAGTAGGTACAACTATAGATTTGCATTGGATGATACCCTTTTTTATCCGCCATTTTTTTATAGAACCTGGAAAAAGTTGAATTATGTGTCTTGCGAAGAAAACCGATTTGATTAAAAACAAGTAATTCGTCATAATGTACTAATAAATAGTAATACATCAATTTGTCAAAGTTAAAGTAACTTTAAACTTAATTTTTTTCTTATTCGAGTCCCGGACCAACTTTACTATAGTCTTTATTTAAGTCATATTTAACTTAACTTTTACTTAATAACTCGACTAATCTGCCATAACTTAATTTATTTGGTACTTATTGTTAAGGGACGTTGGAAATATTTAAAACTATGGATTACAAGCTGTTGCCCGCTGATTTACTCGCGTGGCATATGTATGTAAATATGTTACTGTAAAAGCCCGAATATTGGTTAATCTTAGGATTTACCAACACGAGTTGGTAAATGTCAGAATTTATAAAAAAGGACCGTTTTTTTTGCTTTTTTTTTATATAAAAAATAATGAGACGAACGAGACGCTCTCCTGATGGTAAGAAATAACGTCTGTCCATGACCATTGCAGCGATACACAGAACTCTGAGTAACAAAACAAAGTCCAGGGCATCGCTGCTTTGGTGCTCATTACTTTGGAGACTTTCGATGGTTAGTCTCAACAGCCCAGTAATTTCGCTAGCTGCAGTAACTACCCTTCAAACCGGAACACAGTAATGTTTACACACTACTGCTTGGCGGCAGAATACGTGATCAAATGTAATTTTAAAAATATTAAGTTACATTTTAGTAAATAGAAACGTAATTTAAAATTGCTAAAAGTCGGAATATATCGCCTTAATGCCTAATTTATCTTTGTACTTCTTGCATTTTAGAGCCGATTCCTAATCCATAGTTTTAAATATCTTTAAGGTTATAAGACAAACAACATGTGAATTCTATAACTTTATAATAGAACAACAGAATTTCAAATGACAAGTCAAATAACAAGTCGGTATTTTTTTTGTACAAGGTCCAGAGCTTTGTGCCTACTAAGCAGAAAGATTGCGAACAACTTTTGCAATGGGCACAAAACGGGAAAAATGCTGTTAAACAGAAAAAACCCGTTAACCTTAAACCAAATTTATGTAGCAGTTGCTTTTACGAGATTTCAAAGTTGTACCCACAGCAAAAGTTGTTCAGATTAATGAGTATAATTACCTCCTTTCGGCTTCATTATCATGATACCCGATGTTTATAACCCTGTATACAATTTTATGATTACTTCGCCATTTGCGAAAATAATAGTGTATCTTTATTTATCTTGAAGTTTAAGATATCGGTTACCTATCAAAGTTTTATATACCAACTGAGTATAAAAGAGGCATTATTAACGGCGGCCAACATCAGGTGCCGTATTTTTACTATTTAGGTGAGCTGTCATTTGAAATTGTGCTCTAAATTACACTAATATAGGGTTTGCGATGTTTTCTTGTTACTAGAAGGTTATGATCGAAACTTTTAAAATACAAATATGTATTTTTATTAATTTTCACAAAATTTTCTATTTTAAGATGTGCCGTCGCGTTCTGCACCCGTACTGTGAGCTTGTTATTGCGTTTCATATTAGGCGCTAACTAAAGAGTTACGCTACCACGTAAAGGTTCGCAATTGCGATTTAAACACTTCACTATAATTGCAATACGCGCGCACAGTATGAACGCCGAGCGTGACGATACGGGGCAGAGCGCCAAATGTCTACGCGCGTTACTTAACCAAAGTAACAATTAAAAATCTAACGATAACAAACTAAAAAAAATATTTAAGGGGCATACAGTAACTATTAGTTATTTTACCATCCCTCCCCCCTCTCCTCCTTCTTCCCCCCCCTCCCCTCCCTTCCCCCTTGTCCCCCTCCCCCTCACGTGACAGTTGTCAAAGACGATAGTTGTTAAAAGATTTACTTTCTTAAAATACAAACATAATTCAACGATCAGGTAGGTACTCGTACTACAATAAAAATTGACCTTCTATATAAATATAATGTTTTTTTCATACTGTAGAAAAATTAAAATAATTTTTTTTAAATGCCTTGACAAATTTTAGTGGGACACTTCGAAAGAAGTATTTTAATACTTTTATTATTTTAAAATTGACAAAAGATTTTCAATTATGCCACCGTCCCCCCTACCTTTCCCCCCAATTTATAACTCACGTAATTATGCTCCCCGTGTAGGTATATAAAAATATTTGTTGTTAAAATTTACTTAACTAATTTGAAATAAAAAATGTCCAAATGTTTCGATCATACCTTTTTAATATCTCTAATTAGTAAAATGTAAATATTGTTAGTGTACTTAATTTATATTTTCTGGTGCTTTAATTGTGAATAACTTCATTCCTATAAGTTAGCTTTATTTTGTATATTAATTTAGATGTTCCATTTATTTTTTTAGAATCGCTTTCGGATCTGTTTTCTAATATATGGTTTTTTTTTTTTATATAATATGCATTGTTACGCGGATCGATAGCGCTAAGCCGAAAAAAAGTCATGCGTAGTCCCGAATCGACGATTTTGCCGAACTGTGCCAATAACTTATGATTGGTGCCTGACATTTCAAATTTAAAAAAATGGTGAGATTGTTTTGCTTTTTTTTCAAACGCATCACAAATATGTTAAAGAAAATGGAAGGGTTTTCTTTTTTCCAGTCATCGGAAACCAACCAAAATGAACTGATGTTTTGTCGAGATTGAGGAAATTAAATGAAACACACCTAAAATAGAATTAACTAAACCTTTATTGCCAAAAAGGTTACATGACAGGTGACGAAGCGATAAGAGAGAACAGCGCCACGATCGGTGAATTAGGGAACCAATTTGACAGTACAATTTTAATATTTGGGCTTGGGTCGTGTTCATCATTATTCCAAACGTAAGCCCATCTTCGACAAACAATAAGCCAACTTACAGCAACTTTGCTTTGTTATCTCTATAACAATGGGTACCATAGTAAACACATACAAACAAACATACATAAACTGCTAAAAAGATAACCCTTTCTTTTGACTGTCGTAGACGGGTACAAAATACGTCAAAGCTTACGTCACAGATACCACCAATGGGCCGCCTTACACGTTCAATCATGATCACGATCCGCGATCATGATTTCAAAATTTCTAGATATTATGCGATCCGGAGCATCAGTCCGTCAATCCGCTTCGTACACGATCAGTCTGGATCGCGATCATTGATCGCGGATCGCGCGCTACGTGTACGGGCTGCCAATGTATGTAGAGATTTACTACGATAACATGGCCCGCCCCTCCAAATTACTGTTTTAATGTGTGTAGTCACATCGTTAAAGAAAGAGTTTGTATGTAGTTGTAATTATTCGGTTTCAGTAGCACCAGATTTGTTTGTCAACTTACCATAACTAGCCATGGGTAACTCAACAGATTAACTTGAGTCACGCCGCGGCTCGCAGCTCAACCCTTGAGCTGAAAACTTGAACCGGCTCAACAGGTCATTTCAGATCAGTTCACGTACTAACTCGAGGGAGTCATTTAGTCAATAGCGAAGTAAACCAGATCTTATGCAGCGCTAGAATATGCAGCTCATATAGTTGGTTTATAGTTTCAGCTCAACAACGTTGGAAATGTTCTCAATTTATCGGGAAATCTACTGATAAAAAATGTTTTGTTAAAATTTTTTTTTTTTTGTTTTCCGATTAATATTATAATTGCCAAAGTTTGTATGTATGGATATTTGTTAATCAATCATGCTAAAACAAATGAAAGGATTTGCAAAATAAATTGTATATAAATAGTTTATTATCTGGATTAACATAATTATTATCTTGTTTATCCCGGGAATTGTAAGATTCGTGGTCAATATGCTCTCCTTCCCTTTCTAAGTCATTCTGTTTCGTTCATCATTCTGTTCAGGTCACACTGCTTCAAAAAACAGATCGCGTCGCATCGGCTCCGTTCGGTTCACTTTTCAATTTCGGTTCGGTTCGCAATTCAGTTCGATTAGCTGCGGTCGGGTGCGCGATAACGATGACTCGATGAGCCGCAAGCCACGATTTGAGCTGCTTGATCTGCAGTTGAGCTGCAGCTCAACGGTTCAAACCTACGCGATCTGAATATTTGAACCGGTTCTGATCTGAGTTACACACGATTAACCATAACTAGTTGACCGCGGAAGACGACGCACGTGTCATGTTCATAGAGCACGTCAGTGCAGCGCCATACTAATAATAAAGAGCGATTAATGAACGCCACTAGTCGACACACAAATCCATGGATTTGCTAGCTCGACTAGGTGTTTGACGGCAGCACCAGTAAGCGCACATGCGTGCTGGTGCGTTGTAAATACTTTCAAATGTTTTGAATTTTGGAGGGGCGGCTCATGTTACCGTAGTAAATCTCTACAGTTGTCGTGCTCGTAAGTCAAAAGAAATTGTAGGACCAAAGAATCTTCACCCATTTTATAATCAACATTATATATGTATTCTGTACATATATAAATCTGTGTACATGATTATTGTACTTACATTTGACAAAATTTATTGTAAACGAAAACTTGAAACAACTTTTGATTAAACAGATAAACTTGTGCTATTGTGTATCTTTGATTTTTTATGTATAAATTATATTTTAACTTAAAAAAAATTTTTTTTCGTTCTTATTTCTAGTGTTATTAAGTGTTAAACTTTGTAAAATAAATCTCAAAATTAACTGCGGAATATGTAAGTGAAAGAGATCGTATTGAAAAAACTATCTACAATAAATAAAATACTTTTTTATAACAGCCTTTTATTTTTAATGTGCATACACCAGTATTTTTTAATTGCTAGAAAAAATGGCGTTATCTACTGCTATAACAGAACCCATCTATGAAAAAAAAACTTGAAAAATCGATGTCGAAAATTATCCACAAAAAAAAGGTGATTCCTGGTTATTATTGTACCCGTAGGCATTTACCTAAACCTAGTCCGTCGCAAGTTCATTCATAAAACACGCGGCGCGCGCGCGCCTGCTGCGGGAGCCTCGCGAGCGAGTGCGAGAGAGAAACAATGTTTTTGCAATATTCCAATGAAAGCCGCCATTGGTTATATTATTTTCCCACACTCGCGCTTGTGATTCGGCACATAATAAATAAAACACCACCATTTTTATGCAACACTCGACAAAACACTAGTATTGGAAAAAAATACAAAGTAGCGACACGACTCTTTCCGCGTTCCCGCCAAAACTCTGATCATTGGTTAGTGACCAAAGATCTCTTTCATCAACTCCTCATCGACCATCTTTTCTTCTTCCTCGGGTATATTTTCAACAGTTTGTATATCAGTCGGTTCGCTGTCAATCTTCTTTTCTCTGACATAATCATTTGGAAACCCAATAACCCTTCTAGGCGACAAATAACTAACGAAATACTCTAGCTCGCTTTTACTGCAATGCGTTGCAAAACAAACATCTATTCTGTAATTTGCATCTCTCTTTACAATTATCATGTTATCTTCTGTTTTATATCCGGTCCATTTTAGTGCTGAGAAATGTATGTACAAGAAAGCTGATTTTGATGCGTTTTGATTGAGTAAGCAGTCCTCGTGTGACTTGGTTTCGGTTCGATGCTTGCAGAGGTGTATTCTTGAACTTGTAGCGTCATTTGTCACTCCCGTTATTGTGTTTGGAAACTGGCTGTAAAATAAATCAAAAGTAATTAATTATATAAACACTACTAATTAAATTTACATTAAAAAACATAGTATTGTAATTAGTTTTAATTTTTTATTTTGGTAGTCATTCGGTATTGTTTTTTTTTTTAGAGTGGAGACCGCGTTTTCGCAAACGTAGCGTAGGACGCCCTGAGACTCAATGGAGTGACGATATACGTAGGACAGCTGGCGGTGGATGGAAGCGAAAAGCCGAAGATCGGGCTGAGTGGCGTGTCTTGAGAGTTGCCTATGTCCAGCAGTGGACTACAAAAGGCTGTTGATAATGATGATTGTTTTTTTCCATACATTTTGCTGAAATGCTTTGCTTAATGTAATTTTTCTATGGGATAGTTGTTAATCGCGATTTTGATGTTGGTTCTGTGGTAGTTTTTTTTTTAATTACAAATAAGCTATAAGCTACGATGGAGCACGCTTGTTTAGAAAAAAACCTATTCACTCGCAATTTGAAAGCACCCAGATTGTAACTATCAGGGAACACCCACTCGGGCAGCAAAGTCTGACCCCTGAACCAAACGCCTAGCGAAAGCCTCTTAAGATGATGGTCGAGCCTCTTCGCTATAAGGCCGTTTACCGTGACGACTATCGGGACAATGATCGTTACATCAACATTCCACGTAGCAGTTATCTCGTGAGCTAAGTAATTACTTGCCAAGCTTGTCCTTCTGGGCTTTTACGACAAGCTCATCATTATAATTATCACAAATGTATTATTATTTCAGATATTAATTTTTTACTATTGAAATATAAAACACATTTAAATACAAATATACAAAAAAAAAACCCAAACCTAGCCGTGGCAGCGGGGCAGGGCTCTAGCTGCCGGAAGTTAGGGCTGCAGAATGAGGAACCTCCTAAAACTGCCTTTTGGATTTGCCCCTTGACCCAACCGCCTAGCGAGCCTCTTCAGATGTTGGTTGAGACTTTTCGCTATAAGGCCGTTCACTATTATTTTTTGGTCAAATGAAGTCATTATTTTTATTACTTACCTATACAATTTCCATATATCTCCACCGACGTATACTTTCTCGCCCAATTTCTCATAGATTTTATTAAACACAAATTCATATCCGTATCTAGCAGATGTGTGGAGAGCGACTTGATTTGTATCATTCTGTTGAAGCCATTTCCTTACATGATGTATGGTTGTATCGACGCTTTCTGATCGTTTGGGAAACTCTTCATGTTTATCAGTTAGAAATGTGGTATCAATATACAGGGCATCTGTAAAATACACATATAGACAATAGACAACACTTTATTTGGGACATAAAACACATTTCAACATAATTCGGTATGTAAAGTTTTTTTTTAATTTATTTTATATTTTTTATTGATAGTAAACTTTATTTTATGAAACTAATTTGAATATTTTGGCTTTCTATGCAGTAGTTTATTTTTAATACGTATTTAAACTTTTTATAGTTATGACGTCACGAGGTAGGCTGAATATGTAAAACATGCATTAGCCATGTAAAAAAAACAACTCGACGTAGATAAGTATGGAGGTTACAAGTATAACGGCAACCGTTGACAGATTTTGTTGAGGTTTGCCATTGTTATTTTAGGCACTCAAACAATCCTTATACAGACGACGACGTGACATCATTAGAGGTAAATTGAAAGTCAAGTTTATTTTGTTTTTAATTAAAATAAACCCCGTCTCATAGTTTAGAGTTTTAAACGTGAAAATCATGTACAGGAATGTAATATTTCGAAATGGTTTTGGAATCAGCAAAGTATTTTTTTTCTTTACATACCGAATTAACAATACATACATACAATAAACATGAAACAAAGAAAAAAACTTATAGATAGATAGATATAACTCTTTATTGTGCACACCATATATAGAAAAGAATACAGAGAGCAAAAAACCTTATTAACTATTTTTGTTGTTGCGGCGGGCTCGACCGGTGGACAGAGTTTTAATTAATTTGTTTTTTTTTTGCCATGTATGACCTGTATAGAGAGTATATAAATTATCTGTATTTTTGTAACTAAATATTTTATTTAGAGTTTTTGGCGGGAACGCGGAAAGAAGCGTGTCGCTCCGTTGTATTTTTTTCCAAAACTAGTGTTTTGTCGAGTGTTTATGCATAAAAATGGAACACGAGTGTGGGAAAATGATATAATGTGGTCAAACATGACTTTTCGTGTTGCTTCCAAAACTCCATCGAAGCTTTATAGCCACTACTTTACTATAGCATGACTGGACTTGACTGATACGGACTGGACTTGACCACAGACTTTGACTGTAACTATAGATGTAAGACATGAATTCGTTCTTCGCAAATAATGACATGGTTCAAAGGCCTCTGTACCAAACCATAAAATCCCAAAAAAAAAAAATATTTATACCTAATTCAATAATGGCTCCATTTTCATGTAATTGTGAATATTTCGGCACACTGTTCTCACTGATTCTGAAATCCCCCGTGTACAATATGTCTTTGTACAAAGTTTTAAATAAAAACATCACCGAGCCAAAACAGTGACCGGCGGGAATGAGCGAGACGGTGATATAAACATCTTCTGTCTCTGTTATCTCGTTACATGGGATCATTATGGTTGATGAACCTGAAATATACACACAAAGTTGTTTCATTTAAAATGCACATAAAAAGAGCTTTTTTAATGTTTTTTTATAGCGGGTATTTGACCACAGCTTTTTTTTTTTACCTAAAAAGTAATGATACGAACAAGACACTCTCCTGATGGTAAGAAATAACGCCTGACCATGACTATTGCAGCGATACACAGAACTTTGAGTAAGAAACAAAGTTCAGGGCATCACTGCTTTGGAAAGATTTGATTGTTTGTTTGTATTGAATAGGCTCCGAAACTACTGGACCAATTTCAAAAATTCTTTCACCCGCGTAGTTCCTGTTCCCGTGGGAATACAGGGATAAAAAGTAGCCTATGTTACCCGGGGATAGTGTAGTTTCCCAACAGTGAAAGAATTTTTGAAATCGGTCCAGTAGTTTCGGAGCCTATTCAATACAAACAAACAATCAAATCATTCCCCTTTAATAGTATAGATAGATAGACCAGTGAAATTTATTTTTAAATTTGTGTACCGACAGAAATTTAATTCAAATTTGTGTTTGTCTATCTGCATTCTATTGAATATAAGTGTCTTTATTACAGTTAAAAGAACAATTAAAAAATGTAAACCGCTTACCAATCTTAAGAGGCTTGATGAATTCCACAATCTCCGTACCTCCACTCTCGTGCTTTATTATAGCTGCCGATGGTTCAGACATGTAAATATACACCTGATCTTTCTTCAAATGTTCCAACAACTCTTTGGAGAATAAACCACTCGTGTGATCCGTATGACAGTGGCTGAGGAAGTAAGCCTTGCAGTCAGTATCTTGAAAATTATCCACAGCGACATCTGGCATCTCAGCTATTATGCCGTTAAAAGAACTCTTTGTTTGAGTACGATGCATCTTAATGCTGGAAGATACATTTTAGAAACTCAGTGTGTGGTTTGTGATTTGTTACTATATAAAATATTGTTCCAACTGACTACATTATAAAACCAGTATGGACTTATGGGATACAATTATGGGGAGCCACCTGTAATTCTAATGTAAACAAAATACAGCGAGCCCAGAACTACACACTGAAACAAATTAGTAATGCACCCTGGTTTATAAGAAACTTTGAACTACACAAACAATTATGCATCCCGACCATAAAAGAGGAAATTAAAACCGATGCAGATAAATATAAAATCAGACTGGAAATGCATCCTAACCAGCTAGCTGCCCAGCTCACACTACCAGACTGCCTAAACCGACTGAAGAGACGCAGAATCTTAGAACTCGGCAGCTCTAACTAAGCCATTCTAACAGCTGGAAAATATTTCTGATGAGATATATCTGTACCCGACATTATCCTACACTCACATCTGCTCATAGCCGAAAAGTCTGACCGCATGATAAAAGTATTAAAAAAAAAAGCTGACCTATACAGTAATTAATTGATTTTGACATAATTATTATTATATAATTTTAATCATCATTGACATTTATATTATATTACGTTAAAAATTTTAAACATTTAAGTATCTAATAATAACAAATGCTGCTTGTATCTAATTAAACAGGAATTAAAAAAAAATAACAAAAAAACATTTTTTTTTACTGATGACATTTAATTTAATTTGTTTCAAAATTAATTTGTAACTTTTCTTTAAACATACATTTTACATTTTAATAATAATAATATGTCATTTTTATAAGTGTTGTACTGCAATAACGAATAAAGAAGGGCTTTTGTAAGAAAAAATGATGGTACCGTTTTTGAGGCAGGCTGTCGTGATCAAGTGGAGAAGAAGATTACCAGTACGAAACAAAACTTGGACTCCGTTTACACAATTACGTGTAGTATTTGTTTATCCATCTCAGTATAAACACAGTGCATGAAAAATACACAAAACGGGGATTCTTGCTTCTATTAATAGTAAGACCACGAAATTCACCTATTTAATGAAGGTCTGTGCCTACTAACTAGTACATTTATTCCTATACTTTGATAAAATAAAAAATGGGTATAATCTTTTAGCACTGCACTAGGCACATAAAGCAAAACAAAACAACAACAAAAAAGACAACAAGTAAACCCCGTTTGTAAACAAAAACAAACAAGTGAAACAAGCATGCAGGAGTTTTGGCGGGAACGCGGAAAGAGTCGTGTCGCACCGTTGTATTTTTTACCAAAACTAGTATTTTGTCACGAATTTATGCATAAAAATGGTGGTGTTTTATTCATAAAGTGCCGAATTACAAGCCCAAGTGTGGGAATGGAATATGATATAATGTGGTGAAACATGACTTTTCGTGTTGCTTCCAAAAATCCATCGAAGCTTTATAGTAAAGTCGCCACTTACTAAAGCATGAATGGACTTGACTGACACGGACTGTAATTGACAAAGATTGGACTTTGACTACAACTTTAGCTACGAGGACACATAAATAACTTTTGAAACTTGAAAATATAGAAATACTTGACACTAGCAAATGCTAAAACGCGACGCCAAAACCAAAGAAAAAAACAAACAAGCATGCAATTTTGACATTGATTGCAATGATCACTTTTGACTTTTTCTTTCACCATTGCTGTGCAGACTTTGGTGCTTGAAGAACTTTTATGTAGTAAACAAATTAGAACAATCGTAATAACCCTATAGGAAACTAATTATTTCGTGTCGCTTTCAAATTCTTTTAACGTCTAAGGATTTAAACATTTTATTTGGACTAACTAGATTCTAATTGAAACTGTTAACTTTATTTCTGATAAGATTTGACTGTGTGAAAAATATAATCTACCCATGATCATATTTTCCCTGGCTATATACATTATGTATGATACCAAAGATGAGGAAAAAGCTATCTGTTCCAATTATTTTTTTTACGATTTGTAGTTTATGGTTTTGGCATTGATTTCTTTTAACTTTATGGCCAAGGAAATTACCGCTAGAGGCGCTAGTAGAGTTGATAATGTTATTATTAGGTATTATATTATATTAATCATAATATGATAAATATCAGTAATAGAAGTGTATTTTGTATTAGATATGATCCAAATACCCACATTGTTCAGCACAACTGCAAAGCATACTTGATTGCTTGTCAGTGCTTATTAATAATTTATTTAACTTATTAATTTATTTGATGAATACGTTATGTGATAGAAAGTTTGGTTTGGTTATATATTTTTCTTTTTTAGTTCGAAAATATTTGAATGAAATACGTTGTTGTGTTTTGTTTTTTTCACATTGACTGATATAATTATAATTTTCTTGTTATTTTATTAGTGTTGTACATAGTACAATGATGAATTATGTAGGGTTTCTAAGATTATGAAATAACTCATTGCGAAACTTACAAAGTCATCTATAATCCATAAAGTAGGCTATGTTTTTGTCTTTTTTAATTATATTTTCGTATGCATTTTTATTTGCTTAATCATGTAATAACTGATAATAGGTTAATACGAGAACACAATCAGGGCTCAGAATGAACGCTCAACTCATCATGGAAAGCACCTCACCTATATAGTAGGACATAATTTCACACAGCGGCAGCGCCTCAAAACAAAGTAAAGGTAGTAGTATGGAAACGAGGTAACTAGTTATAAGCTTACGTGTGTACTAAGCCGATAGGAGGTCATAGTACTAATTATTACTAACAATTTTTACGATAGGCAGAATTTTCAAATCGCCAACAAACTATGCCATATGAGCTTAATTTAAATCCACTTTTTCAAAATTTTACTGATAGAGTAAAATATTCAAAAATATGAGTACAACAACGGTGTTTTGGTTTAGTATACCTTAAACTTTATAACCACATTGCTATTTTCACATACTTATAGTTATTTTTTTTCTGTGTTATCCTGCGATCGGCTCCACAAGCCCTTAGCAGATTTGTTGAGGTTGTTGATTGTCAGGTAGGAACTGTTCCTCCTGTGAGGAAGCTGTCCTTTATTTCAGTTCAACAAAGTCCCATATGTGTTGCCTTTTGAGCCTTCTACCACATAACGGTTCGCATAACGCAGTTGCTAAGGTATTTGTTTCTTTATTCGGCTTTGATATGCAATTGCTCTGTGTTCCACTTCTTCCTTGATTGTTTTTATTTCTGTGTACTCATGCAATTCACTGTTCTTGATAAAGATTGGTGCATTGGTTATCATTTTGAGGGCTTTATTCTGGAACCGTTGTAAAATTTCCATGTTGCTATTTTTTGTTGATCCCCATAACTCAATTTCATAAGTCCAAATGGGTTTAATTATGGTTTTATAGATGAGTATCTTATTTTCCATGGTGACGTTTGATCTTCTGCCTATTAGCCAGTTATGGTTACACGGTCTTATATTTAGTTCGTCACGTTTTTTTTTTTGGATATGGGGTTTCCATGTTTGTTTCCAGTCACGATGCATGCCTAAGTATTTTGCTGAATCTTTATGGGGAAAAACGTCGTTTCCAAGTTTGATTGGGGGGCAGTTGTCTCTTCTTAAGGTAAAAGTAATTATAAATTATATTTATGTATTAAAAAAAAATATTTGTAATACATATAAAAAACCATGACACAGAACAAAACATCTATGCTCTTCACACTTCGTTTTACTGGGTGGGAATCGAGCTCACGCTCGCATTCACGTAATGCAGTCTACGCTGCCACGGCTCGCAATTATACTTCACATTGTTGAGCTCCGCCCTGGGAGCAGGGCGTTGTAGCTCGCACTCTCCACACACCCCTGGGGGCAGAGTCCCCCAGAGCCCAGCCTCGGAAAAGAGGGATGCCTCGAGTCCGATTCCCGACCTGCCCCCAATAAGGGAGGAAGATCACACTCACTCACTTCACATTGTTCTATGTGGGTCTTAAAAAAGTTTGTTAACCATTGCCTGTAGACGGTCACTCTTCCGCTCCACTCGTGTAAACTCGTGTTATTTTCAGTGTCCTGTCACCCGTTAGACTGTTAGCGCGTGAGCGTTATCGCGAATAGCCACGATACTATTATTTGAATAATATTGAATCATAATATATTACCAAAAACGTGGATACCTAATTCATTATAATATTATATTATTTACATCTCTAATACTCGGCAAGTGCGCATTCTCTGTTAGTTTCCGTCTTTCCGTAGTCAGCGTATGAGATTTACTTGTACGTGATAGGTACTTGGGAATACCCATTTTCACGTTTCACTACTACAATCGTTCCCACGTGCTGTGCTGTGCTACATAATTATACATAACGATAAAACAGTAGTGTAGTGATGATCGAGTTCCTTGTGAAGTGGTCGCTTGAATTCATCATAGTTTGTTCAGTAATTTTTATAGTTATAGTGTACTTGGAGCGAAGATTGAACATGGAAACAATTTGGGGGTACGTATATACTAAATTTTTTATAATACCTATCATAAAAAACATATAGAAAGCTTACTTTGATAATGCTTTGTTATATCCGTAGATACGATTAATATTTAATAAATGTTTTTATTATCTATAGTAAATCTAAATATATTTTTTATTCAAGTTTGTATACTTTTACATGTTAATATTACGACATATTAAATCTCAAAATAACTCTGAGAAATCACAAGCACAAAATAATCACACCTCGTGGTATTTATGTCCTCTGTGGTATTTATTTCTCTGAGCGCTTTTTTTTTCTTCTTTCTTCGAGCTTAGCACGTTCGGATATTGTGCCAATTCTATAGTTATCTCCAACCGGCTTTTTTGTACGGTATTGTTGTCTTTGAATAGAAACTTAGAGTTTTGGCGGGAACGCGGAATAATCATAAACTTCAATTTTTCTTATTTTTGTTTTTGCTCCATAAATGTAGCATGTTTGTGTATTATGCCAGTCCTCGAGTTTTAAGTCGCTTTATTATTCTCGTTGCATTAACTTGCAAAATTCTAAACTAGTCTTTTTTTTTAAAGCATTTTTATTTTGAAAGTCGTAGTCGTAGTCGTAGTATTATATGCGTAATAAACTAAAAAAATAGCAAACAGCATAATAAGATGGTAGAATACGTCTTTTTGTGTTGTTTCCAAACGTAAAAGTTTCTAGCTCCACCTGCAATACTAGCACTGACTAGCATATGCACTGAAATCGGCTGTGACTTTGACTTTTAACTAAAATTAAATCTGGTATAAATTGCGAATAATTATTACCAAAGTAATCAAATGAAGATTAGGTAGTAAGGTCAACGTATAATGCCAATAAATTAAAAAAATATACTTGAGCGAAAAAAAAAACAATAACATAGAACTACAAAAAAAAAACGATCTCACTTCTTTGAATTCTTGTAGGTGTTGCTGAAGATTTTTGTAAAAATTATACTTGAACTGTGTTTCAATGGCCTTGCAGTTATTTTAATGTGTTAAGAGTTTGAAAGACTCTTCGCTTATGCTGTAGAAACCGCAAGTATTAAACCCACACTGAATATTTCTTGCAACTTTCAGCATCTCTTTCAGGCGGGCATATTTGAGCAAATTCATGTTAAGTTATCGTATTCTAATCATAAAATACTGTTTGTAAGTTTAGTTATAGTAATCTTAAGTGTTTAAAAATGTGTGCGATGCCAGAAATTTACTTATTAATGGCTTTATTGTAGGTAGCTCGAAACGCCGGTTGAGAACTTTTTCAATATTTGCTTGTAGCATATGTTTTGAAATTTACGTGTCATATACCTTGCGAAGTAAGTATTTGTAAAAATATCAGCTCAATATAGCTTTGGATAGTCTATATTATTATCAGTGACGGTCTTAGGAAGTTTCTAGACACCAAAAAATCTTTAAAAACTTTTCACTCGCTGTTGTTGCATAAATAATCCTGATATCTAAGTATCTGTAGACCATAGTAATGTTAACATTTAATACGACGATCTTTTTAAATATTTTAATCTTGAAAAATCTGCCTTTTTAACAATGTGTTATGGCAACCTAACTTGCCAGTTCCTATTCTAGGTAAGAAAATATGTTTACTGTCTTGGGCCACACCATCTTATAAAATAAGCACTGGTACAGTGAACTAGTTTACCCTAGACGGGTAAACTAGTTCACTGATCACTACCCTGTATCAAAATTTGTCAGGGGCCCTTCTACACGACTTTCATTTCATAGCTCTGCAGGGGTCATATCTATTATTCTTTCACAAAGTTATTAATAACATAATATAATCATACAAAATTTAACCCCGGACATCCATTGTTACCGGGGCCTAAGAGTTTTACGAATTTTTGCTTACACATATTGGGGCCTTGTAGCCCAGGAGCCCCATATCATTGATACGGCTGATATGGCGGAAGCTACGCCCCTGCATCAATATTCTAATCTCATGTACACAATTATATTATTAACTAGCGATCACCTCGCGATAAATATAAAATAAGACTGGAAAAGCAAACTAACCAGCTAGCTGCCCAGCTCACACTACCAGACTGCCTAAACCGACTGAAGCGACACAGAATCTTAGAACTCGGCAGCTCTAACTAAGCCATTCTAACAGTTAGAAGATATTTCTGTGCCCGACCATTATCCTACACCACATCTGCTCATAGCTGAAAAGTCTGATCGCATGATAAAAGTATTTAAAAAAAAAACTATCGATCACCTCGCGGTTTCACCCGCGTAGTTCCCGTTCCCGTAGGAATTCAGGAATAAAAAGTAGTCTATGTCACCCAGGTATAGTGTACCTTACCAAAGGTGAAAGAATTTTTGAAATCAGTTCAGTAGTTTTTTTTTTCCATCCCGCCTGATGTTAAGCGAAGATGCGGTCTACGGTGGAGCACGCTCGCCTAGAAGAAACCGATTCACACACGACTTGAAGGTACCCAGACTATATTCATTGGGGAACACCCACTCGGGCAGCTGATTCCAATGTCTAGCGGTATGCATGAAAAAGGTGGAATCAAACCGCTTAGTTTGAGCTTTTGGAACATCAACCATGAAGCGGTGACGCTTTTTAAAGCTCCTGGCTGTCCGATAGTAGAATGGGCAGGGTGGAATTAGGTCATGCAGGTCTGAAGCGCACTCTCCAAAATGTATCCGGTAGAAAACCGACAGACAAGCAACTTTCTGTCGATGTTCAAGGCTTTGGAGCCTTTTCTGAACAAGCGAATCGTTGCTTATGAGCTTCTTAGCACATTTCTCTAGTTTTTGAGTTTATCAAAATTCCAAAAATACAAATCTTTCCTCTTTATAATACTAGTTTAGACTAGCCTACATACTCTGAGCTGCTTATTGCGATTCCTGTTAGACAATAGGAAATTGAAAATAAAATATCCTTCAAGCCACATCGCAGTAAAGCTTACACACAGTAGTGTGCACACTGTAGTACTTTGTGGATGAGCATTCTCAGCATTCTTATCTTAGTATACTTTGTTGTCTTGTTTTCTGTACTCAATTACTTTCACTTACAAACATATTGCGGAATTTATTGATAGATATTTATTTATTTTATTTTATTGTTGACAGGTTAGTTGTTTGACCACAGCTCACCTGATGTTAAGTGAAGGTGTGGTCGTAGATGGTAAAGCACACCTAGCCTGGAATGGAACTGGCTCTCAAGTGAGGCTGCCGGAACACACCGTTAGATGCTTGGCGGCAGATTTTCAACTTGAGGGTGGTAGCTAGCCAGCCGAGTACTAGAAAGTACCCTACCACCATGCTATGGTTTCCTCACGATGTTTTCCTTCACCAGCAGCTCAAGCTCATTGTTGGGGTTTGAACCCACGCCCTTCGGCATGCGAACCTACCGCGCTAACCACTGAGCTATCATCGCTACAGATATGTTTGTACCATGAAAAATACATTGTTTTGAATACATAAGATTAACAAAAAATAATTGTTACAGTGACATTTTAGAGTCTACTGGAGAGAATCCAACTACATCTGACAAAGACTATGAGTTGAATGAAGATATTGAAAGGGGACATTACAAATATAATTCTGATCATACAACTGATATTGGCTACTTGCATTTCATTGACGGCAATTCTAATAAAACTGTTAACGAGGGTACCTTTGAAAATTATGAAGACACAACAGATAGTGAAGCCTCGAATATCAACAATAATTCTAAAGAAGCAGTAAATACTTCTGCTCAAATCAACTTTGAAAATACAGACTACAAAGAATATTATCAAAACAACAAAGTCAATGGTAAAACTCCTATTGATGAAGTGAATTTTATTGAATCTGAAAGTGAAATCCCTGAGGAAGAGGCCTTTGAGAACACAGACAGTTCAGAAACAAGTCTGGAGTCATTCAAAAAAACGGCCGATGATAGCAAAGAAGATGTATTCACTTATGAAATGTTCAAAGATGAAGGGCATGATGTTACCGGAGATGAAAATAGAAAGTATATGATAACAGTATCGAAATTTCCACTGATGAATGAAAATGAAGCTGATAGTTCTATAAAAATAGTGGATATTTCTAATAAAATGTCTAGAGTATATGATATCCACGGTTCTTCATTTGTGGAAGGTGGACATTTGAGTCAACATAAGGAAGATGAGCTAGTAGGATATAGCCTCTATCGGATGGTTGAAACAGCTACAGTTGACGATGGTATGTCTCACTTTTCTAACCTAAACTAATCACTAATCATTTTTATTCGGAATGGGGGTGATGAGTCCTGCACTGACGTCCCGCTTGGGGTGTTTTATCAACTACCCTTTTTTTCTCAATTCGGTATGTAAAGAAAAAAAAAACTTTACTGATTCCAAAACCATTTCAATTGCTGTCTTATGACGTCACGTAGTCGGGCAACTTTCATAGACTAAAGAAGCAATGACAAACGAAAACAAAATTTGACAAGGTCAAGTCAATGGCGATCATAAGTTAGTTCTGTTGTCAAAGTTAATCAAATGTGTCAAATGTATTTGTATACTTTTTTGTTTTATATGGCAAAGGCATATGTTTAAAACTCTGTAAACTATGAGGTGGGGTTTATTTTAATAAAATACATATATATATCAAACTTGACTTTCAATTGATGTCTCATGACGTCACCTCATCGGGCAACTTTCATAGACTGGCAAACCAAAACAAAACTTGTCAATGTCAAGTCAACGGCGATCATAATAATATTTTCAATACGTCGAGTTGTTTTTCGGTTTATTGATACAAATATCTGGATTATTTTACTTGAAACGTTATTTGGACTTTGATATCGCTTTTATGACATAAGATTTGTTTACTTTATATCATGAATTGTAAAAACCGAAGACGTGACAGAATGGCTTTACAGCTTAAGCCTGCCCAATGGGGCAAATAAAAAAAAAACTCGTCAGTTCTGTTGTCAAATTTAATTAAATGTTTGAAATGTTTTGTATACTTTTTTGTTTCGTATGGCAAAGGCATATTCTACATATTCTGCCGACCTCATGACGTCATAACTATAAAAAGTTTGAAAACCTATTAGAATTAAACTACCTCATAGAAAGCCAATAAGCCAAAATATTCAAATTAGTTTCATAAAATAAAGTTTACTATCAGTAAAAAATATAAAATAAATACAAAAATAAAACTTTACATACCGAATTCATCATGCTGCTAAATCGAATAATATTTTTGTGTATTTATTTCAGACGATATGGTAACAACTTTAGACATGCATGTTCAGACGTCCCCTCAAGGTGTCATAATCAACTCGAATGTGTTTCTCTGGGATACACAATGGAACACCATGGTCTTTGAGGATGGAAAACACTTTTCCTGTGCAGTCTGTCAGGTCTACTGCGACAAGTAAGATATTACAATTTGTACATTGTATCATGTTTATAAAAAAAATTGTCAGCCCTGTTGGTTCATTGGTAGTATGTCTGCTCCAAAGCTGAAAGGCGTGGGTTCGATTCCCACCCAGGTACAAGCATTTTGTGATATAAACAAATGTTTGTTCTGAGTCTGGGTGCACTGTATGTATTTACAAAAAAAAATATCTATTAGTTTAAAATTAAATATTTTTAAAATTTATAAAAAAAAAAAAATTAAATTATTTAAATTTAATTTAATTATTAAATTATTATTTATTAATTTAAATTAAATTATATTTATTAAATTTTTCAAATTGTTTAAATTAAAAAGTATTCTATCAGTTATCCGACTTCCATAGTACAAGCTTTGCTGAGTTTGGTGTCAGATGGCGCTGTGTGTATAGTCCTACGATATTTATATTTATTTATTTTTATTTTATTTAATACTGAATATACTTTAATTCTGGAAAAGAAAATTGTTCATTGAACTCTGTATACAAAGAAGGATCGATTGTTATTTGCGATTTCACAGCTTTTCCCATTGTAAAAGTGGTTCTAGTAAATTATAAATTACTAGCGCGGTTTCACCCGCCTAGTTCCCGTAGGAATACAGGGATAAAAAGTAGCCTATGTCACCCGGAGATAGTGTAGCTTCCCAACGGTGAAAGATTTTTTCAAATCGGTAATCGGTATCGGTTTTTTAAATTTTTAAATCGGTCGGTCCATTCCAGACTAGGTGTGCTTTACCATCTTCGACCACACCTTCACTTAACATCAGGTGAGCTGTGGTCAAACACCTAGCCTGTCAACCATTAAAAAAAAATAAAAAAATCGGTCCAGCAGTTTCGGAGCCTAATCAATACAAACAATCAAATTACCTACCTAACCTATTTTGTAACTTTTGTCTGTCTCTGTTTGTTTGTTTGTGTTTTTATGCTTGTTACAAATTTAACGTTATTCTTTCTTTCAAATCTTTCCTCTTTATAATAGTTTTGATAGATGTCATACATTTTTTTTTTTAATGGTTGACAGGCTAGTTGTTTGACCACAGCTCACCTGATGTTAAGTGAAGTTGTGGTCGAAGATGGTAAAGCACACCTAGCCTGGAATGGAACTGGCTCTCAAGTGAGGCTGCCGGAACACACCGTTAGATGCTTGGCGGCAGATTTTCAACTTGAGGGTGGTAGCTAGCCAGCCGAGTACTAGAGAGTACGCAACCACCATGCTATGGTTTCCTCACGATGTTTTCCTTCACCGGCAGCTCAAGCTCATTGTTGGGGTTTAAACCCACGCCCTTCGGCATGCGAACCTACCGCGCTAACCACTGAGCTATCATCGCTACAAAAGGAGGGGAACGACGAAATGTGACAAAGTGTGAGACGGGTCCTAAACGTGGCGTCAAATTTCAAAAACTTATATACTGAATATACTTTCAAAAACTCTTTTTATCTTTATGAGAATATTGTTGAAATTGTATTGTTGGCTTCCCATGGACTCAAGATGATAAAGTTAGTATGTTTTATTAATGTACTGAATCGATTTTCTGTTTTTTTTTTTAATTTTTTGAAATGTTTGATTTCATCATCATCATCATCATTTCGGCCGTAGGACGTCCACTGCTGGACATAGGCCTCCCCCATTGACTTCCACAAAGACCGGTTGGAAGCGGCTCGCATCCAGAGCGTTCCTGCGGTCTTTACTAGGTCGTCTGTCCACCTTGTGGGTGGACGTTCTACGCTGCGCTTGCCTATGTTTGATTTGATGTTTTATTTTTAAAAAATAATTTCAATGGAAATAAATCTGATAAATAAATATCATAGGACATTACACACAGCGCCATCTGACCCCAAACTAAGCAGAGCTTGTACTATGGAAGACAGATAACTGATAGAATACTTAAATACTTTTTTTTTTTTTGTAAATACATACAGTACACCCAGACACAGAACAAACATCGATGTTAGTCACACAAATGTTAGTCCTGAGTGGGAATCGAACCCACGCCCTTCAGCTCTCGAAGCAGACACACTACCAATGAACCAACAGGGCTGTCCAGCAGGATGAACTGCTGTTTTGATTTAATAATTTCCTAATGTAACATTTTAAAATATGTAACGTTACACGAAATAGGGGTGTCTCAAATGTTCAGCTGTGGTCAAGGACGAGGGAGGGGTGACAAAATCATTCCCTAATGAACAATGACCCCTAAGCTTGTAACCCTGTATATTTAATGTAAATCGAAAACTTCGCTGTTTTTACTTTTTGCAGTAAAATAAATAAATAAATAAATATCGTAGGACTATACACAACAGCGCCATCTGGCCCCAAACTAAGCAGAGCTTGTGTGATGGAAGTCAGATAACTGATAGAATACATAAATACCTTTTTTTTTGTAAATACATACTTATAATACATACAGAACACCCAGGCACAGAACGAACATTTGTTTATTCACAAAATGTTTTTTGGTCTGAGTGGGAATCGAACCCACGCCCTACAGCTCTCAAGGCAGACATACTACCAATGAGCCAGCGGGGCGGTCAAACCACAACCAGTAACCATTATTATGTTTCAGGATTACCTGTTTAGACCATGTAGAAACTCCGGGTCATGTTGAAAATCTGGACAAATACAAGCCTCTTAAGAGATTCGATCTCAGCATCATCAGGAAGGTAAGCAATTTTATTTAGATAGATAGATAGATATAACTCTTTATTGTGCACATCATATATAGTAAAAAGTACAGAGAACAAAAAACCTTATTAACTATTGACACAAGTGGCGGCCTTATCGCTAACAGCGATCTCTTCCAGGCAACCAAGTTTGTTTGTTTATTTATTGTTTATTCTACATGTGTGGATTAATATGGTCGGATCGTACGCCTTAAAAGATTCTAAATTCGTCCCGTTTTTAATACTATGTATTTAGTGAGTGCGATTTCTTTACAATCTTTCGGAAGCATAGTGTTCGATTCTAAAAGTCCTATTCAAGATATGTACTTACCATTCTAAAAAAATCTTATTCACAATAAGTACTAGTATGAAAAAGTCATATACACTATATGTAACATTCTGAAAAAGTAATATTCATTATAATATACCATTCTGGATAATCCTATTCACTATAAGTACCATTCTGAAAAAGTACTATTCATTATAATATACCACTCTAAAAAATCGTATTCACTATAAGTACTATTCATTATAACATACCATTCTGGATAATCCTATTCACTATAAGTACCATTCTGAAAAAGTACTATTCATTATAATATACCACTCTAAAAAATCGTATTCACTATAAGTACTATTCATTATAACATACCATTCTGGAAAATCCTATTCACTATAAGTACTATTCATTATAACATACCATTCTGGAAAATCCTATTCACTATAAGTACTATTCATTATAACATACCATTCTGGAAAATCCTATTCACTATAAGTACCATTCTGAAAAAGTACTATTCATTATAATATACCACTCTAAAAAAACGTATTCACTATAAGTACTATTCATTATAACATACCATTCTGGAAAATCTTATTCACTATAAGTACCATTCTGAAAAAGTACTATTCATTATAATATACCACTCTAAAAAATCGTATTCACTATAAGCACTATTCATTATAACATACCATTCTGGAAAATCCTATTCACTATATATGTACCATTCTGAAAAAAGTCCTGTTCACCATTTCTTTCAGATAAACACAAACCTGCACTGCGGTGTTTGCAACGATACATTTAATGAAATGGACTACAGTTCTCATGAAAACAGCAAAAAACACGAAGAAAATCTCCTTACCGCCATTAACAAAGTGTCAGACTTGATGTACGATTCAAACATCCATGTAACTTACAACAATAGAAACTTCCACGGCATTCATAAAAATAGTTTGTTATATGGTAGAAATGCCTCGAGTTCTGATATAAACGCATCAAGTTCAGATAGAAACTTGATGACACCGGAAAGAATGTCAAGAAATATTGATGAA
Source organism: Biston betularia (assembly GCA_905404145.2). NCBI lineage: Eukaryota > Metazoa > Arthropoda > Insecta > Lepidoptera > Geometridae > Biston > Biston betularia. Next base: position 2,110,096 of record FR989892.1, on the reverse strand, counting down.
TTCCACTTTGATGCAAATGCTATTAATAATATTAATGTCAATAAAGAACAAGACGAATCCAGTGAAGAAGATGAGTCTAGTGAAGATGGAGAAACAGAAGAGGAAAGTGAAGAAACAGAAGAGGAAGATGAAGAAGCAGAAGAGGAAAATGAAGATTATTATTATGTGAAAGAATATAACACTCCGTTTCAGGGTGTTTCTTATGCATCGATGGCTAGCAAACCAGTTTTGGAGATGCCAAAGTCCTTGAATATAGATTTAGGTAAGTATCTTATATCACTGTAACACTACTCACTCACAAAACACACACGCACACGCGCGCGCACACACACACACGCACACGCACACACACAAACCACACATACACGCACACACACACACACACGCACACTCAAAACACACGCGTGATGCCCGAAAGTGCATGTCGCCATGCTGCCTCCGAGGCGCGCCACCGTGACAGAAGTCCTACAGAAACTCGGTCGCTTAGAAAGAAAGAGGGCTCAGATGAAAGACTATCTTTCATCAAGAGATGCATCATAGTGGAATCAATATCATGTGGAATACAGCTTTGGGGCATGGCAGCTAATTCAAATTCAAATGTTTTATTAGCATAAAAAAGGTGCAGGTGGAGTCGAAAATAAAAAACAGGCATCTCTATATTCAGCCTTCACTAGACGTGTAAAATACAATTAAAGTTTAAAATTACATCGGACTACATAATACTATCAAAGTTTATTTTATTTCATCTAAATCAAATTGGCCATACAAAATAAAATAAATGTCAAATGTCAGAAAAATATAAAACAATCATAAATTATGACTATTGTCACTCAAACATTCTTTTTTTTTTCTTTGTTTTTGGCGTCGCGTTTTAGCATTTGCCAGTGTCAAGTATTTATATATTTTCAAGTTTCAAAAGTTAAATAAGTGTCCTCGTACCTAAAGTTATAGTCAAAGTCTAGTCTAGGTCAAGTACAGTCCGAGTCAGTCAAGTCCAGTTATGCTTTAGTAAAGTAGTGGTGACTTTACTATATAGCTTCGATGGAGTTTTGGAAGCAACACGAAAACTCATGTTTCACCGCATTATATCATTTTCCCACACTAACGCTTGTAATTCGGCACTTTATGAATAAAACACCACCATTTTCATGCATAAACACTCGACAAAACAATAAATACAACGGAGCGACACGACTCTTCCCGCGTTCCCGCCAAAACTCCGAGACTTTTAAAATGAAGTTTTTGTTTTAGGCACTAAAGAGTTTAGAGTTAAATTTGACTCGTGGAATATGATCACAAAGATTGAGTCGAACAAGTTTTATTGCATGGTGTGCAATAAAAAAGATCTCATGCGGTACAAATCTCAACACTGTATCAGTTGTGAGCACGTAGAGAAACTTGCCAAATGCACCATAGTGACAGCTTTCGGGGACTATTTCATCAGAAAGGTAAGTTTTGTGCTGTGAAAGTTTACACCTCTAGTTATTAATTACTAGAAACGGTTTAATGTACTAACACAGACCGAGTAAGACATTGTAAATGTGCAACCAGAATTTTTGTTTAGCGTTCTTTAATTTTTTTGCTGGCCATACTTGATACTAGGCCATATTGGATACTAGTCTTTCAGTCGGACGTCTTGTCACTTTTTTTTTTAGTTTATTCTTGGCCATGGGGATGTTCTATCAATATTATCATCATTGCCTTTAGGACAAAAGTACTTACTATTGTTTATATCTGAAGCATGAAGCTATGTATAATTGTATATACACCACTACTTTTTAATTTTAGAAAAAAATTAATGGGTAATACAAACCGATTTTGACATCGTAAATGTGCAATTAGAATTTTTGTTTACTTCATAATGCCAAAGTTATTACTAGTCAAAATTTTCGGAATTGCAATTGCACTCATTTACTACAAAAGAATACTATCGCCGGACCAGCTGGCGGTAACCAATGGCGGCTTTCATTGAAATATTGCAAAAACATTTTATGTCTCTATCGCACTCCTCCCGATCCAGTTGCACGAGCTTGCGACGTGATTTATGAATGAAATTGCTACGGACTAGGTTTAGGTGTTAAATGATTTATCTAAACCTAGTCCGTAGCACGCTCACAAACTTTCGCATTTTTTTTATATTAGTGGGATTTAATTAATTAATTTTGTTGTGTGTATCTATATGATGACTTGGTCGAAATAAATTAATGTTGGCTGCTAATTTGTAACAATTATTTATTTACAGGTGGGCAATAGGCTTTACCATTGTGGACATTGCAACAACTTGCAATGTCAGGACCAAATGGAAGACCACATAGTAAGCGCACATTCTAAGATAAACCGGAATTTCGTCGAAACAGGACGCTCGCAGAAAACTAGCAAAAAAACAGACAAAATCAACAGAACTGTTAAAGAAGCTAAAAAAACTGAAAGTGACAAAAGTACCATTACGAATAAGAATAAAGAGTTCAAAATGGAAAGACAAGAGCACATGAGAGGTCCAAGTTTTGATATTTTCGGTGACATCCCGCTGACGCCATTCGGTTGTGAATTGAGGATTCCAACGCTAAATTTCAATTTGATCATGAAAAAGGATGTGGGATATTACTGTGTCATTTGTGATACAATTCCCACTGATGTGAAGACACATGTAGAGGAGTTGGAACATATGGAATTGATGACAATAACACCTTTTATAAAACCGTTTCAAAACAATTTGACTCGAGCGGTGAGTACTGAAACCACTACAGTTACACAGATACTGTTAATCAGTCGTCAATCAATAATCGTTTTTTCAAGATATGCAAATCTTATTATCTCAAGGCTCCAGTTAGAAGTAAAATTATTGTATTTAAAGTCGAACTATTACACGTTATATCGCAAGTCTTTTTTTTTCTTTAGTATTGGTATTTTTTCCAGGTCCGAGGTAACCTACATTGCAGTTTATGCAATGTCCTGTTCTCTGTATCTCAAGTGTACAACCACAATATTGACCAACCACACACTACTGCTCTAGCCACAGCTATGGGCATGACAAAAACGCAAAGGCCTGAAAACACTAATAGAGTTACCATACTTAATGTAGATGGGCAGAATAGCAGCTCTATTCCGACCCCTCCTTTTAATTTACCATCTATTCAAACTACAGTTTCAAAATTAACAGAGATTCCAAAAGACAATGTTAAACTGGTTTCGCCCGATCAAGGGCCTTTGTATACTGCACAAAAAACAAGTCAAATAACATCTAATCTTAGTGCACAAAAATCAAATATTACACAAGAAAATTCCGAAGAGTTTCCGAATTTAGGACAAAACTTGATGAATCTGCTCAAAATTGGACAAAATGTGCCAATTGTCGAACACAATTTGTTACAATCTGGACAAACTAAGCCACAGGATGGACAAATTATGCCAGAAGCTAGACAAAACATGCCACAAGCAAATCAAAAAGTGCTACAAACTGGACAAAACGTGCCACAAGCTGGACAAAGTATGCCACAAGGTCGACAAAACGTGCCACAAGTTGGACAAAAAGTTGTACAAACTGAACAATCCATGACACAGACTGGACTCGAATCACTACCGGAATCGGAGGATAATTTTTCTAACTTTGCCTCAAATGTATCTAGCTCTCAAAACAACGGACAAAATATCAAAAGAATTCCTCCTATTGATAACTTGGAGTTTCCCCTTCTTCCCCCCGTACAGAACCCTGATAATATCTTTTTGGCCGCGCCGCTAACTTACAGTACCAATGTTCCATGCCCCCCAGTTTCCCCCTTATCTGATATGTCATCTATTTCATCCTCATACATCTTATCACCTACTACTAGTACGCCACGAAAACAAAAAGAAAGAAAAACTATAGTTATTTCTGATAGCAAAGTCTCAGTATCTGGCAGCGATAATTCTAAACCTGACAGTGACAATATCAGTCAAGACAGAGTTAATACCAGATCTAACAGCGATAATATCAAACGTGACAGACAACATTTCAGATGTGACAGCGATAATATCAGACGAGGCAGAGCTAATTCGAGATCTGGCAACGATAGTATGAGACGAGACAGAATCAATTCTAGATCTGTCAGCATTAATATTATACGAGATAGAGATAACTCCAGACCTAACAGCGATATTATCAAACGAGACAGACATCATTTCAGATGTGACAGTGATAATATAAGACGAGTCAGAGATGATTCCAGATGTCAAAGCGATAACGCCAGAATACGCAGAGATAGTTACAGATCTACCGGACGTGATTCCAAATCTGGCGTCGATAATGAATCATATAGTATGGAAAATGATAGCCAAAGTGATGATGACGAATTAAAAGAATTTGATGAAGAAGAAATGGTGTTCGTCAAATTTAAAACAACATATTTCAAGATAACTAATATGTCATATAATACTTTGGTATTTATAGACAATGGGATAAGGTAAGGAACATATACACTAATAACAAGATATAGGTTGAAAAACTAAAGGAGCCTATTCAATACAAACAATTACTTCCTTAATTTTTATTTATTACAAACTAGCTTATGTACTCTACTTCGTTCGCATTGACTAAGACTTTGCTTTAGAGAAAAATGAAGTGTATAAGAAGAATAATGAAAAAAAAGGTAAAACGTCCGACAGAAGGACTAGTATCCAATATGGCCTAGTATCAAGTATGACCAAAAATAATTTTTAAAAATTTATTGGTACATTCATTTTTTAATTCCTTTATTAAATAAATAAAATACAATTATTTGTAAAACTCAGTTAGCGTAAATTACAATTTATCATGATAAATAAAACGTTTTGTAGGCTAGAAGCGCCTTTTAAAACTTAGGGCTAAACATTTAAATGTATTAACAACTCATCAAATCTTAAAATAAATGAGGGTAGATAAAGCTATAACATAACAATTACATACTACTGGGCTTTTTCGTATGTTTAAGGCAATCTTTAGATAAAAACGACTAGTATCCAATATGACCTAGTATCAAGTATGACCAAGAATAATTAAAAAAAATATAACGATAGAACGTCCGACTGAAGGACTAGTCTCCAATATGGCCTAGTATCAAGTATGGCCTAGAATATTTTTTTCATAGAACTTTATTTTGCAAGTTCGTTTAATCTATCTATCTATACTATTATAAAGATTTGATTGTTTGTTTGTATTGAATAGGTTCCGAAACTACTGGACCAATTTAAAAATTTCTTTCACCGTTGGGAAGCTATACTATCCCCGGGTGTCATAGGCTACTTTTTATCCCTGTATTCCTACGGGAACGGGAACTACGCGGGTGAAACCGCGAGGCGTCTGCTAGTAACATACTAAATTGTACTTTGTTTTCAGGTATTGCTTTGCTTGTTCAAGCGTCGTACCAACATCCCAACAATATAGACATGTTGAAAGCCGGAAACACATGGATTGTCTATCTGACAATAAGTTCTTGGATAAATATGGCATGCAACTATTCAGACAGGTATGTTCAAAGTTTCGTGGAGTGGCCTTCTTTCCCTCCACCGCATGCTTCAGAACCAAGTTAAGATCTCGGCAGCTAGAGGCCTTGTTTTATGACATTGACATGTATTTCAAACTAAAAGATTATTGAATTCGGTATGTAAAGAAAAAAAAAACTAACTTTACTGATTCCAAAACCATTTCGAAATAGTACATTTCTGTACAATATTTTTACGTTTAAAACTCTGTAAACTATGAGGGGGGGGTTTATTTTAATAAAAAACATAAATCAAACTTGACTTTCAATTGATGTCTCATGACGTCACCTCGTCGGGCAACTTTCATAGACTAAAGAAGCAATGGCAAACCAAAACAAAATTTGTCAATGTCAAGTCAACGGCGATCTTAATAATATTTTCAATACACGTACGTCGAGTTGTTTTTCGCCTTATTGATACAAATATCTGGATTATTTTACTTTAAACGTTATTTGGACTCTGATATCGCTTTTATGACATAACATTTGTTTACTTCAAGCCATGAATTGTAAAAACCGAAGACGTGACAGAATGACTTTACAGCTTTAGCCTGCCCGATGGGGCAAATTAAAAAAAAACTTGTCAGTTCTGTTGTCAAAGTTAATTTTTTTTTTTAATAATTTGCCCCTTCGGGCAGGCTAGAGCTATAAAGCCATACTGCCTTGTCTTAAGTGTTATTTCTGCTGTATCTTAGCTATAGCTATCGTCAAAGTCGTCTTAGTCAAGTCCAGTCCGTGTCAGTTAAGTTCAGTCATGCTTTAGTAAAGTAGTGGCGACTTTACTATAAAGCTTCGATTGAGTTTTGGAAGCAACACGAAAACTCATGTTTCACCACTTTATATCATTTTCCCACACTCGCGCTTGTAATTCGGCACTTTATGAATAAAACACCACCATTTTTGCATAAACACTCGACAAAACACTAGTTTTGGAAAAAACTACAACGGAGCGACACAACTCTTCCCGCGTTCCCGCCAAAACTCCTTGTCAAAGTTAATGAAATGTGTCAAATGTTTTGTATACTTTTTTGTCTTATATGGCAAAGGAATATTCTACATATTTAGCCGTACTCATGACGTCATAACTGTAAAACGTATTAAAAATAAATTACCGCATAGAAAGCCAAAATATTCAAAATTAGTTTCATAAAATAAAGTTTACTATCAGTGAAAAATATAAAATAAATACAAAAAAAAAAAACTTTACATACCGAATTGAGCGCGCGGTTAAAAGGCAACTCACTCTTGTATAACTGCACTCTTGTATAACAAATAACTATTCTTTCAATTAATTACAGATGTATTTAATGTACCACTGCGCTATATGCAATGAACTCATGACTAGAAAAGAGGTTAAACTACATCTGGATTGGTCGATACACGAAGAAAATTATAACGTCTCGCATCTGATACTCAACAAGAGAAATAGGAAAGAACTCAAATCGGGTATTTATTTTTTTGTTGAAAATCTGCCGCCACTTGACGAGCCAGTTCCATTACTTGGTGGTAGATCTCCTTAGCAGGAGGTAGTCTAGGTAGGTACCATCGGAGTAACAGATATTCTGCCGCTAAGCAGTAGTGTGTAAACATTACTGTGTTCCGGTTTGAAGGGTACTGCAGCGAAATTACTGGGCTGTTGAGACTAACCATCGAAAGTCTCAAAGTAATGAGCGCCAAAGCAGTGATGCCCTGGACTTTGTTTTGTTACTCAAAGTTCTGTGTATCGCTGCAATGGTCGTGGACAGGCGTTATCTCTTACCATAAGGAGAGCGTCTAGTTCGTCTCATTACGTTTTACATAAATAAATAAAAAATACTAATATCATAATTGTGAAAGTTTCGGTGTATGTTTGTTACGCAAAAACTACTGAACGGATTTGGACGAAATTTGGTATGGAGGTAGCTGAGACCACATAGGCTTTTTTTTATCTCGAAAACATATAGCGGGTAACACTACACTATCCTGGCAACAATTAAAAAAATGTACTAGCTGCGCCCCGCGGTGTTACCCGCTGTTATACAGGGTGTTAGCTACCTCCATAGCAAATTTCATCAAAATTGATGTAGCCCTTTGAAGTAACAAACAAACATACACAAAGTTTCGCCTTTATAATATAGTAGCTGCGGCCCGCGGTGTTACCCGCGACATGTTTTCGAGATAAAAAGTAGCCTATGTGTTAATCCAAGGTCTCAGCTACCTCCATAGCAAATTACATCAAATTGTTTTTTTTTGACGAGATTTCTTTAGTTTGAAACTTCCTAGTAAGTATAACATTGTTTGACATTGAATTATTATTTTTTCTCACTGACATGCTTTTATATTTATATGTTTGATTTAATTTAACTTTTTTTTAAATGATTAATTGTTTAATAATTATGGACCGAAATCCGAAATAAATGATTTTATTTATTTATTTATGTATAAAATAAATATTTATGTCAGAAGATCCCGCTCTTCTATATCTATATTTAAATTTATTTATACAAGCATGTAGGGTGTGTGTGCGTGTGTGCGCGTGTGGGTGTATGTGAAAACGTAGCGAGTAACACCGCGGCGCGCAGCTAGTATTATTATAATATAAAGCTAAATTATATTATAAAGGCGAAACTTTACAATCAAAGGGAAATTATTTTCCTTTTTTTTCGCCTTAACAAAAGAATCCTAAAATATATTTTTTTTCAGGTTTGAAGGAATACGTTGTGGAGACGCAGAGGGAAGCCATATATCATAACGTGAACGAACCCAACTATCATATTCGGACCGCGTTCCAGATTGTACCTAACTTGGACGTCAAGAAAGGTGAGATTCGCGTGAAGTTTCTGTTTTTAACCGACTTCAAAAAAGGAGGAGGTTTTATCTATCTATCTATACTTGTCAGCCCTGTTGGTTCATTGGTAGTATGTCTGCTTCGAAAGCTGAAGGGCGTGGGTTCGATTCCCACTCAGGACTAACCTTTGTGTGACTAATGTTTGTCTTTATGTTTGTTCTGTGTCTGGGTGCAATGTATTTTAAGTATGTATTTACAAAAAAAATGTATACATATGTATTTTTTTAATTACATACAAAAATACAAATCCTTCCTCTATATAATATTAGTATAGACTAGCTGCGCCCCGAGGTGTTACCTGCTACATGTTTCCGGGATAAAAAGTAGCCTATGTTTTAATCCAGGATCTCGGCTACCTACATGCCAAATTTCATCCAAACCCGTTCAGTAGTTTTTGCGTGAAAGAGTAACAAACATCCATATAAATAAATAAATATCGTAGGACATTACACACAGCGCCATCTGGGCCCAAACTAAGCAGAGCTTGTGCTATGGAAGTCAGATAACTGATAGAATACATAAATACTTTTTTTTTTTGTAAATACATACAGAACACACGGACACAGAACAAACATTAGTTTATTCACAAAATGTTTGCTCTGAGTGGGAATTTAACCCACGCCCTACAGCTCTCAAGGCAGATATACTACCAATGAGCCAACGGGGCTGTCAAATATATACAAACTTTCCCGTTTATAATAATACTTTCTTATCAGATGCCCTACAAAGCAAACCAGCCAAAGAACATGAGTCCCCCATAGGGAAGAAAAACAAAATGGTGATTCAAAACAATGTGGTGATGAAGATTGCCTTCGACCACTGGCACGGGATCACTTTCGCCAAGAACGTGACCAAATGCGTTATTTGTCAAGAGGAACTTACCACCGATGCGGTAAGAACTAATTCAGATCATCTTCATCCCATTGCTGTGTATAGGCCTCTCTTTACGTGCCATCTGCCTCTGTCCTGTGCTAATCTGGTCCAGGTTCGACCCGCGACGGTGACGATATCGTCGACCCATCTTGCGGCTGGACGCGCGACGCTCCGCTTCCCTTGCCTAGGCCACCACTCTGTTGCAACCTTACTCCACCTGTCATCACTTCGCCTAGCAACGTGTCCTGCCCAGCTCCGCTTGAGGCTCATCATTTTTTGACAAGCCCCGGGATTTGACAGCCCCGTTGGCTCATTGGTAGTATATCTGCCTTGAGAGCTGTAGGGTGTGGGTGCGATTCCCACTCAGGGCAAACATTTTGTGAATAAACAAATGTTTGTTCTGTGTCTGGGTGTTCTGTATGTATTTACAAAAAAAAAAAGTTTTTATGTATTCTATCAGTTATCTGACATCCATCACACAAGCTCTGCTTAGTTTGGGGCCAGATGGCGCTGTGTGTAATGTCCTACGATATTTACTAATTTATATCGGATATCGGTTCGTAATAATCTACTGTTTTATTCAAGCAATTGTGATTTACCGCAAATAAAGACCAAAATAAATGCCAGCATCTGTGATTTCACTGTAAAATTATGCTCCATTTGTCCATAAATGGAAAAATATGGTTTGTATGGAAATAGAACCACAATGTATTATACTATATTAGGAAAACATCGTGAGGAAACCATAGCATGGTGGTAGGGTACTTTCTAGTACTCGGCTGGCTAGCTACCACCCTCAAGTTGAAAATCTGCCGCCAAGCATCTAACGGTGTATTCCGGCAGCCTCACTTGAGAGCCAGTTCCATTCCAGGCTAGGTGTGCTTTACCATCTTCGACCACACCTTCACTTAACATCAGGGGAGCTGTGGTCAAACACCGAGCCTGTCAACTATTAAAAAAAAAAAAACTGTAATGGTTGACAATAAACGCAAACTTTTACAAACAACATTTTTGCACACAACATTTATGACCTTTTTATACTATTGTCATGTAAATAAAACTTTTGACTTTTTGACATCAGTTACAACAGTGATGAGGATTTAAATTAAAATTTAATTCAATTTTAAAAAGCTCATCCGAAACATTACTCTATCTAAAACTAAAATTTGTCAATTTTTATTGTTGAATTTGTAGTGTCACAGAATTATGACTTTGTTTTCAGGTTTTGGAACATGTGAAAACCGATTACCACAGAGTTGCTCTCGGAAAAACTTTTGAGAAGACCTTCTACCCGGCGCTTGTTAGGAAGGTACATATTCAAACTAATTTATAAATTTACTAGGTAATACACGGTTAAAAAGCTTACGTCACCCGGGGGTAGTGTAGCTTCCAACGGTGAAAAAATCTTTGAAATCGGTCCAGTAGTTTCGGAGCCTATTCAATACAAACAAACAATCAAATCTTTCCTCTTTATAATTAGTGTAGATGAGTTTTGGCGGGAACGCGGAAAGAGTCGTGTCGCCCCGTTGTATTTTTTTCCAAAACTAGTGTTTTATCGAGTGTTTATGCATAAAAATGGTGGTGTTTTATTCATAAAGTGCCGGAACACAAGCGCGAGTGTGGAAAAATGATATAATGTGGTGAAACATGACTTTTCGTGGTGCTTCCAAAACTCCATTGAAGCTTTATAAAGCTTTGTAAAGTCGCCACTACTTTACTAAAGCATGACTGGACTTGACTGACACGGACTGTACTTGAGAAAGACTGGACTTTGACTATAACTTTAGCTACGAGGACACTTATTTAACTTATGAAACTTGAACATATATAAATACTTGACACTGGCAAATGCTAAAACGCGACGCCAAAAACAAAGAAGAAAAAACTGTAATAGTTAGACATATGATATTGCGGACTTATTTGTAGCTGTCAACTTGCTCTATAAAACGTCACTTTATTCTATTGTCAATAGTTTTCGCTGCGCATGCTAAGTAAGGGTTTTTCAAATTTTTCACAGCTTGGGTTACACTAATGAATTTTCCAGACGGATCCCTAATTGTTTTTTTAAATAAAATATAGCCTATGCCTATCACGGATTATGTAGCATTCTAATAATGAAAGAATTATTAAGATCGGTCCAGTAGTTTCGGAGCCTATTCACTACAAATAAACAATCAAATCTTTCCTCTTTATAATAGTATAAATAGATAAATTTATATGTGATCATAACAATATTGAATAGTTAATATACAATCTTCTGACTCCGGAGAAGGAATTCTGTTTTTTTTTTTTTTTTTTTTTTATACAAAATAGGTTCGCGTTTGACCACACTCTGCCTGATGTTAAACAGTAGTGTGGTCTAAGATGGAGCACGCTTACCTAGAAGAAACCTATTTACTCTAGATTTGAAGACGCCAATATTGTACCTAACAGGGAACACAGACTCCGGCAGAGAGTTCCACAACCTCGCTGTTACCCAATGTTAGTATTTTTAAAACCAAGAAAAACAATCAACTTATTATTATGTTTATTAATTAGCCTGATTAATTATTATTGGTAGCCCTGTTGGCTGATTGGTAGTTTTTATCTGATTTAAGAGCTGTAGTATGTGTCTTCGATTCCCACCCGGGACCAACATTTTGTTGCATAAATAAATGTTTGTTTTGTATACAACACCCACTATTTTGTAATTATTAGTAAAAAAAATATGGCGTTATCTACTGCTATAACTGAACCCATCTATGAAAAAAAAACGTCGAAAATTATCCACAAAAAAGGTGATTCCTGGTTATTATTGTACCCGTAGGCATTTACCTAAACCTAGTCCGTCGCAAGTTCATTCGTAAATCACGCGGCGCGCGCGCGCCTGCAGCGGGAGCCTCGCGCGCGAGTGCGAGAGAGAAACAACATGTTTCTGCAATATTCCAATGAAAGCCGCCATTGGTTCCCGCCAGCTGCTCCGGGGATAGTATTCTTTTGTAGTAAACGAGTGCTATGCCCATAATTTTAGGCAGGATTCCCGAAAATGTTTGACTAGCAATAACTTTGGCATTATGAAGTAAACAAAAATTCTGATTGCACATTTACTATGTCTTACTCGGTCTGTGTTTAATGTATTTTTTTAATGTAAAAAGTAATGAGACGAACGAGACGCTCTCCTGATAGTAAGAGATAACGTCTGTCCATGACCATTGGCAGCGATACCATAACTTTGAGTAACAAAAAAAAGTCTAGGGCATCACTGATTTGGCGCTCATTACTTTGAGACTTTCGGTGGTTAGTCCCAACAGCCCTGTATAAAACTGTTTGTGCCTTTGTACACATACTCGTATGTATATCTTTGCATGTAACAATGTCAAATGATTCATTCCCGTGATGTCAACTTCGCGCTCGCTGTCAACAGCCTAATTAATTGTTGTAAAATGTAATTAGCTAGCTGCAGTACCCTTCAAACCGGAACACAGTAATGTTTACACACTACTGCTTAGCGGCAGAATAACTGGTACTGCAGTGGTACCTACCTAGACGACCTCCTGCTAAGGAGATCTACCACCAAGTAATAATAGTAATAATTTTTTACTTTCCTTTTTTTTATGTAAAAAATTTTAAAAATAAGACAAGAAATAAATGATGGTAATAATAAATAATGTGTTAAAAAAAATTCTAGTAATTAAAATGTAGTGGTGTATACAAACCCTCAAATTTTTTTATTTTTTTTTTCAGATAAATGACTCCACTGTCAATTGTATGACTTGTAACCTAGAACTACCAAACAATGAGTACATGATTCACGAGCATGTGAACGGGAGGAAACACAACAAAAACAAGGAAAACATCGTCAACGAAACGTCCAACTCGGATTCTTATACCGATTGCTATGAAGACTATCTTAACCTTTAAGTTGACGTTAAAAAAATGACGAAAACATCGTTTTAAAGGAACAATTACGGTATTTTGTACAATCTTACTTATTTTATAAATACATACATAAATATGTCTCAAGTAAGTGTGCTATGGCTTTTATGGAATTAAGTTTTCTTTATTGACATTTAATCATATTGAAAAATGATAAACTATAATTATGTAAGTAAACGCATATAATAAACACACAAGAATTGACCTAAAATAAAATAACTTAAAATAATAACTACTCTTAAGGTGGTTCGATTTCCATACAAATATTTTTTTTACCATTTATGGACAAATGGAGCATAATTTTACAGTGAAATCACAGCTACTGTCATTTATTTTGGTCTTTATTTGCGGTAAATTACAATTGCTTGAATAAAACTGTATTGTTAAAAAATCATTAATTCATAAATTTGATTTTATGCTAATAATCTACTGTTTTATTTAAGCAATTGTGATTTGCCGCAAATAAAGACCAAAATAAATGCCAGCAGCTGTGATTTCACTGTAAAATTATGCGCCATTTATCCATAAATGGCAAAAATTTGTTTGTATGGAAATCGAACCACCTTAAAGAAATATTTTTTTTTGAAAGTAATTCCTACTTTGTTTACTTATATCGTTGTGTTTAGAAAGTTAAGGCGTTGAAGTAAATTTAAAAAAAAATGTGTCAAAAATAAATCAATATTGGTGTTTTGGGATCGCATATAATAATGATTTGAATTATTTTGTTTTAGTCTTTATTAATCATATCATTTGACAGTATCGTTAAACGTTGAGTTGAATTTAAAAAAAAATTGAAATTAAAAAAATTATGAAAAAAAAGTGCCAAGTTTTTATACGATTTTAACTATTTTATATACATGTATCAAGTGATATGTAGTTTGCTATAACGATTAAAAAAAACGATATTTCTTTTTGAAAGAAATGTCAAATTTCCTTATTTTTTCGTATAACGATTTTTAGAAAGTATGGTTTTAAAATAAATAGAATGTTATGTTTCATGTAGCATTTATAATGTTCTGAATTATTTTATAGTTGATCTTCAAAAACATGTGATTTAGAATACGAAAAAAAAGTCTAAATAAAATTTAAAAAAAAAATGTTTTATTGTTTGACACATTTTTTGTAGTGACGTATTTCCAAACGTCAGTAGTGGTTCTATGTCAAAAAGTTAATAATGCGAGTTAACTTTATTAATAAAAATATGAACGTGCTTCATTGTAAAAGTACAGTCAATTATTTTCAATTCTAAGTGTAAGTTTTTAATTCCTCCATATTAATTAACATTTAAAATGTAATCTTTGGAAAAGATTATAGGCATATGTAACTGTTGCTATTTTATATAAATGTGTAGTTTTAAGAAACAATTACGTTGTTGATCTTAATTTGACGTAAAAAAAAATTTACTTTACCTGTAACATGAGTTAAAAATTAAAATTTAATTTTTTTAAATTTGTATCGTAAGTTGCGCCTGTTGAAATTATTGAATCTCTTTTTTTTAAATTGTAATTTATAATTTCCTAAAATTAGAGTCTTAAGTTGCGCCTGTTGAAATGAATGGATCTCTTATTTTTTTAATTGTAATTTCTCGAAATTAGAATCTAAGTTGCGCCTGTTGAAATTATTGGATCTCTTTTTTTAAATTGTAATTTCTTATTTCTTGAAATTAGAATCTAAGTTGCGCCTATTGAAATTATTAGATCTCTTTTTTTCAATTGTTTTTTCTAATTTCTTGAAATTAGAATCTAAGTTGCGCCTATTGAAATTATTGGATCTCTTGTTTTTAATTTACTTAAGTCAGTATTCATATTTATTTTTAAGGATGTCTTGTGTAAGTATTGTACGAACTGCCATGTCAATAGTTTAAAAATATGATATATTTTTTTGAAAAAGTATTAAAAGCGTAAGGGAAACATTCTCAGACTTAAAAGTACTATTTAAGTTTGATTGACTTTAATAGTAATTTTTTTTGTAAGTGATTGCCTGCAACAGTCATTTGGCCAATACTTGTTCTGATTCTGATCGATCTAGCCCTGTATTGAATACAATATTTAGCTATACTAATCTCGAATCACATTTTTTATAACTTTCTCATGAGACTTTTAAAACTTCATTTTACCCTGCCCTGTCACTTTAAGGGTTAACTCTCAAACTCATTACTTGTGCATGGATTAAAAAAAAAAAAGGATTTTTTTTTCCGATTGATTCTATTTGACAAAAAACGTATTTTTCCAGATAATTTATTTATTGAAAAAATAGAGTAATTTAATTCGAATTTACCGCTTTTAGGTACCGCTTTTTTCCATTTATGGACAAATGGACCATAATTTTCCAGTGAAATCACAGCTACTGGCATTTATTTTGGGTCTTTGCGGTAAATCACAATTGCTTGCAATTCAGTTAACAGCACAAAAAAACAACATTAAAAAAACACTAGCTGACATAACGGGCGTCCTATCGTAGCTTCATCGAACGCGTCAAGTTAAAATAGTCGTTAAGAGGGAACTCGCGTGAGTTTTTTCCATATAAACGTAATCCAAAGGATACGTAAACGTAATCCTTTCTGGAAAATGAAAATAATGCAATGATTTTTGTACATTAAACCTATATCTCCTAGAACAATGCCCCTCGCTCTTGATATTTTACATAAAACTATTATTTCAGAAGATATAAGCCGTCAAAAGCCCAAAATTTACAACAAAAACCATAAAAAAAAACTTGAACTTAAAGGTTATAAAAAAATAAAGAGGGACATGGCCAAACTATTCAAAATAGTATTTCCGTGTTTTTTTTGTAATCTGTCTTGATTAGGTGGAGAAAACTGGGGATTACTAGATGGCGGTTTGGTCTAATTTTTGTAGGTATATTCTGCAGTTGCAGTTGTCCCTATCGCTCTCTACGGGGAGCTGGGAGACAGCAATAGAACTTTCAAATTTGTTGCAGCCCCAGAGCGCTCTTAAGTTTTCTAAATTTTTTTTCCATATTCTGCGCAATTTTCTTTAATACAAAGAATTAGTCAAAAAAGAAAAGTCAAAAAAAAAAAAATGAATGAAATCGGTTCAGTCGTTGTCAAGTTGTGGCGTGACCTAGGGAAACGGGGATTATTTTTTATAAATACGGATCAAACATTCCAATTTGATATTGAAATCAGAGTAATTAAAGTGATACAGGTCGGGGTAATTAGTTAAGATAACTTTGATTATTATATTTTGTCATATTATGACTGATTGACTTATTTGTAGGTAAATATTTCAGGTGTGCCAATGCGTCAACGGTAGAGCAAAAGAGACAAATGTATTATCTTATCTCTCTTTCGCTCTCGTTGGCGTAGGTACCTGTTAATACTACTAGTTTTATAACGATTGTGATATTTTATTTAGTTTGTAGAGACTGTGTTGAGTTAATATTAGTTTTAAGTTATTTGCGCTATTTCAGCCGATTCTGTTCGATTGTTATTTAAACTAAACCGTCGGCACTGTTGCATGCGTCTCTCTCCCTCTCTCTCTCTCTTGTTAAGTCGCTAGACTGTCGCACCGTTGAGCCGTGTTATATAAGGTAGATAACTGTTTTTCCACTCGTACTCTCAGTTGACAAACGCATAGCAATATCTCTCCATATCTATTTGCAACAATTACTCTCATATCTATTTGCAACTATTACTCTTCATATCTATTTGCAACAATTACTCTTCATATCTATTTACGACAATTACTCTCCATATCTATTTACGACAATTACTCTCCATATCTATTTACGACAATTACTCTCCATATCTATTTACGACAATTACTCTCCATATCTATTTACGACAATTACTCTCCATATCTATTTGCAACTATTACTCTTCATATCTATTTGCAACAATTACTCTAAATCGACAAAATATATCGCCATGGTCCTAAGTTGTATTACTAATATTTTAAGGTTGCTAAGTGGTAGATGATGGTGATGGTAAGGGAAGTCTACAGATTATGTACTTTTGAGTACGTAATCTGTGCGGATTGGTGCTTATTTCGTGTAGATTATGAATTACTGCTTGCTAGTTTTTGTTTGCTATGTAAAACGTGCACAAAATTTATTTCGTGTAAAATATGAAACGTGGAACTGTGACATTATATTATTCTAATAAAAAATCTGAATAGATGTTTTGTTTTTAATTTGGTGTCCTTTCTTTTTACTAGCGACCCGCCTCGGCTTCGCACGGTTGCAATGTAGATACTAATGTGGTGCATATGCAAGTATTATACATTTTTTTTTCATGGTTGACGGGCTAAGTGTTATGAACACAGCTCACCTGATGTTAAGTGAAGGTGTGGTCGAAGATGGTAAAGCACACCTAGCCTGGAATGGAACTGGCTCTCAAGTGAGGCTGCCGGAACACCGTTAGATGTTTGGCGGCAGATTTTCAACTCTCGTGTGGTAGCTAGCCAGCCGAGTACTAGAAAGTACTCTACCACCATGCTATGGGTTCCTCGCGATGTTTTTCGTTCACCGGCAGCTCAAGCTCATTGTTGGGGTTTGAACCCACGCCCTTCGGCATGCGAACCGTCCGCGCTAACCACTGAGCTATCATCGCTACAAAATACATGTAAATCTTCCTCTTGAATCACTCTGCCCATTGATGGGAACTGCATTGAAATTCGTTGCGTAGTTTGAAAGGTCTAAGTGTGTCCACCCACAAGGTGGACAGACGACTTAGTAAAGATCGCAGGAACGCGCTGGATGCGAGCCGCTTCCAACCGGTCTTTGTGGAAGTCAATGGGGGAGGCCTATGTCCAGCAGTGGACGTCCTACGGCTGAAATGATGATGATGATGACTATAAATGTGAAAGTGGATGGATGTTAGTTACTTATTCACGCAAAAACTACTGAACAGATTTGGTATGGAGTTAGCCGACACCCTGGATTAACACATAGGCTACTTTTTAACCCAAAAACATGTAGCGGGTAACACCGCGGGGCGCAGCTAGTTTGTAAATATGTTGGTTCTATTTCCATACAAACAATTTTTCTCCATTTATGGACAAGTGAAGCACAATTTTACAGTGAAATCACAGCTACTGGCATTTATTTTGATCGTTTCGGTATGTAAAGTTTTTTTTTGTATTTATTTTATATTTTTTACTGATAGTAAACTTTATTTTATGAAACTAATTTGAATATTTTGGCTTTCTATGCGGTAGTTTAATTCTAATACATTTTCAAACTTTTTATAGTTATGACGTCATAACATTGGCTGAATATGTAAAATATGTACTTTTTTAGGCACTGAAAGAATCCTTATACAGAGCCAAGGACATGACGTCATTAGAGGTTAATGAAGAATGTTCACTAGTTTCGATTTTTAACTTTTCTTATAGTCCATATGAAATCAAAAAAACGTGTGTAAAAATTATTTCGATATGTCACTTAGTTCCCGAGATATTGAATTTTAAACGGCGCGAGTGTCGGCCGGCCGGCGCTCGGTGCGCTGACGTCACAAGTCATACACTCACGCAGTACGTTGCGCGCTCCGGTACGTTTCACTACGAAATAACGCAAATATTATTCGAAAATGTCGAATTTAAATACAAGAAAATCATGTGTTGTGCCAAAATGTAAAAGCACTACCACCAATGCACCGGAAAAGTTATTTTTTTTGGTTCCAATGGATATTAAAATACGTAAGAAATGGATAAAAGCTATGAAGAGGTTGTAATACCAATGCTATATTTCATGAAGATCGGTTCAATATTTTTTGCGTGATAGCGTAATAAACAAACAAATAAACGAACAAACTCACTTTCGCATTTATAATATTAGTTAGGATAAGAACCTACAAGTATTAGTGTATCAATACGAGCCAAAACGTTTTGCTCCACATGCTTCAAATCATAACTTATAGTATTTATTCTTGAAAGAGGAAAGAGGTGTATGACCTGTGACGTCACACTGAAGCAGCGCCACCGCGCAGCGATTTCAAATTAACGGGATTTTTGAATGTCTATAAAATCTAAACTAATTGATATTTTGGCATGAAACAAAAACTAGTATATTTATATTCACATAGGCTTTACTGTGACAAAGTTTCAAGCGATTTTGCATACCCAGTAACATTCTCCATTGAAAGTCAAATTTATTTTATGTATTTTATTAAAATAAACCCCGTCTCATAGTTTAAAGAGTTTTAAACGGAAAAATCATGTACAGGAATGTAATATTTCGAAATGGTTTTGGAATCAGCAAAGTATTTTTTTTCTTTACATACCGAATAAAACAATAGATTACCGTCATATATTTATCTTTAAAAAAAAACTTATTTAGAAAAAATGTTTGCCGCCATTGGGTGTAAATCGTTCTCGACGGTCCGATATACGACGGCGGCCTTTCTGCTGAGTTTGTCCACGTACTTCTTGAGAGTTATTGAAGAGAGAAACTCATTTAACGCCACGACAATGATGTCGGGATGCACGCTGTAGACGGAAGACGGGCCGCTGTTAAGATGAACGGTTTCAGGCTCTGGGAACACAAAAATGATACGATAATTCTAAGCATTGAACAGCTCCTATATAATAATCTACTAATAAATAAAATAACACATGAGGCTGTGCACAAAATTCGAGTCGCACAGAGAGCCATGGAGAGGTCCATGCTCGGCATTAAACTCCAAGACCGAGTTCGTAATACCGATATCCGGCGACGAACGAAAGTTCGAGACGTCGGTATCGCGAAATTATGAGCCTTAAGTGGAGCTGGGCAGGACACGTTGCTAGGCGAAGTGATGACAGGTGGAGTAAGGTTGCAACAGAGTGGTGGCCTAGGCAAGGGAAGCGGAGCGTCGGTCGTCCAGCCGCAAGATAGGTCGACGATATTGTCACCGTCGCGGGTTGAACTTGGACCAGATTGGCACAGGACTGAGGCAGATGACATGTAAAGAGAGAGGCCCCAGCAGTGGGATAAAGAAGGCTGTGGATGATGATGATGATGAAATAAAATAAATATCATAGGACATTATACAGAGCACCATCTAACCCCAAACTAAGCAAAGTTAGAGCTATGGAAGACAGATAACTGATAGTTTCCCAACGGTGAAAGAATTTTAGAAATCGGTCCAGTAGTTTCGGAGTCTATTCATTACAAATAAACAATCAAATCTTTACTCTTTATAATAGTTTAGATTAGTAGGTATACCTACTTAGAAAGAAAAACACTAACCGAACAAGTATCCCTCCGACTTTGAACGGAACATCGGGCCCGACGGACTTTTAGCGAACTTCCGCCCTACTAAGCGGATGATGTCGCTCAAAGTTGGCTCCCTGCTTTCCTGCGGCTCGGGTATCGCCAGCCCATGTTGTTCATGGCCTTCCTCCTCCGCTTCTAAGGGTTTTTTGACCGCACCATTGTTTTGATGTTGCTCTAAAATATTACGAAGCCGGCGGTTAATAAATTAAAAGTATTTTTTAAATCTGATTTATTTTTTAACTAACATGATTTAATTTTTACATTGTTGGACTCTAATTAAAATAGTATTTTAATGTTTGTACGAGCACAGCGCCATCACTTGTGACATTTGTACGCCTAACCGGCACAACATGACTCAGCCACATCAAGTACTGGAACATCTATTATTATTAGTACATTGTATAAAATTTCTCATTTTGTATACAAATAAATGAGCTTTATCTTATCTTTAGAAAAATAAATTCTTGTAAGTATTTGTAGGTACTTACTTTTTTTTTAAATACATACATACTTATAATAACTACAGAACACCCAGAACAAATATTTGTTTATACCACAAAATGTTTTCCTGGTTGGGAATCACCACGCCCTTCAGTTCAGTTCAGTTCTTTTTTTTTAAATGTAATGAGATGAGCGATGCGCTCTCCTGATGGTGTAAGAGATAGCGCATGCCCATGACCATTGCAGCGATACACAGAACTTTGAGTACCAAAACAAAGTCCGGGGCGTCGCTGCTTTGGCGCTCATTACTTTGAGACTTTCGATGGTTAGTCTCAACAGCCCAGTAATTTCGCTAGCTGCAGTACCCTTCAAACTGCAACACAGTAATGTTTACACACAGTGGCGGCGTTAGGGGGTGGCAAGCAGGGCAACCGCCCGGGGCCTCGCGTCCTCGTAGAAAAAAGTCTTTACCATAAATATATGTAGGTGTATCTCGCGCCTCGCACTTAACAAACCCCCCCTGAACGCACGGTTTCATTATTAGTGCAAGCATGTTACAAACACTCGAGCACTCGAACTAATGTTTTAGTAAAACGGACTCAAACAAAAAGGACCTCACAATGATCTGTCGCCCGGGCCTCGCAACAGCTAAGGCCGCCGCTGTTTACACACTGCTTGGCAGGATATCTGGTACCGCCACCGAGTAAAACGCTAGTCGAGCTCCATTCACCGAGGTGCCAAAATATGTTACCGTCTTACCACCTGTCATCTTTTCTTCCATTCTAGCTGCGATCTTGTCGAACTGGCCCGAGGGCACCACTTTGTGAATGAGCGCGTCTAGGTTTGAATGGTTAGCGTCATGTTTTCGCACTTGAAGCAAGACATACGCTTCACACTCTATTAGTGTCAGTCCTAGGAATAGTCCCACTAATATCATAAATGTGAAAGTGAATACTGCGCCATTTCAAGCGGTGTTATCCACTGCATATTTTCGAAATGATTTTTTTGTCATGTCATTTTAATATATTGACAATATTGTTTTAGTATTGACATATTTTTATATTGACATATTTTATATTGACATGTTTGGATATTGACATACCTTATTTTAACATGTAATCAGTGTTTTAAAACCCATTTAATGACATCTTTAAAATTTTGAAGTGACTTGTAACATTGGTGTTATCAATAAAGTATTTGTATTTGAAATAAAAAGTAGCCTATGTGTTAACCCAGGGTTTCAGTTACCTCCTTACCAATTTTTATCCAAATCCGTTGAGTAGTTATTGCGTGAAAGATTAACTAATATCCATCCAAATTTTCACATTTATGATATTAGTGGGATTTTTATTTTTATTTTATAGTTGCCAGGCTAGGTTTTTGGCCACAGCTCTCCTGATGTTTAGGTGTGGTTGAAGATGGTAAAAGAACGCCTTTAAATATCACTCTATTACTCTCGTGTGGTAGCCAGCCGAGTAATAGAGAGTACCCTACCACCATGCTATGGTTTCTTCACGATATTTTGACAATATAGTAGCGATGGTACCTCAGTGGTTAGCGCGGTAGGTTCGCATGTCGAAGGGCGTGGGTTCCAACTCCAACAATGAGCTTGAGCTGCCGGTGAAGGAAAACATCGTGAGGAAACCATAGCATGGTGGTAGGGTACTTTCTAGTACTCGGCTGGCTAGGTACCACACTCAAGTTGAAAATCTGCCGCCAAGCATCTAACGGTGTGATCCGGCAGCACTTTATTTTTGGTATGCTTACCATCTTCGACCACACCGTCACTTGTGTCAGCTGTGGTCAAACACCTAGCCGCCTGTCAAAAAAAAAGTTCACAGCGTAAAGTACATAATTTTGTTAGAAAGATCCTGTTGAATGAAAGAAAAATAATTTTACTTGTATATATATTTTGAATACTTACCCAATATAAATAATAAAACTACCATTTCAAATGAAATGTGGTTTTTACGCACAACAAATAAAACTGTGTTGTAAATTTTTCCATTATTTTTATCAACTTAGTAACATATTTATTTTCATGCGAGTATTTTTTTATTGGAAAATCGAAAATTAGCGACAACTCAGTGTTTAGTGCGGTTGGATCGCACGTTAGAAGACGTGGTTTTAAGGCGTGGCTGTAAGGTGGTTCGATTTCCATACAAATATTTTTTTCCATTTATAGACAAATGGAGCATAATTTTACAGTGAAATCACAGCTATCGAATTGGTGGTAGATCTCTTTAGCAGGAGGTCGTCTAGTTAGGTACCACCGCAGTACCAGTTATTCTGCCGCTAAGCAGTAGTGTGTAAGCATTACTGTATTCCGGTTTGAAGGGTACTGCAGCTAGCGAAATTACTGGGATGTTGAGACTAACTCTATCAAAAGTCTCAAAGTAATGAGTGCCAAAGCAGCGATGCCCTGGACTTTGTTCTGTATATCGCTGCGATGGTCATGGACAGGCGTTATCTCTTACCATCAGGAGAGCGACTCGTACGTCTCATTACTTTTGACATAAAAAAAAAAATATACCTCTGATTTCAAATCATGCAATTCTCGATGTTGTTTCTTTGCACTAGAGCTGATTTTTAGTAAATAAGCTAACAGGGCAGTCCAGTAATGTTTACACACTACTGCTTTTGGCAGAATATCTGTTATCTACCTGTGGTACTACAGCCAACTGAATTACAGGACTGTTGAGACTAACCATCGAAAGTCTCAAAGTAATGATTTTCAAAGCCGCGATGCCCTGGACTTTGTTTTGTTACTCAAAGTTTCGTGTTTCGCTGCCATGCATTATCTCTTACCATCGTCGGAACGCCTAGTTCGTCTCATTATTTTTACATAAAAAAAAAACAATAAAAGAATGCTTAGCGTTTTTACAATAAACTTTATTATAATATTTTTTACATCGAAAAAAATCACTTAATAATAAATCTTATACATGTATGTATATATTTATTTAAAATTAAACAAAATGACCCGTCATTTTTGGAAAAAAAAAATCTCAAAAAAATGACGCGCTTTTTTACAGCGTTTATAAAGAAAAATCTCAAAAATTAAAGATCGTTTCACGATTTTCGCCAACAGATGGCGTTGATAAGGCTTTCAATAACCTGGAAGACTTGGAAACGGGTGGAGCGTTAATATCTATATACTTATTCTAGATTAAAAGTGACTTAAATTTATTTTTTTACCACGGAAGAATCATTTATGAGAATTCAGCTTTATTAGGTACAGTTTAGAGTTCTAAATTCTACGATACTTGTCCCTTATATTTTATTTTTATCCTTCGATTAAAAAAATTAAGTGTTATAAGTTTAACAAGTGTATGCGTGTGACGTCGAAGTTTTAAAAACGGCTGAACCGATTTTGATTCAGGCGACTTGATCGAGAGCATTCTTAGCTATGATTCAAGATTTTAGATTTATACTCGTTTATTATTATCAAGTATCGTTTTATTAATTCTATATATTGTGGTTAGAGAGATACAGGTCATTATATATCGGATAAACAGACACGGTAGGTATAGCACCGGAATACCGGTTAGACACTCTACGGGCACGAAACCCTAAAATTGAAATCTAATTAAAATATTATTCTTCCAAAATTTAAAATTAAATTTTGAGAGCTATTAAATTTGTCGAAAAATATATTCAATACACTTAGCTATGTATTAACTCTAATTTATGTAAGACATAAAAAATAACAAACAATTCTTATCAACCTAAAAAAAAACAAATTATTAAACAATTTGTGATGTGAAAACTAGAAAAAAAAACGGAAATTAACATTAGATATATATTTTCCTTAATTCACAAATTACGACTTACAATTTAAATTACGACCTAGATACTATACATACATATTTGGGCAGAAAGCAGACATACATAGATCCACGTAATGTGTGCCTCGGCTTCGCATTGGTTTTTTCGCATCTATTATTTTGTTCATTTCCTGCTATACTGCTGATGTACTTGATAAACACAGACCAGTGTCGCCATCTCTTATTCAAATCAAGACTTTCGTTTTCTCTGATTTAGTTTCACATCAATTTACTAAACTAATCGACTTAGGTAACTGCACAAACATTATCTGCGTTCCTTTTCATTTCAATACAATCGAAAAGGATGGCAAGATAATTAGAATGCTTGTATAACAAATAAAAAAGTCAGCGAACTTAAGAGGAAATTATTTCTTAAAATTAATGTAAAGATTACAAAAAATAATTCTTAAAGTACAACGTGTGATTTACAATGTGGAAGACATTCAGTGCCCTAAAAAATTCTGACCACAGGGCTATCTAATATCATGAAACAAGTTCATTTGGTCGTCCAAATAACGAAATTTGAAAATTTTATCGACCGGTAGCGCCACCTCTTATTCCAAATGAGGTAGCTTCCGTCAACAGGCTTGGAGCCAAGACGAGAGTCATTAGTGATAAATATTACTTCTTTTCCGAATTTCAACGGCATTTTTTGAGGAATTCCAAAACTTCTGGAGGATAATTCTGCCTAGTGGTCGATTTCGTGGCAGAACGGGCGTATTCGAGAGGAGTCACTGAGCTGTCGAAAAAAATTAAATATTTTTAATTTTGTAAGGTATAGCCAAACTCTTTGCCTATCAACGACAAAAAGAGTTAAAATTCATTATCTAAACTCAATTGACAGACTTTGTATTGTTACTCAAAGTTCTGAGTAAAACTGCAATGGTCAATGGTCATGGACAGGCGTTATCTCTTACCATAGAGTATTTGTTCGTGTCATAACTTCTTACCATAAAACTACTGAACCGATTTTCATGAAACTTCTATAGGACCAATCTCAAACGATATTCTTTCAAATCTGTTTAAACTAGCGGAGTTCTAATGTAACAAAAAAAAATTTTGAAGTCGGTTAAAAAGACAAGATTAATTTAAAAATTACCTCATGTTATGGCAATGTGCAAGTTTTTTCCACATTTTTCTGTCAATTTGTTTGAAAATCGTCATAATAACGCGCAAGTCGCAGTTGCCCGAGTTGACCGCTAGATGGAGCGCTGTGTCGCCGCCTTTCACGTCCTACAACAATTATAATAATAACTTGTAGTTCAGTCAGTAGGGATTAAAAAAACATTTTCAAATAAGCCGTTAACGTTTGTCTTCCGAAGAAAAATCCATTTTTGTCGTTTATTTTCAATAAAATACATCAAAAGTTGGTCCTTCGACTAAAATGTTCAATACAAACTTGAAGAGAATAACATCTACACCTACACGGGCAAAACACTAAAATAACAACAATACACAAACAGCAACTACTTAAACTGTGTAATGAAATTTTGGAGCCCCATTGCGGAGACTTCGCCGTGACAAGTGTAAATACGCACCCCTTTCCATAGATCGGCTTGCGCATGTTCTAGTAGCACGTGTAGCGTGTGAAGACGAGGAGAGCTTGCACTGTGAAGACTGCATGCCACGTGCAACGCTGTGTACCCTGCGAAAAAGACATGTTGCAGGTATAATATCAACGCCATCTGTTATCCAGAAAGGCGAACTAATAATGAGATTAAGCATTGATAGGTCAATGGTTAGCGCGGTCGGTTCACACGCCAAACTCCAATAATGAGCTTGAGCTGCCGGCGAAGGAAAAAAGGAAACCATAACACGGTGGTAGGGCATTTACTGGTATTCGGCTGTTTAGCTACCACACTGAAGTTGAAAATCTGCCGCCAAGCACCTAACGGTGTGTTCTGGCAGCCTCGCTTGAAAGCCAGTTATATTCCAGGCAAGATTTGCTTTCCCCATCTTTGACCATAAAGTCAATTAACATCGGTGAGCCGTGGTCAAACTTGGCTTGTTAACCACAAAAAAGATGAAATTAAATTGCGCTGTCATAAAAATGTAGTCAGTTTTTGTGTAGATACTAATACTAATTTTTACTCTGGTACACTTTTTTTTTTTACTGATTTAATGTTTAGGGTTTATTATTTTATAGTTAAGTTTTTGTTTTTTTGTTGCCTTTGTTTTGCTATAATTTTTTGTTTTGTTTTGTAAAACAAAAAAATAGATACGTATTAAATCATTTAATTAAATAAATATTAGAGAACATTTCACACAGTGCTATCTAGCCTCAAATTAAGCAAAGTAATATGGGATACAGACACGTGATAGAATACTTAAAATACTTTTTTGTTGTAAACACATACAGAAGACACATAACAAACATCTATTTCAGTCACTCACTGAAATTGAATTTGAATCAAATGTTACATCAGCACCATCTATTATCCAGTAATGTGAACTAACCGTCAGCGTTGGCGTGGTGCACGCGGAACAGCGGCGGCAAGCCTGCGCGCACGTCGGAGCGAGTTATCTCGGCGAGGGCGAGCGCATACGAATCGCCGCCGCGTGCGCACGCAATTATCAGGTTATCGCCTAGCACGTCCACCTGGAACGAAAAAAAACTATAATTACCCGACTACGGAAAAAAGGAAGAGTGTACACTTGTATTTACCAAACAACACGTAGTATTTTGACGAATGAGATGTCTATAGATGATCGATGAATTTATGACAGAAAGATACACTATCTTTCTATAGCGTATAGCGTATATTTGCAGCGATGATAGCCGAGTGTGTAGCGCGGTCGGTTCGAAGGGCATGGGTACAAATCCCAACAATAAGCTCTTCTGCCGCCAAGCATCTAACGGTGTGTGTGTGCCTCACTTAAGAGCCAGTTCTATTCCAGGCTAGGTGTGCTTCACCATCCTTGACCACACTGTCACTTAACACTGTGTGTGTTAACACAACTGTGGTCAAACACCTAGCTTGTCAAAGACTTAAAAACAAAGGTAATTAATGATAAAAATATGACATTTAAAAAATACAAATTTTGACTTTTTGATTTGATTGATTTTTGACTCTTCTAAACGCTGCCGTGCCCGACAGGGTCCATATCTGACTGTGTACCATATACTACTTTGTATTTATAACATCTTGTACTGTATGGAAGCAATAAATATCTTGAATCTTGACATGCAGTGTGTAGAAATGTGGAGAAAGCATAAATAAAAATAATTTATATAAGCGCCATCTGTTGTCCGAAACTACGAACCTCGTGGAAGATACACTCCTGGGCCGCCGCCGTGCTCTCTTGCCGTAACGCGGCATAAATGTAGTGAACTAGGAACCGAGTTAGAAGCGGCTGGTGAGGACAGCGCATCACCGCTGACTTCAGAATGCTGAGACCTGCAAAATAAAAGACTGTCAACAAACTGGAAAAAATATTGGGAACAAAATAATGCGGCGATATGACATTTCGGCGATCCCGCCAAAACTTAATTTTTTTTTTTTTTTCGTTAATTTGCCCTTTCGGGTAGGCTAAAGCTATAAAGCCATACTGCCTCGTCTTCAGTGATATTTCTGCTGTATCTTAACTATGGCTATCGTCAAAGTCGTCTTAGTCAAGTCCAGTTCGTGTCAGTTCGTGCCAGTCATGCTTTAGTAAAGTAGTGGCAACTTTACTATAAAGCTTCGATGGAGTTTTGGAAGCAACACGAAAACTCATGTTTCACCACATTATATCATTTTCCCACACTCGCGCTTGTAATTCGGCACTTTATGAATAAAACACCACCATTTTTATGCATAAACACTCGACAAAACACTAGTTTTGGAAAAAAATACAACGAAGCGACACGACTCTTCCCGCGTTCCCGCCAAAACTCGCCAAAACTTAAGGAAACAGATTCGAGTTTTGGCGGGAACGCGGAAAGAGTCGTGTCGCCTCGTTGTATCTTTTCCAAAACTAGTGTTTTGTCGAGTGTTTATGCATGAAAATGGTGTTGTTTTATTCACAAAGTGCCGAATTACAAACGCGAGTGTGGGAAAATGATATAATGCGGTGAAACATGCCTTTTCGCGTTGCTTCCAAAACTGCATTGAAACGTTATAGTAAAGTCGCTACTACTTTACTAAAGCATGACTGGACTTTGACTATAATTATAGACGAGGCAACTTATTTAACTTATGAAACTTGAAAATGTAAAACGCTTAACACTGGCAAATGCCCAAAATGCGACGCCACAGCTAAAGAAATAAAAAAAGAAAACAAACTTCTTTTCTTTGTTTTTGGCATCGCTCTTTGTGCATTGGCCAGTGTCAAGTATTTCGATACTTTAAAGTATTCCAAGGTAAATCTAGTAAGATAAGTCTTAAGTCACAGTCAAAGTAACACAAATACAAGGTCAATTCTAGACAATAAATACGGCTCACACCGCTTTGTTATATTAGCTTTCGGACATGCGGTGTGCAAGCCAATTTAGATTTTATTTTTAAAGCCAAACAATACAACAACAACAACATTGCCAACATTGTAGGTGTAAAAAAACCCCGGCCAAGTACGAGTCGCACTCGCGCACAAAGGGTTCCGTACCATCTATACTATAAAGACTTGATTGTTTGTAATGAATAGGCTCCGAAACTACTGGACCGATTTCAAAAATTCTTCCCCCGTTGGGAGGCTACGCTATCCCCGGGTGACGTACGCTGCTTTTTATCCCTGTATTTCCACGGGAACGGGAACTACGCGGGTGAAACCGCGAGGCGTCCGCTAGTTTGATAATAAAACGAAAATCGTTCCTGGGTTTTCACATAATGCAAGTATCAAGCCAAGTACGGTTTTACTACTTTGTTTTTATGAGATAAAACTAGTTTTAAAATATGAATGACTCAAGGGCGACCACTTCATGCACAATATGTAGAATCAGTTACAAAACTGGTAACATTATTAATATTATTATTTGACTTTAAATAAATTTGTACTAAAAAAAAAGCATGACTGGACTTGACTGACACGGACTGTACTTGATCAAGACTGGACTATAACTTTAGTTACGAGGACACTTATTAAACTTTTGAAACTTGAAAATATATAAATACTTGACACTGGCAAATGCTAAAAACGCGACGCCAAAACAAAAAAAAAAAAGAAACTTTACATAATAATGTCACTATGAATGTCATATGTCAATATAAAAATATTCTCAATATAATAAAAAGCCATTAAAAATAATTACTTACAAGTAATTTAATAATCTTCTAGTTTGTTATAATTAATCTTTTAAAAAGGTTTAAGTC
The DNA here is from genome assembly GCA_905404145.2 of Biston betularia. Classification (NCBI taxonomy): domain Eukaryota; kingdom Metazoa; phylum Arthropoda; class Insecta; order Lepidoptera; family Geometridae; genus Biston; species Biston betularia. Next base: position 2,080,212 of record FR989892.1, on the reverse strand, counting down.
GTTTGCCTAGGCAGAGATTGTATTAGTATGTTAAATAAAATAATTAATAAATATCGCAGGACATTACACACAGCGCCGTCTGACCCCAAACTAAGCAGAGCTTGTATTATGGAAGACAGATAACTGATGATAGAATACTTAAATACTTTTTTTTTGTAAATACATACAGTACACCCAGACACAGAACAATCAGCTGTTTATATCACAAAATGTTTGTCCTGGGTGGGAATCGAACCCACACCCTTCAGCTCTTTGAGCAGACATACTACCAATGATCCAACAGGGATGTCAGTCAAATAGTTATAGAACGATGGGATAGACATGTCAGTGTTAAAGTGCCAAAATAAATTATGAATTTAAAAAAAAGGCGTTTGGGTTTCTACTGGTTTAAAATTAATTCACATCGGAGACGGAAATTCTGCAGCTGCATATATAAATATAAACAATTATAAACCGGTTTAGGGCATGTACTGTATACCCAATTATAGTCGTAGATGTAAATTTCTATACTATGGGGAAAAATTAAGCGGGCGTTTGAATAAATTATAATTCTAAATAGTGTTTAGGTAAAACCAAAATGGCAACTTGTTTTCACAACATGCTCTGAACGCGTGGTAAAAATATGCCTATTTTTAACTGACCCAAAAAAGGAGGAGATTCTCTTCTTTATTTTTTATGTAAAAAGTAATGAGACGAACGAGACGCTCTCCTGATGGTAAGAGATAACGCCTGTCCATGACCATTGCAGCGATACACAGAACTTTGAGTATCAAAACAAAGTCCAGGGCATCACTGCTTTGGCGCTCACTACTTTGAGACTTTCGATGGTTAGTCTCAACGGCCCAGTAATTTCGCTAGCTACAGTACTCTTCAACCGGAACACAGTAATGTTTACACACTACTGCTTAGCGGCAGAATAACTGGTACTGCGGTGGTACCTACCCAGACGACCTCCTGCTAAGGAGATCTACCACCAAGTAAAGATTCTCAGGTATGTTACGCGATAATTCCGCCAATTGTGAATCAATTTTGATGATTATTTTTTTGATTGGCAGATTTACTTCGAGGTGGTAGAAATCGATCAAGCGGTTTTAAAAAAATCAAACAAATTCTAAAAAAATTATACATCGATGATAATTATCGAAGTACTGGCTAGAATACTTGGCATTCAGGATGGCTGTGAAGTTATCTCAATAGTTAGCATCTCAAAAAATTACTTCAGATTCATTGGCATCCAGCATAGTTCTACAGTTCTCGCTAAGTTTTAACAATAGTTCTATCGATTTTCCTATCAAAACTATGTTTTGAAAAATGAGATGCTAACTTCACACTACAGGTCATAGCATCTCATCGAAATTAGCAGATTTGACGTCAGAAGAGATGAAATTCACTGAGTTCTACACTTCACGATAAGAGTTCTACAGAGTTCTAGTCATTTGAACATTCTTAATAATTATAAACCTTAAAAATACCGTAAAAACGTGAGATGGCAGCCATGGGCCGTAGACGAAATTGTCTTTCTTTGGCAAAAACATGGCAAAGCTAGAATAAAGATACCTACATCTATGACGTTTACGCAAGTGGATAAACTTTTATCGTGACTCGCATGCTAAGGAGGCTGGAATACTTGGCATTAGACGACCTTACCTGTGCTTGCAAATGCTTGGAGATATCGAAGTGCTGGCTGAAATACTAAGCACCATAATTGGCCACTGGCAGAGGAACTTACCAAAGTCTGCATAGAAGAGCGTGGGGCTCTGGGCTAGTACTCGTTGGCATATGAGCACGAACAGAGCCCGCTGCAGATCCAGCTGCTCCCCGCCCGATGCTGCGCTCAAGATGATGTGCTGGAGCACCCTGGAACCACAATTAAATCAGGCTTAAAACCTCCTCATCAAACTCCTCGGTTCGATTTCATATCACACGTAACAAAGTCTTCAGCCAAGCTACTGTTTGAATCACCTGGTGGTGTTCTCTGCAGCTCACCCTCGTATTGGGCCATACGTTCGTTGAGGGTATCCATCAAAATTATTGTTGCATTTTATAGGTTACGTTAGTGATGCAAGTAGTTTCTTCAGTGGTCCAGGAAGATATTGGCAGAGGTAGTATGCCCACTAAAGTATTTTAACATACACTAGCTGCGCCCCGCGGTGTTACCTGCTACATGTTTTCAGGATACAAAGTAGCCTATGTGTTAATCCAGGGTCTCAGCTACCTCCATACCAAATTTCATCCAAATCCGTTCCGTAGTGTTTGCGTGAAAGAGTAACAAATATCCATCCATCCACACTCACAAACTTTCGCCTTTATAGTATTAGTGTGATTTTACTAATTTAATAGTATTAGATATAAACAATGTCTTACCCGTAAGCAGTTTTCAGTTCCATCTTAGCCACGTTGAAACACAAATTCTTCCTCTCCATCGGTTTCAGCTTGCCCATTAGCTCATCAAAAATCTCCTTACAAGATTTCCTATTCATCTGACAGCAATCCTTCTTGGAGAACTCGTTCGCAATCTCTTTCTGCATGTCTTTGAAATTTTTCATCGTCATCGATGAAATGGAATTTGTTCGTGTAAGGGACGAGACCGAGTTGTTTCTTTGTCTGTTTTCATCATTTTCAGACACGGGCGATAATTCCTCGTATTGAGATATCTCTTGATATCTTTCGTAATCACTGTGGTATAAGGGAGAAGATCTTTCCGGGGAACGACTATTTTCCCATGTTGGAGGATATAAAGAGGCTTGTGATTCTGACATTGGACTCGGGACAGTCTCCGATCGAGGTGGCGTAGGGAAAATATAACCCATTTTAGCATTATCCGGAACGTTTTCGAAGCTAAGCAAAGGATTATTTAGGTCGATAGACTCTTCGCAGTGAGGCAAGTTTTGAGAGGCGGTAAATTCCTCAATTGCATTCGGAGTGGGTTCAAGGTTAGGTACAACGTTAATGCATAGATTCTGATCTTGTCCGACGAATTCTTTGAACTCTCTTATCAGGTCTTCGGGGTTTTCTCTTTGCAGAAAGTTGATTAAGAACTCTTCGTTATTCTGAGAGTCCTCGTCGATGACTTCTAAAACGTCTTTCCAGTATTCTGATTGGTTGCTGGTTTCTGATACTTCTTTTATTTTGTTTAGTGCTTGGTCTAGTTCGTTGAAGTCTGGGGCGGAATTGACGAAAACTTGGCCGCCGCACAGCGCTTGCTGATTGATTTGGTGGTTAACCTGAAAATTGAGAAAGAAATATGAATGAAATCGGGACAAGTGCGGATTTCGGCTCGTGGGTCGAAGTTTTCACAAAAACTACTACAAGAGTTGTTCCAATAGTAGAAATTGTTCGAAATTCAACTATTAATACTAATACTGGACATGTCTGTCGCAGAACCGATAACCGTTGGGGTAGACGTGTTCTGGAGACTCGATATACGTAGGACAGCTGGCGGTGGATGGCAGCGAAAAGCCGAAGATCGAGCTGTGTGGCGTGTCTTGGCAAAGGTTATGCCCAGCAGTGGACTAATATAGGCTGATGATGATGATTTTATATATGCAAAAACATAAGTATTATCTTCAAATTGCATTACTTTTACGCATATTGTATCAAGTTATGTTAGTTGTGTAAATGTGTGTGAGTCACCTTGGGAATTTCCATTCTTGGAAAACTAGGCATGTTTCCTGTTATCCTGAGTTGTCTAAGATGTATTCCGTCAGCAATTACCTTTTTTTCATTTCAATTCTACTTAAAACAATTCAAAATATGTTATTTTATTATCTAAAACTAACATTTTCCGACTGCTTTCTACCTAAACTATATCAATAATATATTTTTAGGAGATTTTCTCCAACTGAATAAAATATCCTACCGTCAATTTGGTCCACCCCAAGAATTGAAACGATCAAAATTCTCATTGCGAAAATGTATTTCCCTCGGCCCTAATAGCTAACTCCTTAAAATTCATCAGACGTTTTTGTCAAGCTGTTATCGAGTAAACTTGGTTTAACAATTATACCGCTAGTTAGGGCACCCTGGTTCACGCTGAGCGTTATGCGAACAGATGAAAGTTTCTCAGATTACGCGACAAAAACACTCGATTTTTTAAAAATCATAATTGATTTGCATTTGACCACGTCCTGGCAAGGTCTAAGATGACGCACGCTAATCCCGAAATTTAACGACGAATATTATAAATATTGAATTTACACTATTGAATTAAAAAAGATACACCGCAGTACCAGAAATTCTGCCACCAAGCAGTAGTGTGTAAACATTACTATGTTCCGGTTTGAAGGGTACTGCCGCTAGCGAAATTACAGGGCTGTTGCGACTAACCATTGAAAGTCTCATAGTAATGAGCGCCAAAGCAGTGTTGCCTTGAACTTTGTTTTACGACACAAAGTTCTGTGTATCGCTGCAATGGTCATGGGCAGGCGTTGTCTCTTACCATCAGAAGAGCGTCTCGTTCGGCTCATTGCTATTACATTAAAAAAACTGACAGACAGTCAATGTTTAAATTACATTGGCATAGCTATAAAAATTGCATTTGTGTGAATGGAATACAAAATTTCTTCCACCTCACTGACGCCAGTTCTTTCTCATACTATGCTAATATCTTGGCTTTGAATAGGTGATAAATCAGGAAGGTTGTGTTGTCCATATCAAGCTAGCGGCGCATCCCGGTTTCACCTACTATCCTACAAGAACGCGAAGTTATTACCCGGCTACCTATAAAATCTATTTTGTACCTACTTTGTGTACCCAAACAAGGTATACAAAACATTTATATAGGGGTTTTTAATCTAAAAGTAATAGGGTAACAGATAACGACTGTCCATGATTCTTGCAGCGATACACAGAACTTTGAGTAGCAAAACAAAGTCCAGGACATCGCTGCTTTGGCGCTCATTACTTGAAGACTTTCGCTGGTTAGTCTCAACAACGTTAGGTTGAGACTAACCAACTTTTGTGGCATACCACGCACGTGAACATAGACCATGGGAGGAAATGTTTAGAGGAGGCTTCAGATGACCAGAATTCTAGCACCTTTGGTCAGAAGCTTAGCATTGCCATCCAGCGTGGCTATGCTGCCAGCATTCTGGCTACATATCCCTCCTCTGACGGACTTTTAGATTAAATTTTTTGTATAAATTTTGTAAATAGTATTAATTTAAGATTTTTTTTTTTATTTTGGCTATGGGTAAATCCATCCTTCATTGATAGGAAAATGCACTCCTTTAAGTTCAAAGGGAAAATTTGATGATATTATGGGAATACGTGGTATGGATATTGTCTCACCTTTTGTGCATACGACCTACTATAACGTTTCTTTATGATGACGCTACTCGCTATCTGGTACCATCGCAAAGTTTCGGCAAGTTTAAATTACGGAGAAGAATGGTATTCTTGACGTAAATGGACAAACAAATTGACAAACTTTTCATAATCGAGTTAAGGATAAGGCAACTTGTCTGTTGGATTCCCCGTATAGTGAGGAAGTTAGGTTACCCTCATGGCCAAAAATTGCGGAAATAAAAGGTGCTATTATTTTGAACTGCACGTATTGTGACAGGGCAACACTTACAGTCAACGCGCACGACACTTTGAGACAAGAGGAAACTTCTTAGCAATCAATGGTACTGGCGCGTCTTTGCAGGGATGGATCATTTGCAGGATAATGCTAGGTGTTACCTTGGTACAGGTTTTGATTCCACCTTCTTCATACGTACCGCTAGACATTGGAATCTGCTGCCCGAGTAAGTGTTCCCCAATGAATATAGTCTGGGTACCTTCAAGTCGCGAGTCGGTTTCTTCTAGGCGAGCGTGCTCCACCGTAGACCGCATCTTCGCTTAACATCAGGCGGGATGGCGGTCAAACGCAAGCCTATCTATTATTAAAAAAAAGAGGCTACAGGCGCCTTGGGCCTTGGGCGGCGGTGTTCCCCAATGGATATAATCTGGGTGTCTTCAAGTCGAAAGTGAATCGGTATCTTCTAGGCAAGCGTGCTCCATCTTAGACCGCATCAACACTTACCATCAAGTGAGATGGCAGTCAAACGTAAGCCTATTTCTTATATAAAAATTACTTCCGACGCAAAAACAACGGGATGTTATAAGTTTGACGTGTCTGTGTGTGTGTCTGTCTGTGGCATCGTAGCTCCCGAACAGATGAACCGATTTTGATTTTGTTTTGTTTAGCTATGTTTGATGCAAATCAGTCCAAGATGGCCGCCGCCACAAAATGGCGGATTACATATTTTTAACTCCCTCAATATGGGTATCAAATGAAAGGGCTTGACTAGTAGAATCCTATACACTTGTCGGGGGTTTTAAGTATTTAATTTTTACTTGTATAAGTAAAAGGTATAACAGGCAATGAGGACATCGCACGGTGAACGAAGCGAGTGTTCTGATGGCGTCATTTAATATGTGTAAAACCATATACATCATCGGGTACTGGGATCATTTACAAATCAAAGTCCAGAGTGTCACCATATAAGAGTTCTTTACCTTAAGACGGTCAAAAGTTAGTCTCAACAGCCCTGTGAGGTCGTAAAGCAGTAGTGTGTAGCGACAATTTGTCTGGTTTTTTTTTAAATTTGATTATTTTTCAAGACATTAACAACTGAACACAGCCCCGTTGGCTCATTGGTAGTATCTGCCTTGAGAGCTGTAGGGCGTGGGTTCGATTCCCACTCAGGGCAAACATTTTGTGAATAAACAAATGTTTGTTCTGTGTCTGGGTGTTCTGTATGTATTTACAAAAAAAAAAGTATTTATGTATTCTATCAGTTATCTGACTTCCATCACACAAGCTCTGCTTAGTTTGGGGCCCGATGGCGCTGTGTGTATAGTCCTACGATATTTATTTAATAACTTTTTTTTTAATGTAAAATGTATTGAGACGAACGAGACGCTCTCCTGATGGTAAGAGATAACGCCTGTCCATGACCATTACAGCGATACACAGAACTTTGAGTAACAAAACAAAGTACAGGGCATCGCTGCTTCGGCGCTCATTACTTTGAGACTTTCGATGGTTAGTCTCAACGGCCCAGTAATTTCGCTAGCTGCAGTACCCTTCAAACCGGAACACAGTAATGTTTACACACTACTGCTTGGCAGCAGAATAACTGGTACTGCGGTGGAACCTACCTAGACGACCTCCTGCTAAGGAGATCTACCACCAAGTAAAACTACTACTTTTGTAGCGATGATAGCTCAGTGGTTAGCGCGGTCAGTTCACAAGCCCAAAGGCGTGGGTTCAAACCCCTGCAAAGAGCTCGAGCTGCCGGTGAAAGACACATCGCGAGGAAACCATACCATGGTGGTAGGGTACTTTCTAGTATTCGGCTGGCTAGCTACCACGTTTTCCTTTTTTTTTTATTTCGTTTGTTCTATGCTAAGGGCATTGATTGAATCCCATAATAATGACAAAACATTTACCTTGATTAATATAATATGTCCACTTTAATAAATTACTCGGATTTGCCGATGTTCAAAACTGTGCAGGAAAATATGGTGAGGAAACTGTTCAAAACAACATAACTCGGACAGCGATCGAGTGGTTTTTTATTCTAATAAATAAATAAAATCTTTTCTTACATATACAAATGTTTTATCGATAACACTAAAGTTACAAGTCATTATCGATTCGTTTAAAAAAAAAAAAAATTTTTCCTTCTAATGATGTATCTGTTTGTTGTTAGATACCTCATTGTTATTACAATCTAGCCTAGTTGAGGCTAATAAGTAATTTTAATGTAACTTAAATTGCTAAGTAGAGTATAATCGAAGAATGCGTCCATCGACACTTTTTTTACTGTCTCTATTAAGGGGAAGACACTTTGTATGTGTTCTATAATTATGTTTAATAATAACATTAAACATAGTTATCAAATTAATTTTGTTAATGTTAATTTTAAATTTTGCATGCCGCAAGGCAGAATATAGCGATCGTAATCTTTTTTAAATATCTATTATACCCATATAGTCTTTATAGTCTTAGTAGCGATGATAGCTCAGTGGTTAGCGCGGTAGGTTCGCATGCCGAAGGGCGTGGGTTCAAACCCCAACAATGAGCTTGAGCTGCCGGTGAAGGAAAACATCGTGAGGAAACCATAGCATGGTGGTAGCGTACTCTCTAGTACTCGGCTAGCTAGCTACCACCCTCAAGTTGAAAATCTGCCGCCAAGCATCTAACGGTGTGTTCCGGCAGCCTCACTTGAGAGCCAGTTCCATTCCAGGCTAGGTGTGCTTTACCATCTTCGACCACACCTTCACTTAACATCAGGTGAGCTGTGGTCAAACAACTAGCCTGTCAACCATAAAAAAAAAAAAAAAAAAAATATATATAGGTACGCAACAAATGAATTATGAACTATTATGAAGAAAATCATAATACCCTACTATAATAATATTAAAGTTTGGATGTTAGAATTTTTGTTACTGAAATGCAAAAACGGCTGAACGGATTTGGATGAAATTTGGCATACTCACAGCTTATTAGCTGCATTAATATATAGAATACTTTTTACAACAGTTTTTTTATAGGTTTGACCACAGCTCACCTGATGTTAAGTGACGGCGTGGTGGAAGATTCTCAAGACTCTCAAGTGAGACTGCCGGAACACAGTGCTTGGCGGCAGTTTTTCAACTTGAGGGTGGTAGCTAGCCAGCCGAGTACTAGAAAGTACGCTACCACCATGCTATGGTTTCCACACGATGTTTTCCTTCACCGGCAGCTCAAGCTCATTGTTGGGGTTTCAACCCACGCCCTTCAGCATGCGAACCTACCGCGCTAACCACTGAGCTATCATCGCTACAAACTATTAGTTATATCATCGTGTTTTTGCACTACTGCCTAAAAAAGGAATGCAATGTTTCCAGGTTTTTTTTTGTTAAAGTGAGTTTCTTTATTCACCCAATTTTTTTTTTAAAGAAAATAAAAACTGCATCGAATATTTGGTACTGCTGTAGACGAACTCCTGTTGGAGATCTACCACCAAAAGTGTAAAAAATTGTGAGTAAAACTTAAATATTTAACTTCAAATAGATGTAGAAGTTATGCCTCCCCTAAATGAAACCATACGCTAGGCGTGTCGGCACTGAATGTGTTAAGGTGGTACGATTTCCATACAAATTCAAAATGGGGGGATGGCGGTCAAACGCAAGCCTGTCTACTATAAAAAAAAAAAAAATTGCCATTTATGGACAAATGGAGCATAATTTTACAGTGAAATCACAGCTACTGGCATTTACTTTGGCCCTTATTTGCGGTAAATCACAACTGCTCTAGTAAAACAGTCGATTATTAGCATAATCTACTGTTTTATTCAAAAATCATAAATTTGATTTTATGCTAATAATCTACTGTTTCATTCAATCAATTGTGGTTTACCGCAAATAAAGACCAAAATAAGCGCTAGTAGCTCTGAATTCACTGTAAAATTATGCTCCATTTGTCCATAAATGGCAAAAATTTATTTGTATGGAAATCAAACCACCTTAAGGAGATCTACCACCAAAAGTTTAAAAATTTGTGAGTAAAACTTAAATATCAAACTTCAAATAGATGTAGACGTTATTTCTCACCTAAGTAGCAAAAGTGCTTAAAACGAAAGAAGCTATAAAAATCAACAAGAGTTCAAAAATTATTTCTATCTCACCTGTCTTGCTGAATAGGGATCCACATTGTAATCACTGACTTTAGTCCTGACAGGAGCTCTCGAAATCAAAACATCTTTCAGTTTTTTCTTTTTATGTTTCTCTTTTTTCGACTCTACATGTTCTTGATCTTCTACTTTTAATTTGTTAAAAGAATCTATAACTTCTTGATCTTCTTTCGAATATTCTTCTTTTGTTTCTGAGTAGCCGCTGTCTTCTGAGGAATGTCTTTTTCTATCATCTTCTATGACTTTAAAACTGAACTGTCTTAATTCGTCCTCTTCTGTTGAATTTTTGCGATCTTTTGTCTGTTCTTTTTTGCTTTGTGCCTTTATGTCGAGGTTTTCGAATCTTTTCAGAATGTTTGCGACTGTGACTTCATTTTCGTTTATTATCTGCACTTCATCAGGCTTCGTTCTGTCTTCTTTGATTTTCACATCATTATTATGTTTTGATTTTTCTTTCTTCTTGTCTTTGAAGAAGTTTTTGATAGAGGAGAATAGAGGATTCTTGACCGGTTTGTTTTCCATTGGTAGTTGTGGTTTTGCGTTAGAGACTTTAGGACTGCCCATAGTTCTGTAGATGTTTTTGAGTACTACACCTCTTACTTTTTAACTTAACCGTTCCCTATGATTCGGGCATCTGGAACAAGGAAAAATAGACGATTAATGCACAGAACTAACAATCATGTAATCAAAGATTTACACTTGGCAGTAGACTTGCTTAGCAGGAGGTCGGCCGCCGCTGTATCAGATATTCTGCCGCCAAGCAGTGCAGTGTGTAAACATTACACACGCTCCCCGTTGACAGCCCCGCTGGCTCATTGGCAGTATATTTGCCTTGAGAACGCCCTGCAGTTGTAGGGCGTAGGTTCGATTCCCACTCAGAGCAAACATTTTGTGAATAAACAAAGTTCTGTGTTTGGGTGTACTGCATGTATTTACAAAAAAAAAAGTATTAATGTATTCTATCAGTTATCTGACTTCCATCACACAAGCTTTGCTTAGTTTAGGGTCAGATGTCGCTGTGTGTATAGTCCTACGATACGATATCATATTGTTTCTCTTTCTTATTTACTCGGGATTTATGCGTAATTTTTTTTTTGATAACTTTTAACATGACCTAATGAACTTTGTCAAATATCTATTTGAAACGAAAGTTAACAATTTGAAATGTACATAATTGTTTTCACACAATCGTACGGAATGTCAAGATGGTAGACGTACCAAGTAAAATCTTGACTGACCAACGGAATCAGAAGTATCATATTTCACCTTCCGGGCAACAATAATAAGGCCTTAGGCGCGTATTTAGTGTAATATTTTCACTTGTGAAGTGTTTTGTAAGTAGGAAAGTTCTAAAGTAAAATAATACAGGATCTGACATAAAATGTATCGGAATTTTGAATAAAATAATTAGATTTGTTTTTCATTGCAAAAATTGAATCGATTTTTAGGGTTTCGTGCCCAAAGAGTATAACGGGACCTTATTACTAAGACTCCGCTGTCCGTCCTTCTGTCACCAGGCTGTATCTCATGGACCGTGATAGTTAGACAGTTGAAATTTTCACAGATGATGTATTTCTGTTGCCGCTATAACAACAAATACTAAAATTTTAAACGTGACTTTTTTTGCCGTTTTTTATAGATAATGGTACGGAAACCTTCGTGCGCGAGTCCGACTCGCGCACTTGGCCGGTTTTTTTAAATATTGACATGACCGATTCATATCGACTTAAAGGGACCCAGACTGTATCTATCAGAGAACACCCACTCGGGCAGCAAACTCCATTATTTAGCTGGTCGTAAAAAGAAGTTTCTTATTTTTTTACGTAGAAGTAATGACACGAAAGCTCGCTCTCCTGATGGTAAAAGATAACGCCTGTGCTTGACCATTGCAGCGATACACAGAACTTAAAGTAACAAAACAAAGTCCGGGGCATCACTGCTTTGGCGCTCATTACTTTGAGACTTTCGATGGTTAGTCTCAACAGCCCAGTAATTTCGCTAGCTGCAGTACCCTTCAAACCGGAACACACACATGTTTACACACTACTGCTTGGCGGCAGAATAACTGGGACTGCGGTGCTACTGGTATCTACCTAGACGATTTCCTAAGCCGGCAGCTTAGGAAGTCAAGGAAATTTTTCCTAGCTAAGGAAATCTACCACCAAGTAAAGCTAGGCGAAGATTCGGTCTACGATGAAGAACGATTTTTCGGAACACTCTGTATACATTATATTGCAACCGGACGTTATTATAGTTATAAGCAAATATGGTGTATGAGGGCCATTATACTTTAAGAAGTTTGCGGTTTTGTAATTCGGCCCATCATGTTGAACAAATGCTTTCGCTTTCTATGCGGTTAACTTTTACAATCTAGGTTCAATCGCTCAGTACAACTCACTCGTACTTTACTTGTTAGAATATTTGTATTTGACATCGTATCTTTCTTTTGGTTTTGGCGTCGCATTTTGAGCATTTGCCAGTGTCAAGTTTTTTTTTATGGTTGGCATGACTGGACTCGACTGACACGGACTGTACGTGACCAAGACTGGACTTTGACTATATCTATAGCTACGAGGCAACTTTGGTTTTTTTTTTTGAGGCAGCTTTTTTAGCGATGATAACTCAGTGGTTAGCGCGGTAGGTTCGCATGCCGAAGACCGTAGGTTCAAACCCAAACAATGAGCTTGAGCTGCCGGTGAAGGAAAGCATCGTGAGGAAACCATAGCATGGTGGTAGGGTACTTTCTATTACTCGGCTGGCTAGCTACCATTCAAATTGAAAATCTGCCGCCAAACATCTAAAAGTGTGTTCCGGCAGCCTCACTTGAGAGTCAGTTCCATTCCAGGCTAGGTGTGCTTTACCATCATCGACCACACCTTCACTTAACATCAGGTGAGCTGCCTGCCTGAAACACAAAGCCTGTCAACCATAAAAAATAAAACATGGCGATATGACTTTTCCCCGTTCAAGCCAAAACTTGTTACCATGAAGAAAAAAACTAGAACAGAAACTAACTCTGCGATCAAAGATATGTCAGACTAGCTGCGAAAAATTAACGGGACATTTAGTCGTGCGGATAGATAGATCATGTTTTAACCACGACCAGGCCCGCTTTAGGTCATCGCAGCTCGCCTTGTACCATAAAAAAATATAAATCTACCATGCACGCACGCCGTGATATCGTACCTACCGACCTAGAGTTGTTCCAAATCAGTCTCCCAATAACAAGACTTTATTTCTCGTAACTCGTATTTTTTAACCCCCCGACGAAAAAACGACGAGCAGTTATATAGTTTGAGGTGTCTGTCTGTGGCATCGTAGCTCACGAACGGATGAACCGATTTTAATTTTGTTTGCCCTATCGGGCAGGCTAAAGCTATAAAGCCATGCTGCCTCATCTTCAGTTTTTGCGATAATTCATGTCTTACATCTATAGTTACAGTCAAAGTCTCGTATTAGTCAAGTCCAGACCCTGTCAGTCAAGTCCAGTCATGCTTTAGTAAAGTAGTGCGACTTTACTATAAAGCTTCAATGGAGTTTTGGAAGCAACACGAAAAGTCATGTTTCAGCACATTATATCATTTTCCCACACTCGTGCTTATAATTCGGCACTTTATGAATAAAGCACCACCATTTTTATGCATAAACACTCGACAAAACACTAGTTTTGGAAAAAATATACAACGGAGCGACGCGACTCTTTCCGCGTTCCCGCCAAAATCTCGAAAGGTGAATTAGTCGGGAGTAGGGTTGCCAGGTCGCCAAACCTAATAGCCGGACAGACCAGCCAGTTTGGCCGGACATTTGGGTAAAAAGGCCGGACACCCTACATTACCAACTCCCTCAATATGGGTATCAAATGAAAAGGCTTGACTAGTAGAATACTATACACCTTTCGGGGGTTTTTTAATTTTTCATGTAATGTTATTTAAAGGAAGGCAACGCACTGACAATGGCCTGGGTATTATAGCTATCTATAAGCGGCGGTAACCATCAGGCGGCCCGTCGCTTGTTTGCCACATTTACACATAAAAAAACCTAGGTACTAAAATTGTTGTGAAATCTAAAAATATATTTAGTTTGAAATTTGACATTTGGCACAATACACGAAATGCTATTTTACGCCGAAGAGAAAAAAAAAGCTTTTATAGTCTGTTAGTGAAGTTTTGGCGGAAACGAGGAAAGGTATTCTAGTGTTGCCGCGTTATGTTATTTTTCTAAACTTGTTTTATTGCGAGTGTTTATGTATAAAAATAGCAGAGCCTCGATCACGAACGACTTGCGAAAAAGTATTCGTATCGAATATATATCGATCACGAAAATTTATCGAATATACGAATTCGATAAATTTTCGTGATCGAGGCTCGGTTTTATTCATAATGTGCCAAATTACGTGCGTGAGTATTTGCAAGTGATATAATGTGCTACGACTTTTCGTGTTGTTTTTAAAGCACCATCAAAGTAGTAAAGATACCAATATTACTAGGGCATGACCGGACTATACGAAGACTTACTTTGTGTGACTTTAACTTGATTTTTTATGAAATATTTTGAAATGTCGTCTTGATACTATCAAATGCAAAATGCACAATGTGCGAAGCCAAATACAAAAAAAGAAAAACTGGTGAACATTCGTCTTTCGTCATTAAGGTGGTACGATTTCCATACAAATAAATTTTTGCCATTTATGGACAAATGGAGCATAATTTTACAGTGAAATCACAGCTACTGGCATTTACTTTGGTATTTATTTGCGGTAAATCACAATTGCTTGAATGAAACGGTAGATTATAAGCATAAGAGAGCAAATTGACTCTAATATTGATAAAATAAAACTACAAAACACGTGAGTCCGCCATGATACGTTGAACACCAATCGACAGAATGACGTCACTTTTGGGTAAAGAAATAACTTATCTGGAGTTTTTAATGATGTGTTACTACACTGAGGCACGACACCTTAACACTAGAATTCATATTTAATAACACAAAATAAATAAATTATTCAATTAGCCTCTAAAAAACGTCTAGTGTTGTTTTGTTTCTTCTAACGTGATGTCACTAGCGGCGCCATGACACTAGAAGCGTTTTGGTGCGAATTTTTAATTTAAAAACTTAAAGTACATTTTTTTCCTAATCAAAAAACCTTTATCTGCAGAAATATGTTATTAATTATGAACAATAATACCGTTTCCGAAAATTGATGGATAGGTTTTTCAAAATCTGTCATCTGTCACCTTACATTGACATTGACATTTTTTAATTTTTTATAACCTCTTTGGCTTTTATAAACAAAATTATTTTGACATTTGATTCGGAAAAAATACTTTATATTACATTGGATGATTGTTTATTATTTAATTGTAAGATAGATGTAATTGATTGTTATTGTCGTTTTTATATCAATAAATAAATATATAAAAATATCAAGCCAATTTTAAAATTACAGCGATTTAGGCTAGTTTTAGCTTTGATTTACGACCGTCATATGTTTACCATCTTCGACCACGCCGACACTTAAAATCAACACAGTAGTAAAGAAAAAAATTTGTTGATACTAAATTATTGGTATTGTCCTTAGAACTCCAGTCTTGTAAAATCGAGTAGTCTCGAAAATCTGTCACAACACTACACAAATTGCATTTAGACCCATGTCACAAAAAGGCAATAATTGAAGGCACGTTTCTCAACACAGAATTAAATAAACATTTTGACTTCGACAAAGTTGCTTACCAGTCAATGATTACCGCCCGCTGTATGTACATTACATAAGCCGTATTTCACTTTACACTGATTGAAATATATTACTATGACAAAGGACTCCAATACACGTTAATTTGTATCTTTTAACTCTGTGTCACGATGCGTGAATTACGTGTTAAATACTTTACATTATAAAGCTGTGAACAAAGTTATTATGGCAAGGTTCTTTTACGGTCAGATTTGTCGACCACATGACGTCAATTGATTATACTAATGCTAATTTTAGCTGAGGATTCGACCAAAACAAGTTTTGCATGATCAGTTCTTGAAAATAAGTTAAATATTTATGTGAGACTACAAACGTTTTGTAAGATATATATGTATGCAACCGCCCCGGCTTCGCACGGGTGCAATGTAGATACTAATGTGGTGTATATGCTTGTATTATACGTACAAACCTTCCTCTTGAATCACTCTGTCTATTGATGGAAACCGCATTAAAATCCGTTGCGTAGTTTAAAAGATCTAAGCGTACAGACGGCGGGATGCGACTTTGTTTTATACTATGTAGAGACTAGCGACCAGCCCCGGCTTCGCACGGATGCAATATTGATACTAATGTGGTGCACTGTTATACGCTTTTTTTAAATTATTTAATTTGCCCTATCGGGCAGGCTAAAGCTATAAAGGCATACTGCCTCGTCTTCGGTTTTTGCGATAATTTATGTCTTATATCTATAGTTACGGTCAAAGTCTAGTATTGGTCAAGTCCAGTCATGCTTTAGTAAAGTAGTGGCGACTTTACTATAAAGCTTCAATAGAGTTTTGGAAGCAACACGAAAAGTCATGTTGTCATGTGCGCTTGTAATTTGGCACTTTATGAATAAAACACCACCATTTTTATGCATTTATAAACACTCGACCAAATACTAATTTTGGGAAAAAAATACAACGGAGCGACACGACTCTTCCCGCGTTCCCGCCAAAACTCTCGCTTTTTTTTAACTTTTAAACACAGTTAGAGATATGTAAAAATAATTGATTTTCATATTACTCGATTATTTGTTTCTTATTGTCGATTTTTAATGATCGATTCTCCTAAATATTAAAAATCTATTTTTAATAAATCGATTACATTGCTTAACTCTCTTTTTTTTTAAAGTAAAAAAGATAAGATATGCGTTGTTTCTGACTTCCATAGCACAAGCTTTGCTTAGTTTGGGCTCAGATGGCGCTGTGTGTAATGTCCTGCGATATTT
The DNA here is from genome assembly GCA_905404145.2 of Biston betularia. Taxonomy (NCBI): domain Eukaryota; kingdom Metazoa; phylum Arthropoda; class Insecta; order Lepidoptera; family Geometridae; genus Biston; species Biston betularia. Next base: position 2,063,585 of record FR989892.1, on the reverse strand, counting down.
ATTCATAATAAAAAACGATTTTTTTTAAATCGATTTATTTTAAAGAGAAAAATCGATTTTTCTTTGTACATAAAAAGTGATAATATATAAAAATAATCGTCATAATGTATTTAAATAAAACGACATATTTACATGTATAAATATATACTCATAATACATATTATTACTGGGTGTACTGTATGTATTTACAAAAAAAAAAGTATTTATGTATTCTATCAGTTATCTGACTCCCATAGTACAAGCTTTGCTTAGTTTGCGGTCAGATAGCGCTGTGTGTAATGTCCTACGATATTATTTATTTATTATTTTGTTTGTGTTTTGTTGTTTTGTTGTTTATGCTGAGTCGAGGCCGGTTTGTGACATAAAATATATTTCAAACTTTTTGTTTTTTTGTTTAATTTTTATACCTTTAAGTTTTTTTTTTCTATGTTTTATGTTTATTTTTTTGTATGTATGTATTGTAAATTATGTTGAAATGTGTTTTATGTCGCAAATAAAGTGTCGTCTATTGCCTATTGTCTATATAAGCTAGTAGTCAAAGATGACATAAAATACATTCACCTTTGATTGATTGATTGATTGATTAACTCTTTATTGCACACACTAAAAAAAAACAATACAGAAGAAATAAAATTAATCCCACCACCTTTCTTCTTTCATTCTTCACCTTTCATGTTCCCCCCTTCCCAGAAATTTAGTCATAGCAACATGAAAACATTTGTTTGCTTTATCATTGTAATCTTGCACGAGATAGATAGGTACTAGTATCACCGATTAGTTAAGTATGAAACGACACTTGTGTCGCCTGGATAAATATATACCAGATAAGATATTACTCGACGTGGAAATGATTCAACGCGTTGGTCCATTCATATAAGTAGGTACCCAAGTTTTTATATACATGATTACTTTGTAATGGGCAATGGCCACACACCTGTGTCTCGCAGGTGTGGGCGCTGGGAACTTACTGTTTTGGCATGTGACTTACAAAAATCGATTACAAAATAATGATTAATTTAATTACTGGGCTGTTAAGGTGGTTCGATTTCCATACAAATAAATTTTTGCCATTCATGGACAAATGAAACATAATTTTACAGTGAAATCACAGCAACTCCAGGCAGTCCAACTGTGGAACGCGCTACCTGTAGCCATTAAACGTGCTCCATCGATCGCTGTTTTTAAAGAACAAGTCAAACTTTTTTATCTTTCGCAGCTATAATACCTAATTGTTGTTACTTGTCGCTTATTTGTGTATATATTCTCAGAATACAAGTATTTATTTTATTTCTAAATAATAAATTAATTTTATATATATTAGTGTATTTTAGTTACCTATTTTATGTATTAGGATATATTATTATTAGAATGTAGATATATGTATTTATGTTATAGTTGTGTATTATCCTTTATTGGCACACCCTGTATTTTTCTTCCCCTGATCCTGTCCGTCCTGCGGTTGCCTGGAAGAGATCGCTTTTAGCGATAAGGTCGCCAGTTGTTACACCTTTTAATTAATTTTATTTCTTCTGTATTGTTTTTTTAATGTGTGCAATAAAGAGTTAATCAATCAATCAATCAATCAACTGGCATTTATTTTAGTCTTTAGTAAAACAGTAATTTATTAGCATAAAATCAAATTTATCAATGATTTATGAATTTATGATTTTTGAATAAAACAGTAGATTATGCTAATAATCTCTTGTTTTACTCAAGCAATTGTGATTTACCGCAAATAAAGACCAAATTAAATGGATGTAGCTGTGATTTCACTGTAAAATTATGCTCCATTTGTCCATAAATGGCAAAAATATATTTGTATGGAAATCGAACCACCTTAAGGCTAACCATCGAAAGTCTCAAAGTAATGAGCGCCAAAGCAGCGATGCCCCGGACTTTATTTTTATACTCAAAGTTAAAGAATGAAAGAAAAACATTTATTTTTTCCTTACAAAACACTAGACACAACAACAGATAAGTACAAACAACACACACAAATAAAAAGATACAGATTAACATAAAGACAACAAATAGTAGCACCAACAACATCAACTACATATAGTTCTGTGTATCGCTGCAATGGTCATGGACAGGCATTACTTGGTGGTAGATTTCCTTAGCAGGAGGTCGTCTAGGTAGGTACCACCGCAGTACCAGATATTCTGCCGCCAAGCAGTAGTGTGCAAACATTATTGTGTTCCGGTTTGAAGGGTACTGCAGCTATCGAAATTACTGGGCTGTTGCGACTAACCATCTAGTCTCAAAGTAATAAGTGCCAAAGCAGTGATGCCCTGGACGTTGTTTTGTTACTCAAAGTTTTGTGTATCGCTGCAATGGCCATGGACAGGCGTTATCTCTTACCATCAGGAGAGCGTCTCGTTTGTCTCATTACTTATTGCATAAAACACAAATGTCATGTTTTGTAAACCCAACTATTTTGGTAATCCATGATCGTAGGTATGTGGTGTTTCCGTTTGACCTGGCCTCAACGAGGCGTGGACAAGGTCACAGGTTATTTTCATGAGCTCTTTTCTACTCTTTATGTAAAGTAATATGCAAATGAAATGCTCACGATTGTAAGAAATAACCAACCCTCAAATTTGCCGCCTAGCGCCTAACGGTGTGTTCCGGGAACCTTGTGTTCCAGCAGTTCCATTCCATAATAGGTATGCTTTACCATCTTCGAACACACCATCACGTAAAATCAGGTGAGCTGTGATCAAACACCTATCTTGTCAACAGTGGCGTAGCGTGCCTTGTATCAAAATTAGTTGGGGTCCAAATGAAGGGTAAACATTTCTCACAAAAGAAACATTCCTGCAAACAAACAAATTAAAATAAATATTTATTGATTATATGGACAGTTGATCGTATGAAAGTGACATTAAATAAATAAATATCGTAAGACATTACAAACAGCGCCATCTGACCCCAAACTAAAAGCTTGTACTATGGAAATCAGATAACTGATAGAATACTTAAATAGTTTTTTTTTGTAAATACATACTTACAATAAATACAGAACACGCAGACACAGAACAAACATTTGTTTATACCATAAAGTTTGTCCTGGGTGGGAATCGAACCCACGACCTTCAGCATCAGACATTGTGAACAACGTTTTACTAATTTTTGCTTAGACACGTTAGGGGCCCCTGTAGGCCGGGGGCCCGTATCATTGATACGGCTGATACGGCGGTAGCGACGCCCCTGCTTGTCAAGCAAAAAAAGTCTGAAATTCAAAACAACTTAATACCAAATCTTTTTCAACAAAGTAAGTACATCGATTTAAGAAGCACAAATCTCGGATGAGAATTGTTGTGTAGATTTACTCGTATTTATCACTGTCTGAGCTCAATTTATTCCTTAACACGTCAACAGGCAAGTAAATGGCCCGTTTCCGAGGAAAACGCCTTTGCAAACAGGGTTACCAAACGGCCGCATTTGTCCGGACAAAGTCCAGACTTACGGTCATCTGTCTTGAGTCTTGGGGTTTGTCAGAATATTTGATTTAATGAGAAATATTAGAACAAAATATTTAAACTTGATCATTACTTTGCACAAATGTGAGAGTCCAGGCTTTGGGGGCATCTGTCTTGAGTCTTGGGGTTTGTCTGAATATTTGATAAAATGAGACTACACCAAAATAATTATTTAGATCTTTAATATTATAGCACATCACCTTATTTAGTATCTACTGTAAACGTTAAATGAACAGATATCAAGGGTTATCGAGTGGCCGCGTTTAATCGAACAGTCTAAACTCACGGCCATCTGTCTTGAGACTTGGGTCCCGAATGTTTAATAGATTGAGAAAAAATATTAGCAAGAGCGCTACTTGGTATTGTGAATATTACTTCCTACTAATACAGTGAAACCTTGTTAAGTGAGACCTGAAGGGACCTGCAAATTTGTCTCACTTATAGAGGTATTTCACTTACCCAGTGTCTCACATATCTGTGTATTAATAAATATCTGTCTCATTTACAGAGGGTTCCATTAATAGAGGTCAGAATACAGGTTATTTCAGTTAAGTAAGTAAGAGGTAACTATGACGAGAGCTTCGTCCCACTAACAGCGGTAGTTCAGTGCCAAAGCGGTGGGACCTCAGCATCAGTTCCAGTTATAGAGGTTTCTCAATTATCCAGGTCCCACTTAACCAAGTTTCACAGTATTATAAATGCTAAAGTTTGTGAGTATGGAAGGATGGATGTTTGTTACTCTTTCACGCAAAAACTACGGAACGGATTTGGATGAAATTTTGTATGGAGGTAGCTGAGACCCTGGATTAACACATAGGCTACTTTGCATCCCGAAAACATGTAGCGGGTAACACAGCGGGGCGCAGCTAGTATGTTATAATTGTTAAAGTAAATAAGTTATTATTATAAATATTGTCAGGATTTTCTTTCGAGATGGTAGCCCCAGTCTACACAGAAGATTTCCAATAAAATAACACTTTCGTCGATTCATAATGCATATTGTTACGTGTCCGACTGTTACACCGAAACGATTTTCAATCGACGAATTTCCACAACTATGTACAAATAAATAAATATCCTAGGACATTTTTCACACAGCGCCATCTCGCCCCAAACTAAGCAAAGCTTGCTCTATCTTTTATTGTAAACTAGCGACCCGCCCCGGCTTCGCACGGGTGCAATGCTGATACTTAATGTTTTGACAGCCCTGTTGGTTCATTGGTAGTGTGTCTGCTTCGAGAGCTTTTTTTTTTTTTTTTTTTTTTATAGTAGATAGGCTTGCGTTTGACCGCCATCCCGCCTGATGTTAAGCGAAGATGCGGTCTACGGTGGAGCACGCTCGCCTAGAAGAAACCGATTCACTCGCGACTTGAAGGTACCCAGACTATATTCATTGGGGAACACCCACTCGGGCAGCTGATTCCAATGTCTAGCGGTACGCACGAAAAAGGTGGAATCAAACCGCTTAGTTCGAGCTTTTGGAACATCAACCATGAAGCGGTGAGCTGAAGGGCGTGGGTTCGATTCCCACTCAGGACTAACATTTGTGTGACTAACATTGATGTTTGTTCTGTGTCTGGGTGTACTGTATGTATTATAAGTATGTATTTACAAAAAAAAAAGTATTTAAGTATTCTATCAGTTATCTGTCTTCCGTAGCACAAGCTTTGCTTAGTTTGAGGTCAGATGGCGCTGTGTGTAATGTCCTACGATATTTATTTATTTATTTAAATACACCTACCTACTACAGAATGCCCTTATAAACAACGTTTACAGCTTTTTTGCCATTAGACAATACAAACATGTTTTGTTTAGAGGTTACTCTTGAAAGAGCGACATATAATTGACCATGAGAAAAACACTCGACGCTTAAATGTAAGCCCGCAACGTTGAAAGTTTGACCCTACGATTTATTAAGGGCCAAGTCCTCGACCGTGGGAACTTCTGCTTGAACATCTACATTGATATTTTCCACTCACACAGACGTACATACGTCTGACGTTAGATTTGAATACATTGACGTCACGCTAAAATAGATAAGGAGAGTTAAATTACTATAGCCACGAGCAAGAAGGAGACAGAATGTTTATTCCTATTGCCGGAAGCGGATATTACATTGAATATCTGTTACATTATGACCTTCGAGGAATCACAAGCATGGAGGAATCGTGTTGAATTGAACACTTACAATATATCCGATCGTGTTTTTCTTATTTACCACGCAACAAGGGAGAAGGAGAAAGAAATACACAATCTGCCCTTTCTTGAAATGCCTATGAAGCCGAGTTTGCTATAGAATCACTATTGTTATGTATTGAGTATTATAGTGATGTGACAAAATTTATCGGTTTATGAATCGGAAATATCGTTCTTTTTTTAAGGTCAATCAATGTAGCTTGGTCAATTTACTGTCGTACCTTCATTTTATTAACATTATTTATCAAAATTATATTATTTCAATTAAATTTAAATAATTTTTATTCGGATATGTTTAGTATTATTTCAATATAAATGCATGTCAAATTCAGTAAAATTTATATGCACATGGGTACTATTGGTACCTGAAATAAATGAATTTTAATTAAACCTACCTTAGAAAAATCACTTAATACTTTTTGAGAATTCGTTACAGTAATATTTTTTCAAAATAATAGTACCTAACGATAGATAAACTCGTGGACCAGGCAATACTTTACCTGGTGGTCAAAGTTTGTTTCCCAGTTTCAGATTGGTTCTTATGTTAGTCAGACCAACAGAACTTGTTGTTCCCAGTGATAAATCTGGGATAAAACAGTCTGTAATCCCCCTCCGAGGCAACGCAAGTTCGGTAAGTTGACAGTGACCACCACTGGGAACAGAAATTCCCGTTGGTATAAAACGAATCGGTAACAATGTAGGTACCTACGTCAAGGAACATCACTATAATCCAACAACGAAATTACTTTCTGGAATTGACAAGAATTTTGAGATCGGATAGACATTATTATGTTTTTATATCAGGCTCAAAACAATGAATTTAAACATATTCAAATATTTCATGGAAATTTTAAGTGGTTCCACAGAAAATTCCAAAAAACTCTTACCGGTGAAATGATATGCTTCGATTTTCTTCAGTTTTCTTTGAACTGTGGCTGTGACAACCATAAGCTACACAAGCCATCACAACAAAATGGTTTTAAGTGTTCATACAACAAATTATTTCACACCTAATCACTTCCTAAACAAAAATAAATCACAATTTTCGAAAACACAGCAAGTCACCAGCTGGTCACTTTTACAAGTTACACGTCGTTCAAGACGATAGTTTCTGTATGATTGCGTCTCTTTCTATCAGACGTCAAACTTGTGTAAGATAAAGCAGTAACAACTATATGTTGTTTGTTTCAAATTGAATACGAGACCTCCATACTTGTCATATCTCGATGTTCTCGATGGTTTGTAACGCCTGCCAAAATAAAACAGCAACAGACGTAACGCAGAAAAGAGATTTTCAGCAGGCACTATCAGAAATTTTCATCAAACTATCCGTACTTATCTGCTAATAGAATAAACAAAACGTACAATAAAAGGTCTAAGCCTTAAATGTATCTGCATCAAAGTTAGCATCTATAAAATTGCGCCTTTCCTATAATTATTTTGATGTCAAGATTACGGATTAAAAATAATTTGGCCATATTCTATTTCATAATTTCAAGAAACGAAAAGCGTTTGAAACTATTTTTTCTCCAAGCATAATAATTCAGGATATGTACTATAGTATTCATTAATTTCAAACTTCCACATGATGTATAACGGCACAAAAATGTTGACAAAAACACATCGATTGCCTTATTTCACAAGACTTGCCCGTTAATGGTCATTGCAGTAGATGTCTTTACCGGAAATTGTAGGCGTTTAAATTGGAAGGTACCGCCGCACCGCTATGTCTCTGCATTTTAAATCTGTAATATCTTCGGAAATATTCATTTAAATTTTCGTGCTGTAAAGGGCCACATTGATCTATATTAAATGGACAATGTATTTAAGGTACTTATTGGATAAATATTAATGCTGTATTGCTTAAAATCATTTCGTAAACAAGCCATTTTTACCCGTAAAATATAAAGGATAAAAAATGGTTATTGTGGGTTATCCTTAAGAGATAGACATATACCACCATGGACTTTTTTGTTGACCTTTTTAAGGTGTACAATACTGTAGTACATTATTTTGATTTATCTCGTAGGGTTCAGCCAGCGTTTGCAATGTAAGCGCAAAAAAATATATTTATTTACGACATCACATTACAAACCTCTAAATTTATCAGTGTTTCTCTACAATATTATGTATGTATTATACATATAAACCTTCCTCTTGAATCACTCTATCTATTTAAAGAAACCGCTACAAAATCCGTTGCGTAGTTTTAAAGATTTAAGCATACATACGGACGGGCAGACAACGACAGCGACTTTGTTTTATACAATGAAGTGATGTAGTGATTCAAACTTTTAGCTTTTTGGGGTAAAGGTATTGCAGCACGGTGTGACAATATCCCGACCTCATTCCCCTGGCTCATGGCCAAAGATGTTTACCACATGAGTCTGCCTCGGTGGGCATCGTTATCATGGTTCCTGGAAACGCGTTAATCTGGCGATGACCTTCAGATAGCCGAATAGCTTCTTTTTTATCTGTGACGATTAGATTTAGTAAGGAAAAAATTAGATTTAAGAAATAATTTAAAATGTTCTTTTAAAATATTTCTCAGCGTAAATCCCACTAATATTATAAATGTGAAAGTTTTGATGTTTGTTACTCTTTCACGTAAAAATGATTTATTTTGTTATTATTTAATTTATATTTTTAATTTAAATCGCATTTAAAATTCCGTAGTTAATCATATTTAAATCTTTTGTTTACGGTGGTTCGATTTCCATACAAATAAATATTTGCCATTTATGGACAAATGGTGCATAATTATACAGTGAAATCACAGCTACTGGCATTTATTTTGGTCTTTATTTGCGGTAAATCACTGTTGCTTGAATAAAACAGTAGATTATTAGAAAAATTCATAAATTTGATTTTATGCTAATATGTAATCTGATTGCCATTTATGGACAAATAAATGGCAAAAAAATATTTGTATGGAAATCGAACCATTTTGAAATTGTTTGCCATACCCTAATGGGGTGATATGTACTAGGTACAACATTGTTAAATTTATAAGCAGAAGGACCTGTACATATGTTGCAATAAAGTATTGAGTATAAGTATCAAAACTACTGAACGGATTTGGATGAAATTTAGTATGGAGGTAGCTGAGACCCTTTTTTTTTTTTTTGTCCAGGGAATATACTTTGTGTATACCACCGGCCCTGGGGCGGGCACGGTGGTTATGTGGGACTCTCCGTCCTAATGACGGCCTACCCACTAAAAACCCTGGAGTGTTCCACCTCGGCGCTTTGTGTCGAGGCTGCGGGCACGCTTTCGCACTCTACCGCGGCCTCGACAGCGCTTGTCCTCTCGGACCCGCCTCGGGGAGCCCAAGCTCACCCCGCAACAATGACGATGTGTCCGAACACCAGACACATCGTCATCCACCTCGGAGACCAAACCAGCAAATGGGCGTCGGACAAGGTAGCTGAGACCCTGGATTAACACATAGGCTACTTTTTATCCCGAAAACTTGTAGCGTGTAACACCGCGGGGCGCAGCTAGTTCTTATATGAATATGTACATCTTTGTCAGATGATGGTTTCATACTACACCAGCATCCGTTATGTCACGGTGCTACGTTAAAATCCGTTAACTGTTTTTACAATCGGTAACAAGAAACGAATTGCTATCTAATTTTAGCAATCGAAAACCATAGAGGTCAATAGATGCCAAGTCCGCGCATACCTGACGTTATGCGATCAATGTCTAGTAAATTTGAAATATTGATGGATTGTACGATGTATTTGGACATGTTTATGAACAAACACAACTGCATTAAAAAATGCAGTTGCAGGGCGGTTTTTAAAAATTCGACAAAAATCTAAAAATTGTATACATCGATGATATTTTTGTTGTTTTCGAAACCTCGCTGTTTCATTGGAGCGGCGCGTTTAGTTGGCCTGAGGGTCATGGAGTCGGGTTTTTAAATTGTAATTTTTATTCAGTAGTTAGAATGAAAAATAAAAAATATCGTAGGACATTACACACAGCGCCATCTGACCCCAAACTAAGCACAGCTTGTGCTATGGGAGTCAGAAAACTGATAGAATACTTGAATACTTTTTTTTTGTAAATACATACAGAACACCCAGACACAGAACAAACATTTGTTTATTCACAAAATGTTTGGCCTGAGTGGGAATCGAACCCACGCCCTACAGCTCTCAAGGCAGATATATTACCAATGAGCCAACGGGGCTGTCCCCTTATACTTTGTTCAGGGAAAATATTAAGAAATGTCGCAGGTAAATTTTCGGTTTTTCATAGAAATCTTATGATAGTAGTAGATAAATTAATATCAGCAATTCACGTAGAATAAACATATCTGATTAATAATCACAATAATTTTAATTTATCGATAAATATATTGTAATGATGCTACCGATAAGTTTATCGATATTTAGCAGCAAAAATCTCGATTTACTCAATAAAAGCTACCTACACTGAAGATGTCACCATATGACCTCTCGAAATCATTCATAAATTTGATTTTATGCTAATAATCTACTGTTTTATTCAAGCAATTGTGATTTACCGCAAACAAAGACCAAAATAAATGCCAGTAGCTGTGATTTCACTGTAAAATTATGCTCCATTTGTCCATAAATGGCAAAAAAATATTTGTATGTAAATCGTACCACCACCACCTTAAGATAAAATGCATGTCCATGACCATTGCAGCGATACGCAGTAGCAAAACAAAGTCCAGGACTGCTTCGGCGCTCATTACGGAGTCTTAACTCGATGGTTAGTCGGAACAGCTCGTAATTTCGCTGCAGTACCCTTCAAACCGCAACACAGTAATGTTTACACACTACTGCAACTGGTACTATGATGGTAAAATAATAATCCCAGGTTTTGTTTACAATTTTACCTCCTTACGGCTTAGTACACTATACATACACACACACTTAAGACCCTGTAGAAGTGTTTGTAAGTCCATGCCAAGGATATCATAAGGTAAATTAGTTGTATATCTACATCTGTACTGTATAAGTGTATACTATTATGAAGAGGAAAGATTTCATTGTTTGTTTGTAATGAATCGACGGATTTTTAGACTAAGTTTTTTGTATAAATTTTGTAAATAGTATTAATTTAAGGTTTTTTTTTTTATTTTGTTTAATAAATGTCATGTGGTACGTATGCAAGTATTATACATATAAACCTTCCTCTTGAATAATTCTATCTATTGGTGAAATTCGCGTGATAGTCCGTGATAGTTTTTATGTTTATCGCGAACAAACAGACAAAAAGACGCGGCGGATGACTTTATTGGCCGGTATCGCCGCAACCGCTAGGTCCCTGCATTTTAAATCTGTAATATCTTCGGAAATATTCATTTAAATTACATGCTGCCATATTCATGTATATTTTAACGTATTTAATTGGATAAAAATTTATGCTGTATTGCTTAAAATCACTTCGTAAATAAGCCATTTTTTTCCCGTAAAATATAAAGGATAAAAAATGGTTATTGTGGGTTATCCTTAAGAGATAGACATATACCATTGCGGACTTTTTTGTTGACCTTTTTAATATGTACAATACTGCAGTACATTACTTTGATTTATCTCGTGGCGTTCAGCCAGCGTTTGCAATGTAAGCGCAAAAAAATATGTTTATTTACGACATCACATTAGAAACCTCTAAATTTATCAGTGTTTCTCTACAATATTATGCATGTATTATACATATAAACCTTCCTCTTGAATCACTCTATCTATAAAAAAAACCGCTTTAAAATCCGTTGCGTATGTTTAAAGATTTAAGCATACATGACGGACAGACAGCGACAGCAACTTTGTTTTATACTATGTAGTGATATAGTGATAGATAGATAGATGGTACGGGAGCCTTCGTGCGCGAGTCCGACTCGCATTTAGCCGGTTTGAAATAATAGGATAACCCTGTATAAAACACGCAAACACATCATGTGCACGACTGATTAGATAAAAACACCACAATGAGATTACAAAATTTTTTGTCCTATATTCTGTAAGCGATGATTCGTTACGTCAATAAAACAACACTCGCATGATGTAACAGTAATCTGTAATCACAACTGTGGGTTGAATGTCTTAATGTAATCAGCACTTAGGTACCGATGCCCTGAACGGTTTTGAAATTCAAATGGTATATATTTTTAAAATACATTAATAAGATATTTGATTGATTAACATTATTATTGGTAATTTAATTTAATTTTTTTAATTACGACATTTTATACATTGTTTGACTGTACAATTGGCCAATTCATTATTGTTATTTAATATAATTCTTAAATCATAAAAAAAACTATGTAAAAATAAATTGACAATCTAGGTTTTGTTAACCTATTGACCTATTGTTAACCTATTGTTAAGTTTATTCGTTACATACAAAAATACAAATCTTTCCTAAAATAAAAATAAATAAATAAATATCGTAGGACTATACACACAGCGCCATCTGACCCCAAACTAAGCAGAGCTTGTGTGATGGAAGTCAGATGACTGATAGAATACATACATACTTCTTTTTTTTTTGTAAATACTTACAGAACACCCAGACACAGAACAAACATTTGTTTATTCACAAAATGTTTACCCTGAGTGGGAATCGAACCAACGTCCTACAGTTCTCACATGGTGAGAGCTGTATTTGTAGTGGTACTTGGTGGTAGATTTCCTTAGCAGGAAGTAAGGAGGTAAGTACTACCGCTGTACCAAACTGACAGCCCTGTTGGTTTATTGGTATGTCTGCTCCAAGAGCTGACGGCGTGGGTTCGATTCCCACGCAGGATAAGCATTTTGTGATATAAACAAATGTTTGTTCTGTGTCTGGGTATACTGTATGTATTTACAAAAAAAAAGTAGTAAGTATTCTATCAGTTATCTGACTTCCATAGTACAAGCTCTGCTTAGCAATTTGGGCTCAGGTGGCGCTGTGTGTAATGTCCTACAAAGTGCTGTCCTACGATATTTATTTATTTAAATATTCTGCGACAAACAGTAGTGTGTAAACATTACTGTGTCCCGGTTTGAAGGGTGCTGCAGCTAGCGAAATTACTGGGCTGTTGAGACTAACCATCAAAAGTCTCAAAGTAATGAGCGCCAAAGCAGTGATGCCCTGGACTTTGTTCTGTTACTCAAAGTTCTGTGTATCGCTGCAATGGTCGTGGACAGGCCTTATCTCTTACTATGAGATTGTCTCGTTCGTCTCATTTACTCGACACAAAAAAAAAAATTGTTTTGACAAATCTGATAAACAATAATTTTAATATTTTTCCATATCCATTACCGCCGGATGTTTTTGACACATTTGCTAAATTTAAATTGGTAGGTTTCTTCGTGATGACGTGTTCGATTACGGGTTTGTTTTGAATTTCTGCCGCCAAGCAGTAGTTTGCAAACATAGCTGAAAGAATGATCATTCAGTCACTTGGTTAAGTGAATGTTCTAGGTTTTTTTATAGCTGACATATGGCTAGGTGTTTGACCACAGCTCACCTGATGTTAAGTGACGGTGTGGTCGATGATGGTAAAGCACACCTAGTAGCCTGGAATAGAACTGGCTCTCAAGTGAGGCTGCCGGAACACACAGTTACATGCTTGGCGGCAGATTTTCAACTCTCGTGTGGTAGCTAGTCAGCCGAGTACTAGAGAGTACGCTACCACCATGCTATGGTTTCCTCACGATGTTTTCCTTCACCGACAACTCAAGCTCATTCTTAGGGTTTGACGCTCATTACTTTGAGACTAGATGTTTAGTTATGTTTTGTAGCGATGATAGCTCAGTGGTTAGCGCGGTAGGGTTGCATGCCGAAGGGCGTGCGTTCAAACCCCAAGAATGAGCTTGAGCTGCCGGTGAAGGAAAACATCGTGAGGAAACCATGGCATGGTGGTAGGGTACTTTCTAGTACTCGGCTGACTAGCTACCACCCTCAAGTTGAAAATCTGCCGCCAAGCATCTAACGGTGTGTTCCGGCAGCATCGCTTGAGAGCCAGTTCTAACTGGTAGCTTAGCAACAGAAACCATACAGTGCGGTAAACTTAATTTACGTCCCGATACGCAATCACTGTGCTCTAAATGATACAACTTTCACCACGACCACACCGCCGTCTGTGCCGAGGCACTATTCTAGCGCGATCGATATTAACTCGACCAACGCTCTTATAACATCTTTTAATAGACAATAGACAACACTTTATTTGAGACATAAAACATATTTCAACATAATTAAATAAATAAATATTGGAGGACATTTAACACAGCGCCATCTGACCCCAAACTAAGCAAAGCTTGTACTATGGAGGTCAGATAATTGATAGAATACTTAAGGTGGTACGATTTCCATACAAATCAATTTTTGCCATTTATGAACAAATAGAGTATAATTTTACAGTGAAATCACAGCTACTGGCATTTACTTTGGTTCTTATTTGCGGTAAATCACAATTGCTTGAATAAAACAGTAGATTATAAAAATTATTTTATTTTACGCATTTCGTTTTTTTTTTATTTTTTTTTTACTTTAACGGGCAAGTCTTGTGAAATAAGGCAATCGATGTGTTTTTGTCAACATTTTTGTGCCGTTATACATCATGTGGAAGTTTGAAATTAATGAATACTATAGTACATATCCTGAATTATTATGCTTGGAGAAAAAATAGTTTCAAACGCTTTTCGTTTCTTGAAATTATGAAATAGAATATGGCCAAATTATTTTTAATCCGTAATCTTGACATCAAAATAATTATAGGAAAGGCGCAATTTTATAGATGCTAACTTTGATGCAGATACATTTAAGGCTTAGACCTTTTATTGTACGTTTTGTTTATTCTATTAGCAGATAAGTACGGATAGTTTGATGAAAATTTCTGATAGTGCCTGCTGAAAATCTCTTTTCTGCGTTACGTCTGTTGCTGTTTTATTTTGGTAGGCGCTACAAACCATCGAGAATCTCTGAATCTGACAATCTAACGTCACGAGTCTCGTGGTCGTGTATAGCACGTCACGAGAGGCCGCAAGAGGTGGGCGCGTGGTGGCGGCGGTACCGAGCACCGCGCGCATGCTTCCCGCCCGTTTTGTATTTGACACTTGACACTGGCAAATATTCAAAACGCGATGCCAAAACAAAAAAAAACTTCTGTCATAATGTAACAGATAATCAATGTAAAATCCGCTTCCGGCAATAGGAATAAACATTCTGTCTCCTTCTTGCTCGTGGCTATAGTAATTTAACTCTCCTTATCTATTTTAGCGTGACGTCAATGTATTCAAATCTAACGTCAGACGTATGTACGTCTGTGTGAGTGGAAAATATCAATGTAGGTGTTCAAGCAGAAGTTCCCACGGTCGAGGACTTGGCCCTTAAAAATAAAAAGCAAAATTGAAAATTTAAAAAAAAACTCACAACGGTTAAAAATTTATTGCCGCCTATCTAAAATAATGCACCCATCAACCCCGAACCCATAACAGAAAACTGCATCAAAATCGGACTAGTAGTTTTGGAAAAAATGGCAACATGTATTTGCACAAACGTCCTCTTACCCCGAACGCATATACCGTCTCCGTTCCGTCGTGGGTAAAAAATCTATCTCGAGCGTGCCAGAATAGCCCCTTATAGTGACGGATTCTATGACGTGTTACCTAGCCTCTTACCATGTTAAATGTCAATGCACTCTTAACACCTTAAGATGATTTCTATTATAGTATAAATATTAGATCTCCTTAGCAGGAGGTCGTCTTGGTATGTACCACCACATTACTGTGTTCCGGTTTGAGGGGTCCTGCAACGAAATTACTGGGCTGTTGAGACTAACCATCGAAAGTCTCAAAGTAATGAGCGCCAAAGCAGCGATGCCCTGGACTTTGCTTTGTTATCCTAAGATCGGGTACCGTTCACACATTATAAGAATAATTAACCTACACAAATATGATGGAATATTTGTGACTTTAGTGATACCAATAAAATATTATTATTTCGTATTTCACCAACAGCTTAGTCTCGCTGTTATGATACGTAGATACCTACATCAATATAATGGAATATGACTTGTGACTTTAGTTTTATCAATAAATTATTATTATTTCGTATTTCACCAACAGCTTAGTCTCGCTGTTACGTAGACACCCAAATAAATATAATGGAATATAAATAAATAAATAATAAATAAATATCGTAGGACATTGCACACAGCGCCATCTGACCCCAAACTAAGCAGAGCTTGTGCTATGGAAGACAGATAACTGATAGAATACTTAAATACTTTTTTTTTTGTAAATACATACTTATAATACATACAGTACACCCAGACACAGAACAAACATCAATGTTAGTCACACAAATGTTAGTCCTGAGTGGGAATCGAACCCACGCCCTTCAGCTCTCGAAGCAGACACACTACCAATGAACCAACAGGGCTGTCAATATGACTTGTGACTTTTGTTTTATCAATAAATTATTATTATTTTGTATTTCACCAACAGCTTAGTCTGGCTGTTACGATACGTAGGCACCTAAATAAATATAATGGAATATGACTTGTGACTTTAGTATAATGAATGAAAGATTTTGTATTATGTTTTTCACCAGCAGCTCAATATAGCTGTTGGGATATTTATTTTTCTCTGATTTTGGCGTCGCATTTTGAGCATTTGCCAGTGTTTTATATTTTTTTAAGTAAACTCTTATACCAGGGCTGAAGCATTTGAAAATGAAGAAGAACCCGTTAAAAAGGAAGAAAATATAACAAAAATGAAAGGAAAAATAATTTACGGGTGATCTGAGGTCGGGAAGTGGAAGGGGGTGAGTTTTTAAGGGCAAACAACGGTTTATCTCGATTTCCGACAAAACTACAAGTCTTATGGAAAAAAAATTAAACAGCAACGTTGTAGGTAACAAAAAGATCTACAACTTTTGTATTTACACTTTTTTTTACATAACACTGTAGATAGAATAATGTACTGTTTTATTCAAGGAATTGTGATTTACCGCAAATAAAGACCAAAATAACTGCCAGTAGCTGTGATTTCACTGTAAAATTATGCTCCATTTGTCCATAAATGGTAAAATATTAATGTTTCGTATTTTTATCAGCAGCTCAATCTCGTGGATGATATATCTACTTACATTAGAAAACACGTATACATATAATGGAATATGGCTTGTATATTTAATTTTATCAATAGAATATTTGTATTTTGATTTTAACAATAGCTCAATTCGGTATGTAAAGAAAAAAAAACTTTACTGATTCCAAAACCATTTCGAAATAGTACATTTCTGTACAATATTTTTTCGCTTAAAACTCTGTAAACCATGAGATGGGGTTTATTTTAATAAAATATATAAAAGAAACTTGACTTTCAATTGATGTCTTATGACGTCATCACATAAGGGAACTTTCATAGACTAAAAAAGCAATGGCAAACCATAACAAAATTTGTTATTGTCAAGTTAACGGCGGCCATAGTAACCTCTTCCATACACGTACGTAGAGTTGTTTTTCGCTTTATTGATACAAATATCTGGATTATTTTACTTAAAACGTTATTTGGGACTCTAATATCGCTTTTACGACATCAGATTTGTTTACTTCATGTCATGAATTGTTAAAACCGAAGACGTGACAGAATGGTTTTAGCCTGCCCGATGGGGCAAATTAAAAAAAAACTTCATTATTTCAATTGTCAAAGTTAATTTTTTTTTTTTTTCGTTAATTTGCCCTTTCGGGCAGGCTAAAGCTATAAAGCCATACTGCCTCGTCTTCAGTGTTATTTCTGCTGTATCTTAACTATGGTTATCGTCAAAGTCGTCTTAGTCAAGTCCAGTTCGTGTCAGTTCGTGCCAGTCATGCTTTAGTAAAGTAGTGGCAACTTTACTATAAAGCTTCGATGGAGTTTTGGAAGCAACACGAAAACTCATATTTCACCACATTATATCATTTTCCCACACTCGCGCTTGTAATTGTCAAAGTTAATGAAATGTGTCAAATGTATTTGTATACTTTTTTGTATTACTTGGCAAAGGCATATTATACATATTCAGCCTACGTCATGACGTCATCACTACCAAAAGTTTGAGAACGTATTGAAAATAAACTACGGCATAGAAAGCCAAAATATTCAAACTAGTTTCATGAAATAAAATTTACTATCAGTGAAAAATACAAAAAAAAACTATTCATACCGTATTGTTATTGGGTTACTCACTACCTGAAAGTGAGGCTAAACTGGCCAGCCGTTGAATAGTCAACGCTACAATTTATGATGATGATGAATCCAAACATTCCTGAGATACGACTTCATGTTATTAATGTATTAAGAATAAATCTATTGTGTCGCTTATCGTTAACCTACAAAATGTTCACCGCAAATGTGCTTGTTATGTCCTTAATTGCGTATGTAATTAAAATTAGTTCGTTTGTTTATTTCTGACCATTGTCGTGTTAAATATAACAATATTGCGTTTCCTTTAATCGATTATGTGATTAAATTATTTTATTGTGAAAATACCAACAGCTAGCGAAATTACTGGGCTGTTGAGACTAACCATCGAAAGTCTCAAAGTAATGGGTGCCAATGCAGCGATGCCCCGGACTTTGTTTTACTACTTGTAGAATTCAAACCATTTCAGAGTATCATGGCTTTAATCGACAAAATACGGCGTAAAATATGATTGCAATAAAGAGTGCTGACAGACTGTGTCAACAACGTAGGTTGCCATAGTAACACAGTTGAACTACAGATATTGTATATGAGTTTTGGCGGGAACGCGGGAAGAGTCGTGTCGCTCCGTTGTATTTTTTTCTAGTGTTTTGTCGAGTGTTTATGCATAAAAATGGTGGTGTTTTATTCATAAAGTGCCGAATTACAAGCGCGAGTGTGGGAAAATGATATAATGTGGTGAAACATGAGTTTTCGTGTTGCTTCCAAAACTCCATCGAAGCTTTGTAGTAAAGTTGCCACTACTTTACTAAAGCATGACTGGAATTAACTGACACGAACTGGACTTGACAAAGACGACTTTGACTAAAACTAGCTACGATGGCACTTATTTAACTTTTGAAACTTGAAAATGTATAATTACTTGACACTGGCAAATGCTAAAACGCGACGCCAAAACCAAAGAAAAAAAAAAAAAAAAATTACTGTTGCATACAATAAGTTGACTCAAGAATGTTATCTCTGTACTTAAGACATTATACGTGTATCTGTTGAAGTTTTAAATCCTTAACAATAGCTTGACCTTTCTTATTGTGCGTTTTATTCGAAAGGTCATTTGGCAAGTCTATTTTTGCTGTCATACTCAGAAATAAGTATGAAGTGTCGCGACCTATTTGAAATTGACATCAGCTATCATGTACGCTGGATTTTTTTCTTATATTTGGCATCGCACTTTATGTATTGTCACATTATTTTCAAGTGTTAGGATTAAATCAAGACAAACGAGACAAGAGCTGCGAATTCATTAAAAATTGCGTAGGATTGCGAATTGCTGATCCTAATCAATGACATTACGTTATATGTCTACTTCAAACCTATTTAGCTGTTATTTACTTATTTTACCTGCTTACCAAATGTCTAGTACCTATTCTAAACAGAATTTTAATGAGATAGTTTTTTTTTTGTTTTTTTTTATACGCAACTGCCTTGTCGCGACGATAATAGTAAAAAAGACAATCTTTTTCGACACTTAAAGTTTTTTTTTGTTATTTTGGCATAGCACGCAGAGAAAGTTTGCCGCTGGATTTCGTTTTCGTTTTTTTTCGTCTGTGATTGTGACATTTTTGAAGCGTTTATGTTTAAAAATAGTTTTCTCAACTCTGGTTTTGTCGTTTTGACATACGGCGCTTACACAATGTTTTTGCTTGTTTGCCAAACAAGGCAAAAAGAAATTACACGCAAGTAAAATGAACTATTGTGTTGAAATACTTAGGTCTATTCAAATTCTTTCTAAAACACCGTAAAAGCTTTAAGCTTAAATTAGTTTTGTTTATTTACTTTGACGTCTCGTGGTCACGAGCTAACTCAGACTAATTCTTCTAGTACATTTTTTGGTGTTGAAAATCTATTATACAATTATTTTTTTGACATTACACATAGCGCGTCTAAGCTAACCCCAAACTAAGCAAAGCTTATGCTATGGAAGTCAGATAACTGATAGAATACTTAAATACTTTTTTTTGTTGAGTAATATATGTATACTTATAATACATACAGTACACCCAGACACAGAACTAACATTTGTTTATATCACAAAATACTTGTCCTGAGTAGGAATCAAACCCACGCCCTTCAGCTCTTGAAGCAGACATACTACCAATGAACCAACAGTGCTGTCTAACATTCAAATCATATATTGACATAAAAACGTTTAAACAGTTACCATTTATGTCACAAAATATACGCTTAAATTATTGAGGAAACAAAATAGCATGTTAAATTCAAAATAAAATGTCAAAATAAAAATATCATGCCAAATTTAAAAAAAAACCATGTCAAATACAAAATACTATGTCAACTTCAGATACAATTTTAAATTCAAATACCTATTATAAATAATTCCATTCCAGGAGTTTTGGCGGGAACGCGGGAAGAGTCGTGTCGCTCCGTTGTATTTTTTTCCAAAACTAGTGTTTTGTCGAGTGTTTATGCATAAAAATGGTGGTGTTTTATTCATAAAGTGCCGAATTACAAGCGCGAGTGTGGGAAAATTATATAATGTGGTGAAACATGAGTTTTCGTGTTGCTTCCAAAACTTCATCGAAGCTTTGTAGTAAAGTTGCCACTACTTTACTAAAGCATGACTGGAATTAACTGACACGAACTGGACTTGACAAAGACGACTTTGACTTAAACTAGCTACGATGGCACTTATTTAACTTTTGAAACTTGAAAATATATAATTACTTGACACTGGCAAATGCTAAAACGCGACGCCAAAACCAAAGAAAAAAAAATCCATTCCAGGCTAGGTGTGTTAACCATCTTCGACCACAGGTAGATTCGCATGCCGAAGGGCGTGGGTTCAAACCCCAACAATGAGCTTGAGCTGCCGGTGAAGGAAAACATCGTGAGGAAACCAAAGCATGGTGGTAGGGTACTTTAGTACTCGGCTGGCTAGCTACCACCCTCAAGTTGAAAATCTGCCGCCAAGCATCTAACGGTGTGTTCCGGCAGCCTCACTTGAGAGCCAGTTGCATTCCAGGCTAGGTGTGCTTTACCATCTTCGGCCACACCTTCACTTAACATCAGGTGAGCTGTGGTCAAATACCTAGCCTGTCGACCATAAAAAAATAAATAAACGCGTATATTTAATGTGCAAATTTTCGCTTTCCACCTGGCAGACGGCAATATCGGCCATTAACATGGTAAAGTCACAATATTAAAAATCGTTTAGAAGCGAGAAACGCTGGATTCCAAGTAGAGATAGATAAAATGAATTATATATTTACACAGCGAGCGCGAAGTTGACATCACGGGAATGAATCATTTGACATTGTTACATGCAAAGATATACATACGAGTATGTGTACAAAGGCACAAACAGTTTTATACAGGGCTGTTGGGACTAACCATCGGAAGTCTCAAAGTAATGAGCGCCAAAGCAGCGATGACTCGGACTTTGTTTTGCTACTCAAAGTTATATCGCTGCAATCGTCATCGACAAATCTCTTACCATCAGGAGAGTGTATCGTTCGTCTCATTACTTTTACATTACCAATTTATTTATTTTTTTGTTAATTTGCCCCATCGGGCAGGCTAAAGCTGTAAAGCCATACTGCCTTGTCTTAAGTGTTATTTCTGCTGTATCTTAGCTATAGTTATCGTCAAAGTCCAGTTCGTGTCAGTTAAGTCCAGTCATGCTTTAGTAAAGTAGTGGCGACTTCACTATAAAGCTTCGATGGAGTTTTGGAAGCAACACGAAAACTCATGTTTCACCACTTATATCATTTTCCCACACTCCCGTTTGTGATACTGCACTTATAAAATACTACCATTTTTATGCATAAGCACTCGAAAAAAACACTAGTTTTGCAAAAAAATACAACGGGGCGACACGACTCTTTCCGCGTTCCCGCCACAACCCACCACACGTCAAATTTATAACACCCCGTCGTTTTGGCGTCGGGGGTTAAAAACATTGCACTTTCAGACAGGGATGTTCAGAGGCCACTCTGAAATCCTTGTACCAGCTGGCTAAAAAGCTGGTATCAAAGACGGAAAACTGGTACCAGGGTAGCCAGATCACGAATAAAAAAAAAAAGGTTGGAAATCGCTTAAAAACTTTGTTTCACACATATAAATATAGGTTTGTATTTTCATTCCTTGAGGTTGGAGCTAGTTTTTTAAAGTACTCTGTATTGGAATATTTTTTTATATGCATCTTAGAAATTTGTCGGTTATATTATACGTATTTTCAGTGTATTTTTGTCGGTCAATGGCTAATGTTCACATTTTTCGGTCTACAGCAAATCTTGGTATTTTTGCGTACCAGAACCGAGTAACCTTGGTACATGGTACATGATACTAAAACCTAGTACGAATACCAAGAAGCTGGTACGTCTAACATCACAGCTCTCAGACGAGCATTCCGAGACGGCACGATAGCCAATATTACTTTTAATAAAGTCCAATAATGGATGATTCATTCTGTCAGACACAACATGCCAGTTGCGTCTGAACCAACTAGGTAGTTCAAGTTATATTTATTACGGTTTTACAACTATACGTATTTCAATATATTTATGGTTTTATGGTTGAAAGAAGTTTTATTTTAATACATTTAGTTGTCATTTAATAACGTATCTGCATCTTTTGAGTATGTATGTACTGTTGGTAGGTACGTACCGAGGCGGCTTTTATAAAAGATGTAACCGAGTGGACTAACTTCAAACTAAAACCTTACTGCCACTGTATGAAGGCCATTGTCGAATGCCTTATTTTGAAACGGCAAATCATTTATTAATGCTACAGCCCAATATCAATCTGAATTTAAAGACAAAACAAAAAATCACAATAATGTTTAAACCCTGGTTTCTAAAGCTAGTTTTATTTTGCTACATATTGGTTGTATTTAGGAACGTTAGAACGTATCCCCTATGATTCCATACTAATTACCATCCATATCCACGGTTTCTGTATTCGCGGCATATTTATGGAACGTAAAAAAATACCCCGCGAATAAAGAGCTTTTACTGTACAAGCGTACCTTAATATAACTAAATTTGTATTGAGCCCAACAGCTTCCAGTTAATATGTTAATTTTATAAACAAGTCTTGTCAACTGCATTGCATGACGCACGGGGAAAACCCGCGAGTTGATCTGTCTCTTTTATAACGTGTTTCACATACCCTCTGTATCAACATACTACGGTCAAACGTCTAGCCTAATGGTTCCCAAAGTTGTGTAACACGCGACCCACGAAAAAAAATGCTCTACTTTTTTTTTTCTTTGGTTTTGGCGTCGCGTTTTGAGCATTAATGCTCTACTTTAAGGTACAAAGGCACAAAATCCTTCTTCCTAATAGTATTATAAATGCGAAAGTCTGTGAGTATGGATATGTTTGTTACTCTTTCACGCAAAAACTACTGGACGGATTTGGATGAGATTTGGTATGGAGGTAGCTGACACCCTGAATTAGCACATTTTCAGAGATCGCTGTTAGCGATAAGGTCGCCACTTGTGGCACTAGTTCATAAGGTTCTTTTGTTCTCTGTATTTTTTTCCGTTTATGGTGTGCACAATAAAGAGTTATAATTCTCTATCTAAAATAATAAACTAAAGAACATTTTTTTGTATAGGTACATTTTATGATATTCTTAAAGGTTATCCAATATCGTTTACTGGATAGTACTGTTATCTTTTTTGTTTTTAAATAAAGCAGCAACTTTATAACATACGAATCACAGCGGTGACGCGTAACTGCAGTGTAGTTGCTCCGCAAAATACGCCTCTATATATTCTGCTACATAAGTTTAAAAATCAACTGGAGTACCTAACCACGCACGTATTATCTATATGGCTAGATCAGTATATCCCAAACTTTGGGTCGCCACACATACGCGAGCGAATTTTGGGTGTGAACCCCAAAATAAAAGTGTATTAGGTACATTGGCTCTTTTTCTTTGATTTTGGCGTCGCATTTTGAGCATTTGCCAGTGTTTTTTTTTACTATTTAAATACTACGTTTGCCCACCAACAACCAATAACTTACCACAAATAAGGACCAAAATAAATGCCAGTAGCTGTGATTTCACTGTAAAATTATGCTCCATTTGTCCATAAATGGCAAAAATTTATTTGTATGGAAATCGAACCACCTCAAATGATAAAAAAGTGTTTTGACATACTACAGGTTTTTTTTCTTTGGTTTTGGCGTCGCATTTTGAGCATTTGCCAGTGTCAAGTGTTATTTTCAAGTTTCATAAGTTAAATAAGTTGCGTCGTAGCTATAGTTATAGTCAAAGTCCAGTCTTGGTCGAGCCCAGACACACTTTAGTAAAGTAGTGGCACCTTTACCATACATAAAGCTTCGATAGAGTTTTGGAAGCAACACGAAAAGTCATGTTTCCCACACTCGCGCTTTTGATTCGGCACTTTATGAATAAAACACCACAATTTTTATACATAAACACTCGAAAAAATACAATGGGGCGACACGATTCTTTCAGAGTTCCCGCCAAAACTTAATACTAAAGGTTTGTCTCTTGGGCCCTTCATCCCTTCTTCTTCTTTTTTTGACTTTTTTGTGTTTAATCTGAGATCAAATATCATTATTATTCTGATTATTCATCGGAGGTTTGTCTCGTTCGCACGATTGTGTTACAAGCAGAAAAAAAAGATATCACATTTGTAGCGTGAAACATATTTGTGCTTTTAAATTCAATATGTTAACATTATATTCAAAAGCACAATTTTTTATATTATGTATAATGTATAATATTATTATGTCAAAGAACTTTTTTTCAGCCAAGCGCTTGGACCCTGACGACAAGCGTTGTATAACAATCAAATGGTTTCGCAATATTTTTTTTAGCCAATTGTAGCCATCATAATGAAGCCACTTAAATTTAAGTTTAAAAAAAAATTGGTACCTATCTAAAGCATCTACTGACAATATGTTCCTAGCATGGTACCAATTTGTTTTTTAATTAAATAGAAAGGGATACCATTATTTTGTTGATAATATCTTTCTCTACCACTTGAGAATTGGCACAATGCACGAATGTGCCATGGCCCGAAGAAAAAAAACAAAATCTAGAAAAGATTTTGTTTTTTTTTTCTTCAATCGCTTCAGCTCGCAATCGATTTAAAAGCCGATCTTCCCGCTAACCAAGCTATAGTATGTTGGGACCGTTTTCCTTACACAATTTTCTGCCACGACTTATCCACTCTTCCTAAACTTTCACTGAAAAGAGACTCGGAAGAGTTTTGGTCGAGAAGTGTTTTGAAAAAGGGTAAATTTTATTTCAACCTACAACCTAATATTCTGCAGAGACCGTGGTTTTTCGACCAAACATTGAGTAAACGCGCTACTTCTTTAATACGGATGAGACTTGGCCATGTATGTAGCCCAGCACATCTTTCTAGACTTGGCATAATTGATTCTGCTGCCTGCGATTGTGGAAATGACTTTTGTGATTTGAATCATATATTTTTTTATGAAAATCTTGTCTCTCTCAATGTTCCTTTCCCTACAAATATTACGTGCTTACTTGCTGCCCTAGATGCAAATATTTATTAAAAAAAAAAAAAAAAAAAATATTTATTATTCTATGTCCTGTTTTCTCTTATCTGATAACGTAAAATTATAATCTTTCCAACTTCTTTTTTCCAATTCCTGCTTTCTTGATCCTTTCTAAATTTTATTCCACGTATCATCTGTTTACGCGTCCTATGGTTTCCCCGTTTTCTTACTACATGAAATCGAAAACTAAATTAAAGGCATGAAATACACGGGTATTAAGATAAAGAAGTTGAATACTGAAGATTGTACATAAAATTAAGTAACATTGAAACTGGCAGAATGCACAGAGTGCGATGCCAAGAAGAAATAGAAAAAAAATCAACCATAATTGTTTTTTTGTTAATTTGCCCCCATCGGGCAGGCTAAAGCTGTAAAGCCATACTGCCTTGTCTTAAGTGTTATTTCTGCTGTCTCTTAGCTATAGTTATGGTCAAAGTGCAGTCATAGTCTGCAGAAAAAAATACAACGGAGCGACACGACTCTTCCCGCGTTCCCGCCAAAAAACCTCGACTATAAATAGAAATCAATAGCTAGACGAAACTAAAATATTCAAAAAGAATACCACTACAAAAAGTATTTGAGTACTGAATCCAACTTTTTGCTAGTAACAGATCAATTTTGAAGATGGGATCCACAGAATAAATTATAGCAAGTACTACAAATTTGTTTTCAATACGTACCTCTCTAATTTGTGATTTTAACGTTTACCGTAGCGATTTTAGGGTTAACTGCGCAGAAATCGAAACCGTATCGAAAAGAAATCGTGATTTTAAATAATCGCTTTTTTTGACACCAAGAAATCTTATAGATTATTCATGTTTCAAGTCCGTCACTCAACGTAATGAGTTCTTTGATCTTTTAGCTAATCGAGTGGTGTAATCAGATGACAGTGTAGTCGAAGATTGTAAAACACATCAAGCCTGGAATGGAACTCTCAATTGAGGTTGCCGGAACACACCGTTAGTTTCTTGGCTGCAGATTTTCATTTAGATACCTACTGTTTACCCCGGAAAACGAGCGAGAAACTACGCGTAGATGCGATAACAGCTACTTTATCATGACTTTTCGTGTTGCTTTCAAAACTCCATCGAAGCTTTATAGTAAAGTCGCCACTACTTTACTAAAGCATGACTAAACTTGACTGATACGGACTGTACTTGACCAAGATTGCACTATGACTTTAACTATAGCTACGAGACAAATTTTTTAACATTTAAAACACTTGACACTGGCAAATGCTTAAAACGCGACGCCAAAATTAAAGAAAGAAAAAAAACATTATTTTTTTCAGCAGAACCCTCAAAACATTTCTTTAGTTTATTACAGAACCCAATACGCATAAAATTAAACTCGTTTGATCGGCTTTTGGCAAATGGCCAATGTTACAGAATAAATAACAGTACACAAATCGCATAATGCAGGCCAAAATGGCAATCGGTTGTAGAAAAACCAGTTGTGATAGAGTACTGTTAGGCATAGCCTATGTTTTTATGGGCATAGGAGCTGAATAGACGTGGATTCAGGATTTCGTTCGGGGGGAACAATAATAATTTTTTTTACAAGCGATGGTAAATACATGATTTAAGGCGGGGAAAGGTAGAGTTTCCAATCATATTGCTTTAAAAACAGTAAGTATTATACATTTTTTCGTTCGTTAATACTTTTTACTGTTCTTTAAAAAAAGTATTCAAAATACTTTTTTTATGTCCGCTAGTATCCGGAGCCATACGTTTGAGTTTTGGCGGGATAAACTAAACCCCACAATTTTTATTTTTTTTAGTTTTGGCGTCGCATTTTGTGCTTTTGCCAGTGTCAAGTGTTTTATATTTTCAAGTTTCGTATGTCAAATAACTTGCCTTGTAGCTTTAGTTATAGTCAAATTCAAAGTCCAGTCTTGATCAAGTACAGTTCGTGTCAGTCAAGTCCAGTCATGCTTTAGTAAAGTAGTGGCGACTTTACGATAAGCTTCGATGGAGATTTGAAAGCATTTGGATGAAATTTGGTATGTACATAGCTAGGACCCTTGATTAATTAACACTTAGGCTACTTTTTATCCCGAAAACATAAATACCTAAATATCGTAGGACTATACACATAGCGCCATCTGGCCCCAAACTAAGCAGAGCTTGTGTGATGGAAGTCAGATAACTGATAGAATACATATATACTTTTTTTTTAAAATAAATAAATAAAATAAATAAATGTGGGAATCGAACCCACACTCTACAGCTCTCGAAGCAGATATACTACCAATGAGCCAACGGGGCTGTCAAGCGGGTAAAATCGCAGGGCGCAGCCAGTAGGTATAACTTTTTTTTTGTTTTTAATTTTTATAATATTAGGCTTGACATAGACTACTACAACAATACATGTGTTATGAAACTTAAAATCTATTACAACTAGGTAAATATGTTATTTTTTGAAGGAAGCACCTCATGTACTAAACATAGTTTTAGTGTAATAAAATTTTACAGCTATACAAATACCTTTCATTAATAACTTGGCAGTAGATCTCCTTAGCAGGAGATCATCTAGCTAGGTACCACCGCAGTACCAGTTATTCTGCCGCTAAGCAGTAGTGTGTAAGCATTACTGTGTTCCGGTTCAAAGGGTACTGCAGCTAGCGAAAATACTGGGCTGTTGCGACTAACTCTATCAAAAGTCTCAAAGTAATGAGCGCCAAAGCAGTGATAGCCTGGACTTTGTTTTGTAACTTAAAGTTCTATATATATCGCTGCGATGGTCATGGACAGGCGTTATCTCTTACCATCAGGAGAGCGTCTCGTTTGTCTCATTACTTTTTACATAAAAAAAAAAAAACAAGTTACAGGTCATTTTTCCATTCATATTTAAAAACCAAAAATCATAACATATTGTTTTTTTTTTGGTAAAGCACACCTAGCCTGGAAATAAATAAATAAATATCGCAGGACATGACACACAGCGCCATCTGACCCCAAACTAAGCAAAGCTTGTACTATGGAAATAAGATGACTGATAGAATACTTAAATACTTTTTTTTTTTGTAAATACATACAGAACACCCAGACACAGAACAAACTTTTGTTTGTACCACAAAGTTTGTCCTGGGTGGGAATCAAACCCACGCCCTTCAGCTCTTGAAGCAGACATTCTACCACTGAACCAACAGGGCTGTCTGGAATGGAACTGGCTCTCAAGTGAGGCTGCCGGAACACACCATTAGATGCTTGGCGGCAGATTTTCATATTTTATATTGCACATATATACACAGAACTTTGAGTAACAAAACAAAGTACCAGGCATTGCTGCTTTAAAACTCATTACTTTAAAACTGCTTGGTGAGTCTCGACAGCTCTGCAATTTCACTACCTACAGTACACTTGAAACCGGAACATTAATATATGCATAATAATGACAGCCCTGTTATTAAATACCATATATATATATATAATGAGTAAAATAATAGGACAATCAGGGCTGCTTGTAAGTTAACTGCAGCTACTAACTATGCCAGTGGCCCAGAGCCTCCCTGGGTTGGCTTGGGTAGATGCTGGTAGGGGGAAATGCACAATAAATCGAAATAATTTTGTAGCGATGATAGCTCAGTGGTTAGCGCTGTAGGTTCGCATGCCGAAGGGCGTGGGTTCAAACCCCAACAATGAGCTTGAGCTGCCGGTGAAGGAAAACATCGTGAGGCAACCATAACATGGTGGTAGGGTACTTACTAGTACTCGACTGGCTAGCTACCACATGAGTTGAAAATCTGCCGCCAAGCATCTAACTGTGTGTTCTGGCAGCCTCACTTGAGAGCCAGTTCCATTCCAGGCTAGGTGTGCTTTACCATCTTCGGCCACGCCTTCACTTAACATCAGGTGAGCTGTGGTCAAACAACTAGCCTGTCAACCATTAAAAAAAAAAAAAAAAAGTTCCATTCCAGGCTAGGTGTGCTTTACCATCTTCGGCCACGCCTTCACTTAACATCAGGTGAGCTGTGGTCAAACAGCTAGCTTGTCAACAATAAAAAAAAAAAACCAAGCGAGACCTCAGTGGAGGACTTATCGCCCCCACTTTAAATAAGAAAATAACAGTCCTGTTGGTAGTATATCTGCTTCGAGAGCTGAAAGGTGCGGGTTCAATTGTTACTCGGGACAAATATTTGTGTGACCAAGATCGATGTTAGTTCTGCCTGGGTGTACTGTATGTATTTACAAAAAGAAAAGTATTTAAGTATTCTCTCAGCTGTCTGGTTGCCATAGTACAAGCTTTGCTTAGTTTGGGACTTGATGGCGCTGTGTTAAATGTCCTCAAATATTTATTTAATGTTTACACTTCTGCTTGGCCGTAGAATATCTAATATCTTGTACTCTGGTGGTACCTACTATGACCTCTAAGTAAAGATACAGTGAGGTACTATAGACATGAATATAAGTACTTGGCGCTTACTACAAACCTTATTATTTCCATTATAGAGACTTGGCAGCCTCTCTGTCGCATTACCCATACGGGTACAGAATTGAGGATAACAGAGTTTCACATACAGTTTTCCTCTACCAAACATTTGCATATGAAATTTAGTATTCAGATTATATCTGTCTTAGTCTCAGATAAATAAATCATATCTTTTCAGTTTCTTGGTATGGCAAAATTTGACAAGTGAGTGGTCAAACAACTAGAGTCAATTTAAAAAAAAAAACAATATTATTGACGTCATATGTGGTATTAAGACAATCTTAACAATTTTTTTACTAAAATAAATATCTGACGGTGGAAAGATGAGCTTTATGCTCACAACAAGGAGTCGAGAGGGAGGGAGGGAGGGAGGCCTTTGCCCAGCAGTGGGACAAAATGGGCTAAAATTGTAAGAAAAAGATGACATTTCATTAAGCAAACTATTGCTATGAACCAGATAATTGATAGAAGTATGTTGAAATATTTCCTTTTTTAAACATATATATACTTAGGTAGAAAATATATACAAAACAACCAAACACAGAACAAACATTTGTTTAAACCACTAAATTTTTGTCCTGGGTAGTATCAAACCCACACCCTACAGCTCTTAAAGCAGATAATTATACTACCAATGAGCCAACAGGACTGTATTGTATTAGTAATTAAAATTGTAAATGTTATTTTTACATAAAATATTACCTATATTACTTGTAACTATATATTACAATTTTTGTTTAATTCTTTTCTCACTCAGGAATGTTTTTTTTATCGTTAATTAAAATTTCAGAAGACATTTTTAAAAGTGTGAATTTCTAAGAATTTTATGTTGCAATTAAAAAACATAAAACAATACAAAAAAATATTGCTTTTAATTTTGTTTTAATAATCTTTACTTTGCTAGAAAATAACTTATTACTAAGTACCTATCCATTTGTAATAGGTTTATTTTAATCAACTTCAAAAAGGACGAAGGACCGAAGAAGGACGAGTGTTTTTTTTTCAATTTTTCAGTACACCTACCAAGTTTCTATACCCATCGCCCATCACTGATATAGCAATGAGGTCTGAACATTAAAAACTCTTGTCTTTTACTTCATTGCTTTCTTTTTTTAACATCGGGGCGTGCCTGGCACTAAGGTAATGTACTTACTCCATTATTCCAGTTGCAAAACAGTATTAATTCTATTACACATCGCTACCAAATAGCTGGATAACCAGTATGCACCTTCCAATAAAAAAAGCGAAGGCCTATTTAGGCCACTCACCTCGAATCGACACTGAATCCGACAAACAACAGCTTGCAAAAAAAATCCTTGAAAGTTTTTCGTCAAAACACTAAAACCACCGCAATCCAGTTAGATAACACTATAAAAGTAGAAAACGCGTGCCGAGGTTAAAACACGAGTATCTTAGGTAAACGGTTCCAAGAAAATGTTATTGTTTTTATTTGCAAAATAATATTCCGCGATGCGAATTCGCATGAAGCGACGAGGCGACCGCGAGGCACCAATGATGATTGCGTCGGCGCAGGTAGTGGGAAGTGGGGGAGGAGCGAGGAGCGGATGGGTCGCCAGGTAGCGGCTGCGCGGCTACCGATTTCGATTTCGCAGAGCGCGAAACTGTAAAATTTGAAGAAAAGACAAGTAAAATAAAAAACATGTGATAATAACCCTTTCCCATACAAACCTTAATGTGAAACTGTAACACAAACTAAACTTTATCAATAAGTCCATTGAAGATTCAAATGGCGATATGATTTAAAACACTTTAGCGAATTTCAACATTAGTTACTATAGAATTAAAAAAGCGAATCGTATGTTAAAATTTTTCCGTCCGTCAAGTAAAATGTTAATCGTCATTATCTCGAGAGGAATATGAGGAATTTTTAGTAAAGACGCCACAACTTTATTACAGCATGATTGGACTTGACTGACACGGGCTGGATTTGATCAAGACTGGATTTCGACTATAACTATAGCTACAAGAAAACTTATGAAACTCTAAAATAGATTATACTTGATACTGGCAAATAATCAAAATGCGACGCCAAAATCAAAGAAGAAGACGAGGAATTTTGACAATTTTGGCGGGAACGCGGAAGGAGAAAGAGCCCCATTGTATTTTTTTCAAAACTCGTGTTTTTTCGGATATTTATATTAAATAGTGGTGTTTTATTTATCAAGTATCGAATTACAAGCTCGATTGTAGGAAAGTGATATAATGTGGTGAAACATGACTTTTCGTCTTGCTTCTAAAACTCCATCGAAATTATAGTCCAGTCAAAATAGACATTTGACTTAGCCAAAATTCGCATAGAGCTGAAAATTGACAGAGACGTTAAATACATCATTATAAATGAGAGTTTTGGCGGGAACGCGGGAAGAGTCGTGTCGCTCCGTTGTATTTTTTTTCCAAAACCAGTGTTTTGTCGAGTGTTTATGCATAAAAATGGTGGTGTTTTATTCATAAAGTGCCGAATTACAAGCGCGAGTGTGGGAAAATGATATAATGTGGTGAAACATGAGTTTTCGTGTTGCTTCCAAAACTCCATCGAAGCTTTGCAGTAAAGTTGCCACTACTTTACTAAAGCATGACTGGAATTAACTGGCACGAACTGGACTTGACAAAGACGACTTCGACGATAACTATAGCTAAGATACAGCAGAAATAACACTTAAGACAAGGCAGTATGGCTCTATAGCTTTAGCCTGCCCGAAAGGGCAAATTATAAAATAAAAAAAAAAACATTATAACAGAGTTTTGGCGGGAACGCGGGAAGAGTCGTGTCGCTCCTTTGTATTTTTTTCCAAAACTGGTGTTTTGTCCAGTGTAAGCATAAAAATAGTGGTGTTTTATTCATACAGTGCCGAATTATAAGCGCGAGTGTGGGAAAATGATATAATGTGGTGAAACATGAGTTTTCGTGTTGCTTTCAAAACTCCATCGAAGCTTTGTAGTAAAGTTGCCACTACTTTACTAAAGCATGACTGGAATTAACTGACACGAACTGGACTTGACAAAGACGACTTTGACGATAGCTTTATTTAAGATACAGCAGAAATAACACTTAAGACAAGGCAGTATGGCTCTATAGCTTTAGCCTGCCCGAAAGGGCAAATTATTAAAAAAAAAAACACTTACACGGAGATGTAAATAGGAGTAGGTACAAAACGTTAAATTTAACACAAAACACATAAATAAGACTGTAACAAGTTTTATTGAATTACCTACGCCTAAAATATGATAAAAGCAAGTAATTAGTTCGTGTTATAGTAACATATTTAAGCAAATAAGTATATTTTCGAGATTTGTCTGCCTGATCAACAAACGCAGCTCTTTGGTTTCATTGAGAGATGGCTGAAAAAGTGAAGCTGATTTGTGAAACATGCTTGAGCAGTGATCGTAGGCTGATCGCTACATCCCGAATTATTTCTATTGTGAAAGAAATACAGTGCGAAGAGGTTTGTACACGTATAAATTTAACTAGGTTTACGCAAACTTAAAAAAACTCGAAGTACCTAAACGTAAATAAACCAGAAGTACTTATTAACAGTGGTTGTTTGAGGCACACACACCAAAACCATATAATTTTGTAGCGATGATATAGTTAACTGAGTGGTTAGCGCGGTCGTTTCACACGCCGAAAGGCGTAAATTCAAACCCCAACAATAAGCTGCCGGTAAAGGAAAACATCGTGAGGAAACCTTAGCATAGTTGTAGGGTCTTTCTAGTACTCGACTGGCTAGCTACCACCCAGCTTTCAGCTCGAGTTGAAAATTTGCCACCAAGCCACTAATGGTATGTTCTGGTAGCCTCGTTTAAGACCCAGTTCCATTGCAGGCTTGGCGTGCTTTACCGTCTTCGACTACACCATCACTGTGCTGTAGTCGAACACCTAGCTTGTCAACCATAAAAAAAATACCCTATTGTTAAATAAGTGTATCATAACCCTATTTCAATGAATAAATTATAATTGAATTGAATTATTTTTTCAGTTGAGTCACAAATTGATATGCTGGGAGTGTCACAGTGTAATTTTGAAGTTTCACAAGTTTAAAATTCAAGCCAAAAATGCAGAAATTGCATTACTTGAAAAGGTGAGCGTTTTTATCTACACAATATGTATTATTATAACATAAAGGGGAGGAGAAGAGCTTTGCTTACTTTTGCTGACAAAAGGGTGGGAGGGGTTAATATATATTTTTGCTTAAGTACCTAATACTTAAGCAATGCCCCATGGTTTATACAAAACACGGAAGTGCATGAATACATGCAGATCCATACAACCAAAGAGGAAATAGAAAGGTCTTCTGAGGCCTATAAACAAAGACTTAGACTGCATAGAAACCTGCATCATCACTACTGGACACCAGTGACCACCTCTTCCGGCTAAAAAGACCGCGACTAGCCACAATCTAGTCGCTGAGTAACATAATATGAGATGGCACATCACAGGATGTGCATATCCCAAAACCAATTAAGATTAAACTCAAAACATTTGATTATGGCTTCCGGGCTGATTGCAGATAGATAGATAGACAGAAAAAAAAAGAAAAAAAAAAGTACCTAATACTTGAATCATCCCTATCAAGGTTGTACTGTGGTTATTTTTATATTGACAATATTTTTTTATATTGACATGTTGGATATTGACATTTTTGTGTTGACATGTAATCAGTGTTTTAAAAGTCATTTAATGGCATATTAAATTTTTTTTTTTATGGTTGGCAGGCCAGCTGTTTTACCACAACTCACCTGATGTTAAGTGACAATTTGGTCGAAGGTGGTAAAGCACACCTAGCCTGTAATAGAACTGGCGGGAGTGAGGCTACCGGAACACACAGTTAAATGCTTGGCGGCAGATTTTCAACTTGAGGGTGGTAGCTAGCCAGCCAAGTATGTACTAGAAAGGACCCTACCACCATGCAATGGTTTTTTTAAATTTTGAAATGACATTGGTGCTATCAATAAAATATTTGTATTTGTAGCTCTAGTTGTAAATACAAATTAAAGAATTAAGTGACAAGTCTCAAGGTAATGAGCGCCAAAGCAGCGATGCGGCGGACTTTTTTTTTGGTACTCAAAGTTCTGTGCTCAGTCTCACTACTTTTACATAAAAAAAAAAAAAAAAATTATTGCTCACTGAGTAATGTTTGTAGCAATGATAGCTCAGTGGTTAGCGCGGTCGGTTCGCATGCCGAAGGGCGCGGTTCAAACCCCAACAATGAGCTTGAGCTGCCGGTGAGGAAACCATAGCATGGTGGTAGAGTACTTTCTAGCACTTGGCTGGCTAACACCACCCTCAAGTTGAAAATCTGCCGCCAAGCATCTAACGGTGTGTTCCGGTAGCCTCACTTGAGAGCCAGTTCCATTCCAGGCTAGATGTGCTTTACCATCTTCGACCACACCGTCACTTAACATCAGGTGAGCTATGGTCAAACACCTAGCCTGTCAACTATAAAAAAAAATGTTAATAACCAATTTTTTTCGCTTTTAGAACTTCAAGAATCTCAGCAAGCTGTCATATTCGACTAAACAAAAGTATGACTACGACTTTGTTCATATTTACAAGGATGATTTTAAAACAAAAATCAAATATGAAGATTATGATAGCTTAGAAGATTTTCCTACTACTTACCATAGCGTTGGAGATGACAAAAAGTTAACTATCACTGACCTAAGTAAAAGCATAGACACAAAAGAAATATTGCCAGAGACAAATGATTTGTTTCTAAAACAAACATCAAAAAAGTCAATACGAAAGCAGTCGTTGTCAAAAAGAAAATTACTAGACGAAAATTTGCCAAATAGTTCTTTGTTGCATAACAAAAAAGAAACGGACGCTTCTGTGTTAAAGAAATTTGAAACTGTCATATTGTCGGAAGAAGAAATGTTAAAGAGTAGAGAAGAGAAAAGAAACCATCCCAATTTTAAGAAGATACCTTATAAATGTGATACATGTGTACTGGGCTTTACAAAGAAAGATAATTATGATGGACATATAATGAAGAAACATACAGAGGTAATATGTTATTTTAACCCACTCAAAAAAGAGCTACTCAACTCCTTTTCGCTATGATTATTTTTTTTTTATGTAAGAAGTAATGAGACGAACGAGACGCTCTCCTGTTGGTAAGAGATAACGCCTGTCCATGACCATTGCAGCGATACACAGAACTTTGAGTAACAAAACAATGTCCAGGGCATCGCTGCTTTGGCGCTCATTACTTTGAGACTTTTGATAGAGTTAGTCTCAACAGCCCAGTAATTTCGCTAGCTGCAGTACCCTTCAAACCGGAACACAGTAATGCTTACACACTACTGCTTAGCGGCAGAATAACTGGTACTGCGGTGGTACCTACCTAGACGACCTCCTGCTAAGGAGATCTACCACCAAGATGTTAAGTGAAGGTGTGGTCGAAGATGCTGAAGCACACCTAGCCTGGAATGGAACTGGCTCTCAAGTGAGGCTGCCGGAACACACCGTTAGATGCTTGGCGGCAGATTTCC
Source organism: Biston betularia (assembly GCA_905404145.2). NCBI lineage: Eukaryota > Metazoa > Arthropoda > Insecta > Lepidoptera > Geometridae > Biston > Biston betularia. Next base: position 2,027,222 of record FR989892.1, on the reverse strand, counting down.
AACTTGAGGGTCGTAGCTAGCCAGCCGAGTACTAGAGAGAACGCTACCACCATGCTATGGTTTCCTCACGATGTTTTCCTTCACCGGCAGGTCAAGCTCATTGTTGGGGTTTGAACCCACGCCCTTCGGCATGCAAACCTACCGCGCTAACCACTGAGCTATGATCGCTACGAATGCTTGCTTAACTCCATCTCATCCACTGGAGCTACTTTGCCAGCGGCCCAGAGCCTTGCTCCGATACTTTAAAGAGCTAGGTTGGCTCGGGTAGACACTGGTAGGGGTGCACAATACACCCCAAGTGGGACGTCAGTGCAGGACTCATCGCCCCCACTTTGAATAAGAATAAGAACTTGGTTTGGTATGTAGTGTTTTTTTGTATTTATTTTATATTTTTTACTGATAGTAAACTTTATTTTATGAAACTAATTTGAATATTGTGGCTTTCTATGCGGTAGTTTATTTTTAATACGTTTTCAAACATTTTATAGTTATGACGTCATGAGTACGGCTAAATATGTAGAATATGCCTTTGCCATATAAAACAAAAAAGTATACAAATACGTTTGACACATTTGATTAACTTTGACAACAGAACTGACAAGTTTTTTTTTTAATTTGCCCCATCGGGCAGGCTAGCGCTGTAAAGCCATTCTGTCACGTCTTCGGTTGTTACAATTCATGACATGACAAGAGTCAACAAATCTTATGTCATAAAAGCGATATCAGAGGCCAAATAACGTTTAAAGTGAAATAATCAGATATTTGTATCAATAAAGCGAAAAACAACTCGACGTACGTATATTGAAGAGATTATTATGACCGCCGTTGACTTGACATTGACAAATTTTGTTTCGGTTTGCCATTGCTTTTTTAGTCCTATGGAAGTTGCCCTACTAGATGACGTCATTAGACATCAATTAAAAGTCAAGTTTATTTTATGTATTTTATTAAAATAAACTCCATATCATAGTTTACAGAGTTTTAAACGTATTTACTTGACATTTCTTATTGCAATTTTATTAATTTTGTACTTGAATATATAATTTAACATTGCTCTCACAGTTATTATAATTTTTATTAATTATTATACATAATGTCTGACTTGTAATTGTCCTATTACCAATAAAATGATTATGATTAGTTCCCGTTCCCGTGGGAATACAGGGATAAAAAGTAGCCTATGTCACCCGGATATAGTGTAGCTTTCTAACGGTGATTTGAAATCGGTCCAATAGTTTTTCAGTTTTTTCGTTAGAAAAATACAAATATACAAATCTTTCCTCTTTTTAATATTAGTGTTGATAATGATTGTATGTCATATTTATAGGATATAGGCTGTCACATATGCGATGTCTGCTGTACCCGTTTCGAATCGGCATCGAGTTTGACGCGGCATCGTACTTGCCACTACACCCGTTACAGCTGTTTGCTATGCAAATACAAGCCCACTTCAATGACAGCTGCTGTCACGCACGTCGTACGTAAGCACGCTACTGATGAGAGAGATAGAATACACTGTAAGCAGTGTCCGGCTGTATTCAGGTAATAAAAAAAACCGGCCAATTGCGAGTCGGACTCGCGCACGAAGGGTTCCGTACCATCATCTATAAAAAATCAAGTTTGTTGTATGGGAGCCCCCCTTAAATATTTATTGTATTTGTTGTTATAGCGGCAATAGAAATACATCATCTGTGAAAATTTCAACTGTCTAGCTATCACCGTTCTTGAGATACAGCCTGGTGACAGACGGACGGATGGATGGACAGCGAAGTCTCAGTAATAGTGTCCCGTTTTTACCCTTTGGGTACGGAACCCTAACAATCAAATACAAATATTTTATTGATAACACCAATGTTACAAGTCACTTCAAAATTATATAAGTAAATATGAGTTTTAAAACACTGACTATTTACATGTCACCACAAAATGTCAAAATAAATCCAGGGTTGTTCAAGAAGAACGTGAATAGGTATTTTCTAGGCAAGCGTGCTCCATCTTCGGCCACATCATCACGTTCCACCAGGCGAGATCGTGGCCAAACGCATGCCTAGTCCGATGTAAAAAAAAAAATATAGGGATGTGACTTTGACAGGAAAACTAAATACATTACTATAACTATTACAAACTATATATTATATATTTATAACTGTTTGGATTACTAAATAAACGATTTTTCTCTCATCAAAATAAATCGATTTGTAAAAAATCGATTAACAAAAAAATAAATCGATTTTTTTCTAACTTTGGATGGATGGATGTTTGTTATTTTTTCACGCAAAAACTACTGAACAAATTTGGATGAAATTTGGTATGCTGTAAATGAGATAGCTGACACATGTAGTAGTACACAATGTAGGGGTAACACCGCGAGGCGCAGCTAGTTTATTAAATACATATATCTTTTTTTTAATTTCAGGACATCGGGAGAGTTATCGGAACACGCTAGATTGGAACATATCTTATATTGTGAGGATTGTGGTGAAACATTTAAAGGACAACATACACTAAGAGCACATCGAGTGTGAGTATCGACCCCCTTTCGGCTTTGTACACCCCACACTTACACACTTTAGCCTTTATTATGTTACACGCTGTTCCCACCTAAACACTATTTTTTTACCGGGTAAAAGTAGCATATGTGTTATTTCAGGGTGTCAGCTACTTCCATATCAAATTTCATCAAAATTATAACACATAATGTGTTATAAGTTTTTTGGTGTTTAATAAATAAATAAATATCACAGGACGTTACACACAGCGCCATCTGACCCCAAACTAAGCAGAGCTTGTATGATGGAAGTCAGATAACTGATAGAATACATAAATACTTTTTTTTTTTGTAAATACATACTTATAATACATACAGTACACCCAGACACAGAACAAACATCGATGTTAGTGACACAAATGTTAGTTCTGAGTGAGAATCGAACCCACGCCCTTCAGCTCTCGAAGCAGACATACTACCAATGAACCAATAGGGCTGTTTGTAAGTGTGTTTGTCTGTGGCATCGTAGCTCCCGAATGGATGAACCGATTTTGATTTTGTTTGAAAGGTGAATTAGTCGCGAGTGTTCTTAGCTATGTTTGATGAAAATCGGTCCAAGATGGCCGCCGCCACAAAATGGCGGATTACATATTTTTTTACACAACTCCCTCAACATGGGTGTCAAATGAATGGTTTGAGCATTAACTGACCAAAAAATATAGGGATCACGATCGCGACCAAAACGTACTGAATTCAGATAAGAATCAATCTCTCGTAGAATCGCGTTTTTTGTTGTGTCCGTATTTTAAGGTGGTTTGATTACCATACAAATAAATTTCTGCCATTTATGGACAAATGGAGCATATAATAATTTTACAGTGAAATCACAGCTACTGGCATTTATTTTGGATTGTATTTATTTGTTGCGCAAAAATCAAACAAAAATCATAAATTCATTTTTTTTATTCTTGACAGGCTAGGTGTTTGACCACAGCTCACCTGATGTTAAGTGACGGTGTGGTCGAAGATGGTAAACACACCTAGTCTGGAATGGAACTGGCACTCAAGTGAGGCTGCCGGAACACACTGTTAGATGCTTGGCGACAGATTTTTAACTTGAGGGTGGTAGCTAGTCAGCCGAGTACTAGAAACTACTCTACCACCATGCTATGGTTTCCTCATCGGCAGCCCAAGCTCATTGTTGGGGTTTGAACCCACGCCCTTCGGCATGCGAACTGACCGCGCTAACCACTGAGCTATCATCGCTACGAATAAATCATTCATAAATTTGATTTCTGCTAATAATCTACTGTTTTATTCAAGCAATTGTGATTTACCGCAAATAAAGACCAAAATAAATGGCAGTAGCTGTGATTTCACTGTAAAATTATGCTCCATTTGTCCATGAATAGCAAAAATTTATTTGTATTGAAATCGAATAAGGCGCGGGCCGGATATCCAGTCATCCGGATTTAAGTCGGAAAAGATATCAGGGTATCCGAATTTAATATGGACCGGATATCCAGTTATCCGGACTTGAGGTAGACCGGATAGATTCAGATTCAGATTATTTATTCACCTTATAACAGAGTTTCGTTATACTAGGTAAATCAATTCAATACATTGGTTAAATAATAATTAAAAAATAAATAAATTAAAATTATACTATTAGTCAAATAAAATCCTATCCGGTTATACGGCGAAACATATATCAGTTTCATGTCTATTGTAGCCGTATCCACGCAGTTAAGCGCGAGTTCGTGTGTGGGGTCTGCAAGAGGTGTTTCCTGACGAAGTCCCGTTTGGAGTCGCACATGGCGAGGCACAGCCCCACGCTGGCGAGGCAGCTCGCGTACTGCGGCACTTGCAATGTTCAGTATAAGAACATACAAGTTTATAGAAGTCATTTGCAGAATAACGTGAACCATGCGCAGAATCGGTAAGTTTTTTGTAGATAAATTAAAAAATTGTTGGAATTGTTGTTGGACTTTGTTATGCGATCATAGCCACTTTAATGCGACAAAGTTTTAGTATTGTAAAACGCTGGTCAAAATTATTATAGTAATGGTTTTTATTTTGTATAGTATTATTATTTATTAGATTGTTAATGTGATTACTTATATGAATCTAGTTGTTCGAAATAAATGTTTTTTTTTTTTTTTTTTATGGTTGACAGTCTAGTTGTTTTGACCACAGCTCACCTGATGTTAAGTGAAGGTGTGGTCGAAGATGGTAAAGCACACCTAGCCTGGAATGGAACTGGCTCTCAAGTGAGGCTGCCGGAACACACCGTTAGATGCTTGGCGGCAGATTTTCAACTTGAGGGTGGTAGCTAGCCAGCCGAGTACTAGAGAGTACGCTACCACCATGCTATGGTTTCCTCACGATGTTTTCCTTCACCGGCAGCTCAAGCTCATTGTTGGGGTTTGAACCCACGCCTTTCGGCATGCGAACCTACCGCGCTAACCACTGAGCTATCATCGCTACAAAAGCACACACGAGCACGAGCACGAGTGTTGCACGAGCACAGCGCCATCACTTGTGACATTTGTACGCCTGACCGGCACAACATGACTCAGCCACATCAAGTACTGGAACATCTGTTATGCGTATCTATTATGTATAAAATTTCTCATGTTGTATACAAATAAATTATCTTTATCTTTATCTCCTTAATTAAAAGGAAGGGCGGAAATCAGCTCCCGAACGGCATAGTTATCGTGGTGATAAATACGTACAGAGAACGTGTCTTACGTATAGAAATCCGTCAAAACTCAAATAACATTTTAATTTTAATGTTCTGTACAAATATATTCAAAAAATAATATTTGTTTAATTTCCTACGGAACCTAGGCATTTCACACAGCGTCATCCAGTCCCAAACTAAGCAGAGCTTGTGTGATTGAAGTCAAATAACTGATAGAATACATAAATACTTTTTTTTTGTAAATACGTACTTATAATACATACAGAACACCCAGACACAGAACAAACGTTTGTTTATTCACAAAATGTTTGCCCTGAGCGGGAATCGCACCCACGCCCTTCAGCTCTGTTTACTGTTACTTTTTATCCCTGTATTCCCACGGGAACGGGAACTACGCGGGTGAGACCGCGAGGCGTCCGCTAGTGTCTTATAAATAAAATGTTTTTTTCTTTCTATAATAATCTAATGGATTGTAATTCGTTATATCCAGGTACCAATGTCCAGATTGCAACAAAAAGTTTGCGTCGAAAATCTACCGCACGAAACACTACAACTTCTACCATTTGAAAAAGTCACAGTACAAATGTGAAACTTGCAAAAAGGTAATTATTAAAAATACATAAAAAAATATACTTGGTGGTTTTTTTTTTCTTTTTTTTTTATAGTAGATAGGCTTGCGTTTGACCGCCATCCCGCCTGATGTTAAGCGAAGATGCGGTCTACGGTGGAGCACGCTCGCCTAGAAGAAACCGAGTCACTCGCGACTTGAAGGTACCCCGACTATATTCATTGGGGAACACCCACTCGGGCAGCTGATTCCAATGTCTAGCGGTACGCATGAAGAAGGTGGAATCAAACCGCTTAGTTCGAGCTTTTGGAACATCAACCATGAAGCGGTGACGCTTTTTAAAGCTCCTGGCTGTCCGATAGTAGAATGGGCAAGGTGGAATTAGGTCATGCAGATCTGAGCGCACTCTCCAAAGTGTATCCGGTAGAAAACCGATAGACAAGCAACTTTCCGTCGATGTTCAAGGCTTTGGAGCCTTTTCTGAACAAGAGAATCGTTGCTTATGAGCCTCTTAGCACGTTTCTCAATGGACTCCAACGCCTCAAGCTGGTATTTGGCTGATCCGTCCCAAATGTGGTAGATCTCCTTAGCACGATCTCCTTTGTAGCGATGATAGCCCAGTGGTTAGCGCGGTCGGTTCGCATGCCGAAGGGCGTGGGTTCAAACCCCGACAATGAGCTTGAGCTGCCGGTGAAGGAAAACATCGTGAGGAAACCATAGCATGGTGGTAGCGTACTCTCTAGTACTCGGCTGGCTAGCTACCACACGAGAGTTGAAAATCTGCCGCCAAGCATCTAACGGTGTGTTCCGGCAGCCTCACTTGAGAGCCAGTTCCATTCCAAGCTAGATGTGCCTTACTATCTTCGACCACACCTTCACTTAACATCAGGTGAGCTGTGATCAAACATTAAAAGAAAAAAAAGGAGGTCGTCTCGGTAGGTACCGCAGTAGCAGATATTTGACCGCCAAGCAGTAGTGTGTAAACATTATTTCGGAATTTGATATTGACTCCAGAAATACCTGTATTATATTTCGATTTTCAGTTATTCATATCGGAATGGCGGTTGAAGAACCACCGTCAGAAACATCACGGCCTTCCTCGCAGTAGAAACCACGAATGTAAAGATTGCGAGAAGAAATTCTACGTACGTATAATTGTAATTACACGAGACGCTCTCCTGATGGTAAGAGCTCCACCTAGTTCGTAAGTTTATATTAGATGTCGCTCATAAAATATAGCATGAATCTTAACACGCGGTGACGAGATTCTCGGCGAAGTCATATACGCCAGCTGTGGCAGTCGTTTTAAGACAATAAATTATTAGGTTGTTTAAATTGTTTTAATTTATACAATAGCCTAGAATCCCCTACCCCTAGGATTCAGTATATAATTACGCTTGATGGTAAAAGCGTATTCAGCCTGTCCATGACCATTGCAGCGATACACAGAACTTTGAGTAACAAAACAAAGTCCAGGGCATCGCTGCTTTGTCGCTCATTACTTTGAGACTCGATGGTTAGTCTCAACAGCCCAGTAATTTCGCTAGCTGCAGTGCCCTTCAAACCGGAACACAGTAATGCTTACACACTACTGCTTAGCGGCAGAATATCTGGTACTGCGGTGGTACCTACCTAGACGACCTCCTGCTAAGGAGATCTACCACCAAGTGTTTTGTTAGTTATCATTAGGTTTCAGATGTATGGGATATCGTTAGAAACCTTACATCATCTCATCATCTTATTTATATATGTAAATAATTCGTTTTTATTTTTTTTATTTTTTATGGTTGACAGGCTAGTTGTTTGACCACAGCTCACCTGATGTTAAGTGAAGGTGTGGTCGAAGATGGTAAAGCACACCTAGCCTGGAATGGAACTGGCTCTCAAGTGAGGCTGCCGGAACACACCGTTAGATGCTTGGCGGCAGATTTTCAACTTGAGGGTGGTAGCTAGCCAGCCGAGTACTAGAGAGTATACTACCACCATGCTATGGTTTCCTCACGATGTTTTCCTTCACCGGCAGCTCAAGCTCATTGTTGGGGTTTGAACCCACGCCCTTCGGCTTGCGAACCTACCGCGCTAACCACTGAGCTATCATCGCTACAAAAAATTCGTTTGATTTAAATACATTATTATATGATTTTATTTTTATATACATACTTACTATATTATGTTTAATTTTTATTTTAGTATTTTTCTTATTAGTCTTACATCTCCCGTCTGTTTCTTATGTTTTCTATCGTATTTTTCTTTTCTTGGTTGCCTGGAAGAGATCGCTGTTAGCGATAAGGCCGCCACTTGTGGCACTAGCTCATAAGGTTCTTTGTTCTCTGTACTCTTTACTATTTATGATGTGCACAATAAAGAGTTATATCTATCTATTTATCATCCACAGAGGCACTTTTAAATTGTAATTTAATTTATTTTTTAACCTCCGATGCTAAACGACGGGGTGTAATAAGTTTGACGCGCCTGTGTGTGTCTGTCTGTGGCATCGTAGCTCCCGAACGGATGAACCGATTTTCATTTTGTTTGAAAAGGAAATTGGTCGGGAGTGTTCTTAGCTATGTTTGATGAAAATCGTTTCCAGATGGCCACCGCCACAAAATGGCGGATTACATATTTTTTTCACAACTCTCTCAATATGAGTATCAAATGAAAGGGCTTGACTAGTAGAATGTAATACACCTGTCGGGGTAATTTTTTAATTTATTTATTACTAGCTGCGCCCCGCGGTGTTACCCGCTACATGTTTTCGGGATAAAAAGTAGCCTGTGTTAACCTTTTTTGTCGCACTGGACACTACAGCGACAACTTTCTAGGTATTATTGTTATAGTCTTTTTTATTTATTAATCTTTTATTTGTAGTGTTGTGTGTGTAAAAATAAATGTTTTCTTTCTTTCTAATTGAGGGTCTCAGCTACCTCCATACCAAATTTCATCTAAATCCGTTTAGTAGTTTTTGCGTGAAAGAGTAACACAAACATCCATCCATCCATCCAAACTTTCACATTTATAATATTAGGTATAGTGGGATTTAATTGACTTGTAACTGATGTTATCAATAAAAAACTATGACTGGCTATAATTAAAAAATAGTTTTTGCGTGAAAGAGTAACAAATATCCACCCACCCATCTATCCATCCAAACTTTCGCATTTAAAATATTATAGTGGGATTTAATTGACTTGTAACCGCTGTCATCAATAAAAAACTATGACTATGACTGGCTATAGTTTTAAAAAAAGCATTTTCTTTATTATGCTTTTTTTGCAGACTGTTTCCGCGTTGTCTGTGCATTTGGCGACACACTCGGTCGCGCGGCGGCATCTCTGCGCGCTCTGTGGGGCGCAGTACCGCCAGCCGGCCGCGCTCTACACGCACCAACGTCGGGCACACAGCAAGCAGACTCGCTGACCGCCTCACCATAGCTCCTAAACTTAACACATTCACTGCTATATATGACTATAATAAACAACAGTGCAAAATTAAATCAGGTTTTTATTTTTCTTTGGTTTTGGCGTCGCATTTTGAGCATTTGCCAGTGTCAATTGTTTTACCAGGTAACCTTATTCACCCATACTAAGACATATAGTAAGTAGTAGTGTGTAAACATTACTGTGTTCCGGTTTGAAAGGTACTGCAGCTAGCGAAATTACTGGGCTGTTGAGACTAACCATCTAGTCTCAAAGTAATGAGCGCCAAAGCAGCGATGCCCTGGACTTTGTTTTGTTACTCAAAGTTCTGTGTATCGCTGCAATGGTCATGGGCAGGCGTTATCTCTTACCATCAGGAGAGCGCCTCGATCGTCTCATTACCTTTACATTAAAAAAATATATATATATACATTGATAAGTTTCAACGCAGGGGCGTCCACAGTACGTTAGATCTTCGCAGCAATAAAAAGAAAGACCAGCTTGTAACACCGTCACACCGGCTCGTCAAGTCGGAGAGGTCGGTATACATTTTGGGGCCCGCGGTCTACAACCGCGTACCCGCCTCCGTACGGGATGCAGCGTCCACCGCGTGTTTCAGAACCAAGTTAAGATCTTGGCTGCTAGAAACCTTGTTTTATGACATTGACGAGTATTTCAAACTTAAAGATTATTGAATGACTAGTAAGTAATTATGATTTTTTTTGTCATGTCATTTTAATATATTGACAATATTGTTTTGGTATTGACATATTTTTATATTGACATATTTTATATTGACAGTATTTTTATATTGACAATATTTTTTATATTGACATGTTTGGATATTGACATACCTTATTTTGACATGTAATCAGTGTTTTAAAACCCATTTAATGACATCTTTAAAATTTTGAAGTGACTTGTAACATTGGTGTTATCAATAAAGTATTTGTATTTGTATTTTGACATTGTTTTATGACATTGGCGAGTATTTCAAACTTAAAGATTATTATTGAATTACTAGTAAGTAGTTATGATTTGTTTGTCATGTCATTTTGTTATATTGACAATTTTTTTTTGGTATGGACATATTCTTATATTGACATACCTTATTTTGACATGTAATCAGTGTTTTAAAACTCATTTTCATATTTAAAAATTTTGAAGTGACTGTATTCCAGTGGTAGTATTCCATTCGTTATTTGGTTCCCATAGTACAAGCTTTTCATAGTTTGAGGCTAAATAACGCTGACGTCTTACGATATTTATGTAAAATCATATTTGATCACACAACAAGATAACAAAGATAAATAAAACACATGCAAGTTACATAAAAATTACAAAATTTAATTATTTATTATAACCTTACTAACATTATATATAACTACATAAAAATTTGACAAAAATTTTTCATCCTAAGTAAATCATCAACATACATTATTATTTATCTCTAGTCTTATCGTTGTCGTAGGTACACAAGTAACTACCTACAATTTTTGATATTTTTTCTTAGCTTATATAAAGTGATTGGTATATTTTATTTATTTATGCGGGATTACTCATATTCACCTAAACGCGCGTGCGTTGTACTCGGCTTTGTCTCCATGAAGAGGGCCACTGAATATGGCCGAAACTATACTTGGAGTATGCAATAAAATTAAAACTTGAGTAATCCCGCATAAATAAAACAAAACTGTGTCAAAACAACGTCGGTTTTCATAGTAAAGTAATAATCAACAAAAGTTATTATAGTATTTTGAAGTTCATTATTAGTGTATTTCCGCTTACAAGTCGTTCTGGGTACGACATGGAAGAGTCATTCTCGGCTGAGCGTTCGAAGAGTCAACACGTCCTAAGGATGCCTCGTGTACTGGCGACACACGTGTCGGCAACCAGTCACTACAGGGTACAATGAAGAATGTTCACTAGTTTCGATTTTTAACTTTTCTTATAGTCCATATGAAATAAAAAAAACGTGTGTAAAAATTATTTCGATATGTCACTTAGTTCCCGAGATATTGAATTTTAAACGGCGCGAGTGTCGGCCGGCCGGCGCTCGGTGCGCTGACGTCACAAGTCATACACTCACGCAGTACGTTGCGCGCTCCGGCACGTTTCACTACGAAATAATGCAAACATTATTCAAAAATGTCGAATTTAAATACAAGAAAATCATGTGTTGTGCTAAAATGTAAAAGCACTACCACCAATGCACCGGAAAAGTTATTTTTTTTGGTTCCAATGGATACTAAAATACGCAAGAAATGGATAAAAGCTATGAAGAGGTTGGATCCATTTGGAGATAAAAGCAAAGTATATTGTTGTGTAGATCATTTTGACGTAAGTACATGACAATCTGTTATGTATACAAGTATATTTTTTATTAGATGGTAGGTATGTATGTAGTTTGCAGTAGGTTAGTATCTCTTATACCTATCTAGTTTGTATTTGGTTGGTATAAGTAAGTATCAGTGGTGGCTCGTGATTCCAAGAAATGATGGTTCAGTTACATAGAACAAACAAACAATAAAACTATAATCTTTCAAGATGTTGCATCACAGGTGCGAAACAATAAACGACTGAAATTAGGTCAAGGTCACGCAGGGCCTGCCCGGGCGCACCGAACGTCGTCACTCGGAAACATAGGCCGCCCGTGCGCCGCTCCAATTTATTCCTCATTCATTTAGTACCTACAGAACATTTTCCGTTTCACGCGCGAGAACATTTCTATCTTCTAACAATAGTTTGTATGGAGAGACGTGCGCTCTTTTAAAAGCACTCCGCAAAATTTGAGTTAAACAAAAATGGATAAAGTTGTAAAACTTAAAGATGTAGTCGTTCAGTGCGTGCACGAGTGCAGTCAAAGAGCGGCCGCCGCCGCCAGCAATAGTACCTACCTAAATATGTAGGAACTTATATGAAAAATAAAACCAGAGGTGCAAAACCTTTGGTATCAGTTTAAACGTATCTACCTAATATGTAAATAAAAAAACAACTAATTTTACGTCATCCTTTGTTTATTTTATCTACTAGCTTTCGCCCGCGGCTCCGCCCGCGTTACTGTCGATCCCTCGGGAACTGTATTATTTCAGGGATGAAAGCTAGCCTATGTCCTTCTCCGTGTTCTTAACAATACCAATGCTATATTTCATGAAGATCGGTTCAATATTTTTTGCGTGATAGCGTAATAAACAAACAAATAAACGAACAAACTCACTTTCGCATTTATAATATTAGTTAGGATAAGAACCTACAAGTATTAGTGTATCAATACGAGCCAAAACCTTTTGCTCCACATGCTTCAAATCTTAACTTATAGTATTTATTCTTGAAAGAGGAAAGAGGTGTATGACCTGTGACGTCACACCGAAGCAGCGCCACCGCGCAGCGATTTCAAATTAACAGGATTTTTGAATGTCTATAAAATCTAAACTAATTAATATTTTGGCATGAAACAAAAACTAGTATATTTATATTCACATAGGCTTTACTGTGACAAAGATTCAAGCGATTTTGCATACCCAGTAACATTCTCCATTGCTGATAGTTATTTTAATTGATTAATAAATAAATTTACAAAATATATATTTTTATTTACCATACTAATACTATTTTGTTTTAGATTTTAAGTTTATCACAGACTAGCGGACACCTCGCAGTTTCACCCGCGTAGTTCCCGTTCCCGTGGGAATGCTGGGTAAAAAAGTAGCCTATGTCACCCGGGGATTTTTTAAATCGGTCCAGTAGTTTCGGAGCATATTCAATGCAAACAAACAAACAATCAAATCTTTCCTCTTTATAATAGTATAGATAAATTGTAAATTATTATATGTCATTAGCGACTCGCCCCGGCTTCGCACGGGTGCATACTAATATGTCAAAAATAACGAAGATTCGTATAAATTTCCAACCCCTATTTTGCACCATTAGGGGTGGAATTTTTACAAATCCTTTCTTAGTGCACTCCTTAGTCACCTAAGGAACATTTGTGCAAAATGTCATTCTTCTATCACCTAGCGGTTTCCAGCTGTGCGTTGATCGATCAGTCTGTCAGTTTCTTCTTTCCTATGAAAGAAGAAAATGCATGCTTGCATGTTGTTTTTATTACAAATAGGCTTGCGTTTGACTGCCATCTCGCCTGATGTTAAGCGAAGATGCAGTCTACAATGGCGCACGCTCGCATAGAAGAAACCGATTCACTCGCGACTTGAAGGCACCCAGATTGTATCTATCAGGGGACACCCACTCGGGCAGCAAATTCGCGGTCTTTACAACTCTTAATGTTAAAGACTTATGAGGGAAAATACACTAAAGAGAAAATAACTTCGAATCATCATAAGATCTGTAAAGTAACTCCTGAATCAATCAATTAAAAGTATATGCTACTAAAAGCAGCCAATATCACAATTATCTGATGGATTGTTGCCACTACAGAGCAAACATTTTTATTTCTCTGCAGTTTCATTTTTAGTTAGAGCCAAATTTATCAATTCCTCACTGAGAAGCTCTCCCTCATCCTTTTTATCATTGGCCTGATCCTGTTCCATACTTCCCTGATCGTTATCAATTCTTCCTTGCTCATTTCCATTACTTCCTTCATCATTACCAACTCTTACCTGTTCATTTCCATTACTTCCTTCATCATTACCAACTCTTACCTGTTCATTTCCATTACTTCCTTCATCATTACCAACTCTTACCTGCTCAATTATTTCGTCGTCTACTTCAACATTTTCTTGTCTGAGTCCCTTTTTTCCACGTGCAGTCTTCCCCTGCTCCAAAGTCGTCAATCTATCGTTAATTTTGGCAACTTCATTCGAGAAACTATTCAATATTTCTTGCATCAAATTTTGGCTATCAGTTAATTGGACTTTTAATGAGGTTACTTGGTCCTTCAAATAGCGATATCCAGACAAAAGTTGGAATATATCAGAGTCTTGTAGGCCAGGGTGGGAGAATTGCTTCGAGCTGCCCTCGTGCGGGTTTCTGGGCTGGCTGTGGGAAGGTATTGGCCTGATCACTACGTCTGGGCCGAGGTTTGGAAAGGGCGTCCGAGAATGACCAGAGCTACCTGTGAAAAAATAGAATATTTTACTGTTATTAATCCTACTTCCCACTAATATTAATTTAAAGGTTTGTATGGATGGATGTTTGTTATTCTGTCACGCAAAAACTATTGAACGGATGTGGATAAAATTTTTGTATGGTGGTAGCTGATACCTTGGGTTAACACATAGGCTACTTTTTATCCCGAAAACATTTATTCATTTATTCAGTAATTTAGCACCGTCAATTTCTGAATTACACTAATGACAACATTAAAAAGAACTTATTTAAGCTATGAACAAAATAGAAATCAAATAAAAAAAAAAAAAACAAAACAGAGAAAAATTAAATAACTAGGAAAAATAATAATAATTAAAAAAAGTTAAGTTAGTTAGTTTTTAAGTTTTTTATATTGTTTATGTTTTATACTTATTTAATGTAAAAAAGTTAAAAATTAAGATATAAAATAAATACCTGATTAAAAAAAAATATATAAGTACTTATTAAGTATTAATGTAATTATTTATAAATACTAGATTGCCTTTTTGAGGTTGTCTCACAGTATTTGAGGGTCTCACAGTATTTAACATGTAGCGGGTAACACCGCGGGGCGCAGCTAGTATTATAAATGGGAAAGTTTGTATGTTTAGACGTTTGTTACTCAATCACGCGAAAACGGCTCCACGGATTTGGATGGAATACATATTTTTTCACAACTCCCTCAATATTGGTATCATGTGAACAGCGGTGGCCTTAGCTGTTGCGAGGCCCGGGACGACAGATCATTGTGAGGCCCTCTTTCTTTGAGTCCGTTTTACTAAATAATTAGTTCGAGTGCTCGAGTGTTTGTAACATGCTTGCACTAATAATGAAACCGTGCGTTCAGGGGGGGTTTGTTAAGTGCGAGACGCGAGATACACGTACATACATATATGGTAAAGACTTTTTTCTACGAGGACGCGAGGCCCCGGGCGGTTGCCCCGCTTGCCACCCCCTAAGGCCGCCACTGCCTCTAGGTATTTGTCTACCCTCCTGAGTTCGAGGTCAATGCACATCACCACATAACCCCTTCAGTACATACCAGGAAGTGAAGTATATTTTGTAGCGTTTGTGTTATTAGAACGCGACTGCGCCGTCGTGCTGGCCCTCTGCCTTGGTCTGCTGGCTTGTTCCGTTCCGCTGGGGGCGGAGACCTGGCTTTGGAACTTGAACCGGCTGGGGACCTTCGACGCCTCCGCGACGACCGCCGACCCAAATAGTCCTGCAAACATGACATATTACTTTGTAAGACAAGTTCACCGGGACACGTAAAAATGAGAGTTATCATTTTAACCGTGTCTAGTGGAAGTTTCGGTAGCCTAGTTGGGAAACCGTCTGATTTCCAATCCAATTCCATTTCCAATTCGGTATGTAAAGAAACAAAAAAACTTTACTGATTCCAAACCCATTTCGAAATAGTACATTTCTTCACAATATTTTTACGTTTAAAACTCTGTAAATTGTGAGGAGGGGTTTATTTTAATAAAATACATCAATCAAATTTGACTTTCAAATGATGTATCATGACGTCATCTCGTCGGGCAACTTTCATAGACTAAAAAAGCAATGGCAAACCAAAACAAAATTTGTCAAAGTCAAGTCAACGGCGATCATAATAATCTCTTCAATACACATACGTCGAGTTGTTTTTCACTCTATTGATACAAATATATGGATTATTTTACTTTAAACATTATTTGGACTCTGATATCGCTTTTATGACATAAGGTTTGTTAACTTCATGTCATGAATTGTTAAAACCAAAACGCAGTTGTGGAAAAATATGTAATCCGCCATTTTGTGGCAGCGGCCATCTTGGACCGATTTTCATCAAACATAGCTAAGAACACTCCCGACTAATTCACCTTTCAAAAAAACAAAATCAAAATCGGTTCATCCGTTCGTGAGCTACACCCCGTCGTTTTTGCGTCGGAGGCTAAAAAAAATACTTACCAGTGGAAGTGGTAGGTCTAGACGACAAAGGCGTGATGGTCACATTCGGTGGTGACCTTCCTAAGTAACACTTGCTCGGTGATTTAGATGGTAGTTCGCCTATTTGGAACCTCATTTGCTGGGGATCTGGAAAAACGTGTCTTATGTTCAAGGTCACAGAATTAATAATGTGTAAATTGCTTGTTAAACAGCGTATCGCCATTCAAAGTGGGGGGCGATATCGAATGGCGAATCGCGTACGCGGTTCCATCCGGGATGCACCTTCCGTCGCGTGCTTCGGAAGCAAACTAAGATCTTGGCTTCAAGAGACCTTGTTTTATGACTTTAATGATTGTTTAAAAATAAAATAAAACATTATTATTGAACTAGCGGTCCGTCCCGGCTTCGCATGGGAAAAATATAGAAGAAAAGTTAATATTTAGTCGTCTTGCCGCAAGATGGGTCGACGATATTGTCACCGTCGCGGAACCTGGACCAGATTGGCACAGGACCAAGGCAGATAGCATGACAGGAGAGAAGCGTATACCCAGCAGTAGGATAAAGAAGGCTGTGGATGATGATGATGACATATTTAATAACGTAACTACCAATAACGTGTTCCAATTTGAAAGGAAGGTAGGTAAAAGGTAGCAGTTAGCTAAATTACAGGGCTGTTGAGACTAACCATAGAATGTAATGATCTATGGTTAGTCGCTGCTTTGATGCTCATTACTAATGAGCATCATAATGAGCATCAGAGCAACGATGCCCTTTGTTTTGTTACTCAAATTTCTATGTATCGCTGCAATAGTCATGGACATGCATTATCTCTTACCATCAGAAGAGCATGTCGTTCATCTCATTACTTTAACCATTAAAAAAAACTTACCCTTTGGTAGTTGGGAACCGAAGCTGAATACAGGAGGTGAGTTTTCTGTCAATAGGGCTGATGCTGATACCGGTGACGTCATAGTTGATGCAAAATTTGATGTCAAAGATGACATCACAGTAGACGCTGATGTTGAAGTCAATGGTAACCCAAAAGGTGACACAGGAGACGCCGATATTGACGTCGGAGCAGGCATCGAAGTTGATGTAGCAGAGGCCAAGGGCGACATCGAAGCAGGCATCGTGGTTGATGTAGCTGACGCCAATGTTGACGTCGAAGCAAACATCGAAGTTGACGCAGCAGAGGCCAATGATGACGTCGAAGCAGACATCGATGTCGACGTATCAGGCGTCAGTGCTGACGTCAAAATTGGTGGTGTGGTCGACGCTGAGGTCGTAGCGTCAAGTGGAGACTCCATTCCTGAAACAGAAGTTAATCTAGGTGATACATAAAGCTTTTTTTTGTATTTATTTTATGAAACTAATTTGAATATTTTGGCTTCCTATGCGGTAGTTGATTTTTAGTATGTTTTTAAAGTTTTTTTGCGTAAAGTTGTTATTAATAATATGCCCTTGCCATGTAAAAATAAAATAGTATAAAAAAACGACATAGAACTATAATTATTACTTAAATAAAAACCTATAAAAGAGATACATAGCGTACTTCAAACCACTGATATAACTACCGAACACCAATCACGATCCCGACTTACTTAAATATGTATTAATTTGCAGAGTAAAACGTTTTTCCTTGAAACTAAGCTCACAACCTATTTTTTAAATTGAGCTAAAAGCAATTTCAGGTAATTGATAAATAAATAAATATTTTTTGTACTTTGTTTTTTTTCTGTAACACATTTTTTTTTAATGTAAAAAGTAATGAGACGGACGAGACTCTCTCCTGATGGTAAGAGATAACGCCTGTCCATGACCATTGCAGCGATACACAGAACTTTGAGTAACAAAACAAAGTCCAGGGCATCGCTGCTTTGGCACTCATTACTTTGAGACTTTCGATGGTTAGTCACAACAGCCTAGTAATTTCGCTAGCCCTTCAAACCAGAACACAGTAATGTCTACACACTACTGCTTAGCGGCAGAATAAATGGTACTGCGGTGGTACCTACCTAGACGACCTCCCGCTAAGGAGATCTACCACCAAGTAAAATCATTATATGTACCCTTGTAAATGTTTGTTGGAAAGAAGAGCCTGGATCCCACGACACAAACCACCCTAATGTGGGATCCAGGCTCTTCCTATCTATCATATTATATGTATAGTATTTCATTTTGTGTTCCTCTGTATTTTTGTTTTGTTATTAACAATAAGTTTTATAATAATAAAGGTACATACATAAATTTTAACATAACATGGAGAACATAAGAAACATTGAATTGACTTAGCTAATAAATCTGCACTGAAGGAAAATTAATTACACAATGTAATAGACATGGTCATGGTCATGGTCATTACTGGGCTGTTGAGACTAACCATCAAAGTCTCAAAGTAATGAGCGCTAAAGCAATGATGCCCTGGACTTTGTTTTGCTACTCAAAGTTCGGTGTATCGCTGCAATGGTCATGGACAGGTGTTGTCTCTTACCATCAGGAGAGCGTCATACAACTATGCTCATAGCATGCTATACTGTTTATGTAGGTCTTACTAATCTTACCTTATGCCTTTCACATCCTAATTTGTTTCGTACATCATTTGCCATCATGACAACTCAAGCTCAATTCTATCATACAATGAGGGTATTTACCCTTTAGTTAAATGAATATAACGAGACAAAAAGGAGACTATTTATGTAGTACCTATGTTTGTTGTTAACTTAATTTTTTTTTTTATGTGTTCTGCTTTATGGCGATCTGTTCCAGGAACAATAAGCCACTTCTTTGTCCGATCATGATCTGTGCATTGTGCCCCAAACGAGAGCCCCAAACTGTTGAGATATATCTTTCCAACAGACTCTCTTATTGTCTCATTGTGAAAATCTTCTCGTGAGATTAGGGATGTCATGTCTCTGTAGACGGGTATGTTGTAGTCCACCTTTTCCGCTTAGAATTTGTGCAAGTTTGTTAGCTTCTCCTGGTACTTCAGGCTGCTTTGGGCTATTTCTTGCCGGACAGTTTTTATGCCGAGATCTAGATACATGTATTTATTGCTAATACACTGGGGGATACCGATTGGTTCCCCCGATGGTTGTTAACTTAATAATTAATTATAAATAAAATAAAAATCATAGGACATGACACACAGCGCCACCTGACCACAAACTAAGCAAAGCTTGTACTATGGAAGTCAGATAACTGACAGAATACTTAAATACTTTTTTTTTTTGTAAATACATACTTATAATAAATACAGTACACCCAGACACAGAACAAATTTTTCATTGCTTTATTTATTAAAAGTATAATTGTAAGATGTTTTTGTAACAAGTGATAGTTGTTATTAATAGCCAATTAATATTACTGATTACTGTATTATCCAACTGATTATTATATTATTAGCAGTGGGGTAAAACAAGGCTGTGGATGATGATGATGATGATGTTATTCAACAAAAAAATATCACAATTTTTTAATCCAAATCAGCAATTTCATCTAATATTAATTATTCGCATAATACAATACAAAACAATATCACTTTATTGACAACTAGCGGACACCTCGCTTCACCCGCGTAGTTTCCGTTCCCGTGGGAATACAGGAATAAAAAGTAGCCTATGTCACCCGGGGATAGTGTAGCTTCCCAACGGTGAAAGAATTTTTGAAATCGGTCCAGTAGTTTCAGAGCCTATACAATACAAACAAACAATTCTGTCCTCTATATAACAGTATGATACACATAAAGACAAGATATAAAGATAAACACAAAAGTCGAAAAATTAAAAAGATTTATCTCACTAGTTCTAAATATAGTTAAATTCATTTACTACATCATACCTACAATACAATTTTTTATACACTATTTATGTAGTAACAATTATATTATTAAATTCAAAATACGCGCCAATTTCTGTACAATTCATAGGTCTAACTAGAATTTAGATTACCAAGCGTTTTTTTTACGAGAATCAGTAATACATAAACAAATATGTAAAACATATACATAGCTACATACCGCTACCGGTAAGCTAACTTCAACTTCTGGTAAATCAATTTAATATTCGTAAAAATACTTACTTAACAACTATACGAAACGACACTTCCGATTTTCAGTATTACGTGAAATTATTTACTGTGTGATAATAAAAAAAAATATGGAACGTGTCAACATAATTATTAATAATTCATTCCGAGACTGACTTCGACGTACAAGCGTGATTGATTTTAGCAGTGTTGCCAATTGTATCACAATATTTCAGCAAGATAGCAACAAATAGTTGCCAGATCTCCACATATAACATCAAAAAGTAGCTTGATAAAGTATAATAACGGAAAAAAGAATGTTCAAGGTATATATTTAGTACATTTCCATTTAAAAGTAGTTTTGGTTACAGTAGTAATAATGATTTAATTTAAAAATTTTACTAACTGTGAACTATTGAGCAGTGGCGTTTTATTCATCAACTGACGAATTATGAGTATGATAAGTTATGCAAAGTGGTAAAACATGACTTTTCATGTTTCTTTAAAACTTCATCGAAGCTTTTAGTAAAGTGCTACTTTACTAGGCCATTAACGGACTTGACAAATGATTTCTTTTAAAATACATGAAAACAGTCGTATCACTCGACTCTGGCAAATGCACAAAGTACGACGTCAAAAACGAAGTTAACAAGATGATTGTATCCCGATCTCAGACGACCAAGGTTGTGGTGCTTCAAAATTAGTAATGTTGAAGTAGCATCTGCCTTTTTTCTACGCAATATAATAACAGAGGAAAAAAATGTAGTAAATTGATTTTTTAATAATTTGCCCGTTCGGGCAGGCTAAAGCTATAAAGCCATACTGCCTTGTCTTAAGTGTTATTTCTGCTGTATCTTAGCTATAGCTATCGTCAAAGTCGTCTTAGTCAAGTCCAGTTCGTGTCAGTTAAGTTCAGTCATGCTTTAGTAAAGTAGTAGCGACTTTACTATAAAGCTTCGATGGAGTTTTGGAAGCAACACGAAAACTCATGTCTCACCACATTATATCATTTTCCCACACTCGCGCTTGTAATTCGGCACTTTATGAATAAAACACCATCATTTTTATGCATAAACACTCGACAAAACACTAGTTTTGGAAAAAAATACAACGGAGCGACACGACTCTTCCCGCGTTCCCGCCAAAACCTCCTGTAGTAAATGGACATAATAATATTATTATATTTTTCTATTTTTTATTTGTTTTCGCCATCGCACTTTTTGTATATTGCTAAATGGTGAGTGTGGTCATAGATGGTTGACACACCTAGAAATGGAACTAGCTTTCAAGTAAGGCTGTCGGAACACACCGTTAGTTGGTTGGCGATAAATTTTTAACGATAGGTATAATTGAGTACGCAGTGTTATATGATTCAAAAAATTAAGTCCCAAAGTTACTCAAAATAAGTCAAGATTGAGTTCAGTCATGACGTCATGCTCTATGCGTAATTTAATACATTTTCAATGTATATCACTGTTTTAATACACAAACACTCGGAATAAATACAAGTTCTAGACATGATTTTTCCGCGTACCACTAAAACGTCGCTATTTTTACCTATTTTTAATAAAGACTATCAAAGGGAAATGTTACCGTTAGCTGCAATTTCGATTTAATTGTTTCTAACGGAGAGCAAAATCGCTACATTTAGCTATAAAGTAGCTAAATTAATGTTGACATTTAATTTTTGGTAGTGTATTTGTGAATATCTGTGTTACCATAACAACTTCAATTCTTAGTATGAAAACTGATGAGTATTTTTTATCTTGTTAAAGTTCTTAGAAACTTACTTTAATAATATGACTACATGTTTCCACAAGAATAATACTAATTATTATGAAATAGTGTTAAATGTCACATTATATCAATAACCCGGTCGGTGACATGCGCTGTAGAAGTTACAATCAGGGTTGCCAAATTATGGATTAGTATCATGATTTCGGGGAAAAATCGTTCCTATGGAAAAAAGTTTTATATCAAACAGAAACTCCCGTTAAAATTGGATGAATTTTTTAGACGAAACTGATTTATTGATATAAATCTAACGTTTAGGGCATCGTTATGAAAAAAGACAGTTAAATTTACAAAAATAGTTTTTTGCAGCGATGATAGCTTAGTGGTTGATTGGCGCAGTCAGTTCAAACAAAGCCCCAACAATGAACTTAAGCTGCCGGTAAAGGTAAACGTTGCAATTAAGTTTTCAGTTGAAAATCTGTCGCCAAGCCTCAAGTGAGTTGGTAGTCAAATGCGAGCTTATACGTGTCAAAAAAAGGATACACATATGACTATGTCAGTCCCATAGTATACACATCCGTTAATCATAATAAACCTGTTTACATTCTGGTCATCAAATG
Organism: Biston betularia; assembly: GCA_905404145.2. Taxonomy (NCBI): domain Eukaryota; kingdom Metazoa; phylum Arthropoda; class Insecta; order Lepidoptera; family Geometridae; genus Biston; species Biston betularia. The sequence goes on along the minus strand of FR989892.1, from coordinate 2,004,649 downwards.
GCTGTAGACAGACTGATAGAGCGTCTTAGCTACGCTAGACGTTGGCATAGCTAAGACACTCTGAATCAGACCGACATTTAAGGTATTGGGGTCATCCGTCCTTATTAGACTTTCTCTCATGTCTGCGCTCTGGACATACTCCATGAGTAAATGGTACGAATAAACTTAAAAACTACAAGACCGATTTCAAAAACTCTTTCACCATTGGAAAGCTACACTATCCCCGGGTGACATAGGCTATTTTTTATCCCTGTATTCATTCCCACGGGAACTACGCGGGTGAAACCGCGAGGCGTCCGCTAATTAAAAAACAAACCATGAAATTATCGAATTAATTTCGGGTAAAACCAGTGATTGAACCTGCCAATCTGTCTACGTCATTGCTTATCGCAGAGACCGTGACCTCACTTTGGTATCGCCTGATTTCGTCCCTAGCCACTGTTAGGAACAATGAAATATGAGACTGGAACATTTTTATACATACCTACAGCTTTTGTTTCACGAGCGATTATGTAGTTATAATTAACAATAATATAAAGGCTAGCTAATACAATTTCTAGGTGGAAAAAAATTTTCAATTACAAAAGTAGCGTTCTTGTAGCTAGGGTTAGCGCGGTCAGTTTACACGCTGAAGAGCGTGGGTTCAAATCCCAACAAGGACAAGCATTTTGTAGTATAAACAAATGTTTGTTCTGTGTCTGGGTGTGCTGTATGTATTTTATAAGTATGCATTTACAACAAAAAAAAACTATTTAAGTATTCTATCAGTTATCTATAGCACAAGCTTTGCTTAGTTTGGGGTCAGATGGCGCTGTGTGTAATGTTCTATGATATTGTTTTTTTTTAAACAAAACCGAACGTAAATAAACAAAAGTGTTTTGTGCGCGATTAAGACCCGGCGATAAACATGATTATCAGAATAAATGTATTTAAACCTAAACCTACTTGCGCGTGGAAACAGCCACTATGACCTTGATGATCACCCGCGAGGCGCCAACACGGGTTAGGGACTTTGCGGAATTCCGATCTGCGAGTGGCATAAAATTACAATGTATTCAAGGTCCCCAGAATTATTACACGAACTTTGGGCTAGCGCGTGAAAACTTTACTAGCGAACTGCTAATGAATGCAAAGCATTTTGTTTGGTACTAGCGACCCGCCCCGGCTTCGCACGGGTGCAATGCAGATACTAATGTGGTGCATATGCATGTATTATACATATAAACCTTCCTCTTGAATCACTCTGTCTATTGATGGAAACTGCATTAAAATCCGTTGCGTAGTTTAAAAGATCTAAGCGTACAGACGGCGGGAAGCGACTTTATTTTATACTATGTAGAGACTAGCAACCCACCCCGGCTTCGCACGGGTGCAATGCAGATACTAATGTGGTGCATATGCATGTATTATACATACAAACCTTCCTCTTGAATCACTCTGTCTATTGATGGAAACTGCATTAAAATCCGTTGCGTAGTTTAAAAGATCTAAGCGTACAGACGGCGGGAAGCGACTTTGTTTTATACTATGTAGAGACTAGCGACCCGCCCCGGCTTCGCACGGGTGCAATGTAGATACTAATGTAGTGCATATGCATGTATTATACATATAAACCTTCCTCTTGAATCACTCTGTCTATTGATGGAAACCGCAGTAAAATCCGTAAAAAGATCTAAGCGTAGGTACAGACGGCGGGAAGCGACTTTATTTTATACTATGTAGAGACTAGCAACCCGCCCCGGTTTTGCACAGGTGCAATGCAGATACTGATGTGGTGCATATGCATGTATTATACATATAAACCTTCCTCTTGAATCACTGTCTATTGATGGAAACCGCATTAAAAATCTGTAAAAAGATCTAAGCGTACAGACGGCGGGAAGCGACTTTGTTTTATACTATGTAGAGACTAGCGACCCGCCCCGGCTTCGCATGGGTGCAATGTAGATACTAATGTGGTGCATATGCATGTATTTTTATACATATAAACCTTCCTCTTGAATCACTCTGTCTATTGATGGAAACCGCATTAAAAATCTGTAAAAAGATCTAAGCGTACAGACGGCGGGAAGTGACTTTATTTTATACTATGTAGAGTCTAGCGACCCGCCCCGGCTTCGCACGGGTGCAATGTAGATACTAATGTGGTACATATGCATGTATTATACATACAAACCTTCCTCTTGAATCACTCTGTCTATTGATGGAAACCGCATTAAAATCCGTAAAAAGATCTAAGCGTACAGACGGCGGGAAGCGACTTTGTTTTATACTATGTAGAGACTAGCAACCCACCCCGGCTTCGCACAGGTGCAATGCAGATACTAATGTGGTGCATATGCATGTATTATACATATAAACCTTCCTCTTGAATCACTCTGTCTATTGATGGAAACTGCATTAAAATCCGTTGCGTAGTTTAAAAGATCTAAGCGTACAGACGGCGGGAAGCGACTTTGTTTTATACAATGTAGAGACTAGCGACCCGCCCCGGCTTCGCACGGGTGAAATGTAGATACTAATGTGGTGCATATGCATGTATTATACATATAAACCTTCCTCTTGAATCACATCTTTGACCACACCGTCACTTAACATCAGGTGAGCTGTGGTCAAATACCTAGCCATGGTAACAGATAGCCGCGTTCCTAAAGTGGGTCTGGTCCGTCTAGGTTGTACTAGCATTAATGCGCTAACCACTGACCTATCATCGCAACAAAATGGTGATGGTAAGAGATAACGCCTTACCATGACCATTGCAGCGATACACAGAACTTTGAATAGCAAAACACAGTCCAGGGCATCGCTGTTTTGGCGCTCATTTTTTTTTTATATTATAGGACAATACACACAACGCCATCTGACCCCAAACTAAGCAGAGCTTGTGCTATGGAAGTCAGATAACTGATAGAATACATAAACACTTTTTTTTTTTGTAAGTACATACTTATAATACATACAGTACACCTAGACACAGAACAGACATCGATGTTAGTCACACAAATTATACTCTTGAGTGGAAATCGAACCCACGCCCTTCAGCTCTCGAAGCAGACACTCTACTAATGAACCAACAGGGCTGTCATTACTTTGAGACCTTCGATGGTTAGTCTCAACAGCCCAGTAATTTCGCTAGCTGCAGTACCCTTCAAACCGGAACACAGTAATGTTTACACACTACTCCTTGGCGGCAGAATATGTACGTACGTATATGTATACATATATGGTAAAGACTTTTTTTCTACTTGGGTAGTTGAGGACACGAGGCACCGGGCGGTTGCCTTGCTTGCCACCCCCTAAGTCCACCACTGATTAATGATGGAATCAAATAAAAAACCTGATTATATAAATATACAACAAAGCTATAATAAATGCAATAGTGGTACAATAAAACAATAATATTAATAATCAAAATTTTGATTCTAAATGTAATTACTTACGTAGCAACAAACTTGTTTTTTTAAATAGATAACGGTACGGAACCCTTCGTGCGCAAGTCCGACTCGCACTTGACCGATTTTTTCTAATTTGTCTGTACTTAGATTATTATATATAATAATCATTTATTTTGGTTTGCACTTAGGATTTACGTTCCATACGTCAACTGTTGTCATAATATGGAATGTATATGTGACAACTAGTATTAGCGGAAGATGCAGTCCCAAAAACGCTGGCCACGCGACAGAGACTTTTTCGGTAGCAGTCGGTAATACTGCGCTCCAACAAGTCTACTGTACGAAACTTCTAGGTTTCCATATTGACGGCGCGTTGACCTGGGAGACGCACATAGACGAGCTGTGCGGGAAGCTGAGCCGCTCGTGTTTCGCGCTCCGGCGGCTCGCGAGCACCGCTGCCCGCAGCGTAGTGCGCTCCTGCTACTTCGCGACCGTCCACAGTAACATCACGTACGGGTTGGAGCTGTGGGGCCGCGCTGCCGATCGTAATAGAGCCTTTGTTATGCAGAAGCGGGCCATTCGTGCCATATGTGGGGTTCAGGCCGATGTCTCATGCGTGGAGCTTTTTAGGGATCTGCAGATACTGCCGTTGCCGTGTGAGCTTATTTACCAAGTAGCCCTATTCACCCATACTAACATCGATAAGTTTCAACGCAGGGGCGTCCACAGTACGTTGGATCTTCGCAGCAATAAAAAGAAAGACCAGCTTGTAACACCGTCACACCGGCTCGTCAAGTCGGAGAGGTCGGTATACATTTTGGGGCCCGCGGTCTACAACCGCGTACCCGCCTCCGTACGGGATGCAGCTTCCACCGCGTGTTTCAGAACCAAGTTAAGATCTTGGCTGCTGGAAACCTTGTTTTATGACATTGACGAGTATTTCAAACTTAAAGATTATTGAATTACTAGTAAGTAATTATGATTTTTTTTTGTCATGTCATTTTAATATATTGACAATATTGTTTTGGTATTGACATATTTTTATATTGACAGTTTTTTTATATTGACATGTTTGGATATTGACATACCTTTTTTGACATGTAATCAGTGTTTTAAAACCCATTTAATGACATCTTTAAAAATTTTTTGAAATGACTTGTAACATTGGTGTTATCAATAAAGTATTTGTATTTGTATTTGTATTGAACGACTTCACTTCTCGTGCCTTTCGTAGTAGAGAATCTGGGTTGCTGGGGATCGAGGCGAAAAAATTTATTAATGAAATAGGTCGCAGGCTCAAAGATAGGACAGGTGACTCCGGGTTGTTCCTGGTGCAGAGGTTGGCCATGCCCATTCAGCGTGAGCATGCGGCTACTGTGATAGGCAGCTTTCCACCGGGAACGGTCAGGGGTGGATTATTTTAGTTTAATTGAAAATTGTATTTGACATATTGTATTTTATAAACCAATATTATAAGGTACTGTACTTAGAAAGCATTTATGACAGCCGGAATTATATTCTGATTTAAAATATGACAATAGGATTGTGCAACATAGAAAGTATTTAAACGACCGGCATTATAAAATATGTATGTATTTAGAATTTAAGTATGACAATCCAATTGTACTTGGCAAGTATTTATGACAACCGGCATAATAATAAGAATTTAAGTATGACAATTACATTGTACTCAGAAAGCATTTATGACAACCGTCATTACATTTAGAATTTATGTGTGACAATTACATTGTACTTAGAAAGCACAAAACCAAGTAAGTTGCAAGTATTTATGACAACCGTCACAATATTTAGAAGTTATATGTGACAATTGCATTGTATGTACTTAGAAAGCATTTATGACAACCGTCATTACATTTAGAATTTATGTCTGACAATTACATTGTACTTAGAAAGTATTTATGACAACCGTCATTACATTTAGAATTTGAATATGACAATCGGTATTGAGTTTACTATTTAAATTATTACAAGTAAAATGATTGAAAAAAATATTTTCTCAAAATTGTTGTATTTCCAAATAATAAGGGCAGATAATAATCGATTTGTCTTAGATGTATAAGATTTATCCTTGTGCGACAGACTAGATTATTTGATGCAAACATGTATATATTTCTTATATTAAGTAAATTATACATAATATAGGCAGAAAAATTTCAAGTGACCAGAATGCTGGTATCGAATTTGGTCAAAAGCTAAGCATTGCCATCCAGCGTGGCAATGCCGCCAGCATTCTGGCCACATATCCCTCCTCTGACGGTTTTATAGACTAAGTTTTTTGTATACATTTTGTAAATAATATATAACATTGTGTACTATTTGGATTTTATCCAAATCACTTATATATCTTATAACAGGTACAAGTTTTTATAAAAATATTTTGTAAACATGGACTTTCAGCGTCATTCAGAGTATCCCAAAAGGGATATATATATAAACCTATGTATATATTCATACATAGGTATATTACAGTCAGTTTTTTTTAGTTTTTCGACCAAACATATTTTATTTAGACAGCCCTGTTGGCTCATTGGTAGCATATCTGCCTTAAGAGCAGAGAATCTCATGGCCAATCTCTCAATCTTTATATCTACCTTTTTGGGCGTGGGTTCGATTCCCGCTCAGGACAAATATTTTATAACAAATATTTGCTGTGTCTGGGTGTTCTGTATCTAATACAAGTATGCATTTACAAAAAAAAAAATTATATATGTATTCTATCAGTTATCTGACTTCCATCACACAAGCTTTGCTTAGTTTGGGGTCGGATGGCGCTTTGTGTAATGTCCTACGATATTTATTTATTTACAGGGTTATACTGAGATGAAAGGGGGTTATATTCATAATTATAAACAATGGAGTATTCTGTGTCTGGTTGTAAATGTGATTTTGTAAATACATACAATGTATTTACAAAAAAAAAAAGTATTCAATTATTCTATCAGTTATCCGACTTCCATAGTACAAGCTTTGCTTAGTTTGGGGTCAGATGGCGCTGTGTGTAATGTCCTGCGATATTTACTTCATTTTTCATTTCTAAGTCGTAAGGGGTTATGACTTAGAATACTCTAAAGCTATACCCCTTATCACACTGATAAGAAAGAAAATGATTTTATTCATAATCGGTTTGTTGTTAATATGTCTGATTGTTTAGAAGAAATCTCTCTAGGCGATAAGACCGCCGTTATGCGCCATATATATTTATTGCTTTGTTATATTCTTTATCTCTTTTTTTATGTTTCATATTTGTATGTCATAATGTATTATGTATGTTTGGCGTCTTATAAAGTTGTATTTATTCTATTCTAAATATTATAAAGGCGAAAGTTTATGTTTGTTACACCTTCACGCTCAAACGGCTGTACCAATTTCGATGAAATATAGTATGGAGGTAGCTGTTGCCATGGATTAACACATAAGCTACTTTTTAACTTTACTTGGTGGTAGATCTTTTCGTCTAGGTAGGTACCACCGCAGTACCAGTTATTCTGCCGCTAAGCAGTAGTGTGTAAACATTACTGTGTTCCGGTTCGAAGGGTACTGCAGCTAGCGAAATTACTGGGCTGTTGAGACTAACCATCGAAAGTCTCAAAGTAATGAGCACCAAAGCAGTGATGCCCTGGACTTTATTTCGTCACTTAAAGTTCTGTGTATCGCTGCAATAGTCATGGGCAGGCGTTATCTCTTACCATCAGGAGAGCGTCTTGCTCGTTTCATTACTTTTTAAATAAAAAAAATGTTGTGTTTCCGTGGGAACAGCGGGCAACGCCGCGCGGCGCAGCTAGTATTCTATAATTATGGCACATATGCTGAATTCCGTTCGTCAACATTGTGAATATTTTTTATTTTGTAAATAATGAGGTAAAAAACAGGTATATAGCACCACTAAATCATACTTATAAAAAGTATTTCAAAAACAACTTAATAAACGTATAACAACTAAGAAATGTTTAAAGTACCCAGAAAGTATTTAAGAGCCCGTTTACATGCCTTTTTAGGGTTCCGCACCCAAAGGGTAAAAACCGGACCCTGTTACTGAGACTTCGCTGTCCGTCCGTCTGTCACCAGGCTGTATCTCAAGAACGGTGATAGTTAGACAGTTGAAATTTTCACAGATGATGTATTTCTATTGCCGCTATAACAACAAATACTAAAAATAAATTAAATGTTTAAGAGGGGCTCCCATACAACAAACTTGATTTTTTTTTATAGATAACGGTACGGAACCCTTCGTGCGCGAGTCCGACTCGCACTTGACCGATTTTTTTATGTATAAGCTAGGTGTTCGACCACAGCTCACCTGACGTTAAGTGACGGTGTGGTCGAAGATAGTAAAGCCAACCTAGCCTGGAATAGAATTGGCTCTGAAGTGAGTGAGTTTTTAGCGAAGATGGCTCAGTGGTTAGCGCGGTTCACACGCGTCAAAGGGTGTCGGTTCAAACCACAACAAATGGTTTTGTCTATCGACTAACACCGGAGCGCAAGAGTAGGGGCAAAATGTAAACCAGCGCTGTAAGTACTTAATTCTTACAGCATAAAGCTGGTTTACTTGGTGGTAGATCTCCTTAGCAGGAGGTCGTCTAGGTAGGTACCACCGCAGTACCAGTTATTCTACCGCCAACCAGTAGTGTGTACACACTACTGTGTTCCGGTTCGAAGGTGACTACAGCTAGCAAAATTACTGGTAGAGACTAACCATCGAAAGTCTCAAAGTAGTGAGCGTCAAAGCAGGGATGTCCCGGACTTTATTTGCTACTCAAAGTTCTGGGTATCGCTGCAATGGTTAACATGCGTTATCTCTTACCATCAGGAGACCGCATCGTTTGTCTAATTACATTTACATTAAAAAAAAAAAATTACTTATTAAAGTAAACGGGCTTTTAAATACTCAAATATCATTCTAATTCTAAATTTACATTGATCTATAATAATTTAGGAATGGCTGACCCATCAAAAGATAATAAAAAAAATATAGGTCAAAAACTTTCCCCCTCTTTGAAGTGGGTTAAAAAGTATTTAAGTTTTAAGGTGGGTGGTTCTTTTTGTACAAATTTATTAACACAAAAAAAAACAATGTAGTCTGAGTTTTGGCTGAAACGTGTCTTATAAAAAATTGTAGTGTTTTATATGAAGTGCCAAATTAAAAACGCGAGTGTAGTAAAGTGAAACACGACTTGTCGTTTTGTTTCCAAAACTTCATATCGAAGCTTATAGTAAAGTCGCCACTACTTTACTAAAGCGTGACTGGACTCGACCGTGAATTACTTTGTGTGACTTACAGCCGCACTCAGAGACGTTTAATGAAACTTTAAGTCATTACTAAGCAAAGATTTAAAAAAGTTACACCTCAGAGTCAGTTAATCGTCCGTTAGTAAGCTTCATGAGCCCTTAACTTTAAAGGACGCTAGATCCTCCCTTAAGTTAATACAAAGAATAATGGATTTTGTGGAGTTTATTGAGTTAGTGGACTATGTAAGAAGATATAGAGAAGTAGGACCGAGGCGGTATTTACGAGATTATTCCGATCCTTTTACAAAATACTCAGGTCAAGAATTTTTTGCACGATACAGGTTTTTACCTGAAACAGTAAAAAAATTAATATTGCCAATTTCAATGTAGTTTTTAATTTTTGATAAAATAATAATATTCCTAAAGAGCATGAAACGAACTTGATTTGAACCGAACACACAACTCAGTAATGAATGACGTTTGACATTGAAATTTGGTTTTTTTTACACCCAAAAATAAATGATGCCACAGTGGAAAAAGAAAAAAAAATGTATTTTACTAACGTAAAAAAGTCTTTTAATGACTTCTTTTTAGTGGAAATTACGACAAACTAAAGAAACAACTATTAATTAACGCTTATATATCTATTTTTATGTCTTTATCTAATTTTCTTATGCGATTGTTTTTTATTTACGGCAACACAGACACCTTGCCGACAAATTATCGATAGAAATTTAGGACGTCGCCTTCCCTACGGATTTTTAAATCTGACTTTAACTAATGAACCCTTAAATTATGTCTCTGTGGTGTAAAGATACTTAACTTATTTAAGTGCCAATTAGGACTTATTAAATTAACGTCTCTGAGTTCGGCTGTTAGACTTGTTCAAGTTGATTTTTTATGATATCCTTGAAAACATCTTAATGAACGACGCCAAAAACAAGAATACAGCAACGTCATTCGTTTTAAGACTAGTAAACGATGCAGATAGATGGAGCCGTAAAAAAGTCCCATCTTTCCGCGCCTGTATATCCCATTCACAAATCAATATGGTAATGTTTATATTAATAACAATAGATGATTAATTTAAAAATAAACTAATTCTACTCATAAAATTAAAATATCACCAACTATCAGATCGTCATGAGTTGTGGACAAAAACGGTTGACAAAGTGTTTCACAACAAAATCACATACGCACCGGTGCAGAACATTCAAAGGACAACAGAAAAAGGAGAAAACGTCATCGGAGGTCTGGAGCAGTCCCGGGTACGTGAGTGCATGTACATTTGCTATCGCCTCAGTTCAGAACCTCGCATGGGATTGATGAATACGTATTGTCCCAGAGTGTGATAGGCCGCGATGCTATCGTGCGACGTCACATAGTTCTTTATGGTTTGTTTCTTGAAGTCCTTCTAGCCCAAGAAAACCGTAATAAAAAAAAATCACATCCTCGCGTCTTGTTCTTCATTTGTGTCACTCTCCACATTGTCTTCAGTTTCTTGAGTATCATTTGTTTCGTCGACCCCTTCACTGGTTTCTACGGCTTGTGCGCCGTTTGCTTCGTCCTCGGCGCTAACCTTTTCCTCGATTTCGTTCTCTTTCATCACATCAATATTTTCCATTTGTTTTTGAATGACCTTCATGCGCTCTTCAAACTTCCTATCTAATTCTTTTACCTCCCCCTGTAAACCAGTTTGGATCGTGGATATAGAGGATTTAAGCTCGTTTATCATCATAGCTACTTGCGTGAGATCTGCAAAAGACATTAAAACAGATACCTGTAGTAAGAACCCGTAGGATTAGTATGATTTATCTAGAATTATTTGGTTCGGAAAAGGGTTAAAAAGGGCTTTTTGATCCTTCCACGTCAAGCATGCCAGCTTGAGATTACAATTTGCTAACATAAACGTATAGTATACTTGGTGGAAGATCTCCTTAGCAGGAGGTCGTCTAGGTAGGTACCACCGCAGTACCAGTTATTCTGCCGCTAAGCAGTAGTGTGTAAGCATTACTGTGTTCCGGTTCGAAGGGTACTGCAGCTAGCGAAATTACTGGGCTGTTGAGATTAACCATCGAAAGTTTCAAAGTAATGAGCGCCAAAGCAGTAATGCCCTGGACTTTGTTTTGTTACTCAAAGTTCTGTGTATCGCTGCAATGGTCATGGACAGACGCTATCTCTTACCATCAGGAGAGCGTTCGGTACGTCTCATTACTTTTTACTTTAAAAAAAATACTGCTGTGAGACAAAACAAGAGATATTGATAATATCGGAAAGCAATATATTTTTCTATTTCGACTATTACATTTCTAAGTGCAGCGGCTATTTTGTTGTGAATTTAGCGATATGCCCATCGTGAAAGTTGTTCACAATAATGAATTCGAAAAAAAATCCTCTCAGTCATGGTGGAAACCCTAACAATTCTGTTGTGACAGTTTAGAAAACAAAGCGGACAAACATTATTATTATTATTATTTAGCCCATTTTGTCCCACTGCTGGGCAAAGACCTCTCTTCCCCCCCCCCTTCCACACCTCTCTGTTGTGTGCTGTTGTGGTCCACTCTTTATTGTGGGCATCGAGCTCATCTTTCCACCGCCTTTTAGGCCGGCCTGGTGGCCGTTTAACCTCCGGGACCCAGTCGGTGGTGGTTTTCGCCCATAGCTCCGCTGGCATTCGGCAGACGTGTCCAGCCCAGTCCCACTTTATCATAATGATGAATTGAAATTAAACTAACCCGGCTTATTGGATTGAGACTCGCTGTCTTCTCGATTATGTGACTCAGGTGTGACTTGCCTGGAAGCAGTAATTGAGTTACTAGGGGGAGCAGGTTCTTGACTCGGGACGATTGTTTCTTGACTCGCGACGTTATCTGCTTGACTCGGTGCGACAGTTCTTAGATCCGAAACTGCAGTTTGTAGAGTCGCAACGGCATTTATTAAATAGGAGATGTCATTTTCTTCACTCGAGGTAGTAACTTCTTGACTTGAAGTAGCAGTTTCTTGACTCGATGTAGCAGTTCCTTCGAGTGTGGTATTCTTATCATCATTACTCTTCTTTTTAACAATTTTTGCAACGTCAACTCTTTCGTTCAGGTCTCTGCCAAAGAGTGTATCGTCTCTTACCGAAGTTTCAAGTGTAGCAGATATAGAATCTTCAAGCAACGCAGCGATTATTTTGATTCTGTCGCGGCTTTCACAGTAATGCAAGTCCGCAAGTAAGCTGCAAGCGTTATACAACGCTCGGATGGCTTGAGGCAGATTTTGTTGGTCAAAAAGCAATGATATCGCATTATAAATAGCAGTTATAGCATAACCTATTTGGTTTTGTCTCTCTCGCATACTATTATCGTGATCTCTCTCGGCGACTGCTATTTCTGATGCGATTTCATCGTTCAAAATGGGCCCTATTAGAAGACTGCCCACGGCCGAGTATTCTTGGCAAAGGGTTTCTTTTCTGCTTTGTGGTAGTCCTGTCTTTAGTAGAGAGTTAAAGCGTGAAGCCAGGAGAGGATGTATATTTGCGCCATTATTTGAGTTAGATGATGGGCCAGGAACCGAAGACGGCCCCGGCTTTGATAGAGATTCTTCTGTAGAGTTGTCACATTTGGTTCTGGCACCTACAGTTGAGAATATTATTTATAAAATAAGTTTTAAAAAAATTGTTTGAAAATTTTAAACGGTTTTATTGAAAACAAAGATAATAATGGTGTAGATAATAATGTACTAAAAGATACAAAATAATTCGGTAGGTCTTAGGTACCAGCCGTCACACCACTCTCCTCATCGATCTAGCTATGGCATTGATCAGACAAAAAATAAAATTGTAAAAACTAAAAATATAGAAAAAATGTTTTTTTTGCTGATTTTACTTTTAAGTTTTTATTTCGTTACTAAATATTCCACATTCTACCCTTCCATTTGATACCTATATTTAGGGGGTTGTCAAAAAAATGTGATCCGCCATTTCGTTGGCGGCCATACTGTATTTACATTTTTTTAAGTGCATTCTTTTCTACTAGTTAAGTCCTTTCATTTGATACTCATATTCGGGAATTGTGAAAAAAATGTGTAATCCGCCATTTTGTGGCGTCGGCCATCTTGGATTTACAATGAGACTGAATATGCTATAATGAATTGACATCAGAACTAAACGTGTGCAACAAACATCAGATCAATCTGTCAAAAGGAAGGGGGTGAAATTTAAATTCGACCCAAAAACATCAAAACAATAAGCAGGGCATACTAAATAAAACCGTTTAAATAAATAATCACTCTATGCAATCGTATTTGTTGAACCTACTTTAAAAACACTACTACTACTTTACTTGGCAGTAGATCTCCTTAGCAGGAGGTCGTCTAGGTAGGTACCACCGCAGTACCAGTTATTCTGCCGCTAAGCAGTAGTGTGTAAGCATTACTGTGTTCCGGTTTGAAGGGTACTGCAGCTAGCGAAATTACTGGGCTGTTGAGACTAACTCTTTCAAAAGTCTCAAAGTAATGAGCGCCAAAGCAGCCATGGACAGGCGTTATCTCTTACCATCAGGAGAGCGTCTAGTTAGTCTCATTACTATTCACATAAAAAAAAATGTAACGCTCTCAAGTATCACTGAAATTGTCTTAGTTTTTCTATATTTCTGTGTGTGGACGCGATGTGATGTCATCATCATCATCAGTCTTTTGTAGTCCACTGCTGGACATAGGCCTTTCCCAAGACACGCCACTCTGCCCGATCTTTGGCTTTTCGCTTCTAACCAACGCCAGCTGTCATAACAGTGTTATATTGTTCGATATCCATACAAATATTTTTGTTCCATTTATGGACAAATGGAGCATAATTTTACAATCACAGCTACTGGCATTTATTTTGGTCTTTATTTGCGGTAAATCAAAATTGCTTGAATAAAACAGTAGATTTTATTAGCGTATATTATTCCTACTAATACTATAAATGTGAAAGTTTGGATGGATGGATGTTTGTTACTTTTTCACGCAAAAGCTACTCAACGGATTTGGATGAAATTTCATGATGTTCGGAAATTTATGAATAAGCCACCTATGTTAAGGCTGCAAAATAATTTTAGTTTTCAAAATTGCCAATCCTAAAATCTGCCCAAGGTAATGCTAACTCAACCTGCTAAATCCGCCACTGATAGAAATATCATAGTTGAAGTTGGATAAGAAATTACAGATACACTTACCCGAATTAACAAGACTGCTACTTGTAGATGATCCGTCATCAATTGTGGTAGTTTTAGGGCTAACGATTGAACTACCAGTTGTGGGAGTGTTTGAAATAGCAAACGGATTACCGATGACGGTTGTGTTCAACGCGCCAGTTGCGATGGCACTCGGGATAGTTCTAGGTGCGCCAAATAAACTACCGCTTGTGGTAGTATTAGAAAATCCAAATGCACTACCGCTTGTGGTAGTGTTAGAAAATCCAAATGCACTACCGCTTGTGGTAGTATTAGAAAATCCAAATGCACTACCGCTTGTGGTAGCGTTAGGAAATGCAAATGCACTACCGCTTGTGGTAGTGTTAGCAAATCCAAATGCACTAGCGCTTGTGGCAGGGTTGGAAAAAATTAATGTACTACCGGTTGTGGTGGTCACACCAAAAGTACTACCTCTTGTGGTAGTGTTAGAAAATCCAAATGCGCTACCGCTTGTGGTAGGGTTACAATAGCCAAATATGCTACCGCTTGTGGTAGGGTTAGCAAAGACTAACGTACTACCGGTTGTGGTGGTCACACCAGATGTACTACCGCTTGTGGTAGTGTTAGAAAAGACTAACGTACTACCGGTTGTAGTGGTCACACCAGATGTACTACCGCTTGTGGTAGTTTTAGTTGCTCCAAATAAACTACCGCTTGTGGTAGGGTTAGAAAAGACTAATGTACTACCGGTTGTGGTGGTCACACCAAAAGTACTACCTCTTGTGGTAGTGTTAGAAAATCCAAATGCGCTACCGCTTGTGGTAGGGTTACAATAGCCAAATATGCTACCGCTTGTGGTAGGGTTAGCAAAGACTAACGTACTACCGGTTGTGGTGGTCACACCAGATGTACTACCGCTTGTGGTAGTGTTAGAAAAGACTAACGTACTACCGGTTGTAGTGGTCACACCAGATGTACTACCGCTTGTGGTAGTTTTAGTTGCTCCAAATAAACTACCGCTTGTGGTAGGGTTAGAAAAGACTAATGTACTACCGGTTGTGGTGGTCACACCAAATGTACTACCACTTGTGGTAGTGTTAGAAAATCCAAATGTGCTACCGCTTGTGGTAGGGTTACAAAAGCCAAATATGTTACCGCTTGCAGTAGTGCTAGTCACGCCAGATGTACTACCGCTTGTGGTAGTTTTAGTTACTCCAAATAAACCACCGCTTGTGGTAGGGTTAGAAAAGCCAAATATGCTACCGCTTGCAGTAGTGCTAGTCACGCCAGATGTACTACCGCTTGTGGTAGTTTTAGTTACTCCAAATAAACTACCGCTTGTAGTAGGGCTAGAAAAGCCAAATATGATACCGCTTGCAGTAGTGCTAGTCACGCTAGATGTACTACCGCCTGTCGTAGTTTTAGTTACTCCAAATGCACTACCGTTTGTGGCCGGGTTAGAAAAGACTAATGTACTACCGCCTGTCGTAGTTTTAGTTACTCCAAATGCACTACCGCTTGTGGCAGGGTTAGAAAAGACTAATGCGCTACCGCTTGTGGTAGGGTTACAATAGCCAAACATGCTACCGCTTGCAGTAGTGCTAGTCACACCAGATGTACTACCGCTTGTGGTAGTTATAGTTGCTCCAAATAAACTACCGCTTATGGTAGGGTTAGAAAATATTAATGTACTACCGGTTGTGGTGGTCACACCAAATGTACTACCACTTGTGGTAGTGTTAGAAAATCCAAATGCGCTACCGCTTGTGGTAGGGTTACAATAGCCAAATATGCTACCGCTTGTAGTAGTGCTAGTTACGCCAGATGTACTAGCGCTTGTGGTAGTTGTAGTTGCTCCAAATGAACTACCGCTTGTGGTAGGGTTACAAAAGCCAAATATGCTACCGCTTGCAGTAGTGCTAGTCACGCCAGATGTACTACCGCTTGTGGTAGTTTTAGTTGCTCCAAATAAACTACCGCTTGTGGTAGGGTTAGAAA
Source organism: Biston betularia (assembly GCA_905404145.2). NCBI lineage: Eukaryota > Metazoa > Arthropoda > Insecta > Lepidoptera > Geometridae > Biston > Biston betularia. Next base: position 1,988,853 of record FR989892.1, on the reverse strand, counting down.
AGACTAATGTACTACCGCCTGTCGTAGTTTTAGTTACTCCAAATGCACTACCGCTTGTAAAATTAGGTACGCCAAATAAAATACCGCTTCTGGTAGATGCAAAACCAAATGTGCTATCGCTTAGAGTGGTATTAGGCACGCCAAATAAACTACCGCTCATGGTAGGTGGAAATCCAAATGCGCTACCGCTTGTAGTAGTGCTAGTTACGCCAGATGTACTACCGCTTGTGGTAGTTTTAGTTACCCCAAATGAACTACCGCTTGTGGTAGGGTTACAAAAACCGAACATGCTACTGCTTGCAGTAGTACTAGTCACGGCAGATGTACTACCACTTGTAGCAGCTTTAGCGGCGCCAAATAAACTACCGCTTGCAGTAGGGTTAGAAAAGCCGAATATGCTACCACTTGCAGTAGAGCTAGTCGCGCCAAATGCACTACCACTTGGAGTAGTCGTACCGGATGTGTTGCCACTTGTGGCAATGTTAGCTATGCCAAAGGCAAACTTATTTCCGCTTGGGTTGGTATGGGAAAAGCTGAATCCGCCTACACTTGGAGTAGTATTAGACACTCCAGAATTACTATGGCTTGTAGTATTGTTACACACGCCGATTGTGTTACCGCTCGTGACAGCGATACAAACGTTAAAAGTACTGCTGTTTGCAGTAGTTTTAGTCACACCGGATGTACAATCGCTTGTAGTAGTGAATATATTGCCGTCTGGATTAGCGATACACGTGTCAACTGAGCCACCGCTTGTGGTTGGACTAGTTTCATTATTTGCAAATTGTTTTACGTAGCTGTTAAGTTTGCCCGTTCCACTTGAGGTTGCTGAAAACGTTGCTTCAATTGGTTTTCCGCCGCTGTCTACTTCACTCGTCCCACTTGAGGTTGCAGAAGTCGTGGTTGTTAGAATTGGTTTTACGTCCCTTTTAAGCTCGTTGGTATCGTTTGAGGTTGCAGCTATTGTGGTTGTTGTCATTGGTTTTAATACACCGCTAGTAGTTACGTTGGCGGTGGCGGCTATTGCCGTTTGACTGCCGTTGCATACTGCTTTCCCACTAGTTGTGCGCTCGCTGGACAATCCAATGCCTGCGTTTATGTTCGTAAAGGTCATTCCGCCTATGGTTATTTTGGATGTGGTCGTGGTAGTTGTAGTTAATGGTTTTGGCGCTTCGATACTGTTAGTCTCGCTGGTTACGAAACTGGGTGAATTCCGTAATGTATTACTGTTAGATGCATCATCTTTATCACTTCCAGAAATTGACACGCCAAGAACATCCCAGTTATGGGAAGACGGGCCGAAAAGGTTCGAAGTGTTGCTGTTGATTGGTTTTAATTTTCTGTCTCCGTTACCAGCTCCGGATGAGCTACTACAAGGCGTCGAAGCGCCACAAGCAGTGCTACTAGAAGTAGCCACGTCAAATGCTCCAGTGTCATTACAAGAAGACGTTTCAAATGAGGCTGTATCGCTGGAGGTAGGTGCACCGAAAGTTTCTGTACTGCTAGTACTAGATGCACCAAACGCTAAAGAAGTGCCAGAGGTAGTAGCACCGAAAGGTTCCATTTTGCTAAAAGTATTCGTAGATGCACTAAATGTTGCTGTGTCGCCAGAGACAGACGCTCCAAATGCTACAGTATTTCCAGAGGAAGTTGTTTCAAATGCTGCATTGTCGTCAGAAGACGTGGCAAATACTATTGTGTCACCAGAGGTACACGCTCCAAACATTGCAGAGTCGTTAGAAGAAGACGCGCCAAATGCTACAGTGTCACCAGCGGTAGACAATCCCAATACTGCAGTGTTGCTAGAGGTAGAAGCTTCTAATGCTGTATTGCATTTAGAAAAAGGCGCGATTAATTAATAACTTATGGCGGTGATCAGTGCTGTTACTGTTCCATTACCGTTTGCTGAAACACCGATATCATCACTAGAAGTTGATGTGAAAAAACCGGGCCGTTTCTGACAGCCGGTGAAATAATAGGGATAACTAGTGATTTTGCTCTTCTATCACCGCTAGCAGCATTGTGTGAGCCATCAAAAATAAATCCATTACAAGTAGACGGCTTAAATAGATCCACCATTTCATTTATAATTGACGGTTGGTTGGGATGGTTTTGCTCTTACAGTAATGTTAGATGTGTTCAATAAATCACCATCCCTGGTAGTAGTTGCGCCAACTGCAATTGTAGATACCATATTGTTTAGTAATTTATTCATAAATCATGAATAAATGCAACAAAATAATATGAAGAAACAAACAAATAAATAAACGCAACCTAAACATCTTATCTTTATCTACATATCTATCTATACTATTATAATGAGGAAAGATTTGATTGTTTGTTTGTAATGAATAGGTTCCGAAACTACTGGACAAATTTCAAAAATGTTTTCACTGTAGCCAAGCTACACTAGTAGCTCAGTGGTTAGCGCGGTCGGTTCGCATGCCCAAGGGCGTGGGTTCAAACCCCAAGAATGAGCTTGAGCTGCCGATGAAGGAAAACATCGTGAGAAAACCATAGCATGGTGGTAGGGTAGGGATTTGATTGTTTGTTTTTATTGAACAAGCTCCAAAACTACTGGACCGATTTAAAAAATTCTTTCACCGTTAGGAAGCTACACTATCCCCGGGTGACATAGGCTACTTTTTATCTCTGTATTCCCACGGGAACGGGAACTACGCGGGTGAAACCGTGAGGCGTCCGCTAGTTTATAATAATTGAACGTCTGAAAATGTACTTATTTGGGCATAGTATAATTACTACCCAAATGCAGAAGTATATACATAATTATATTTATATGTTTGAATACTTATACATTATACAAACATAAAAGTCAATTGTGTGATTCATTATGATAGAATGTCAATAAACGCAACAGTTTTCCTTGTTGTTATCAGACTAAACATGGCATATTGTTTTTTTTTTTTTTTTTGTTTTGGCGTCGCGTTTTAGCATTTGCCAGTGTCAAGTATTTATATATTTTCAAGTTTCAAAAGTTAAATAAGTGCCATCGTAGCTAGTTTTAGTCAAAGTCGTCTTTGTCAAGTCCAGTTCGTGTCAGTTAATTCCAGTCATGCTTTAGTAAAGTAGTGGCAACTTTACTACAAAGCTTCGATGGAGTTTTGGAAGCAACACAAAAACTCATGTTTCACCACATTATATCATTTTCCCACACTCGCGCTTGTAATTCGGCACTTTATGAATAAAACACCACCATTTTTATGCATAAACACTCGACAAAACACTAGTTTTGGAAAAAAATACAACGGAGCGACACGACTCTTCCCGCGTTCCCGCCAAAACTCTCGGCATATTGTTACTCATAGTCTTAGTATTATATTGATGACATAAGTTACAAGTCAATTTAAAAATAATCAAAAAATAAATAGATTAAATTTCAAATGTCAATACAATGTGGTTAGAACAGATAAACATATGTATATGCCATGGTCTTTTAGAGTAGTTATTATTTTAAGTTATTTTGTTTTGTTTAATTGAAGATATTTATTTTACTTTTTTTAATAATTTAGCTTGATAGTCGATTTAAAATAAATAATTTATTATGTGTATATGCCATTAATACAATAAAAAAAAAAACATTAGTCGTAAAATCGCGATTTATTAGTTTTCGAACGAACCCTATATTGGAAAGTCAATTTAAAAATAATTAAAATTAAAATAAATAGATTAAATTTCAAATGTCAATACAATGTATTTAGATGTATATGTATATGCCATTAATCCAATAAAAAAAATAACACCATTAGTCGTGTAATGTGTGTGTGTGTATTCCATTCCAGGCTAGGTGTGCTTTACCATCATCGACCACATCGTCACTTAACATCAGGTGAGCTGTGGTCAAACACCTAGCCTGCCAGATGTAAAAAAAAAAACGCGATTTATTAGTTTTCGAACGAACCCTATATTGGAGGCCTATGTTTTTTTTCATCTTTTATTTTTTTGTGTATTTAAATATATCGGAATTTTCAACAGTCAACACTAGTAAAATAAGATATATTCACTCTCACAATTAAATAAAGCAAGTCACAGTAAAAAAAAAGACCTTAAATTATACTATTAATTTACAAAAAAAAAACCAAATCATAAATAAACTATACTACTATAAAATATCGCTGCCGCGCGGTAAGGTTCCCAGTACGCTGGCGGCATTGCCCCGTTGTATGGCTAAGCTTAGCCTTTGACGTAGGTAGGCGCCAGTTCTGGGATTCCCCGAAGCGAGGACCAGCCGCTCAACGGGGCAATGCCGCCAGCGTACTGGGAATTGGGAACCCTACCGCGCGGCAGCGATCTCGACGACGTGTTTATTTTATAGTAGTATAGTTTATTTATGATTTAGTTTTTTTTTGTCAATAGTATAATTTAAGGTCTTTTTTATTTTGATTAAATGTTTCATTATAACTTAAAAAATGCAGATAATTTAAAAAAAAAGAAAGTCACAGTAAAGTTCTAGTACAATGTTTTCTATTTTATATCGTCGGTATTTTTATTTTGATAATATTTTGTACATATTGACATATACCTTAGAAAAAGGAATAACTTTATTATAGAAATTGAAGTGACAAAAAAAACATACCTTTATTTTGACATTTTTGTGTTTTCACTTATAGAACAACAGTAGGGTGACCATGTTTCGTCACTCAATAATATATGATTAGTGTGACCATTTTAGTTTTTGTTCAAAACGGGATATTTTCAAAATTACAAAGTTAATAAACTTCACGTTTATTATCAACATTGAATTGATAGAATTTTTCAGATGTCTAGAATTTATTTATGAAAGAGATTAATACCCTATATTTTGTATGTTGGACAGGCTAAGTATTTGAACACAGCTCATCTGATGATAAGTGATGGTGTGGTCGAAGATGGTAAAGCACACCTAGCCTGGAATGGAACTGGCTCTCAAGTGAGGCTGCCGGAACATACTGTTAGATCATAGTCAGATTCAACAGGGTGGTAGCTAGCCAGCCGAGTGCTAGAGAGTACCCTATCACCATGCTATGGTTTCATCACAATGTTTTCCTTCACCGGCAGCTCAAGCTCATTAATTTCTTATAGTTAAGTTGCTAATGTTTCTGTAGCACAACCACTAAAGTTATGTACACCAAAATGCAATTTTTTGGTTTAAAATGGTTCTGATTGCTCGCATAAAAGCATTGAAAATCTTCCACCAAATGATTTAAAGTGATTAGTTCCAAATGTTTTGATTATTCTAATCTGTCACTTATCTGCTAAACTAAACACTGCAGCCTTAATTGACTTTTATGAATTTTGATATCAGTATTAACCTTACTGTAACTAAAAACGGGACAATTTAGCATCCCAAAGCTATCCTCGGGGACATCGGGACTGAGTAACAGAAAATGGGACATATAATCACTTTATATATGAGTTAAATAATAAATAATAATAATAATAAATAAATATCATAGGACATTACACACAGCGCCATCTGACCCCAAACTAAGCAGAGCTTGTGCTATGGAAGTCAGATAACTGATAGAATACTTAAATACTTTTTTTTTTGTTGTAAATACATACTTATAATACATACAGTACACCCAGACACAGAACAAACATCGATGTTAGTCACACAAATGTTAGTCCTGAGTGGGAATCGAACCCACGCCCTTCAGCTCTCGAAGCAGACACACTACCAATGAACCAACAGGGCTGTCAATTATATGATCAGTTTGTATACTTAACTCAATTTTGGAAAAATTGTGGATTGGAACGTTTTTCAGGAACTAGGTAGGTATGTCCAATTATAACATTTATAGTTTTCAGTCATTGTAGGTAATATTGGTACCTTGTAGAATAAATACTGGTTAAGTTTTCGGTCTTTGAATAGTTATGAGCATCATTATGAATGTTAAAACATTATCAAACTAAGAACTTACCAGTCTGAGAATGATGATATTCCAAGCATGTCCGAATTACTGTTTCCTGCTATTCATTCATCTTGGACTTTGCAAGCGTCAATTGCAAGAAGCCAAAGATATTTTTATGGTTTTTATTGGCAATATTTTATGATTTTCAAACATAAACCACTAAAAACATAATTCCAGGTTATCATTTATTTTTATTGGTATACAGTTAAGATAAGATTATAAGATGATAAGTGTCAAGGTAATGCAACGTTGGTTCCACTTTTTATAGATATCATTGTTCTATCTAAGACACTAATTTTACTTTAGTCCATGATTGATGGCAAAAAAACCACAAACCAGCACCAAAATAAAATCGAACTGATTTTTTTTGTTTTTTTTTTTAATAATTTGCCCTTTCGGGCAGGCTAAAGCTATAAAGCCATACTGCCTTGTCTTAAGTGTTATTTCTGCTGTATCTTAGCTATAGTTATCGTCAAAATCGTCTTAGTCAAGTCCAGTTCGTGTCAGTTAATTCCAGTCATGCTTTAGTAAAGTAGTGGCGACTTTACTATAAAGCTTTAATGGAGTTTTGAAAGCAACACGAAAAGTCATGTTTCACCACATTTATTATATCATTTTCCCACACTTGCGCTTGTAATTCGGTACTTTATGAATCACCACCATTTTTATGCATAAACACTCGACAAAATACTAGTTTTAGAAAAAAATATAACGGAGCGATACGACTCTTCCCGCGTTTCCGCCAAAAACCGACTACCACCGAGCTACCACAGAGTATACACACGAATAATAATCAGAGGGACCATCTGAGGAGGGACCAATTCGTCTACGACTGTGGTGTTTTGCCGAGAACTAGGAGGAACCATGTTGCAATGTGATATTATTTTCACAAACCTTGTTTGTATTAATTATAAATGAAAATTGTGATAGTAGAGTATCAAATTACGTGCATGATTGTGCAAAAGTAATATAATGCGATAAACTCTAATTTTTCGTTATGTGCTTTAACTCCGTGGAAACTTGTAGTCAAATTACTTTACTAGGATATAAACGATTATTTTTACCTTAAAGTTACACAACTTAGTTAAGTTAGTTAGTACTTTTACTGTAATTCAGATTAATTTAACTTAATTCGTCTGATACAATACATAAAAGTGTCGTTAAAAAAATGCACGAAAAGTTAGATGCCATCATTAGACGCAAAAAAAAACTCTGGTGACTGATGATCTAAGAAAAAAATAAGTGCGGCGTGCGATTGCGAGCCGAATTGTTATTTGTTCGCGTTTCACATTGAGTGAGATTTGGTTCGTGAATAGAAATATAGTGAATTTACTAAAGTTTTCGTGAGTGGTTTTACATACCTGCTTGTATCTGCGGTCACAAGAATAATTGATCTTTTCTGTGAGTTATTTCTGTACTGCCAAAATTCATAAGACTTAACTGACCGATCAGTCGAGGGGCTATGTCACAATAGTAAACAATGCAATTATTTTCATACGTTTGCTTTAATACTCACTAGCAAGTTGGTGATTTATTGTTAATGATTTACGACGTACATATATTTTTGTAAATGCTTTCAATGTTTATATATAAACGTTTTTTTGGCACAACCTCTTCAACACGGTCGGTTTATACGTCATTCATTTTTAAACTTTTTATTTTCGTTAAATCTCAAAATTTTGATGAATTTAGCAAAAATTCTTGTGTGTATTCTGAATTTCAGATTGCATTTTAAATTATAAGCTTTATGAACAGTTTTGGTGAGTTTATTTTTGTGTTGTTGTGACCACCTACAAGGTTATGTTGTATGAACTATATTGCAATCTTGCATTATAGTAATCTTTGCTGGGGGGATCTTGACACGTTATTTGTTGCCAAACAAATGTTGCAGTAGTGAAATAATGATGCAATGTTGTGAAAACATTGTGAAATTTGTAAATTCTTTCTAATATTAATTACTCACCCAATGTTAATGCATTTTTCTGCTTACTGTCCATATATAAGGAAAAACCATTGGCTTTGTCTTCACAATTTATGAGGAAAGCCACCAAGCTGCCCGCGTGAATTTCTGTGTAAACTCAAGCTGATATCTTAAGTGTATATTTGTTCTATAGTACAAAGTACTCTTTCAGTGTTTTGTCGGTCGGTAGATATTTTTGACAATACATATTACTATAATATAAATTTACATAATTATAATCATAGATTTTTAATAACATTAGAACTTATCTTTGGCAAAAGTCCAAATCAGACTTTATGATTTATTGACAGCCCCGTTGACTCATTGGTAGTATGTCTGCTTCAAGAGCTGTAGGGTGTGGCTTCGATTCCTACCCAGGACAAGCATTTTGTGGTGTAAACAAATGTTTGTTCTGTGTCTCTGTGTTCTGTATTTAATATAAGTATATATTTACAAAAAAAAAAAGTATTTATGTATTCTATCAGTTATCTGACTTCCATCACACAAGCTCTGCTTAGTTTGGGGCCAGATGGCGCTGTGTGTATAGTCCTACGGTATTTATTATTATAATTAACATGGAAAAATGTGCTTTGTTCATAAATATTTGGGTCAAATTGTACATCGACAGCTCGAAATAAAGATTCTGGCTCGCTGATGTTAAGTGAAGGTGGTAAAGCACACCTAGCCTGGAATGGAACTGGCTCTCAAGTGAGGCTGCCGGAACACACCATTAGGTGCTTGGCGGCAGATTTTCAATTTGGGGGTGTTAGCTAGCCAGCCGAGCACTAAAGTACCCTAACACCATGCTATGGTTTCCTCACGATGTTTTCATTCACCGGCAGCTCAAGCTCATTGTGGGGTTTGAATCCACGCCCTTTGGCATGCGAACCTACCGCGCTAACCACTGAGCTATCATCGCTACAAAAGTTGTGTTTTCTTTATAATGGTATAGATAGAAGATAGATAATAAACAAAGATAGAAAGACTGAAATGCGACATCCTCATTGTTGACAGTTCTGTTGGTTCATTGGTAGTATGACTGCTTCAAGAGCTGTAGGGCGTGGGTTCGATTTCCACCCAGGATAAACATTGTGTTGCATAAACAAAATGTTTGTTCTGTCTCTGGGTGTACTGTATGTATTTAAAAATAAAAGTGTTTAAGTACTAACTGCGCCCCGCGGTGTTACCCGCTACATGTTTTCGGGATAAAAAGTAGCCTATGTGCTAATCCAGGGTCTCGGCTACCTCCATACCAAATTTTATCCAAATCCGTTCAGTAGTTTTTGTGTGAAAGAGTAACAAACATCTATCCATCAAAACTTATCCCACTAAAACTTATAAATGTAAAAGTGATGTGATGTTTGTTTGTTACTCTTTTCCGCAAAAACTACTTAACGGATTTGTATGAAATTTACTGTATGCAGTGTATAATTTGGGTAAGTAAGAAGAGTAATCAGTGCACTGATAGCACCCACATGGCAATACCATCATCATCATCCACAGCCTTATTTATTCCACTGCTGGGTATAGGCCTCTCTCTTTACATGCCATCTGCCTCGGTCCTGTGCCAATCTGGTCCAGGTTCGACCCGCGACGGTGACAATATCGTCGACCCATCTTGCGGCTGGACGACCGACGCTCCGCTTCCCTTGCCTAGGCCACCACTCTGTTGCAACCATACCATACTATTCAATATTAATTAATAAATAAATATCGTAGAAAAAAGAAAAACATTTCTTTTTCCTTATAAAACACTAGATACAACAACAAATAAATACAGGCAGCACTCACAAATGAAAAAAAATTGACAAGACACAACAAATTTTGAATGTCAGTGAGATTATTGCTGCAGTGACTAGTGCATTACAAAGAAAAAAGGCCAGCGCCATTAGGCGTAGGACATTACATCAATGATAACAAGTTTTGTTTGTGTTGTTGACAGCCCTGTTGGTTCATTGGTAGAATGTCTGCTTTAGGAGCTATAGGGCGTAGGTTCGATTCCCATTCAGGATAAACATTTTGTGGTAAAAAAATGTTTGTTCTGTGTTTGGGTGTACTGTATGTATTATAAGTATTTAAGTATTCTATCAGTTATCTGACTTCCATAGTACAAGCTTTGTTTAGTTTGGGGTCAGATGGCGCTGTGTGTAATGTCCTACGATATTTATTTATTTATTTATTATTTACTGCACGTTGTTGGGCTCGGTCGTTATTATTATTATCATGGATATTTATTTGTCGGAGATTCGTCAGATCCGCATCAGAGATGGTTATATAAAACGTCAGGCGGTGGCGGTGGTATGGCCGATATTCGCATCACACATGGTTACTGGGTTACTGGGCGAGGGTGTAGCGGCCGAGGAGACAAACCACACAATTCAGTTCTCTTATACAAAGTTTAATCAGTACTTTACATCGACTGTAGTTTTAAGAATAGTTAGAACAGTATAGTCACTATTACATAGCTTGGGACAAGACGTTCCGCTTAGCTCCGCACTCTGCAACCAACCAACTCAATCTCCTCTCATAGAATCCTAACTCTCCACCTCAACACTCAACGCACGGCCGGCTCGCTTCCCACAGCGCCTCTATCGGCCGACATCCGCAATTCGGTATGTAAAGAAAAAAAATACTTTGCTGATTCCAAAACCATTTCGAAATATTACATTCCTGTACATGATTTTTCCGTTTAAAACTCTTTAAACTATGAGACGGGGTTTATTTTAATAAAATACATAAAATAAATTTGACTTTCAATTAACTTCTAATGACGTCATGTCCTTGGCTGTATAAGGATTCTTTCAGTGCCTAAAAAGGTACATATTTTACATATTCAGCCAATGTTATGACGTCATAACTATAAAAAGTTTGAAAATGTATTAGAATTAAACTACCACATAGAAAGCCAAAATATTCAAATTAGTTTCATAAAATAAAGTTTACTATCAGTAAAAAATATAAAATAAATACAAAAAAAAACTTTACATACCGAATTGTACCGCGCTCTCATTGGTTGAAGTCAAAATACGTCACACGACTAACAAGCAGTGCACCGAACCAGTGTTACGTCAGAGGTGACGCCATTCCACCTCTAGTCCTCCAAAATTACTCAAGATGGCGCTAAACTAAATCAACATTAATTTTTGAATTTATTATTATTTTTGTAATAAAAAAATATTAAAATAAAATTGTCATTTTCAGATACAACTATGTCGCAGACTGTTTGACTCGCACACCCTGAAACACGATTCTTTGAAGAGATTGCAGAAAATTATATATAAAAATGTTCCATAAACCAACGTTTGGCGCCAATACCTCCGGATTTGGTAAGTACATATTAGAATAGACTTTGACAGCCTTGTTGGTTCATTGGTAGTATGTCTGCTCTAAGAGCTGAAAGGCGTGGGTTCGATTCCCACCCAGGACAAGCATTTTGTAATATAAACAAATGTCAGTTCTGTGTCTGGGTTTACTGTATGTATTTACAAAATAAACTATTTTAAGTATTGTATCAGTTATCTGACTACAGTACAAGCTTTGCTTAGTTTTGGGTCAGATGGCGCTGTTTGTAATCATCATCATCATTTCAGCCGTAGGACGTCCACCTACAAGGTGGACAGACGACGTAGTAAAGACCGCAGGAACGCGCTGTATGCGAGCCGCTTCCAACCTATCTTTGTGGAAATCAATGGGGGAGGCCTATGTCCAGCAGTGGACGTCCTATGGCTGTTTGTAATGTCCTACGATATTTATTTAATTCATTTTTATTTGACAGGCATGCCGTCGACATTTGGCGCTTCGCCCTCGGCATCGACGTCGCCTTTCAGCGGGTTTAAACCGGCTGGAGGCGCCAGTGCCTTTGGCGCCCCGCCCGCATTTGGCGCGAACACCGCAGTACAGCCAAACACTGGTGGAGGTAAATCGGAAAACATCCTACTAATATTATAAACGCGAAAGTTTGTAAGAATGTATGTTTGTTACTCTTTCACGTAAAAACTACTGAACGGATTTTGATGAAATTTATTGATTATTTTTTTGTGATTAAAAGAATGCTAAATTTTTCATAGGACTATTCGGTGCATCGAATACCACTGGTGGGGGGCTATTCGGCGGAGGAGCCGCCGCGACCGCGGCGCCCGCCTTCGGAGCCGCCTCTAGCGGATTCAGCTTCGGCGCCGGCACCTCGGCCGGCACCGGAGGCTTATTTGCTAACAACACGGCCACGGGACTCTTCGGGGCTACGCAACAGAATAATGCATTTGGGGCTAAACCACCTGGTAAGAATTTTTAAACGACTCAAAAGAGGAGGAGGTTCTCAATTAGACTGTTTGTTTTTGTTGTATGTATGATACGCGATCATTCCGCCAATTATGAATAGATTTTTATGATAGTTTTTTTTTTTAAAGTACAAAAATTTTACTACAAATTTTAAACTTTATTCTATTTTGTTTTATTATAAATCCCACTAATATTATAAATGTGAATTTTTAGTTTGGATGGATCGATGGATGGTTGGATGTTTGTTACATTTTCACCCAAAAACTACTGAACGATGACAATCTGGATTAATACATAGGCTACTTTTTATGCCAAAAAAAAAATAATGCCAAAATGTTTTCTTTCTTTTCTTTCTTTCAAAACATGTAGCGGGTAACACCGCGGGGCACAGCTAGTATTATAAATGTGAAAGTTAGGATAGATGGATGTTTGTTATTCTTTCACCCAAAAACTACTGAACGGATTTGGATGAAATTTGCTATAGAGGTAGCTTAAACCCTGGATTAACACATAGGCTACTTTTTATCCCGAATACATGTCGCGGATAACACCGCGGGGCGCAGCTAGTGTTAAATATAAATGTGATTCCCTTCAGGTTTTGGTTTCGGTGGTACCACGACAAATCAGACCCAGGGTTCGAGTCTCTTCGGTAACACATCGACGACGGGCGCTGGTCTGTTCGGACAGCAGAACACCACCCTCGGCGGAGGCCTATTCTCTAACACTGCTGGTGAGTTGAGAAATTTACCATTTATTTAAATAAATAAATAAATATCGTAGGACATTACACACAGCACCATCTGACCAGAAACTAAGCAAAGCTTGTGCTATGGAAATCAGATAACTGATAGAATACTTAAATATATGGTGTGTTCCGGCAGCCTAACTTGAGAGCCAGTTCCATTCCAGGCTAGGTGAGCTTTACCATCTTCGACCACACCTTCACTTAACATCAGGTGAGCTGTGGTCAAACACCTAGCCTGTCAAACATAAAAAAAAAATTTTTTTTTTGTGAATACATACTTATAATACATACAGTACACCCAGACACAGAACAAACATTTGGTTTTATATCGCAAAATGCTTGTCCTGGGTGGGAATCGAACCCACGCCCTACAGCTCTTGAACTGTGGGGCGATGGAACAACTCTTTATTTATACATTTTTTTTTGCCTGACTTTAGTAGAAAAATTAAAAGTTTCTTCCTCCGGAAGTCATTTTGTAAACTTAACGTCTTTATGAAATCTATTTATTTATTTTTTTTGTGTAAGAAGTAATGCGACGAACGAGACGCTCTCTTGATGGTTAGAGATAACGCCTGTCCATGACCATTGCAGCGATACACAGAACTTTGAGTAACAAAACAAAGTCCAGGGCATCGCTGCTTTGGCGCTCATTACTTTGAGACTTTCGATGGTTAGACTCAACAGCCCAGGAATTTCGCTAGCTGCACCCTTCGAACCGGAACACAGTAATGTTTACACACTACTGCTTAGCAGCAAAATAACTGGTACTGCGGTGGTACCTACCTAAACGATTTATGTTGAAATGTGTTTTATGTCCCAAATAAAGTGTTGTCTATTGTCTATTATTGACTTGTACAGCAGGCGGATTCGGCCAGCAGCAGACCGGCACGGGGCACGTGAAGTACAACCCGGTGGTGGGCTCCGACGTGGTGGTGAAGGGTGGCTCCTCGCAGAATATCAGCGTTAAACATCACTGCATCACGTGTATGAAGGTATGTTATCCTCAGTTATGTTAGTTTCAATACATTATGGTTAGGTATGGAACGATGCGTAACAGTTACATTACGTTATAGTTAGGTATGTAACGTTGCATAACAGTTACATTACGTTACAGTTCCGTTGTGTAACACTTACATTATAGTTACGTTACAGTTCGGTTACGTAACAGTTACATTATTTTATGGTTACGGACCGTTTAGTTACATTACGTTACAGTTCCATTGCGTAACACACATTATAGTTACGGAACGTTGCATAACAGTTACAGTTCCGTTGTGTTACACTTGCATTTTAGTTACGTTACAGTTCGGTTGCGTAACCGTTACATTATTTTATGGTTACGGACCGTTTAGTTACATTACGTTACAGTTCTATTGCGTAACACACATTATAGTTACGGAACGTTGCATAACAGTTACATTACCGTTCCGTTGCGTAACACTTGCATTACATTTACGTTACAGTTTCGTTGCGTAATCGTAATAAAAATATGTCAATACCAAAAAAATATTGTGAATAAAAATGACATGACAAAAAAAATCATAATTACTTACAAGTAATTCAATAATCTTTAAGTTTGAAATACTCGTCAATGTCATAAAACAAGGTCTCTAGCAGCCAAGATCTTAACTAAATGGACTCATAACAATATACGTATAGCACAAAAAAATAATAACATAAGATACAAAATAATGTTTCATCCACAGGAATACGAATCAAAATCGCTTGAAGAACTCCGCATGGAGGACTATGCGGCGGGACGAAAAGGAAATTCAGGTAAATCATTGTCTTATTACCAAGCATTACGCACTATAATTACAATTTGTCTATGAAACTTGAGAAAGAGACGCATGCATACCTCTCTCTCTGTCGCACTTGTTCACAAATAGAAGTAGATAGCGATGTAGCGATGATAGCTCAGTGGTTAGCGCGGTAGGTTCGCATGCCAAAGGGCGTGGGTTCAAACCCCAACAATGAGCTTGAGCTGCCGGTGAAGGAAAACATCGTGAGGAAACCATAGCATGGTGGTAGCGTACTCTCTAGTACTCGGCTGGCTAGCTACCACACGAGAGTTGAAAATCTGCCGCCAAGCATCTAACGGCGTGTTCCGACAGCCTCACTTGAGAGCCAATTGCATTCCAGGCTAGGTGTGATTTACCATCTTCGACCACACTTTCACTTAACATCAGGTGCGCTGTGGTCAAACAGCCTAGCCTGTCAACCATAAAAAAAAAATTGATAACACAAATGTTACAAGTCACTTAATGAGTTTTAAAACACTGATTTACATGTCAAAATAAGGTATGTCAATATCCGAACATGTCAATATGTCAATATCAATATAGCCACTATCATATTTGTTATTACTATTTTTTTTTATTTTTTTTAATGTAAAAAGTAATGAGACGAACGAGACGCTCTCCTGATGGTAAGAGATAACGCCTGTCCATGACCATTGCAGCGATACACAGAACTTTGAGTAACAAAACAAAGTCCAGGGCATCGCTGCTTTGGCGCTCATTACTTTGAGACTTTAGATGGTTAGTTTCAACAGCTCAGTATTATTTGGTACAAATACAAATAAATAAATAAATAAATATCGTAGGACTATACACACAGCGGCATCTGGTCCCAAACTAAGCAGAGCTTGTGTGATGGAAGTCAGATAACTGATAGAATACATAAATACTTTTTTTGTTGTAAATGCATACTTATAATACATACAGAACACCCAGACGCAGAACAAACAGAAAAATTTAAAGGCTGAAATTACTGAGCTGTTGAGACTAACCATCGAAAGTCTCAAAGTAATGAGCGACAAAGCAGCGATGCCCTGGACTTTGTTCTGTTACTCAAAGTTCTGTGTATCGCTGCAATGGTCATGGACAGGCGCTATCTCTTACCATCAGGAGAGCGTCTCGTTCGTCTCGTTACTTTTTACATTAAAACATTTGTTTATTCACAAAATGTTTGCCCTGAGTGGGAATCGAACCCACGCCCTACAGCTCTCAAGGCAGATATACTACCAATTAGCCAACGGGGCTGTTTTATGTCTATTGTTTATTTTTGTACGTATTTTTAATCATGTTGAAATATGTTTTATGTCCCAAATAAAGTGTTGTCTATTGTCTATAAGCAATAATTTTTTTTAGTAATTGTATTTTTTTTAATTTCAGGCGGCATGTTCCCTTTTCAACAACAACAACAGCAACAACAAGGCGCGAAACCGCTGTTTGGAGCATCCAGTGAGTATTTTCTCAGCAATAGCCGACTTTTGTACAAACTTTTAACACATTCAGTGCCGCCTCACGAATCCCTATCGCGACGACGCGAGCACGTCAGACGTGCTCTCGATTTGTCATGGATTTGGGCATATTTTTTTTTATCTGAAGCCGAAATACTTTTTTTTTATGCTTGACAGGCTAGGTGTTTGACCATGTATGTAAAATCTGCCGCCAAGCATCCAACGGTGTGTTCCGGCAGCCTCACTCGAGACCCAGTTCCATTCCAGGCTAGGTGTGCTTTACCATCTTCGACCACACCTTCACTTAACATCAGGTGAGCTGTGGTCAAACACCTAGCCTGTCAAACATTAAAAAAAAAGACCACAGTTTACCTTATGTTAAGTGACAGTGTAGTCGAAGATCGTAGCCTGGAATGGAACTGGGTCTCAAGTGAGGCAGCCAGAACACACTGTTAGATGCTTGACGGCAGATTTTCAACTCTCGTGTGGTAGCTAGCCAACTGAGTACTAGAGAGTACGTTACCACCATGGTATGGTTTCCTCACGATGTTTTCCTTCACCGGCAGCTCAAGCTTGAACCTACCGCGCTAACCACTGAGCTATCATCGGTTACAAAACTACGGTTTTTTATGATTTCACCTTTATACAGTGCCAGTGAACACGCCTAGCGTGCCCATGTCATTTCATCTAGCAGCGCCGAGAGCACGCCTGGCGTGCTCGCGTTTTATGTTGACAGCCGTGTTGGCTCATTGGTAGCATATTAAAAGCTGTAGGGCGTGGGTTCGACTCCCACTCAGGGCGAACATTTTGTGATTAAACAAATGTTTGTTCTGTGTCTGGGTGTTCTGTATGTATTTACAAAAAAAAAAAGTATTTACGTATTCTATCAGTTATCTGACTTCCATCACACAAGCTCTGCTTAGTTTGGGGCCAGATGGCGCTGTGTGTATACTGTATAGTCCTACGATATTTATTAATTTTTTTATATAAGGCGGCATGGTTACGCGAAAGTAGTGGTGACAATGAAAGTGTTAATTATTTGACGAGTTACACGAGTATATGCCTTAGGACCCAATCGACTTTAAAAAGGTATTCGAAAGCATTGTGTAGTCGCTATATTTAAAGGGGTTAGCATATGTTGTGTCGATGATAGTTCAGTGGATACTGGATAGCGTGGTCGGCTCACACACCGACGGGCTAGGGTTCAAACCCTAAATTATTCTACTATTATATTAAAAAATTATATTAAATTACTTGGTGGTAGATCACCTTATCGTCACTCCATCGAGTCTCAGGGCGTCCTACGCTACGTTTGCCAATACGCGGTCTCCACTCTAGAACACGTCTACCCCAGCGGTTATCGGTTCTGCGACAGATATGTCCAGCCCCTTGCCACTTCAGCTTACTAATACGCTGAGCTATTACAGCCCTGATACTCGATGGAGTGACGATATACATAGGACAGCTGGCGGTGTATGGAAGCGAAAAGCCGAAGATCGGGCTGAGTGGCGTGTCTTGGGAGAGGCCTATGTCCAGCAGTGGACTAATATAGGCTGATGATGATGATGATGATGACATCTCCTTAGCAGGAGGTCTAGGTAGGTACCACCGCAGTACTAGTTATTCTGCCGCTAAGCAGTAGTGTGCAAACATTGCTGTGTTCCGGTTTGAAGGGTACTGCAGCTAGGAAATTACTGGGCTGTTGAGACTTACCATCGAAAGTCTCAAAGTAATGAGCGCCAAAGCAGCGATGCCCCGGACTTTGCTTTGTCCACCTTGTAGGTTGTGCACCTAGCCTGGCAACCATGAAAATGTATCTGTCTACAAGTTGAACAAAAATTGCGTGTTTTGTAGCGAGTTTCGGCGGTGCAGCTACTACTAGCGCTCCAAGTGTGTTCGGCGGAGGCCTAAGCACCGGCGGGGGCTTCGGGCAAACCAGTAAGTGGTGTCAATCAAATTTGAAGCACATTTATTGTAAAACCAGCAGACGCCTCGCAGTTTCACAAGCGTAGCTCCCGTTCCCGTGGGAATACAGGAATAAAAAGTAGCGATGATAGCTCAGTGGTTAGCGCGGTAGGTTCGCATGCCGAAGGGCGTGGGTTCAAACCCCAACAATGAGCTTGAGCTGCCGATGAAGGAAAACATCGTGAGGAAACCAAAGCATGGTGGTAGCGTACTCTCTAGTACTCGGCTGGCTAGCTACCACACGAGAGTTGAAAATCTGCCGCCCAAGCATCTAACGGTGTGTTCCGGCAGCCTTACTTGAGAGCCAGTTGCATTCCAGGCTAGGTGTGCTTTACCATCTTCGACCACACCTTCACTTGACATCAGCTGAGCTGTGGTCAAACACCTAGCCTGTCAACCATAAAAAAAAAGCCTATGTCACCCGAGGATAGTGTAGCTTCCCAACGGTGAAAGAATTTTTGAAATCGGTCCAGTAGTTTCGGAGCCTATTCAATACAAACAATCAAATTATCAAAATATTTTGTAACTGATTGTCTCTATTTGTTGTTATTTTTGTTTTCTTTTTGTATTGTTACAAAATAAAATTATTTTCTTTCTTTCTTTCTTTCAAATCTTTCCTCTTTATAATAGTATAAAAAGATATAAATAGGCTTGCGTTTAACATCCATCTCGCCTGATGTAAAGCGAAGATGCGGTCTACGATGGAGCACGCTCGCCTAGAAGAAACCGATTTACTCGCGACTTTTTTTTTCATTGGTCTTGGCATCGCATTTTGAGCATTTGCCAGTGTCAAGTGTTATATTTTCAAGTTTCATAAGTTAAATAACGTGTCTCATATAGTCAAAAGTCCAGTCATGCTTTAGTAAAGTAGTTGCGACTTTACTATAAAGCTTTCGATGCAACACGAAAAGTCATGTTTCACCACATTATATAATTTCCCGCACTCGCGTTTGTAATTCGGCACTTTATGAATAAAACACCACCATTTTTATGCATAAACACTCGACAAAACACTAGTTTTGGAAAAAATACAACGTGGCGACAAGACTTATTCCGCGTTCCCGCCAAAACTCTCAACGCTCGCGACGTGAAGGCATCCAGATTGTATCTATCAGGGAACACCCACTCGGGCAGCAAATTCCATTGTTTAGCGGTTCATACAATGAAGGTTTTTTTTTATGTAAAAAGTAATGAGACGAACGAGATGCTCTCCTGATGGTAAGAATAGCGCCTGTCCATGACCATTGCAACGATACACAGAACTTTGAGTAACAAAACTAAATCCAGGGCTTCACTGCTTTGGCGCTCATTACTTTGAGACTTTCGATGGTTAGTCTCAACAGTCCAGTAATTTCGATAGCTGCAGTACCCTTCAAACCGGAACACAGTAATGTTTACACACTACTGCTTAGCGGCAGAATAACTGGTACTGCGGTGGTACCTACCTAGACGACCTCCTGCTAGGGAGATGTACCACCAAGCTGGATTCGAACCGTTTAGTTAGTTTTAGGAACATCTACCATGAAGCGATGTCGCTCTCTGTTGAAGTGTGGTATCGAATAGAAAGCCGTCCATAGTAAATAGGTTCTTTTTATTTAACTACAGGACCGATTTCAAAAATTCTTTCACCGTTGGGAAGTTACACTATCCCCTGGTGACATAGGCTACTTTTTATCCCTGTATTCCCACGGGAACGGGAACTGAGCGGGTGAAACAGCGTGGTGTCGGTTTGTTTGTAGTAAAAAAGACAACAATGATCATTATCCGTCCAACAGATAGCTTTTCATTCGGTGGCAACACGCAGGCCACCACAAATACTACGGGTTTGTTCGGAGCTAACAAATCTGCTTTCGGAGCCACGCCCGGGGCAGGTGAGATAAATACTATACAGATTTTGACAGCCTCGTTGGCTCATTGGTAGTATATCTGTCTTGACAGCTGTAGGGCGTGGGTTCGATTCCCACTCAGGGCAAACATTTTGTGAACAAACAATGGGTGTCTGGGTGTTCTGTATGTATTTACGAAAAAATAAGTATTTATGTATTCTATCAGTTATCTGACTTCCATCACACAAGCTCTGCTTAGTTTGGGGTCAGATGGCGCTGTGTGTATAGTCCTACGATATTTATTTATTTCACCCCAAGGCATCTTTGAAGCGCTCAACCTAAAAAAAATATAGGTTGTATATTTTTCTATACAAATGAATTACTTTATTTTTATCGAAATATATACATGCCGGCGCTTAGCTTTAATGTTGTTGTTTTGTAGCGATGATAGCTCAGTGGTTAGCGCGGTAGGTTCGCATGCCGAAGGGCATGGGTTCAAACCCCAACAATGAGCTTGAGCTGCCGGTGAAGGAAAACATCGTGAGGAAACCATAGCATGGCGGTAGCATACTCTCTAGTACTCGACTGGCTAGCTACCACACGAGAGTTGAAAATCTGCCGCCAAGCATCTAAGGGTGTGTTCCGGCAGCCTCACTTGAGAGCCAGTTCTATTCTAGGCTAGGTGTGCTTTACCATCTTCGACCACACCTTCACTTAACATCAGGTGAGCTGTGGTCAAACAACTAGCCTGTCAAGCATTAAAAAAAAATGTATTTACAACAAAAATAAACTATTTAAGTATTCTATCAGTTATCTGACTTCCATAGCACAAGCTTTGCTTAGTTTGGGGTCAGATGGCGCCGTGTGTAATGTCCTATGATATTAATTTATTTATTTAGAATTGGAAACCAGTCTGTCTCCCAACTGGGCTGCCGAAACCTCTTGCTAAGGAGATCTACCACCAAGTAAGGCAAGCGTGTAAATGAATGTGAATTTTATTATCTGTGCCTATAGGTACAAGTTTGTTTGGTGGAACTGCTACGACTCAAGCGCCAGCATTTGGTACCAGCACAGCGCCTTCTTTCGGTTTCGGCAGCAATCTACAGAACCAGGTCAGTGTCAAAATAAATTTGAAAAGATTTTTGTTTCATAGAAGTCTAGCCGCGCCCCGCGGTGTTACTTGCTACATGTTTTGGGATAAAAACCCTATGTTTTTTTTTTTTAAATGGTTGACAGGCTAGGTGTTTGACCACAGCTCACCTGATGTCAAGTGAAGGTGTGGCCGAAGATGGTAAAGCACACCTAGCCTGGAATGCAACTGGCTCTCAAGTGAGGCTGCCGGAACACCCCGTTAGGTGCTTGGCGGCAGATTTTCAACTTGAGGGTGGTAGCTAGGCAGCCAAGTACTAGAAAGTACGCTACCACCATGCTTTGGTTTCTTCACGATGTTTTCCTTCACCGGCAGCTCAAGCTCATTGTTGGGGTTTGAACCCACGCCCTTCGGCATGCGAACCTACCGCGCTAACCACTGAGCTATCGTCGCTACAAATGTTGCATGTTATAAAATGTCTTGTAGCCTATGTCTTAATACAGGGTCTCAGCTACGTCCACACCAAATTTCATCCAAATCCGTTCAGTAGTACTATCGGACAGCCAGGAGCTTTACAAAGCGTCACCGCTTCATGGTTGATGTTTCAAAAGCTCGAACTAAGCGGTTTGATTCCACTTTTTTCATACGTACCGCTAGCCATTGGAATCAGCTGCCGGAGTGGGTGTTCCCTAATGAATATAGTCTGGGTGCCTTCAAGTCGCGAGTGAATCGGTTTCTTCTAGGCGAGCGTGCTCCACCGTAGACCGCATCTTCGCTTAACATCAGGCGGGGTGGCGGTCAAACGCAAGCTTATCTACTATAAAAAAAAAAGAAAAAAAAAGTAGTTTTTGCGTGAAAGTGTAACAAACATCCATCCGTCCGAACTTTTACATTTATAATGTTAGTGGGATAAGTTAAATATAATCGATCGTGGTTCGAACCCGCGGCACCTCAATTTTTGCTACTCTTTTTTTTAAGTAAGAGATTGTAGTAAAATCAACTTCCACAAAGTAATTTGATCAAACAATCATCTTATATACATATACAGTGGATTTCGGTTATAACGACAATGAAGGGACCACTCTATTTTCGTCGTTATATCCGGAAGTCGTTACAGGCAAAGGTAAAAACCAATAAAAGCTCCGAAACGTACACGCTTCCCTACCTACTTAGTTGATATCTATAAACAAAAGGTAAAGGTCTCCACACTTGCTGACCATCTGTGTGCGATGGATGTAAACAGAAGATAAGAAATGTTTGTGAAAGAAGAAAATCTTTGTGTCTTTGGCGGCCGACTCCGGTCGCAATACAAATACAAATACATACAAATCATTTATTAATAACACCAAAGTTACAGGTCATTTTTCCATTCATATTTAAAAACTATTATCAAAATCATTACATATGTCAAAACAATGAACATGTCAATAAAGTAATATGTCACATATAAAATAATTATGTCAATATAATTAAATGTCCATAAAAACAAAAATATTATAATTACTTACTAGTAATTCAATAATCTCTTAGTTTTAAATAATCGTCAAAGTCATAGAATAAGGTCTCTTGAAGCCAAGATCTTAGTTTGCTTCTGAAGCACGCGATGGAAGGTGCATCCCGAATGGAAGCGGGTACGCGATTGTAGACCGCGGGCCCCAGAATGTATACCGTATGTATAGCCCCGAATGTATACTCTCCGACTTGACGAGCCGATGTGACGGCGTTACTAGTTGGTCTTTCTTTTTATTACTGCGAAGATCCAACGTGCTGTGGACGCCCCGGCGATGAAATCTGCATGGGATTTCTAGGAATTTGTTACAAATGATTCATTAAAAACAGTCGCTACATCCGAACTCGGCGTTACATCCAAAGTCGCTATAGCCACTTGAATTTTGTACTAAAGTATGCTTTAAATTCAAGGGACTTAGATTTAACGTCGCTATAGGTAAATGGTCGCTACAACCAAGGTCGTAATAAATGAAATCCACTGTATCTTGTTTTTTTTTTGTTGTAGACAACGGGTGGTAGTTTGTTCGGCGCGAAACCTGCGACCTCCGTTTTCGGCGCTCCGACCGCCAGCACTGGTTTCGGAGCTTTCGGAGGCGGAGGACTCTTCGGTGCCAAGCCAACACAGACGCAGGCACCGACGTTTGGAGCGCCTCAACCAGGTAAAACATACACGTCATATCACATCAGGTCTTAGGTGAAAGCCATGTAATAAAAATTAAGAGTCCATATCAGATTGTTTGTTGAGCCATGTCAGGTAAGTGGAGAAAACTATATCAGAAAAATTAAGAATACATACACACATAGTGGAGCCACAAGAAAACAAAAGCCATATTAGAAAAGTTAGGAAGTCATATCCGAAAACATGATTGATTGATTGATTGATTAACTGATTGCACACACTAAAAATAATACAATACATAAGAAATAAACTTAATTAATAAGTG
Organism: Biston betularia; assembly: GCA_905404145.2. Classification (NCBI taxonomy): domain Eukaryota; kingdom Metazoa; phylum Arthropoda; class Insecta; order Lepidoptera; family Geometridae; genus Biston; species Biston betularia. The sequence continues at coordinate 1,965,380 of FR989892.1, read as the reverse complement.
CACATAATTTAATCAGAAAAGATACAAAATCGTCTCAGGAGAGCATATTAGAAGAGTTACCAATCCATCTCAGAAGATTTAGAGAATTATATCAGTAAAATTGTGAAGCCATATCAGAAGAGTTTCAAAGCCATATCAGACAAGTAATGAAGCCATATTATAAATACAAAGAAAATCATATTATAAGAGTTATCAGTGTTGTTTGTTATGCTATATTAGTGTTTTTTATTTGCTGAAGTGGCAATGGGCTGGACATATCTGTCACAGAACCGATAACCGCTGGGGTAGACGTGTTCTAGAGTGGAGACCGCGTATTGGCAAGCGTAGCGTAGGACGCCCTGAGACTCGATGGAGTGACGATACACGTAGGACAGCTGGCGGTGGATGGAAGCGAAAAGCTGAAGATCGGGCTGAGTGGCGTGTCTTGGGAGAGGCCTATGTCCAGCAGTGGACTAATATAGGCTGATGATGATGATGATGATGAGTGAATTAACCAAATCCAAGATATCGGAAGCCTACTGTTAAATAACCTACTGTTTCATTCAAGCAATTGTGATTTACCGCAAATAAAGACTAAAATAAATGACAATAACTGTGATTTCACTGTAAAATTATGCTCCATTTGTCCATAAATGGAAAAAAAATATTTGTATGGAAATCGAACCACCTTAATGAAAATCGGTCCAAGATGGCCGCCGCCACAAAATGGCGGATTACATATTTTTTCGCAACTCGCCCTCAATATGGGTATCAAATGAAAGGGCTTGACTTGTAGAATACTATACACCTGTCAGGGTGTATTTTTAATTTTTTATATTTATATGACGCACTAAACAGGACAAAGTGAGTAAAAGTGACGTGTTAAGAATGTAGCCTCAGTAGGTTACGTTCTTATGGCAGCGATAAGTCCAGCACTGACCTCCCGCTTGGGGTGGATTGTGCATTTCCCCCTGCCAGTGTCTACCCGAGCCAACCCAGCTCCTTGAAGTACCGGAGCGAGGTTTTGGGTCGCTGGGATGCTCCAGTGGGTGAGATGGAGTTAGATATAGACGTAATAGTAAGAAGACGCTCTCCTGATGGTAAGAGATAACGCATGCCCATGACCATTGCAGTGATACACAGAGCTTTGAGTAGGGAGCCATTTCCAATGAGCGCCAAAGCAGCGTTGCGCTGGACTATGTTTTGCTACTCAAAGTTACTATGTACGGCTACAATGTCCATGGATATGTGTCGTCTCTTACCATCAGGGGAGCATATAGTTCGCTTCATTACTTTCTCAAAAAAAATTGTTTATACACCACTATTTTTTAATTACTAGAAACATTTTAATGGGTAATACAGACGGAGTCAAGACATCGTAAATGTGCAATCAGAATTTTTGTTTATTTCATAATGACAAAGTTATTGCTGGTCAATATTTATGGAAATCCTGCCTGAAATTATGGACATAGAAAGAAAGAAAGAAAGAAAACATTTATTTTGCCACACACAACACTACAACAACAAAAAACACACTACAAATAAAAGATTAGAAAAATAAAAATAACAATAATAATGAGTGGAAAGTTGTCGCTGTAGTGTCCAGTGCGACAAAAAAGGTTAGTTCTCAGCATTAGTGCTGCCGATTTCTCAGCAGCGCTGGTTTTCAGAACTAACCTTTTGGGACGCACGAGACTGAATAAAAAAATACATAAATACATACGCGAATATATAATAGAATAAATAAATTATAAATATAGAAAAAGTCTAGAGAGTTGCTGAGAGTTGTTGAGTTGCATAGCACTCGTTTACTACAAAAGAATACTATCCCCGGAGCAGCTGGCGGGAACCAATGGCGGCTTTCATTGAAATATTGCAGAAACATGTTGTTTCTCTCTCGCACTCGCGCGCGAGGCTCCCGCTGCAGGCGCGCGCGCGCCGCGTGATTTACGAATGAACTTGCGACGGACTAGGTTTAGGACGGCCAGACAAACGCAACCGAGGCGACACCCGTACATGGTGGATGTTCCCCATGTGCGCACTAAACGCTTTGAATCCACATTCTTTATTGGCACAGCGAGGATGTGGAACTCTTTGCCGGAGTCTGTGTTTCCCGAAAGGTACAATATGAGTGTCTTCAAATCAAGAGTAAACAGGTTCCTTCTAGGTAAGCGTGTTCCATCTTAGACCGCATCGATGCTTCACATCAGGCAGGATGTGGTCAAGCGCGAACCTATTCAATGTAAAAAAAAAAAAAAGGTAAATGCCTACGGGTACAATAATAACCAGGAATCACCTTTTTTGTGGATAATTTTCGACATTAATTTTTCAAGTTTTTTTTTTATAGATGAGTTCAGTTATAGCAGTAGATGACGCCATGTTTTTTGTCTAGTAATTAAAAAATAGTGGTGTTTAGTTAATATAATTCTTTATGTTTGGTTTCAGGTATCGGTACTCAAGCTCTAGGTTTCGGCACCAACACTTCCACGTCGGGCGGGTTGTTCGGCAACAATGCTTTCGGGAAACCCGCAACGACGCAACCTACTTTCGGCTTTGGAAATACCCAGCCCACACTTGGTAAGATCATGTAAAAAAACTCATGAGGCAATTGAGGTCAAATCACTCTTAAGACAAACTATTACGGGACTCAAACTATTCAGGGACTCAACGCACGCAAAATATTCGGGCGCTCAAAGGGCTGAAACTATTAGGAGACTCAAAAGGATTCAAAGTATGGGAGAATTAATTTTATAAATTTAAATTAATTTGACACAATTTCCTCTTCCTATATTGTACTAATGTAAAAAAAAATGTATTTCAAGTTGACAAAGGTCACGGACCCCGGTGTCTGTGGAGCGTATAAATTAAAAAAAAAAATATACTAGAGGACTCAAATTTTATTAGGAGACTCAAAGAACTATGTGGACATAAGGGACTCAAAAGAATTAAAATATTTGTGTCTTGCGTTTTTTCCCCACAGCTCCCATCTGGCAAACAAGCTTAGCTTCAATATGCGAAAACTGTTTTTTTTATGTGAAAAATAATGAGACGAACGAGTCGCTCTCCTGATGTTAAGAGATAACGCCTGTCCATGACCATCGCAGCGATACACAGAACTTTGAGTAACAAAACAAAGTCCAGGGCATCGCTGCTTTAGTGCTCATTACTTTGAGACTTTCGATGGTTAGTCTCAACAACCCAGTAATTTCGCTAGCTGCAGTACCCTTTGAACCGGAACACGGCAATGTTTACACACTACTGCTTGGTGGCAGAATAACTGGTACTGCGGCGGTACCTACCTAGACGACCTCCTGCTAAGGAGATCTACCACCAAGTAAACACACAAAATATATCACACTAATATTATTTAATTTGGAAAACATCGTGACAAATATCTTAATTAAAAATAATATAACCAGAAGACCAGCGCTGGTCATACCGCTTAGTATGACCGGCATTATGCTGAGGTGAGCCCCTATTCTGTAACTGTTGTCTCTGTTTTTTGTGTTCTGTTCTGTGTGCTACAAAATAAAATTATTTTCTTTCTTTCTTTCTAATTACATACTTTTTAACTTTTACTTGGTGGTAGATCTCCTTAGCAGGAGGTCGTCTAGGTAGGTACCACCGCAGTACCAGTTATTCTGCCGCTAAGCAGTAGTGTGTAAACATTACTGTGTACCGGTTTGAAGGGTACTGCAGCTAGCGAAATTACTGGGCTGTTGAGACTAACCATCGAAAGTCTCAAAGTAATGAGCGCCAAAGCAGCGATGCCCTGGACTTTGTTTTGCTACTCAAAGTTCTGTGTATCGCTGCAATGGTCATGGACAGGCGTTATCTCTTAACATCAGGAGAGCGTCTCGTCCGTCTCATTACTTTTTACATTAAAAAAAAAATTGTGTCCAGGTGTCGGTCTAGGGGGGAACGCGTTCCAGGCGAAGCCGACGACGGCGCCCTTCGGTCAACTCGGGACCACCAACATGTTCCAGACGCCCAACGCCAACACTACCTTCCGGACTGGTGAGATCATAATATCTAGTATGTACAGTGAAACCTGGTTAAGGTGGTTCGATTTCCATACAAATATTTTTTTTTTCCATTTATGGAGCATAATTTTACAGTGAAATCACAGCTACTGGGATTTATTTTGGTCTTTATTTGCGGTAAATCACAATTGCTTGAATAAAACAGTAGATTATTAGCAGAAAAATTTTGAATGGTTGGTTGAATATTGACAGCCCTGTTGGTTCATTGGTAGTATATCTGCTTCAAGAGTTGAAGGGCGTGGGTTCGATTCCCACCCAGGACAAACATTTTGTGATCTAAACAAATGTTTGTTCTGTGTCTGGGTGTACTGTATGTATTTACAACAAAAATAAACTATTTAAGTATTCTGTCAGTTATCTGACTTCCATAGTACAAGCTTTGCTTAGTTTGGGGTCAGATGGCGCTGTGTGTAATGTCCCATGATATAAACATATATAAACATTTTGTAGCGATGATAGCTCAGTGGTTAGCGCGGTAGGTTCGCATGCCGAAGGGCGTGGGTTCAAACCCCAACAATGAGCTTGAGCTGCCGGTGAAGGAAAACATCGTGAGGAAACCATAGCATGGTGGTAGGGTACTTTCTAGTACTCGGCTGGCTAGCTACCACCCTCAAGTTGAAAATCTGCCGCCAAGCATCTAACGGTGTGTTCCGGCAGCCTCACTTGAGAGCCAGTTCCATTCCAGGCTAGGTGTGCTTTACCATCTTCGACCACACCTTCACTTAACATCAGGTGAGCTGTGGTCAAACAACTAGCCTGTCAACAATAAAAAAAAAAAAAAAAAAAAAAAAAAAACACGCCTAGCGTGTTTTACTGTTGTACTGTGTAGAGGTAAAATCATAAAAAGCTGTATTTCGGCTTCAGATAGAAAATATGCCCAAATCCATGAAAAATTGCGAGCACGTCTGGTGTGCTCTCGACATCGCAATAGGGATTTTTGTGGACACGCTAGGTGTGACGGCGGCACTGAATGGGTTAAATTTTGACGTTTCAAGGAATGCTCTCTTCTAAACGCTACCGTGCCAGACAGGATCCCTATTTGACTGTGTACTATATATAATACTTTGTATTTAAAACATTTTGTACTTTATGGAAGCAATAAATATCTTGAATCACTACTGCTTTGCTTTGGGTTGTAAAGAAGGATCAGGTAATATGGGTATGTTCCGTTTGTCACGTTTACAACCCCGAATGGCTTGTAATAGCTGTTTGTTATACAAGAGTGCAAAGTTGCGTTTTAACTGCGTGCTCAATTTTGATGAGCGAGCAAGCGAAGGATTCTAAAATTACAATCCTGAGCGTTAGCGAGGGAATCCAAAGAGCACGAGGTGAGAAATCTTTGCACTCGAGTGCAACACGTAACTTTTTATCCCACCTCGGCGAGGAAATGACTAAATGCAAGAAAATCTTTTACAATCACAAGATATATTTCAGTTTAGGTATTAACTACTACATTAACAATATTATGACGTGAAAAGATTTTTTTTTTTTTTATAATTTGCCCTTTCGGGCAGGCTAAAGCTATAGAGCCATACTGCCTTGTCTTAAGTGTTATTTCTGCTGTATCTTAGCTATAGTTATCGTCAAAGTCGTCTTTGTCAAGTCCAGTTCGTGTCAGTTAATTTCAGTCATGCTTTAGTAAAGTAGTGGCAACTTTACTACAAAGCTTCGATGGAGTTTTGGAAGCAACACGAAAACTCATGTTTCACCACATTATATCATTTTCCCACACTCGCGCTTGTAATTCGGCACTTTATGAATAAAACACCACCATTTTTATGCATGAACACTCGACAAAACACTAGTTTTGGAAAAAAATACAACGGAGCGACACGACTCTTCCCGCGTTCCCGCCAAAACTCTGACGTGAAAAGAAAATTGCGCGCGCAAAGCAAATTAAAAAAAACGTACACCAAGGAGGTTCCGAGTCTGAGTTTTAACAAATTAAAAAAGTTGTATGATAAATTCGGCGCCATGGAGGTAGAAGTAAATAGGTTTAATGATGTTTTGAATTCACAAACTTAGTGCACACGATGTTCTGAATTGAAAATTTACTTTATCCTCTAGCGGATAAAAACGACTTTTGCACTCAGATATCGAAGAGCAAAAATACTCTTTCCGAGATGGGGGGATGAAAATGTTTTTATGTTTACAGGGTTGGACAGCGGGCTGGGCGGCGGCATGTTTGGCAACAACTCCGGTCTCGGGAGCTCCGCGCTCGGCCTCGGAATGAACGCCAACAACAGCGCGCTTGCAAAGTTCGTATAATACTGCTTTTTCATATCATATCATTTTGTAGCGATGATAGCTCAGTGGTTAGCGCGGTAGGTTCGCATGCCGAACGGCGTGGGTTCAAACACCAACAATGAGCTTGAGCTGCCGGTGAAGGAAAACATCGTGAGGAAACCATAGCATGGTGGTAGCGTACTCTCTAGTACTCGGCTGGCTAGCTACCACCTTTAAGTTAACAATGGCAGATATAGATTTCAATAGACAAGCTAGGTGTTTGACCACAGCTCGCCTGATGTTCAGTGATAGTGTGATCGATGATCGTAGCCTGGAATGGAACTGGCTCCCAAGTGAGGCTACCGGAACACACCGTTAGATGCTTGGCGGCAGATTTTCAACTCTCGCGTGGTAGCTAGCCAGCCGAGTACTAGAGAGTACGCTACCGCCATGCTATGGTTTCCTCACGATGTTTTCCTTCACCGGCAGCTCAAGCTCATTGTTGGGGTTTGAACCCACGCCCTATTTTGTGACTGTTTGTCTGTTTGTTGTGTTCCGTGTTACAAAATAAAATTATTTTCTTTTTTTCTTTCAACTATCTGGTTCCCATAGTACAAGCTTTGCTTAGTTTGAGGCTAGATGGAGCTGTGTAAAATGTTCTACGTTATTCGTTCTAGCAATCTGTCGGGAGCTTCGGCGGCGGGCAATGTTCACGAACAAATACTGACTTTGGCGGCGCGACCCTACGGAGACTCGCCTCTCTTCAAGGATCTTCTACCAGATTCATGTGAGTGTTTTTTTTTTTATTTTTATGTAAAAGTAATGAGACGATCGAGGCGCTCTCCTGATGGTAAGAGATAATTAACATTGTGTATATAAGTAGACAATAGACAAAAGACAACACTTTATTTATGACATAAAACACATTTCAACATAATTTACAATACATACATACAAAAAAATAAATAAACAATAAACATAAAACATAGAAAAAAACTTAAAGGTATATAGTAGGTATAGTATACAATAAATAAAAATTAAACAAAAAAACAAAAAACAAAAAGTTTGAAATATATTTTATGTCACAAACCGGCCTCGACTCGGCATAATGCCGACTGAAGCCAGCCGGCGCTGGTCTTCCGTCGAGGCCGGCAGGTGACGTCACGCACGAGTGTGCCCACCGGTGAAAATATTTTTCGGGTGAATTTAAACACATAAAACAGAATGATATATACACATACAATAATATACAGTTCCAGTAACAGCTAGTCAAACAAGAGAAACAAATAAAACGAAAATAAAATATAAATACCCGAAGTGCGAATACAATACAAAACAGGACGACTGGTTAAAACGACACTTACGGACACACACACACACACAGACGAGAAACCTTTTTAACCTTTTAATTTTAAATTTAAATTATTCTCCATAAATGTACAGGATTGTTAAATAAAGGCTATTATTATTATTATTATTTCAGGTATTTATTTTCTATCTTAGTTTTTAATTTTTTTACATTACATATATATAAAAAAAAAACATAAATAATATAAAAAAAACTTAAAAACTAGGGTGCCGCCGGCAGCGGGGCAGGGCTCAAGCTGCCGGCGGTTAGGGCTGCAGAGTGAGGAACCTCCTCACAATGCGCGCCGTGTCAAGGATCACTGCCTTTTGAAGCTGACCCTTGACCCAACCGTCTAGCGAGAGTCTCTTGAGATGTTGGTCGAGACTCTTCGCTATAAGACCGTTTACCGTGACGACTATCGGGACAATGATCGTCGAATCAACATCCCACATGGCGGTTATCTCGTGAGCCAAGTCAAGGTACTTGCTAAGCTTGTCCTTCTCGGCCTTCACGAGATTCTCGTCATGTGGGATGGTGATGTCGACGAGCACTGCCCGGCGTTGAGCTCGGTCGACCACCACGATATCAGGCTTATTGGCGACAATAGTCCTGTCCGTGATGATAGACCGGTCCCTTATTATTATTATTATTATATAAGTAATATCAGTTTGGATTTTCGTTGGCAGCTCTACTAGCTGCCACGATTCAACCTCCGGCCTCCGTCCTAATTTGATCTATACAAGATTTGAGCGAAATAATAAAAAATGTGTTCAAAGTACAGTCGAGCGTGGGTAATGTGGGTGCAGCGTGTGGAAACGGTGAACGGTGTGAGGTCCAAGGCAAAGGCTTACGACGTTTCGCTGCTAGGCAATAAAAAAATGAAACTTCGGGGCCTCTTTTTAAACTTTTAAAAAAATGTTTAGAATCTTTTTTTTTTTTTTTTTTTTTTTGAAAAATAATGAGACGAACGAGACGCTCTCCTGATGGTAAGAGATAACGCCTGTCCATGACCATTGCAGCGATACACAGAACTTTGAGTAACAAACCAAAGTCCAGGGCATCGCTGCTTTGGCGCTCATTACTTTGAGACTTTCGATGGTTAGTCTCAACAGCCCAGTAATTTCGCTAGCTGCAGTCAGTCACCTTTAAACCGAAACACAGTAATGTTTACACACTACTGCTTGGCGGCAGAATAACTGGTACTGCGGTGGTACCTACCTAGACGACCTGCTAAGGAGATCTACCACCAAGTAAATCTCTTTAATAACTACTCTACCACAAAATCTCTTTAATAGTAGGTTTATTTCCATAAACAAGCAATATGTTCATCAAGCTGTGTATGCCTATAACGGGCGCATGTATCGGAAAATAACTTTACGCAATGTGTTTGTAAATTTACCAATATGTGTGCTGTTGGCGTACCTTAATAAATAAATAAACTTTTCCTCTTTCCAGCGACGACAGCGGAAGACGTGCTTCGACCGACCAATCCGGCGGCGATGAAAGCTGTCTTGGATCGATCGGCGAGTGCGTACCGCGTCACCTCCCCCACCGGGATAAGACTCAAGCTGCAGCCTAAAAGTGCGCCCGCACACCACAAGGTGAGACAGAAACTGACTATATATAAATAATAAATAAATATCGTAGGACATTACACACAGCGCCATCTGACCTCAAACTAAGCAAAGCTTGTACTATGGGAGTCAGATAACTGATAGAATACTTAAATACTTTTTTTTTTTTTTGTAAATACATACTTATAATACATACAGTACACCCAGACACAGAACAAACATTTGTTTTTGTATCACAAAATGCTTGTCCTGGGTGGGAATCGAACCCACGCCCCACAGCTCTTGAAGCAGACATGCTACCAAATGAGCCAACAGGGCTGTCGAATATCTTGGTGGTGGTTCCTCTCCTATTCCACATGTTCTCACCGCCTTCAACTCTCTCCTGGCCAGGGCGCCTGATTGTGATCTGTTTGCGGGTGAATGGAGGAGTGTCATGTCAGCGTGTCTCAAGTATTGTGAGATGAAAGTGTGCAAGGATAAAGAGATTGGTAATGAGTGTAATTAAGAGTGAACCTGAATATCTATTTTAATATTATCTTGAGGGCTATTGTAATTGGCATACTGTGCCGTTTTAGTCTAGAAAATAAATAAATAAATAAATAAATAATAAATAAATCTCCTTAGCAGGAGGTCGTCTAGGTAGGTACCACCGCAGTACCAGTTATTCTGCCGCCAAGCAGTTGTGTGTAAACAGCGAGAATGTGGAACTCTTTGCTGGAGTCTGTGTTTCCCGAAAAGTACAATATGAGTGTCTTCAAATCAAGAGTAAACAGGTTCCTTCTAGGTAAGCGTGTTCCATCCTAGACCGCATCGATGCTTCACGTCAGGCAGGATGTGGTCAAGCGCGAACCTATTGAATAAAAAAAAAATAAAATTACTGTGGTCCGGTTTGAAGGGTACTGCAGCGAAATTACTGGGCTGTTGAGACTAACCATCGAAAGTCTCAAAGTAATGAGCGCCAAAGCAGCGATGCCCTGGACTTTGTTTTGTTACTCAAAGTTCTGTGTATCGCTGCAATGGTCATGGACAGACGTTATCTCTTACATATAAAAAAATAATGAGACGAACGAGACGCTCTCCTGATGATAAGAGCTAACGCCTGTCCATGACCATTGTAGATTTAATTTTTAGTTTGTATTGAACAGGCTCCGAAACTACTGGACCGATTCCAAAAACTCTTTCACCGTTGGAGAGCTACACTATCCCCGGGCGACATAGGCTACTTTCATCCCTGTATTCCCACGAGAACGGGAGCTACGCGGGTGAAACCTCGAGGCGTCCGCTTGTAAATAATATGAACTTTGAGACTTTCGATGGTTAATCTCAACAGCCCTGTAATTTCGCTGCAGTACCCTTCAAACCGGAACACAGTAATGTTTACATACTGCTAGTTACTGTCATCATTGTTACAGTGGTTAGCGTAGTAGGTTTGCATGCCGAAGGGCGTGGGTTCAACCCCAACAATGAGCTTGGGCTGCCGGTGAGGAAACCATAGCATGGTGGTAGAGTACTTTCTAGTACTCGGCTGACTAGCTACCACCCTCAAGTTAAAAATCTGTCGCCAAGCATCTAACGGTGTGTACCGGCAGCCTCACTTGACAGCCAGTTCCATTCCAGGCTAGGTGTGCTTTACCATCTTCGACCACACCTTCACTTAACATCAGGTGAGCTGCGGTCAAACACCTAGCCTGTCAACCATAAAAGTAAAATACCTATTGTGTTTTTTTTTCAGAAATCCCTATTCGACGGTCTAGAGGAATACGATTCTAGTTTGGATGACAAGTTGAGCTTGAAGCCGAGTCGCAAGCGGCTGGTGCTTCGACCGAACCAGCGATCCAGCGACTCCAACCAAGATAGCTTGGATAATACCAACGCTGGAACCTCTCTCAGGTAAGTCCATGTCTACGCTTTTTAGGGTTTCGTACCGCACGAGAAAAAAAACTCTCTAGGCAATTCGGTATGTAAAGAAAAAAAAACTTTACTGATTCCAAAACCATTTCGAAATAGTACATTTCTGTACAATATTTGTACGTTAAAAACTCTGTAAACTATGAGATGGGGTTTATTTTAATAAAATACATAAAATAAACTTTTTTTTTTTTAATGTAAAAGTAACGAGACGATCGAGGCGCTCTCCTGATGTTAAGAGATAACGCTTGTCCATGACCATCGCAGCGATACACAGAACTTTGAGTAGCAAAACAAAGTCCAGGGCATCGCTGCTTTGGCGCTCATTACTTTGAGACTTTCGATGGTTAGTCTCAACAGCCCAGTAATTTCGCTAGCTGCAGTACCTTCAAACCGGAACACAGTAATGTTTACACACTACTGCTTAGCGGCAGAATAACTGGTACTGCGGTGGTACCTACCTAGACGACCTCCTGCTAAGGAGATCTACCACCAAGTCGGGTCGCAGCTTTCTCGCCTTTTTTTTAAATAATACCTATCGATCAAAGCATTGTAAACCATTTCGCACTAAAGAACCAATACCGAAATATGATGTAAAAAGTTTCATTTCATTGATTAAAAACTATTTAAAGAAAGAAGGAAAGAAAATTGGGAAGTTTTCTATCTCCGGGTAACATAGGCTATTTTTTATCCCTGTATTCCCACGGGAACGGGAACTACGCGGGTGAAACCTCGAGGCGTCCGCTTGTACTTTATAAAGAGGAAAGATTTGATTGTTTGTATTGAACAGGCTCCGAAACTACTGGACCGAAAGCTAGCAACAGCTAGCGAAATTACTGCGCTGTTGTAACTAACCATCGAGAGTCTCAAAGTAATGAGCGCCAAAGCAGTGATGCCCTGGACTTTGTTCTGTTACTCAAAGTTTTGTGTATCGCTGCAATGGTCATGGACAGGCGTTATCTCTTACCATCAGGAGAGCGTCTCGTTCGTCTCATTACTTTTTACATAAAAAAAAAACCCCCGATCTTTTATTTTGATGGTCCAGTACCGGGTCGCGAGCTAATGGGGAACGCGTTTATAAAGAGTTATCATATTTGTCCTAGATCACAGGAAGATCAATCACAGCCGAATCAACATAATGAGACGAATGGTGAAGAGCAAGATGAGAAAGAGACGGCACCGGCCGCCCCTACACGCCAGACAGAGACGGACTCCGATCGTGCCAAAAGAAATATCAACTTTGAAAACAATAGTAAGTTGAAATTGACAAAGATTTTGTAGTTTTTTTTTTTTTTATGGTTGACAGGCTAGGTGTTTGACCACAGCTCACCTGATGTTAAGTGAAGGCGTGGTCGAAGATGGTAAAGCACACCTAGCCTGGAATGGAACTGGCTCACAAGTGAGGCTGCCGGAACACACCGTTAGATGCTTGGCGGCAGATTTTCAACTTAAGGGTGGTAGCTAGCCAGTCGAGTACTAGTAAGTACCCTACCACCATGCTATGGTTTCCTCACGATGTTTTCCTTCACCGGCAGCTCAAGCTCATTGTTGGGGTTTGAACCCACGCCCTTCGGCATGCGAACCTACCGCGCTAACCACTGAGCTATCATCGCTACATCATCGCCTACTTGATTTTATCATGAGACACTTGATAGAATTAAATATTTGACACTGGCAGAATGCACAATGTCAATCAATCAATCATTATCAGCCTATACTAGTCCACTGCTGGACATAGGCCTCTCCCAAGACACGCCACTCAGCCCGATCTTCGGCTTTTCGCTTCCATTAACCGCGATGCCAAAAATAAAGAAATAAAAAACACATCAGTCAGGCAACACGTAAGATATTCACTACAAGGATTTATTTTTTTTTATGTAAAAAGTAATGAGACGAACGAGACGCTCTCCTGATGGTAAAAGATAACGCCTGCCCACGACCATTGCAGCGATACACAGAACTAGTGTATCGCTGCAATGATGAGTAACAAAACAACGTCCAGGGCATCACTGCTTTGGCTCTCATTACTTTGAGACTTTTGATAGAGTTAGTCTCAACAGCCCAGTAATTTCGCTAGCTGCAGTACCCTTCAAACCGGAACACAGTAATGTTTACACACTACTGCTTGGCGGTAGAATAACTGGTACTGCGGTGGTACCTAGACGACCTCCTGTTAAGGACATCTACCACCAAGCAAAATAAAAATTATATAATACATTACATAAAATGTAATGTATTATACTAAGTAGCCTAAGGTCTGTAACTGTACCTATATCAATAAAATAAACCTATAATAAATACCTATAAAATGAAATAAACTTCAGGTGAGTAGTAGTCAAACACCTAGTCCAGTCATAAAAAAAAATTATGTTCTAATAAAATTATTGTTTCTATTTTCAGATGACGTTAGCTCGGACAGACAGGGAAGTTGGTAAGTAAAGCGGTACTAAATCAACTTTTAATATCCCACTGTAGATTTTCAACTCTCGCGTGGTAGCTAGCCAGCCGAGTACTAGAGAGTACGCTACCACCATGCTATGGTTTCCTCACGATGTTTTCCTTCACCGGCAGCTCAAGCTGATTGTTGGGGTTTGAACCCACGCCCTTCGGCATGCAAACCTACCGCGCTAACCACTGAGCTATCATCGCTACAAAACAACAACATTAAAGCTAAGCGCCGGCATGTATATATTTTGATAAAAATAAAGTAATTCGTTTGTATAGAAAAATATACAACCTATATTTTTTTTTCAGGTTAAGCGCGTCAAAGATGCCTTGGGGTGAAAATAAAGAGAAATCTATAGACATCGAGTCTACACCACGGTTGTACCCTATCTTAGGTGAGTCAATTACAGGGCTGTTGAGACTAACCATCGAAAGTCTCAAGCAGCGATGCCCTGGACTTTGTTTTGTTACTCAAAGTTCTGTGTATCGCTGCAATGGTCATGGACAGGCGTTATCTCTTACCAACACGAGAGCGTCTCGTTCGTCTCATTACTTTAAGGTAAGGTGAAGGAAAACATCGTGAGGAAACCATAGCATGGTGGTAGGGTATTTTTCTAGTACTCGGCTGGCTAGCTTCCACACGAGAGTTGAAAATCTGCCGCCAAGCATCTAACGGCGTGTTCCGGCAGCTTCACTTGAGAGCCAGTTCCATTCCAGGCTAGGTGTGTTTACCATCTTCGACCACACCTTCACTTAACATCAGGTGAGCTGTGGTCAAACATCTAGCCTGTCAACCATTAAAAAAAATCAAAATAAAGCCAACTAAATTTGTAAAAAAACAAGCAAAACAGTCTTAGTTGCGAAGCTATTTCCCTGGACCCTTAGTAAAAGTTTTAAATTGACGAGTAGAGTCACCTCCTTTCGGTTCACACCACCGTTACGTGTAACCTTGCAAAGAACTTTGTTTTTTTTTCTCTATTTATTTATTTAATAACACTCGAGAACAGAATGCAATAATATTAATTTCAGTAGATACAAATACACATTTTTTTAATCTGTATCACATTGCATTACTGGGATGTCTAGATGCGTTAAAATTACATTTTTTTAAAGTCACTAGAGAATTAAATTAACAATAAATAATTGGTTAGTTGTACAGTCAAAAAAGAAATAAAAATGTCATAACTATATCATAATTTTTTGTCATGTCATTACAATTTTTTTTTTGATATTGACAAAAAAATAATTATATTGACATGTTTGGATATTGACGTACCTTATTTTGACATGTAATCAGTGTTTAAAAACTCATTTAATGACATGTTTAAAATTTTGAAGTGACTTGTAATATTGGTGTGATCAATAAATTTTTTGTGGAGTTTTGGCGGGAACGCGGGACGAGTCGTGTCGCTCCGTTGTATTTTTTTCCAAAACTAGTGTTTTTGTCGAGTGTTTATCCATAAAAATGGTGGTGTTTTATTCATAAAGTGCCGAATCACAAGCGCGAGTGCGGGAATATGATATAATGTGGTGAAACATGAGTTTTCGTGTTGCTTCCAAAACTTCAGCGAAGCTTGAAGTAAAGTCGCCACTACTTTACTAAAGCATGACTGGACTTGACCAATACTAGGCTTTGACTGTAACTATAGATGTAAGACATGAATTCGTTCTTCGCAAATAATGACATGGTTCAAAGGCCTTTGTAGCCAAACCATAAAATCCATTTTGATATCTGATTTATTTTTTAACTAACATGACTTAATTTTTACATTGTGGACTGTAATTAAAATAGTATTTTAATGTTTGTACGAGCACAGCGCCATCACTCGTGACATTTGTACGCCTAACCGGCACAACATGACTCAGCCACATTAAGTACTGGAACATCTTTAATATACGCATATTGTATAAAATTTCTCATGTTGTATACAAATAAAATATCTTTATCTTTATCTCTTTATCTTTATCCAAAAAAAAAAAAATTTTGTATTTGTATTATACTATACACAAATCGGAATACCGATTTAATCGGTAGGTACACACGCCAAGCAATGGCAAAATAGGCATGACATCCATATATCCTTTTGTAAAAGATATGTATAACCTATAGATTATGAAATGAAAATATTAAAAAAAAAAGTCTTTTTAATCGATTTCAAAAAAGCAGGTAGTTCTCAATTCGTTGATTTAAAAAAAAATATGTATTCACTGATTATTAGAAGACGCCTGAACCGATTTGAAAAATTCTTTTTTTTTAAAAAGGTTGTATTTCCCAGGTGGTCCCATTCAAATTTTATCGAAATCGATCAAGATCAATCGGTTTTTAAAAAAAATCAACAAAAATCTAAACATTGATCGATGACATTTTCGTTTATTCTGAAGCTCGCTGTTTTATTGGATTTCAGTGCGTTTAGTTGGCCTAAGGGTTATGGGGTCGGTTTTTTTTAAAATTCTAAATTTATACTTAAATTTTTATGATTTTTTTTTTATTTCAGACAAATCGCTGCCGGCTGTAGGGTCCGAAAGACGCGAAAGTTGGTAAGTATTTTTTTTTTTACATATGTTATTTTTGCTTTATTTTTTACATAGTAAAGCATTTTATATTTTACAGTGCCTCATAATAAAATCGAAGTATGTAGTGTAGTAAATGACTAGTAAGTAATTATGATTTTGTTTTGGCGGGAACGAGGGAAGAGTCGTGTCGCTCCGTTGTATTTTTTTTCAAAACTAGTGTTTTGTCGAGAGTTTATGCATAAAAATGGTGGTGTTTTATTCTTAAAGTGCCGAATTACAAGCGCGAGTGCGGGAAAGTGATATAATGTGGTGAAACATGAGTTTTCGTGTTGCTTCCAAAACTCCATTGAAGCTTCATAGTAAAGTCGCCACTACTTTACTAAAGCATGACTGGACTTGACTGACACGGGCTGGACTTGACTAAGACTGGACTTTGACTATAACTAGCTACGAGGACACTTATTTAACTTGAAAATAGATAAATACTTGACACTGGCAAATGCTAAAATGCGACGCCAAAACCAAAGAAAAAATTATGATTTTTTTTGTCGTGTCATTTTATTATATTGGCAATATTTTGTTTTATATTGACATGTTTGTGTATCGACAATTCGACATACCTTATTTTGACATTTTTGTGTTTCCTTATTCATTGACATGTAATCAGTGTTTTAAAACACATATAATGACATCATCATCATCAGCCTTTTGTAGTCCACTGCTGGACATAGGCCTCTACCAAGACTACCTGTCCTGTACTCTACCTATCATACGTATCGACAGCCCCGTTGGCTCATTGGTAGTATATCTGCCTTGAGAGCTGTAGGGCGTGGGTTCGATTCCCACTCAGGGCAAACATTTTGTGAATAAACAAATGTTTGTTCTGTGTCTGAGTGTTCTGCATGTATTTACAACAAAAAAAAAGTATTTATGTATTCTATCAGTTATCTGACTTCCATCGCACAAGCTCTGCTTAGTTTGGGGTCAGATGGCGCTGTGTGTAATGTATAGTCCTACGATATTTATCGATCTGTAATCGATTGTTGAACAGGTTAACGACGAAAACACTTCGGAAGCCCCTTCACTCGCCTCCGCAGAGCGCTGAGAACTCCATACGAGAGCTAGGGCTCCGCTCCGTGTCTCCGGGCTCGGGCGAAAATAAGGAGAACATACACAGTGGTGAGATGATTGATTGATTCAGGCGTTACTTTGCGGAAGTTCATTTTGAATGTTCGAGGTACAGTCGACTCTCGTTAATTCAAACCTGCGATAATTCGAACCTCTCTATAATTCAGAGTTATCAGGAGTTCCCTAGAAAATCTCTTTGTATTTCGTACTAAATTAATACATATTTATGCACTCGGTAATTCGACGAACAAATCATTCCTGCGTAACAAAACGACGCGTTAATTCAAACTCATCGGCGTCAAACACTTGATAATTCAAAGTTGTAGAGAGAAAGAGACAAAGATTGTAGAACTTGCAGACTTGCACTTTTGTCATTGTCAAAGAATAGCAGTTAATAAATAATAATTGATCAACACTCAATAATTCGGTATGTAAAGTTTTTTTTTTGTATTTATTTTATATTTTTTACTGATAGTAAACTTTATTTTATGAAACTAATTTGAATGTTTTGGCTTTCTATGCGGTAGTTTAATTTTAATACGTTTTCAAACTTTTTATAGTTATGACGTCATGAGGTCGGCTGAATATGTAGAATATGCCTTTACAAAAAACTATACAAATACAACTCGACGTACGTGTATTGAAGAGATTATTATGATCGCCGTTGAGTGGTTAGCGCGGTAGGTTCGCATGCCGAAGGGCGTGGGTTCAAACCCCAACAATGGGCTTGAGCTGCCGATGAAGGAAAACATCGTGAGGAAACCATAGCATGGTGGTAGCGTACTCTCTAGTACTCGGCTGGCTAGCTACCACCTTCAAGTTGGAAATCTGCCGCCAAGCATCTAACGGTGTGTTCCGGCAGCCTTACTTGAGAGCCAGTTCCATTCCAGGCTAGGTGTGCTTTACCATCTTCGACCACACCTTCACT
This sequence comes from Biston betularia, assembly GCA_905404145.2. Taxonomy (NCBI): domain Eukaryota; kingdom Metazoa; phylum Arthropoda; class Insecta; order Lepidoptera; family Geometridae; genus Biston; species Biston betularia. The sequence goes on along the minus strand of FR989892.1, from coordinate 1,947,287 downwards.
TAACATCAGATAAAGAGATTGGTAATGAGTGTAATTAAGAGTGAACCTGAATATCTATTTTAATATATCTTAAGGACTATTGTAATTGGCATACTGTGCCGTTTTAGTCTAGAAAATAAATAAATAAATAAATAAATAAATAATAAATCAGGTGAGCTGTGATCAAACACCTAGCCTGTCCAGCATAAAAAAAAATCCATCCAAACTTTCACATTTATATATATATATATATTAGTGGGAAACGGTTCCTTCTTCGACCACACCGTCACTTAACATCAGGTGAACTGTTCCCCCCGATTTTTGCAATTCAAAGAACTGGTGATGACTTAATCATCAGCCTATCGAAGTCCACTGCTGGACAAAGACCTCTCCCAATACACGCCAGTTAGCCCGATCTTCATAACATCGAAAAACGAAATCACTGGGCTGTTGCGACTAACCATCGAAAGTCTCAAAGTAATGAGCGCCAAAGCAGCGATGACTCGGACTTTGTTTTGTTACTCAAAGTTCTGTGTATCGCTGCAATGGTCATGGACAGGCGTTATCTCTTACCATCAGGAGAGCGTCTCGTTCGTCTCAATACTTTTTACATAAAAAAAAATATGACAAATTTTATCTTTCCAACAGCGTCTGAGGAAAATGTACCGCTTCGTGACACCCCCCCGAACCCCGCCGGCGTCAAACTAACTAGACCAGGGTACTACACCATACCTACCCCGGAGGAGATGGTCGGTAAGTGATCAAATAAATAAATATCGTAGGACTATACACACAGCGCCATCTGGCCCCAAACTAAGCAGAGCTTGTGTGATGGAAGTCAGATTACTGATAGAATACGTAAAGACTTTTTTTTGTTGTAAATGCATACTTATAATACATACAGTACTCCCAGACACAGAACAAACATTTGTTTAGTCACAAAATGTTTGCCCTGAGTGGGAATCGAACCCACGCCCTACAGCTTACTTAGTGGTACAGCTACCTTTACTTGGTGGTAGATCTCCTTAGCAGGAGGTCGTCTAGGTAGGCTCCACCGCAGTACCAGTTATTCTGCCGCTAAGCAGTAGTGTGTAGACATTACTGTGTTCCGGTTTGAAGGGTACTGCAGCTAGCGAAATTACTGGGCTGTTGAGACTAACCACCGAAAGTCTCAAAGTAATGAGCACCAAAGCAGTGATGCCCTGGACTTAGTTTTGTTACTCAAAGTTCTGTGTATCGCTGCAATGGTCACGGACAGGCGTTATCTCTTACCATCAGGAGAGCGACTCGTTCGTCTCATGAATTTTTACATAAAAAAAAAAAGATACTCGTCCTTTTTTTTCTTATGCCACAGGTGGCTATCAAGCTGACGGGTTGCCTGATGTTAAGCAATCACCGTCGCCTATAGATATCTGCAATACCAGGGGTACTACAAATACGTTGCCGACCTTTTAAGATTCTATTAACATGCCTTTTGAAGAACCCAATGTTGTAACTCCGCGGGAATACGGAAGAAGGAAGATCATTCCACAATTTGCAAGTGTAGGCAAAAAAGATCGCGTGAATCGCACAGTGTGCGATTTCTATGAATCAATTACATGAGGATGAGCTTTGATACGATGGCGGCGGCTAGTGCGGTGATGGAACCGCAACGCCGGCATAAGATCGAATAATTCTTCAGAACACTCCCCATAGAAATAAACAATGTTTTTAAATATATCAATTATTGTTCAAAGCTTTTATGCGACCTGATGGCAGCTGCGTGGTCCCACATTTGACGATCGGGCGTACTAATTACGGCAACGTGTACTACGACTCGGATGTCAACGTCACTGGCTTGGATTTGGACGCTTTAGGTAAGTTTTTTTTTCACCACCCGAAATGATTATGGCTACGCACATTGCACATTTTTTTTAATATATTTATTTTAACTATCCCGTGTGTATGTACCTTTATTATTATACCAAATTATTGTAAAAAATATTAATTCATGTATAAATGTCATATACAATCAAATTTAAATAATAAATCAGTCAAATTAACATTAAAAAAAAAACAATCACAAGACAGCACTAACAAAATAACCCACCCCTAACTGTACCCGGTGCAGAGGTACCCATAACACTCGCGGCGTTGCCGCGTTGTATGGCTATCCTCTGCACCAGGTACGAGCCGGACCGAGTGTAACCCCTATCACATTTGCACAAATTTTTTTTTCCTTCTAATGATGTATCTGTTTGTTGTTAGATACCTCATTGTTATTACATTCTAGCCTAGTTGAGGCTAATAAGTAATTTTAATATAACTTAAATTGCTAAGTAGAGTATAATCGAAGAATGCGTCCATCGACACTTTTCTTACTGTCTCTATTAAGGGGAAGACACTTTGTTCGTGTGTTCTATAATATGTAGTACTCGCTGCACTGACATTACTAACTTAATACACTAACTCAAAAGGTTTTGTCCATTTTGTACAATTTTGAAACTTATTTATTTAATAAAAATGTGTAGTGACATTTCCATGTTTGTAAATGTAGATAGACCTTCAAAAGAACGAGACTCTTCTGATGAACTTTATTCTGACTTCGTTCTGTTTACAGTCCATTTCATGAACAAAGAAGTTATAGTTTACCCCGAAGATGCTGACAAGCCTCCTGTAGGCGAGGCTTTAAACAAGCGAGCCATAGTCACTCTGGATCGCATATGGCCCCGGGATAAAACCGAGAACAGACCAATCACGGACCCCGATCGGTGAGTGTGTTTTATCGTAAATCGTTAATATCGTAGGACAATTACACACAGCGCCATCTGACCCCAAACTAAGCAAAGCTTGTACTATGGAAGTCAGATAACTGATAGAATACTTAAATTTTTTTTTTTGTAAATACATACAGTACACCCAGACACAGAACAAACATTTGGTTTTATATCACAGAATGCTTGTCCTGGGTGGGAATCGAACCCAATTAATTTCAAATATATAAAGTACTTGATAGTATAGTCGATATGCGCTAATTAGCTGCCTGTAGGTGACCCATAGTCACTCTAGCTCGCATTTGGTAAAAAATCTTGGATAATTTATTGATTCAGGCGTTACTTTGCGGAAGTTCATTTTGAATATTCAAGGTATATATTTAGTTTATTACCGCTTAACAGTCGTTCCAGTTACAACAGTGATGAGGACTTAAATTTAACTAATTTGACAACAACTCATTAATTAAAAACCTGATGTTACTTAAATATCGTAGGACATTAAATATCGTAGGACATTACACACAGCGCCATCTGACCCCAAACTAAGCAAAGCTTGTACTATGGGAATCAGATAACTGATAAAATACTTAAATACTTTTTTTTTTGTAAATACATACTTATAATACATACAGTACACCCAGACACAGAACAAACATTTGTTTTATATCACAAAATGCTTGTCCTGGGTGGGAATCGAACCCACGCCCTACAGCTCTACTTAATATTTAGAACTAATTTAACATAAACTTAAAAATATAACCTCGTCACTGTTGTAACTGGAACGATTGTTAAGCGGAAATAAACTAAATATATACCTTGTATATTTAAAAATCTTGCATTAAAAAATCAAAGCCCCAATATAGTTTTTTTTTAAATTTCTGTTTTATACCTTTTTTCACAGCCTTTGGGAGTACGAGAGAAAATTACGTCGCGTGTGCGATAAACACGAAACTAAGTTTATTGAATACCGTCCGCAAACCGGCAGCTGGGTGTTCCAGGTAAGCTGTCTCGAGAATTAGACGTGGCTCAGTAACTACCGATGCAAAAACGACGGCGTGTTATAAGTTTGACGTGTCTGTGGCGTCGTAGCTCCCGGAACGGATGAACCGATTTTGATTTTGTGCATTCGGGTGCGGTTTTGGCGGGAACGCGGGAAGAGTCGTGTCGCTTTGTTGTATTTTTTTGCCAAAACTAGTGTTTTGTCGAGTGTTTATGCATAAATATATATATATATATATATATATATATATATATATATATATATATATATCGTAGGACATTACACACAGCGCCATCTGACCCCAAACTAAGCAAACTGTACTATGGAAGTCAGATAACTGATAAAATACATAAATACTTTTTTTTTTGTAAATGCATACTTATAATACATACAGAACACCCAGACACAGAACAAACATTTGTTGATACATAAAATGATTGTCCTGAGCGGGAATCGAACCCACGCCCTTCAGCTCTTAAGGCAGATATGCTACTAATGAGCCAACAGGGCTGAAAATGGTGGTGTTTTATTCATAAAGTGCCGAATTACAAGCGCGAGTGTGGGAAAATGATATAATGTGGTGAAACATGACTTTTCGTGTTGCTTCCAAAACTCCATCGAAGCTTTATAGTAAAGTCGCCACTACTTTACTATAGCATGACTAGATTTGACTGACACGGACTGGACTAGACCAATACTAGACTGACTGTAACTATAGATGTAATACATGAATTCGTTCTTCGCAAATAATGACATGGTTCGAAGGCCTCTGTACCAAACCATAAAATCCCAAAAAAAATAAAAAATTGATTTTGTTTAAAAGGTGAATTAGTCGCGAGTGTTCTCAGCTATGTTTGATGAAAATCGGTCCAAGATGGCCGCCGCCACAAAATGGCGGATTACATATTTCTTCACGACTCTCTCAATATGGGTATCAAATGAAAGGGCTTGACTAGTAGAATACTATACACATGACGGGGGGTTTTTTTTAATTTTTTTATCGATTCGTTTGTATTTTTACCCGACTACGGCGAACCAATAGACAACATAAAACAAGTTTCATTACAATACAAACATAAATTAAACAAAAAAAAATTGTCGTATATATATATAAATGTGATAGTTTGGATGGATGTGCGGTTACTCTTTCACGCAAAAACGACTCAACGGATTTGGATGAAATTTAATATGGAGGTAGATGAGACCCTGGATTAGAACATAGGCTACTTTTTATCCCGAAAACATATAGTGAGTAACACCGCGGGGCGCAGCTAGTAATAAACATGTTTTGTTACCAGGTGGAGCATTTCAGTAAATACGGTCTCACGGATTCTGACGAGGAAGACGAACTTACCCCGGAAGTCATGAAGAGGCAGCTCCTCAACCAATCGCTGCAGAAATCCGCCGCACCTGGTGAGTGGGTCAAACTAAAGAAATAACGTATCCTTCACCCTAATCAGTGCCCTCATCAGTCTGACGTTTGAAGGTCAAAAAAGCGTAGTTTTTTTTTTCCTTCTAATGATGTATCTGTTTGTTGTTAGATACTTCATTGTTATTACAATCCAGCCTAGTTGAGACCAATAAGTAATTTTGATATAACTTAAATTACTAAGTAGAGTATAAACTTGGTAATAACTTTTAAACTTTTACTTGGTGGTAGATCTCCTTAGCGGGAGGTCGTCTAGGTAGGTACCACCGCAGTACCAGTTATTCTGCCGCTAAGCAGTAGTGTGTAAACATTACTGTGTTCCGGTTCGAAGGGTACTGCAAATTACTGGGCTGTTGAGACTAACCATTGAAAGTCTCAAAGTAATGAGCCCAAATGCCCTGGACGTTTTGCTACTCAAAGTTCTGTGTATCGCTGCAATGGTCGTGGGCATGCTTTATCACTTGCCATCAGGGGAGTGTCTCGTTCGTCTCATTACAAAAAAAAAAGAAAAACCTGAGCTGTCAATCAGAGAAAACTAATAAAATAAATAATAAATATCGTAGGACTATACGCACAGCGCCATCTGGCCCCAAACTAAGCAGAGCTTGTGTGATGGAAGTCAGATAACTAAAAGAATTCGTAAATACTTTTTCTTTTTTTGTAAATACTTACAGAACACCCAGACACAGAACAAACATTTGTTTATTCACAAAATGTTTTGCTCTGAGTGGGAATCGAACCCACGCCCTACAGCTCTCAAGGCAGATATACTACCAATGAGCCAACGGGGCTGTCAAAAAAAAAATGTTAAACTTCTTTTGTCATGTTTGTATTAGCGATGAAACAACCGCTTGGTGGTACATCTGGCGGCCTGGGTGTGCCGTCACCCGGCCTCGGCGGCCTGGGCGGCCTGGGCGGCCTAGGCGTGATGTCAGCCGGGATCAGCGCCAATGGCAATGACAGTATCTTCGCGATGCAACAAGCCTCGCTTAATCTGCTCAACGGCGCCAGAGGAGGTACGATAACAAGTGCTGCTATCTTCGCTCACTCTTTATTCAGATATTTTGTAGCAATGATAGCTCAGTGGTTAGCGCGGTCGGTTCGCATGCCTAAGGGCATGGGTTCAAACCCCAACAATGAGCTTGAGCTGCCGGTGAAGGAAAACATCGTGAGGAAACCATAGCATGGCGGTAGGGTAGTTAAGTACGCGGCTGGCTAGCTACCGTCCTCAAGTTGAAAATCTGACGCCAAGCACCTAACGGTGTGTTCCGGCAGCCTCACTTGAGAGCCAGTTCCACTCCAGGCTAGGTGTGCTTTACCATCTTCGACCACACCTTCGCTTAACATCAGGTGAGTTGTGGACAAAACAACTAGCCTGTCAACCATTAAAAAAAAAAAAAAACCCTTAAGTTGGAAAATCTCCAGACAGTGTGGTATATAGCCAGCCGAGTACTAGAACGTACCCTACCACCATGTTATGGTTTCTTCATGGGTTCAAACCCCAACAATGAGCTTGACCTGCCGGTGAAGGAAAACATCGCAAGGAAACCATAACATGGTAGTAGCGTACTTTCTGGTACTCGGCTGGCTAGCTACCACCAATCAAATTGAAAATCTGTTGCTGGTGTGTTCCGGCAGCCTCACTTGATAGCCAGTTGCATGCCAGGCTAGCCGTGTTTACACTTAACATCAGATGAGCTGTGGTCAAACATCTAGCTTGTCAACCATGAAAAAACCCAAAAAAAAAGTCTGGTTGTAATGTAAGCCGTACATTGTATATATATTTATTTATTTTTTTGGTTGTTTAAACTACAAGGGCTCACCGGAAGACCAGCGCTGGTCATACCACTTAGTATGACCAGCATTACGCTGAGGTGAGCCCCTATTTTGTAACTTTTGTCCGTCTTTAATTTCTTTCAAAACATAGAACCCACGCCCTTCGACGTGTGAATTCGGTATGTAAAGAAAAAAAAACTTTACTGATTCCAAAACCATTTCGAAATAGTACATTTCTGTACAATATTTTTACGTTTAAAACTCTGTAAACTGTGGGGTTTATTTTAATAAAATACATATATCAAACTTGACTTTCAAACGATGTCTCATGACGTCACCTAGTATGGCAACTTTCCTAGACTAAAAAAGCAATGGCAAACCAAAACAAAATCTGTCAATGTCAAGTCAACGGCGATCATAATAATATTTTCAATACACATACGTCGAGTTGTATTGGTATACTTTTTTGTTTTATATGGCAAAGGCATATTCTACATATTCAGCCGACCTCATGACGTCATAGCTATAAAAAGTTTGAAAACGCATTAAAAATAAACTACCGCAGAGAAAGCCAAAATATTCAAATCAGTTTCATAAAATAAAGTTTACTATCAGTGAAAAATATAAAATAAATACAAAAAAAAAACTTTACATACCGATTTGATCGCGATAACAACTCGGCTGTCATACCCACATAAACTGAAGTGTTCGTTTTGTACAGCTTTCGACATGGACACCACTGAAGATAACACGGAGTCGCAAAGCCTCTACCAAGACAATAGAGGTTAGTTTAAAAAAAAAAATTAACCGATTTCAAAATTTAATCAATTGTTATTAAACACCCCATGGTGTTAGACCAAATGTCTTAGGGAACCGAGAGATCTTTCTGGGTAAAGTGGCTTCGGGGTCTCCGGTGGCCTACTGGTAAGTAATTATGATTTTTTTTTTGTCATGCCATTTTATTGTATTGACATGTTTTAAATTGACAGCTCTTTTTTTTATGGTTGACAGGCTAGGTGTTTGACCACAGCTCCCCTGATGTTAAGTGAAGGTGTGGTCGAAGATGGTAAAGCACACCTAGCCTGGAATGGAACTGGCTCTCAAGTGAGGCTGCCGGGACACACCGTTAGATGCTTGGCGGCAGAATTTCAACTTGAGGGTGGTAGCTAGCCAGCCGAGTACTAGAAAGTACCCTACCACCATGCTATGGTTTCCTCACGATGTTTTCCTTCACCGGCAGCTCAAGATCATAGTTGGGGTTTGAACCCACGCCCTTCGGCATGCGAACCTACCGCGGTAACCACTGAGCTATCATCGCTACAGTATTTTTATATTGACATACCTTTTTTTTTTTATTTAAAAAGTAATGAGACGATCGAGACGCTCTCCTGATGGTAAGAGATAACGCCTGTCCACGACCATTGCAGCGACACACAGAACTTTGAGTAACGAAACAAAGTCCAGGACATCGCTGCTTTGGCGCTCATTACTTTGAGACTTTCGATGGTTAGTCTCAACAGCCCAGTAATTTCGCTAGCTGCAGTACCCTTCAAACCGGAACACAGTAATGTTTACACACTACTGCTTAGCGGCAGAATAACTGGTACTGCGGTGGTACCTACCTAGACGACCTTCTGCTAAGGAGATCTACCACCAAGTGGCCTACCTACCTTATTTTGACATGTAATCAGTGTTTAAAAACTCATTTAATGACATGTTTAAAATTTTTAAATGACTTGTAACATTGGTGTTATCAATAAAATGTTTGTACATATTTGTATTTGCCTTCGTAGGCCTCTGAAATTTCAAAACGGTAGGAGGATGTGAAATTTTGGGGTTTTTGGGACCTCCGGTTCCAAATACATCTATCTATTTATAAATATATTAGTTTTTTTTTTTTTTTTTTATGTAAAAGTAATGAGACGGTCGAGGCGCTCTCCTGATGTTAAGAGATAACGCCTGTCCATGACCATTGCAGCGATGCACAGAACTTTGAGTAATAAAACAACGTCCAGGGCATCGCTGCTTTGGCACTCATTACTTTGAGAATTTCGATGGTTAGTCTCAACAGCCCAGTAATTTCGCTAGCTGCAGTACCCTTCAAACCGGAACACAGTAATGTTTGCACACTACTGCTTGGCGGCAGAATATCTATAGTGTAGATTAGCGGACGCCTCGCGGTTTTTTTTCCACTACTTTGGGTCCGAGGTCAGTGACCTTTTCTTAGAAACAACTGTTTTTTTTTCACTGTTTCATTTTTGTGCCCATAGAGAAAGTTGATCGGTTTGACCTCGTTGATAAAATTGCTCTTCGCTTTTCGGCACAACCGCACGATTTGTCTATTTTTTCCAGAATTTAAAGTATCTTATGTCATGATATAAGTTACTAGCGGACGCCTCGCGGTTTCACCCGCGTAGTTCCCGTTCCCGTGGGAACACAGGGATAAAAGTAGCCTATGTCACCCGGGGATAGCGTAGCTTCGCAACGGTGAAAGAATTTTTGAAATCGGTCCCGTAGTTTTTAAGTTTATTCGTTACATACAAAAATACAAATCTTTCCTAAAATAAAAATAAATAAATAAATATCGTAGGACTATACACACAGCGCCATCTGGCCCCAAACTGAGCAGAGCTTGTGTGATGGAAGTCAGATAACTGATAGATTACTTAAATACTTTTTTTTTTTGTAAATACATTCAGAACACCCAGACACAGAACAAACATTTGTTTATTCACAAAATGTTTGCCCTGAGTGGGAATCGAACCCACGCCCTACAGCTTACTTAGTGGTACAGCTACTTTTACTTGGTGGTAGATCTCCTTAGCAGGAGGTCGTCTAGGTAGGTACCACCGCAGTACCAGTTATTCTGCCGCTAAGCAGTAGTGTGTAGACATTACTGTGTTCCGGTTTGAAGGGTACTCAAGGCAGATATACCAATGAGCCAACGGGGCTGTCAATAATATTAATATAAATAACAACAAATAATGGAATGATCTCTGTTAATATTTTAGCTTACGGCGTCAAAAGCCCAACGAGCGAGCTGGCGAGGCTAGAGCATCGGCAGAGTCATCACGTACAACTTATGAAGGCTTCGCTGTACGCGGATACTGGTAAATATCTTTCTTTTTTTTTTTTTTTTTATTGTTGACAGGCTAGTTGTTTGACCACAGCTCACCTGATGTTAAGTGAAGGTGTGGCCGAAGATGGTAAAGCACACCTAGCCCGGAATGGAACTGGCTCTCAAGTGAGGCTGCCGGAACACACCGTTAGATGCTTGGCGGCAGATTTTCAACTCTCGTGTGGTAGGTAGCCAGCCGAGTACTAGAGAGTACGCTACCACCATGCTATGGTTTCCTCACGATGTTTTCCTTCACCGGCAGCTCAAGCTCATTGTTGGGGTTTGAACCCACGCCCTTCGGCATGCGAACCTACCGCGCTAACCACTGAGCTATCATCGCTACAAAATGTCTTTCGTATTTGTCGCTGTCGGGTAAAATAGCAATCAATCGAGTTGGGAGAGATCTCAGAACTCTGTTATTCATGAACCGATTTGGCAAGAAGCATTGCCTTATACTACACGTAAATGAAAAAATATGAAAACAAACTAAAAAATAGGGGGTTTTGTGATTAAATTTTAAAAGCCATAAATTTCAACTATCATACTTACTAATTTGTTCGGATCCCTCGGTGAGCGAGTCTGAACTGCACTTGTTCGTGTTTTTTTTTCAAATTCTGAAATGCAAACTTTTCCGCCCTCCAAGAGAGAAAATATTTTTTTTGACACAACACTTACAAATAAAAGATATTTAGATATTTTTATATTGGCATAATATATTTAATATTGCCAGAATATTTTTTTTTGTATTGACATACCTTATTTTGACATTTTTGTTTTGACATGTAATCAGTGTTTAATCATTTATTGACATATTTAACATTTTGATTTGATTTGTAATATTGGTGTTATCAATAAAATATTTGAACTTGATTAAAAAATATTTAAAAGTAAAAATAACAATCACTAGAAAGTTAAGTCAAGACATATACTTGCATAAGTTACGTTTTTCTCCAGAAATGGAAGACGACGTCTCTATATCGACGGGGGATCAATTGGTGCCAATGTCTGCGCCGCTGCTGTCAGTTTCGGAAACTGCGCCCGCGCGCGCGCGCTCTGCACTCCGTGAGGAAGAGGACACCGTACCGCCCGCGACACTACTACCAGAAACTGCAGGTATAACGGAAGGCAGGAACTGCGGAAGTGTCTTTTTTTGTATTGTATACAAATTGACCCATTGATTTTTTCCCCCAAAACTAATGTTCGTGTGTTTAAAAATAGTGGTGTTTTATTCATAAAGTGCCGAATCACAAACGCGAGTGTAGTGAAACATGACTTTTCGTTTTGCTTCCAAAACTCCACCGAGGCTTACACTAAAGGCCTCTACACACCAAACCCGCTGGACCGCCGACTTTGCCCGGCCGAGTACTAGAAAGTACCCTCATCATCATCATCATTTCAGCCGTAGGACGTCTACTGCTGGACATAGGCCTCCCCCGTTGACTTTCATAAAGACCGGTTGGAAGCGGCTCGCATCCAGCGCAGTCCTGCGGTCTTTACTAGGTCGTCTGTCCACCTTGTGGGTGGACGTCCTACGCTGCGCTTGCCGGTCCGTGGTCTCCACTCCAGAACTTTCCAGCCCCATCGGCCATCAGTTCGGCGTGCTATGTGCCCACTGCCACTTCAACTTGCTAATCCGTTGGGCTATGTCGGTTACTTTAGTTCGTCTACGGATCTCCTCATTTCTGATTCGATCTCGTAGGGCAACTCCGAGCGTAGCCCTCTCCATAGCACGTTGTGCTACTTTGAGCTTACCAAGAAGGCACACAGTCAGAGGCCACGTTTCAGCGCCATAAGTCATCACTGGTAACACACACTGGTCGAAGACTTTCGACTTGAGGCACTGAGGTAATTCGGACGAGAAGACGTCGCCAAAGGTACCCTACCACCATGCAAATTATTGTTGTTTGTTGTAGAAATCCAGATGCCAGCCCTGATTGTGAAACCACATACCATCATCCTGAAGTATCACAGGAAAGTGCCGCCCTTCAAGCACACCATTGCAGGTATATATAATTATATAGGTATATTATTAATATTATAATTTTTTTTTTAGACATAATGTGACATTTTTTGTAAATAATGGACGACGGATGACGCCGCACATCCGAGCGGTCACTGGTTGGGAGCGGACGTCGTGTTGTGGTACTTACTGACTTACTGAAATTAATTTAGTGTTTCACTCAGTAGTAAAACCCATAATATCGTAGTGGACACCACATTGGATAAATTTGCGTTTGACCACCCGTTCGCCCGATAATAAGCGATTGAAAAAAAGTAATTAAATTGATTTATTGAAATTAAAACGACTATTCCAATCAGTTAATATCTTCTATCTCACAATTATAGTAATAAAATTTAATTTGTCTAATATAATATAAAATATTTTTTTAAGATGTCAAAATAAATTATAGAAGTGTCAATGTAAGGTCAACGAAATAAAATTATACAAATGTCAAAACAAATTATACAAGTGTGTGTGTGTAGTGACATATGTATAATTTGTTTTGGTATTTGTGTAACCTTTGTGACATATATAAACTTAATTTATTTTAACATCTCAAAAAAAAGATTTCACATTATATTAGACAATTATTTTTATTACTATAATTGTGAGATAGATATAACTGATTGGAATAGTCGTTTTTATCTCAAGAAATAAACTTAATTTATGTTAATAATTATTTTTTACAAATGAGCAAAGTTTGCAATGAACAATTTGTTCTCAGGTCGTCTGGACGCGTCTTACATGGCGGATCTGTCGATTGCTCGCGCGCGTCACTGTCGCGTCGGATTCGGCGCGCGTGGAAACATCGCCTTCGCCACTACCTACGACTCCATAGTTGACTTGCCCAAATGTAAGTATTTAGAAGCTATCTCCACGGGCGGTTGTGTAAATCCAATAGGGATTATTTTTATTGTGGACAAGCTAGGTGTTTGACCACAGCTCACTTGATATTAGCCTGGAATGAAACTAAGCGAAGCTTGTCTATCTATACTATTATAAATAAAGAGGAAAGATTTGATTGTTTGTTTGTTTTTTTTTATGTAAAAAGTAATGAGACTAACGAGACACTGATGGTAAGAGATAACGCCTGTCCATGCCCATTGCAGCGATACACAGAACTTTGAGTAACAAAACAAAGTCCGGGGCATCGCTGCTTTGGCGCTCATTACTTTGAGACTTTCAATGGTAAGTCTTAACAGCCCAGTAGGTAATTGTTGTTTGTATTGAATAGGCTCCGAAACTACTGGACCGATTTCAAAAATTCTTTCACCATTGGGAAGCAACCCGCTACATGTTTTCGTGATAAAAAAAGTAGCCTATGTGTTAATCCAGGGTCTCAGCTACCTCCATACCAAATTTCATCCAAATCCGTTCAGTAGTTTTTGCGTGAAAGAGTAACAAACATCCATCCGTCCAAACTTTCACATTTGTAATGTTAGTGGGATTGATAATGTGACGTGACAGTAAATCCAATATGGCGGTTGTAGTTCTTGAGAGCGATGTCATTGTGTTTTTTTTTTTACAGCGGCCGACTTGTCCGAGTTGGACAAATACACGCGCGGACGCGAGTCGCACGACTGGTCGGAGCCGGTGGTCGCGCGACTTGCGCTTCAACACCAAGATCATAACTACAATATACAGGTAAACATTTAACTGGAAAAAAATAATCGGATTAAATCAATTGACTAATTGGATTTAAATTAAGACAATATCACGGCAATGTTATAAATAAAAGAAATGTTAAAATGGGAGTTTTTAATACTTAGATTGGTAATAAATAATTTAATGAAGCATTGACATTTGTAATTGTTAATTTAATTCACTTATATTTAACATTGTACGTTTGATTTAATTTGACATAATCATACATCTTAATCGGATTAAATCAATTGACTGATTGGATTTAAATGAAAACAATATCACGGCATTGTTATAAATAAAAAAAATGTTTATGATAATGGGAGTTTTTAATACTTAGATCGGTAATAATTTAATGAAGCATTGACATTTGTAATTGTTAATTTAATTTGACTTATGTTTATCATTGTAAGGTTTTTTTAATTTGACATATACACCTTTGCACCAGGTATAGTCAGGGGATTAATGAAACGACTTAATTATTAGTAAAAAAAAATAATCATTTATTTATAATTGGATATATTATTTGATTTAATTTGAAATATATTTATAATTAAATATTATGTTATTTGACATAATTTTGGCGCGGTACCAACAATTGACAATGAATATAGTAAATAAATTCTGGTACCCTTTTACCTGCATTCCATCTTTATTATATGTAACTGGTCTCCGCAAAACAGGGAATCCTAGTGTGGAGACCAGTGGTTTTACAATATATAATATGTAATATATATGTTAACAGTTTTGTGGTAATTATTTAACAAGTATTAGGGTAGTAACGTACGCACATGATACCTACCCGCGTTGCATTGAAAGTAAGTTTTTACGCGACTGTCCAAAAAAATGTGTAATGTTTTCACTTGTCTTTGTGTAATTATAGTAGATGAATGTTACATTAAATTTAAAATATTTAATATTGAACCGATTCTTACATAGATCTTTACTAATAGTAACATTAAAAGTATGTTCTATGTAAGTATCTACTTCTACGAAAATCTTATAATAAAACAATAAGGAATATTTATGTAGCATATTCAAGCGTTGTAGCAAAGCATTCCTATGTTCTTAAAGTTACTGTTCTGTTCTGTTAAAATAAAAAAATATATATAATTGTGCTTATTTATGAAATAAAAATGTCACGTTGTTTATCATTTAAGAATTTGTCAAGAAATAAGTAATTGAGTTATTTTTAAAATATTAGAGTTTCAGCGCATATAATCAGGTAAATTAAAAAAAATATTTTGAAAAAAATCAATTAAATTACAAGTGAGCTTCAGATCTACATGACCTAATTCATCAAAGGCGTTTTGAATTTTTGAATTAAAAAAAAAAACTTCACTTAAAATTAGGCGAAATAACGGTCAAACGCAAAGCCTATATCTAATCTATCTAATACTATTATAAAGAGCAGGAGTCGACCATTATTTGAAGAATTAAAAATATTGACACTTGTCAATATATTCACGATATTGCAATATTTGTAAAACAGAACAAATACTTGTACTTGTTTACTACATGATTTTTACAAACGTGGTACCAGAAATATTGATAGATTTTTTTATTTTTTTTTATGGTAGACAGGCTAGTTGTTTGACCACAGCTCACCTGATGTTAAGTGAAGGTGTGGTCGAAGATGGTAAAGCACACCTAGCCTGGAATGGAACTGGCTCTCAAGTGAGGCTGCCGGAACACACCGTTAGATGCTTGGCGGCAGATTTTCAACTTGAGGGTGGTAGCTAGCCAGCCGAGTACTAGAAAGTACCCTACCACCATGCTATGGTTTCCTCACGATGTTTTCCTTCACCGGCAGCGCAAGCTCATTGTTGGTGTTTGAACCCACGCCCTTCGGCATGCGAACCTACCGCGCTAACCACTGAGCTATCATCGCTACATTAGTGAGAACATACATTAACCGAACAGCACGGTATGAATGTTGTATGACAATGTCTATCTCTATTTATAATAAACTGCCTGAAAGCATAAAAGCATTGCCCATAGCTAAATTTAGAAATGAACTAAAATCCTGGTTGCTTCAAAAAAGTTTTTACTCTTTACAAATACAAATAATACAAATACAAATACATTATTGATAACACCAATGTTACAAGTCACTTCAAAATTTTAAAGATGTCATTAAATGGGTTTTAAAACACTGATTACATGTCAAAATAAGGTATGTCAATATCCAAACATGTCAATATAAAAAATATTGTCAATATAAAAATACTTAAATGAATATTTGAATTTTCGATGAGTTCTGTCTCGGTTCTCAGTGGTTGCGTTCGGTTTACGTTGTCTCTATAGTGGGGTACATGTTGGTCGTAATTATTCAATTTATTTTAATTTAATTTTAAAGCTACTAAAATATTGTATGTCCACGAGGACAAAACTGTTTAAAGTGTCTTTTATTGTAAAACATTTATCACCTTAAATTGTACACAGTTTTGCACAAAAAAATATTTCATTTCATTTCAAGAAAGATTTGATTGTTTGTTTGTTTGTAATGAATAGGCTCCGAAACTACTGGACCGATCTTAATAATTCTTTCATTATTGGAACGCTATATTATCCGTGACGAATATAGGCTATATTTTATTTAAAAAACAATTAGGGATCCGTATGGAAAATTCAATAATGTAACCCGACAGGCTAGGTGTTTGACCACAGCTCACCTGATGTCAAGTGAAGGTGTGGCCGAAGATGGTAAAGCACACCTAGCCTGGAATGCAACTGGCTCTCAAGTGAGGCTGCCGGAACACACCGTTAGATGCTTGGCGGCAGATTTTCAACTTGAGGGTGGTAGCTAGCCAGCCGAGTACTAAAGTACCCTACCACCATGCTATGGTTTCCTCACGATGTTTTCCTTCACCGGTAGCTCAAGCTCATTGTTGGGGTTTGAACCCACGCCCTTCGGCATGCGAACCAACCGCGCTAACCACTGAGCTATCATCGCTACATAAATAAATTTTAAAAAAAAACCCAAGCTGTGAAAAATTTGAAAAACCCTTACTTAGCACGCGCAGCGAAAACTATTGACAATAGAATAAAGTGACGTTTTATAGAGCAAGTTGACAGCTGCAAGTAAGTCCGCAATATCATATGTCTAACTATTACAGTTGTCATCATTTGATTTTTTTGTTTGTTTGTATTGAGTAGGCTCCAAAACTACTGGACCGATAGATTTATATTGTTAATCGAGTTTTGTTTTCTTGCTACACTGCGAACCTGGCTCGTGTTTTGCCACTGGAGAAGGCCAACAGCAAATCTTACTTGCCACGGCAATTTTTATGGCCATGGCTAACAACGGTAAACGTTATCCTGTGCGCTCTCTCGTAGATCAGGGCTCACAAGGATCATTTATCACTGAATCTACAGTTCAGTTTTTAGTTTTAAGGAAATCACCAGCCACTAGTCAAGTGACAGGCTTGGGTGGAGACAGAAATATTGTGTCCAAGGCAATGGTCACCATTGATATTCAATCCCGGATTGTGTTCAAATAAGAGAGTAATTGCATCCATTGTTTCAGGATATCCTCGGGCGCCAGTTGGAAACGCTGTTCAGTTTCTCGGAGTTCGCGGAGCCCGCCGACGCGGGGCTCTGTCCGCGGCTCAGGCTGTTGGATTCCCCGCGAGACAGGCACGCGGCGTTGCAACGTTTGCTGCGCGACACGGCCGAGACGCGCGACAAGAAGCCCAAAGTGAGTTAACACAACAACACTTTCGAAAAAATTCTGCTCCAACAAACAACATCAAATCAAAATCAGTTTTGTTTGTCAGAATATTGTCTTAAGGTGGTTCGATTTCCATACAAATATATTTTTGCCATTTATGGACAAATGGAGCATAATTTTACAGTGAAATCACAGGTACTGGCATATATTTTGGTCTTTGTTTGCGGTAAATCACAATTGCTTGAATAAAACAGTAGATTATTTATTAGCATAATGTTTGATTCAAAAATCACAAATCATTTTATGAATAAACAAATGTTTGTTCCGTGTCTGGGTGTTCTGTATGTATTATAAGTATGTATTTACAAAAAAAAAGTATTTATGTATTCTATCAGTTATCTGGCTTCCATCACACAAGCTCTGCTTAGTTTGGGGCCAGATGGCGCTGTGTGTATAGTCCTACGATATTTATTTAGTTTATTTTTTAATAAATAAATAATAAATGATATTTGTTTATTACCATAACTCGAATTACATTAGCATAAATTAATTAAACCTTATACTTAACAAACCAGATTTTGTAGCGTTACTTGTGGACCCTGCACTAAGTAAGAGCTTGTGTCGCAGGGGCCACAAGAATTTATAAAAAAAAGAAAAACTTATCTAGGTATGAATGGGTTCGGGATGAAAACACAGAAAAAAGGTAATAAGACAATGGTTCATAAATTTGATTTTATGCTAATAATCTACTGTTTTATTCAAGCAATTGTGATTTACCGCAAATAAAGACCAAAATAAATGCCAGCATCTGTGATTTCACTGTAAAATTATGCTTAATTTGTCCATAAACGGCAAAAAAAAATATGTATGGAAATCGAACCACCCTAAGTTTTTCTAGATAAGTCTTATTATTAAAATTCTAGGCATCAAATATTGTACCTTCATAGGTGTACAATTTTTTTTTTTTTTTTAATAATTTGCCCCTGCGGGCAGGCTAAAGCTATAAAGCCATACTGCCTTGTCTTAAGTGTTATTTCTGCTGTATCTTAGCTATAGCTATCGCCAAAGTCGTCTTAGTCAAGTCCAGTTCGTGTCAGTTAATTCCAGTCATGCTTTAGTAAAGTAGTGGCGACTT
The DNA here is from genome assembly GCA_905404145.2 of Biston betularia. Lineage (NCBI taxonomy): Eukaryota > Metazoa > Arthropoda > Insecta > Lepidoptera > Geometridae > Biston > Biston betularia. Next base: position 1,928,781 of record FR989892.1, on the reverse strand, counting down.
TACTTTCAAGCTCCGATAGAGTTTTGGAAGCAACACGAAAACTCATGTTTCATCACATTATATCATTTTCCCACACTCGCGCTTGTAATTCGGCACTTTATGAATAAAACACCACCATTTTTATGCGTAAACACTCGACAAAACACTAGTTTTGGAAAAAAATACAACGGAGCGACACGACTCTTCCCGCGTTCCCGCCAAAACTCTGTACAAATATTGTTGGTTAGATTTAAATTTAAAAGCCTAGGCGGGAAAAAAGGCTAGTCCTTATAAAAAAAAAAATAATGTTTCAGTTTGGTGTGAGCGGGGCGTATTGCTACGAAGTCTGGAAACTTTGCGACGCTCTATGGGGAGCTGATCTACTGAATGATGGTAAGTTTTTTTTTTAATAAGAAACCGCAAGACGAGCTCTACGATTGAAGACGGCGAGTCGGTAAACGTAGTATAGAACGCTCTGAGACTCTGATGAAAGAAAGAAAACATTAATTTTGACACACACAACACTACAGTAGCGATGATAGCTCAGTGGTTAGCGCGGTAGGTTCGCATGCCGAAGGGCGTGGGTTCAAACCCCAACAATGAGCTTGAGCTGCCGGTGAAGGAAAACATCGTGAGGAAACCATAGCATGGTGGTAGCGTACTCAAGTTGAAAATCTGCCGCCAAGCATCTAACGGTGTGTTTCAGCAGCCTCACTTGAGAGCCAGTTCTATTCCGGGCTAGGTGTGCTTTATGGCAGTAAGGTTTTAGTTTGAAGTAGTCCACTCGGTTACATCTTTTATAAAAGCCGCCTCGGCACGTACCGACAGTACATGCATACTCAAAAGATGCCGATACGTTAATAAATGACCCAATTCTTTTTTGTTTACCGATTGCATCCGCGAATAATGAATTTTTTAGCCGAGAATAAGGAACTTTTGCTGTATAACATGGTAGATACAAAAATAAATAACGCGTCAATTCCGCCAATTAAGAAACGATTTTGATGTTTTTTTTTGCTTGGTATATCATACTTTCTAGGTGGTCCCATATAAGTTGTATCGGAAACTGATAGAATACTTAAATACTTTTTTTTTTGTAAATACATTTTTTTTATAATGTATGTATTATATAGTACACCCAGACACAGAACAAACATTTGTTTTTTTTTTTTTTTAATGGTTGACAGGCTAGTTGTTTGACCACAGCTCACCTGATGTTAAGTGAAGGTGTGGTCAAAGATGGTAAAGCACACCTAGCCTGGAATGGAACTGGCTCTCAACTGAGGCTGCCGGAACACACCGTTAGATGCTTGGCGGCAGATTTTCAACTTGAGGGTGGTAGCTAGCCAGCCGAGTACTAGAAAGTACCCTACCACCATGCTATGGTTTCCTCACGATGTTTTCCTTCACCGGCAGCTCAAGCTCATTGTTGGGGTTTGAACCCACGCCCTTCGGCATGCGAACCTACCGCGCTAACCACTGAGCTATCATCGCTACAAAATCACAAAATGCTTGTCCTGGGTGGAAATCGAACCCACGCGCTTCAGCTTTTGGAGCAGACACACTACCAATGAACCAACAGGGCTGTCAATGTCAATTTTTTTTTGAATATAATTTAAATTTTAAAATATTTGTTTTTTATTTGTAACAGGTATACCGGGCACGGACGACTTGTCGATCGTTAATCGTCACAGAAAGTTTTTGGAATGGATGAAGGCGGCCGTCGAGAAGATAACCGACGAGGAGCTGGCCAGGGCGAGGAAAGGCGAGCAAGAAGATGGTAAGCGTCATCTCACTATACCACTAATGTTATAAATGTGAAAGTTTAGATGGATGTTTGTTGCTGTTTCACGCGAAAACTACTGAACGGATTTGGATGAAATGTGGTACGGAGGTAACTGAGACCCTGGATTAACACATATGCTACTTATTATCTCGAAATCATGTAGCGGGTAACACTGCGGGGCGCAGCTAGTAAAAAAATAAATGTCAATTTTTTGATTTTTCAATGTCAAATTGTAAATTGGCCAAAAGCCAAATATTTTAAAAATTACGAATTACGTCATAATATACAATGTCAAGAGCAATTATTATTATGTCAAAAGTTTTTTTTTTTAAAAGGTTTTGTCGTCGCATTTTGAGTATTTGCCAGTGTCAAGTGTTTTATATTTTCAAAAAAAGTGTGAAATTGTTGCGATGATAATTGATAATATAATTGATTGATGACAACCATAAAAATAAAAAAATGAGTATTGATTTTCGTGTAACGTTGTTTTGCAGAGAAGGACGGGCATAGCGCGCGCGTTTGGACTCTGCTGCTGGGCGGGCGGATGCTGCAAGCGTGCCAGCTGGCCCGGGAGAAAGGTGATCTGAACCTAGCGACGCTCATCGCGCAGTCAACCGGTAAGTTATACGCCATGTTCGCTCATTTGGAATATCTGAGCCTCAAACAAAATCGTACAAGACCAAGACAAGACGTATTGCAACGACAAAAATATAATACTGAAGCATCCTTTGAACATAAAATATAAACGCTCACACTCACGAACACTCACGTACACACACACACACAACACATACACACAAACACAAAACACATACACCGAACACACCCACAACACACATACACATAATACACACATACACACAAAGCACACACATACAACACATACACACCACACACACACACAAAACAAACATACACCGAACACACCCACAAACTACACACACACACACACACCCACACACAAAACACACACACCCGCTAGTTATCCGCGTCCGCTAGTTATTAATATAGTCTAGAATTGTGTAGTAACATTTATACTAATTGAGGTTCTCAGCTATCTCCATACAAAATTTCATCGAAATCCATTCGGTAGTTTTTGCGTGAAAGAGTAACAAACATCCATCCATACAAATTTATATTTTTTAAATTTATTTTAATGTAAGACGTAATGAGACGAACGAGACGCTCCCCTGATGGTAAGAGATAACGCCTGTTCATGACCATCGCAGCGATGCACAGAACTTTGAGTAACAAAACAAAGTCCGGGGCATCGCTGCGTTGGCGCTCATTACTTTGAGACCTTCGATGGTTAGTATCAACAGCCCAGTAATTTCGCTAGCTGCAGTACCCTTCAAACCGGAACACAGTAATGTTTGCACACGACGACCCAGACGACCTCCTGCTAAGGAGATCTACCATTTACCAATTTCTATTTGTTTCGTGTTTTAGGTGACACTACGTTCCGCACCCTGGTCGCTCGACAGCTGAACCAGTGGCGCGAGTGCGGCGCCGACGCCCTCATATCTGGCCACAAGCGCGCCGTACTGCAACTCGCAGCGGGCATCCCGCCCAGAGAAGACCTCGCACTTGCGCACTGGATGCACTCGCTTCACGCCACCGCCAGGTAAACAAAAAAAAAATAAGAGACAGAGAAACAGGAGTTTTGGCGGGAACGCGGGAAGAGTCGTGTCGCCCTGTTGTATTTATTTCCAAAACTAGTGTTTTCTCGAGTGTTTATGCATAAAAATGGTGGTGTTTTATTCATAAAGTGCCGAATTACAAGCGCGAGTGCGGGAAAATGATATAATGTGGTGAAACATGACTTTACGTGTTGCTTCCAAAACTCCATCGAAGCTTTATAGTAAAGTCACCATTACTTTGCTAAAGCATGACTGGACTTGACTGACACGGACTGTACTTGGCCAAGACTGGACTTTGACTATAACTTTAGCTACGAAGACACTTATTTGACTTTTGAAACTTGAAAATATATAAATACTTGACACTGGCAAATGCTAAAACGCGACGCCAAAACCAAAGAAAAAAAAACATAAAGACATATAGCTGCGCCCCGCGGTGTTACCCGCTACATGTTTTCGGGATAAAAAGTAGCCTATGTGTTATTCTATGGTCACAGCTACCTCCATACCATTTTTTTTATTTTTTTTTACTTTTAATAGATCTATTTTTTTTTATGTGACAAATAATGAGACGATCGAGACGCTCTCCTGATGGTAAGAGATAACGCCTGTCCATGACCATTGCAGCGATACACAGAACTTTGAGTAACAAAACAAAGTCCAGGGCATCGCTGCTTTGGTGCTCATTACTTTGAGACTTTCGATGGTTAGTCTCAACAGCCCAGTAATTTCGCTAGCTGCAGTACCCTTCAAACAGGAACACAGTAATGTTTACACACTACTGCTTAGCGGCAGAATAACTGGTACTGCGGTGATACCTACCTAGACGACCTCCTGCTAAGGAGATCTACCACCAAGTTCTACGTCTACGTCTACGTCGTTCTACGTCGTTCCAAGATCTACGTTTGGCCACCAACGTTTAATCCAAATCCGTTTTGTAGTTTTTGCGTGAAAGAGTAACAAACATCCATCTATCCGTCCATCCAAACTCTCACATTTATAATATTACTAGCTGCGCCCCGCGGTGTTACCCGCTACATGTTTTCGGGATAAAAAGTAGCATATGTTCTAGTCCAGGGTCTCAGCTACCTCCATACCAAATTTAATTAAAATCCGTTCTGTAGTTTTTTCGTGAAAGAGTAACAAACATCCATCTAACTATCTATCTTTTGTAACTTTTGTCTGTCTCTGTTTGTTTGTTTTTGTATTTGTTACAGAATTAAACGTTTTTCTTTCTTTTTTTCATCCATCCGTCCATCCATCCATCCATCCATCCATCCATCCATCCATCCATCCATCCATCCATCCATCCATCTGACAGTGTGTAGGTAACAAAATTGTTTTAGTTATGTAAGTACCCTCATTTATGTCTGTCAATAAATAAATAATAATTAAATAAATATCATAGGACATTACACACAGCGCCATCTGGCCCCAAACTAAGCAGAGCTTGTGCTATGGAAGACAGATAACTGATAGAATACTTGAAATACTTTTTTTTTTTTTGTAAATACATACTTATAATACATACAGTACACCCAGACACAGAACAAACATCGATGTTAGTCACACAAATGTTAGTCTTGAGTGGGAATCGAACCCACGCCCTTCAGCTCTCGAAGCAGACACACTACCAATGAACCAACCGGGCTGTCACCAATGTAACTGTCACGACGATATTGTCACCGTCGCGGGTCGAACCTGCACCAGATTGGCACAGGACCGAGGCAGATGGCATGTAAAGAGAGGCCTATACCCAGCAGTGGGATAAAGAAGGCTGAGGATGATGATGATGATGATGAATGTAACTATTTTCAAGACAAACAGTCAGTCGATTACGAAAAGCTAACGTGTTTTAATACCATCCATCCATCCACACGTGTACCTACATTTATAATTTTTTTTTTTTTTTTATTATACGCTCCACATACACTGGGGTCCGTGACCTTTGTCAACTTTAGTTACATATTTTTTTATTTTTTATTACAATTTTATATTACAAAATGTGGAGAGGTTAGTAGGATCTTAATCTAAGGTTAAAGTAGGTACTAGATTGTGTATATACCGCGAGCAGAGCAGCGACCCGCAAGCAGCACCCGATCACGAGTATGACGCGTGTGCCAGCCATCGCCCTCCTCAACCATATCTGAGGGAAGAGAGCGCCCGACACACGACGCCGCCGCAAGAAGGAGCCTTCGATGGTGAGCAGGAATGCTCGCGGCATACACACAATCCTTATTTCTATTTACATCATGAGCTTTCATTTGAAATCGCCTCCTCCCGACTCAAGGCCTCCATCACCAGCATTTATAATATTAGTGGGTTTTTGTTGACAGATACTTGTGTCCGCAAGTCCCGTCACTGGAACAGATTGTGCGCAAGTACGAGGGTTTCTTCGTGCCGCCGTCCGCCGATGACACGGAGGCTGTGGACCTGACCACGCTCGACGGGGACGAGATGGGCATGCAATTTCCACTCCCACCATACGCTGCAGAATACGACGTCGTCGTCTGTCAGGTATCAGTTTCTTTTTTTCATTACAGACTAGCGGCCCGTCCCGGCTTCGCACGGTTAAATTAAATAAATATCGTGGGACTATACACACAGCGCTATCTGGCTCCAAACTAAGCAGAGCTTGTGCGATGGAAGTCAGATAACTGATAGAATACATATATACTTTTTTTTTGTAAATACATACAGAACACACAGACACAGAACAAACATTTGTTTATTCACAAAATGTTTGCCCTGAGTGGGAATCGAACCTACGCCCTACAGCTCTCAAGGCAGATATACTACCAATGAGCCAACGGGGCATTCTTGTTCTTATTCTTTTTTTTTTATGTTTGACAGGCTATGTGTTTGACCACAGCTCACCTGATGTTAAGTGAAGGTGTGGCCGAAGATGGTAAAGCACACCTAGCCTGGAATGGAACTGGCTCTCAAGTGAGGCTGCCGGAACACACCGTTAGATGCTTGGTGACAGATTTTCAACTTGGGGGTGGTAGCTACCCAGCCGAGTACTAGAAAGTACCCTACCACCATGCTATGGTTTCCTCACGATGTTTTTCCTTCACCGGCATCGCGGATCAGCGGATCGCTATAGTCAAAGTTCAGTCTTGGTCAAGTACAGTCCATGTCAGTCAAGTCCAGTCATGCTTTAGTAAAGTAGTGACGACTTCACTATAAAGCTTCGATGGAGTTTTGGAAGCAACACGAAAAGTCATGTTTCACCACATTATATCATTTCCCCACACTCGCGCGTAATTTTAAAAGTTCATATATTTCAGAATGGCAAGCAACGACGCGTCTTGGACTTGCGGTACGAGTTGATCCGCGCACGCGCGCTCAACACGCGGCCCGCGCCTCGACCAGCGCACTACACTCGCGACCCGCTCGACCATAGCCTCTGGTAACGACTGACTTAGACTTTCAACTATGGATTTTTTTTTTGTTAATTTTGTTTATAGACCACAGATGATGATGATGATGATGAAATTAGTATTTTTTGGACCATGTTTTTACAAAGTGATTGCAATGTGTTTTTCAGTTTTGTGCTGGGCGTGTGGTTTGGTAATCCGTCGGCTCGCGACGTGGCTGCCGTCGCAGACCAGCTGGAGGCGGCCGGCGCCTGGCACCTCGCTATACAGGCCCTGTCGTACCACCCGAACGATCTGGCGTGAGTATACAATCTCTTTCCTTTCTGTACTTATCTGTTGTTGTGTCCAGTGTTTTATGAGGAAAAGTAAATGATTTTGTTTATTTCTTCTTTATGTCTAACTAACTTTCTTTAACTTCGTTTTTAGGGTTCCGTACCCAAAGGGTAAAAACGGGACCCTATTACTGAGACTTCGCTGTCCGTCCGTGCGTCCGTCTGTCACCAGGCTGTATCTCAAGAACGGTGATAGCTAGACAGTTGAAATTTTCACAGATGATGCATTTCTATTGCCGCTATAACAACTCTTCTCTTCTTCTTCTTCTTATACATAGGCGATTGACAATATAAATATATTGTCAATCGCCTATGTCACTGGGTGATAATGTAGCATTCTAATGATGCGAAGACCGATGAAGAAGAAGACAGAATTTGAAGACCGTTGGCGTCTTCAAATCTAGAGTAAATAGGTTTCTTCTAGGTAAGCGAGCTCCATCTTAGACCACACTACTGCTTAACATCAGGCAGAGTGTGGTCAAACGCAAACCTATTTTGAATTTTTTTAATAATGCGAGCGACTCTACGAGCTCTTCTCAAGACTCACTTATTTTTAAACAATCATCAAAGTCATAAAACAAAGTCTCTTGAAGGCTCAGTCTCGAGCAAGCGCTCGAAGAGTCGACACGTCCTGAGGATGCCTCGTGTAGTGGCGACACACGTGTCGGCAAGTGGTTACTGCAGAGAGAGGAGGATTCTAACACTTGTGGTGGTTTTAATTAGATTTTTGTCAAATCTGATCTGTCGCCCCGAGGCGTCGCAACAGCTAAGGGCGCCGCTGCCACCAAGTACATGAATACTCGTGGGCGTGGGTTCGACTCCCACCCAGGACAAGCATTTTATGATATAAACAAATGTTTGTTCTGTGTCTGGGTGTACTGTATGTATTTACAAAAAAAAAAAGTATTTAAGTATTCTATCAGTTATCTGACTCCCATAGTACAAGCTTTGCTTAGTTTGATGGCGCTGTGTGTAATGTATTACGATATTTATAATAAAAAAAATGTTCTGTCCCATTGACAGTCGCAGCCATCTTGTCCGCAACATGCTGTCACGTCACGCGCCAGCAATAGCGGACACCCCCGAACTGAAGGCGCGCTTAGAACTCGTCAAGAAACTGCGTGTCCCGGAGAAATGGTTACTGGTCGCCCAGGCGCATCGAGCCAAATATGAGGTGAGTTATTGTTGAAAAACTAATTGCAACACTATACAATACGTCATAATATGTATGTATATATAATATATTTATAAATATTATTGATATGAAAGATATTTATATCTCGGAGGTAGAACGTCAGAAGGGGTGGTCCACATCAGAGATGGTTATGTCGGAAAACGTCAGGTGGTGGCGGTGGTTTTTTTTTTTTTATGTGAAAAATAATGAGACGAAAGAGACGCTCTCCTGATGGCAAGAGACAACGCCTATCCATGACCATTGCAGCGATACACGGAACTTTGAGTAATAAAACAAAGTCCAGGGCATCGCCGCTCTGGCGCTCATCAGTTTGAGACTCGATGGTTAGTCTCAACAGCCCAGTAATTTCGCTAGCTGCAGTACCCTTCAAACCGGAACACAGTAATGTTTACACACTACTGCTTGGCGGCAGAATATCTGGTACTGCGGTGGTACCTACCCAGACGACCGCCCGCTAAGGAGATCTACCACCAAGGTATGGCCGATATTCGCATCATACATGGTTACTGGGTTACTGGGCGAGGGTGTAGCAAGACAAGACGTTCCGCTTAGCTCCGCACTCTGCAACCGACCAACTCAATCTCCTCTCATAGAATCCTAACTCTCCACCTCAACACTCAACGCACGGCCGGCTCGCTTCCCACAGCGCTCCTACCGGCCGACATCCGCAACTTCTACCTTTGAATGGAATTGTCTGTCTTATTCCAGAATCTACCAGCGGTGGAAGCGGAACACCTCGCCTCGTCGGAGCAATGGAACGCGGCGCACAAAGTGCTTTTGGAACAGCTGCTACCATCGGCGGTGCTCAGCGACACTCTACACCAATACAGCGACCTGCTCGGACGGATGGCGGCCGCGGCAGAGAGCCACGAGCTGAGCGGATGGCAATATGGCGGACAGGCGGCCCACTCGTACTTGCACGTCTGTGATGAGGTGTGTGCGAAATATATATATATACATATTTCAGACAACAAGACCTATATTATTTATACATTATACAATATTTTAAGCTATTTAAACCGGAACACAGTAATGTTTATACACATCGAATCGAATAAAAAAAATTAATATAATTTGAAAAGTACATGACTAAATGTTTTAAGCTATTGCATAGCTTCTATCGCGGGCCTTGAGCGTGGAGACCGAATCCAGAAATTCCGTAACGAAAATAACCTAACCCCCCCACTCCCACCGGCACAGCGGTGATACTTTTTAGTTTTTTTTTTTTTTTTATGGTTGGCAGCCCAGGTGTTTGACCACAGTTCACCTGATGTTAAGTGAAGGCGTGATCGAAGATGGTAAAGCACACCTAGCCTGGAATGAAACTGGCTCTCAAGTGAGGCTGCCGGTACACACCGTTAGATGCTTGGCGGCAGATTTTCAACTCTCGTGTGGTAGCTAGCCAGCCGAGTACTAGAGAGTACGCTACCACCATGCTATGGTTTCCTCACAATGTTTTCCTTCACCGGCAGCTCGAGGTCATTGTTGGGGTTTGAACCCACGCCCTTCGGCATGCGAACCCACCGCGCTAACCACTGAGCTGTCATCGCTACAAAATAGTTTTGCCATCTATCGATGAATAGCAGTACTTTTAATGACTTTTTTTGAAATATCACGCTTGTCTCTTTAGTTCAGCAACTCGCCTCTAGGTGGCATTGGTTGTAATGCTATGCAATAACTTTACCGCGGCAGTCCCCGAGTGCCACACGTCTTTTTTTTCATCCCCCCATCTCGGAAAGAGTATTTTCGCTCTTCGATATCTGAGTGCAAAAGTCGTTTTTATCCGCTAGAGGATAAAGTAAATTTGAATCCAGAAGAATCCATCGTGTGCACTAAGTTTGTCAATTCAAAACATCATTAAACCTATTTACTTCTACCTCCATGGCGCCGAAGTTATCAAACAACTTTTTTTCATTTGTTAATAACTCAGACTCGGAACCTCCTTGGTGTACGTTTTTTTTTTGCATTTAGTCAGTTCCTTGCTGAGGTGGGATGAAAAGTTACGTGTTGCACTCGAGTGCAAAGATTTCTCACCTCGTGCTCTTTAGATTCCCTCGCTAACGCTCAGGATTCTAACTTTAGAATCCTTCGCTTGCTCGCTCATCAACATTGAGCGCGCGGTTAAAACGCAACTTTGTACTCTTGTGTAACAAATAACTATTTGCCATTTATGGACAAATGGAGCATAATTTTACAGTGAAATCACAGCTACTGGCATTTATTTTGGTCTTTATTTGCGGTAAATCACAATTGCTTGAATAAAACAGTAGATTATTAGCATAACATCAAATTTATGTGTGATTTATGTATTTATGATTTTTTAATAAAACAGTAGATTATGCTAATAATCTACTAAAAAAAAAAATATGGAAATCGAACCACCTTAATGACTTGTAATTTTGTGTTTTTTTTTCTCTTTGACACGTTAGGTGTTTGGCCGCAGCCCACCTGATGTTAAGTGACGGTGTGGTCGAGATGGTAAAGCACACCTAGCTTGGAATGGGACTGTTATCAATTAATGGTCTGTATTTGTATAGATTCGCGGTCTGGTGTCGTCGCCCGAGGCAGGCCGTGACAGGTCGGGCGTGCAGGCGCGGCTCGAGGCGCTCCGCCCCGCGGTCGCCGCCGCCTGCCGCGCCCTCGCCGGACTCAAGCCCAAGTGAGTTATTTTTTTTAATGTAAAACTAATGAGTCGAACGAGACGGTCTCCTGATGGTAAGAGATAACGCCTGTCCATGACCATTGCAGCGATACACAGAACTTTGTGTAGCGAAACAAAGTCCAAGGCATCACTGTATGTAGAACAATTTTTTGTGGGCTGGCTCTGTCTATATATCTATCTATACTATTATAAAGAGGAAAGATTTGTTTGTTTGTATTGAATAGGCTCCGAAACTACGGGACCGATTTCAAAAATTCTTTCACCGTTGGGAAGCTACACTATCTCCGGGTGACATAGGTTACTTTTTATCCCTGTATTCCCACGGGAACGGGACTACTCGGGTGAAACCGCGAGGCGTCCGATAGTTTATTTATGCACAGGAGAATTTTCTGTGTGCTGACTAATTGTTTAAGGCTCACCGGAAGACCAGCGCTGGTCATACCGCTTAGTATGACCAGCGTTATGCTGAGGTGAGCCCCTATTTTGTAACTGTTTGTCTGTCTCTGTTTGTTATTTTTGTGGGTTCTTTTTTCTTTGGTTTTGGCGTCGCATTTTGAGCATTTGCCAGTGTCAAGTGTTTTATATTTTCAAGTTAAATAAGTGTCCTCGTAGCTAGTTATAGTCAAAGTCCAGTCTTAGTCAAGTACAGTCCGTGTCAGTCAAGTCCAGTCAAGCTTTAGTAAATTAGTGGCGTCTTTACTATAAAGCTTCGATGGAGTTTTGGAAGCGACACGAAAAGTCATGTTTCACCACATTATATCATTTTCCCACACTCGCGCTTGTGATTCGGCACTTTATGAATAAAACACCACCATTTTTATGCATAATCACTCTACAAAACACTTGTTTTGGAAAAAAATACAACGGAGCGACACGACTGCTTCTGCGTTCCCGCCAAAACTCCTTTTGTGTGTTCTGTGGTGTTACAAATTAAAAAATAATTTCCTCTCTTTCTTTCTGTATAGAACAGTTCTCTTTTGACTTTGAAAAAAAATACAACCGGGCGACACGACTCTTTCCGCGTTCTCCCGCGTTCTGTGATGTTACAAAATAAACAAAACATTTTCTCTCTTGCTTTCTTTTCTGTATAGAACAGTTGTCTATACGTTGATGTTGTTACTGTTGTACTGGCAAATCTATTTTGCTTTGTGTCAGTCTATAATACAGTACTGCATTCTCGTCTGGGGTAGTGCTGGTCAAACTATATTTACCACAGTAGAAAGAGCACAAAGAGCTTTAATTAAGGTCATGCTGCACAAACCTTTTCGCTATTCCACTGACTTAATTTACGCCGAGTTTAAAGTGTTACGAGTTCGACAACTATTTATTTACAAAGCTGCGCTCACAATGCACAAAAGATTATTGACTCATCCAGACTATGTTTTTCTAAAAAACAAGCGCGCCTTTTCCTGCCGATTACCGGTCCCACGAGCTCATTCTTCAATCGCCCGACGCAGTCCAGCCTACTCTCTTCCTTGCGTTTACAGTAATATTAGTAAGAAAATCCCTCAAAACCCATATCTAGTCAATTTTGTCTTTAGGAGAAACGTAAGAGACTGGTTGCTTGCCTTAAACTTTAGCGAGACTGAAAGTCTTATAATTAGTCTGTACAATGCTTAGTGTTTTTTTGTAATGCCATACGCTATCACACTCTTCAAGTGCTGAATTGAAATCTTTCTTGAAAGTAAACCAAAATAAAATGTTAACCCAGAATTATCTTTCTTTGTAAAATGCACTCGGTCCCCAAGATACAAGCATTGTGCTTAGTTTGGGGTCCAACGATAACCAGTGTATACACCGAAACAAAAATTGTAACGTCCAACACTTATGTATTATTCACTAATCATTGTCCATTATGTCTGTATTAACTTCACTGTTTTCTTTTCTTTGTGTATGTGCCTAACTCTTTCTGTTAATAAATGTTATCTTTATCTTTACTGTTGTACAGGAGCCCAAGGGAAGCGGCCGCCCGCGCGGAGATGGGCGCCCGGCTGGTGCAGCTGGCGGTGGCGGCGGGGGAGCCCGCGCACCACCTCGCGGCGCTGCTGCGAGCGCTCGCGCTGCCGCCCGACTGCACTGCCAACGCGCAACACAAGGTACACTTGCCATTCACACTGATATCGCGTATACGTATGCAAAATACAAATACAAATTACAGCCCTGTTGGTTCATTGGTAGCATGTCTGCTTCAAGAGCTGTGGGGCGTGGGTTCGATTCCCACCCAGGACAAGCATTTTATGATATAAAACCAAATGTTTGTTCAGTGTCTGGGTGTACTGTATGTATTATAATTTTGTATTTACCAAAAATTAAAAATATCTAAGTATTCTATCAGTTATCTGACTCCCATAGTACAAGCTTTGCTTAGTTTGGGGTCAGATGGCGCTGTGTGTAATTTCCTACGATATTTACTATTTATTACATATATTTTATTGATAACACCAATGTTACAAATCAGTTTAAAATTTCAAATAATTAGGTACCTATGTCATTATACGAGTCTTGAAACACTGATTTAAATGTCAATGAATAAAAAAACAAAACAGAAAACGTCAAAATAAAGTATGTCAATGTATTTGTCGGCGTGTAGCTTTAATGTTGATTTAGTTTAGCGCCATCTTGCGTAATTTTGGTGGACTAGAGGTGGAATGGCGCCACCTCTGACGTAACACTGGTTCCGTGCACTGCTTGTTAGTCGTGTGACGTATTTTGACTTCAACCAATGAGAGCGCGGTACAAGTTGCGGATGTCGGCCGGTAGAGGCGTAGAGGTATACATCACCACAATCATAGCGGTCATCAACACAAAAAAAAACAAAAAAATTAAATAATTGTAACCAGGGTTAACAAATTATTGTTTTTTTTGTTTTGTCTCTTGTGAAAAGTCTTTAAATTCAGATTGATATTGGGCTGTAGCATTAATAAATGATTTGCCGTTTCAAAATAAGGCATTCGACAATGGCCTTCATACAGATATATTAAAAAATTAGGAAATGTCAGTTACATAGTTGAGTTAATTAATAAATAAACATGTCAATACAGTAAAAGCTCTTTATTCGCGGGGTATACGTTCCATAAATATGCCGCGAATACAGAAACCGTAGATATGGGATGGTAATTAGTATGCAATCATAGGGGATACGTTCTAACGTTGCGAAATAGAACCAATATGTAGCAAAATAACAAGTGCCTGTAACTTTGATGTTATTTCTGCCCAGTAAATATAATTTATTAACATTGTCCCCAGATTACAATGGATCTAGCGGAGCAAGCTTCCGAGTTGTGCATCGAATCTGCTAACAGCTCGCCTATATCCTCTCACCACCGCGCCACGGCAGCCAGCTAAGACATAACTGTAATTTAGGCGTAAACTTATAATAAATATAGAAAAATTAACTTCAAAGCCAAACAATAAAACGCGGCTATAAAAATGGAAGAAATACTAACCAAAATTGAATAAAATTAAATACAAAATATTTCCATTAGCAAAGCCACATTTTTGATTGTAAATAATTCTAGGTATCACCGCAGTATCAGATATTACGCCGTCAAGCAGTAGTGTGCAATTACTGCGGCGACATTACAAGGTTATTGTGACTAAGAATCAAAAGTCTCAAAGTAATGAGAACCAAAGCAACGCTTCCCCGGACTTTGTTTTGGTACCTAATTGGGGTTAATGCACTTTTTTAAGGCATAGCTGTTTTTTTTCACTGGTTTGTTTCCGGGGTTAACAAACTTTTTCCAAGGACCAGCTAATTCTTTTTTTACTAAATATGGTCCGGCAACAATGAACTTTTTCTAAGGAACAGCTAAATATTTCTTTACTAAATTTGGTGCGGCAACAATGTACTTTTTCTAAGGAACAGCTAATTATATTTTATTAAATATGGTCCGGCAATAATGAACTTTTCCTAAGGAACAGCTAATTCTTTTTTTTACTAAATTTGGTCCGGCAACAATGTACTTTCTCTAAGGAACAGCAAATTCTTTTTTACTAAATTTGGTCTGGCAACAATGATCTTTTTCTAAGTAATAGCAAATTCTTTTTCATTAAATTTGGTCCAGCAACAATTAACTTTTCCTAAGTAACAGCAAATTCTTTTTTTTACTAAATTTGGTCCGGCAACAATGTACTTTTTCAAAGGAACAACAAATTTCTTTTTTTGCTAAATATGGCCCGGCAACAAAAAACTTTTCCTATGGAACAAAAAATTTAAAGTAACTTATGTCATGATATAAGTTACTAGCGGATGCCTCGCGGTTTCACCCGCGTAGTTCCCGTTCCAGTGGGAATACAGGGATAAAAAGTAGCCTGAAAAAGTATGTCACCCGGGGATAGTATAACTTCCCAACGGTGAAAGAATTTTTGAAATCGGTCCAGTAGTTTTTAAGTTTATTTGTTACATACAAAAATACAAATCTTTTTAATATTTGTATAGATTTCCATTCCGAATTACATTCAAATCTGCTAAACCGTTACGACGCGTCGTGGAGAACAAACAAACATACATACACACAAACTTCCGCATTATTGATAATTGTGTTACGATTTTAATTACATGTGATTTTATTGTATTCCTTATGCTTCAGCCATCGCTTTAGTTATATGTTAGGTTTTTAAGTAGATAAGTTTTTAAAAGCTTGATTTATTCACAAGTTTGTGATATACACAACCTTGACTTGGTGGTAGATCTCTTTAGCGGGTAGTCGTCTAGGTAGGTACCACCGCATTACCAGATATTCTGCCGCCAAGCAGTAGTGTGTAAACATTACTGTGTTCCGGTTTGAAGGTGACTGCAGCTAGCGAAATTACTGGGCTGTTGAGCCTAACCATCGAAAGTGTCAAAGTGATGAGCGCCAAAGCTGCGATGCCCTGGACTTTGTTTGGATACTCAAAGTTCTGTGTATCGCTGCAATGGTGGTGGGTAACGGGAACAACTCTAAAATCGCGTATAAAAAAAAAGAATCTTGAACGAAAAAGCTTACTTTTTTAACGAGTTTAGAGTGGTTCATATCTAGTGCTTTTGTGAAATTTGTTCGTAATGACCCCCGTTCGGCGTAGTACACCCAATGCTTGTAATCTGCTTATATATTTTTATAGATACATTTTTTTTTTGTGAACAAATTTGACGCATTTATATTTTATTTACGGCATTACTCACGGTTGATTACGTCTAACACTCAGGTTGTAAATTATGTCAGATCTGGTGGCCTTTTTCATGGTGTCGAAGATTACGTACAAATAAAACAAAAATGTGTCAAACAGTTTCCATAGTAAGACAAATTTCACATTTGAAATCTATAAAAAAATTACTTCTATCAACGAATGTATGAAATTACTCATAATAAATGCAAATGCATTGTTTAATACGTTAAAATTAAAAATTTAAAAAATAAATTAAAAGCTTTAAAATTAAAAATTTTGCGCTTTTAAATTTTAAAGTTTAGTTTTACAATGGTAGACGGTACTTCTAGCCATTACAAGTCTTAATCTTGTTCATCTCTTTAAATTTTATTTCCCCAATATTTCGTTTTTTAATCGACTAAAAAAATTTTACTCGATTAATAATTTTTTTCTAAATTAATTTTTGGTTGTAAACTTTAAAAATCTAAAAGTCAAAAGCTTTATTTGTATAATAATACGCGTACAAGGTTTAAAATGTAATAACTCGCGTCCATGAAGATGAAGGAAGTTTATCTAAAAGTTAAAATATTACATTAAAATCGATTTAAAAAAAAAAAAACAATTCTCTATCTATTATGTTGCTATGAAAAGCAGTCTCAACCTGAGTGTTTTCAAGTCGCAAGGGTTTTTTATCCAGCCAAGTCATGATTACATTTTAGACCACATTTTCGCCTAACAACGCCGTATTTGCCGTAATTGAGCTGGCGGTGAATGTAAAGATAGATAGACAAAACAAAACAAAAACAAACAAACAAACAATGTTATAAATATCTTGTAAACATCGTGAGGAAACCATAGCATGGTAGTAGGGTACTCTCTAGTACTCGGCTGGCTAGCTACCACCCTCAAGTTGAAAATCTGCCGCCAAGCATCTAACGGTGCGTTCCGACAGCCTCAATTGAGACCCAGTTCCATTCCAGTTCTGTATGTTTACCATCTTCGACCACACCTTCACTTAACATCAGGTGAGCTATGGTAAAGCAACTAGTCTGTCCACCATAAAAACCTATAGCTGTTTTGTAATTAATAATTTTGATTGAAAGTAATATTTCACAATGTCATTGCAATATTACATTAACACATAAACTTTTAGTTATATCTTTCATACATCACCTTCGCTTTAAATATGGCGTTCTTACTAATGGGGCTAAAGGCAAAACAGCTGGTTAAATATTTAAAACAATTGGTTCAATATACAGTTGCCTAACTGGTCCTAGGCCCTTAAGGTGGTTCGATTTCCATACAAATAAATTTTTGCCATTTATGGACAAATGGAGCATAATTTTAGAGTGAAATCACAGCTGCTGGCATTTATTTTGGTCTTTATTTGCGGTAAATCACAATTGCTTGAATAAAAAAAAAAACATAAATTCATAAATTTGATTTTATGCTATTCGAACAATTTTAATTTACCGCAAATAAAGACCAAAATAAATGGCAGTAGCTGTGATTTCACTCTAAAATTATGCTCCATTTGTCCATAAATAGAAAAAAATATTTTATGGAAATCGTACCACTTTAACGGACTATATCTGACGTGGTTATAAATACAATACTATTATTTTATTGGTAAAACCAAAATTACAATACAAATTTCTATTAATTTCTAAAAATATCAAAATTAAAAGACATGTCAATGAGAACAAAAAATAATCACTTACTAGTAATTTAATAATGTCTCGGTTTTTAATTATTTTGTAATTAATAAATCGTTTATTTTTGACAATGACATTCAAGAATGATAAAAAACTATTAAAAATCTAAAATTTTTTTTTTTTTTAATAATAATAGATATTGCTTGAAAATATTAATGAGTTTATTTTAAATTGTAAAATCCATATCTCGATTCAAATATTGTATATTTCGCTTTAATAAAATTAAGTAGGTTTTAATAAATTAAAAGGGTCTTGAATATTCTGAAAACACAAGGCTGATTATCCATTCATTAAGTGCATTATTGTTTTTGTATTTTTCTTGCCAAAGAAAATGGTAAAGAGCAAATTCAATTTTATCAAGGTTTATACTCTGTTCATTAAGTTAAGCGCTTTTTGACAGCTCGTACAAAGTCGACGACATGACTTTGTACAGCGTTTAGCAAATTAAATCTCACACAAATAAATACGTTTAATCTAGCATCACCTCTTTACAAGGCTGCGTTAACTTGAGAGCAATTTTTATTAAACTTTGTAAAGAGGTTAGCTAGATTAGTTTTTTTTTTGGCGGGAACGCGGAAAGTGTCTTGTCACCCCGTTCTTTTTTTCCAAAACTAGTGTTTTGTCGAGTGTCTATGCATAAAAATGGTGGTGTTTTATTCATAAAGTGCCGAATTACAAGCGCGAGTGTGGGAAAATGATATAATATAAGGTGAAACATGACTTTTCGTGTTGCTTCCAAAGCTCCATCGAAGCTTAGAGTAAAGTCGCCACTACTTGAAAGCATGACTGGATTTGACTGACACGGACTAAGACTGGACTTTGATTACTTATTTTACATTATGAAACACTTGACACTGGCAAATGCATAAAATGCGTCGCCAAAATCAAAAAGAAATATGTTTAATCTAGCATTACCTCTTTACAAGGCTGCGTTAACTTGAGAGCAATTTTTATTAAACCTTGTAAGGACGTAATAGATTAAACGTATAGATTTATTTTGGTAGACGCTGTACAAAGTTACGTCGTCAACTTTGTATGAGCTGTCAAAAAGAAGTTCAGAGAATAGTTGTAATCTTCAGTTGACAATGTCACGTAATCATTGTTAAAAGTTTACCCAGGATAGATGCTTACCGCGGGTTATAGGGTAAATGTGGGATAGTTGCCGCACTTTTTGAAATAGGCAAATAAATGATAGAATATGAGTTTTCATAAAAAATAAATGATTGTCATGTGTTGTGTACTTATTAATGAAATAAATAATTAAAGTAATTTAACATTAGCAGTTGTATTTTTTTTGGTAGAAAAGAAATAAAAAAGTATTATAATCGGGGATAGATGCCTATAGTGTGGGTTAGATGCCATAATGATGATTTGGCTTGTGGGATAGATGCCCTATGCATATAATTAAAGATTATCTTAGTTTTATTTATTTTTAATCAACAACTGTTACATTTACATTTATAGGCATAATCATCTTTGGTTTAATATTGAAACTGAGATCAATTTTAGTATCTAATAATACAATATTAGTAAAAACATTAAAAATGGCAACTTCTGATACGTTTTAGACGATTGATTTAAATTCTAATCATTTTACTTTTTTTCATGGCGCAATTTTAATCGCTTGCAAGGATTACAGTAATCACCGTACATGGTACAAGTTTCATGCAGCCATTTTTTACACATGACGCACTGGATCCAGTCTGCCGTTGATTTTGTTTCCTCATAATTTTCAAAACATTCCAGACATTCATTTGATGAATTTTCATGAGAGTCCGACTCAGAAGAAGGAATTGCCTTTCGTTCACTGGCGTTTTTGGTTATTCGTTGCTTTTTCTCAACAGCACGAATGGGACGTTGAATCACATTAACATTTGAAGTTTCATTTATTTTTAATTTCATAGCTCTCTTTACATTTTTCTGATTTACATCAACATGAGATTCATTTTCTTTGAAAGATTCA
The DNA here is from genome assembly GCA_905404145.2 of Biston betularia. Taxonomy (NCBI): domain Eukaryota; kingdom Metazoa; phylum Arthropoda; class Insecta; order Lepidoptera; family Geometridae; genus Biston; species Biston betularia. The sequence goes on along the minus strand of FR989892.1, from coordinate 1,909,005 downwards.
TCAGAATCATTTGCAGCAGATGAATCTGTCTCTTCTGAAGCTATTCTTGGCCTTTTTTCTGTCATCTTCTTTGGTACTTTTACTTTACTTCTTTTGCATGGTATGTTAGGAGTAGCTTTACTTTTGATTTTCTTATTAGCTATGTTTTCTTTGGAATTTAATACTGCAGCTGATTGTTTTCCTCTTTTGTATAAAGGTATCGGAATTTTCGGTACAGGGGAACATTCTTGCAAAAACTTGCTAGGTGTCTCCTTTGTACCTTCTTCATTTGACAGCAGACAATCAAATTGGGAAATAAGAGACGGAGAATCTTCTCTAGTTGTATCATGATTTCCACAATTCTCATGTGTTTGATCAACATTTGTTAGTGTAGATGTTTCAGTTTCAGCCAAAGCCGAAACCTCGTTGCAGTTTGATTCTGGCAACAACTGTTTGCTACACGAAGGACCAGGTAATTTTATAGTATTTTCAAGTAAGATATCTTGTGGCTCATCACGGAGTTGATTCCTTGATGATAAATCGGAGATTGCAAAGAAACTTTCTGGAATAGCAGCCGGATTATAAGGATAAATACCGCAAGCCCTAAAGCCCGAAATAGCATTAGAAGGCGTAGTCGCTCGAATCCATGCATTACCAATTAGCTTGCCAGCTATTAAACGGTTGATTTTTTTTTCTTTGTTTGTAAACATCCAGTTTTTCGTCTCAGCTGCAAAAAAAGTCTTAAATGGCTTGAAAAAGCTACGGTCTAAGGGTTGTAAAGCTTGCGTGCTGTGGCTTGGCAGACAAAAAAGTATTATACCATTTTCTTCGGCAGTTTTCAACATTTCCACAGAGTTCGTATGGGAGGAATGCCCATCTAGAAGCAAAATAACCTTACCTTGAGGCTTTCGTGGTATGAAATGCTGTACTAGCCACTTCTGAAATAACTCTGCATTAACATAGGCAGATTTTTTGTTCATGTAAACATCTGAACCATGAGGAAGACCATCTAGAAATTCCGGTTTTTTATTTACTCCTTTAATAATAACAACAGGGCTGAGAAAATTTCCAGCGGCATTGCAGCAAGCTATTATTGACATAGTCTCTCCCTTTTCTCCAGACGTTATTGAATGAACTGATTTTGTCCCTTTGGTTACGATAACTTTTCCAGGAGTATTGTTCAGCTGAACCCCAGTTTCATCAATATTAAATATACGGTCTGGTTTGTCCAGTAAGTCATTCTCTGTCAATACTTGAAGATAAAGCTTAAACATTTTATCGACTTCCTCACGATTAAGTCCCTGCGCTCGAGCAAGGGACAGACCTTCAGCTTGCCGAACGCTAAGCGTAGGTTGGCGTTCTAAAAAGGACTTAAGCCAGTGAGGTCCAGCTTTACCTGTCTCCTTATTAAATTTATGTCGGATCCCAAGCTTTTCAGCGAATTGAAACGCCAAACTTTGTACCGTATCTCGTGACACAGGAAACCCAGCTGCTTCTAGTTTCTGGATGTGTGCGACGAGCCGTTTTTCGTTTTCGAAGTCTAGAGCAGGGTGCTTCCCTAGAAATAATCATAAAATTTATTAAACATTTTTTGTTGTAGTTTGGTTAAAAAATATTTAATTGACAAAGTAGGTACCTAAAGTAAGTTTCTTAGTATCTTGTGCCTCATTTCTTCAAAAGCTTCTCTTAGGGCATCTTCCGTCCATTCGCCTCGAGGGCTTGCCCCTACTTTGCGCACGTACTTGCGAGGCATATCTAAAATATAAAAAATCCATTAAAGTTTTTAATAGGGGATAGATGCCTCTACAGGCATCTATACTCACAAAAAATTAGGCATCTATCCTTTTTCGAGGGGATAGACGCCGCTCAAAATATTGAAGTAAATGTGATAAAACATACGTAAATAATAAACAAAATCTTTTATTTAATACATCTACACTTAAATAAAACAAAAATATAGACACTTACCTCATAAAATCAAAAGTTCCGAGCGCGTCAAAATTTCAGACGAACCAAATTCACGAAGTAATTGCCGCAAAAAATGTTCGTTGTCTCACGACTCGCGACACGTCCGTTCCAGCTAAGTGCGTGACACTGACTGAAGGACGGGCGGGGGTAGGGTTACGTTTGAACAAAACACAACGGGTCTAATGTTTATACATGTCGCTACGTGTATATTGAGGCAACTATCCCACTGAGGCGTCTATCCCACATTTACCCTAGTTTAAGGGTAATTATTCAAAGTGGGGGCGATGAGTCCAGCACTGAAGTCCCGCTTGGGGTGTATTGTTCATTTCCCCCTGCCAGCGTCTACCCGAGCCAACCCAGCTCCTTGAAGTACCGGAGCGAGGCCCTGGGCCGCTGGCATAGCAGCTCCAGGAAAGGAGTTGAGCATGATAGCGAAAATCAGCAAAGTAGCTGATGATTTTGATTAGTTGTAAGGGTTGTTGGCCGAACGTTTTCAGAGCACGGCCAGATATTCCTCTTTTAGAGTACAATATGGAGATGTCGAGCTATGGATTTATTCTGAATTTTGTAAAAATATAAATATTAAGTTTCTATTTAGTTGATAATAATTAAATAAATAAATATCGTAGGACTATACACACAGCGCCATCTGGCCCCAAACTAAGCAGAGCTTGTGTGATGGAAGTCAGATAACTGATAGAATACATAAATACTTTTTTTTTTGTAAATACATACTTATAATACATACAGAACACCCAGACACAGAACAAACATTTGTTTATTCACAAAATGTTTGCCCTGAGTGGGAATCGAACCCACACCCTACAGCTCTCAAGGCAGATATGCTACCAATGAGCCAACGGGGCTGTCAAATTATGTTTGCTTACTTGATTGCGAATGTGGAATGAAATCTTTTCCCATTTTTATATATGTAACTCTAACTGTGCCCCACGGTGTTACCCGCTACATGTTTTCGGGATAAAAAGTAGCCTATGTGTTAATCCAGGTTGTCAGCTTCCTGCATACCAAATTTCATACAAATCCGTTCTGTAGTTTTTGCGTGAAAGATTAACAAACATCCATCCATACAAACTAAAACAAGTGGCCATTTGATTCGAGTAATGACGTTATTTATGTCTCGGATTCGCTTATTGCCTTATGACAGTCCTGTTGGTCCTGTTGGCTCTGCTTCGAGAGCTAAAGGGCGTGGGTTCGATTCCCACTCAGGACTAACATCGATGTTTGTTCTGTCTGGATACTGTATTGTAAGTTTGTATTTACAAAAAGTATTTAAGTATTCTGTCAGCTGTCTGGTTCCCATAGTACAAGCTTTGCTTAGTTTGGGGCTAGATGGCGCTGTGTTAAATGTCCTCCAATATTTATTTATTTATTTACACTCGCAAGTTAATGTTAAAATTTGTGGGAACACAGTCCACGTTCGCAAATCAATTTTAAATTTAAAAATTAGTTTTAGACGTATGAAAAAAAGATAAAATAAATTAATCCTGTATAAATGTTGACTTTGAAAAGAAGTCGTTTCTGTTCTTATAGGAGATAATTCTGTATGTAATTTAAGTGTCAATATTAATTTGTTTTGAATTGTAATAAAAAATATTTTTGAAGTAGTTATGTAGTTTTATTTTTACGTGAATATGTGTTTATTATACAATGCGGTATTTGATTGATGTTTCGTAGCGAAGATAGCTCAGTGGTTAACGCGGTCGCTTCACACGCTGAATGGCGTGGGTTCAATGCCCAACAATGAGCTTGAGCAGCCGGTGAACGAAAACATCGTGAGGAAACCACGGCATGGTGGTAGCGTACTCTCTAGTACTCGGCTGGCTAGCTACCACGCGAGAGTTGAAAATCTGCCGCCAAGCATCTAACGGTGTGTTTCGGCAGCCTCTCGAGAGCAACTTCTATTCCAGGCGAGGTGTTTACCATTTTCGACCCCACCTAACATCAGGTGAGCTATATTATCTACTAATTAGTGTGACCAGTATTATGCTGAGGTGAGCCCCTATTTTGTAACTGTTTGTCTCTATTTGTTGTTATTTTTGTTTTTTTTTTTGTATTGTTGCAAAATAAAATTATTTTCTTTCTTTCTTTCTTTCTTACGCTACTAGCTACGCTTAGTCTGTCAACTATAAACAAGACTGCCCTGTTGGCTCATTAGAAGTATGGTAGTAGCTGGTTAGTAGTCCTCCATCATAGACCGCATCTTCGCTTAACATCAGGCGGGATGGCAGTCAAACGCAAGCCTATATAATATAAAAAAAAAATATCCACAAGAGCTGCAGGGCGTGGGTTCGATTCCCACACGCGGAAAGAGTCGTGTCGCCCCGTTGCATTTAATTCCAAAACTAGCATTTTGTAGAGTGATTATGCATAAAAATGGTGGTGTTTTATTCATAAAGTGCTGAATACCAAGCGCGAGTGTGGGAAAATGATATAATGTGGTGAAACATGACTTTTCGTGTTGCTTCCAAAACTCCATCGAAGCTTTATAGTAAAGACGCCACTACTTTACTAAAGCATGACTGGACTTTGACTATAACTATAGCTACAAGGCAACTTATTTAACTTAGGAAACTTCGCGAAACTAGCGAAATTACTGGGCTGTTGAGACTAACCATCGAAAGTCTCAAAGTAATGAGCGCCAAAGCAGTGATGCCCGGACTTTGTTTCGTCACTCAAAGTTCTGTGTATCGCTGCAATGGTCATGGACAGGCGTTATCTCGTACCATCAGGAGAACGTCTGGTTCGTATCATTACTTTTTACATAAGAAAAAACTTAAAAAATATAAAACACTTGACACTGGCAAATACTCAAAATGAGACGCCAAAAAAAAGGTATTTTTTTTCAACAATTCACGTTTTTCTAATTTCACTGATGGGACTAATAAAAAAAAAAACAAATATAATAAAAATATTAATTCATTTATTAAAATTGTAAAATGATTTGATTTTGCCATTTACACAAAAAAATGCTCTTATAATTCAATAAGTCATAACAAGTCGCGGCGACCGCATAGCACACAACCTGGAACAATAACAAACAATATATAATGTAGCGATGATAGCTCAGTGGTTAACGCGGTTGGGTCGCATGCCGGAGGGCGTCGGTTCAAACCCCAACAATGAGCTTGAGCTGCCGGTGAAGGAAAACATCGTGAGGAAACCATAGCATGGTGGTAGCGTACTCTCTAGTACTCGGCTGGCTAGCTACCACACGAGAGTTGAAAATCTGCCGCCAAGCATCTAACGGTGTGTTCCGGCAGCCTCACTTGAGAGCAAGTTCCATTCCAGGCTAGGGTGTGCTTTACCATGACTTAACATCAGGTGAGCTGTAGTCAAACACCTAGCCTGTCAACCATAAAAAAAAACTTGATTTCGGGCATTAAAAAATAATGACATAATTGGGTAACCAAAGTTAATTGGGTTTGGTAGTGCAAGAACACTACTATGATTACAGATAAAAAAGGTACACTATTTATCTGCGATTTGCGCTCTGGTGGTCTTTCATGCTTTTAAAAATTGGATTTTTATAATACTATGCCATTCTTTGTAAGTAAATATTCCATCAGTTATCTGACTTTCATAGTACAAGCTGTACTTAGTTTAGGTGTCAGACGGGGCTGTGTGTAACGTCCTACGATATTTTAATGCAGCTAAGAGACTATGTTTTGTTACTCAAAGCTCTGTGTATCGCTGCAACGGTCAAAGGCCAGCTTAATCTCTTACCATCACATGAACGATTAGCTTGTCAAATACAAATACAAATACTTTATTGATAACACCAATGTTACAAGTCACTGTCTCTATCTGTTAAAAAAGAGATGAAAATACTCACATTTATTCAACAGCAGATGTGTCCACACTAATATAACTGGCCCCCATATGCTCCCTATGGCGCGTCGAGACCACATGCCTCTTGGCATTTTCCCCTTCCTCCATGTCACCTTCGCACACGCCGCATTTCAACGCTCCAAACTTGTAATACACATATTTATTCCTTCCAAGCATATTTATATTATGTTTCAACTCAAGATAGAAACGAAAAACGCTCTCAGTCGACGGTTTCACAACAAAATGATCAGCATACACCAGATGTGTCAACAAGGAACGGATAGAATTAAACACTGAACTGCACGACACGCACGTGAAGGATGCTCCCTCACTATGCAGAATATGATTTCCTTTCATGTACACGGATATGATATCGCCTCTATTATCACGGGTTTTAGATTCTACAACTGCAGACTGATGGTCAACGGACGACAACAAATGTTTGATTGCCAAACTCATGTCAGGGAATGTTAAATCGCAGACTGTGCACTGGATGGTATCGTTTTTGACGATCTTATTGGGTGTCAGGACGTCCTCGTCGATATCGGAGAACAGTGCCGATCTGATCAGTTTGGCAATCACTTCGAAATGTGAGTCGCTCTCAAAATGTTCTACGATGGACGCGTAAGAAGGCAACGCGACGTATTCGGGACATATGGCGCAGACGTAGAAATTGCCGAAACTTGCAAAGTATTCGGATGGTCTGCAATGATTTTTGTACAGCATTGCTAACTTGCGCGGCGCAGCATTGCGTAAATGCTTCTTCTGCCTTATGTGGTTAAATAAAACCTGACGTGGGCCTTTCAGTGTCATCTCGCAGCAAGTGCAGAAATTTCCAACTTTCCCGGATGGTTTGATAAAGTTCTCGATGATCACATGATCGTTCCGGTTTTGCGGTTTACCGGAACTGGCGAGGAATTTCGACCAGTTCAAGTCTTTCGGCCCCCAGTCTTCGGGGATCCCCCCGTCGGCGCTCGCTTTCTTAGTCTGCAAGTACAGCTCGTCCGAGAGCCTCGCCAGATGTTTCTCATCAAGGATATGCAATATAGTTTGCTCCGATGTTTCGATGTTATAGTTGCAAAGTCTGCACTGCCATTTATCAGATAGGGCGACGACGTCATGTTTCAAAAGGAAATGCTCGTTTATCTTCTTAATTGTTTCTACGGAAGGTTCAGCTTGGTTCAAGAAAGAAACATGTTTGTCCATTTGCAAGATACTAGCCAAATTATGTATATGGGTGTCACTAAACACATGGTTCAACACACTGTCGTAATGGAATCTCAGAGTATAATACTCGCACGCGATGCAGAAAAACGCAAGCTTCCCCGTACGATCGTCAACTAAAGTCAAAAGTTTGTGGTCAGTCAGCAATTTCAGTATCAAGTTCTCTATAGGTCCGTAATATCTGTACTTCTTCGCTTGCGTCTTAGGTTTCTCCGACGCTTGGTCGTGGTCCTCCGTTTCAGTATTTTTATTGGTGTCAGAAGCGAAATTTTGGTAAACGTTATCTCGAATGCTCATTATTATCGGTGCTACGGAACTGGTCTGTGTCGTGAAATCCATCACCGAAACATCCTGGGAAAGCTTATCATAAGCTTCCTGGTAAAACTTCACTGCAGCACCGATGCTGGCTTCAGAAGTGTCCGGGAGACTTTTCATGAGAGAGGCGCTTAGCTTAGCTGAAAAGCCACGGTCTAGTTTCTCCGAGGTTTTGGAGACGGAAATGATTTCGATTGGAGTGTGACTCTCGCTGATGGTGATGGCTGATAAACGCCTCGACATGTTGGGTAAGTACACGGGCTCAGATACGTCGATGCTTTCGCGTTTCATCTTGGGGAGATGGATGGGGAGGTTGAAATGTTTTTGTAAGGACTCCATTAGAGGTTCCTCATCGTTCAGCTCGATTTCTACGTTGCAGTCGGTGCAGATATGAACCTGTTGCGCATTCTCTGCGGTCAACAGCTCAGCCTTAAGTAATTCAGGTACTTCGCTTACAGGGAGACTGTTAAATCTTTGACGTTGGAGATTGCTCTTTTTCTCCGTTGTAAAAATATATTCCACTTCGACGCTCTCGCGTTTTTGGAGAAAGATACGTTTGTGAGTTTCGTCTAAACTCTTCAAATACTTTAGTAGGATAATGTTGGACTCGGTCACCGGGTGATGTATGACGTAGCTGAAATGGTTCGCTAATCGCTTGACCTCCTCTAGCTTACGGAATGATAGGACGGTCAGGTCGGATAGTCCGTTGGCGACGTCTTCCATGTCTGCCGTTTTGAATGATTGTCTTAGACTGTGTCTTGGTTTTGCCAAGTATACAAGTCTTCGCAATAGCCCAAGAAGAGCTTATAGCGTTGATGGTTGTGCGAATTTCTTGCCCGTACTGAATGGCCGAAAGGTGATTTTGTGCGCGAAAAAAATGCTTTCGAAATTGACGATTTTTGGATAAAAAATAATATGATTTGAGTGGAATATCACGGCATTTCAAGATCTGAAACGGAAAGAAAAAATATATGAGATACACACATAGTATATCGATCACTAATCTACGAGTGTAATACACAATCCGACGTTGACGACGACCTAATCGCGTTAAAAGCAATGTCTTCCAAGCAACCTAAGTATCCAGAGGATTTAAGGACAAATAGAAAACGAGGCGTGCCAATAACAAGGAAAATAAACAATCAGCATAATTTATCTGACATTACTGACGTCATCACCATTCTGATCACATCCCCCCCCCCTCCATCCCCCATGTCATCAAAAATAAGCAAATTAAACACACCCTTTAGTGCTTACGTAATACATGCCTCGCGGTTTCACCCGCGTAGTTTCCGTTCCCGTGATAATACAGGGATAAAAAGTATCCTATGTCACCTGGAGATAGTGAAGCTTCCCAACGGTGAAAGAATTTTGAAATCGGTCCAGTAGTTTCGGAGCCTATTCAATACATGCAATCAAATCTTTCCTCTTTATAACAGGATAGAAAAACATTTCAACCGGTAAAATTGTTTGTCAAATATATGGGATCCAATTTTTTGTTTTTTAAAATATGCTATCTCGAGTTATTGGTACAACATAGTGGAAATACTACATAAATTAGTTTATATAGCATTTTTTTTTAGAAAAACAACAAGTTAAGATTATTTATTATTTGTATAGATTAGATTTTATCGACAACCTTGAGTTTGAAGATAATAGTAGCTAGCCGTAATGTTTCCTAGGTATCAAATTATATTACTGTAATTGTGGTCCGAGTAGATTAAGGTAAATCAATTTATCTATAAGCCCGAGCAAAGCACAGCAGGATCATGTTAACATACTGTGTCATACAGACTTAATATTATTTTTGTTTTTATTTTTTTTGAGATTCAAATACAAATCTTTTATTAATAACACCATAATTACAGGTCATTCTTCCATTCATATTTAAAAATATCACAATCATAACATAATTATGTCAATACAATGAAAATGTCAATGAAATAATATGTCACATATAATACATACAGATGTCACATATGATAGATACAGTAATAGATCTAAGGGTACTTAGTAAAGTGCAGGGTATCTCAACTTTTTCGGTGGGAGCCCTTCCTGAAACTTTCTTAACTTTTCTAGGCCTTTTACCCCCCCTCTAGGCCTCCACTAGGCCACAAGTGAGCATTATCACCCACTTTGAAAGAATGGCAGCTTCAAACCATCCAATAAAAAAATGTTTGTGGCTCTTTATTACCTTTTGACACCATCATAATGCTCTTAGACAAATCAAATTGTTTACAAATAATAATTATTAAAACAAGTACAGATTTTGTAAAATTGAATGGGTTGTAGCCTTGTCAAACTACCTAAAGTAAAGATATGACAATTATTATGCTAAAATTGACGGACAGCAAAGTCTCAGTAATAGGATCCCGTTTTTACCCTTTAAGTATGGACCCCTAAAAATGTTTGGAAAATCTTTCGTAGAAGTTTTTCAATATTTCTATGCAATCAATCTGTCAATTTTGCAATTTTGATATACATAGATATCTATATTATTTGTGTAGTACAAACCAGTACAAGTGTAAGAAAGAGTTATAATCACTTTCATTAATAAATTGTTGACATCTGAAAAATCCGTCGTCAATTCCGTGTTAATAATGAAAGTAATAATTTTGGAAAAAATATGTTTTGAACAAAAATTAAAATGTTTACATTAAAGTCATACAGAGTTACTTGTTCGTTATGTTGGAATCTTATTTGCTTTTTTAGGCTGGAACATTGTATTATCAATGTCTTAAAATAATACACATAGTCTGTTAAAAGTATCTCCTAGTAGACAGAAAGTGAAAACTTAGATTTTCATGAATAAATTCCGTCTTTGTAATCCTACTTTAGAGGTCGTATTAGTAAGTAGGATTGTATAAAAAGTACATTACAATATATGGAAAAGTTTTCCATACCTAATGTGAGCTTGAATATAAGACAAGGAAAAATCGGAAATATTCTACATTTATGTTTATGTGATGACCGACCTGTCATTAATTCTCGTAAGTATATAATAATATGTACTACGTACTATAATTATACCTTTATCTACGTAGGTATTTACCTATTTAATTAGTTTTCCTTGTTCTCAAACGCAATAATATGTTTACTGTTACCAAAAATAACTAATCAAAGTTCATGAGACTAAAGTTAGACCACACTGAGAAACTTACAAAGTACTATTTACTTATAAAACAAATAGCATGATCCAATACGTAGCAAACATTTTGGGGTTATGATGATATGCAAGAATTATTTTATTACGTATATTAACGGATAAAATAATGAGAGTATTAGAAAATGGTTGATATTTACCTGAAAATCTTGAATTTGTGCATGGCAGCGTGGACCGCCTAATATTTTTTATTTTGTACGGGCATTCGGTGACAATGGTGGTGACATGACAGGACAATGACAGTTCACTGAACGACGATTTCTCCGCAGTGCTTGGGGTGTCTAGTATCAAAATTTACCCATTAGTGAGGGTATATTAAAATAATGACATGAAAGTACATCTGGAACAAAAGAAAGCAACAAGCACTTAACATCAAGTGAGCTTGTGGTCAAATGCATAGTTTTGCCAACAAAAGGAATAACGCTAACGATACAATACAAAACAATACTACATTGACAAAAACTGTCCAGTTATAATTATGTAACTCATAGTTAAAATAACTTTAATGAAAACAGACTGTGTTAAAATTAAGTGGAAAAAGTCTTATATCATGATAAAAGTCTCGGTCAATCCAGTCGATATTATAAGAAAATAGTGGCAACTTTACTGGAAGTTCAGAAACACCTTATAAAATACATGTTTCTCATTATATTACGGGCCCACATTCGTGCATATAATTCGACACTTAGTAAAACATGAGTGATTTTTTTAACAATCCTAGTAATCAAAATATTTTGTAACATGACATGATTTTTCTGCTTTCGGAACAAATAAAAATGGGGATGTAATATAAAATTCAACATTTCCCAGATTCTATACGTCACACCTTGCCTTGGTTTGCGGTCATTGTTCCTTGGTATATGAATAGATTTGAGAATGTGCTAATTGCCTTTATTAATTTATACAATATTTTGACCTTGTTATTGAAACAGCTTTATTTACTTTTGACTCCGTGTTACATATGTACCTCTTTCGATCTTGTTTTCAACAGGCTTGAAGATAGCCAACGTAACGTAATGAAAATTATTTTCCGTTTTGTTTCAGTGAAAAAAATTCAGCGTTCGTTTGACCGATTTGTATTCAACATTAATTATTACAGTCAACGTTAGGGTAATCTTTAGTCGTTATTTATGTTTTTGAGCGCATACATTTTGGTGATGAAAATATGCATATTGTTAGTGAAATGTAACTACATATTGTAAAATAGTTGTTATTAAGGAATATTTTTTATAAACACGAAAAGGCGACCACGAGGCGCAAGCGTATCACTGTAGGCGATAAGGCCGCCGTTGTACTGCCATAAATAAGTCGAGATGTTGTTTTGTTATTCTTTTTCTGCGTTCTTTTTCTTTATTTCTTTACTAAGTTTTTTTATTCGTCGCTTAGCTAACAAAACCGGTTAAGTTATATTTGCTTAGTTTTCAGGAAAGATAAAAACTGATTATATTCTATGAAATATTATATATATATTGTGTCAAGTTATTTTACAATTTTACTCTATCGCATGTTTAAGACTAAGAAAGTCCAGTAAAAAGATTTCTGTGTGTGTTACTTTGACTGTTATAATATTAATTGTAGGTGGTGACCATTTGCATGGTGGTAGAGTACTTCTAGTACTCGGCAGGCTAGCTACCACCCTCAAGTTGAAAATCTGCCGCCAAGCATCTAACGGTGTGTTCCAGCAGCCTCACTTGAGAGCCAGTTCCATTTCAGGCTAGGTATGCTTTACCATCTTCGACCACGCCTTCACTTAACATCAGGTGAGCTGTGATCAAACACATGGCCTGTCAACCGTTAAAAAAAAGACCTATTTTTGTTGTTGAGGCATGACATTGTTACAAATTTGAAAAACATGTTAAGAGCTGTACTGGCATAACACGTAGAGCATGATGTCAAAAACGTAACCGACAAAAAAACATGCAGTGTATTTGGTTTATCATTTTTATTATAGATGTCAACGTCACTGTTAGTATACTATATAGTGTCCAGCAGTGTTCCCAACTTAGGGGTTTTCCCCCTAGATTTAGGGGGTAAATAAGTGAGATGGGATTTTTTTAGGGATCTAAAATTTTTAGGGGTATTTTCAGGGATTTTTTGACTCTTTATATTTTTAAATTGATAATATATTTTTAAGATAAATATACAAATGGCTCTCGTGTAAACCAATGTAGCCAACAGAGACATTAATATTTATTTCTTAACCTACCGACATAAAACGACATCTAGTACGTAATTCTACAACTACTCTGTGGTGACTGGCGGTAATACTGGCGCCACTGCGGTTTTCTGATTGGTTGACTGTAATGTTGGTTGATATATAACTGACATACTTGCAATTGGTAGAACTGTGTGTGGGTAGCCTTACTTATGGTAGAGTTGTCAATGGGGTAGAGAGCTATCTGGTATACTTATTAATGTGCCGCGTCTACTGTAAATATTTTTTAGGGGGACAACTCAATAATTAAGGCTATTTTAGGGGTTTTCGACACAAACTTTAGGGATAAATATTTTTGAGAGTTGGTAACACTGGTGTCCAGTAGTGTAAGTCTCGACCTCGGCGTCCGTCGTTTTTCGTTTATTTGCATTTGTAAAAACGAAAGAAGTTATACAAAACATCTTATTCTTATCAACAGAATTAATCGGTGTAACCAACAAATGGCTGCAACAGATAGCGAAGAAACCGAAGCTGAAAGCGAGTACCTCCAAGAAATCGCTTATGTAGTTCCCGAGGATGACGCTGATGATACCACTTGCGGCATCTGCCATGCCGAGTTCCTCGACTCGGAAGACCTGGACGTGCATGTAATGCAAGTACATAAAAAATCTGAAACGTTTTCTAAAGTATGCCAACTATGTGATGTCACTTACGCAGATTTCGATGGTTATGCCCGTCATGTTTGCGATGACCATTTAATTCAACTTTTATGCTGCTGCGTCTGCACAAAATGCTTCACAGAGGGTGGCCAATGGAAACGGCACGAGAGGAAACACAAAAACAAGAGTAACACGTTTGCTTGCTCGCAATGCACGGCGGTATTCTCGACGCCCAAGGAGATAGAAGTTCACGAAAAGGCAAATCATGATAATAGCAACGACGGCGTATTTTTGAGCTGTATGCCACATCTCTCAGCTTTACTGAAGCAAAACTCTGTCGCATATCTCCAGTCAGACGATAGAATCCTGACATGTACAGCGTGTAAATTCACAACGGTGGAGTTGAAATCCTTCATGAAGCATTTGACAGAAGAGTGTGTCGTATACATATGCGATATATGTTGTTTTACAACAAAAGCGAAAAAAAACTTGTGTAAACATCTTTTTCGAAAAAATAGATGTAAAAATCATCAAGAGTATGAAAACGAGATGACAACATGTTTGACTTGCAAAATTAAAGTTCATTCTAGACAAATGCAAACGCATCTCAATAATTGTAACAAATACAAGTGCTACGTTTGTGATATTCGGTTTATGTCAATAGAGAATTTGTCAGCGCACCAGGCGGAGGTGCATCCTATTGAGTTGGATGTTTTGAAATGCAAATTCTGCTTAAAAGAATTTGTTGGCCAGCAGTCCCTTGACAAACATATGAAGCGTTCACATAGTCATCAGTTCATTCTGTACAAATACAAGTGCAAAATATGTGATGCAATCTTTAAGCATCCGCAAGTAATGTTCGCTCATTACTTTACGAAGCATAAGGATTTGGAGCCGTATACTTGTAAGATATGCAATATGAAGTTCAAAGTAAGGAAACGATTCACTATTCATATCAAAATGCAGCACAAGAGTGCTGGAGTTGTTGAATTCGATGATCAATATCATGTATTTTTTGCCGAAAAGAAATCTGAAAATCCGTTCATACCCCAATGTGTTATACCAGAGTTAGTTCCTATCGAAAGTCCTACGCCTAGCATCAAAGTTAAAACATATGAAGAGATCAATGCTGAAGTTGGTAAACGTAAACGCAGCGCTGACTTTGATACAGAAGCAGATGAAGACCAGCCTGTAGAAAAATCCAAAAAGAAATCAAAAGCAAAGCAAAGAAAGATAGATGCGGTTCATTTATCATCGTCGGAAGAAGAAGTGGAACCACTAAGCATGATAAAGAAAAGAGTGGAAAGAAAACGTTTCCAAAGACTATTTTCTCCGGGTGTGAACAAATATAAACTGAATTTAAACCGGCGAAAACAGTTCACGTGTAGAATTTGTAATAAATATTGCTACACATTCCAAAATTACCACAATCACATACAACTACACAAGAAAGAGGGTGTCAAGTGCATTAAGTGTTCTAGGAGCTTCAAGTCGAAAACTAAGTTAACTGAACATATGGCAAAAAAACATGCTACATCTAAACTTATAGAAACTTTAAAAAATGTCCTCGAACGTAAACAAGGAGAGTCCATCTCAATTGAAGCTAACCATGAAGATCGTAATACAGAAGACTTAACACTATCCGAACGATTCTTAAAAACAATAAAAAGAGTTAAAACTGATAAACTGACAGTATCAGCAACTATTGCCCCGGTATCCGGAGATATGTCTGTTAGAAATTTCATTGAAAATTTTATCCCTGACGTTGGAGAATCAACAAATGCTGAACCACCACAAAAAAATGATGAAAGTGAACCAGTTGTTACATTTAAACACTATGACAGTCCATTTTATAGGAAACACCCGATAACAATGACTAAATTCACACCAGAACCTCTCCAAACATCATTTAAGTTGAAAATGCCTGCAAAATACAATGCTCCACCCGAAGAGAAAGTCAAATTGAAAGTGAGATTGGTCCAGGAACCTCTAAAAGTATCAATGTTTGATCAGTTGGAATCTTTCCAGACAAAGTTCGCTGACTTTGGTTACGAGGAAAGCTATCAAGGTAACGATGACATTGACAGAAATTATGAATACGAAGATGGAAACGATGCAATCCAAGATGTAGCGGAGGAAGTCATTTTGGAAGGTACCGATGAACCTACAAAACCTAACCTCCAAACACCACAAAAAATCGTTATACCAAAACTACCGGATGGCTATCCAAAAATACATATAGCCACACTGCAGCCGCAAGCACCCTATTTTAAGATCATCACCGTGAAAAATGTGGACAACAGTAACGAAGCAATAGTTATAGACACAGATAAAATAAGACAAGAGAAACCTAAAAAGGAACCTGTCAAAAAAAAGACAGACGTGATTAGCTTACCAGATGGCACAAAGTATGTAACTGCGAATCCACTATCTCATCTTCTGGGTGGTAAACCGGTCGAGGAGCTGCAACTGTCCTGCAAGTATTACAAGCCTTCCGAGAAGAATTTCAAAGGAATATTCACCGAAGCGTTGCAGAATTTGGATAAACCGACCATTAGAGTAAGAGAGAAAAAACTCAAGAAAAAATTTGATAGTGAACAAAAAGCATTGCAGAGTAAAGGACAAGATAAATCGGTTTCCATACTGTGAAATCTTAACATGCAAATTTTACATCTATTTGTATGAAACAAATTTGTTTCCCCCTTCTGTACCCTTAGATCTTTTAAACTGTGCAACGGATTTTTAATGCGGTTTCCATCAATAGACAGAGTGATTCAAGAGGAAGGTTTATATGTATAATACATGCATATGCACCACATTAGTATCTGCATTGCACCCGTGCGAAGCCAGGGCGGGTCGGTATAAATGAAAAAAGAATAATAGAGATCGAGAGAGCGTCCCTGGCGGGCGAGAGTGAAAACTGCTTTTTTATGTATACATATCGAAATATTGTGTAATTCTCGCAAATTCTTATGCTTAAAGTAATTTGAATTTAACTAAAATAAAAAAAGTTGTATCAAGATTTTTTTGTTTGAAGGCTGGTATTATTATATTGTTTTTCTATTTGCCAAGTTTTTGTAAAAAAAAAAGATGACAATTTGGACTAAGATGATGATGATGACAAATATCCTAAATACAGCATGACTGATGAGACACCTACGGTACTCAAGTAGAGTACTCGGTACTCCATTCTCGTGTTAATTATGTAATAAAATTGTGTAATTAATTTTTGGCTAAATTTCCCTACAAATAAATGAAGTGATACACTCCCGACGTTGATAACGATGTTTTGATCACGCGACAAGTACGTGCTTGTCCGCCCGTCGTCGGCGCGAGCGTCCTCACACCGTCCAGCTCGTGCGTCCGCGCGGTGTCCATGCGTTGCGTAATTGATCACATAACTTTTGGTTTAGTTTACCTCGTAGTCGGTTTTTTTTAAATGTTTTTTTTCGTACATGACTGCTAAATATTACGTTCTCGAGTATCGCGGATGTCTCACCAGTCATGCTGTATGACATTAAGGCTTTGAGCATTTGGCATTGCAGTGTTATTGAAAATAAACTCCCATCATATCTAGAATTGAAATCTCTTATACAACAAACGTGATTTTCTGCCATTTTTATAGATAATGGTACGGAAACCTTCGTGCGTGAGTCCGACTCGCACTTAGTCTGATTTTTTTGGCAGTTGTTTAAAAAATAACGTTACTTTTTAACAAATTATATAGAACAGCTGATTTTATAACGATTTTGTCTTTGTAAAAAATTGTCAAATATTTTTCCTTTCGACTTAGTATTAGGTACCTACTGTTCTGCATAACCCTGTATAAGCTAACGGGCAACCTCCAATAATCATATATTATGTTTTTAATCTCGTCTATTTTGAGACACTAAATAGATTTTAAAAGTTTTAGGATGCACTGTTATTATTATATACACATAATTTCAAAGTTTGAAAATGAATTAATATGTTTGTAGTACCTAGACCCCAAAATATAAGTAACCATATTATGTCAGTCGTGATTTTGATATGAATACGTCCGTAATTTTCTTTCCATAGTGGAAGTCAATTCAGAAAAGCGAGGATAAACCATGGTATGACGGTAGGGTACTTTCTAGTACTCGGCTGGCTAGCTACCACACGAGAGTTGAAAATCTGCCGCCAAGCATCTAACTGTGTGTTCCGGCAGCCTCACTTGAGACCCAGTTCCAGTCCAGGCTAGGTGTGCTTTACCATCTTTGACCACTCATCAGATGAACTGTGGCCATTAAAAAATTTGGTGTAACGATTATTATTTTTTACGATATTCTTTCAAATGCACTTAAACCTGCACTTCGAATTTGAGAAAAGTGAGCGATTTCATGTTTAGCTTTTCCGTGTGGTCAATAATCTTTGATCTTTGCAGAATCATTTTACAATTTCATTTAATGCTAAAATGCTTAATTAAGTACATATTTCTAGTTTAAATCGGCAGCCAATTCACAGATTACGGGTGATATAGGTACTACATAAAATCGTTAATCATAATATATAATCGTACATAATACCGTTGGATGCTTGGCGGCAGATTTTCATCTCTCGTGTGGTAGCTAGCCAGCCGAGTACTAGAAAGTACCCTACCACCATGATATGGTTTTATATCTATCAAATAGCTCTGTAAAAAAAAACAATTTTGGGATTTACATAAGGTTAAAAAATGTGTGTTTTTGTAGTAAGTCACTTGTAAAAATATGTTGTTTTATTACAATTAATATTAAAATAACTTTTATTTCATTTAATTTGTATTATTGATAGCTCAGTGGTTAGCACGGTCGCGTTGGTTCGCATGCCGTCCAGCTTGAGCTGCCGGTGAAGGAAAACATCGTGAGGAAACCATACCATGGTGGTAGCGTACTTTCTAGTACTCTAGTTATTGGTTTCCTCCATTTTGTTGGCGGCCATATTGGATTTGCAGTTTTTTTAAGTGTACCTATTTATACTTTCCTACTCTATTCTACTAGTCAAGCCCGTTCATTTGATACCCATATTGAGGGAGTTGTGAAAAAATATGTAATCCGCCATTTTGTGGTTGGCGGCCATCTTAGATTTACAAGATTGTATTATCGTCAGAACTGAAGGTGTGTTCCAAATATTAGATCAATCTGTCAACAGGAAGGGGGTAAATTTTTTTGTTTGGTTTTGGCGTCGCATTTTGAGCATTTGCCAAGTGTTTTATATTTTCAAGTTTGGAAAGTTCAATAAGTTGCCCCGTAGCTATAGTTACAGTCAAAGCCTAGTCTTGGTCAAGTACAGCCTGTGTTAGTCAAGTCCGGTCATGCTTTAGTAAAGTAAAGTTTCATCACAGTATATCATTTTCCCACACTCGCGCTTGTGATTCAACACTCCACAAAACTGGAAAAATTAGAACGGGGCGACAGGACTTCTTCCACGTTCCCGCCAAAACCCCTGGAAGTAAAGTTTGAATGACTAAATTTAACCCAAAAACATCAACAACGACAAACAGTGAAGTGCTAAATAAAACCGTTTTAAAAGAAAAATTGATTTATTGAGTTGTTCAAGCTTGTGTGAGTTCTGTGGGTAGGTCTTCGAGTGGGATAAGAGCTGGAGCGCTGTCTGCCTCGCAAGTACAGAAGCAGTTCTTGCCCGCCGGACCGTTTGGAAGAATAAGTACTTTTAGATTCATACTCGCTTCTACCGCTTGCATTATATCTGGAAATAAAGAATACTTTCATTGCCACCACTATTTTCGAGTTATCACTTATTTCCCAGCGATGCCGCCCAATATAAAACGCGAGCACGCCAGGCGTGCTCACGCCACTGCAAGATGTAATGCCATGGGCACGCTAAGCGTGTAGTGAACACGCTTAGCGTGCCCATGGCCACTGTATAAAGGTAAAATCATGAAAAGTCTTATTTCGGCTTTAGATAGAAAATATGCCCAAACTTTACATACTTATAATAGGTACCTACATACAGTACACCCAGACACTGAACAAACATTTGTTTATACCACAAATGTGTTTCCTGGGTGTGAATCGAACCTACACCCTACAGCTTTTGAAGCAGACATACTACCAATGAGCCAACAGGGCTGTTATATATATATAATTATTTGATTGCGTCATCGAAAGCTTTTGTTTTCAAACTACATATTTTTTATTGTCTATGATAAAAGTATAACTCAGTTTAACTTACCCCGTTTGCCTTGATTGAGAGCCAGTTTCCCTCCAGACTTGACAGTAGTTGTCTCAAACGTCGGTTGCCCTCCCGGCCGCGGTTGTCCTGGCGGACTAGGTTGTGACAGCTCTGGGGCTAAGGTTGTAGACGGTTCGTCAGGCTCTTCCATCGTGCTAGTTGACAACCTGCTTGTCGACGCAATCGTTGTTGGTTCAGCTGTTTTCGCCGTTGATTTAGTTGTTCCCGTTACTTGAGTTGATTCTGTAGCCGATTTCGTTGTTTTCGCCATTTGAGTTGATTCTGTTACTATTTGGAGTGTTTTTGTGATAGACTTAGTACCCTTGGTATTATGTAATTCTGAATTTTCCCCACAATCACCAGGTTCTGTGGTATCTATGAAATTACTGAATTCAGTAGATATGTCTACTTTCGATGCAATAGTTGATTCTGTACTTTCAGTTTCGAATGTTGGTTGAGTTGTTTCAAAAGCGGTATTATGTTGTTCGGTAGTTATGATTTCCTCAGCTGTTGTCGTTTCCTGTTCGGTTGTTGTCGATAAAACTTCAGTTGTTTGCGGAACTTCACTAGTTGTAGTTGGTTCTGTTGTTGTTGTTGATATGGTTTCTGTCGTACTTTCAGTTGTTGAAATGTCCATTGTTAATTTTGTCGTTGTTTCTTCCATTGAATCAGGAATAGCTGAGGTAGTCGTTGTTTTAGTTGGAACATATACATTGGCATCTATGCCTTCATTACCATTATCGCTAAATACATCATTTAGTGAAGTTGTAGTTTCATGTAATAGATTGTGAAATGATGTACTTTCATTAGTAGTTTCTTCTGACGTTTTACTGTTATAATATATTTCGTTTTGATGTGTAATTTCAGTAATAGTTTGGAAAGGCTCAGTAGAAACAGAATACATAGAATCTACTGTTGAAATGTCGGTGATATCTGTTGTAGATACTTCAGTAACTGTTTCTGTTGTAGAAGTATTATTAGTGGCTTCTGTTGTAGAGGCTTGAGTAACTGCTTCAGTTGTAGAAATATTATTAGTACCTTCAGTTGTAGAGCTTGCAGTAGCTGCTTCTGTTGTAGAAATATTATTAGTAACTCCTTCCGTTGTAGTTAATAATTGTGATACTGAGGGCATGTCTGTCGTAGTAGTTTCTGTATTAAACATTGTAGAGCTTTCAAGATCGCTAGAATCAGTTGTACCGGTTGTAGTATCTTCATTTGTATAAGTTTTTGTATTCTCGTCCACATTTGTATAAGCGGCAGAACTGCCGCTGCTCCCTCGAAAAAACTGCAGGGTAGTTTGAGTTTGTTCCGTTGTCGAATCTGTTGTTGATTCCATTTCAGCCGTTTGTGTTTCAGTTGTTTTTATGACATCTGTTGATAATGTGGTATCATAGAACGCATTTTGATATTCGGTAACATCGTCAAGCTTAGAAATTTCTGTAGTTCTTTCAAAGATTTCATTTCCAAACTTATCTATTGGTCTTGCTATTACGCTGAAAGTGCCGTTTTTGTTTTGCTTAACTATGATCATTGTATTTGGCACCTCTTTTGTTGTTTTTTCAGGTTTGCTAACAGTTGTATCTTGATTTTGATTGATATTTGTTTCTTGATTTCGATTTATAGTTGTTTCTTGTTTTTGATTGATAATTGTTTCATGATTTTGATTAATAATTGTTTTTTGGTATTGATTAATAGTTGTTTCTTGATTTTGATTAATAGTCGTTTCTTGATTTTGATTAATAGTTGTTTCTTGGGCTCTATTAATAGTTGCTTGCTGAGTTTGATCTAGAACTATTTCACGTTTTTCCTCAGTTATAGGTCTTGTAGTTGTAGAACTTGTAGGTATCGTAGTCGTAGATGGTTGTTCTTTTGTTGTTGTAGACGCTTCAGTTGGTGTTCTGGTGACCATAGATTGTTCTGTTGATGTTTTAGTTTTCTCAGTCGTACTTGGCTCTTCTGTTGTTGGTTCTGTTGCTGTCAGTTCAGTTGTTGATGTTGCAGGTGATGCCGTAGTCATCTTTATTGGTGTTGCTTCTTGTGTTGATGTATACATTTCTGTCGTTGTCGGTGCCATTATTGTTGTGGTTGGTACAGTCATTGTTGTGATTGGTACCATCGTTGTTGTGGTTGGTACCGTCATCGTTGTGGTTGGTACCGTTGTTGTTGTGGTTGGTGCAATCATTGTTGTGGTTGGTACCGTCGTCGTAGTGGTTGGTACCGTCGTTGTTGCGGTTGGTGCAGTCATTGTTGTGGTCGGTGCAGTCATTGTTGTGGTTGGTTCAGTCACTGTTGTGGTTGGTTCAGTCACTGTTGTGGTTGGTGCAGTCATTGTTGTGGTTGGTTCAGTCACTGTTGTGGTTGGTGCAGGCATTGTTGTGGTTGGTTCAGTCACTGTTGTGGTTGGTACCGTTGTTATTGTGGTCGGTACTGTTGTTGTTATGGTCGGTATCGTTGTTGTTGTGGTTGGTATCGTTGTTGTTATGGTTGGTACCGTTGTTGTTATGGTTGGCACCATCGTTGTAATTGGAGCCACTGTTGTTGTTGGTGGTTCTGTAGCGCTTGCTACGTTTGTTTTCTCCACACGTGGTTTGTTTGCTTTTATATATTCTATTGAGCTCGTTATATCTGAAATAGGATATTAATGTTTTAGTTAAATATTTAACACTGATGGCCACTGATTTAGTTTTTGTTTATTCACTTTGACGTTTCGGCCTTGCAAAATCCGTGGTCACTCAATGACCACCTAAAAATACTGATTGTGAATGACAAAGTTTACCTTCTTGTCCTGTTGCTCTTTTCAAATCGAGCAATGCATCAATGAAATCTGAAATAATAAAATATATTCACTGCTTTTATGTAAAATTAAATTGAATAGTTTTACTTGAAAGTAGAAAGTCGAGACGGATATAAAATGAGTTCGGGATTTTATCGCGGATTCTTTTTTTTTATTTTATCAAATAGGCTTTCGATTGACCGCTATCACGCCAGATGTTAAGCGAAGATGCGGTCTACGATGCAGCACGCTCGCCTAGTGATCGTAAATACCACTGAAAAATCACAGTAAAGCAAAATACGCATTTTAATTACTCCAATGACATATTTTTAGAGTTCCATACCCAAAGGGTAAAACGGGACCCTATTACTAAGACTCCGCTATCTATCCGTCTGTCTGTCACCAGGCTGTATCTCATGAATCATGACAGTTAGACAGTTGAAATTTTCACAGTTGATATATGTATGTTGCAGCTATAACAGCAAATAAAAAAAAACAGTATAAAATACATATTTAAGGGGGCTCCCATACAATTAACGTGATTATTTTTTTGTCGTTTTTATAGATAATGATACGGAACCTTTCGTGCGCGAGTCCAAATCGCACTTGGCCGGTTTTTTTCTATTGTTATTTTGGTCTAAAAATCAAACTACTGAACCGATTTTAATGAAATTTCTACAGGAATAAACGAAAAGGGCATCCTTCCAAATAAAATAAATTCGGTTTATGAATGACGGGAGATCCAAGCTAATAAATATATAGGTATTAATATATAAGTTTGCCAATCAGTGAGACAGTTATATATATTATTATGTACGTATAACTGTCCCAATGATGGGCAAAGATTTATTCTACTGTTGTATTCCCAAAGGGGTAACTGTTGATACCCAATTGATGATACCAACTTGTAATACATAGTCTACAATAAAAGGTTTTGAACTCGCGGGCGTAATTCTGCACTTTATAAATAACTAGCGGACGCCTCGCGGTTTCACCCGCGTAGTTCCCGTTCCCGTGGGAATATAGGAATAAAAAATATCCTATGTCACCCGGGGATAGTGTAGCTTCGCAACGGTGAAAGAACCGCTAAAACTAAGATTTTCTATAGCGAAGCTCAGGCACTTACTTGACGTGTCTGTATATTCTTCTAAAAGTATGACAACCTCTTCAAAGTCTGAAAAATAAAAACTTTACGCGTTAGTTAAACAATGCAAATACAAATATTTTATTGACAGACAGACAGCTGAGAGAATACTTAAATACTTTTTTTTTTTGTAAATACATACAGTACACCCAGACACAGAACGAACATAGATCTTGGTCACACAATGGTTAGTCCTGAGTGGGTATAGAACCCACGCCCTTCAGCTCTTGAAGTAGACATACTACCAATGAACCCTGCAGTACCTACCCTTCAAACCGGAACACAGTAATGTTTACATACTACAGCTAGGTGGCAGTTTCTTTTTTTTTTAAATGTAAAAAGTAATGAGACGAACGAGACGCTCTCCTGATCGTAACAGATAACGCATGCCCATGACCATCGCAGCGATAAACAGAACTTTGAGTAGCAAAACAAAGTCCGGGGCATCGCTGCTTTGGCGCTCATTACTTTAAGACTTTCTATGGCTAGTCTCAACAGCTCAGTAATTTCGCTGTAGTACCCTTTAAACCGGAACACAGTAATGTTTACACACTAGGTACTGCTTGGCGGCAGAGTATCTGCTACTGCGGTGGTATCTCAACGATCTGCTAAGGTGATTAACAAATGACAATGGAAGTGTTAATACTTACAAAATCTTTTTGAAATCGTAATGATTAGCTCGAACAATTTTACCACATCTAAAAGAAAGAAAAACGTTTGATTCTGTAACAAGCACACCGTCAGAGAAATGGAAAAATAAAACTCACTGGAAATTTTCTCTATAAATAAAATAAATATCGCAGGACATTACACACAGCGCCATCTGGCCCCAAACTAAGCAGAGCTTGTGTGATGGAAGTCAGATAACTGATAGAATACATATATACTTTTTTTTCTGTAAATGCATACAATGAGATCTTCCGGCGTCAAATTTTTATACAGGGTTACATATAAATATACCGTCGCTTAAGGTGGTTCGATTTCCATACAAATAATTTTTTGCCTTTTATGGACAAATGGAGCATAATTTTACAGTGAAATCACAGCTACTGACATTTATTTTGGTCTTTATTTGCGGTAAATCACAATTGCTCGAATAAAACAGTAGATTATTAGCATAAAATCAAATTCACGAATGATTTATGAATTTATGATTTTTGAATAAAACAGTAGATTATGCTAATAATTTTTTTTTATGCCACAGGTGGCAATCAAGCTGACGGGTTGCCTGTACTACAAATACGTTGCCGACCTTTTAAGATTCTATTAACATGCCTTTTGAAGAACCCAATGTTGTAATTCCGCGGGAATACGGAAGAAGGAATATCATCCAGGGTCTCAGTACTCACAAACTTTTGCATTAATAATATTATCCCACTAATATGATAAATGTGAAAGTTTGTTACTCTTTCACGCAAAAACTACTGAACGGACTTTTTTTGTTTTAATTTGTTATTATGCCGCGCGCGTGCAAATCCGGGGGAAATAGAACCAACAGTATTTTTCACAAGTGAAAATGTTTTGGGCGGTTTTTGGCGGGAACGTGGAAAGAGTCGTGTCGCCCCGTTGTATTTTTTTCCCAAACTAGTGTTTTGTCGAGCGTTTGTGCATAAAAATGGCGGTGTTTTATTTGTGAAGTGCCAAATCACAAGCGCGAGTGTGGGAAAATGATATAATGTGGTGAAACATGACTTTTCGTGTCGCTTCCAAAACTCCATCGAAGTAGTATAGTAAAGTCGCCACTACTTTACTAAAGCATGACTGGACTTGATTGACACGGACTGTATTTGACCAAGACTGGACTTTGATAACTATAGCTACGAGGCAACTTATTTAACTTTTGAAACTTGAAAATATAAAACACTCGACACTGGCAAACGCTCAAAATGCTACGCCAAAATCAAAGAAGAAGAAGAACAGTTTGACAGTGACTTTTCGTGACATTTCTTTGTTTACAAAATATCTAAGATTCCAGGACAGAATTATTATAGTTTTTGATGGTTTTGGCGGGAACGCGGAAAGAGTCGTGTCGCTCCGGTGTATTTTTTTCCAAAACTAGTGTTTTGTCGAGTGTTTATGCATAAAAATGGTGGTGTTTTATTCACAAAGTGCCGAATTACAAGCGCGAGTGTGGGAAAATGATATAATGTGGTGAAACATGAGTTTTCGTGTTGCTTCCAAAACTCCATCGAAGCTTTGTAGTAAAGTTGCCACTACTTTACTAAAGCATGACTGGAATTAACTGACACGAACTGGACTTGACAAAGACGACTTTGACTAAAACTAGCTACGATGGCACTTATTTAACTTTTGAAACTTGAAAATATATAATTACTTGACACTGGCAAATGCTAAAACGCGACGCCAAAACCAAAGAAAGAAGAAGAATTATTATAGTTGGAAAACATTGCCATAAAAAACATGGTTAAACTCACCCATCTCAGTGATTTCGGAAATTTTCTGGACGACCTCCATGAAACCTGTAAAATTGATGTTTTTTATTACACGACTGTCAAAAAAAGGAGTGTAATGTTTTCAGGGGTCATGTATCTATCTATCTATACTATTATAAAGAGGAAAGATTTGATTGTTCGTTTGTTTTGAATAGGCTCCGAAACTACTGGACCGATTTCAAAAGTTCTTTCACCGTTGGGAAGCTACACTATCCCCGGGTGACATAGGCTACTTTTTAACCCTGTATTCCCCATCACTAGCCACCCGGAGATAGTAAAGCTTCCCAACGGTGAAAGAATTTTTGAAATCGGTCCAGTAGTTTCGGAGCGTATTCAATAAATAATAAATATCGTAGGAGTATACACACAGCGCCATCTGGCCCCAAACTAAGCAGAGCTTGTGTGATGGAAGTCAGAAACTGATAGAATACATAAATACTTTTTTTTTTGTAAATATATACTTATAATACATACAGAACACCCAGGCACAGAACAAACATTTGTTTATGTCACAAAATGCTTGTCCTGGGTGGAAATCGAACCCACGCCCTTCAGCTCTTGGAGCAGACATACTACCAATGAACCAACAGGGCTGTCAATTTATATTTTGATAGTTACCGTTCTTGTCGGAGATCTTGCACAGCATGGCGGCCGCTATGCTTATGTTTGTCGTGTTTGTGATCCGCAATATTGTCTCTATAAATGCTATCACATCCACGTCTGTATACTTTGATATCGTCTCGAAAAATTCCAATATATCTGAAAAAAAAAGAGAAGAATTATTACTTTTTTCAAAGACAAATTAAGATTATCTTTTTAAACATAATATTTGAATCTTACATTTTATTTTGAACTTGACATGTTATTCTGTATTCTTTTTTTTCTTTGGTTTTGGCATCGCGTTTTAGCATTTGCCAGTGTCAAGTAATTATATATTTTCAAGTTTCAAAAGTTAAATAAGTGTCATCGTAGGTAGTTTTAGTCAAAGTCCAGTCTTAGTCAAGTCCAGTTCGTGTCAGTCAAGTCCAGTCATGCTTTAGTAAAGTAGTGGCGACTTTACTATAATGCTTCGATGGAGTTCTGGAAGCAACACGAAAACTCATGTTTCGCCACATTATATCATTTTCCCACACTCGCGCTTGTGATTCGGCACTTTATGAATAAAACACCACCATTTTTATGCATAAACACTCGACAAAACACTAGTTTTGGAAAAAAATACAACGGAGCGACACGACTCTTCCCGCGTTCCCGCCAAAACTCCAGTTTTCTTATTAATGAATATACAATTATGTTACATAAATTTATGTCAATAAATAATTTGAATGGGTTTTTTTTTAAAAGAAAATCTATCTTGGGTTTCTTAACAAAACAAAATAAAATATCTTAAATAAATACTATTTATACATATAAATAAGTAAAGTAACTAAGACAAATGTAACATTTAAAATAATAACTACTCTAAAAGACCGCTATCAATGGGAATAGTTCCCAAAACGCGCCCCATTGCCGCGTTGTATGGCAATACTCAAACGCTGAGCAAAATAAAGGCCAGCGTTTTGTTCACGTGTGGCGTCGACCAGACGAGATGAAGATTATCTTAGATTTTAATTTGATTTAGTTATGACATTTTATATATTTTTTGACTGAACTATTGACCAATTAATTTTATAACTATTTAAATAAATATCGTGGGACTATACACACAGCGCCATCTGACCCCAAACTAAGCAGAGCTTGTGTGATGGAAGTCAGATAACTGATAGAATACATAAATACTGTTTTTTTTGTAAATACATTTCAATTCATTTACTTCAAAAAACTACAATTATCATTACAGGTTTTTATCCTAATGCAATATTGTTAGTTTATTATATTTTTGTTATGTAAAAGTCAATTATTGCTAATGTCAATTACATAATCCATTATGTCAATTACATAATCCATTATGTCAAATAAAATAATAATAATAATTCTTAATTAAATTCATGGTCAGCTAAATAATTTTAATACATGGTCAACTATAGGTAACATAAATCATACAATACACATTTTTCAAGGTCGGAAATTGAGCATACAAATATGTCTATTTTATCTGCAACTCGATTTAGTGTTTGTAAAGTCCTGACTAATGGCGACCTAGCGAGCAAGTTATAAGCATACTTATAATACATACAGAATACCCGGACACAGAACAAACATGATTGTGTTTATTCACAAAATGTTTGCCCTGACTGGGAATCGAACCCACGCCCTACAGCTCTCAAGGCAGATATACTACCAATGAGCCAACGGGGCTGTCAATTAATGTTAATTATAATTTCTTAAAACCTAATTAGTATCTAGCGACTTTAAAAAAATGAAATTATTATTGTAATGCACCTACGCATGCATAGTTTTGGAATGCGATACAGATAAAAAAATTGTGTATTTGTATTTATTGTTGTGAATATTATTGCATATGTTTTGTATGTTATGAAATAAATAAATAATACTTTTAACCGACTTCAAATACTTCTTTGTCCTCGTCGAATACTTTATTGCAGTATATGTACAAATGTAGGACTTCTCTACATAGTATAAAACAAAGTCGCTTCCCGCCGTCTGTACGCTTAGATCTTTTAAACTACGCAACGGATTTTAATGCGGTTTCCATCAATAGACAGAGTGATTCAAGAGGAAGGTTTATATGTGTAATACATGCATATGCACCACATTTGTATCTACATTGCACCCGTGCGAAGCCGGGGCGGGTCGCTAGTACATGATACACCATTTCTAGACATAATTTATACTTTATTTCTAGACATACCTTTAGGGCAAAAAAATTAAGAACCGTACGTTCAATTTCAAAATCATTAAATTGAGATTAAATATTTGTAGCGATGATAGCTCAGTGGCTAGCGGGTCGGTTTACACGCCGAAGGGCGTGGGTTCAAACTTCAACAATGAGCTTGAGCTGCCGGTGAAGGAAACATCGTGAGGAAACCATAGCATGGCGGTAGCGTACTCTCTAGTACTCGGCTGGCTAGCTACCACACGAGAGTTGAAAATCTGCCGCCTAGCATCTAACGATGTGTTCCGGCAACTTAACTTGAGAGCCAGTTCCATTCTACGCTAGGTGTGTTCACCATCTTCGAGCACGCTGTCATTTAACACAAAGTGAGATCTGGTCAAACACTTAGCCTGTCAAATTAAAAAAAAAAAGTTTAGTACCTGCTATGTTTGTGATACTTTTTATGACACCCCAAGCCTGTTGGACAGCTGAAATGAAAGAGAAGAAATGTTTTAGAAAAACCCAACAAAAAAGGTTTTGTATTTTTTTTTAAATGTTAAAGTAATGAGACGAACGAGACGCTCTCCTGATGGTAAGAGATAACGCCTGCCCATGACCATTGCAGCGATACACAGAACTTTGAGTAACAAAACAAAGTCCAGGGCATCACTGCTTTGGCGCTCATTACTTTGAGACTTTCGATGGTTAGTCTCAAAAAAAAAAGGTACCTATAAAAGGTTAATTATTACTTATTTCGTCTACCGCCCACTTTGAAAATCAATTAAAATTCAGCGACCCTCGTTTGTTTTAGGGTTCCGTACCCAAAAGGTAAATATGGTTTAAGGTGGTACGATTTCCATACAAATATTTTTTTTCCATTCATGGACAAATGGAGCATAATTTTACAGTGAAATCACAGCTACTGACATTTGTTTTGGTCTTTATTTGCGGTAAATTACAATTGCTTAAAAATCTTAAATTCATAAATTTGATTTCATGCTAATAATGTACAGTTTTATTCGAGCAATTGTGATTTACCGCAAATAAAGACCAAAATAAATGCCAGTAGCTGTGATTTCACTGTAAAATTATCCTCAATTTGTCCATAAATGGCAAAAAAATATTTGTATGGAAATCGAACCACCTAAATATATATTTTCTCAAAAAGAATATAATATTCACTTACATGTGAAAAATACATGTTTTTTTCTTAATTACGGTAGGTACTTACGAATTGCAAACATACAAGCGTGACGAAACTATCGATGGCGTGTAGGCGGAAAATTTGTTGACACCGTAGTGGACTAATGATTTTTTTTTAATCGGGCAGGCTAAAGCTTTAAAGCCATCTTCGACCTAACATTTTCTTTAATGGTCGACAGCCTAGGTGTTTTTTTTTTTGTGAAAAATATTGAGACGAACGAAACGCTCTCCTGATGGTAAGAGATAACGCCTGTCCATGACCATTGCAGCGATACACAGAACTCTGAGTAACAAAATGTCCAGGCATCGCTGCTTTGGCGCTCATTACTTTGGAGACTTTCGATGGTTAGTCTCAACAGCCCAGTAATTTCGCTAGCTGCAGTACCCTTCAAACCGGAACACAGTAATGTTTTTTTTATTTTTTATTTTTATTATTATTATACGCTCCACAGACGCTGGGGTCCGTGATCTTTGTCAACTTTAGTTACAAATTTTTTTTTTTTTTACAATTTTACATTACAAAAAGAGGAGAGTTTAGTAGGATCTTAATCTAAGGTTAAAGTAGGTACTAGATTGTGTGTATACCGCGAGCAGACCAGCGACCCGCAAGCAGCACCCGATCACGAGTATGACGCATGTGCCAGCCATCGCCCTCCTCAACCATATCTGAGGGAAGAGAGCGACCCGATACACGACGCCGCCGCAAGAAGGAGCCTTCGATGGTGAGCATGAATGCTCGAGGCATACACACAATCCTTATTTCTATTTACATGAGTGCGTCACCGAAGACCATCAAAGAATATAATTTGCAGATGGCCATCAAAGATCGGAACACGGCGGTGATGGAGGCCTTGAGTCGGGAGGAGGCGATTTCAAACGAAAAAAAAAAAAAAAAACACAGTAATGTTTACACACTACTGCTTGGCAACAGAATATCTGGTACTGCGGTGGTACCTACCTAGATGACCTCCTGCTAAGGAGATCTACCACCAAGTAAACCAAGTTTGACCACAGCTCACCGGATATGTTAATTGATGCTGTGGTCGATGGTAAACACACCTAGCCTGGAAACGAACAGGTTGGTAGCCAGCCAGTCGTTACATTTGTGTGATCATTTAACTTACATTTGGTGGCAGTGAATTGTATGAGTTTTCTGAAGAAGTCCAAAATGTCTTCATGACCGGACTGTATTCGGATTTGCTCCAAAATATCCAGCACTGGTACTGAAAATAAAAGAAAAATATACAAAGTGACAAAGACAAACAAACAAACACAAACAACACAAAGTGGTCAAACACAAACAAACAACAAACAAAGTGACAAAGTACAAAGTGGTGGACAAAGTGGTCACTGCAGAGAGGAGGATTCTTGATTATTTTAATTAGATTTTTTGTAATTTTAATTTAATTTTTGTCAAATTAACAATATTTCTAAGTTTATGAGTTCTAGATTTTAAGTAAGATTAGGGTTTTTAATTAATAAGCAGTGTAAAATTAGTTTAATTTAAGTCTCCTCGTCACTGTTGGAACTGGAACGACTGTTAAGCGGAAATAAACTAAATATAAACATTGAACATTCAAAATGAACTTCCGCAAAGTAACGCCTGAATCAATCAATTATCAAAGAAAAATATTTTTATTTATACCGAGCCAGTCATTGGTGCCAGTTATACTAGCACGCCAGTCATGATAAGGTATACCAAGTGATAAATGTAAACACTTGATTTATGCTTTGAACAACTCTACAAAATTTTTTTTTATACATTAATTTATAAATAAATATAAACATCGTAGGACTATACACACAGCGTCATCTGGCCCCAAACTAAGCAGATCTTGTGTGATGGAAGTCAGATAACTGATAGAATACATAAATACTTTTTTTTAAATATTAACACATACTTATAATACATACAGAACACCCAGACACAGAACAAACATTTGTTTATTCACAAAATGTTTGCCCTGAGTGGGAATCGAACCCACGCCCTACAGCTCTTAAGGCAGACATACTACCAATGAGCCAACGGGGCTGGTGGCTGCTGGGGCCAGATGGCGCTGTGTGATGGTTTGTGACATAAAATATATTTCAAACTTTTTGCTTTTTTGTTTAGTTTTTATTTATTGTATATACCTTTAAGTTTTTTTTTTCTATGTTTCTATGTTTTATGTTTATTGTTTTTTTTTTTTTTTTGTATGTATGTATTGTAAATTATGTTGAAATGTGTTTTATGTCATAAATAAAGTGTTGTCTATTGTCTATTGTCTATTGTCTATTGTCTATTGTGTAGTCCTATGATATTTATTTATTTATTTATTAATCATTCCAGTTTGTTTTCTTTGGCATAAATTCATATACTCACGTGGCTGCGGCGTGAGTCCTTTAATGGCGTCCCTCACGTCAGTTAGCTGCTTCGACTGCGTCACGTCTAGCATCGAAATGAGGAAGTAAAGAGGTTCTTGCAGTTTGGTAACTCTGTTAATCTTCTGCATTATTGCTACTACATCTGTGGATAGAAAGTGCAATATAATACGGCGGAGACCATAGCATGTTGGTATGGAATACTTTCTATTTATTTATTGTGTAATAATAAGCACTATTTTGTAGTCTAGAAAGAAATGGCGTTATCTACTGATATACCTGAACCCATTTTCGAAAAAAAAAACATGAAAAATTATCCACAAAAAAGGTAATTCCTGGTTATTATTCTACCCGCATTTGCCTAAACCTAGTCCGGCGCAAGTTCATTAATAAATCCCGCGGCGCGCGCGCTCCTGCAGCAGGAGCCTCGCGCGCGAGTGCGAGAGAGAAACAACATGTTTTTGCAATATTTCAATGAAAGCCGCCATTGGTTCCCGCCAGCTGCTCGGGCGATAGTATTCTTTTGTAGTAAACGAGTGCTATGCCCATAATTTTAGGCAGGATTTCCGAACGACGTTTATTACGACTAGTAATAACTTTGGCATTATGAAGTAAACAAAAATTCTGATTGCACATTTACGATGTCTCACTCGGTCTGTATTACCCATTAAAATGTTCCTAGTAATTAAAAAATTGTGTAAAAAAAAAAAGCAATTTAGCCTTTAATAGCAAGCAAAATATCTGGTACATTTTAGAAATACGGTTATGACTTTGGGGTGTATTAGCTGATAACAGTAACTGTAATCACGATTTTCCAAGGGTCATCATCATCATCATCATTCAGCCTATACTAGTCCACTGCTGGACATAGGCCTCTCCCAAGACACGCCACTCAGCCCGATCTTCGGCTTTTCGCTTCCATCCACCGCCAGCTGTCCTACGTATATCGTTACTCCATCGAGTCTCAGGGCGTCCTACACTACGCTTGCCAATACGCGGTCTCCACTCTAGAACACGTCTACCCCAGCGGTTATCGGTTCTGCGACAGATATGTCCAGCCCATTGCCACTTCAGCTTGCTAATACGCTGAGCTATGTCAATGACTTTAGTTCTCTGGCGAATTACTTCGTTTCGGATCCGATCCCTCAGAGAAATGCCAAGCATAGCTCTTTCCATAGCTCGCTGAGCGACTTTGAACTATTCCAAGGGTATTTTAAATTTTAGTATCCTTCAAACAGCGCTGATAAAAAACTTTTAATTTGCGATATCAGAGATGTGACTTGTATAGTAAAAGTTGTTTATAATGTTAACTAAAAATATCCCCTTTCGGTTTAATACCCCTCAAGCTTGTAACCTTGTTCAACTTGTTGTTTTTTTTACTGGAAATAGATCTATCTAAAAATTAGCGCTTTCTGTCGGCGAAAATCGGCAGCCATGCTGAAATAGGCCCTAAGCCCAATTAAAAAAAAAAAAAATTTGCCCCATCGGGCAGGCTAAAGCTGTAAAGCCATACTGCCTTGTCTTAAGTCTTATTTCTGCTGTCTCTTAGCTATAGTTATGGTCAAAGTCCAGTCCGTGTCAGTCAAGTCTAGTCATGCTTTAGTAAAGTAGTGGCGACTTTACTATAAAGCTTCGATGGAGTTTTGGAAGCAACACGAAAACTCATGTTTCACCACATTATATCATTTTCCCACACTCGCGCTTGTGATTCGGCGTTTTATGAATAAAACACCACCATTTTTACACTCTAAAAAATGTGTTTTTGGAAAAAAATACAACGGAGCGACACGACTCTTCCCGCGTCCCCGCCAAAACTCTCCCATAGGCCCAATAATATTCGACATAAGTGGTTTTTTTTCTGGCTTTATCAAAAATTAACATTGACCGAAGTGGAACTTACTGTCAGTGTCAAATGTCTCGCGGAGAACAGTTTTCACGACTTCCATGTCTGCTTTTCCTGAGATTGTGTACAAGCTGTCTATTATCACTTTGAGACCTGAAACATAGAACAATTACATTGCTATGGTTTTTAAGAAATCCTTCTTTTTCTGGCATCGCACTTTTTGCATATTGAAATCAAGTATTTCGGTATTTTCAAGTAGGTATTTTAGAAAGAAGTAGAAAATAAATAATTAAATTGCATTTAAATTTATTGAGATAAAGAAACGCCCAAGCGAATTACATAAGAATCTCACAAATTTAGATTACAAAAAAATTATAACAATAAGCATTTTTTTTCTGTAAAAAGTTATGAGACGAGCGAGACGCTCTCCTGATGGTAAGAGATAACGCCTGTCCATGACCATGCACTTTGAGTAACAAAACAAAGTCCAGGGCATCACTGGCGTTCATTACTTTGAGACTTTCGACTTCTTTATTGTGCACACCATAAACAGAAAAAAATACAGAGAACAAAAGAACCTTATGAACAAGAGTAGGAGAGAGAGAGAGAGAGAGAGTGAGTGAGTGTAAGCAGACATCGCCGTCGCTATGGACACCTACAATATCCAAGAGCATTACACCTTTATTATATATATTACTAGCTGCGCCCCGCGGTGTTATCCGCTACATGTTTCCAGGATAAAAAGTAGCCTATGTGTTAATCCAGGGTCTCAGCTACCTCACCAAATTTCATCCAAATCCGTTCAGTAGTTTTTGCGTTAAAGAGTAACAAACATCCATCCAAACTTTCACATTTATGATATTAGTGGGATTAGTTATACGCTCATGTGACAGCCCCGTTGGCTCATTGGTAGTATATCTGCCTTAAGAGCTGTAGGGCGTGGGTTCGATTCCCACTCAGGGCAAACATTTTGTGAATAAACAAATAATTGTTCTGTGTCTGGGTGTTCTGTATGTATTATAAGTATGTATTTACAAAAAAAAAGTATTTATGTATTCTATCAGTTATCTGACTTCCATCACACAAGCTCTGCTTAGTTTGGGGCCAGATTGCGCTGTGTGTATTTTCCTACGATATTTATTTATGTTGAAAATCTGCTGCCGAATTACTTAATTGAGGTTGATACTCAATTGAGATCCAGTTTCATTCCAGGCTAGGTGTGTTAATTACCAGATGAGCCGAGGTCAAATATAAAAAAAAATACTTACTTCCACGATTAGTGGCTTGTGTTAATTCCTCAAGGGCGTATTTAAATTCTGCAAAACAAACATAAATGATCAACAGTTATATAAATTTATAATTTAAAAAAACCGACTCCATGACCCTTAGGCCAACTAAAAGTAAAACAGCGAGGTTTCCGAGCAAATGAAAATACCATCGATGTATACAATTTTTAGATATTTGTTGATTTTTAGAGTTCCGTACCCAAAGGGTTAAAACGGGACCCTATTACTGAGACTTCGCTGTCCGTCCGTCCGTCTGTCACCAGGCTGTATCTCAAGAACGGTGATAGCTAGACAGTTGAAATTTTCACAGATGATGTATTTCTATTGCCGCTATAACAACAAATACTAAAAATAAAATATAAAAAATATTTAAGAGGGGCTCCCATACAACAAACTTAATTTTTTATAGATAATGGTACGGAACCCTTCGTGCGCGAGTCCGACTCGTACTTGGCCGGTTTTTTTAAAAACCGCTCGTTCGATTTCGGTAAAATTTACATGGGACCACCTGGGATATTGGACCGGTAACCATAAAACTTAAATGGAGATAGTCACCAGGCAGTGATGACAGGTGGACGAAAGCGTTGACCGATTGGTGGGCGCGAACTGGTAAACAAAGCGTTGGTCGTCCACCTAGTTGGGTAGACATAATAAAAATCTCGAACGAAAGTTCGAGACGTCGGTATCGCAAATATGAACCTCAAGTGCAGCTGGGCAGGACACGTTGCTAGGCGAAGTGATGACAGGTGGAGTAAGGTTGCAACAGAGTGGTGGCCTAGGCAAGGGAAGCGGAGTGTCGCGCGTCCAGCCGCAAGATGGGTCGACGATATCGTCACCGTCGCGGGTCGAACCTGCACCAGATTGGCACAGGACCGAGGCAGATGGCATGCAAAGAGAGGCGTATACACAGCAGTGGGATAAAGAAGGCTGTGGATGATGATGATGAATAAAAACCTCGGGTCGAACCTGGACAAGTTTGGCACAGGGACGAGTGGCGTACAAGAAGAGAGGCCTATGCTAAGCTGTGGCCGATGCGGGGCTGATGATGATGATGATGTACTTACGGGTTTGTTTAGTAATTTTCTTCAGTTGAAGCACTGCTTCCGATATGGACTTGGCACGCATTATGTTGACGAATTCTCGAATCGCCTCTCCGATTTCTGAAATGATTTTTTTATTTATTTAATTTTAATAACAATATCAATAATCAATTTTAATAATCAGAAATGAGGAGATCGGTAGACGAACTAAAGTAACCGACATAGCCCAGAGAATCAACAAGTTGAAGTGGCAGTGGGCAGGGCACATAGCACGCAGAACTGATGGCCGATGGGGCTGCAAAGTTCTGGAGTGGAGGCCACGGACCGGCAAGCGCAGCGTAGGACGTCCACCCACAAGGTGGACAGACGACCTAATAAAGACCGCAGGAACGCGCTGGATGCGAGCCGCTTCCAACCGGTCTTTATGGAGGTCGATGGGGGAGGTCTATGTCCAGCAGTGGACGTCCTACGGCTGAAATGATGATGATGATGAATAACAATAACTAGGCGTTTATCTGATGATGATAGATCAGAGTTGGCATAATTAAAATGAGTTGTTTCAAAATATGCATGATGGTAGGGTACGTTAGTACTCGGCTGGCTAGCTACCACCCTCAAGTTGAAAATCTGCCGCCAAGCATTTAACGGTGTGTTCCGGCAGCCTCACTTGAGAGCCAGTTGCATTCCAGGCAAGGTGTGCTTTACCATCTTTGACCACCCCTTCACTTAACATCAGGTGAGCTGTGGTCAAACACCTAGCCTGTCAACCATAAAAAAAAATGTGTTTTAAACAGTAAATCGGTGTTTAGGTTTGGTGTTATCAATAACAAGCGACACCGCTTCATGCTCGAAATTCCAAAAGCTCGAACTAAGCGGTTTGATTCCACCTTCTTCATACGTACCGCTAGACATTGGAATCTGCGGCCCGAGTGTGTGTTCCCCAATGAATATAGTCTGGGTACCTTCAAGTCGCGAGTGAATCGGTTTCTTCTAGGCGAGCGTGCTCCACCGTAGACCGCATCTTCGCTTAACATCAGGCGGGATGGCGGTCAAACGCAAGCCTATCTATTATTAAAAAAAAAAAGAAAAGTATTTGTGGGGCGTTCTACTTTTCTACCGACAATGACGTGTCTCCTCAGGAAAAAAAAATCTGTATCCGTCCTAAATTGCAGTTTCTCAAATTTTATTGTCACAAGATTTTTTGGACCATATAGTCATTATAATAATACTAAAATCCCGTTTTTATTGTTTTTGCTTTTTACAAAATTATTGTGACATAGTATTCGAAACGTGTGACAGAGGTGTTTTACATACAAATAAAGCGTGTCCCTTTACGCTGCCTAATGTTACAAAATGATGTCGCTTAAAAAAATCATATAGGACCCTATAATATAAAATTATTTATTGAAATGCTGAAATATTGTCTTTAGATTAATAAAAATATAATAAACGTAAAGGTTCATACTATTAAGCAAAAAAATATTTTATCCTTGGGTACGGCTGCATATGTTTTTTCTTACTATCTTCCGTCACGCATTTCGCAAAACAATAAACACGCCTTAGCTGTTTGATCTTCAACACTAAACAACAGCACGGTTTCCTTCTCCTCTCGGCTTTAAGCCTTGAGACCCCACCCTGGAGCGAGCCGAGTTAGGCGCCCGCTGGTAGTGAACTAGAGGTGCGTGTGTTTATTCGGCGACCGCTCTGTCACGTAAGTTACTACTTTAAAATATTATTGTAATTCCCATTTATTTACGTAATATTATTATTTCCCAGTATATCTGTCATATTTACTCACTTTTACGAACAATTTGTAATTTTATGAACGTTGAAATCCTCGAACACTGTTATTTTACACCTCTGTCACGAGGCACCTCTGTCACAAAATAGCTGTGACGGGAGTAGTATAGCTCGTGACGGAGTGGTATTTTTTGTCAGAAACTTTGCCGTAATTGATTTTCACAATAGTTAATTGATATCTTTTGTATTCTATATATTACATTATCAATTATTTTATTCATTTAAGGTATTATCATCAGGGTAATTAAATAATAGCGTTATTTGCGACGGAAAAGCAGTGACGTTGTCGTGAAAAAAGGAAACAGGACCCTGAAAAAGTCGTAGAAGTGAAATGATAAGACTTAGAAAGATACCATGCTTGCAAAAAGCTAGTCAAAGATCTGACACCAAGAGTACACAGACAAATGAAAATAAAATGGCAAGTTAGAAACAAAAAGAGAACAACAGAAAGCTTTGCAGAACGTTCTAATGAATACTCGACTTCCACACCTGTTCCTTCAAACCCCAGGTTACTCCTTTAATTCCTAGATCTCGTTCACTAACTCCAACCTCATCCGCTGCTAGAGCAAGGGGAAGAGAAAAAGTTAGCCGAGACAGATCGAAAATTTATAGGCAAAATATGAAACTTCAAGGCCATGTAAAATTAATTATAGAAAAATACGAAAATACAAGGAAAGACTTCATCGCCAAAAAAATAAAAGAAGACAGCTTATTACATAATATACCCAAACCAAAAAATTAAGATAAATTTAAAAGCGCCGAATAAAGAAGAAAAAAGAAAATACATATAGTATTTTGACAAGTGCCATTAAGGAACATTACAAAAACATTAAAAACAAAAACAAAATGAAACACTGCTCCAAAACAATCCTATCCTTTCCTACAAGACACAACAATTAACCGTTCCGGACTAAAACTTCAACTGTTTCAAGAGACTTTGGTAATAAAAAAATGCTGCACAACAAATATTATTTGCTAGCTTTATTTTTATTAAGTTGCTCTTTATAAAAGTAAAGCTAGGTAGGTAGTTAAGCCCAACCTCAGATTAAAAAGAACCATTGGCTGATATAAATAAACAACATAATAATTAGAGCTCCTACAAAGAGATTTTATGAGACTGTTGTATAACATTGTATCATCTTCATCTTCTGAAGTAGTATTACTACTTCAGAAGATGATCAGCCTCTTCAGCCTCTCGTTAATCAGAAAAAAACCTGTGCACATAAAACCAGGTGCTTCATGTGACCTGTCTGGAGACCCATTATTAATAAAAAATGGTATTATGTCAGTAAAAGTACCCAGTAGAAACTAAGTCGTGTGCACCTACTTAGGAGTTGAAAAAAGTTGTGTGGATGAAGATGGAAATGTTCAGGTGATATTTTATAAAACTGTTGTTGACACTGACAAAATATTTAAATTAGTAAAATCAGATGTATCAGATGTGATGTTTGAAAACTTGATAAAAATGATTACGGTTAAAAGAGGAAGGCGTGTTATAGAAGTATTTGAAAAGTCGAATAAG
Organism: Biston betularia; assembly: GCA_905404145.2. Lineage (NCBI taxonomy): Eukaryota > Metazoa > Arthropoda > Insecta > Lepidoptera > Geometridae > Biston > Biston betularia. The sequence goes on along the minus strand of FR989892.1, from coordinate 1,869,297 downwards.
AGAAAAGAAAAGATTAGTCTGATTTTACGTGCACCAAATAATGATTATACCAAGAAATAATATCTTATGTAGCATTGTAAGAGAAGCCTTATGTTTTGTTATCCTTTTTAAAAACTTTCAAAACCTTAAAGGATTAAGTTTAAATGTTGGCCTATTAATATCTACCATTCTGTCATACTCTAGCACAATTTTGTCCCCCTTGTAATTAAGCATTAAAGCAGCATATGTTCAGTTTATTGAAAACATATACACTAAAATAACGTATTATATTATTATATATTGACCATAAAAGGTAGTAACAGAATTTCAGCTATGTTTATTTCAATTATTTGCAAAATATTTCAAAGTTTGTTGTCTTAATGAGCAAAAATGTGACAGAGTGGTATTAAATGTCATTTTTTATATTATATTTGTAACAAGAATTGGGATAAATCGTGTTCGATAATAATAAATGCTTGTATTCTAGTTATGCCAAGTTAAAAAAAACTGTAAATTTGATTTGACATAATAATTAATAAATATATTAGTTTGTGACAGAGGTGTTTATTTTTTCTAACTATTCCGATAAAACTTAAAATAAATAAAAAGTAAATAACAAAACTTCGATGCACTATACATATCTGAAATCTTCGATAACTGGACAATAATGTAAAAATACATTTTTTTAAAGAATTACACTTTTATTTTTTTTTGAAATCTAAAAATTTATCACTCAGATTGTCGGTAGAAAAGTAGAACGCCCCTTGTATGATTTTTCTTACCGCCTGTCCTGGTGCCCAGTATTAGTAGATTAAAAGCACCATTCATATCTGTAAAATAAAACCATTTAAGTATACACCACTATTTTGTAATTACGTACTAGAAAAAAAAATGACGTTATCTAACAAAAAAAAAACTTGAAAATTTATCCACATAAAAGGTGATTCCTGGTTATTATTGTACCCGTAGGCATTTACCTAAACCTAGTCCGTCGCAAGTTCATTCGTAAATCACGCGGCGCGCGCGCGCCTGCAGCGGGAGCCTCGCGCGCGAGTGCGAGAGAGAAACAACATGTTTTTGCAATATTTCAGCTGTAAAGCCATACTGCCTTGTCTTAAGTGGTGTTTCTGCTGTCTCTTAGCGGTAGTTATGGTCAAAGTGCAGTCCGTGTCAGTCAAGTTAATTCGGCACTTTATGAATAATACACCACCATTTTTATGCGTAAACACTCAACAAAACACTAGTTTTGGAAAAAAATACAACGGGGCGACAAGACTTCTTCCGCGTTCCCGCCAAAACCCAAAAAAAAATTGATGTCAGATTCATAAATAATTTTAAAAAAACTTTTTTTCTTTGTTTTTTGCATAGCACGTTATGCATTTTGACAAAATAAAAATAAAGCACTACTTACCGACTTCGTTCTGCATGAGCCTCATGATACGCGGGAACTCCGGGGGGCCAAGGCCACCGGTTATATCGAGCACCTCCTGTCGGACTCCCGCCACTCCTGCACACACGTTACAACTCAGGCGTGTTCAAATACAAAATACAAATACAAATAATTTATTAATAACACCCTAGTTATACAAAAATTAAATTAATTTTTATTAGTTAATTAATTGTATTTATAAATTAAAACTAGTAAGTGAAATTTTAATATTATATTATTTCATTTATTTTTATTTTATTTATGAAATAAATGAAATCATACAAAATTAAAATTTCTTCTTAATTAATTAATTTTATAAATACAATTAATTAACTAATAAAAATTAATTTAATTTTTGTATAACTAGGGTGTCATTAATAAATTATTTGTATTTCAATACATTTAATATTTTTTTTATGTTGTTAAAAAAATATTTTTTTAATAATTTTAATTTTCCAATTAAAAGTTAAATCAAATCAAGCTACAGATTATAATTAAGAATATAATGGATTACATGAATTTATTTAAATGAATTTTAAATTGGAAAATTGAAATGAAAGTGGATTTAAATGTACTGTGAGTGTGTGTGTTCACAACGGTTATATAAACTAAAATCATCTTGTAACGTTATGCTACATCTAAATAGCAGAATATTTACAGAATATTTAGTTATAGGTAAAACTGGAATAAGAATAAGATATTTTGTAGCCAAAAAGCAATGTGTAAGCATTACTGTTATTGTAGCAATGATACCTCAGTAGTTAGCGCGGTAGGTTCGCATGCCGAAGGGCGTGGGTTCAAACCCCAACAATGAGCTTGAGCTGCCGGTGAAGGAAAACATCGTGAGGAAACCATAGCATGGTGCTAGAGTACTTTCTAGTACTCGGCTGGCTAGCTACCACCCTCAAGTTGAAAACCTGCCGCCAAGCATCTAACGGTGTGTTCCGGCTGCCTCACTTGTGAGCCAGTTCCATTCCAGGATAGGTGTGCTTTACCACCTTCGACCACAGCGTCACTTAACATCAGGTGAGCTGTGGTCAAACACCTAGCTTGTCAAACATAAAAAAAACTCTCTTCTTTTTCCGGATGATATGTAGTTTTTCGCTAGTCGTTTCCACTGAATGTCCTTAGCGAGAAATACAGAACATAGCTAGTAGCTACAGTTTTAAACTAACGTGAAAATAAACATTATGCTATTTATGCTATTTTTTTTAACGGTTCTTTTTGTCTGCTATATTTTTAATATGAACTTACGATTGTATGAACTTACATACTTGGTGGTAGATCTCCTTAGCAGGAGGTCGTCTAGGTAGGTACCACCGCAGTACCAGATATTCTACTGCTAAGCAGTAGTGTGTAAGCATTACTGTGTTCCAGTTCGAAGGGTACTGCAGCTTGCGAAATTACTGGGCTATTGAGACTAACTCTATCAAAAGTCTCAAAGTATTTAGCGCCAAAGCAGTGATGCCCTGGAATTTGTTTTGTTACTCAAAGTTCTGTGTATCGCTGCAATGGTCATGGACAGGCGTTATCTCTTACCATCAGGAGAGCGTCTCGTTCGTCTCATTACTATTTATATATAATAAAAAAAATGTAGCCAAGTCGTTCTTGAAAATACAATTTCCAAATTCATATATGGGCAAAATGGGACCATGCTTGCCAGTTTGGGGAGTAGTACTATCACAGATAGTGTGACTTACCATCCACGTGGTTGGAGCTTTTGTGTTTGAAGTAATCGCAGATTTCATGGGTATCTAGAAAACAAAACAAAAAGATAAAGATTATGCAAAAGCACAGATATATTAAATATTACGTTCTGGAGGTAAAGATAAGATAAGATAAAGATAATTTATTTGTATACAACATGAGAAATTTTATACAATATACGCATAAAAGATGGAAGAGGTCTAAAGACTCTAACCATATTTACCAAAGAACAAAGATAAAATAAATAAATATCGTAGGACTATACACACAGCGCCATCTGACCCCAAACTAAGCAGAGCTTGTGCGATGGAAGTCAGATAACTGATAGAATACATAAATACTTTTTTTTTTGTAAATACATACTTATAATACATACAGAACACCCAGACACAGAACAAACATTTGTTTATTCACAAAATGTTTACCCTGAGTGGGAATCGAACCCACGCCCTATAGCTCTCAAGGCAGATATACTACCAATGAACCAACGGGGCTGTCATTGTTGTTGTTGTTAGGTTGCGTTAATTATATTTATAGCTAAAGTAAGATTTTTTTTTGTAGAAGTGACTAAATGACTGAAATCGCTTACATTTTTCTCCTGACATTTTCTGCAAGCTTTCGAAAACACCGTCGAAGTCCCCATGCCCCGTGAGCGGCCGAAGTATTTTAAATGCCTTGAGCACATCTGAAACACACAAACCATATATAAGAAAACAGACCAAGTGCGAGTCGGACTCGCGCATGATGGGTTCCGTACCATCCCACTAATATTATAAATGTGAAAGTTTGGATGTTTGTTACTTTTTCACGCAAAAACTACTGAACGGATTTGGATGAAATTTGGTATGGAGGTAGCTTCGGATAGCCCTGGATTAACACATACGCTACTGTTTACCCCGAAAACATGTAGCGGGTAACACCGCGAGTCAAATCTTTCCTCTGTACTATAATAAACAGGAAAGATTTGATTGTTTGTATTGAATAGGCTCCGAAACTACTGGAGCGATTTAAATAATTCTTTCACCGTTTGGAAGCTACACTATCTCCGGGTGACATAGGCTACTTTTTATCCCTGTATTCCCACGGGAACGGGAACTACGCGGGTGAAACCGCGAGGCGTCCGCAAGTACTATAACAAAGAGGAAAGATTTGATTGTTTGTATTGAATAGGCTCCAAAACTACTGGACCGATTTCAAAAATTATTTCACCGTCGGGACGCTACACTATCCCCGGGTGACATAGGCTTCTTTTTATCCCTGTATTCCCACGGGAACGGGAACTACGCAGGTATAACCGCGAAGTGTCCGCTAGTCACTATCACTACATAGTATAAAACAAAGTCGCTGTCGCTGTCCGTTCCTCCCTATGTATGCTTAAATCTTTAAAACTACGCAACGGATTTTGAAGCGGTTTTTTTCAATAGATAGAGTGATTCAAGAGGAAGGTTTATATGAATAATACATGCATAATAGTGAAGAGAAACACTGATAAATTTAACGGTTTCTAATGTGATGTCGTAAATAAACACATTTTTTTGCGTTTACATTGCAAACGCTGGCAAAACCCTCTACTTTTTATATCCGTATTCCTACGCGAACGGGAACTATGAGAGTGAAACCACGAGGCGTCCGCTAGTACTGCATAAGATTGAAAATGTAACTGTGCGTATTTCCGTGTAGTTGTCACAGGGCCAGTTGTTGAGCGAGCGCTGGGTGAACGTACGTAATCTTCACTTTTTTAGAAAGAAAAAAACAAAGTACCTACAACGTTTAATTTTGTAACAAGCCTAAAAACAGAAACAAACTAACAGAGACTGACAAAAGTTACAAAATAGGGTATCATTTAGAGTACCTCTTCAGGAAGCTTGGTATGTACTTACGAACCCATAGCGGGTCACTAGTTTTCGGTAAAACACTCACCTTCTTGATTTGTGAACTCTTTAAGAAGATCTACTATGACCTGGATATCTGAAAACAGAAAGTTAATAACAAGATTGTGAGTGAACCAGCGCTATATTCATTTTAATTTTATTAACCGTCCAACCGTCCTGTAAATTACTGGGCTGTTGAGACTAACCATCGAAAGTCTAAAAGTTATAAGCACTAAAGCAGCGATGCCCTGGACTTCGTTTTGCTACTCAAAGTTCTGTGTATCGCTGCAGTGGTCATGGACAGGCGTTATTTCTTACCATCAGGAGAGCGTATCGTCTATCTCATAACTTTAACATAAAAATAAATGACAAAAATATACGTTAAAACAATAAATACATAATTAGTAAAATTGGCTAGTTAAGTATTTCAATAGTCCATGGATTATGCAAATAAGATTTATCATTAATAAATTCAGCAGTACTTACAGTTATATGTCAGAAGAATTAAAAAAATAAAAATAATTTTACAATTACTTTGTGATACTTTCTTTTTTCTTTGGTTTTGGCGTCGCGTTTTAAGCATTTACCCGTGTCAAGTATTTATATATTTTCATGTTTCAAAAGTTTAATAAGTGTCCTCGTACCTAAAGATATAGTCAAAGTCCAGTCTTGGTCAAGTACAGTCCGTGTCAGTCAAGTCCAGCCATGCTTTAGTAAAGTAGTGGTGACTTTACTATAAAGCTTCTATGGAGTTTTGGAAGCAACACAAGAAGTCATGTTTCACTACAATAGATCATTTTCCTACACTCGCGCTTGTAATTCGGCACTTTATGAATAAAATACCACCATTTTTATGCATAAACACTGGTTTTGGAAAAAAAATACAACGGGGCGACACGACTCTTTCCGCGTTCCCGCCAAAACTCCTTTGTGAGATTTAAAATCTTTTAAATACTTGCCAGTAGCAAAGTAATGAGCAAAGTGCTATGCCAAAAACAAAAAAGAAGAAAAATTAACAAGATACTTTTTACTTACTAGAAGTCCCTTGTAGCGTGTCCATGAATTCAATAACGAATTTCCAACTTCTAGAACCGCGAGCTTTGCGCATGAAACTAAAAGCTTGCTGTTTACCTGTGAAAAGATAACAACATGTCTAAATATTCTACTAATATTATAAATTTGAAAGTTTGAGAGGATAGATTTTTTTTTTTAAATGTCGTAGGACTATTCACACAGCGCCATCTGACCCCAAACTAAGCAGAGCTTGTGTGATGGAAGTCAGATAACTGATAGAATACATAAATACTTTTTTTTTTTTGTAAATACATACAGTACACCCAGACACAGGACAATCATTTTGTTTGTACAAATGTTTATCCTGAATGGGAATCGAACCCACGCCCTTCGGCTCTTGAAGCAAACATACAACCAATGAACCCTGTTGGTAATATATATATACTACAGAACAAACATTTTTTTATATGATCAAATGTTTGTCCTGGATGGAAACAAACCCACGCTTTACAGCTATTAAAGTAGGAGTCGGAGTGCTGGGCGTACATCGCGGCACGCCAGCTTAAACGACGTCATCCGTCGGGCTTTTGTCAGCGCCGGCGTCCCATCAGTTTTAGAACCAAACTGACTGATGCGTGACGACGGCAAGAGACCCGACGGGATGACCCTTATCCCTTGGAAGATGGGACGGCCTCTTGTGTGGGACGCCACTTGTGTCGACACCTTGGCGCCGTCTCATCTTCCTGTGACTTCGGGGCAAGCTGGTGCTGCCGCATCTAAAGCTGAAACCCTCAAACGGCACAAATATAGTTATTTGGATAGAATGTATCTTTTTGTGCCGTTTGGGGTTGAAACTTTAGGTCCGTGGGGGCCGGCCGCTCTCGAACTGTATCGGGACCTGGCCAGACGTCTAGAGGAGGCTTCAGGTGACCAGAATGCTGGTATCTACTTTGGTCAAAAGCTAAGCATTGCCATCCAGCGTGGCAATGCTGCCAGCATTCTGGCCACATATCCCTCCTCTGACGGTTTTTTAGACTTAGTTTTTTGTATACATTTTGTAAATAGTATAATTTAAGGTATTTTTTATTTTGTTTAATAAATAATTGTAAGCTATTAAAGCAGATATATTACCAAAGAGCCAAGAGAGCTTCCACCAACTTTGGAGATTTTCATAAACTAGAATCATCAAGAAGCAAGAGAAGATATAAAGAGCCGAAGGGCGTGGGTTCGATTCCCACCCAGGACAAGCATTTTGTGATATTTAAACAAATGTTTCTTCTGTGTCTGGGTGTACTGTATTTATTATAAATAAAATAAATAAATAAATATCATAGGACATTACACACAGCGCCATCTGACCCCAAACTAAGCAGAGCTTGTGTGATGGAAGACAGATAACTGGTAGAATACTTATATACTTTTTTTTTTGTAAATACATACAGTACACCCAGACACAGAACAAACATCGATGTTAGTCACACAAATGTTAGTCCTGAGTGGGAATCGAACCCACGCCCTTCAGCTCTCGAAGCAGACACACTACCAATGAACCAATAGGCTTATAAGTATGTATTTACAAAAAAATAGTATTGAAGTATTCTATCAGTTATCTGACTTCCATAGTACAAGCTTCGCTTAGTTTGGGGTCAGATGGCGCTGTGTGTAATGTCCTATGATATTTATTTTTATTTATTTATCAAGTAGGTACGTACTTTTGATTCCTGTAACGTCCATCACATACTTCAATACGTCTTCTTCATCTGAAAAAAAAAAGGTTTTAAATAAATAAAAAACCTGAATCCTGAAAACAAACTATAGTTTAAAGCAGCTGGACATTACATTTTATCCTATCAAGGTCCTATATAGATCAGAGCCTAAGTGTAAATTGGAATATGTAAGTGTACCTAATAAAAGTTTGTAAGTGTGTGTTTGCATGTGTTTGTATTTGTAAGTGTACAAAATATTTCTAAGTGTAAATTGTAATTTGTAAGTGTACCTAATAAATGTTTGTAAGTGTACAAAATATGTCTAAGTGTAAATTGGAATTGGTAAGTGTACCTAATAAAAGTTTGTAAGTCTATGTATGTAAGTATTTGTATTTGTAAGTGTACAAAATATTTCTAAGTGTAAATTGTAATTTGTAAGTGTACCTAATAAATGTTTGTAAGTGTACAAAATATGTCTAAGTGTAAATTGGAATTTATAAGTGTACCTAATAAAAGTTTGTAAGTGTGTGTTTGCATGTGTTTGTATTTGTAAGTGTACAAAATATTTCTAAGTGTAAATTGTAATTTGTAAGTGTACCTAATAAATGTTTGTAAGTGTACAAAATATGTCTAAGTGTAAATTGGAATTGGTAAGTGTACCTAATAAAAGTTTGTAAGTGTATGTATGTAAGTATTTGTATTTGTAAGTGTACAAAATATTTCTAAGTGTAAATTGTAATTTGTAAGTGTACCTAATAAATGTTTGTAAGTGTACAAAATATGTCTAAGTGTAAATTGGAATTTGTAAGTGTACCTAATAAAAGTTTGTAAGTGTGTGATTGTAAGTGTTTGTATTTGTAAGAGTAGAAAATATTTCAAAGTGTAAATTGGAATTTGTAAGTGTACCTAATAAAAGTTTGTAAGTGTGTGTTTGCAAGTGTTGTATTTGTAAGTGTACAAAATATTTCTAAGTGTAAATTGGAATTTGTAAATGTACCTAATAAAAGATTGTTAGTGTAAAAAATGTTTCTAAGTGTAAATTGGAATTTGTAAGTGTACCTAATAAAAGTTTGTAAGTGTGTGTTTGCAAGTGTTTGTATTTGTAAGTGTACAAAATATTTCGAAGTGTAAATTATAATTTGTAAGTGTACCTAATAAAAGTTTGTAAGTGTATGTTTGTAAGTATTTGTATTTGTAAGTGTACAAAATATTTCTAAGTGTAAATTGTAATTTGCGCATAATTTTCGCGATTTCGTCCGCATCTAGTTTGCTTTCCCTACGCAATTTTCCGTGCAAACACGAAACACAAAGAAAAAATTGGTTTTTGTTTAATTACATTCATTGAAGATTAATACAAGTGTATGCCGAGGCCGTGCGAATGTATAAATAAATACCTATTATATAACTATACAATATACTACTGTGTTGAGAATGTCTGTGTATATATTTTTGTGAACTATTTTTTTTGAAGAATAGAATAGAATATAACTTTATTACACACCGAAACAAAACACAACGACACACAAATATGAAACATAAAAAAAGATATAATTAACATAACAAAACAATACATAATTGGTGTATAACGGCGGCCTTATTGCCTAGAGCGATTTCTTCCAGACAACGTTTGGATGGAAAGAAAAACAGAAATAGATATTAGGTTGGTGTATAAAAAACGATACAATCAACGTATATCTATATAAATATATACATATAAAATACTTTTTTTTTAAATACGCGATAAACTTTTTTTTTATGACACGTGGCTATCAGACGGGAATGTTTTTTTTTACTGTTGAGATGTTAGAATCTCAGAATAGGTACAGAAAGGTTAGAATCCCACTAATATTATAACTGTGAAAGTTTGGATGGATGTTTGTTACTATTTCACGCAAAAACTACTGAACAGATTTGGATGAAATTTAATATGGAAGTAGCTGAGATTTAGCACATGGCTACTTTTTATCCCGAAAATAACCTACTGTTTTTTTCAAGCAATTGTGATTTACCGCCAATAAAGACCAAAATGAAAGTAAAGAAAGAAAGAAGACATTTATTTTGACACACACACAACACGGCAGCTAGTGACTTCACCGTAAAATTATGCTCTATTCGTCCGTAAATGGAAAAAAATATTTGCATGGAAATCGAACCATCTTAAATCGAGATAATCATTTCGTTTTAAGAAGGTTACACTGTATTTAGAAACAAGTCGGACGTGACCTAAAACAGTGGCATTGACAAGCATCTGTCTTTACCAGACGAGACACAAATATTGTGCCGATGAACAAAATGGGGGCAACATCAATTCGTCTCAACATTAGTCACCTATTCTGTAACTGTTTGTCTCTATTTGTTGTTATTTTTGTTATGTTCTGTTACAAAGTATAATTATTTTCTTTCTTTACCTACAATAATACATACCGGCTCCGAACCAACCGGTTTTTTTTTCAAATTAAATTATGTATTCAATTACAAAATTAATAAAATTGCAAATGAACCGTCATTAGTAAAAAAAAAAATATTTTAAAAAAAATTAATTTGCCCCATTGGGCAGGCTAAAGCTGTAAAGCCATACTGCCTTGTCTTAAGTGTTATTCCTGCTGTCTCTTAGCTATAGTTATAGTCAAAGTCCAGTCCGTGTCAGTCAAGTCCAGTCATGCTTTAGTAAAGTAGTGGCGACTTTATTATAAAGTTTCGATGTAGTTTTGGAAGCAACACGAAAACTCATGTTTCACCACATTATATCATTTTCCCACACTCGCGCTTGTGATACGGCGCTTTATGAATAAAACACTACCATTTTTATGCATAAACACTCGACAAAACACTAGTTTTGAAAAAAATACAACGGAGCGACACGATTCTTCCCGCGTTCCCGCCAAAACTGGTCACAGGTCTACAATAATACATATCTACCGGCTTCGAATCTACCGTTTTCACCAACCGGGGAAATTGGATTTACTTGGTGGTAGATCTCATTAGCAGGTGGTCGTCTAGGTAGGTACCGCTACCGCCCTGACAGCCCTGTTGGTTCATTGGTAGAATGTTTGCTTCAATAGCTGAAGGGCGTGGGTTCGATTCCCACCCAAGACAAACTTTGTGGCATAAAAAAATGTTTTGTTCTGTATCAGGGGTATTTGTTTCTTGTAAATACATACTTATAATAAATACTAACGAAAAAATTAATGCTAGCGAAATTACTGGGCTGTTGAGACTAACCATCGAAAGTCTCAAAGTAATGAGCTCCAAAGCAGCGATGGCTTGGATTTTGTTTTGTTACTCAAAGTTCTGTGTATCGCTGCAATGGTCGTGGACAGGCGTTATCTCTTACCATCAGGAGAGCGTCTCGTTCGTCTCATTACTTTTACATTAAAAAAAAAAGAAACTTGTACTAGGGGAACCAGATATCTGATAGAATACTTAAATACTTTTTTCTTGTAAATACATACTTATAATACATACTAAAAACATCCTGATGCAGAACAAACATTTATCTTCGTCACTTTTTTGTGTTCTTGTCCTGAGTGGGAATCGAACCCACGCTTTACAGCTCTTGAAGCAGATTTACTACTCAACGAGCTAACAACATGAATTATTAAGAGTATTTGCCTGAAATAAATGCACACACTTTTTTTTTAAGTTTAGAAATATTGCTTACTTCTTCGACCGGTGAGTTCGAACATGGTATCACTCGCCTCTCTCAGAGCTGAAATAAAAAAAAATAACGACTTCAACTTTTTTTTTTATTGAATAGGCATGATGGCAGCAAATGCACATCAAACCAGGTATGTATTTATTTAATGAAACTTAAGTGACTTACCACCACAACCTTAATAAAAAACTGACTTCTTAATTAAGTAACTGATTTTTTGTTTTAATGAACGCCACTAGTCGAAGCATAAATTCATGGATTTGTTGCTAGCTCGACTAGGTGTTTGACGGCAGCACCAGTAAGCGCACATGCGTGCTGGTGCGTTGTAAATACTTTCAAATGTTTTGAATTTTGAAGGGGCGGCTCATGTTATCGTAGTAAATCTCTAACAGCAAAAGCGGGAGTTTTGGCGGGAACGCGAAAAGAGTCGTGTCGCTCCGTTGTATTTTTTTTCCAAAACTAGTGTTTTGTCGAGTGTTTATGCATAAAAATGGTGGTGTTTTATTCATAAAGTGCTGAAACACAAGCGCGAGTGTGGGAAAATGATATAATGTGGTGAAACATGACTTTTCGTGTTGCTTCCAAAACTCCATCGAAGCTTTATAGTAAAGTAAAGTCGCCACTACTTTACTAAAGCATGACTGGACTTGACTGACACAAACTGGACTTGACTAAGACTATAACTAGCTACGAGGACACTTATTTAACTTTTGAAACTTGAAAATATATAAATACTTGACACTGGCAAATGCTAAAACGCGACGACAAAACCAAAGAAAAAAAAACAGCAATAGCAAGTTCTGTGTATCGCTACAATGGTCATGGATATGCATTATCTCCTACCATCGCGAGAGCGTCTCGTTCGTCTCATTACTCTTACATTAAAAACAAAAATCAATACAGCGTTTAGTTTATTATGAAAATTATATACTTACTTCTCAATCCTAAAACGTACATCATGTCGGAAGATATTGCTCCTACAAATAAAAAATCATGTTAAATATTTTTTCATGGGATTAAAGTTGATTGATACAGGTTCTTTGACGACTAATCTTTATTATAATTCAAAACAACCCGACTCCATGGCCCTTAGGCCAACTAAACGCACTGCTCCAATGAACTTGCAATGTTTACTTGGTGGTAGATCTCCTTAGCAGGAGGTCGTCTAGGTAGGTACCACTGCAGTACCAGATATTCTGCCGCTAAGCAGTAGTGTGTAAACATTACTGTGTTCCAGTTCGAAGGGTACTGCAGCTAGCGAAATTACTGGGCTGTTGAGACTAACTCTATCAAAAGTCTCAAAGTATTTAGCGCCAAAGCAGTGATGCCCTGGACTTTGTTTTGTTACTCAAAGTTCTGTGTATCGCTGCAATGGTCATGGACAGGCGTTATCTCTTACCATCAGGAGAGCGTCTCGTTCGTCTCATTACTTTTACGTAAAAAAAATAAATGAAACAGCGAGGTTTCGGAGTAAACGAAAATGTCATCATGTATACAATTTTTAGATTTTTGTTGATTTTTAAAAAACCGCTCGGTCTATTTCTTTAAAATTTATGGGACAACTTCTGAAGTATGATCTACCAAGCAAAAAAAGAACCATCAAAATCGATTCATAATTGGCAGAATGATCGCGTAACATACAGTCGTATTGACAACCTCCGCCTTTTTTGAGTCGATTAAAAAGGATTGCTTTCAAAGAAATTTTTAATGGTTTTTGAATTGCCATGTCACGTTCAGCGTGGTCCAGTTTTACCCTTTGTGTGCGTAACCCTAAAAAAATTAACCAACGTTTTTATAAACGTGACATGAAATTAATATTAAAGTACATAATGATAGCTACACAGATATAAATAAGTATGCAATGTCAACAAAAATTGCCAACAGCTGTTTTGGATCATTAGGTAATTTCTAAAATATTATAATTGCATATTATATAAGTTTTGAACAAAAATTTACAACGACTGAAACTTATCAAAAATATAATTTTGTAGCGATGATAGCTCAGTGGTTAGCGCAGTAGGTTCGCATTCCGAAGGGCGTGGGTTCAAACCCCAACAATGAGCTTGAGCTGCCAGTGAAGGAAAACATCGTGAGGAAACCGTAGCATGGTGGTAGGGTACTCTCTAGTACTCGGCTGGCTAGCTACCACCCTCAAGTTGAAAATCTGCCGCCAAGCATCTAACGGTGTGTTCCGGTAGCCTCACTTGAGAGCCAGTTCCATTCCAGGCTAGGTGTGCTTTACCATCTTCGACCACACCTTCACTTAACATCAGATGAGCTGTGGTCAAACAACTAGCCTGTCAACCATTAAAAAAAAAAAAAATGATCAACAGGCTAGGTGTTTGACCATAGCTGACCTGATGTTAAGTGACGGGGTGATCCAAGATGGTAAACACACCTAGCCTGAAGTTGAGCAGTGGTCAAACACCTTACGAGTTTTCCATAAAAAAGGTATTAACATACCTATGTCTTCATCTCGAATCTCCTCCTTTTTCTCTCTGGCAGGGGCGCCATAGACGTAATCATCATCAATTAACGATCCACGGCCGCCGTGGCCATGCCCATGCCCATGGCCATGCTCATCAGGTTTACTGTCGTCGTCTCCCTTATCCAGGAGCGAGCTCCTTCCGATAGTGTCTTCATCAGTTGGTCTTTGAGGCTGTAGGTATCCTTTTGGTAGGTTTAAAACTGGAATTGGTAGGTTTATCCTTGTATTGGGTTGGTTGATATCTGGATTGGGTTGGTTGATACCTGGATTGGGTTGGTTGATACCTGGATTGGGTTGGTAGGTACTAGGATTTGGTAGGATGTTTATATAACTTTGTTGGTTGTTAAAGGGAAAGGTCTGTTCGTTTCTTGAATATGGTCGTCTGATATTAGGATACGGTTGGTTGATACCTGGGCTTGGTTGGTTGTTTCTTGAAATTGGTTGATTGATACCTGGAATTGGTTGGTTCATTCTTAGATTGGGTTGGTTGTTTCCTAAAATCGGGTTTGTGCTGGCTAAGGCTGGCTGTTGGTTTCCTGGGACTGGTTTGTTTTGTAATGTTGGTTGGCGGTTCCTTAGAGTTTGTTGATTGTTTCCTATTATATGTTTGTTATATTCCAGTGTCGGTGGGTTGTTTCCTAATGTTTGTTGGTTTCTTTGGTTGATTTCTAAAGTCGGTTTACTATATCCTAATGTATGTGAGTTAGTTCTCAAAGGCGGTTGGTAGTTATCTATAGGTCTCTGATTGTATTGTATATTTTGTTGTCTTAATCCTATATTTTGTTGGTTGTTTCTATTAATTGGCGGATAAATTCCAGTTCTTTGTTGATTGTTAGCGTAACTTTGTGGATTGATTCCATGATTTGGTGAGTAGAGTCCGTGTCTTGGGCTGTTTATGTATTGTCTGTTACTGTCAGGTGGGTGCGCTCCATATATTTGTTGTTTGTTTCGTGTACCTTGTTGGTTATTTCCGAAACCTTGTTGGTTATTTCCATAACCTGGTGGGTAGTTTTTGCCGAGGTTGTATGGCGAACGGTTTTCACTACCGATGTTGGTAGGTTGACTTCTCATTTGATCGTCTTGATTACGAGTGTAATCAATTTTTGAGTCATAGATACTTGAAGAGCTGGCTAGGTCACCTGTAATTATAATCTTTAATTAATGTTCATTACACGCACTGTGTTTTTGGGAAAAGCGACATCGTTTCATGGTCGACGTTCCAAAAGTAGAACGAAACTGTGGGTATGTAAAGGTAAAAATACCTGAGTGGGCATTACCTGATGGATACAATCTGGGTGTCTTCAAGTCGAGAGTGAATCGGTATCTACTAAACAAGCATGCTCCAGCTTAGACCGCATCATCACTTATAATCAGGTGAGATGGCGTAACCCTTTTACAAAAAATAAGGAAAAAAGTGTAACAATACTTGAGGATGTTGTTCTACCAATTTTTAGGTTAAAAAAATCTCGTTCACTCTCAGCTAACGACGCATAAGTTTTTCCCGCTAACACAGATATAAAAAGTTCACTTACTAAGGTCGGCGGCGACTTTCGTATTTTGTACCTGGAACCACAGATGAAATAAGAACGAGAAAATTCAATCTATATTTTCTCCGAAATCTTCAAAATGTAGAATTAGAAGTCTTGGTCAAAGTTGAGTTATTTGGAAAGAAAGAAAACATTTATTTCGACACACATAACACTACACATAAAAGATTTATCTATTTACTTGGTGGTAGATCTCCTTAGCAGGAGGTCGTCTAGGTAGGTACCGCCGTAGTACCAGTAATTCTGCCACTAAGCAGTAGTGTGTAGGTAAGCATTGCTGTGTTCCGGTTTGAAGGGCTGTTGAGACTAACTCTATCAAAAGTCTCAAAGTAATGAGCGTCAAAGCTGTGATGCCCTGGACTTTGTTTTGTCACTTAAAGTTCTGTGTATCGCTGCGATGGTCATGGACAGGTATTATCTCTTACCATCAGGAGAGCGTCTCGTTCACCTCATTACTTCCTACATAAAAAAAATAATTAAAAAAAACTGTAAAAATAATAATAAATAGAAAGTTGTCGCTGTAGTGTCCAGTGCGACAAAAAGGTTAGTTCTCAACATCAGCGCTGCCGATTTCTCAGCAGCGCTGGGAAATAATTACGAAAATGAAGGAAGCTACGCTATCCCCGGTTGACATAGGCTACTTTTATCCCTGTATTCCCACGGGAACGGGAACTACGCGGGTGAAACCGCGAGGCGTCTGCTAGTCTAAATATAAATAGAAATCTAGTGCCATGTCGTTTTTGTGGTCGCACTCCTCCGAAACGGCTTGACCGATTTTTATGAATATTTGGTAGATGTAAGAAAAGGTCGTAAAGTATACATTTCATACCGAAAAAATTTAGCGATTAACACCTAGGGACGCAGCTAGTTAAAACATAAAGTAATATCAATGAAGACTTGTACAGCTCAAAGTTTTATAACATTTTTTTATTTTTATAATAGACTTGTGTATGCACGTTAATCCAGAAAAAACTACGACTTAACTATCTGCACCCGCGATGTTAACCGCTGTACATTTTTGCCCATGTACTAATCCAGGGGCTCAACTACCTCCATACCAAATTTCATCCAAATCCGTTCAGTAGTTTTTGCGTGAAAGAGTAACAAACATCCATCCAAACTTTCACATTTATAATATTAGTGGGATTTATTTTTGCAGAAAAACCTTCGATTTCTTTCGATCGTTTTCAACGGTATGTTTTTCAAAAATTTAAATCAAACAGTTTCTTTTTAGTAAAAATTTGATACAAACAAAAAACATGACACATTCAAAGACAACACTCCGAAATTAAAAAAAAAAAAACTTACAAATAATACCGCCAAAACCATTAACAACATTATAGAATCCATTTTTGTAACCGCACCGTTTTCGGTGGCCAGAATTTAATATCTGAAATCCACTGAACTACGTACCGCCATAATACATTTTATATATTAACACATGTAAATAACTAACACTTGTGCAAACAGGTTATATATGTTTGACATTACGTAGCCAATTTCGTTTTGCGATCAGAAAAGAGGTCGTGACGATGGTAATTTAGTTAATGGGCAGGTTATGTGGTTTTGTGCGAAGTTAATCATATTGTATTAAAGTTTACATAAAAATGATCATAACATTGTTTAACTAAAACAATGAAATGTTGAACCTAGAGCAGTGTTTGCCAGTTTTATGGCATGGCCCGGTAATTTTTCATACTGCTCCTTCGTGATCCACTCAATCATTTTAATAACCGCACCTCCTATCAAATTGTATTAAAATTTACGTAAAAATGATCATAACATTGTTTAACTAAAACAATGAAATGTTGAACCTAGAGCAGTGTTTGCCAGTTTTATGGCATGGCCCGGTAATTTTTCATACTGCTCCTTCGTGATCCACTCAATCATTTTAATAACCGCACCTCCTATCAAATTGTATTAAAATTTACGTAAAAATGATCATAACATTGTTTAACTAAAACAATGAAATGTTGAACCTAGAGCAGTGTTTGCCAGTTTTATGGCATGGCCCGGTAATTTTTTGTACCGCCCCTTCGTGATCCACTCAATAATTTTAATATACAGCCTAGCTCGCCAGCAACCACTCATTTTTACAAGAGGACATGGTCGCAACCATCATTAAAAAATACGCTGAAGCTCATGAAAATAGACTTCACCAACATGTGAATGTCGAGGCTATCCAGCTCCTCGACAACAAGGATATAGTAAGAAGACTAAAAAGGACAAAACCTTTTGAGTTAGTGTATTAAGTTAGTAATGTCAGTGCAGTGAGTGAGTGTGCATATTATAGAACACATGAACAAAGTGTCTTCCCCTTAATAGAGACAGTAAGAAAAGTGTCGATGGAAGCATTCTTAGAATATACTCTACTTAGCAATTTAAGTTATATTAAAATTACTTATTAGTCTCAACTAGGCTAGATTGTAATAACAATGAGGTATCTATCAACAGAAAGATACATCATTAGAAGGAAAAAAAAAATAAAAAAAAATTTTAGAAGAAAATTAATTAAAAGTATTGATTGAATAAAAAAGATAGTATGTAGGTAATAATGGAAGTTGTAACACGACTTATCTAAATGACGTCATTCGACGGTAAACGCCCGCAAAAATTTGCATCGCTTTTCATATTTTTATTATTAATAATATTTTACACGCCAGTAAATGGTGACGTACGATATTGTCTCTTATAGCAAGACGTTTCAAAGAAAAGCTTCGGCTTAATTTAGATTAATTTGCAAAAATGACGTAAACGCTAAACAAAAATAAACAGTTACCATTTATGTTTTACTTATTTAGGATATCTCGCGTTTAATTAAAAAATGAATAAATACAACAGTTAAATATAAATGTTTTCTTTCTTTGTTTAATTATCGGAAACTACTGTAACTGGAGCACTCCGTGAGTTTTGGCGGGAACGCGGGAAGAGTCGTGTCGCTCCGTTGTATTTTTTTCCAAAACTAGTGTTTTGTCGAGTGTTTATGCATAAAAATGGTGGTGTTTTATTCATAAAGTGCCGAATTACAAGCGCGAGTGTGGGAAAATGATATAATGTGGTGAAACATGAGTTTTCGTGTTGCTTCCAAAACTCCATCGAAGCTTTGTAGTAAAGTTGCCACTACTTTACTAAAGCATGACTGGAATTAACTGACACGAACTGGACTTGACAAAGACGACTTTGACTAAAACTAGCTACGATGGCACTTATTTAACTTTTGAAACTTGAAAATATATAATTACTTGACACTGGCAAATGCTAAAACGCGACGCCAAAACCAAAGAAAAGAAGAAAGGAGCACTCCGTTAACCTGACAGCCGGAAACCATGCCATGCCGTCATGTTGGACACGCCCCCCATTTCCTGCCACCAGCCATCAGCCATGCCACTCCTGCCCTAGAACGTGCAAAAACCACGTCAGTTTCCATTAATGTTTTACTTACGTGGAATTACGTCGTTACTCACGTTTACGAGTATTTATGGTTATTCAATTAAATTCCTGGTGTATGGCTTTTGTGATAATGTTTTACGATCCCGCCACTGTCACGTTGATAGGTAAACCATCAAACGCAAAGAATTTGTAAGGTGTTGAGTCGCGCTGCTCTGTGAATACGAATAACAATACATCACACGAATTTAAAGGTTTTTTGACCCCTCCCCGTCCTTGTCACAACTGGTCACTCTGACACACAGGGCCCTCACATTTGTGAGACCCCCCCCTGCCTAGTGTGATGTCACACATTTAGGAATTTTTGAAATTAGTATAAATAAAATATTATATGTATTTTAAATTATTATGATTTCTATATTGTTAAATTAAATTTAATTTGTACAATTTAATTTTAATTAATTTGAGTTACAAATAAAACTGACATATTTGTTAATTAACTCAAATACGTTAACTATTTATGTAACTGACATTTCCTAATTTTTGAAAATAATTGTTAAGTTTATGCATGTCGTCGTCACCTACAATTGCTGTAACGTCTAGTTTTTTTTTTTTTGTATTGATTACCGCTATGATTATTGTGTTGTGTGATCCAAATAAATAAATTGATTTTGATTTTGAAATAAATAAATAAAACAATAAATGAAAATGTTTGTATTTTTATTTGTTTTTGGCGTTGCAGTTGCCAATGTAAACTTTTACGATGTTATAACGTATGTTATGAAAAATTAGGTTTTTTAAAATTATTCAAAATAGGTTTGCGTTTGAGCACGCCCTGCTTGAGCAGTGCGTGCTTGTAACGTGTAAGCATGCACCATCTTAGACCGCATCTTCGCTTAACATCGTGCCTAGTGTAACATACGTAGTTAAAAGGCCAATAAAATATTCTATTCTCTTCTATTCATCAGGCGGGATGGAGGTCAAACGCAAGCTTATCCATTATAAAAAAGTTTATAAAAACAAGGCCGACTCGGAGACGACGCGCTGCGATTCGCTACCACAGCGCCCCTTTCATAAGTACATATATGTACTCCACTCAACTAGCTACAAAATTTAATAAGTATAGTAACAATATTATTGTACAAAGATTCATTGACTCCGCACACACCTGTGCCAATAGTTGATGCAAATAGTTTTATTTGCTAAGTAAATGAGTCTAATATACTGAGCCTCTACGTGTATTCGCGAGTTTCCACGAACGCTTTGGACCAGATTTTGTCGTCTGTTTTTTTTATGGTTTACTACTTTATTGGTATATTACTGTTTTTTTTAGGCTAAGTGTTTGAGCACAGCTCACCTGACGTTAAGTAACGGTACACAGCCTGGCCTGACCGCTTTTGCGTAGCGGTCTCGTCTTGCTGCGCACCCAAAATCAGCTTGTTGTTTGGCTTCAGAAGATTTATGGAAACTGACGTGACATATTTTTGTTTATGAAGGATTACTCACGTTTAATACGTCAGATACTCCGACCATATCCAGTGGCTTTTTTCAAGGTGTCAATACAAGTACACCGCGGCGTCGCGTCATCTTGCTTCGCACACAAAAGTCAGTTTGTTGTCTTGCTTTAGTGCGTCAGCAATGACCAGACAAACTATGAAAACGATTACAGACGTTTAATTACGTTAGATACTCCGACCATAGTTTCGGCCAAGTCCAGTGCCTTTCTTCAAGGAGTGTTGACTCCGCATTAAAATTGAGTAATCCCGTCGTGAGGGACATGATTTTTTTTTTAATGAAAGATCAAAATGCATTAGATTAAAATAATTTATTCCTGTGAATATAATGCTTTGGTTCGCTATATCTATACAGAGATGTACACATATTTGTGGAAATGTAAAACTCGATTGGATGAGAGTTATTTATTTCATTAATCGCATTAACACTTTCGCTAAGTTAAATCAGACGCTTAACTAAAAAAAATATTTATTAAAAAAAGAAATGACATAACGTGACAATACGAAATTTATTTAGTACAGATTATTTTTTTCATTTCAAAAAACTTCACGAACGACAAAGCTTATACACAGAACAACACAATTTGGCCGTGTTCCACAGTTTCTTTGTTTTGAAGTTTTTTTTTCCACGTTTTTTGGCACCGCACCTCATAGTCACTTTAAATTCAAAGCTTCCAATACATTTATCTTCGTCATTCACTTGTAATTTTGATGATGATTAATAGTTTTTTTTTAATGATTGTTTTTTTTTTCTAAATACATAGAGCTCACATCACCATTAAGTACTCCTATAGTAATTAATTCCATTTAATGTATGTGTCTAATAAAGAATCAAATAAACGAGCTAGTGTAATTTTTTTATATTAAAAGTAATTATGGAAGTGACTTTTGCATTATTTTTTTTAATTTAACTTTAAAGTTAAACATGTGTGTTGGGCACTGTACTACAGCTGTCACGATTTAATCTCCGGCTTCTGTCCAATTCTTGTTCTCTTTTTTTTTTTTTTTTTTAATGGTTGACAGGCCAGGTGTTTGACCACAGCTCACCTGATGTTAAGTGAAGGTGTGGTCGAAGATGGTAAAGCACACCTAGCCTGGAATGGAACTGGCTCTCAAGTGAGGCTCTTATTTGAGGTTATTAGTAGAACATAAATAAATTAGAGCGTTGTGTCCAGGCTTAACGCCTTCCTAAATAGGCTGGCAAGGTGCTGCGACGTAATTTCAACGCAACGTCTGTCACGCGGACCAACGCCTGACCGGGAATAAAGAAACAACCGATCATTAACGAACCGACCTTCATAGTGAAAACATATCTATCTACTATTTTGAAATATACACATGTACCTAAATTAGAAACTGTGGTTTTTAACAAAACTTCGCCTCCATCATCACGAACTCCAAAGACGTGACACGTTGTTTAAAATGCGAAAATAACAAGTAAATGTGTCTATGGAAACTGACGTGGTTTTTTTACACAATTTTATTTTACTCACGCGTGATCACTCACGCTTAATTAAGTCAAGATACTCCGACTATAGTTTCGGCCGCATACAGCGGCCGCCGTATGTGGCCGAAACTATAGGTCGTCAAATTCAAAGCGGAGTAAAACGCTCACGCGGCGTCGTCGTGACTAATCCCACGTAGGTAAAACAAAAATGTTCAAGGTACATATATAGTTTATTTCCGCTTAACAGTCGTTCCAGTTCCAACAGTGATCACCAAGCACCAAGCGCTCCAAGAGTCAACACGTCCTGAGGATGCCTCGTGTAGAGGCGAAACACGTGTCGACAAGTGGTTACTGCAGAGAGAGGAGGATTTTAAGATTTATCGTTATTTTAATTAATTTTTTGTTATTTTAATTAAATTTTTGTCAAATTATATTTTTAAGTTTATTTCAAATTAGTTCTAGATTTTAAGTAAGATTAGGTTTTTAATAAGCTGTGTCAAATTAGTTTAAGTCCTCACCCTTGTTGGCGCATTGGTAGCATGTCTGCTTCAAGAGCTGTGGGGCGTGGGTTCGATTCCCACCCAGGACAAGCATTTTGTGATATAAAACAAATGTTTGTTCTGTGTCTGGGTGTACTGTATGTATTATAAGTATTTTATCAGTTATCTGACTCCCATAGTACAAGCTTTGATTAGTTTGGGGTCAGATGGCGCTGTGTGTAATGTCCTACGATATTTATTTTATTTATTTATTTACTGTTGTAACTGGAACGACTGTTAAGCGGAAATAAACTACATATATACCTTGTTTTATGACATTGACGAGTATTTCAAACTTAAAGATTATTGAATTACTAGCAAGTAATTATGATTTTTTTGTCATGTCATTTTAATATATTGACAATATTGTTTTGGTATTGACATACTTTTATATTGACAATATCTTTTTATATTGACATGTTTGTATATTGACATATGTACCTTATTTTGACATGTAATCAGTGTTTTAAAACCTCAGTTAATGACATGTTTAAAATTTTGAAGTGACTTGTAACATTGGTGTTATCAATAAAGTATTTGTATTTGTATTTGTTGGGTCACCAAGATACAGGCTAAGCCTAGTTTGGGGCCCGATGTATAACGCCATGCATGTCATTTGCAAAAAATTGTAGAGTGAAAATCTGTAAATGTAATGTATTGTCTGTAAAATATTATTCTGTAAAATAAAAAAATATTATATTGATTTGAACATTCAAAATGAACTTCCGCAAAGTAACGCCTGAATCAATCGATTATCTAAAACAATAAAGTAAATAACTCTAATCCAATCAAATACTCAATGAGATATGATTCAATAATTAACATTCATGTTTTCGTTTTCTAATATAGGTACACTTTTC
Organism: Biston betularia; assembly: GCA_905404145.2. Classification (NCBI taxonomy): domain Eukaryota; kingdom Metazoa; phylum Arthropoda; class Insecta; order Lepidoptera; family Geometridae; genus Biston; species Biston betularia. Next base: position 1,846,154 of record FR989892.1, on the reverse strand, counting down.
TCCTAAACTATTACACGAGAATCTAAAAAAAAAATTACCCAACAAACTTGGTCTCGACTTTCAAAAACGACACACCCACCGCGTTTCCCATCAATTTTCTAAAGCAAATGACCATTCCAGATTAATCACTTAAATATAACATTGCTCCAATACAATAAAACTATTTTACATAATACGTAAAGCTAATTTCAAATGTGACAATTTTATTTCGATTTCTATCGCTACACAGATTTTAAAAATGTATCTATAACTAGGGATTAGTTATGTATGCCGGCAGGAGGTCAACTAGCTAGTTACCACCGCAGTATCATATATTCTGCCGCCAAGCAGGGCTGGCCAGACTAACCATCGAAAGTCTCAAAGTCAAAGTTCTGTGTATTGATGCAATGGTCATGGACATGCGTTCTCTTACTATCAGGAGAGCGTTTCGTTCGTCTCATTACTTTTACATTAAAAATAATGGTGTGGTCGATGATGGTAAAGCACACCTAGCCTGGAATAGAACTGGCTCGCAAGTGAGGCTGCCGGAACACACCGTTAGATGCTTGGCGGCAGATTTTCTACTTGAGGGTGGTAGCTAGCCAGCCGAGTACTAGAAAGTACTCTACCACCATGCTATGGTTTCCTCACGATGTTTTCCTTCACCGGCAGCTCAAGCTCATTGTTGGGGTTTGAACCCACGCCCTTCGGCATGCGAACCTACCGCGCTAACCACTGAGCTATCATCGCTACAATAAAACGATACACAGAGCTTTGAGTAATAAAACAAAATCCAGGGCATCGCTGCTTTGGCGCTCATTACTTTGATACTTTCGATGGTTAGTCTCAATACTGAACACAGTAATGTTTACACTTTACTGCTTGGCGGCAGAATATCTGAGTTTCCGGTGGTAGTGGTACCTAGACGACACTGACTACAACACGGTAGCTGTCAAAATAAAATTGTCATCTTTATGTGCGTATACACGGGAAATGATTTTACCGAAATGTCTGGCTGCAATATTATTTGGATTTGATATCATTTTACTACTATCATTTTTATTGCGTTTTGATCACCTGAGAATAAAATTATGATCTAAGTCTTTTTAAATAATAACCCATTCTCAACGACGGAGTAACATAATAATACTAAACAATTAAAGTAACATGGATAATTATTTAGTGTGACATACTCAACTGTTGAGCGTATACTTAAATTATAAGTGTCACGCGTTCCACTTTTAAGTGTCACATGTTCCATTTTTAAGTGTAATATGTTCAACTTTTAAGTGTTACATGTTCACTGTTAAGTGTCACATGTTAAACTTATAAGTGTCACATGTTCCATTTTTAAGTGTAATATGTTCAACTTTTAAGTGTTACATGTTCACTGTTAAGTGTCACATGTTAAACTTATAAGTGTCACATGTTCCATTTTTAAGTGTAACATGTTCAACTTTTAAGTGTCATATGTTCTATTTTTAACGGTTACATGTTCACTGTTAAGTGTCACATGTTAAACTTATAAGTGTCACATGTTCCATTTTTAAGTTTAACATGTTCAACTTTTAAGTGTCATATGTTCAACTTTTAAGTGCCATATGTTCCACTTTTAAGTCTCACATGTTCAAGTTTTAAGAGTGACGTGCTTTAAACAAATGTTATAAGATTTGAGTCGCTAACAACATTTCAGTAAAATAGTTTCCCAATACAGGCGCACCTTTACAACCTTTTTATTCTAGAACGTTCCATAGACCTATAATTAAAGTTCTGTCAATTCCTGGCTAACATTAAAAGCCACACGAGAAAATGAGACATAGACACATTTTTAACTAAACCAAGCTATTGGACGTTCCTTTATAAGATACTTTACAAAACAAGTTCATGCAATACAAGAAAAAAAATACTTTGGTTTGACATTTGAGAATCTAAAGTGGGGAGAAAACATTTACGAGCGAGATGGTATCACGTCTATTCTATACAGCTCATTTTTTTTAGACAGTGATAGCTAGATATCAATTAACAAGAGAGTAAAAGAGACAATCTACTAGCTTTTCCTTACATAAAAATAATATTTACTACGGATACTAACATGACTTTGATACTTTTTAGTTTAACTTACGCGGAATTACTCACGTTTGATTATTTAAGATACGTCGACTTTTTTTTTTAATGGTTGACAGGCTAGGTGTTTGACCACGGCTCACCTGATGTCAAGTGAAGGTGTGATCGAAGATGGTAAAGCACACATAGCCTGGAATGGAACTGGCTCTCAAGTGAGGCTGCCGGAACACACCGTTAGATGCTTGGCGGCAGATTTTCAGCTTGAGGGTGGTAGCTAGCCAGCCGAGTACTAAAGTACCCTACCACCATGCTTTGGTTTCCTCACGATGTTTTCCTTCACCGGCAGCTCAAGCTCATTGTTGGGGGGTTGAACCCACGCCCTTCGGCAGGCGAACCTACCGCGCTAACCACTGAGCTATCATCGCTACAAATAGACTATAGTTTCGGTCGCATGCGAAGTCTTTCAAGGTCACGCGTAAGTAAAACAAAGCCGCGAGCGCGTTGCATTTCACTTTGACTCCTTATAAAAGGCCACCGAATGTGGTCGAAACTAGTCGGAATGTCTGATACAAGCAGCCTCACTTGAGAGCCAGTTCCATTCCAGGCTAAGTGTGCTTTACCATCTTCGACTACACCGTCACATAACATCAGGTGAGCTGTGGTCAAACACCTAGCCTGTCGACCATAAAAAAAAGTATCCTGATTTGCCCATATTTTATAACTGATTTGTGTCTGTTTGTTTTTGTGTTTTACGTTACAGAATAAAAACTTTTTTTCTTTGTTTCTCCCATTACAAATTAGATGTGAGTCGTCCAGTCTGTAGAACTTAAAAAAATCTTTAAAATATCGATTCTGTTAACTTTTTTTAAACAAAAAGTGAAACATATAAAACTATTGGCGTCTTCTTCTAACATATACGTATGAAATGGGACGCAAACAATTTTTTGTTATTAATTTATAGAGATAAGACAAAAACAACACGTCTAAACACTCAACTTAACTACAAAATAAGTATGGAATTAAAGCTCGATAAGAAAGAGAATTATTTCTATTTTAATTATTTTACTTAAAAAAAAAAATATAAACAAAATAAACAGTCTTGAAAAGTTTGGCTACTTTCATATATTACAATTTCAAACTTTTTAAAGAAAGCTTTATCGATTGAATACTTAAAATCGACATTGTTTTATAGGTAAACTAATATACAGGGTTACGCGTAACGGTGGCATAAAGCAATAAATGTATTGTGCTCATTATTACAAAACAAAAAAAGAAAACCTGTTTAAAAAATTGCGATTTTAGGATTGTTATTGTAACTAGCCTTATTTTGCCTTAGCATCACCGTTACGCGTACCCTCGTAATTAAACGATTATATGTAAATTACTTTAATCTTGTGATTCTAAGAAAATTATTGCATTTTTCTAGTCAAAATAATACATTTTAATGTGTTAATTTTTGTGAAACGAAATAGTTAACTTGCTTAAAATCTATTAAATTTTATCATTCTATTTAAAAAAAAAAAAGGAAACGCATAATTTTTTTTATGATGTTTATGTAAGTCGTTTAGACAAAAAAAAAATGAAATGGTACAAGATAATTGTCATTTTTTACACTTATAATAACAGATACACTAAAGATTTGACACCAGAATAAAATTTTATAAACTGTGAATTGCATTGTCGATATTTTGTATTAAATTCTTCCTAAGGATTACAAATTTGCAATAACCAAGAAAGATACAAATTCTTACTGGCCATGTTTTTTTTAATAATAGTTACAGGAATGAAAATCCATTCATAAGCGGAAATACACTAAAGATATAACACTAAAATACAGTTTTAAACTGTGATTCGGAATTTTAAATTTAATTCCTCCTATACAGCATGACTGGTGAGACACCTACAATTCTGAAGGAGTACTTGGTACTCGATTCTCGTTACAATTATGTAATAAAATTAGGTACTTAATTTTGGACACCAATTTTCCTATAAATAAATTAAGCGTGAATACACTACTGATAACGTTTTGTTCACGCGACAAGTACGTGCTTGTCCCCCCGTCGTCAGCGCGAGCGTCCTTCCAACATGTACTCATGCGTCCGCGCGGTGTCCTTGCGTTGCATAATTAATTTCATAACTTTCGGTTTAGTTTACCTAGTAGTTAATATTTATTTTTAATGTAATTTTTTTTCTTCCTATATGATCGCCAAGTATCACATCCACGAGTATCGTAGGTGTCTCACCAGTCATACTGTAGATTATAAATTTGTAATGATCGAGAGAGATACAGGATTTTTTTTTAACGCGATGTTTTTAGTAATAATTTCAACAACAACGAGGATTTAATTAAACCAAAATTGACTTATAAGCAGAAATACTATTAAGATACAACACCAAAATACCATTTTAAACTGTGATCTGTCGACATTTTAAATTTAATTCTTCCTATAGATTACAAATTTGCAATAATCAAGAGAGAGAGAGAGAGAGAGATACAAGATATATCATCTTTTTGGCGATGTTTTTTAATATAACAGTGGCTTACGAAGTGCAAGACCCGGCTATGTTAGAAAACATCAATTTTTGTAGAACAATTACACTATAATTATAATTGTTTTCATAATTATATACTATTAAATATTTGCAGATATCTGCCCAAAACTAACATTGACTATAATATATTTACAAAATAAATTGAGTAATTAATGTTTTTTAAAACAATAAAAAAGGCAGTATTTGTTTACCTTTTCTTACAGTCTTTTAATAGAAATAAATAATTATTAAAATAAAATTAAAAAACTTTGGTTGGAAGAGAGCTGTGATATTGATGATAAATCAATAGCAGGTAATATAATCAAGTCAGATTTATTAATACTAGAAGGAAGTCTTTTTTTTGCAAATACTGTGTAAGACAGGGTTACACGTAACGGGATTACTAAGCTAAAAATGGAAATTAGAAAGTGTCATTGTACTCATTAACATAATCAGTCACGTGATTGGAAACGTGACTTTGTGTGAAACTAAATTGTAACCATTGATTTGTATGTAAGTACTTTGGACAAAAGAATTGCAGAATAGCCCTGCAAAATGTTGGGAGATCTACGGATTTTACGTAATGTCTACCATTTATAAACCTAATTTATTTTGACATTTGGAGAATTTATTTTGTCATCACGTCAAAAAACCAGTTGTTCCATACATGACATTTTTCTAACAGTTGATTCTTTATTCGCAATTTTCGGGTGGGTTCTATAATAAAATTTGTTCCTAATGAGTACAAAGAACTCCGTTACACGTATCCCCGTACGAAGAAAAGTAGTTGAAAAATTTCGACTTCATCAATTTTTTAAAAGAGATCATTTATTTATTGGCACCGGTGCGGGTTGAAACGTTTGCCGTTGAATTCGGTATGTAAAGAAAAAAAATACTTTACTGCTTCCAAAACCATTTCAAAATATTACATTCATGTACATTAATTTTACGTTTAAAACTCTTTAAACTATGAGATGGGGTTTATTTTAATAAAATACACTTAATTGACCTGTAATGACGTCATGTAGTAGGCTGTATACGTATACTTTCAGTGCCTAAAAAAGTAATGGCAAACCAAAACAAAATCTGTCAATGCCAAGTCAACGGCAGCCATAATAACCTCTTCCAAACACGTACGACGAGTTGTTTTTCGCTTTATTGATACAAATATCGGCATTATTTTACTTAAAATGTTACTCGGACTCTGATATCGCTTTCATGACGCTATGATATATGATTTGTTATTTCATGTCAATTGTCAAAGTCAATCAAATGCGTCATGTATACTTTTTTATTTAACATGGCAAGGGCATACCTATTCAGCCTATTTTATGACGTAATCGCTGTAAAAAGTTTGAAAACGTTTTAAAACTAAGTTTACTAAGTATCAGGTAAAAATAAATACAAAAAATACTTTACATACCGAATTGTAGAAACTATGTTAGAGTGTTGTTTGAAATGTACCATACTGCACACGCGGCAACAGTAAATCCAGTCTCACACAGGCACGAACTGCGGTAGCGGCGACCACTTCCGCTGCCGCGCCAATAGCGAGCATACCACCACCGGCAGTCATTTAACCTCCGGCAGTCATTTAAACTCCGGCAGTCATTTCAACCGCCGCTGCCGGCGCTAAATGCGCTTTGATTTTTTGACGTTTTACTGGCCACAATACAAACCAATTATAATTTTAAAAACTAGTTTCCGACTAGCTCAATAGATGGCGCTGATTCAAAATCAATGAAGGTAGGTTTAAAACGAGAAAACCTATCTCTTAGTATTAATTATACAAGTTTCTAAGTGAATAAACACATACTGATGTACCTTTCAAACAAATTGAAGCCTTAACAGCTTCTCAATATAGCTCATTTTAACAAACGAGTACAGTAATCTTATAGATTTTCAACAACGAATCTACATTCAACCGAGATGAAGCCTTAAACGCTTTATCACAACGCTCATATTTCAACAATCCTTAACGTTATACATTTTTTCGAATACACGAAAAAAAAAATGTTTTTCAGATACACGCCATGTGATTTTTTTTCTAATACACGATTATAGTGACAAATACACTGTTACAGACAAACATTAAGACCGATTTTAAATGCATTGGTTGACAGATCTAAAGTTTAAAAAAAATATATAGTTGACAGGCTTAAGGCGTCGTTCAAATATTACAGCGCAAGTGGTTGAGGGGGGAGGGGAGGGGGTGTAATTTACTAATAATAATATAAATTTATTATTAGTAAGTTTTACTTATTTTTGATGGCAGGGGGGGAGGGGGGCTTTATTGATTGCCTGAGCCCCTATTTTGTAACTGTTTTTTTTTTTTTGTTTTTTTTATTTCTTGTATATAAGCCCCTAACGGTGTGTTTCGGCAGCCTTACTTGAGAGTCAGTTCCGTTCCAGGTTAGGTGTGTTCACCATATTCGACCACAACGTATCAGATGAACATCTAGACTGTCAACCATAAAAAAGCTTCAGATATTTTTTTTTGTAACAATTATGACCAATAAATATTACCGATTATAGTGAAAAGTACACTTAAATATTACGATATACAATTTTGCATAGTATATATTAAATATATTGCTACGGAGAAAATATTCTTACCACCTCGGAATAGAGTCCAATATTTTAATTTGATGTGTTTTCTTTTCGCGCTGTGAAAGAGACAATGGAACGGATCCCTTTCACTGATGTCTGAAAAAAACAACGATATTTTATTCGAACGAAGTCCTTAAGCCGAAACACAAAAGGTTTTTGAGTTTTGCTGGGAACGCGGAAAGAGTCGTGTCGCCCCGTTGTATTTATTTCCAAAACTAGTGTCTTGTCGAGTGTTTATGCATAAAAATGGTGGTGTTTTATTCATAAAGTGCCGAATCACAAGCGCGAGTGTGGGAAAATGATATAATGTCGTGAAACATGACTTTTCGTGTTGCTTCCAAAACTCCATCGAAGCTTTATAGTAAAGTCACCACTACTTTACTAAAGCATGACTGGACTTGACTCACAAGGACTGCACTTGACCAAGACTGGACTTTGACTATAACTATAGCTACGAGGCAACTTATTTAACTTATGAAACTTGAAAATATAAAACGATGCACACTAGCAAATGTTCAAAATGCGACGCCAAACCCAAAGAAAAAAAAACACAAAGGTTTTTATACTCTATTAATTTTGTGAACCGCTTTTTGACAGCTCATACAAAGTCGACGACATGACTTTGTACAGCGTCTACCAAAATAAATTTCACACAAATAAATACGTTTAATCTAGCATCACCTCTTAACAAGGCTGCGTTAACTTGCGAGCAATTTTTATTAAACCGCTTACAATCTTATATTTTTATTATTAATTAAATTTGTTCGCAAAAGTAGGGTCCTTGGGTCCCGTTTTACTCTTTGGGTACGGAACCCTAAAAAAGAAAAATAAATCTATACTATTATAAAGAGGAAAGATTTGATTGATTGTTTTTTTTTTTGTATGGAATAGGCTCCGAAACTACTGGACCGATCTTAATAATTCTTTCATTATTAGAATGCTACATTATCCGTAATAATAATTCATTTATTTCGAACAACTAGAGTCATATAAGCAATCACATTAACAATCTAATAAATAATAATACTATACAAAATAAAAACCATTACTATAATAATTTTGACCAGCGTAATGGACATAGGTTGTATTTTATTTAAAAAACAATTAGGGATCCGTATGGAAAATTCAATAATGTAACCCAAGCTGTGAAAAATTTGAAAAAATCCTTACTTAGCATGCGCAGCGAAAACTATTGACAATAGAATAAAGTGACGTTTTGTAGAGCAAATTGACAGCTACAAATAAGTCCGCAATATCATATGACTAACTATTACAGTTGTCATCTACATCTACACTAATTAAAAAGAGGAAAGATTAGATTTTTCTATTTGTTTGTATTGAATATGCTCCGAAACTACTGGACCGATCTGAATAATTCTTTCATCATTAGAATGCTACATTATCACTGAGTGACATAGGCTATATAGTTTTTTACTTGGTGGTAGATCTCATTAGCAGGAGGTCGTCTAGGTAGGTACCACCGCAGTACCAGTTATCCTACCGCTAAGCAGTAGTGTGTTAACATTACTGTGTTCCGGTTTGAAGGGTACTGTAGCGAAATTACTGGGCTGTTGAGACTAACCATCGAAAGTCTCAAAGTAATGAGCGCCAAAGCAGCGATGCCCTGGACTTTGTTTTGTTACTCAAAGTTCTGTGTATCGCTGCAATGGTCATGGACAGGTGTTGTCTCTTACCATCAGGAGAGCGTCTCGCTCGTCTCATTACTTTTTACATAAAAAAAAAAGTTTTGTATTCCCGTGCGAGCTGCTGGTATATAATATAAAGAATCAAATAAATAAGTTTGTTTGTTTACCTTTTTCTTGGATCCATTGAGATAATCCTTGTACATCTCCGAGCGCAGGTACCGCGAGTAGCTGTCCGACTTCATCAAATGGTAAACATGCGCCTGTATAAACAATAATAAAAATAATAATATAACTCTTTATTGAATACACCAAATTACAGAAAAATATAAAAATAAAGACTTAAAACTAATGTAACAATTGGCGGCCTTATCGCTAAAAGCGATCTCTTCCAGGCAACCTTAACATGGAAAATATACTAAACTAACGGGGTGTGTCGATAAGTTAAAAAATAGATAAATGAAAAAAGATTAAATAAAATAAAAAACATTTTAAACATAATACATAAGCATATATACATAATTATATATACCTAACTATATTATAAAATAACAATACTTAAATATCTTATGTAATATACACTTATAGACATACATAAATACGTATAGATATACATTTACATATACTATACAATATACATAAACATTAAATATACGAGAAGAAGACAGCGAATTACAGGGTTATTTGAATAGATGCAGCTTAACTTTACTTTTGAAAGCGTCGAGCGTTTGACTCCTCTGTATTTCTGCAGGGAGCTCGTTCCATAACTTGACAGCTTTCACAGTAAAAGAGGAGCTATAGAAGGAAGTTTCATCATCATCACTTCATTTATTTTATAATTTGGCGGCGTCTCAGTGAGAAAGGGCGCGACCCTAAAGATGTGAAAAAATAATCGATTTTTAAATTAAGGTGGTACGATTTACATACAATTTTTTTACCATTTATGGACAAATGGAGAAGAATTTTTCAGTGAAATCACAGCTACTGGCATTTATTTAATAAATAAATATCGTAGGACATTACACACAGCGCCATCTGACCCCAAACTAAGCAAAGCTTGTACTATGGAAGTCAGATAACTGATAGAATACTTAAATCCATTTTTTTTTTGTAAATACATACTTATAATACACCCAGACACAGAACAATATCACAAAATGCTTGTCCTGGGTGGGAATCGAACCCACGCCCCACAGCTCTTGAAGCAGACATGCTACCAATGAGCCAACAGGGCTGTCAAAGGGGCTGTGTGTTTTGATCTTTATTTGCGGTAAATTCAGTTATCTGAATTCCATAGCACAAGCTTTGCTTAGTTTGGGGTCAGATGGCGCTGTGTGTAATGTCCTATTATTTTTTTACTTTACAAATAATATTTTTCGCACCATTTATTAAGGATGTGCCCATTTTACATCAATTTATTTATCATATATTAATAATTAATTAGTTACAAATTACGAAACATAATATAATTTTAAGTGACTACTCATGTCTAATTTTTTTTTATTATTAAATACATATAGATAGAAAGCTAGATATATATAACTGTTGTACAAGTACAAGCTTTGCTTAGTTTGGGGTCAGATGGCGCTGTGTGTAATGTCCTAAGATATTAAAAAAAAAAAAAAAAATTATTAAAAAAAAAACTCTTTATTGAGCACACCACAAACAGAAAAGAGTACAGAGAACAAAAGAACCTCATGAGCTAGTGCCACAAGTGGCGGCCTTATCGCTAACAGCGATCTCTTCCAGGCAACCAAGAAAAGCAAAAAAAAAAAAAAAAAACACGATAGACAACATAAGAAACAGACGGGAGATGTAACACTAATACAGTAAAAGCTCTTTATTCGCGGGGTATACGTTCCATAAAAATGGCGCGAATACAGAAACCGTGGATATGAGATGGTAATTAGTATGGAATCATAGGGGATACGTTCTAACGTTCCTAAATATAACCAATATGTAGCAAAATAAAACCAGCTTTAAAAACCAGGGTTTAAACATTATTGTTTTTTTTTTGTTTTGTCGCTTTTGAAAAGCCTTTCAATTCAGATTGATATTGGGCTGTAGCATTAATAAATAATTTGCCGTTTCAAAATAAGGCATTCGACAATGTTCTTTACACAGTGGCAGTAAGGTTTTAGTTTGAAGTAGTCCACTCGGTTACATCTTTTATAAAAGCCGCCTCGGCACGTGCCGACAGTACATACTCAAAAGATGCCGATACGTTAATAAATGACCCAATTGTTTTCTGTTTACCGATTGCATCCGCGCATAATTAAAATTTTTAGCCGCGAATAAGGAACTTTTACTGTACATAAAAAAACTTTAAAAAAATAATTCAAAAGTTTTTTTTTTTTAATGGTTGACAGGCTAGTTGTTTGACCACAGCTCACCTGATATTAAGTGAAGGTGTGGTCGAAGATGGTAAAGCACACCTAGCCTGGAATAGAACTGGCTCTCAAGTGAGGCTGCAGGAACACACCGTTAGGTGCTTGGCGGCAGATTTCTAACTCTCGTGTGGTAGCTAGCCAGCCGAGTACTAGAAAGTACGCTACCACCATGCTATGGTTTCCTCACGATGTTTTCCTTCACCGGCAGCTTAAGCTCATTGTTGGGGTTTGAACCCACGCCCTTCGGCATGCGAACCTACCGCGCTAACCACTGAGCTATCATCGCTACAAACCAAGTTGTGATATATATATGTCGGAGATATCAGAAGGAAGAAGAAGGAACGACAACGGGTGGGCGATGGTGTAGCGGGCGAGAAGACAAACCACACAATTCAGTTATCTTGTACAAAGTTTATTCAGCACTTCACAACGACTTTAGTTTAAGAACGATTAGAACATTATAGACACTATTACATAGGTTGGGGACAAAACGTTCCGCTTAGCTCGCACTCTGCAACCGACCAACTCAATCTACTCTCAAAACAAGAATCAATGTTCCTCTCTCCTCAACCAAAGCAAGAATCAATGTTAATCTCTCCTCAACCAAAGCAAGAATCAATGTTAATCTCTCCTCAACCAAAACAAGAATCAATGTTCCTCTCTCCTCAACCAAAGCAAGAATCAATGTTAATCTCTCCTCAACCAAAGCAAGAATGATCTCTCCACCTCAACATTCAACGCACGGCCGGCTCGCTTCACACAGCGCCCCTACCGGCCGACATCTGCAACTTCACGTTCTCTCATTGGTTGAAGTCAAAATACTTTACACGAATAACGACAAGCAGGGAGTTTTGGCGGGAACGCGGGAAGAGTCGTGTCGCCCCGTTGTATTTTTTCCCAAAACTAGTGTTTTGTCGAGTGTTTATGCATAAAAATGGTGGTGTTTTATTCATAAAGTGCCGAATTACAAGCGCGAGTGTGGGAAAATGATGTAATGTGGTGAAACATGAGTTTTCGTGTTGCTTCCAAAACTCCATCGAAGCTTTATAGTAAAGTCGCCACTGCTTTACTAAAGCACGACTGGACTTGACTGACACAAACTGGACTTGACTAAGACTATAACTAGCTACGAGGACACTTATTTAACTTTTGAAACTTGAAAATATGTAAATACTTGACACTGGCAAATGCCAAAACGCGATGCCAAAACCAAAGAAAAAAAAAAAAAAAAACGACAAGCAGAGCTCGGAACCAGTGTGACGTCACAGGTGTCGCCATTCCACCTCTAGTCCACCAAAATTACGCAAGATGGCGCTAAACTATATCAACATTAAAGCTACACGCCGACATATATAATATCAATGAGCTTGAGCTGCCGGTGAAGGAAAACATCGTGAGGAAACCATGGCATGGTGGTAGCGTACTCTCTAGTACTCGGCTGGCTAGCTACCACACGAGAGTTGGAAATCTGCCGCCAAGCATCTAACGGTGTGTTCCGGCAGCCTCACTTGAGAGCCAGTTCCATTCCAGGCTAGGTGTACTTTACCATCTTCGACCACACCTTCACTTAACATCAGGTGAGCTGTGGTCAAACAACTAGCCTGTCAACCATAAAAAAAAAAAAAAAAAAAAAAACCGAATTTATTACTTTAACTGTAACACATATATAATTCTTTGGACTTACCTGCGCTTGATCGAAGCAGTATCTATCGGCTGTTCCGGATTCTACCTTTTGACGTGTCAGCTCTCTGTAAAATTACATACAACATATATACTCTGTCCGGCGCCGAATCACAAGCGCGAGTGTGGGAAAATGATACAATGTGTTTTTTTTTTTTTATGTGACAAATAATGAGACGAACGAGACGCTCTCCTGATGGTAAGAGATAACGCCTGTCCACGACCATTACAGCGATACACAGAACTTTGAGTAACAAAACAAAGTCCAGGGCATCGCTGCTTTGGCGCTCATTACTTTGAGACTAGATGGTTAGTCTCAACAGCCCAGTAATTTCGCTAGCTGCAGTACCCTTCAAACCGGAACACAGTAATGTTTACACACTACTGCTTAGCGGCAGAATAACTGGAACTGCGGTGGTACCTACCTAGACGACCTCCTGCTAAGGAGATCTACCACCAAGTAAATGATGACCAGTATTATGCTGAGGTGAGCCCCTATTTTGTAACTGTTTGTCTCTGTTTGTTATTTTTTTTTGTTTTGTTGCAAAATAAAAATTATTTTCTTTCTTTCTTCTTTTTAGTAAAGTCGCCACTACTTTACTGAAGCATAACTGGACTTGACTGACACGGACTGGACATGACCAAGATTGGACTTTGACTGTAACTATAGGTACGAGGCAACTTATTTAACTTTTGAAACTTGAAAATATAAAACAATTGAAACTGGCAAATACAAATAAATCAAATATAAACCTCGCGGTTTTACCCGCGCAGTTCCCGTTCCCGTGGGAATACAGGGATAAAAAGTAGCCTATGTCACCCGGGGATAGCGTAGCTTCCCAACGGTGAAAGAATTTTTGAAATCAGTCCAGTAGTTTCAGAGCCTATTCAATACAAACAATCAAATCTTTCCTCTTTATAATATTATACTGTGTAAATCAGTTGGCGATATAACTTTAATAAAATAAATAAATATCGTAGGACTATACACACAGCGCCATCTGGCCCCAAACTAAGCAGAGCTTGTGTGATGGAAGTCAGATAACTGATAGAATACATTAATACTTTTTTTTTTGTAAATACATACTTATAATACATACAGAACACCCAGACACAGAACAAACATTTGTTTATTCACAAAATGTTTGCCCTGAGTGGGAATCGAACCCACACCCTACAGCTCTCAAGGCAGATATACTACCAATGAGCCAATGGGGCTGTCAAACGCACTGTCACTTTGTACAGCGTCTAAAACAAATAAATACGTTTAATCTAGCATCACCTCTTAACAAGGCTGCGTTAACTTGCGAGCAATTTTTATTAAACCGCTTACAATCTTATATTTTTATTATTAATTAAATTTGTTCGCAAAAGTAGGGTCCTTGGGTCCCGTTTTACTCTTTGGGTACGGAACCCTAAAAAAGAAAAATTAATACTATTATAAAGAGGAAAGATTTGATTGTTTATTTGTTTGTATTGAACAGGCTCCGAAACTACTGGACCGATCTTAATAATTCTTTCATTATTAGAATGCTACATTATCCGTGATGGACGTAGGCTATGTTTTATTTAAAAAACAATTAGGGATCCGTATGGAAAATTCAATAATGTAACCCAAGCTGTGAAAAATTTGCAAAAACCCCTTACTTAGCATGCGCTGCGAAAACTATTGACAATAGAATAAAGTGACGTTTTATAGAGCAAGTTGACAGCTACAAATAAGTCCGCGATAAACCTTGTAAGAAGGTAATACTAGATGTATTACCTTCTTAAAAGGTTTAATAAAAATTGCTCTCAATTTAACGCAGCCTTGTAAAGAGGTAATGCCAAAGTACTTTGCCCAGATCTAGAATAACAATTAATTATTGAATTACTAGTAAGTAATTATAATATTTTTGTTTTTTATGGACATTTAATTATATTGACATAATTATTTTATATGTGACATATTACTTTATTGACATGTTCATTGTTTTGACATATGTAATGATTTTGATAATAGTTTTTAAATATGAATGGAAAAATGACCTGTAACTTTGGTGTTATTAATAAATGATTTGTATTTGTATTTGTATTAAGAATACATTTTTTTTTTTTAATTTGCCCTATCGGGCAGCCTAAAGCTATAAAGCCATAATGCCTCGTCTTCAGTTATTGCGATTATTCATGTCTTACATCTAAAGTTAAAGTCAAAGTCTAGTATTGGTCAAGTCCAGTCCATGTCAGTCAAGTCCAGTCATGCTTTAGTAAAGTAGTGGCAACTTTACTTTAAGCTTCGATGGAGTTTTGGAAGCAACACGAAAAGTCATGTTTCACCACATTATATCATTTTCCCACACTCGCGCTTGTGATTCGGCACTTTATGAATAAAAAACCACCATTTTTATGCATAAACACTCGACAAAACACTAGTTTTGGAAAAAAATACAACGGAGCGACACGACTCTTCCCGCGTTCCCGACAAAACTCCTCAATTAAGAATACAACTGCTCTATGACCACAGATTTTATAATTTCTCTCACCTGCTAGCCGCGTCCACATTGACCGGCATAACAGCGTCCGATGCGAGAAACTCCTTCCAAATCTCTTTGGCACGAGCTGACACGCGCCTGATGGGGAGCGCTTTTAGCTCTTGCACCGCTAACCAGAATCTGTCGGAAATAGCGGATTTTGCTTGAATTACTTAGATATAAGTTGGAATTAGGTAAATATATGCTGGAATTAGATTAATATATTATGCTAATATTAAGCGGTTTTATAGGTTTAGATTTAAAGAAACTTTATTATCAGTATGACATTGCTGTCACTTATGTGATAACATGATTGGACTTAAAAAATATATAATTACATTCAGTCTTAAATTTAATGAAAAACCATATAAATAAATAAACTATCATGGCTTTACAAAATTTGAGGCAAAAGATTAAAATGTACGAGGCCCGTTCCACGCACTTAGATTACCACCACCATATTACCAACGAAAAGCAGGTGTAGTGACTACGAGCGGCATCGTTAAGCATGGCAGACTGCAGAGCGACGACAACCATCCCGTGCGTGCGGCACGCGTAGACTGGCGCGCGCAAGGTCTCGCTCGTATATTTATAGTGTGCGAGCGAGACAAAACAAGAAGCCGTCTCACTCGCGCATCATCATCATTCGATGTAACTTTAGAAACTGGGCACACTAATCATGGATGGAGATAGTAAAAATGGTTTATCAAAAATACAAAATTAAATGATCGACAGAGTACAACAGCGATTCGAGTTTCTCTTTTACCTTCCGACAAGCCCCCACAAATGGATCACGTCGGGGTCACCATTTGTGGGGGCTAGAAATAGACAAATATGTGTTAAATATATGCCAGAATTAGATAAAAAATAATTTTCTTTCTTTCTTTATATGTACATGCAGAAATAAGGTATATACGTATTTACAGGAATAAAATAAACACCGTTAATATGTGTTAAATATATGCTAGAATTAGATAAATATTACAGGTTTTTTTTTTTATGTGAAAAATAATGAGACGAACGAGACGCTCTCCTGATGGTAAGAGACAACGCCTGTCCATGCCCATTGCAGCGATACACAGAACTTTGAGTAACAAAACAAAGTCCAGGGCATCGCTGTTTTGGCGCTCATTACTTCCCATCTATCCCATCCACACTATCAGTGTTGTCGAGGCTATCCAGCTCCTCGACAACACGGATATAGTAAGAAGACTAAAAAGGACAAAACCTTTTGAGTTAGTGTATTAAGTTAGTAATGTCAGTGCAGCGAGTACTACATATTACAGAACACACGAACAAAGTGTCTTCCCCTTAATAGAGGCAGTAAGAAAAGTGTCGATGGACGCATTCTTAGAATATACTCTACTTAGCAATTTAAGTTACATTAAAATTACTTATTAGCCTCAACTAGGCTAGATTGTAATAACAATGAGGTATCTAACAACAAACAGATACATTAGAAGGAAAAAAAAAATTACTTCCCATGGCCCAGTAATTTCGCTAGCTGCAGTACCCTTCAAACCGGAACACAGTAATGTATACACACTACTGCTTGGCGGCAGAATAACTTGTACTGCGGTGGTATCTACCTAGACGATCTCCTGCTAAGGAAATCTACCACCAAGTAAATTTTTTTTTTTCGTCCTGTATGACCGCCAAATATCATTTCCTCGAGTATCGTAGGTGTCCCACCAGTCATACTGTATAATATGGATATAATTTTATAGTATACAATATACATGCAGAAATAAGATAAACACATGTCAGAATTACGTGAACATAAGCTAGAAAAAAAAAATGTCGCGATGATAGCTCAGTGGTTAGCGCGGTAGGTTCGCATGCCGAAGGGCGTGGGTTCAAACACCAATAATGAGCTTGAGCTGCCGGTGAAGGAAAACATCGTAGCTACCACCCTCGATTTGAAAATCTGCCGCCAAGCTCACTTGAGAGCCAGTTCCATTCCAGGCTAGGTGTGCTTTACCATCTTCGACCACACCTTCACTTAACATCAGGTGAGCTGTGGTCAAACACGTAGCCTGTCAAACAATAAAAAAAAAAAATAGATAAATATATGCAAGAATAAAGTGTTAAACATATACTGGAAAGGGGCCTAGCTCAAGAATTAGATGTACACTGTAATTTTAACTGTAAAACGTAGCATTAAGGTGGATAATTACTTGAGGTTCTCCCCGCTGAATTCCTTATTGAGAAAGCGCGCGAAATGCTCCTTGCCAGCCGGGTCTTGGAGAAGTTCCCGTAAGCTGAACGACCAGCGACGGACGCGCCGTAACGGCAGTGGATCTTTGCTGTCAACATAAATACGACATTTCTTAGCATTCGATGGGTTTGCGGTTGACCGACTCGCCTGATGTTAAGCGAAGATGCGGTCTACGATGGAAAGGGAAGGAAAAAAAATAAAAATAAATAAATATCGTAGGACTATACAGTATACACACAGCGCCATCTGGCCCCAAACTAAGCAGAGCTTGTGTGATGGAAGTCAGATAACTGATAGAATACATCAAAACTTTTTTTTTTGTAAATACATACAGAACACCCAGACACAGAACAAACATTTGTTTATTCACAAAATGTTTGCCCTGAGTGGGAATCGAACCCACGCCCTACAGCTCTCAAGGCAGATATACTACCAATGAGCCAACGGGGCTGTCAACTGTCAACAAAAAGTTACTGTTTAAGGAAATATCATATTTATTTATTTATTTCAGAGCACGTCCAATTGTCCATAGAAATACACAAAATAAATAAAATTAATACAAACACAAATGTCAAAATTTAAATATAATTATATCAAAATTGAACAAAAAAAAAAAAATTCATTTAAAAAAATTTTTTTAAAGTTTTTCATACCTCCAATCAAAATGGAGACCATACCTCTGTTTTTCCATGTCCCAGAGTTCCGTGGTGTCGTTAATCCAAGGGTTGGGCCACTCGGGAGGCGTCAGGAAGGCATCGTATTCAGCATATTGCTCGCAGTACGATATAAACCTGGAAGATAATGACGTTATGATTAAACGAGGTTAAGCGAAGGACTACAAGACCCTACGAGACCGAATCAGAAGTTATGAGATCCGTTTTTTTTTTTTTTTTTTTTTTTATTTATTCAAACACACAAAACAAATTACAATCATTAGGAAACTAGAGTACAGAAATGTTGGATCAGAGCGGGATTGCAACTCAGACCATATGTGCAATGTTGGTTTAGCGTTTAAATAACTATAATTATGGGTATATATCTATATAATTAGCTAGGGGTCGGACTGAGCCAGACGCTTAGAACATAAAGAATTTCTGAGTTTATTTCGAGATTAACTTTATTTCAAATGTATTCACAAGTCAGCGACTTTGTAGTGTTAATGTACGCAATAGTCAGCGACTTTGTAGTGTTAATGTACGCAATAGTCAGCGACTTTGTAGTGTTAATGTACGCAATAGTCAGCGACTTTGTAGTGTTAATGTGCGCAATAGTCAGCGACTTTGTAGTGTTAATGTACGCAATAGTCAGCGACTTTGTAGTGTTAATGTGCGCAATAGTCAGCGACTTTGTAGTGTTAATGTACGCAATAGTCAGCGACTTTGTAGTGTTAATGTACGCAATAGTCAGCGACTTTGTAGTGTTAATGTGCGCAATAGTCAGCGACTTTGTAGTGTTAATGTACGCAATAGTCAGCGACTTTGTAGTGTTAATGTACGCAATAGTCAGCGACTTTGTAGTGTTAATGTACGCAATAGTCAGCGACTTTGTAGTGTTAATGTACGCAATAGTCAGCGACTTTGTTAACTATATTAACTTTATTTCAGTGCATACACAAATCAGTGACTTCGTCATGTCAGTGTTCTCACAAGTCAGCGACTTTTCTGATCGACGTTCACTTTATTTTAGTATACTTTTAAGTCAGTGACTTTGTCATGTCAGTATACACACAAGTCAGTGACTTCGTTGACTCCCGATTTTTTATTATTATTAACGCATTTGATGTTTTAACCACAGCTTATCTAATGTTAAGTGATGGCGGGGTCGATGACTCTGGGATGGAACTGGCTTTCATGTACTATTTTAATACAGTATACTCACAAGTCAGCGACTTTTTTTTTTTTTTTTAATGGTTGACAGGCCAGGTGTTTGACCACAGCTCACCTGATGTTAAGTGAAGGTGTGGTCGAAGATGGTAAAGCACACCTAGCCTGGAATGGAACTGGCTCTCAAGTGAGGCTTCCGCAACACACCGTTAGATGCACCGACAGATTTTCAACTTGAGGGTGGTAGCTAGCCAGCCGAGTACTAGAAAGTACCCTACCACCACGCTATGGTTTCCTCACGATGTTTTCCTTCACCGGCAGCTCAAGCTCATTGTTGGGGTTTGAACCCACGCCCTTCGGCATGCGAACCTACCGCGCTAACCACTGAGCTATCATTGCTACAAAACTTTGCTGACGCCGGCTCAATTTACTTTAGTGTACTCACAAGTCAACGACTTGCCGGTCTACTTACATATCAGCGACTTTGCTGACCCGCACGTTGCGTCGCTCCATTCTGTTGCGCAACATCGCTAGTTGTCGCTTGGCCGCCTCGATCTGTTGCTCGATCTTCGCTGGCTCCGGTGAGTTGGATTCGGTCGCACATGTCACTGTTATTTCCGGTTTCGACGACTCGCCTGTCGACCGACAAACTTTTTAAACAGGGTTATATAGCTTAGGGTGTACTAACCAGAAAGTGATCATAATGAATATAACAATAATAACATAACTCTTTCTTGTTCACATTAATTACAAACAATTAAAACTTAGCACAAGTGGAACAATTGGCGGCCTTATCACAAAGAGCAATCTCTACCAGGTTTTTTTTTTGTATTGAACAGGTTCGCGCTTGACCACTTCCTGCCTGATGTGAAGCAACGATGCGGTCTAAGATGGAACACGCTTACCTAGAAGGAACCTGTTTACTCTTCTTGGTAACCTCAGTATGGAGAAGATTATACTAAGATAAAGACGGAGTGTGTTGACACGAGAATTAAAATCAAAAAAACATTTTACATAAAAGAAAAATCAAAGAAGAGAACAATGGAATTTGCTGCCCGAGTGGGTGTTCCCTGATAGATACAATCTCGAGAGTGAATCGGTTTCTTCTAGGCGAGCGTGCTTCATCGTAGACCACACCTTCACTTATTTTTTTTTTTTTTTTAATGGTTGACAGGCTTGGTGTTTGTCCACAGCTCACCTGATGTTAAGTGAAGGTGTGGTCGACGATGGTAAAGCACACCTAGCCTGGAATGGAACTGGCTCTCAAGTGAGGCTGCCGGAACACACCGTTACAGATTTTCAACTTGAGGGTGGTAGCTAGCCAGCCGAGTACTAAAGTACCCTACCACCATGCTTTGGTTTCCTCACGATGTTTTCCTTCACCGGCAGCTCAAGCTCATTGTTGGGGTTTGAACCCACGCCCTTCGGCATGCGAACCGACCGCGCTAACCACTGAGCTATCATCGCTACAAACTTAACTTAACATCAGGCGAGCTGACTTTCAAACGTAAACCTAATTAGAAATTAAATAAAAAAGATAGCAATGGTGGTGTTCTTACCATTTTCTTTCACAGCCTCCGCATTCTTTTTGATCTCTTCCTCGCTCTCCTGAGCGTTGGTTATCGTCACTATTGGGTTATTCTGTAAACATTCGTCTCAAATAATTATATAGGACTCACTTCATCATCATCATCAACAGCCTAACATAGTCCACGGCGTCACGTTCGTCTCATTACTTTTACAATAAAAAAAAAGTCTAATATAAACTATTGTATACGCTCCAATTTCCGTAATATATCTGAACACAATGTAACTGGATAGAATCACAATACCAGACTGGTTTTTCAACTACCCTCATTTTAGGACATACCATAAAATGTTATATACACAATTACAAAATAAAATTTAAAAAAAACCCCCACAAGTGTATAGTATTCTACTAGTCAAGCCCTATCATTTGATACTCATATTGAGGGAGTTGTGAAAAAATATGTTATTCTCCATTTTGTGGCGGCGGCCATCTTGGATGGATTTTCATCAAACATAACTAAGAACACTTCCGACTAATTCACCTTTCAAGCAAAAAAAAGGTAGGTACAATCAAAATCAGTTCATCCGTTCGGGAGCTACGATGCCACAGACACGTCAAACTTATAACACCCCATAGTTTTTGCGTCTGAATTTAAAAATAATTGAAAAAGACGTGTGGCACTCGGGTACTGCCGCGGTAAAGTTATTGCATAGCATTACAACCAATGCCACCTAGAGGCGAGTTGCTGAACTAAAGAGACAAGCGTGATATTTCAAAAAAGTCATTAAAAGTTCTGCTATTCATCGATAGACGGCAAAACTAAAAAGTATCACCGCTGTGCCGGTGGGAGTGGGGGGTGTTAGGTTATTTTCGTTACGGAATTTCTGGATTCGGTCTCCACGCTCAAGGCCCGCGATAGAAGCTATGCATTAGCTTAAAAAAAAAAATAGCTGCACCCCGCAGTAACACCCGCTACATGTTTTCGGGATAAAAAGTGGCCTATGTGTTAATCCAGGGTCTCAGCTACTTCCATACCAAATTTCATGAAAATCCGTCCAAACTATCACATTTATAATATTAGCGGGATGTATGTAGAAAAAAAAAGACACGAACCGCACTTTCTGTGGAGTTATAAAACAAACCAATAAATTAAAAAAAATATGCCAAATGAGCTGTGGTCAAACACCTAGCTAGAAAAAAAACCATCCAAAAGTAAACGTAGTTTACCTTCAAGTTATGCTGCAATATCAGCTCTTGACATTGCTTTAGCCTTTTCGCTTTCAAAGTGTTGATGCGTGAAAGCTTCCTAGGGTCTATCTCGGTTGTATTCACACAACCCGGCTGGAACAAAAACTATATTTTCATAAAAGCAACTTTGCACTCTTGTATAACAAATAACTATTGTTACACAAGAGTGCGCAGTTTTTAACCGCGCGCTCAACTTTGATGAGCGAGCAAGCGAAGGATTCTAAAATTTAGAATCCTGAGCGTTAGCGAGGGAATCAAAAGAGCACGAGGTGAGAAATCTTTGCACTCGAGTGCGACACGTAACTTTTCATCCCACATCAGCGAGGAAATTACTAAATGCAAAAAAATAATTTACAAGATACTTTTATTTCAGTTTGACTACCACATTGAGTACATTTTTTTTTAAATTTTTTTTTTAACGTTCCGTGACCTTTGTCAACTTTAGTTACATTTTTTTTTTTTACAGTTTTACATTACAAAAAGAGGAAAGTTACGTTAGTAATCTTAATCTAAGGTTAAAGTAGGTACTAGATTGTGTGTATGCCTCGAGCATTCATGCTCACCATCGAAGGCTCCTTCTTGCGGCGGCGTCGTGTGTCGGGCGCTCTCTTCCCTCAGATACATTGAGTACATTGACAATATGACGTGAAAAGAAAATTGCGCGCGCAAAGCAAATTAAAAAAAAAAACGTACACCAAGGAGGTTCCGAGTCTGAGTTTTTAACAAATTAAAAAAAAAGTTGTATGATAAATTCGGCCCATGGAGGTAGAAGTAAATAAGTTTAATGATTTTTTTTTTTATGGTTGACAGGCTAGGTGTTTGACCACAGCTCACCTGATGTTAAGTGAAGGCGTGGTCGAAGATGGTAAAGCATACCTAGACTGGAATGGAACTGGCTCTCAAGCGATGCTGCCGGAACACACCGTTAGATGCTTGGCGGCAGATTTTCAACTTGAGGGTGGTAGCTAGCCAGCCGAGTACTAGAAAGTACCCTACCACCATGCTATGGTTTCCTCACGATGTTTTCCTTCACCGGATGTTTTGGCATGTTGTTTCCATTCCATGCTAGGTGTGCTTTACCATTTACACCTTCACTTAACTTCAGGTGAGCTGTGGTCAAACACCTAGCCTGTCTAGCCTATGGGTCAAATATACAAAAAAATCGTACACCGCCCTGCGAACCCAATACAATAATGCGTTCAGGGCGCTGATGGGGCTGCCCCCGTACTGTAGTGCTTCGGGGATGTTTGCGGACGCGCATATAGACGGCTTTGCAGCGATCATGCGCAAGCGAGTTGCGTCTCTTATGCGCCGTGTCCGGGGCAGTTCCAACAGTTACCTGCAACTGTTTGCTTCAAGAATGGACTTTGACTGTCCTATAGCGAAGCATTGGTCAAAACTCCATACTGAAAAGGCAGTTTTTAGACCACAATTTAGATTAAGGTAATTTTTTGACATTGACATATTTCTATTGACATTTTTATTTCTTTTTACTTTTATTTAGAATTTTATTGTAATTTTTTGACATTGTATTCATGTATTATTATTACTAATTGATATGGACTTGTTCTGAAATAAATTTATATTATTATTATTATTATAACAAAAAAAAAGCAAACAGTAAAGTAAACAGTAATAGTGTTTCTCTTACCATCGGTCTGTGCACATCCCAAAAAGCTCTCTCTTGGCTGTCCAGAACTTTACGCTCCAACTTGTCGCGTTTCTTATCGACCTGCAAAAACCAATAAGTAACGTATTACTGTGAGGAAACTAGGTTGACTTTCAGCGTTGACCATAGCTGGGCAAATATTGACTTGATTATGCCAAAAGGACCGCTGTCATGTCAAATATTGACATCGTCGGCGCACAGGGTCTATATCTTGTCAAGTATTGACGTCCTTGGCTGCCATCATTTGTCAAGAACGACGTCCGCGTCACGAAGGTTTGCGAGTTATTGACGTCATTGCCCGCTATCGCATGTCAAGTATTGACATCGTGAGGGTTTGCTAAATATTGACGTCATTGCCCGCTATCGCATGTCAAGTATTGACATCATGAGGGTTTGCAAAATATTGACGTCGTTGGTCGATATCGATTTTCAAGTATAGTCGTCATGAGCGTTTGTCAAGTATTGACATTGGGAACGTAAATCACGGGCTTATAGCGAAAAGTCTAGACCAACATCTTAAGAGGCTCTCGCTAGACGATTGACTCAAGAGTCAGAACCAAAAGGCAGTGATCCTCGAGGTTCCTCACTCCAATAAGAGTATGAACATGTATGTTTTTTTTTTCTTTTTTTTATGTAAAAACTAATGAGACGAACGAGACGCTCTCCTGATGGTAAGAGAAAACGCCTGTCCACGACCATTGCAGCGATACACAGAACTTTGAGTAGCAAAACAAAGTCCAGGGCATCGCTGCTTTGGCGCTCATTACTAGATGGTTAGTCTCAACAGCCCAGTAATTTCGCTAGCTGCAGTACCCTTCAAACCGGGAACACAGTAATGTTTACACACTACTGCTTAGCGGCAGAATAACTGGTACTGCGGTGGTACCTACCTAGACGACCTCCTGCTAAGGAGATCTACCACCAAATAAAAAGTAATGTGTAAGTGAGTTAACGCCGCATGTCATAAAATTTAAGCGGTTTTAATAAATGAGAATTTTGTTGTTACCTTGCTCTGGGCCTCTGCTTGCATGAATATGAACTCCCACTTGCGACTGAACATCTTCTGCAGGCGTGCGAGCGACTCCGCTTCGTAGTCGGCCAGCTCCAGCCGCGCTTTGTTCTGCATCGTGCGCTTACAAAGATACACAGCTGAAAATCCATGTATATATGTACATTGACATACCCAGAATTACCCTACTGTTAAAGATTGCACTTACCATAGTCTGTGTTTTCTGGTTCCCATTGATTGGAAGGCCAGAAGTATGGTGTTTGGAATCTGTGAAAGAGATAGCACAGATTTACTTAGTAACAGACATTACAGACATTTTGGAGAGTGCGCTTCAGATCTGCATGACCTAATTCCACCTTGCCCATTCTACTATCGGACAGCCAGGAGCTTTAAAAAGCGTCACCGCTTCATGGTTGATGTTCCAAAAGCTCGAACTAAGCGGTTTGATTCCACCTTTTTCGTGCGTACCGCTAGACATTGGAATCTGCTGCCTGAGTGGTTGTTCCCCAATGAATATATTCTGGGTACCTTCAAGTCGCGAGTGAATCGGTTTCTTCTAGGCGAGCGTGCTCCACCGTAGACCGCATCTTCGCTTAACATCAAAATTGATGAGTATGCTCGAAATTGCAGGAAGTTACGACAATGCCAGAAATTTCCTCGAATGTTATACGAGTTGGCGGCTGACACAGTCGAGACACTGCCGTATCCGTCTGTGTTCGAATGGACAGAGGAAGACGTGGCCAATTGGATCGAGAACGATGTTGGGCTGCCAGAGTATCGGGTAAGGTGCACAGTATTTTGACCGAGATGGCAAACGACCTCCTGGATTCTTGGATCCTACATATTTATAAAAACATATCTAAAATTCTAATAAAAGTTAATTTATATAATGATGTCACCTTAAATCTACATACACACAAATTACACACAAATTACAGCTATTATTATTATTTTAGCTTACGTTATACTTCCTCCTGCTTCAGTATTTTTCGTACCTGTAGTAAGTGTTATCGTTCCGGACAGTGAGCTGGTGATCGTCGATGGGGAACAGGTATCCGTGAGCTGCCAGCAGGTGTGCCATGTGCGCCGCCTCCCACGCCTCTTCGAACCGGAAGTGTCGCGACAGCCAAGCTATCAGATCGCTTCCGGTGAACACCTGCACAAAAACAATGTATTTTACAAATTACTTAAGACGTATCATAAAATCAAGAATACACAAGTACACACACAGCACACACTCACACATTCAACTCACGCACACGCAATAAAGGCATAGCATATTTATTTACACATACTTAACAAGAGAAAAAAAAGTACAGAAAACAAATCTCATGAGCTAGTGTCACAAGTGGCGGCCTTATCGCTAAGAGCGATCTCTTCCAGGCAACCGATTATGGAAAACACGACACTGATCCTAAATCATGTTTAAAAAAAAAAAGTTGCAATTATTTGTATTAATATCCTTGTTTATCATACTAGCGAACAGAATAAAAAGTAGCCTATGTCACCCGGGGATGGTGTAGCTTCCCAACGGTAAAAGAATTAAAAAAAAAATATATACAATGTAATTAAAGTTGACAAAGGTCACGGACCCCAGTGTCTGTGGAGCGTATAATTATAAATAAAAAAAAAAAGGTGAAAGAATTTTTGAAAACGGTCCAGTAGTTTCGGAGCCTATTCAATACAAACATACAATCAAATCTTTCCTCTTTATAATAGTAAAGATATAGATAGATTAGTAGAACGTACTGATGGAATCTTTGTCATGAAGCTCTTGACCGTTCTGACTGGCACTCCTATATTCTCATCTTGCATCTTCTCTATGATGGACTCCATCTGAAATTAACGATTATAGCTACTGAGTGAGTGAAAGAAAATATGGTAAGGAAACCATAGCATGGTGGTAGGGTACTCTCTAATACTCGGCTAGCTAGCTAGCTATTTGACTTGTAACGTTGGTGTTACCAATAAAGCCCCGTTGGCTCATTGGTAGTATATCTGCCTTGAGAACTGTAGGGCGTGGGTTCGATTCCCATTCAGGGTAAACATTTTGTGAATAAACAAATGTTTGTTCTGTATGTATTTACAAAAAAAAAGTATGTATTCTATCAGTTTTCTGACTTCCATCACACAAGCTCTGCTTAGTTTGGGGCCAGATGGCGCTGTGTGTATAGTCCTACGATATTTATTTATTTAAAACATTTGTACTTGTATTCACTCTAGCCTTAAAAACGTCCAAATTGTAATTTATGGGAAACAGGGAAGCCGGCAATGAGTTCCATTCGTGGGCCGTGCGCATCAAAAAAGTAGAGCGGAGATAGATACCTTCTTATAGATGAGGTAGTTGGGAGATTCTTCTGCGGAAGGTATGGTGGACATAAGGGCCTGTACATTTGGCGGTAAATTTGCAATAACATTTTCTTTCTTATCTCTCTCCTTTTCTTTGTCCTTGTCTTCTTTTACGCATTTTGAGTTTTCTCTGAAAAAATAACGTTAGAATCATTAAAAAAAAAGAATGTAAAAAGAGGAATGAAAAATCTTTGGCACTTATAAGTTTTATAAATCACCGCAACAGGCAGACTGCTTTTCGCTATCATGCTTAACTCCATCTCATCCACTGGAGCTACTTTGCCAGCGCCCCAGAGCCTCGCTCCGGTACTTCAAGGAGCTGGGTTGGCTCGGGTAGACGCTGGCAGGGGGAAATGCACAATACACCCCAAGCGGGACGTCAGTGCAGGACTCATCGCCCCCATTCTAAGGAAATCTACCGCCAAGTTTAGTTTCATACTTGAACACATTAATGTTAACGACACTGTGATCGTCTTTCAGAGAAAACTTACCAAGAAAAAAAAAAAATAACAAACCTGGAAGGCCCTTGCTGACAAGCCCTCTGAGCGACCTTTTCTGTTGAATTCATCGTAACCATTTTTTGACTGTCACTTTCGAAGACACCACAAAAGAAATTTATTTGAAAATTCATCACATTTATCTCATACCATATTAGACGATTCTTTAGAGAACTTTCAGCAAATTTTTTGCGTGCATTATTTTTAGTGGGAAAATAACTTTGTGTTACATTTCACAGATAGTATACTGCATCTATATTTTTGGACTAATTCTATACATTACTACCATGCACACACAAAACTAAATAGTTATTAATGTTTTACACTTAATTCACTGTTTATTTACACTGTTAAACGTAGAAATACGAATTATTTTTTGTTTAAAATATGCACAGGACTAGGTGTAGTCGACGTTCGATTTTTACACTAGAAACGTTATAAACTAACCGTAAGAAACTTTCATCATAATCTTATTGTTAATAATCATAATGTTTATCTTATGAAAATCAATTTTAAACACACAAACACAATTTCTAATAACATTTTGTAAATCGCTCGAAATGTCACAAAACGACGGCCATTAGAAATCTTCGAAATCTTTTTAGACAGAGATGGGAGATTCGAATTCTGGGTGATAAAAAGAGAAAAACATTTATTAGATATAAAACCCGACCAAATCAGAAAACATACCAACATCAAATGATTTCTATTAATTCGCTGTCAATACGAATTAGCCAATTAGTCATTGCATACAGATGGCGCATGTGTTCGAAAGTTTATTGAACGCTTTCAAAGAACTATTTTTAGATCGGACCTTAAGTTATAGCTCAGAGTTATAGTATCTAGTCTTTGACTAGGATAAATAGTCAAAGAGCAGTTTTATATATTTGTGGTGCAAAATCATTTAACTATTATTTTACTTATAGCTGATAATAATTCTAGAAAGCGGTGCCAAACGTGGGTTCGGTAATTATCGTATTTGTTTGGAAATTTCTTGAATTATTGTCCATAAGCATTACGCCGTGGTAGAATTATTAAAGTTTTTTTATATCAAAAACACTTTCAGTTAAACAGTAAAAAAATACTGACTAAATACAAGTAAATACAAACCAAAATTAAAAAATAAAACTTATTTGACTGCCACATTTCAGTGACATTACATTTGGTTTTTATTCTTCATTTTTAGCAGAGTTTTGGCGGGAATGCGGGAAGAGTCGTGTCGCTCCGTTGTATTTTTTTCCAAAACTAGTGTTTTGTCGAATGTTTATGCATAAAAATTGTGGTTTTTTATTCATAAAGTGCCGAATTGCAAGCGCGAGTGTGGGAAAATGATATAATGTGGTGAAACATGAGTTTTCGTGTTGCTTCCAAAACTCCATCGAAGCTTTGTAGTAAAGTTGCCACTACTTTACTAAAGCATGACTGGAATTAACTGACACGAACTGGACTTGACAAAGACGACTTTGATGATAACTATAGCTAAGATACAGCAGAAATAACACTTAAGACAAGGCAGTATGGCTCTATAGCTTTAGCCTGCCCGAAGGGGCAAATTATTAAAAAAAATAAAAAATTATGCATTCTTCCAGAGTCAAGTTTGTTATAAGTATTTTTAAATTTCTCGTAAATCAAGTGCTATAGTGTTTGCTATACTTAGTCAAAGTCAAGTTCAGTTTAGTAATGGCAAATAAGTGGTGACATAATTAAAAGCTTCTACATAGTTCTGGGGACTACTAAAAAAATTATACTTCCTCACATTTGGCGTTTTTTGATAAAAACACAGTCATTTAAGAACTTATTCGTGAAAAAATAAAATATGAATATTATTCAGCGATTTTTCCGCGTTCCCGCTAAAACTTTATTTAATTTGATGTTACCAGAACTTGTCAATGTCAAAGTTCAAATTTAGCGGGAACATGAAAATCTATGGCGCCACATGGGCGCCACTTTTAAACTTTTTATTTATTTGAATGTTAAACTACGCTTGTATGGTATTTTTATTCTTATGCGGTAACCTTATCAGACGTAACCAGACTCTTAATCACATTACCTAGTGCTTCCAGTGTGTCCTGGGGTTCAATGACGTCACTTGAAAATTAAAATATATTAATCCGTCAACTTTTTTGACGTCTTCAACCAAACCAAGTTTAATCAAAACTTTGCCACACTTCTTTAAAATTATCCAAAACCACTAAAATTTGCTTAGTATTTCAATGAGATTTATTTCCATAAATTAAGAAACTTTTTAGATTTTTGATTTCAATCGTTGATTGAATTAGAACCATTATCCTCCTTCGGCATTCGGATATAATACATACAAAATAAAAACATATTATAGTATTATAATTATTTTTTTTATGTTAAAAGTAATGAGACGAACGAGACGCTCTCCTGATGGTAAGAGACAACGCCTGTCAACGACCATTGCAGCGATACACAGAACTTTGAGAAACAAAACAAAGTCCAGGGCATCACTGCTTTGGCGCTCATTACTTTGAGACTTTCGATAGTTAGTCTCAACAGCCCAGTACCCTTCAAACCGGGAACACAGTAATGTTTACACAGTACTGCTTAGCGGCAGAATAACTGGTACTGCGGTGGTACCTACCCAGACGACCTCCTGCTAAGGAGATTTACCACCAAGTAAATAATCATCAGTAATCATAATATTATGTACCTATATACCTATATGAAGTAATTGAATTGCACGTAATTAAACATCAAAGTTTCATTATCTAAAGAGGTGTTTACAAGCGTGATAATGAAATCACTTCGAATTCTTGCAACTAAGTATTTCTTAATCCTGAAAAGTAGGTTGAAACACTTAACAGTGTGTACTTTCAATAATTATCTATGATATTAATTATTTAAAAAACAATAACCACTTTTACAAATTTGACGTCATTGTTTTTTTTTTTTTCGTTAATTAGCCCTTTCGGGCAGGCTAAAGCTATAAAGCCATACTGCCTCGTCTTCAGTGTTATTTCTGCTGTATCTTAACTATGGTTATCGTCAAAGTCGTCTTAGTCAAGTCCAGTTCGTGTCAGTTCGTGCCAGTCATGCTTTAGTAAAGTAGTGGCAACTTTACTATAAAGCTTCGATGGAGTTTTGGAAGCAACACGAAAACTCATGTTTCACCACATTATATCATTTTCCCACACTCGCGCTTGTAATTCGGCACTTTATGAATAAAACACCACCATTTTTATGCATAAACACTCGACAAAACACTAGTTTTGGAAAAAATACAACGAAGCGACACGACTCTTCCCGCGTTCCCGCCAAAACTCTTGACGTCATTGATACAAATAGGTTTTTTTTTTTTTTTTTTTTAATGGTTGACAGGCTAGTTGTTTGACCACAGCTCACCTGATGTCAAGTGAAGGTGTGGTCGAAGATGGTAAAGCACACCTAGCCTGGAATGCAACTGGCTCTCAAGTGAGGCTGCCGGAACACACCGTTAGATGCTTGGCGGCAGATTTTCAACTTGAGGGTGGTAGCTAGCCAGCCGAGTACTAAAGTACCCTACCACCATGCTTTGGTTTCCTCACGATGTTTTCCTTCACCGGCAGCTTAAGCTCATTGTTGGGGTTTGAACCCACGCCCTTCGGCATGCGAACCTACCGCGCTAACCACTGAGCTATCATCGCTACAATGTATACTATTTTATTGATGATTGTATGTATTTTACTGACAGCCCCGTTGGCTCATTGGTAGTATGAGTTGACTATGACTTGTGAGCTGTAGGGCGTGGGTTCGATTCCCACTCAGGGCAAACATTTTGTGTATAAACAAATGTTTGTTCTGTGTCTGGGTGTTCTGTATGTGTATAAGAAAACGTATCATAGTATAAGGGTGCAGTACAATGATGCGTTCCGTATCCTTATGTAACAAGCACGTTACTGCAGCGCGTCGGGCATGTTCGCCGATGCGCGGGTTCCCGACTTTTATGCGGTCATTAGATCCAGAGTAGCTTCCTTCTGGAATGGGTTGATACATTCGAAAAATAGCATCTTGCGAGGCCTGAGTGACTGCTACAGAAGTCCAATTTTTAAAATGTCGAGGAAAGTAGTGCGAATCATAGATAACTAGTCCATCTGTGATTTTAGATTAAGTATCTTAACTTAGCTAAAATGTAAATTTAATTTTTTTTTATATGGGATTATTGTATGCCTGAAATAAAGAATATTATTATTATGTATTTACAAAAAAAAAAGTATTTATGTATTCTATCAGTTATCTGACTTCCATCACACAAGCTCTGCTTAGTTTGGGGTCAGACGGCGCTGTGTGTAATGTCCTGCGATATTTATTTATTAAATATAAAATATTTTAAAACACTGAACACATGTCAATTGAATAAAGAATGTAGCGATGATAGCTCAGTGGTTAGCGCGGTAGGTTCGCATGCCGAAGGGCGTGGGTTCAAACCCCAACAATGAGCTTGAGCTGCCGGTGAAGGAAAACATCGTGAGGAAACCATAGCATGGTGGTAGGGTCCTTTAGTACTCGGCTGGTTAGCTACCACCCTCAAGTTGAAAATCTGCCGCCAAGCACCTAACGGTGTGTTCCGGCAGCCTCACTTGAGAGCCAGTTGCATTCCAGGCTAGGTGTGCTTTACCATCTTCGGTCACACCTTCACTTGACATCAGGTGAGCTGTGGTCAAACACACCTAGCCTGTCAACCATTAAAAAAAAAAAAAAAAAAAAATGTCCAAATAAAGTATGACAATATAAAAAATATAGTCAATTAATTTTTTATTCCGCAGTAGTATATAGTAGTAGTGGATTTCCGTCATTTTGAAGTCGGCTGAGAACAAGGAAAGGGTTGGGAGCCGCCGGCCTCGGAGTTCGAAAGTAAATGACCTTACGTTGAATGTTGACTAATACAACCCGATTGCCTGTTTTGTTGCATTCTTACTGAGCTTGGTTTATTAACTAGCCACTTACCCTGGCTTGGAACGTGTGCAATTTCTTCTTACAACTTGAATCAAATTGTCACAGCGCATAGACTAAGAACAGGCCATATGCCTTTAAAAAAAATTGCCTACCTGGTGGGTAAAGCTGCGACCCCAAATTGTGACACATGTGGAGTTGAAGAGGACGTGTACTACCTTCTGGTGGAATGTGTCCGCCTCCAGCGAGAGAGAGGGGCGCTTGAGGTGACTTACCATTTGAACAGACTAGACGCTAGTCGATTCAACAGGCTGCTCTCCGAGCCCTGTTCTGACGCAGCCAGGGAGCTATTCAGCTGTGTGAGTCGCCTCAAGTGACCCACCTATTATGATTAGTATGTATGCGGGGGAGTGAATGTGTGTATGAGAGAGTGAGTATATGTTTGTGTGATGTGTAGAAATATTTTTTTTATTTTAGTGTGTTTTATGTTTGTTACATGTAAGAAAATACGATGGGACTGCCATGTGGCTACCATAAGAGTCCCATAAATAAAAGAGAAAAAAAAATAAAAAAACTTGAATAAAATTGAAGAAAAGTGTTGGTATAAATAGGATGTATTGTACAAATAATAATAAATATACTACTCAAAGTTCTGTGTATCGCTGCAATGATCATGGACAGGCGTTATCTCTTACCATCAGGAGAGCGTCTCGTTCGTCATTACATTAATGTCTCATTACTCGACTTTTACAATAAAAAAAAACAAATTACCCATTAAACTAATTTTGTCCGACGCATGGCCTTGGCCAAAGAGTTTTCACTCATATTCTACGCAAATAATACTTTTACCAATCTGTGTTAAAAGATGCCAGCAAGATTAAAAAGAATATCTTAACTTTTCAATAAATCTTATCAGCCGATAGCAAAATTATCTATTAAACAATAATTCTGTGAAAATTATTACGTCGAGAATAGTTATTTTATATTTATTTGCCAATAATTATTTATCACTCATTTTGGCGCGAAATATTTTTTTTTATAAAAATACTTTTTGTTTAATTTTTTTTTTTTTTTTAATAATTTGCCCCTTCGGGCAGGCTAAAGCTATAAAGCCATACTGCCTTGTCTTCAGTGTTATTTCTGCTGTATCTTAGCTATAGCTATCGTCAAAGTCGTCTTAGTCAAGTCCAGTTCGTGTCAGTTAATTCCAGTCATGCTTTAAGTAAAGTAGTGGCGACTTTACTATAAAGCTTCGATGGAGTTTTGGAAGCAACACGAAAACTCATGTTTCACCACATTATATCATTTTCCCACACTTGCGCTTGTAATTCGGCACTTTATGAATAAAACACCACCATTTTTATGCATAAACACTCGACAAAACACTAGTTTTGGAAAAAAATACAACGGAGCGACACGACTCTTCCCGCGTTCCCGCCAAAACTCCCCTTTTTGTTTAATTTTTTTCCTGGTCCCCGGTGCGCTACATGTACTTACAAAAAAAAGGTAAAAACAAGTTTTTTTTTTATTTGGCACTTTATTATATGGACTTACTATAGATAGGTACATTGTTAATTTTTTTTTAACATGAAATCAGTATTTTCACTTCCATGTATTTGAAATTATAATACGGAGTACGTGTAACTTTGGTGTGTTATCAATGAAATAAATGTATTATCGTTTGCAACCGCAAAAAAAAGAAAAAAATATGTTAAACATCGCTGGATCGCTACCTGTCTTTTGTGAAATGGGTTAGGTACCGCCTTCGGTTTTTCCACCGAATTTTGATATACTGCTCTTCAAACAAAGGTTGAAGGGCCCGGGTATTGTAGGTGCCCATATGCGGCGGTGACCACTTACCATCTGGTGGCCCGTCGCTTGTTTACCATTTTCCTTTTTTTTTTTTGTTACTTTTCGTTTTCACAGAAAAAAGGCTGAATTTTTCTTGATATCAAAGTAGTAGGCGCATACAATTTTTCGTATTTTTTGTCTACTAGCTGCGCCCCGCGATGTTACCCGTTACGTGTTTTCGGGATAAAAATGTTATGTGTTAATTCAGGGTCTCGGCTACCTCCATACCAAATTTCAGCCAAATCCGTTCGGTAGTTTTTGCGTAAAAGAGTAACAAACATCCATCCAAACTTTCACATTTTTTTATAATATTAGTGGGATTAGTGGGATAAGCAGTTAGCACAGACTAGAAAATTACAGACGTAATATTGCAAGAAATGTGTGTATACATCGTGATCGCACAATTTTCGCCTGACATACGAACATATTTTTTATGTATGTGTGTGACACATACTTACATAAAAGTGGACAAAATTGTGGGACCAAGGAATCTATCCATTTTCACACACCGTTACATATTCTGTACAGTGATAATTAATGTAGCTACTACGTAATTTATGACGCGACCTTAAAAAAAAATAAGATATTTTTCTTTTCTCAATTAAAAACGTACGTTACTTTGTTTTTATAATGGATTTTTTTTTTCTTTGGTTTTGGCGTCGCGTTTTAGCATTTGCCAGTGTCAAGTACTTATATATTTTCAAGTTACAAAAGTTAAATAAGTGTCCTCGTAGCTAGT
Source organism: Biston betularia (assembly GCA_905404145.2). Taxonomy (NCBI): domain Eukaryota; kingdom Metazoa; phylum Arthropoda; class Insecta; order Lepidoptera; family Geometridae; genus Biston; species Biston betularia. The sequence continues at coordinate 1,810,916 of FR989892.1, read as the reverse complement.
TATAGTCAAAGTCCAGTCTTAGTCAAGTCCAGTCTGTGTCAGTCAAGTCCAGTCATGCTTTAGTAAAGTAGTGGCGACTTTACAAAGCTTTATAAAGCTTCAATGGAGTTTTGGAAGCACCACGAAAAGTCATGTTTCACCACATTATATCATTTTCCCACACTCACGCATGTAATTCGGCACTTTATGAATAAAAAACCACCATTTTTATGCATAAACACTCGACAAAACACAAGTTTTGGAAAAAAATACAACGGAGCGACACGACTCTTCCCGCGTTCCCGCCAAAACTCCAAATATAATGGATTATGAATTATGAAACACTATATCCAAAAAAAAAAAAACGTTACGCACTAATGTCAAAGTCATGTAGAACAGCAGATTGGTTGGCCTTTTTGCACACGCCTTTTTGTTTGGAAGTTTTTTTTTTATGTACATAGACGGCGTTGTAGATAAGATCTGTACTACATCTTTTTAATCTATGATTGTAGGTAAAAGATACAGACGTTATTGATGCGACCTTGACTGATCAACATTGCTGCGATATAAAAACCAGCTATGTTTAAATTATTCTCTATCTACACACAATCCAGTTTTAAAACGATGCCCGTTTGATTATGTGGAAATTTTCACACAAATAACTTACTAGATATTTTGAGATAACTCTACGCATTCTCATTTCAATCAATGGATTCTATTTTACACAAGTTTATAATAATTTACAATTTCAAAAATACCGAAATACGGATTTTAGGTATTTTAGTTTAAAAATCAAACTATTGAATCGATTTTCATTAACTTTCTAAAGAACCACTGGAGAACAAACTCTTTCAAACAAAAAAAAAATCTTGAATCAATCCAATCGTCTTCGAGTAATCGGGGGAAATAAATTTAAAAAAAAGATTCCGACGAATTGAAAACGGACTTGGATGAAGTTTTGGATGAATAAGTATTAATACATGTACCTAATTAACTAAGTATATGAGTACCATACTTAGTTAATTACATGTAATAATACTTATTTAGGATACTTTTTAAACCAGAAAAATGTTTAGATTTCTGTGGGATTATCAATTTGATAAAGATGCGTCTTATGGAATATCATTCCAGGATAAAGTCAAAGTCAAAAGTTTTATTTACATAACAATAGTTTAAAAAGGTCTTAAATGTTATAGTTAGCGTCTATTGTCAACCATTACAGTGTGCAAATACATTAAATGAATTAAATAAAAGGTATCCTTTATCTCTACTTAATAATAAAATACCGCAAGTTTCATGACTATTGCTTATTTGTTACTAACACGTGTTTCATTTCTCTCTAAACCTAATTCTAAAGTTAATGCGGACGAAGTCACGGGCGTAAGCTAGTAGTAAACAAATATCGTAGGACATTTTATATACCGCCATCTAGCCACAAAACTAAGCAAAGCTTGTATTATGAAATCCAGATACCTGAAAAAACTTATATATTTTTTTGTAAATACATACAGAACACCCAAACACAGAACAAACATTTATCATTTGTCCTGGTGGTAATCGAACTCGATTTTTGCGGGTTTAGAGTTGTGACCACAGTAAAAGTTGTAAATAATTATAAGTAGGTACAATGACCGTTAGTACACCGCAAGTTTATAACCCTGTACAAAAATTCCTATAAATAACAGTTTTAGACTTGTGACCTTTTCCAACGGGCTGATCTTTAAAAACACTTTCGCGGTTTTTTAAATGTCAAAAGGCATTATGGCGCGTCGCGTCGATTCAAATGTCAAGGCCATTTAAACACAATCACTTTTAAATACCTAATTCGATTGTCGCATCAAAGTTAAGTAATTTTGTTATGTTAGGAATCGATTAAAAGTATTTAATATATATTTTTTGTACGAAAAGCAATTCGCTGTTTCCGGAGAATAATACGATAACTAGAACTTATAGTGTTTTATTGTATTGTATTGTCTATGTTATTGTTACTTAATATTCCTTGGGGCAACTTGTAATGCATGGGATACATAGGATTGTATTTATGTATATATATAAATAAATAATGATAATAACTAGTGTAGTAATAAATTTTCTATATTGTCTATGTTTTATATTGTAAAAGATTCAAAAATTATGAAAAGAAATAAATAATCAATGATGATTAGTATCACCATAATTTTAGTGTTGTGCCATATTTGAGTTCTGTGGATATTTTTTTTATTTATATGTTAAAAAAGTTTTGAGTTTTGGCGGGAACGCGGTAAGGGTCACGTCGCCCAATTGTATTTTTTTTTTTTTAAATTATGTTTTTTTCAGTATATGGGCATTTTCACTTTAAATGGTGCAGGCTAGTTTTTGGTTGTCCTATGACGACAAACTGATGGAAAAAATGTTTGGAATATAATTTTTAAGAATCTGTTTATTACACTAAAGAAATGTTTATAAATCTGTCTGGATTTCTATTATTTGGCTCCTGAAATAACACGGTTTCAATTTTAATTTAATTACAAATAAAATATAATGTGTGAAAATGTGGTGTCCCATCGACAGTTTGCCTCCTTGTGTTTAATTTTTTGAAAGTTATTTGTACGATGGCTTCCGTAGCGATGATCAATTATCATTGTAATATAGTTATTTGTTAATTTAAACTAAATATTTAATATCAGTTAGATAACAAAGTCATTAAATAAATTAATAAAGCTTGTCCCACGAAATCGCGATTACCGGACATGTCCGGATTGTAACGCACTTTTTACTATTACTTTATCTATTTATCGGGTAAATCTGCTTCTTATTGGAACCCCAACGACAAATGTCATAGTATAAAACGCCAGTTTGAAGTTTGTTGCGAACTGTGTCCAATTAGTGCGGCTGCTACTCGGCACAGAAAATTTGGTGTGAGATAATCTACTGAGGTTAGTAACGTTTTTTTTTGTGAAATTAATGTTTGACTTTATTTATTTTTTAGCTGTTTATGGGTTTAACCCTACTGAAAGCATACGAATAGAATTTGATACAAAACTGATAATGTTTTTGAGTATTTTAATTTTATTTTGAAAAATGACCGAATTTCGTCACGTCTTGTTAGTAACCGTTACTATAGAACAGACAAAAATGTTACGAAACAGACATGTAAAGCTTAGTACTCAATATCAACGAAACTGATTTAATATTATTATGACATTACATTAGTTGAAAAATAAAATATTTATGTTTTTTTTTCTTAACTTTGCAGATACTTGTCAACTTGAAGAAGAAACATTTTTATGCTTGTAGACAACAATATTAACTGGCTTTGCCAGTCGACTTACTTAAATACCATCAGAACTTTGTCATGGGTGTCAATATTTTTAATAATATAATTAGATTTTGTGTTAACTGTTTATTGTTTTATTATATCGACACCTATTTAATGTGTGTTTTTATTAAATGCCTACAGAGTACACCTAAGTCTCATTAGGAAAACTATTTTTTTTATTTTATCACACAGTGAGTACCATTCTTATTGATTCTGTCTCGTCACGCCACATGTCCATTCAGTTACGGTCCCTAAATATTGAAGAGTTGTTTCTTTAAAAATATTTCAATTCTATAAGCTAATTGATTATTTAATATTTTATTAATAAAGAAAATAAAAAGCCTTATTAAATTTACATTTTCATTTTATCGTTTTGTGTATACTTAATAAAGTTATATGAAAAATAATATTTGCATTGGACAATATGTAACTAAACTGACCTTATTGTTGAATTTTATTTAAAAGTACATATATAATGCCCAAGTCTTAAAATTCTATTTCATTAATTAGTACATGAAAACTCAATAACAGCATTTTTTAAATTTTATTTTCAGCGGTTTTCTTTTTATCTCGATCTGATTTTTGTTACTAACAAGACAAATATTTACGACTTAAGTTCGAAAAAATTAATTTATGTGATAAAATACACATTTCTACCCAGAACTTTTATAAAAATCACATAAATGAAATCATTCTTTACTATTATTCATAGTTTATAAGTATTAAAACACTAATACATTTTCAAAGGATGTTTTTAAAACCTGCACCATTTAAAGTGAAAATGCCCATATATGCATAAAAATAGTGATGTTTTATCAATAAAGTGCCGAATTAAAAGCGCGAGTGTGGGAAAGTGATACAATGTGGTGAAATAGCATTTGTTAAGGTAACTATTATGAAGGGTTCAAGCCTTAGAAGCTGATTATTCGTCTGAGCTTACAAGATTAACAAATTCAAGCTCTTAATACGGGGGTTTCGCGGGAACGCGGAAGGAGTCGTGTCGCCCTGTTCTATATTTTCCAAAACGTGTTATTTGGAGTGTTTTATGCATAAAAATCATGTTATTTTATGCATAAAGTGCCGAATCACGAGCACGAGTGTGAGAAAATGATATAATGTGGAGAAACACGACTTTTCGTGTTGCTTGCAAAACTCTATCGAAGCTTACAGTAAAGTCGCCACTAGTTTAGTAAACCATGACTGGATTTAACTAAACTTAACCAAAACTGGACTTTAACTGTAAATTTCGATATTATACATGAATTGCAAAAACCAAACCGAAACCAAAGACAAGGCAGTATGACTTTATAGCTTTAGCATGCCCAATGGGGCTAATTTACTTAAAACAATTAATAATGGCTGAAAAAAAAACCATTTCCATTACTCCCGCGGCCCGCCAGAGGCGCTGTCTCACTGTACCCACATTTTGATTTTTGTATCGTTAATTTAGATAGATGCTTAGTTTAGTTAGCCAGTGAACAAAAGTTATTTACAATATTGCAGTAGGCCTCGGCTATTTCTCAACATAGAAAACTCGACATTCCTTTCCAGTCAGTTGGCTGGTTCAACGGACTCCGGCAAAATGCCGGAGATTGTCGTGAATATTGAGACGCTTGTCACGTCGCTCCCATTGCAGTTTAGTAGCCATGTAAAGAAAAGAATATGAATACCTGTTACATACAAAATAGGTGTCTTTTTTCTTATACTCTTTTTATTAACCCTCTCTTTCCCCTTTCTCTTTTCTTTTTATTAAAAAGACGGGGTGTTATAAGTTTGACGGATGAACCGAATTTGTTTTTGTTTTTTTCTGTTCGAAAGGTGAATTAGTCGGGAGTGTTCTTAGCTATGTTTGATGAAAATCGGTCCAAGATGGCCGCCGCCACAAAATGGCGGATTACATATTTTTTCACAACTTCAATATGGGTATGAGTTTTGGCGGGAACGCGGGAAGTGTCGTGTCGCTCCGTTGTATTTTTTTCCAAAACTAGTGTTTTGTCAAGTGTTTATGCATAAAAATGGTGGTGTTTTATTCATAAAGTGCCGAATTACAAGCGCGAGTGTGGGAAAATGATATAATGTGGTGAAACATGAGTTTTCGTGTTGCTTCCAAAACTCCATCGAAGCTTTGTAGTAAAGTTGCCACTACTTTACTAAAGCATGACTGGAATTAACTGACACGAACTGGACTTGGCAAAGACGACTTTGACGATAACTATAGCTAAGATACAGCAGAAATAACACTTAAGACAAGGCAGTATGGCTCTATAGCTTTAGCCTGCCCGAAAGGGCAAATTATTAAAAAAAAAAAAAAAAATCAATATGGGTATCAAATGAAAAAGCTTGACTAGAAGAATACTATACACTATGACACATTTTAAATCTAAGATTGCCGCCACCGCAAAATGGCAAATTACATTTTTTTTGTGACCTGCAAATAAATTTTTCCATTCATTAACAAATGGAGCATAATTTTACAGTGAAATCACAGCTACTGGCATTTATTTTGGTCTTTACTTGCGGTAAATGACAATTACTTGAAAAATCATAAATTCATAAATTTGATTTCATGCTAATAATCTACTGTTTTATTTACCGCAAATAAAGACCAAAATAAATGCCAGTAGCTGTAAAATCACTTTATAATTATGCTCCAGTTGTCCATAAATGGCAAAAAAATTTTTGTATGGAAATCGAACCACCTTAACTATGATTCAAGAAAGTATTTTCAGCTGTTTGAAGATAAACAGCTCTTATGTATGTGAGTGTTTACCACTGATCGATTCAAAATTTGGTGTTATGTGTATTACTGGTGCCAGGGGTTTTTAAATTTTATATTTATACTTGTGTTTGATGGTCTATCTTTCTACGTGACAGTGGCGGAATTGTGAAACGTTTTCACAAAAGCCATAAACCAAGAATTGAATTGAATGTTTGTCTGTCTGTTTATTGTATGTACGTACTCAAAATTGCAATTCTATTAGTTATTAGTGCCAAAAAGTGAAAGGTATGAAGGTCAAAGCGTATTTGAATCTATGACGCAATATGGCACCTAGACTGCCGTTTGTAATATTGTTTAAACTTGAATTATTATTGCAAGATTGATAATAGCTGTTCGCACCGTAATGTGACCTCGTGGGCCGCTTAAAAGGATTTTCTATAATTTCACTCATTTTTTAGGGTTCCGTACCCAAAGGGGAAAACTGGACCCTATTACTAAGACTCCGCTATCCGTCCATCTGTCACCAGGCTGTAACTCATAAACCGTGACAGTTAGACAGATGAAATTTTTACAGATTTTTTTTTTTTACTTTTAATAGATCTACGTTTGGCCACCAACTCGCCTAATGCAAAGCGACGGTGTGGCCGAGGATGGAGCACGCTGATCCAGAAGAAATCTATTCACTCTAGCCTTAAAAACGTTCAAATTGTAAACAGGGAAGCCGGCAATGAGTTCCATTCGTGGGCCGTAACGCCCACGAGGAACGGTGTACGGCACAGATGGTGTGTTTCTGTTGCTGCTATAACAACAAATACTAAAAAAATAAAATAAAATCTTTTTTTTGCCGTTTTTATAAATAACTAGCTGCACCCTGCGGTGTTACTACACTACACTACATAACCCGGGTATTGTAGATGCCCATATGCGGCGGTGACCACTTACTATCCGGTGGCCCGTCGCTTGTTTACCATTTTCGTTTTTTGTGTTACTTTTCGTTTTCACAGAAAAAAGGCTGAATTTTTCGTGATATCAAAGTAGTAGGCGCATACAATTTTTCGTATTTTTTATCTACTAGCTGCGCCCCGCGGTGTTACCCGCTACATATTTTCGGGATAAAAAGTAGCTTATGTGTTAATCCAGGGTGTCAGCTACCTCCATACCGAATTTCATCAAAATCCATTCAGTAGTTTTTGCGTGAAAGTGTAACAAACATCCAAACTTTCACATTTATAATATTAGTGGGATGGTACGGAACCCATCGTGCGCGAGTCCGACTCGCAATTGGCCGGTTTTTTATAGATGGTAGGCTAGTTGTTTGACTACAGCTCACTTGCTGTAAAGTGACGGTGTGGTCGAGGGAAAACGCGCTTAGCCTGGATTGGAACTGGCTTTCATGGAAGGCTGCCGTTAGAGACTTGGCGGCAGATTTACATCTTAAGTTTGACAACTAGCCAGCCAAGAGTTCGAGCTTCGAATTATTGTCCTTTGGGTACGGAACCCTAAAAAGTAAGTTATCGACTCTTTTATATCTATTAGTCCAATCGACTAGTCTTGTCGTTTTCCTAACAAAGGCTGTCTATACAGTTCAACGAATCCATTAAGCACCATGCACACTTTCCATTCACATCCAAGGCCAAGGTCGAGTTGGGTCATTAGGGAGTCTTTATGTCTGCGTAGAGAATACTAGACCGTCTATAAGGTCGAATGCAATTCCAAGATTATTTGTTAAAAAAAAGTTGCGAAATAAATACGATGTCTTTTTTTTCTTCTTATCCTCCGAGGAGGTCTTGGCGTCGCACTTTCTGTTCATTTCCCAGTGTCAAGTGTTTTACATTTTCAAGTTTCATAACTTAAATAAGTTGCATTGTAGATTTAGCTATAGTCAAAGTTCAGTCTTGGTCAAATAGAGTCCAGTCAGTCATAACACAGAAGACTGAGACTAAGACCGCCGGAACGCGCTGGATGCGGGCCGCTTCCAACCGGTCTTTATGGAAGTCAATGGGGGAGGCCTATGTCCAGCAGTGGACGTCCTACGGCTGAAATGATGATGATGATGATGCTGCTTTGGTAAAGCAGTGGCGACTTTACTATAAAGCTTCGATGGAGTTTTGGAACCAACACGAAAAATCATGTTTCATCATATTATTATTATATAATTTTAATAATTCGGCACTTTATGAATAAAACACCACTATTTTTATGCATAAACACTCAAAAAACACCAGTTTTAGAAAAAATGCAACAGGGCGACACGTACACATATTATATGGTAAGCCGCCACTGATGATAGTTATAACGACTAATACAAACTCACTCTTTCATCAATTTTCGCTAATAACTTTATATTTTTTGTTCTATGACTAAAAGTTACTTAACCAAAGTCGTAGAAAATTTTATTTGTAACGAAACATAATTTGATTTTTTTTTGTGAGACCAATAGTTTGTCAGATAAACCATAAAAACCATTGGTACCCCTTTTCCAAGATGGCGGCCGTGGGACAAGGGTAGCAACCCCACAAACTTGTATTTAACTTCACACTAACCCCTCCTTGATATGTAACAAAATTTATAATTAAAAAAATCGACTCCATGCCCCTTAGGCCAACTAAACCAAATGCTCCCGATGAAACGGCAAGGTTTCGGAGTAAACGAAATTATCATCGATTTATACAATGTTTTAGACTTTTGTTGATTTTTTAAAAACCGCTCGATCGATTTCGAATAAATATATATGGGATCACCTCTGAAGTATGATCTACCAAGCAAAAAAAGAATCATCAAAATCAATTTATAATTGGCGGAATTATCGCGTAAGAAACATTAAAAAAAAAATACAGTCGAATTGAGAATTGCGACCTCTGACAAATGCAACCCTAAATTTAACTTTTCAAGTTGGAAATTGGGAGTGTGACGTCATTTATTGGCCCAAAGTCGACCTCCTTCAAAAGAGATCTATCCATCAAGAAAAATAAGCGTTATTCGCAAACTGCTACACGTATTTCGTAACCGGTCGGCGGTTGAGAAACCTACCAAGCCAGTTCGTAACCACTTTGTTTTGTTTTTGATCGCAAACTTGAAGTATTGACATAATTATAAATAACTTTCGTTATCAATAAGTGCTGTTTACTTTATCTATATAGTAAATAGGTTTCAACTACGTAGACCTACTCTATCCTAGACTGCATTTCTTTTTTCTTTGTTTTTGGCGTCGCACTTTGGGCATTTGCACTGCATTACGTCTTTTTTAGGGTTCCGTACCCAAAGGGTAAAAACTGGACCCTATTACTGAGACTTCGCTGTCCGTCCGTCCGTCTGTCACCAGGCTGTATCTCAAAAACGGTGATAGCTAGACAGTTGAAATTTTCACAGATGATGTATTTCTATTGCCGCTATAACAACAAATACTAAAAATAAAATAAAAATTTAAGGGGGACTCCCATACAACAAACTTGATTTTTTTATAGATAACGGTACGGAACCATTCATGCATGAGTCCGCTCGCACTTGACCGAGTTTTTTTGACATTATACACAGCGCCATCTGCCCCCAAACTAGGTAAAGCTTGTACTATGGGAGACAGATAACTGATAGATTAATTTTTTTGTGAATCCATACTTTTAATAAATACAGAACACCCAGACACAGAACAAACATTGTTTATGCCACAAAGTTTGTCCTGAGCGGGAATCGAACCCACACCCTTCAGCTCTTGAAGCAGACATTCTACAAATGAACCAACAGGGTTGTTTTAGGTATTAAGTAAACTTACGGTTAAGTTCTTAATTATTAAATTGTTGTCAAGTTAATTAAATTTAAGTCCTCATTACTGTTGTAACTGAAACGACTGTTAAGCGGAAATAAACTAATTATACCTTGGATATTCAAAATGAACTTCCGCAAAGTATCGCCTGAATCAATCAATTAAAAATTAAATAGTTTTGGTTAAATAAAACACAAGTTTAGAAATAATGACTAATATTTATTTATATCAAAGTAAATATATTGAAATCTCATGTTTGACTAAATTAAGTACAGGGTTGTATAGATTTAGTTAGTAAACAATATTATACAATCTAAACACGGTGTATCCTCGACTTAACAAAACTTCTTCTTCTTTGATTTTCGCGTCGCATTTTGTGCATTTGCCAGTGTCTATGTTATGATATTTTCAAGTTTCATAAGTTAAAAAATAGTCCAAGCCCAGTCCGTGTCAGTCAAGTCCAGTCATGCTTTAGTAAAGTAGTGGCGACTTTACTATAGATAAGCTTCGATGGAGTTTTGGAAGCAACACGCAAAGTCATGTTTCACCACGTTATATCATTTTCCCACACTCGCGGTACTTTATTGAATAAAACACCACTATTTTTATAGATAAACACTCGAAAAAATACTAGTTTTGGAAAAAAATACAATGGGGCGACACGACTCTTTCCGCGTTCGTAAAGGGGAAAGATTTTAATTTTTGTTTGTTTGTATTGAATAGACTTCGAAATTACTGGACCGATCTGAGTAATTCTTTCATCATAAGAATGCTACATTATCACTGAGTGGCATAGGCTTTATTTACATAGTTAATCGTGTTTTGTTTTCCCGTGCGAAGCCGGGGCGAGCTGCTAGTTAGAGATAAATTTATATTTTCTATTGATTCTTTCTGGTGATTTGAAAATTCGTTATAATGAGGTTTTTGACAAAAAGTATTCATTAGCTTTTCCGGGGGATTTCGAAGAATTTTGTTAAGGTGGTTCAATTTCTATACAAATAATTTTTTGCCATTAATGGACAAATGGAGCATAATTTTACAGTGAAATCACAGCTACTGGGATTTATTTTGGTCTTTATTTTGCGGTAAATTACAATTGCTTGATTAAAACAGTAGATTATTAGCATAATTTACTGTTTTGTTCAAAAATCATAAATTCATATATAATTCAGAAACGAGATTTTCTGCTAATAATCTACTGTTTTATTCAAGCAATTGCGATTTACCACAAATAAGGACCAAAATAAATGCCATTAGCTGTAATTTCACTGTAAAATTATGCTCCATTTATCCATAAATGGCAAACATTTCTTTATATGGAAATCGAACCACCTTAAATCGAGGTAATCCTTATTATGTTTGTCATATTAAGGTTACAATGCCGCATGTTATTATTTCTAAATAATTCTATTTTACATACTTTTTTTTATAAAAGTTTATTGTAATCTTGTAATGGCGCGCCATTCTGTTAGATTTTATTAAACACATCGACACATATAAAATTAAAACATGTTTTTTTTTTATACTAATCGAGCGTTATCGGACAATTATTTCCTGAAAATGTAATTAAGTTTTTAGATAAGAACTAAAAGATTTCGTTGTGACGATAACGAGGTATATTATGTTTACAATGCAACTAGCGTTTTAATATTATACAATACAAAACAAGGTCAAAATTCCGTTCACTCTATGATCATAATACAAACAGGGTTAGTTTGAAAGGGTATGCCAGAAAATAGGACTAGAGTACTTAATTTGATTATGAAAAATACCCTGGTACGTAGATAACATATATTTTGCTTTTAATTAAGTTCGTATAGGCTGAATGACGAGCCCTAGTGTCAGTTTGCCGGCCGTGTCATAGCAGACGGCTATTTTAAAAATAGTACCTACTATAATTAAAAAAGTATAAAATATGAGTATCTAGCCAAAAAACTTTTTTTTTTTAAATTTGATAATAGAGCCACCATGAGGAGTTTTAGCGGGAACTTTATGTTTATGTATAGAAATAGTGGTTTTTTATTCATAAAGTGCCGAATTACAAGCGCGAGTATTGGAATAAAGAGGTGAAACATGACTTTTCGTGTCGCTTCCAAAACTCCATCGAAGCTTATAGTATAGTCGCCACTACTTTAATAAAGATTGACTGGATTTGACTGACACGGACTGGACTTGACTACTTTTTAACTTATGAAACTTGAAAATATCAATTACTTGACACTGGCAAATGCACAACATGCGACGCCAAAGTCAAAGAAGGAGCCACCATGTTTTGCCGCCATATTGTTTTTTTTTTATTTATAGCTAGTGCCACTCGGGATGATGTAAGGATCCCAACGTTATACCATACATCCAAATTTCTACAGACATTTAAAAGTTAAAAAATGGTGGAATAAAGAAATTACATGAACCTTGAAAACATTACACGCCTTTTTCGGGCAGTCGTGTAACGAAGTCGCTATCTTCTTCTAAAGCACGCAACGAATTTTTATACATAAACATTCGAAAAAACACTAGTTAAAAAAAAAAACAATACGACACGACTCTTTCCGCGTTCCCGCCAAAACTCCGAAGTTATGACTTGACATCTAGTGATGATGTTGACATTTTTTTTTTTAATTTAACGCAGACGAAGTCACTTGTAACAGCTAGTACCTACATTATAGAAAATAAAAAGCAGTTTTTTGCTTAGAAAAGAAACGACAAAATCAATATTTTATTTAACTTCTGATTTCAACATTATAGTGCTTAAAATTATAAAAAAAAAATGTGATGGAATTTATAAACAAAATTAAATTCAAATTCATATACTCAACTCATACATATGGGGACCATTATTATTTATTTTAATTATATACAATTCATTTACAAAGAAGTCTCAACTTTTTTTATTTTCATCATAATATTATGAAATTTAAAAATATTTTTAATTCAATAGCTGATTTTTTATTATCAGTCTTTTAGATATAAATTATATTGCTATATTTTTTAAAAGTATATTATATTAATTTTTTTAAATTCATATTTGTAAAATTTTATAATAGGCCCCAAATTTTAGCTCCAATTTTGCAATTATATACAATTTATATACACTTTTAAAATTATTGGCATGTAAATAATACTTATTTATAGTGTGATAACTAGATAAATATTTAAAACATATTTTAACAACAATTTTTAAAATATTTAACGCTTAAGGCCCAGAGCACAGGCACAAATAAATATGTTTTGACAGTTGTTCAATAATTAATTTATTTAGGCGTTATTTTGCGGGTGGGACAGTTCATAAAAAATTACAGCATTATTACTATATTTAAGCGAAAAACATAATAATATTTAAGTATTGATAAATATAGAAACACAAATTAATAATGATTCATACATACTATGCCTTAACAATAAGTCTCCACAGAAAAACCAAAATTGTTTTTAGTGATTAAAAAAATGTTATAAAAATAATTATTTCCAAATTTTTTTGATATGTGGAAGATAGCTGCACATCATATTCTGGGCCTTAATAATAAAAAAGAATATTAGCATATTTTTGTTGATCAGTGTGGTTGAGTGATTGAAGAAACAGTTGAAAGTGGTTGAGTGTTGGCAGAAACAGTTGAAAGTGGTTGAGTGATTGAAGAAAAATTAGAATGATTATAATGGAAACCTTGTTAAAATATGTTTTAAATTAAAATTAAATTTTTAGTGTTTACCATTAATACCGTTAGTGGTACTTTCTTGCATACTTTTTAAGTGGAATGGTGTTAAGGTGAAATCTTCTCCTTTCACCAAATCAGTCAGGTTTTCTCCCCCGTAAGACAGGAGAGGAGAAATTTCAACATCAATGTTATCTCCAATGATACCACCTGCTTCTCGTATGTATTTCCTGTGAAGTGTTAACAAGTCTTCCCGAGCAGTTGAAGGGCAATCTTTTTTGACCGAATCAGCGTTTTTCAAAGCAGAAAATTCAACGTCCCTCGCTACTTCTAGACATATAAAATTTTCAGCAAATTCAAACACATCAAAAATGAACTTTTCCATTTTTATTCCATTCGGCTCCGTTGGTTTCTGACGGATACCATTGGCATCAACATACGGTATTTTCTTCTTCGCGACGTGAAGTTTTAATTTTGTTTCAAAATTGCTAATTTTTGAAAGGAAATCAGCGGAGAAGTAGTGGTTGCAGATATTTCCAGCAGAGAATGTCAGTCGGCCATCAGAATCTCTGCGTTCAGCTGCTTCATCGGTCAATTCGGAATACTCCACAACTTTGTAGTGTCCGTTCACTCTGCACACAACACCGACAGCCTCGCTCGGAGAAGATTTGCGAACAACCTTAGCTGCACAGTCCGCATCTTTACTTTTGCAGTAACCAATGAATACCGGATCTGCTACTTTAACCAAAATATTGTCAACAGAATGAGCGTGCAAATGCTCAACTCCTCTTGAAACAATATCTTGCAATATTTCTTGAGTTTTCAGAGCCCTGTATAGGCCTCCGTTGCCATCCGGAGCAGAAGACAAATGAAACTTCTCATCTAAAAATATTTTACCTTCAAAATCAAAGCATGGCAATCTTCCTTGGTCGAAGAACAAGACATTATCTTCGTTTAGGCCGAAATACGAGTGGCTTTTGAAGAAATCTGCAGTTGGTCCCTTGGTATGCTCAGAGGTCATGATATACCAAGTAACACTACCCTCTTTCCCATATTTTTCCGCAGCCATTTGTTGCACTCTTACAATGCGCTCTGCTTGAATTTGGAATAATGTTTTGTGTGATGGTAAACCCACATCATACATGCCTTTGGGGTATCCAAATCCGAGCCTCGTCGCCTGCCCACCAGCCAGAAGTAAAACGCCAACTTTGCTTTCAGAAATTTCTTTCAATCCGACACTTTCATATTCCTCGATTTTTTCATTACTCAAGCCGGGTACCGACTCGTAATGAGTCTGTGGAATGGGTTTCAAATCGTCGTCCAACTTTTCTAGAATCACTTTGGACGCTTCGGTGGCCCGTCTGAATATTTCGTTCACTTCTTCCAAATCCAATTTAGCGATTTCTCCCGCCAATTGTTTACGTTCCTTATCGTCCAGTTCCGGCCAGTACTTGATAAGGTGCTCTTGACCATGAGCGCTGAGTCGCTCGTATAATTTTTCGTACGACATTTTCGAACACTTTATCACGAAATTATTGTGAACCGATCGGCGCGATTAGAAAGTGCACACTGATTCGCGGTTCGCGCGCTGTTGTCAACATTTTACTGGTTCTCCCACCATCGCTGTATGGAAAACACGTAGCCGCCGCCGCCACCAACACTCGATTTTTGACATTTTTCGTAGACATTTGTGTACATACCTACATTGTGCAATGCGAAGAGCAACTTTTTATTTTTATACTACAGTGGCGCTAGTTTCTTTGCAAAAGTACATTTGTCTATGATTTTTCATACATTTTATTTTACTTCCAATTTACGACGAGCGCAAACGATATTTGGCAATGGTTTATTTACATTTTCGCCTGTTCGTTTTTATTTGTATAATAAATAAATATCCGTTACGGCTGTTTATAAAAGAAATGATTATAATAAATATAAAGAGATTTAGCTATTGGCTGCTTGGAGCTTTGTATAAATTATTAGTAATAATTACGAAAAATAATATCCCAACAAATAAATATTTAAATTTCCCACGTAACAAAGTGACAGACAAATGATTCGTTCAAAAACCATTGAATGTAAATGTCTCCTGAAACGCATAAAAAATTAAGTATCTAAAAATATATAAAATGATGCTTTCAACTCTTTGCAGGTATCCATTATTATATTTTATTAGTAGATAACAAACCTCAGACGAATAAAATCAAGTTACCAAGTAACAAAAGTAGACGATGCTATTTCAGCAATGGCTACGTCATTCTTGAACGACTCAATGAACCATAGACTATAAGCTACGATCGAAGTACGCTAGTCGTGCCAGTAATATCTATAGCGCTAGTTAAAAACAACATACCGCACAGTATAATTCTGGCAATCACATCTGTTCTCATTAGCGTCATTAGTATTTAGGCGCTATTGGAACATTTTGGAACGTACATTTCCTAACCTACTCTGACGTTGTCATTCTCGCTCATTTGATTTGTCTTTGTCAAAAAATGATAAATGTCTTCGTTCAAGATGTGCTCTATTTATTGTTGATTTTTATTGAATTCATCTTAAAAGTTGTATTTACTGTCGCTAAGTGCGTGTTGTTTACTCTCAAATTGTTAACCCAACAAGTCATTGATGTAAACATGATAGAAACATCCAAGAAAAGGAAGAGAAGCACAAATGAACAAACTAACCAAACTATCGCTGTTCGTGGTGCTATAGACGCAAACTGGCAAAAATTACTTTCCAGCAGCCTACTAATGGATATAAAAACCGATAAATCCATTCAGGAGGACAAGAAGGATGTGTTCACAGCCCCGTTTCGCCGTGCTAGGAAGAAAAAAGCGAAAGACGGTGTTTCTAGCGCGGTTCAAAATGTCAAAACTTTAAATTTAGCGCAGGAAAGTCTTTCAGCCACAGACGATGAAAAAAATAAAAACGATGCACAAACTAACTCTAGAAACGATAAAAAAAATAAATTAACGAAGTTTCTTGCTATGGATTGCGAGATGGTCGGCGTAGGATACGACGGGAATGACCATATGCTAGCTAGGGTTTCTATCGTGAACAAGTTTGGCGATTGTATCTACGATAAGTTTGTAAAAGCGCGGGAAGAAGTCAAGGACTATAGAACTAGTGTCAGTGGAGTTAGAAAAGAGGATATGCTCAATGGTGAAGATTTCTCTACAGTACAAAAAGAGGTTGCAGAGTTAATAAAAGGCAGAATATTAGTTGGGCACTCCTTGAAAAATGATATGAGTGTGTTATTCTTGTCACATCCGAAGAAAAACATTAGGGACACGTCTAGATATAAACCATTTAGAAAAGTAAGAAAATATTTTTATTATGTACTAAGTGCTTAGTTGTCTACTCAGCATCATAGTTTCAAACATTTTCCGAGAAAAAAAAACAGCTAATGTATGCTTAATACAGGGTATAAACATCATCATCATCCACAGCCTTCTTTATCCCACTGCTGGGTATAGGCCTCTCTCTTTACATGTCTTCTGCCTCGGTCCCGTGTTAATGTGGTCCAGGTTCGACCCGCAACGGTGACAATATCGGGTATAAACATACAATAGACTAGAAACATTTAAGAGAAATTCAAATTTCATCTAACACTTACACTTAAGTCTTTATAGCAAAAATCAGCATAAAGAAATACCAAATTTTAATGCTTGCAAACACAAACTTTCACTTTTACTGAATACACAGCATCTACACAGCTAATACACAGCATCTAACAGTGTTCCGGCAGCCTCACTCGAGAGCATATAATTTTTTTTATTTAAAAGCACACCTAGCCTAGAATAGAACCGTTGGCTCATTGGTAGTATATCTGCCTTGAAAGCTGGAGGGTGTGGGTTCGATTCCCACTCAAGGCAAACATTCTGTGAGTAAAGTAAACAAATGTTTGTTCTGTGTCTGGGTGTTCTGTATGTATTATAAGTATGTATTTACAAAAAAAAAGTATTTAATATGTATTCTATTAGTTATCTGACTTCCATCACACGTGCTCTGCTTAGTTTGGGGCCTACGATATGTATTTATAATCATAAGGGGGATCAAGGGGGTCGACGAAGTGTGACATTGTGTGACATGACATTTTTTCAAAATATGTACATGTAATATTTTATATGTAATTTCATAAATTTCTGTATGTAAAATTGCGAAATATGTGATATCACACTAGGGGGGGGGGGGTTGATTCTCACAAATGTGATCATCTGTGACAAGGATGTGTGACGTAATTTATGAATGGCCCCTTATCATGTCTGGAGTCTGATACACATTTAAACATACCATACATATATATATCGCAGCACATTACACACAGCGCCATCAGGCCCCAAAGTAAGCAGAGCTTGTGTGATGGAAGTCAGGTAACTGATAGAATACATAAATACTTCTTTTTTTTTTGTAAATGCATACTTATAATACATACAGAACACCCAGACACAAAACAAACATTTGTTGATACCACAAAATGTTACAAAAACACAAAATACATAAAATGTTTGTCCTGAGCGGGAATCGAACACACACCCTTTAGCTCTTAAGGCAGATATGCTACCAATGAGCCAACAGGGCTGTCTAAATATATCTTAAATAATAATAAACTTTATTAACCATAGTGCATATACAAATACAAACATTTACAGCGGTCCCTGCACTAAGCTAAGGTTTGTGTCGCAGGAGGTCATACACATGTTGCCAAGGATTTTTCTCATGGGCTAAGAATAATAATTAATAAATAAATGTATGCTTTCTTATTCCAGATAACAAAAGGCAGTACTCCATCTCTGAAACGACTTGCTAAAGAAATCCTAGGTATTGATATACAGCACGGTGAACACAGTTCAGTGGAAGATGCGCGAGCAGCGATGCAGCTATACTGTACAGTCGCCAAGAAGTGGGAGTCCGGTCTCTCAGACAAGAGAGGATATAACAAGATAGACGACTGACAATAAATTAGTCTATAGGTTAAACTGCTTGCTAAAAGCAATCTCTTCCAGGCAACCAAGAAAACAAAAACACGAGAGATGACGTAAGAAACAGACGGAAGATGTAACACTAATAAACAAAATAAATAAATAAAAAATAATAAGAAAATAAATAAAAATAATAATAATGTATAAGGTACTAGCTGCGCCCCGCGGTGTTACCCGCTACATGTTTTCGGGATAAAAAGTCGCCTATGTGTTAATCCAGGGTCTCAGCTACCTCCATACCAAATTTCATTCAAATACTTTTAGTAGTTTTTGAGTGAAAGAGTAACAGACATCCATCCATCCAAACTTTCACATTTATAATATTAGTGGGATTTTCTTAAATTTTTTGGTTGATTACAATTAAAGTTAGTTCATCCAATAGAGATGATATTCTATAGAGATGCCCAAATACTGTGTGTTGATTCAACTGTATGCCCATTTGCATATGCAGCCATAAATACATTTTTTTTCACATAGCTCTATCTAATCCCTGGCAAAGTCCTAGAGTCTTAGCACTTGGTGGTAGGTACCACTGCAGTACTTATGAGCGTACAGGGCTGTCAATACTCACAATTAGACAGTGCTATGTGAAAAAAATATTTTATCTATGGCTGCATATGCAAATGTGCATACAGTCAAATCAAACAGTCTTTGGGCATCTCTATAATCATAATCATATTTATTAATAACAAAGTGTTACAGGTCAATTTTCAATAATAATTAATGCTAGCGAAATTACTGGGCTGTTGAGACTAACCATCGAAAGTCTCAAAGTAATGAGCGCCAAAGCAGCGATGCCCTGGACTTTGTTCTGTTACTCAAAGTTCTGTGTATCGCTGCAATGGTCATGGACAGGCGTTATCTCTTACCATCAGGAGAGCGGCTCGTTCGTCTCATTATTTTTCACTTAAAAAAAAAAATTATAATGATCATATCAAAATTCACAAAATTCTTTATAGAATATTATATCTGTTGTACAATCTAACTTAACTTTTGTCAACCGATAAATTTAAGAAAATACCTTTTATAAAAACAACTGGCGTTTTGAATAGCAGGAAATTAATTTTGCCATATTTAGCTCCTTCTGGAGTCTTTTACAAATGATTTATTGTAAACACTATACAATTGTGAACAGTTAGCTTAGATAGCAGTAAACCATGATTGATATAAGCAACAAAATACAATTAATTTCTAATTTGTATCTCGAATTCTTCAATGGAACATGTGAAAATTTTTTATCGGCAAAGAAAGATATTTAACCTTTTACTTTGAAACTAGGGTAGACATCTATCCTAGGTAAACTTTGAATTGTAGTCCATGTTTGTCTGTCAGCACCCTTATTCACAGGAATGAGAGAGATATCAATTTTAATTTTTATTAATTTTGGTACAAAATTATATCATCAAATTTTTGTACTGTGTGGGAAGCCCTACGGCTCTTGATTACCAATGAACCAACAGGGCTCTCAACACATTTTGACATTCGCAACGGAATCATAAACCTATAGGGGGTACATCTAGGGCTGCCAACATTTTTTTTAACGGGATAAAAAATATAGTACACTTCAAAAAATACAGTATTTTATTAGCAAGCATAAAAAATAGACTTATGTTATATTTTTTACACATACGCGCACATTGTATCTGTCGAACGATAGGCGCGTTCTAAAATTGCGGAATCTGTTTTTTTTTATTTTACAAGTTTTAGGTGTTGCAAAATATAAACATAAATCTATTGTACTGAAATACAGTATTCTCGCGTACAATATTACTTCAATAGTATATAGTACGGAGTCCCAAAATACAGTACAATAATATAAAATAGTACGGTTGGCAACCCTAGGTACATCGGAGTTTTGGCGGGAACGCGGAAAGAGTTGTGTCGCCCCATTGTATTTTTTCCAAAACTAGTGTTTATTTATAGAAATAGTGGTGTTTTATTCATAAAGTGCCAAATTAGCGCGAGTGTGGGAAAATGATATAATGTGGTGAAACATGACTTGTCGTGTTGCTTCCAAAACTCCATCGAAGCTTTATAGTAAAGTCGCCACTACTTTACTAAAGCATGACTGGACTTAACTGACACGGACTGGACTTCACTACTTTTGAACTTATGAAACTTGATAATTTTAAAACACTGGACACTGGCATATGCACAAAATGCGACGCCAAAATCAAAGAAGGGGGAATTTTCGTTGACCGTTGACGTAAGATCGCTTAGTTGCCAGTATTGGGATACGTCCTGTTTTGTACACTTTAGTTTTTTTTTTCACACGTGTTCTTTTAATACTTAAGTCAGTTTTTTAAAGTATGTTGAATGGAAATGCCTTGATGTTAAAGCTTTTTTAATGCATAGCGAGTTACGAGTACATACAATTATAGGCTCAATTCATACTGTAAAGGTAGTTACGCAAGTAGTTTTAAGGCATGCCTTAAATTTTGTTGCGTAAGTGTTGATTTGTTATGAATGGAGCCTTAAATTAAATTGGTAATTGTATAAGATGTATTTTTTTACTACTTGAATAAAGCTGGTTTTTTAAAGTTGTCTTTTTATTAACACCTTTGTATTGTCTATGAGAAATTTCAGCCTAGTTGGGAGACTGGCTTCTAATTTGAAGGCCTGGGTTCGAATCCCACGGCGCGCACCACTGTAATTTCTAAGTTTTTGTTGCGATGATAGCTCAGTGGTTAGCGCGGTCGGCTCGCACGCCGAAGGGCGCGAATTCAAACCTCATCAATAAGTTTGAGCTGCTGGTGAAGAAAAACATCGTGAGGAAATCGTAGCATGGTAGTAGGGTACTTTCAAAGTTTTATTATCGTAGAACATCACACAGCGCCATCTAACCCCAAACTAAGCGAAGCTTGTACTATGGAAGTCAGATAACTGATAGAATACTTAAATACATACATATTGATGATAAATACAGAACAAACATTAAATTTGTTCATGCCACAAAGTTTGTCCTGAGTGAGAATCGAACTCACGACATCCAATGAACTATCAGGGTTGTTCTGATGGAATACTTACTTTTTTTTGTAAATAATTACAGAACAAAGTTATGAGCCTATTGCAGATTACTTCAAACGGTGAAGGAAAACATCGCAAGGAAACCTACATGTAAGAGTTAACAAAGATAAGAAATTCTCAAAAATATGTGAAGCCTGCCAACCTGAACTTGCCTTTACCCCTTATTAAAAATCACAGTTTGTAAGAAAAAGCCGATTCAGATTGTCTGTATCAAAGATAAGGCAGCCTTGTTATGTCGGACTTCGAATCCGAACGCCTAGGTTCGAAAACAACGGCATAAATTCCTGTTTTGAAATAAAAAAGCAATAAAACAAACATATAAAACAATTCGTTTATTATTTGTCTATTATATAGTTCTGTTACAAATATGTATACTATTGTATTCACACAGCATAACCGTTGCTCTTTACAATAAATATTCTAGAAGCGAATTCAGGTAGGTTACTCACTATTTTAACAATTTACAAAAAAAAATAATTAAATAAAATACTTAAATCGGTACATATTGACCCTAGCAGTGAAGTCACACGATGCGTTCCTTATTCGCAATATTTGCGTCTATTACAAGATGCGGCTGGAAAACGTAACGTATCGGACACACTCGTGTGACTTTTTCGCTGAGCCTCAACCAATGCGAACAGACGAAATAAATAAATACAATGAACGCTGATGAGCAGTGCATGTGTTGTCGATTTAAATTTCTCATAACTTAATTTCCATAGATTCTTACATAATTACATTTTTAAAATGTTTCACATTCATCTGTTAACTTTGGCAATAAAAGATTTTTTATATTTTTCTCCATTCACGATCGAGTGACTGGTTAAAGTACACGGCTCAGTTCACACTAAACGCGGAGTTTGACCCTACGGGTTTGTACACCCCAAGCCCATAACGATTTCGACTGCGGCAGTGGGAATCGAGCCTAAGATTAAGCAGTCAATGGTTACATTGTTAAAAAAAACAGCATATCACTGGAAAGGACAAAATATGTAACTAGGCATTTAATTTGATAACTAAGTAGAGAATCAATATAATTAAACCAAAGAGATTAGAAATTGATGATGAACTTTTTATTTGGTAATAAATCTGGATTTTCGTAAATTGCTAAAATTGTTCATGCAATATTTTGACTAGTTTATATTACGTTAACTCTTAATTATTCATGTTGCAACGCGTTTGTGCGATAAAAACTGCTTTAACCCAATCCCACTTGTGGTCAAGGTTAATCGGCTATGTACCACGCTAATATGTAGTTAGTACGTACATATTTCGATAGATGGCGTTGATTTCTCAAATAAAAGAAAGCATTCTCCAGAGCTACCACAGATAAATTATTAGAAAACAAGCTGTGAACACGACAATATGTTGTCCTTTTCATACATCATGGAAACGAAGAGACAGAAAATTTTGCCGCTGCAAAATTAGTTTAGGATAAATAAATCGACGTCTTATGTATACGCACATTTTCAATTATATTACTATGAAAACTTATTTTCGCCAGACTGTAGAAGAAGGGCCTTTGACCTTTTATAGTGCATTGGAAACTTAGCGATCGATAAATTGACGATTCGAAATTGATTTTTCAAATCGAGAAAAAAAACCGTTAAAACACCGTGAATCCGTCGTTTTGTTCGATTTAAACAATTTTTCTTAGCCAATTAACAAATTAACAGTTATTCGTAAATTTAGCAAATTTTCCGATTATGACAATACAAATAATTCAAATAAAAAAAAAATAACCTGATCGTAATTAATTAATTATGGCCAAACGGAAAATATTGTTTATCGATAGTTCGACACATCCATCAATAAAACTTGTCACAAATGACAACATAGATAAAATATCGACAAATTTTCTCTTTTCACAATTCAACTTTTATTTTTAATAATTCTGTTTTACAATGCTCTTGAAAGGCAGGTGAAATTTTTCGGTAAAAAAAAACAATAATACTGTAAATATGTCGAAATAATTTCCATACCAGATATTAGCCGTCTCTTTCTCGCTAACGAGAAATGTTACACTCGAAAGAGACAAAGTATGGCTTTGGCATAAACATACCCTTTGGACGTATTTAAAAAAAAAGTGAATAAAAATATGTATTTCAATAAGAAAATTATGTAATATCTCATGCACAAGTGCTTTTATACAAACAGCTGAAGCACAGAGCTTTATTATCTAGCTCTTAAGGGCAATCCATAAATTAGTCATACTTGTAAGGCAGTGACGGTTACATATGGGGGGCGCGGGGTGCGCCCCGCTTGCGGGGCCGCCAGCCCGCACGCTATTACTTCGTTTCTTTCGTCAGTCGACTCTGAGTCGAGTTATCATATAGTAGTTGATAAATGTAAATAATAAACATCGTAGGACTATACACACAGCGCCATCTGGCCCCAAACTAAGCAGAGCTTGTGTGATGGAAGTCAGATAACTGATAGCATACATATATAAGTATACTAAATAAATGAGTCAATACATACAATGACAGCCCCGTTGGCTCATTGGTAGTGCATCTGCCTTGAGAGCTGTAGGGCGTGGGTTCGATTCCCACTCATGTTTGTTCTGTGTCTGGGTGTTCTGTATGTATTATAAGTATGCATTTACAACAACAAAAAAAAGTATTTATGTATTCTATCAGTTATCCGACTTCCATCACACAAGCTCTGCTTAGCCAGATGACACTGTGTGTATAGTCCTACGATATTTATTAATAAATGAAAAAAAAAACAAAAATAAAAAAAATTAAATAAATCTTTCTTAAACTTTGCATGTGACTTGATGATTTTTTTATTACGATAAAAGTAAGGGTAGCTCAAGATATATTTAGCGATGCCACCCCCCCCCCCCCCTGAATTTTTCTATTTTTCTGTATTCGCCACTGTTCGCAAGGGGCAGGAAAGAAATGAACTAGTGTTTAACGCATATATTTTGTAAGCGGGAAAGAATGTGTATTGTCGAGTACTTACTAGGATGTACCATACAATATCTTTTTTTATTTTATTTAAAATGTAATGAGACGAACGAGACGCTCTCCTGATGGTAAGAGACAACGCCTGTCCACGACCATTGCAGCGATACAAAGAACTTTGAGTAACAAAACAAAGTCCAGGGCATCGCTGCTTTGGCGCTCATTACTTTGAGACTTTCGATGGTTAGTCTCAACAGCCCAGTAATTTCGCTAGCTGCAGTACCCCTCAAACCGGAACACAGTAATGTCTACACACTACTGCTTAGCGGCAGAATTACTGGTACTGCGGTGGTACCTACCTAGACGACCTCCTGCTAAGGAAATCTACCACTTAACAATAAACAATTAGCAAAACAAAGCGTAAACAATTATATCATTTGTCTAAACGTGACGCGACTGTAGGGAGAGAAATAAATATGACAAGAAAATCATAACTTAATGTTTGTAACATAATTAGTGGATAGCCCTTTATGCACAAGAATATCGATCAAAGAGACAAACGATTTCGCAGCATCCATCCGATATCGTCCCGCCAATAGTCGTCGAAGAAAAAACTTTAGCCGCGGTCGACCGTCATTCGAGTCGAAGCGAGCGCTCAATTTAAATTTTCAGCCTTAAATTAGGAATTTGAAATATGCTATAATTTTCGCATATAATACGGCGCGCGATATCCAGTTTCTTTGATCGATACTTAGATTTTTACAAAATATATATAGTATAAAATAGAAAGAAAATAATAACAAAGTTATGAAATGTACAATAACTTCAGTAGCGTAGCGTGCCTTGGAGGGGCCCTGTATCAAAATTAGTTGGGGGGCCCCATGAAGGGTAAAGATTTCTCACAAAAGAAACAAAAATAAATAATAAACTAAAATAAATGTTTATTGATCGTATGACAATTTTTTATGTTTTTTTCCCCCGGGAAGCATAGGTGACATTGTGGATAAAATTTTATTAATTTTTGCCCCTAGGGTGTGTAAGCAAAAATTAGTAAGTAGTGTGGCCCGGGGGCCCCGTATAATTGATACGGCTGATATGGCGGTAGCTACGCCCCTGAATAACTTATTAACAAATCTAAGTAGAACTGTTTCTATAGAATCGTTTAGCTAGATATAGGTTGGAAAATTAAATTCCGAAAACCTATCAACATAATATGTACATGAAAGGTATAATGTGAAGAAATACTTTTTTTTTGTGCTTCTAAAAACTCTGTAAAAACTTTGAAACACTATTTTACTCTGACATAGAATGTAATTTGACTTTGCTTGTAATTAAAAGCTGTTACTTTATTCTTAACATAATTTCTTGAAAATGTAAAATACTTGACACCGGCAAAATGCACAATGAGCGATGCCATAAGTAGTAAAAAACAAAACTATAACAAGTGTCATCCAAGGTGTCAATTGACGCGTCTTGCCGCTAATCCAAAATTTATGTTCTGTAAAACACCGTAAATTTGTCAATTTTAGGTTATACCAATGTGAAGGTAGGTCATCTTTAGACTTTATTAATAAAACAATTTTCGAGCCTTTACCATTAGAATTTGGTAGATGCTAGTTTTTACCAATAACAGTTGGTAAATATTGGTATTGGCTCTGACAGATTCGACTCTGATAGCTTAAGAGAGAAGTCGTTAGGATTTTTTTAAATTTCAATCCAAAATTGTTGCGTAATATTTTATCAAGTGTTTTTTTTAATGTTTGACAGGCTAGGTTTTTGACCACAGCTCATCTGATGTTAAGTGACAGTGTAGTCGAAGATGGTAAACAAGCCTGGAATAGAACTGGTTCTTAAGTGAGGGCGTCGGAACACACTGTTAGATGCTTGGCGATAATTTTCAACTTAACTTGTCAAAAGTGTTAGTGAACCTAATTATCGAGTGAATGGTGTTAAAAGTTCCATCTTCGACTGCACCGTCACTGTGGTCAAACACCTAGCTTGACAATCATTGAAAAAAAAAGTATGATCACAGAACTGTTTCTAAAAAGACTTGGTAATTTTTAGGTTTTACTGGAAAATCTTAGAATTGATCTTAATTCGGGCTTTTACAGTAACATATACGAACACATTAAAAAAAAATTGACGCAAATATGTATCGTCAAAATAAATACATTTTTTTTTCAATTTAAAAGTAATAACACGAACAAAACGCTCTCCTGATGGTAATAGACAATAAATAGGTATACCATAGTGAAATAGACGGATTTTCAAACCTATATCGTTTTTAAGGCAAGTTATTGTGCTAACACAAAATCCAAAACGACAAAATATAAAATTAAATATTTAACAATTTTAAGTACTCGTTTAATACAATTTAAAATACTAAAAAGGGATACAATACTGGAAAAAGAATACAAAATGATTTTAAACAAAAAACAATACTATAAAGTTCTGTATATTTAAGGTGAAGACACACTTAACCCAAATCCAAATTAATCCGCGAATATTTTAAAAAAAAAAGGGTAAAAAAGTTATCAATTTTTGTTCAATCGATTCATCATCTGACACTTTAGCCTGCCCGATGGGGCAAATTAACAAAAAAAAAACATCATCTGACAAAGAGGTCATACTAAAATTATACAGAGGAAAGATTTGTATTTTTGCATGTAACGAATAAACTTAAAAACTATTGGACCGATTTCTAAAATTATTTCACCGTTGGGAAGCTACACTATCCCCGGGTGACATAGGCTCCTTTTTATCCCTGTATTCCCACGGGAACGGGAACTACACGGGCGAAACCGCGAGGCGTCCGCTATACTTTATCCATTATTATAACCGCTTTTTTGACAGCTCATACAAAGTTGACGACGTGTCTTTGTACAGCGTGTAGCAAAATAAATACGTTTAATCTAGCATCACCTCTTTGTGTGTTTTATTTTATTTTAGATGAAACAGGCAAATGGTGGAGCCACTATCGCATTTTCAAAAGTAAACCGTTACTTTTTGGTTTCCGTGTATCAGTGTACATTGAATTATTCATTTTTGTAGAAATTAATAGCAGCGTTATTTCTTTGCTAGCGTTAGATACTGTTTTCTTTTTAAAAGATACCAAATAGAATTTCATATATGGCACTCTTTTCCTCGAAATGTATTTATCAATTCTTTTCACTATAATCCAACTTAAAACTAGAGACATCTCTAAAATTAAATAAATTGCTATCTTTTTCTTACATACTGATATGAAAAGAGATGCAATCAGTTTTAATTCTGATTAGAAATCATTTAGATATTGGTACAACAGGAATGACGTCATTGCGTGCGTATTTTTTTTTTTGGTGGTACAATGGTATTGGTACATCGATACTTGTATTTGGCAAATAAAATTAGGTTTTTAGCGTGCGATAAATAATGTTATGTCGGGTTTTTTTGCTTAATTTATTTTGGGTTGTCACAAATCGTCTATTTAGAAAAAACGTCCAAGTAGCAAAATTACAATAAATCAATAACAGAATGTGCACAACGTGCGATGCCAAAAAAAGCATTCTGTTAGCTTTCTGGACGTTTTGCTATTTGGGAGTTCTTTCACTAACCCGTATTATTTTTTGTACGTTCAAATTTATATGTCAGTTACATATAAATTTGTTTGTAGTCGTGTTTGTTTTATTATAATGCATAGTAGTGATTTCGCGGTTGCCTCCCCACTTTGGTCATGTTAGTGCACAGCTCGTGATCTCTGAAATAGAAAAAAAAAATATAATGCAAACAAATTTCTAACGCCACCGCATCAGACGTCAAACGACGACCTATTAGTGAATCATAAATATTCATACAGGGTGCCCCAGAAGTCGACGTCAAGCCGAAATCGGGTGATAAGCCCAATCATAATAGTTATCAGAAAAACATTTTAAAAAAAGACGTGTGGCACTCGGGGACTGCCGCGGTAAAGCTATTGCATAGCATTTTTACGCCGATACAACCAATGCCACCTAGAGGCGAGTTGCTGAACTAAAGAAACAAGCGTGATATTTCAAAAAAGTCATTAAAAGTTCTGCTATTCATCGATAGATGGCAAAACTAAAAAGTATCACCGCTGTGCCGGTGGGAGTGGGGGGTGTTAGGTTATTTTCGTTACGGAATTTCTGGATTCGGTTTCCACGCTCAAGGCCCGCGATAGAAGCTATGCAATAGCTTAAAGCATTTAGTCATGTACTTTTCAAATTATATTAAATTTTTTTATTCGTTTCGATGTGTATAAACATTACTGTGTTCCTGTTTGAAGGGTACTGTAGCGAAATTACTGGGCTGTTGAGACTAACCATCGAAAGTCTCAAAGTAATGAGCGCCGAAGCAGCGATGCCCTGGACTTTGTTTTGTTACTCAAAGTTCTGTGTATTGCTAGGTCTGGTAATTTTAACTATACGGTCAAATTAAATATTATGTAACTTCGAAATCTGACTGATCGTCATTTTTTTTCTTTGGTTTTGGCGTCGCATTTTAAGCATTTGCCAGTGTCAAGTGTTTTACATTGGCAAGTTTCATAAGTTAAATAAGCTGCCTCGTAGCGTTAGTTATAGTTAAAGTCCAGTCCTTGTCAGTCAAGTCCAGTCACGCTTTAATAAAGTAGTGGCGACTTTACTATAAAGTTTTGATGCAGTTTTGGAAGCAACACGAAAAGTCATGTTTCACCACATTACATCATTTTCCCACACTCGCGCTTGTGATTCTGCTCTTTATGAATAAAACACCACCATTTTTATGCACAAACACTCGACAAAACACTAGTTTTAGAAAAAAAAAAAAAACGGGGCGACACGACTCTTTCCGCGTTCCCGCCAAAACTCCCGTGATCCTCATTCCTGGTTTTTTTTTTTATGGTTGACAGGCTAGTTGTTTGACCACAGCTCACCTGATGTTAAGTGTGGGTGTGTGTGTGTGTGTTGGATATGGAAAGTTGGTACCTTATGTCTAGCCATCCCCCATTATGTGGAAGTTTCCAACGCATTTCGGCAGTGGTTTCCACTGATTTAGCTGTGGTGTCACCACAAACGTTAATCCTAAACGGTTCGCACTTTCTCTTTCTGAAGAGGAAAAATGGATAAGGATATGGGAAATTGGAGATTGTGAGGAAACTAACACTGCCCAAAAGCATCTTTTGTGAAATTCATAAACTGATATATTTTTTAAGTGTTATATTTCAAGTAGGGCAGATAATGATATTGTTTAACGAAAATTGCCACAGTACCAACTTCACTTGCTTTGGGCAAGTAAATAAATAAATATCATAGGACATTACACACAGCGCCATCTGACCCCAAACTAAGCAGAGCTTATGCTATTGAAGACAGATACCTGATAGAATACTTAAATACTTTTTTTTCTGCATTATACTGTGGCAGCCACTGATACGGAAATGCACTGTTTGTGGAAACAAAACCGGGAACAGTACCAACCTTATATACCCCACAGACTGTACCTTTAGTAAGTTTATTATTCTGATTCTTACTGTAACAGCCATCCGAGATATAAATGTACTGTTTGGTAAAACAAAAATGGGAACAGTACCAACCTTATATACCCCACATCTTGTACCTTTAGTAAGTTTATTATTCTGATTCTTACTGTAACAGCCATTCAAGATATAAATGTACTATTTTTAAAACAAAACTGGGAACAGTACCAACCTTATAAGCCCTAACTAAAGCTTGTACCTTAAGTACAAGGTAGGTTTCTTATTTTGCTTCTTACTGTAGCAGCCATCCGAGATAGAAATGTACCGTTTGCAAAACAAAACTGGGAACACTACTAACCTTAAATACCTCCAAGCTTGTACCTTTAATTAGTTTCTTATCCTGATCTCTATCATGGCAACCACTCGAGATGGAAATGTACTATTTAGGAAATAAAAATGGGAACAGTACCAACCTTAAGTCCCCCCACCCTCCATTGCCCTTAGTAAGTTTCTTGTTCTGCTTAGCACCGCCCGCCACCACTGTCGCAGCTACTCGAGAAGGAAACATGTACTGTTTGGCATTTTGCAACAGTTTCTGCACTTTACTAATCACTGTGGATGCGTTGCAATTTGATTTTTTGTGGTGAAAACCGCTGAAAGAAAAAAATGTCATACTTTATTATAATTCCTCAAACTTAAAAGATAAATTCGAGTGATTAAGTCGCTATATGGTTGACACGCTTGGTGTTTGACCACAGCTCATCTGATGCTAGTTTTATAAATGTGAAAGTTTGGATGGATGTTTGTTACTCTATCACGCAAAAACTACTGAACGGATTTGGATGAAATTTGGTATGGAGGTAGCTGAGATCCTGGATTAACACATAGGCTACTTTTTATCCCGAAAACATGTAGCGGGTAACACCGCGAGGCGCAGTTAGTATTATAAATGTGAAAGTTTGGATGGATGGATGTTTGTTACTCTGTCACGCAAAAACTAATGAACGGATTTGGATGAAATTTGGTATGGAGGTAGCTGAGACCCTGGATTAACACATAGGCTACTTTTTATCCCGAAAACATGTAGCGGGTAACACCGCAGGGCGCAGCTAGTAAGATATAAAAAAATGCATGACCTAATTCGTTAAACAAACAACTATGTTAATAATAATTTAGTTGTTAACATAGTTGTTTGATTTTTTTTTTAAATTATATTTGTTATGTTTGTTTTGTTTGACCGACAAGGGCACCGGAAGACCAGCGCTGGTCATACTTAGTATGACCAGTATTATGCCGAGGTGAGCCCTTATTTTGTAAATGTTTGACTCTGTTTGTTATTCTTGTGTGTTCTGTGTTACAAAATAAATAATATTTTTCTTTTCTTTCTTTCCAATTCTAATTCTATTATCGGACAGCCAGGAGCTTTAAACAGCGACACCGCTTCATGGTTGATATTCCAAAAGCTTGAACTAAGCGGTTTGATTCCACCTTCTTCATACGTACCGCTAGACATTTGAATCTGCTGCCCGAGTGGGTATTCCCCAATGAATATAGTCTGGGTACCTTCAAGTCGCAAGTGAATCGGTTTCTTCTAGGCGAGCGTGCTCCACCGTAGACCGCATCTTCGCTTAACATCAGGCGGGATGGCGGTCAAACGCAAGCCTATCTATTATTTTTAAGAAATCTAGTGTTTGTGTAAATATTAGAATGAATACCAAAATAATGTATTTAAAATACTAGATACTAACGCCATCTCTTAAACTCTAGTATAGTTGTGTACCTACCTGCTTATTTTCCACTAAATAAAATGTCAGTCTATGCAAAGCCGCTACGTGTGTTTCATTAGGTTATGGGCCCAGCATACTTACCACTCACCAACATGGAAAACTCTGGGACCTTTGCAGAGTACCACCTTGAACTTCTCTCGACCCGGCCGGTTCTGGGACAGCCGGAGCAAAGAGTAATCCCAATTGTAATCATCATAGGAACAGAACAGTTCCTGGAAAAAGAAGACGTTGCTTCAAAAGACAGACAGATAAAATAAGATAGACACAATAACTTTGAACTAGTACCCGAAGTGGCGGCCTTATCGCTAAGAGCGATATCTTTTCTAACATTCACAAGTGCAACAGATCATAACCTATTTTTTTATAGCCTGACTATAATACCATATATTTATTCAGTAGTTTTTAACTTTTCTACATAGTATGACACAAAGTCGCTTCACGCCGTCTGTACGCTTAGATCTTTTAAACTACGCAACGCATTTTAATGCGGTTTCCATCAATAGACAGAGTGATTCAAGAGGAAGGTTTCTATGTATAATACATGCATGTACACCACATTAGTATCTACATTGCACCTGTGCGAAGCCGGGGCGGGTCGCTAGTCTCGACATAGTATAAAACAAAGTCGCTACCCGCCGTCTGTACGCTTAGATCTTTTAAACTACGCAACGGATTTTAATGCGGTTTCCATCAATAGACAGAGTGATTCAAGGGGAAGGTTTACATGTGTAATACTTGCATATGCACCACATTAGTATCTACATTGCACCCGTGCGAAGCCGGGGCGGGTCGCTAGTCTCGACATAGTATAAAACAGTCGCTTCCCGCCGTCTGTACGCTTAGATCTTTTAAACTACGCAACGGATTTTAATGCGGTTTCCATCAATAGACAGAGTGATTCAAGGGGAAGGTTTACATGTGTAATACTTGCATATGCACCACATTAGTATCTACATTGCACCCGTGCGAAGCCGGGGCGGGTCGCTAGTCTCGACATAGTATAAAACAGTCGCTTCCCGCCGTCTGTACGCTTAGATCTTTTAAACTACGCAACGGATTTTAATGCGGTTTCCATCAATAGACAGAGTGATTCAAGGGGAAGGTTTACATGTGTAATACTTGCATATGCACCACATTAGTATCTACATTGCACCCGTGCGAAGCCGGGGCGGGTCGCTTATAACTATTAAAATGTAAATACCTGCAGTTCCATTATATTGTTCCACACAGTCCTATTGAAGGCAAACCCCATATTGTGCAAACTGGAATGCCAAGGAGTGATCTCCACCTAAAATGCGACATTTATTTTAGTTTTGCAACACTTTGAATACAAAATGTGGTTACTAAGGAAACTGACGTGGTTTTGACACTTTTTTTTTTTTTCGTTAATTTGCCCTTTCGGGCAGGCTAAAGCTATAAAGCCATACTGCCTCGTCTTCAGTGTTATTTCTGCTGTATCTTAACTATGGTTATCGTCAAAGTCGTCTTTGTCAAGTCCAGTTCGTGTCAGTTAATTCCAGTCATGCTTTATTAAAGTAGTGGCAACTTTACTACAAAGCTTCGATGGAGTTTTGGAAGCAACACGAAAACTCATGTTTCACCACATTATATCATTTTCCCACACTCGCGCTTGTAATTCGGCACTTTATGAATAAAACACCACCATTTTTATGCATAAACACTCGACAAAACACTAGTTTTGGAAAAAAATACAACGGAGCGACACGACTCTTCCCGCGTTCCCGCCAAAACTCTGACACATTTTTAATTTGCTAGCGTTTAAGGTGGTTCGATTACCATACAAACAATTTTTTTTCCATTAATGGACAAATGGAGCAGAATTTTACAGTGAAACCACAGCTACTGGGATTTATTTTGG
Organism: Biston betularia; assembly: GCA_905404145.2. Classification (NCBI taxonomy): domain Eukaryota; kingdom Metazoa; phylum Arthropoda; class Insecta; order Lepidoptera; family Geometridae; genus Biston; species Biston betularia. Next base: position 1,777,474 of record FR989892.1, on the reverse strand, counting down.
TATTTATTTGCGGTAACTTACAATTGCTTGAATAAAACAGAAGATTTTATTAGCATAAAATCAAATTTACAAATGATTTACGAATTTATGATTTTTTATTTTTTGAATTGTGATTTACTAAGAAAATAAATGCCAGTAGCTGTGATTTCACTGTAAAATTATGCTCCGTTTGTCCATAAATGGGGGAAAAACATTTGTATGGAAATCGAACCACCTTAATTATACATAAGATACTCTGACAGGTCTGACTATAGTTTCGGCCACGTCCAAGCGAAGCGAGGTCACGCGCGCGTCGTGCTCAGCTTTGCTTCCATGAAGTAGGCCACCGGATGTGACCGAAACTATATAAACGTGAATAATCCCGCATCAGTACAATAAAATAGGGATATTTATAGATAGAGAATGACAAAATTCTTAAAAGAGGTGAGGTCTTAGGCGTTGGCAAAATTTTAGTATTTTTTTTTTACTTATATCATATTTATATTAAAATAAATACAGTCTATCATGGATCTTAATATGTATGGGGAAGATAATAGTCTCTATTTTTATTCACAGGGTTACAAGCTTTGGGGCGAAACAGCCGAAAGCAGGTCATTGTGAACATTTACCACGACACAACTCGACCGCGCTAACCAATGAGCTATCATCGCTTGGAATTTAACTATAGAAAACACATCGAATGTTTTGGTAAAAAATCGTTCTACATCGTACACTGAACTGGCTGCATACAGTCGCTAAATCTTTTGACCTCTCTATAACATATCTGTGGTCCTTGATAAACTGTATTTGTATTATATGTTAACATTACAAACATGCATATTATCTATAAGGTGATTATATACTTAAAAAAAAACCGCTACATGTTAATTAAAAGCCAATTATGTTATCATTATCAGCGCCCTAATGCCAGAAAAACGGAAAAGGGGTATTTTCGATGCCACTCGTTTGATATTAATAAACATAATATATTACAAAAAAAATTGGTGTATGGGTATAAACCTGAAGAAGTACCTACGATTTTTTTTTCGTTGGCAGGCTAGACGTTTGACCACCTAGCCTGTAATAGAACTGGCTTTCAAGTGAGGCTGCCGGAACACACCGTTAGGTTAGGTGTTAGTGCTTGGAGGCAGATTTTCAACTCGTGTGGTAGCTAACCAGTCGAGTACTAGAAAGTACCCTACAACCATGCTATGGTTTCCTCACGATGTTTTCCTTCACCGGCAGCTCAAGCTGATTATTGGGGCTTGAACCCACGCCCTTCGGCATGCGAACCAACCGCTCTAACCACTCCGCTATCATTGCTATAAAAATACACAACAGCCGGACAGAATTTTTAAAAATTACTTGATGGTTAGTCTCAACAGCCCCGTAGTTTCTGTTAAGATGGTAAATACAATTAAGCTACCTTCTTTCTTTCGTTTACAGAGCGACCAAACAATTTAGCGTTACTCGATCTACAGCAGTGTATTTGCAGCAATTGAGATTTGAAATAAAAAAAATACCTATTACGTACTGGGTAGGGTTTTCTTTTCAAGCATTATGAATATGGTGCATTTTGACATTGTTGCCCGAAACATAGGAGGTTTTTTCCAGTGCATAAATTTATATCACCCCATAAGAATCGTCAATAAAACATATTTCACGAATAAAAAAAATAACATGTTTTTTTTGCATGTTGACCACAGAACTTAGGAAAATATTGCCACTTCACTTTCGTAGTAACTGTTTAGTAACTAAGTACGCACAGATTGCTAAATATTATAATATATACAATAATTTGACAGCCCTGTTGGTTCATTGGTAGTATGCCTGCTCCAAGAGCCGAAGGGTGTGGGTTCGATCCCCACCCAGGACAAGCATTTCGTGAGATAAACCAATGTTTGTTCTGTGACAAAAAAGTATTTAAGTATTCTGTCAGTTATCTGACTGCCATAGCTCAAGCTTTGCTTAGTTTGGGGTCAGATGGCGCTAATATTCAGGTCAAGTTTAATCGATATTTTTGTACTAACGTGGATAAAAAAAAAATACATGACAATTTATTTGTAATATATATTTCTTTTTAATGCAAAAAGAAATGAGACGAACGAGACGCTCTCCTGATGGTAAGAGATAACGCCTGTCCACGATTATTGCAGCAATACACAGAACTTTGAGTAACAAAACAAAGTCCAGGGCATCGCTGCTTTGGCGCTCATTACTTTGAGACTTTCAATGGTTAGTCTCAACAGTCCTCTAATTTCGCTAGCTGCAGTACCCTTCAAACCGGAACACAGTAATGTCTACACACTACTGTTTGGCGGCAGAATAACTGGTACTGCGGTGGTACTTACCTAGACGATCTCCTGCTAAGGAGATCTACGACCAAGTAAATATTGACCTGTACAATTTTTTTTTTTTTTTTTTTAATGGTTGACAGGCTAGGTGTTTGACCACAGCTCACCTGATGTCAAGTGAAGGTGTGGCCGAAGATGGTAAAGCACACCTAGCCTGGAATGCAACTGGCTCTCAAGTGAAGCTGCCGGAACACACCGTTAGATGCTTGGCGGCAGATTTTCAACTTGAGGGTGGTAGCTAGCCAGCCGAGTACTAAAGTACCCTACCACCATGCTTTGGTTTCCTCACGATGTTTTCCTTCACCGGCAGCTCAAGCTCATTGTTGGGGTTTGAACCCACGCCCTTCGGCATGCGAACCTAACGCGCTAACCACTGAGCTATCATCGCTACAAAATGGGCACTCCCCGAATCCACAGCTGCGTGTTATAAATGAAAACATGCTCAAGTCATGCAAAGCTTGCATTTAACCGTGCTAAAATGATATTAAAAGCATTCATCTAGTTTCACTATAACCTTTACTGTGTTGGCACGACGCCCAAACGAGCCTGTATAACATAATTAAAAACGAGAAAACATTATAATGAAAATTGATTGATTCAGGCGTTACTTTGCGGAAGTTCATTTTGAATGTTCAAGGTTTATATCTAGTTTATTTCCGCTTAATAGTCGTTCCAGTTCCAACAGTGATGAGGACTTAAATTAAACTAATTTTACACAGCTTATTAGTTAAAAACCTAATCTTACTTAAAATCTAGAACTCATAAACTTAGAAATATACTTAATTTGACAATAATTAAATTAAAACTACAAAAAATCTAATTAAAATAATCAAAAATCCTCCTCTCTGCAGTAACCACTTTGTCGACACGTGTTTCACCTCTACACGAGGCATCCTCAGGACGTGTTGACTCTTCGAGCGCTTGGTCGAGACCAAGCGCTTAATTTAAGTCCTCATCACTGTTGGAACTGGAACGACTGTTAAGCGGAAATAAACTAGATATAAACCTTGAACATTATAATGAAAGCTTTTTTTTTTTCAAAAAATTATGGCCAGTCACTCGGTATGATGTAAGGATTCTAACGGTATCTCATACATCTAAATCTGTTCAGGCGTTTAAAAGTTATTGAGGAATAAACACACTCACATACATACATACATGGATTCTGAAAGCATTATACTCAAAAAGGAGTGTTTTTTTGGGGTTTATTTGTGTACTAGTTACGCCCCGCGGTGTTACCCGCTACACATTTTCGGGATAAAAAATAGCCTATGTATTAAACCAGGGTCTCAGCTACCTCCATATCAAATTTCATCCAAATCCGTGCAGTAGTTTTTGCGTGAAATAGTAACAAACATCCATCTAAACTTTCACATGTACACTAATGTTATAAAAGTTTGGATTTTTGTACGTTTGTAACGACTCAGAAACTACTGGGCCGATTTCAAAAATTCTTTCACTGTTGGGAATCTACGCTATCCATACACACACAGGTTACAACACACACATAGGCACATAGACATAGACATAGGTAACGTAGGTTACTTTTTATCCCAGTATTCCCGCGGGAACGGGAACTACGCGGGTGAAACTGCGAGGCGTCCGCTCCTTTTTTTTTTTTTTTTTTTAATAATGTTAGTGGGATAGGATGTATAATCACTAATAACATTAAAAGTTAATGTTTGTGAGTGTGTTTATTCTGGGCTTCGTGTGGTCATTATCGAAACGTGAGGTACGGGCATTGTGCTCTTAATTTTTTTGACAGTAAGGCCGGCGCAGACGAGTTTGTCCTGGTGTAATTTTTTTAAATTGTTTTGGTATCGCACTTTGTGCGTTTTTCTAGTGTTAGGTATTTTACTATAGTAGCTGACGTGGTTTTCACATTCTTATATGCGAAGCAAGTCGATGCTGCGCGTGCGATGTGGTCAGCTTTGTCTCCATGAAAAAGGCCACCGGTTGTGGCCGAAACTATGTCTATATAATTAACTTTTGACAACATGACATGATGACAACAATTTAATAATTATTAAATTATTATCAAGTTTGTTAAATTTAAATATTCATCACTGTTGTAACTGAAACGACTGTAAAGCGGAAATAAACTAAATATATAATTTGAATATTCAAAATGGACTTCCGCAAAGTAACGCCTGAATCAAATAATTTCGATATTTTCAAGTATGAGACGACCTGCTAATCACCACCTTTTTTATGGTTGACAGGCTAGGTGTTTGACCACATCTCAACTGATGTTAAGTGAAGATGTGGTCGAAGATGGTAAAGCACACATAGCCTGGAATGGAACTGGCTCTCAAGTGAGGCTGCCGGAACACACCGTTAGGTGCTTGGCGGCAGATTTTCAACTTGAGGGTGGTAGCTAGCCAGCCGAGTACTAAAGTACACTACCACCAAGCTATGGTTACCTCACGATATTTTCCTTCATCTGCAGCTCAAGCTCATTGTGGGGTTTGAACCCACGCCCTTCGGCATGCGAACCTACCGCGCTAACCATGAGCTATCATCGCTACAAATACAATACAATTACATTTAAAAACTATGTATTTACATGTTGTGCATATTTACAAAATTAAACTAAGCGATGACAAAACTTTTTTTTTAGCTAAGCAATATACAGCCATTATAGCTTATAATATTAAAATAACACTACAGCATGTTTCTCTAGACGACGGACATATTTCATGACGTTATAATTTAGGTTTATATAGTACGGAAAAAAATAAAATAAAAAAAATTTACGCCAGCATTAAAAAGATATTGGTGTTCAAATTTTGTCCCGGGACTACAAGACTCACGGTCACCAAAAACAGCTGATCAGCTGGCGGCGCGACGCGCCTATCGTGCGAGTAGGCAAGTACAGCGGTCGTCGCCCGCCCGCCCCGCGCCGCGCGCTCGCTCGAGCAGACGCGATGTTTGTATGTACTTATCGGTTAGTTATGTACAAGTGTAATACGTACATTTCTCCTAAATTTTCCCATTTTCCCTAATACTTCTAAGTATAACGTCAAAAAAGGAAAACTCAACGTCAAGTAGAGTTCATTGAACTTGTTGAGTTAGTACCAACCTAGCTTAGAACAGGCAAAAACATCTAATATCAGCTGTAGCTGTAGGTATTTCTTGAAACAGTCCAATAGTTCGACTAAACGAAGTACACGTATTCGTAATATGACCCGATAATAAAAATAATATCTCGTCCTGAGTAGGTAGGTATTCGCGCGGGATGGAATTTTGTCAAAGTACTCTTGTACATACACACACACCATAATTATCCCAATACTCTTCGTTGTTGTATTGATAAGGAATCGTCACGATGAGCGATAAATAATAATTATAATCATCACTCGACGCGAAAGCGGTATGCGGCACGGCGGCGGCGCGGCGGCGCGGCGGGACGGTGCGGCGTTGTAATCGCGCTGAACGCAGGTGGCGAACTGATCAACTGACTGCGTGACCTGTTGGTTGACCCGAGAATCGCACGCACCCCCGCCCCACCCCCTCAGACGCCGCCGCAGCTTTGCGCCCGCGCCGCGCGACGTGTAGGCACAGATAGGTTACGCCCGGATTTGTTTATGCCTACTTGGATTTGTTATGTGTCTGATTACATTAGTTTGTGGGACAATTTGGTCAAATTGTAAGGTATTGTTTTTATGACGTATTTGAGTCCAGTATCGCTTTCTGAACACCCCCTTGAAATATGTCCGTCGTCTAGAGAAACACCCTATATAAGTTCGTAGAATTAGACGTAATCACATTATGCTAGATTTTGTCATTATAATGCTTTTCTATTTAATATTCTTGATATAACACTTTGTGCATTCTACCAGTATCAAGTAGCTTTTCATTATAAGATTTCGCATAATAAGTCTCAGTCAAGTCTGGCATGCCTTAATAGTCTTAGGATCGGTTTACACATAACTGGCGGTGTGTTTAGTAAATTTACGAAAAATCTAGCAAAATGTGAATTTGATAAAAAAAAAATATATTTACATTTTACCAATATCAAAACGGGAACAAGCTATTATGCATAACAAGTTCAAAATCTAAACTACGCCACCATGCTCAACCACAGCGCAAGCTTTGGTCCGTGCAGTGCACGATTACCACAAACTAGAATCTGTTAAATGTACAAAGTTGCCGTTTAAACATTTTTTTTTAACTGCTCGTGTTTGTATAAAAGAATAAATAAGTTTCGATAAACAAATAAAAATTGTAAAAGTACTTTATCATTTGAACAGATTGTAGTAACTTTATCGAGACACACTATCTATGCAAAATAGCTTTAAGCTAAAGATATACGACAGATTTGCAAGAAAATAGATAACTAAACGTTTTAGACTGCACAAAAAAGTTTAGCACATTTTCATCAAAACACTTCAGGCAAATATATTTATTTTCAAGTCTATTTCTTTCTAAATCTGTCATAGACTAGCAACCATCATAAAGTTGTAAATTATTAATAGTTCGAGTTATATTCGATTATTATTCGATTAACCTTCTGCGTGTTCGAGTAGAGATTAGGGTAAACTTGGAAGTTCCAAGCTTGCGTTTCGGCCATCCGTCGACGTCGTTCCTCGTTGGCGGCCTTGACTTGTTGTATGTAATTCAGATTTAGCTGCTTCTTGCGCTGTTTGTTTAGAGATATGGGCGATAGCGTATTAAGATTATTCCATTTTATTCGTAGTTACAAATAATTAGCAAACGTAGACATTTATTTCCAGAGCGAATTCAGTTGATGTGTTTATCCAAAATCGATACGATAATTCGAATAAATATTTTTATTCGAATCACTATATCGATTTATTTTATTATAAAAAAAAATGAGTTTTTTTTTAATAACTATGGAAAATAGTCAACTTTATGAAACTTTAAACTTAAATATTTTAACTTTTTGAATTAATATACATAATTATATCGTTCATAAAGTTGACGTCACATTTAAAAGCGCGCACATAGAAAGCTATTTGTGAACTAGAGATGAGTGCTTGTGAAAAAACAATCGATTTATTATTCGATTACAAATTGAGGAAAATTAACATTGTCAATAATTCAAAATTTACTAACAACAATACATATATTGTTGCTATAAATTAATTTGAATACAATAATTCGTTTATTTCTCAATCGCTAACTCTCGCATAAAGAATTGTGTTAAGCCGTATTTTTGCTATGTGGGTACTTTTCAATGTTTGTATAGCTACAAAATAATAAAAAGAACTTTTAAAATGAAAATTACGAGTTCTTATTAATTTTTACATTCACCAGCTGTTAATTTTTTTTTGGAAAAAACTACTTAATTAAATAATTTTTACTTAATTAAATTATCGACAATTTTTTTTACTTTCGTTCAACCTTTTTCGTTTTCGTTCATTCGGCTCACCTTGCTAATAGTTTGATTGGATTCGTCAATTTAAAATTATTATTTAACTTTTGCTATATTTCCCTCATTACGTTCACTGTGGCAATTGTTTGTTTTGGCTCGTTAATTAAACATTATTTTACTTTCGTTCAACTTTTTTCGTTTTCGTTCATTCAGCTCACCTTGCTAACAGTTTGATTGGATTAGTCAATTTAAAATTATTTAACTTTGCTATTTTTTCACTTTCGTGCATTAAGTTCATTATGCCAATTGTTTGTTTTGGCTCGTTAAACTAACATTTTTTACTTTCGTTCAACCTTTTTCGTTTTCGTTCATTCAGCTCACCTTGCCAATAGTTTGGTTTGATTCGTCAATTTAAAAAATAACTTTCGCTATTTTTTCACTTACGTGCATTAAGTTCATTATGCTAATTGTTTGTTTTGGCTCGTTAATTAAATATTATTTTACTTTCGTTCAACCTGTTTCGTTTTCGTTCATTCAGCTCACGGTGCTAATAGTTTGGTTTGATTCGTCAATTTAAAAAATAACTTTCGCTATTTTTTCACTTACGTGTATTAAGTTCATTATGCCAATTGTTTGTTTTGGCGGGTTAATTAAACATTATTTTACTTTCGTTCAACCTTTTTCGTTTTCGTTCATTCAGCTCACCTTGCCAATAGTTTGGTTTGATTCAATTTAAAATTACTTATTTAACTTTTGCTATTTTTTTCACTTTCGTTCATTAAGTTCATTATGCCAATCGTTTGTTTTAGCTCGTTAATTCATTCATTCAGCTCACCTTGCCAATAGTTAGGTTTGATTCAATTTAAAATTACATATCTAACTTTTGCTATTTTTTTCACTTTCGTTCATTAAGTTCATTATGCCAATCGTTTGTTTTAGCTCGTTAATTCATTCATTCAGCTCACCTTGCCAATAGTTAGGTTTGATTCAATTTAAAATTACATATTTAACTTTTGCTATTTTTTTTCACTTTCGTTCATTAAGTTCATTATGCCAATCGTTTGTTTTAGCTCGTTAATTCATTCATTCAGCTCACCTTGCCAATAGTTAGGTTTGATTCAATTTAAAATTACATATTTAACTTTTGCTATTTTTTTTCACTTTCGTTCATTAAGTTCATTATGCCAATCGTTTGTTTTAGCTCGTTAATTCATTCATTCAGCTCACCTTGCCAATAGTTAGGTTTGATTCAATTTAAAATTACATATTTAACTTTTAATATTTTGTCACTTTCGTTCAACCTTTTTCGTTTACGTTCATTTCGCTCACCTTGTCGCTGTTGAGGTGATACTGGTAGGTCTTGAGATATGTCCCAAGACACAGTATCTCACATTGGGGACAACTTTTATCCGCTGTTGACCGTAGCATATTTAACATGTAAATAAAATCTTCCGAAACGTAGTGGTCTTCTTCTAGAAATAGCACCATACCTGGAAAAAGGGAATACAATTTGACAGTAAGATATGGCTGTCCGATAGTAGAATGGGTAGGGGGGAATTAGGTCATGCAGATCTGAAGCGAACTCTCCAAAGTGAAACCAGTAGAAAACTTAGCAAGTTTCTCAACGATTAGATAGATAGATATAACTCTTTATTATTGCATACCATAAATAGAAAACAGTACAGAGAACAAAATACCTTATGAACTAGCGCCACAAGTGGCGGCGATTATTGCTGACCAACATTTTATGGTATCCATAGGTTGTAGCGATGATAGCTCAATGGTTAACGCGGTCGATTCACATGCCTAAGGACGTGAGTTCAAACCCCAACAATGAGCTTGAGCTGCCGATAAAGGAAAACATCGCGAGGAAACCATAGCATGGTGGTAGAGTACTTTCGAGTACTCGGCTGGCTAGCTACCACCCTCAAGTTGAAAATCTGCCGCCAAGCATTTCTAACGGTGTGTTCCGGTAGCCTCACTTAAGAGCCAGTTCCATTCCAGGCTAGGTGGTCAAACAGCTTTACCATCGACCACACTGTCACTTAACACCAGGTAAGCTGTAGTCAAACCCCTAGCCATAAAAAACATAACTTACCAGTATGACTAGTGGTACACTGGAGCTGGTTGAATATCCGATTGGCTTTCCACCACCAGTGGTGTTTGGTTTGGGCGTATTTGGCTTCTCTGTAATGTCCGTGTAGATCGGGATGCAGCGCGTTATTGCATTTAAGTTTCTCTGCCCTGGGAATACGGATTTCATCACATTTGAAAACGCCCCGTCTATAAGAATCTCATAATTTAATAATATTTTTTTTATTAAACTTTGTGGTATATGTAAACTTTCATAACTTCATCTATAAGGGCTCACCGGAAGACCAGCGCTGGTCATACTCAGTATAACCAGTATTATGCTGAGGTGAGCCCTCATTTTGTAACTGTTCGTCTCTGTTTGTTCGTTTTTGTTTTTTGTGTCTTTAAGTTTTGTAGCAATGATAGCTCAGTGGTTAGCGCGGTAGGTTCGCATGCCGAAGGGCATGGGTTCAAACCCCAGCAATGAGCTTGAGCTGCCGGTGAAGGAAAACATCGTGAGGAAACCATAGCATGGTGGTAGGGTACTTTCTAGTACTCGGCTGGCTAGCTACCACCCTCAAGTTGAAAATCTGCCGCCAAGCATCTAACGGTGTGTTCCGGCAGCCTCACTTGAGAGTCAATTCCATTCCAGGCTAGGTGTGCTTTACCATCTTCGACCACACCTTCACTTAACATCAGGTGAGCTGCGGTCAAACACCTGGCCTGTCAACCATTAAAAAAAAAAAACAAAATAAAATATTTTTCTTTCTTTCATAACCTAAGATATGATCAAAAACCAACTGGGCGTCTTGAAATCAAATAAACATTCGAAAAACAACGTGCGCTGCTGGCGTTTTGTTAAACAAGTTTTCTTTTCAAGCATGTTAGTTCACTTGGTAGATTATTGTTGATGGTAGATCTTCTTATTTTTTTTAATATAAAAAGTAATGCGACGAACGAGACGCTCTCCTGATGGTAAGAGATAACGCATGTCCATGACCATTGCAGCGATACACAGAACTTTGAGTAGCAAAACAAAATCCGGGGCATCGATGCTTTGGCGCTCATTACTTTGAGACTTTCGATGGTTAGTCTCAACAGCCCTGCAGTTAAAAAACTTACTGTTCCCGTTTGGCGTCCCTCGGACAGTCGTTGGGGTCCATTCCTGGAAACTCGTTTGGATGTGTTTGGATTGAGTAAGGATAGAAAACTTGCATCACCTGAAATTGTAATCGTTCTCTTTTACATTTTTTGGGGGTGACGTATAATATCACAACGCCTCCCTTAGATTTCTGACGGTACCAAGTAAACCCGAAAGTGAGTTTTGGCGGGAACGCGGAAAGAGTTGTGTGTGTCGCCCCGTTGTTTTTTTTTCCAAAACTATAGTGTTTTGTCGAATTTTTATGCATAAAAATGGTGGTGTTTTATTCATAAAGAGCCGAATTACAAGCGCGAGTGTGGTTTAATGATATAATGTGGTGAAACATGATCTTTCGTGTTGCTTCCAAAACTCCATGGAAGCTTACAGTAAAGTCGCCCCTGCTTTACTAAAGCATGACTGGACTTGACTGACACGGACTGGACTTGACCATGACTGGACTTTGACAACTTATTTAACTAAATATAAAACACTTGACACTGGCAAATGCTCAAAATGCAACGCCAAAACCAGTAAAAAGAAAAAGTAACGACAATAGCTTATAGACCCGACTGTCCACCATATGTCATATAATGCGAACAGGGGATGGCGGCCTTGAAAAGCTGGTCATTGTTGGCAATACCGAAGGAAAGAGAACACGGAGCCGGTCGCCAACACGATGGTCTGTCTGACAATAAGAAAGAAGCCTCCTCTTCCAAGTTCTACCAGGTGGTGAGGGCTACTTGGGCCCGGAGTCGATGGATGCAGATTGTCCGTCTAAGAAGTTCCAGTGACAACGATCCTCAGAAATGAAGAACTGATTGAAGAAGAAGAAGAACGACCATAGCTTAATGATTGATCTGATTTGTTTTTTTCTTTTTTAAATTTCTCTATTGTCTTTATCATCATTTCTATCCATTCAAAGGTTGCCTGGAAAAATCGCTCTAGGCGATAAGGCCGCCGTTAAACTAATACATATTAGACGATACTGAAACTGAAATATTAGACAAGTTTTTTTACTGATCACTCGGTTGTTTAAATTCACTTCACCCGAACTCAAAAATTACTTGGGACGACACAAATGTAGTTTCAAAGACACCCTTAACAAAAAATTAGACAAACCTTCGTACCTTAGTAAAGTCTATGGTCCGTACAAGTGAATTGATTTCTTCATCGTAGTAATCGTGCGAGAAGATCAGCAAAGTCTTGTCTATGTCACGCGCCTGCGCGAGAGACACTATTAAGTGCCGGAGATACGTCAGTCTTGTGTGAACCTGCGAAGGAACAAGACCTATTTGTGAGCGGTTGATTTTGGAGACGAGTGCAATCTGTGGATATAATCAATTACGTTTAACAAATAATTACTACATAGATAACAGATTAATATTAAACAATGAATATATGTTATAATTAACTAGTTTATCATGATTTGTTTCACAAATAGATATTATTAATTGTTATACTTCTGACATTATGAATTCTTTTCAATTTTTAATGCTGTTTTATTAATTATTATTTTTGGGGGTTAAAGACTCTTAATAATTGTACATAATTTTTGGTTTCTTTAGAGTTAATAATATTTAGTTTAGTTAATTTTTATAAATAAATATCGTAGGACATTACACACAGCGCCATCTGACCCCAAACTAAGCAAAGCTTGTACTATGGGAGTCAGATAACTGATTAAATACTTTTTTTTTTTGTAAATACATACTTATAATACATACAGTACAGTTACATATGCATGTAACTTTTTGATAATAAAGATTCTATTATTCTATTCAAAAGTTAAATCAGACTAGTTGTAGCCGACGGAGTTCAATTTCTTTTATACGCATATAGAAGCGTATTATTCATTGTTGCTAGCGTCGAATAGTGAAGAAAAAACCTCGTGATTGGAGTCTGATACTTCTTCAACCTTGGCAAGCGTTGGACTTTGCCCTTACCCTTTTTATTGTTGACAGGCTAGGTGTTTGACCACAGTTACCTGGTGTTCAGTGACGGTGAGGTCGAAGATGGAAAAGCACATCTAGCCTGGAATGAAACTGGTTCTCAAGTGAGGTTTTCGGAACACACTGTTAGGTGCTTGGCGGCAGATTTTCAACTTGAGGGTAGTAACTAGCCAGCCGAGTACTAGAAAGTACTCTACTACCATGCTATGGTTTCTTAACGATATTTTCCTTTACTAGCAGCTCAAGGTCAAGATTTTAACTGACTGCGCTAGCCACTGAGCTATCATAGCTACAAATGACCTTACCCTTCTCATAATGGGGAAAAGCCCAACAGTAAGCCAATTTAATTTTTTTTTTTTGTTAATTTGCCCCATCGGGCAGGCTAAAGCTGTAAAGCCATACTGCCTTGTCTTAAGTGTTATTTCTGCTGTCTCTTAGCTATAGTTTTGGTTAAAGTCCAGTCTTAGTCAAGTCCAGTCCGTGTCAGTCAAGTCCAGTCATGCTTAGTAAAGTAGTGGCGACTTTACTATAAAGCTTCGATGGAGTTTTGGAAGCAACACGAAAAGTCATGTTTCACCACGTTATATCATTTTCCCACACTCGCGCTTCTAATTCGGCACTTTATGAATAAAACACCACCATTTTTATGCATAAACACTCGACCAAACACTAGTTTTGGAAAAAAATACAACGGAGCGACACGACTCTTCCCGCGTTCCCGCCAAAACCTTAAATTATCTTAGTTATTTCATAATAGAACTTAATTTGACTATTCCGATATTTATCTCTTTAGTCAAAGAATATCAAAACTTTTTTTATCATTACATACAAAGTATCAAGTCTTGTCAAAAACTATCAAATTAAAAACACGAATGTCATTGTAACTTTTAGTGCACGGTCTGAAATATCACAAATCGTGTAACATGCCAATTACGTTAATGAGAACCGACACGGTCTTTAAGCAATTTTCTTCGCGCCTTGCCGGATTCCATTAGCGCTACTGGCATCGTTGGCGCTATATGCGTCATTAAGACCATATCACACGTCAATTACTACCAATCAAATAATACACGTTTTCTAAATATTTTTATTTATTTATTATTAATAAAATCGCTACGCTCAATTTGTAAAATGAGTGACGACGATATTATAACGGTCTGTATGTTCAGTAAGCTTGGTGGTTGGTTTAGAAACATCCTGCCACTTCCATCAATCCCCGAATCTACAATTTTCTCCAACCAGGACAAAAAAATGTGGCGCCCACGAAGAGTGTCAAGGTTTTGAGATAAATAGTTTAAAAAAAATGTATATGAGTAATGGGTGGCGTTTCTTGTGGTGAAAATTAATAAAGCGGTAGTGTGTAAACATTACTGTGTTTCGGTTTGAAGGGTATCTACTGCAGCGAAATTACTGGGCTGTTGAGACTGACCGTCGAAAGTCTCAAAGTAATGAGCGCCAAAGCAGCGATGCCCTGGACTTTGTTTTGGTACTCAAAGTTCTGTGTATCGCTGCAATGGTCATGGACAGGCGTTATCCCTTACCATCAGGAGAGCGCCTCGTTAGTCTCATTACTAATTACATTAAAAAAAATCTAAGCGGGTAATTACCCTTTAGTAAATTTGACAGCCCTGTTTGCTCATTGGTAGTATACCCGCTTTAAGAGCTATCGGCGTGGGTTCGATTCCTACCCAGGACAAACATTTTGTGGTACATACAAATGTTTCTTCTGTGTCTGGGTGTTCTGTTTGTATTATAAGTATGTATTTAAAAAAAAAAGTATGTAAGCATTCTATTAGTAATTTGACTTCCATAGTACAAGCTTTGCTTAGTTTGGGGTCAGATGGCGCTGTGTGTAATGTCCTGCGATATTTATTTATTTTAGTTTGGTAATTTTTGCTTGACGTTCGACCGTTTGACCGTTCGGTTCATCTCGCTCGTAACGATCCTAATTCTAGTTGCGATGGCAATTAACAAAAACTTCCTTTTTTTGAGTCGGTTAAAAAATAAGGTAAACTAGATGTAAAGATACAAGCTGACCATTTCAAGTAATAAAAAAGTTATCAGTAAAGATCAACAACAAGCCTAATCTACCACGAGTTCACTTTACAGCTGATGAAAAAGAAATCAGAAGCACCCGTGAAGCTGAAACGGCCTAAGAAGATCGTGATTCCACGCCGACAGCCCTCAGTGGTGGTGCCACCTCGACCAATCATCTACATCACCCCAGACAAGACCACCTGCGCTGAATGCACCTGCTTCCCTGAAGAAGAACTTTACACAAAACCTAAGTGGGTAAATTTGTCCCAAAGAGGTTTTGGGGAAGCGTTGAAAAACTCATTTTTTCTTATGGCGGGCAGGCTAGGTGTTTGACCACAGCTCACCTGATGTTAAGTGACAGTGTGATCGTAGATGGTCAAGCACTTCTAGCCTGGCTGGCAAGTGTGGGTGCCGGAACACACCGCTAGATGCTTGGCAGCAGATTTCCAACTTGGGGATGGTAGCTGGCCAACAGAGAACTAGAAAATACTTTAGCACCATGCTATGGTTTCCTCAAGAATGGATTATTTTATGGTATTGTTTTTTCTTCTCCGTGCTCATCATTATTGAAGGTCGTGCCCCTTTTAAAATGCCTTTACTAGCTGCTTCCACGCGACCCTGTCTCCGGCTTCTCTCAGGGCAGTAGTGACGGAGAGTCCCGTAATAGCCTTTACCTGATCAGACCAACGAGTAGGCGATCGACCCCGCAGTCTTTTGCCTTCAATCTTTCTCACTACAACCAGTTTGCCTATACTATCCGATTGTCTCCGGGCAATATGACCAAAGTTGCCCAGAATTATCTGGTATCAGATCGCAGATAACCTCGTTATGACTCATTGAAAAAGTTACGTCATCGTAAATTTTCCAAAAAGTTTTGGAACATTTTGTAAATACATATTTATGCAATAAAAAGCAAAATTAAAAATTTTGAAAACCCCACATTGGTTAAAAAGTAATTGTCACCTATCTAAGATAATGTACCAATCAAACCCGAACCGAGTAGTTGTAGTTTTGGAGAAAAATGGCAACATGGATTTGCACAAACAATGTTTGCTGCAGCGTCTCCTGCTAAGTTGCCACCGTAACACCTATCTAAGAACATGCACAAATCTAACCCGAACCCATGACTGAAAACTGCATCAAAATCGGACTAGTAGTTTTGGAGTAAAATGGCAACATGTATTTGCACAAACAAACATCCTCTCACCCCAAACGCATATACCGTCTCTGTTCCGTCGTGGGTAAAAATGAAGTTATACATGTATTCTATCCGTTATCTGGTTCCCATAGTACAAGCTTTACTCAGTTTGTGGGCTAGATGACGCTGTGTGAAATGTTCTAAATTATTTATTCATTTACAATTAACTCTTTATGATTTACTAGCTGTGCTCCGCGGTGTTACGCGCTCCTTGTTTTCGGGATAAAAAGTAGCTTATGTGTTAATCCAGGGTGTCAGCTACCTCCATACCAAATTTCATTCAAATCCGTTCCGTAGTTTTTGCGTGAAAGAGTAACAAACATCCATCCATCCATCCAAACTTTCACATATAATATTAGTGGGATTTCAAAACTGACGAGTACGCTCGAAATTCGGTATGTAAAGAAAAAAAATACTTTGCTGATTCCAAAACCATTTCGAAATATTACATTCCTGTACATGATTTTTCCGTTTAAAACTCTTTAAACTATGAGACGGGGTTTATTTTAATAAAATACATAAAATAAATTTGACTTTCAATTAACTTCTAATGACGTCATGTCCTTGGCTGTATAAGGATTCTTTCAGTGCCTAAAAAAGGTGCACATATTTTACATATTCAGCCAATGTTATGACGTCATAACTATAAAAAGTTTGAAAATGTATTAGAATTAAACTACCGCATAGAAAGCCAAAATATTCAAATTAGTTTCATAAAATAAAGTTTACTATCAGTAAAAAATATAAAATAAATACAAAAAAAAAACTTTACATACCGAATTGCAGGAAATTACGACAATGCCAGAAATCTCCTCGAATGTTATACGAGTTGGCGGCTGACGCGGTAGAGACACTGCCGTATCCGTCTGCGTTCGAATGGACAGAGGAAGACGTGGCCAATTGGATCGAGAACGATGTTGGGCTGCCAGAGTATCGGGTAAGGGTGTATAATATTTTGACCGAGATGGCAAACGACCTCCTGGACGACCCAGACGGAAATGGGAGACTGGATTAACACAAAGGATGCTTTTTATCCTGGGAAAATGATAGGTTCCTGTGGGATTATCAATAAACGAACTACAGGTCGTACCCACCTGAAACTTAGTATAGATGTCTTATGTTACATTATTCCGAAACAAAAAGGTATCCATGACATTAATCTAAGTAATTAAGTAGCGGAAATTTCATGATGGATGAAACATTTCTCTCTGAACCCAATTCTTAAGTCAACGCGGACGAAGTTGCGATCGCTAGCTAGTAGTCTTATAGACCTTTTTACTGTGCATATTTGTGCCTAGAAAAAAAAGTACTGAAAATAAAGGAATCAATATTATGAGCTAGTTTCACAAGTGGTGGCTTTATCGATGAAAACAATCTCTTCAACACAACCAAGCAAACGTCGTTGGACCGAGCCCAACGCCGGGCAGTGCTCGTCGACATCACCATCCCACGTGACGAGAATCTCGTGAAGGCCGAGAAGGACAATCTCAGCAAGTTGGCTCACGAGATAACCGCCATGTGGGATGTTGATTCGACGATCATTGTCCCGATAGTCGTCACGGTGAACGGTCTTATAGCGAAGAGTCTCGGCCAACACCTTTAGAGACTCTCGCTAGACGGTTGGGTCAAGGGTCAGATCCAAAAGGCAGTGATCCTTGACACGGCGAGCATTGTGAGGAGGTTCTAGTTCAGCCCTAACCACCGGCAGGCTATGCCCTGCTCCGCAGCGACATAGTTTTTTTTTTTGTAAAATTAAGAAATAATTGTAATAATAAAAAAAATATTCTTCTAATTATTATTTTTCAGGACTGCATTCTGGATAATCACATAGATGGTATGAGGTTACTGATGCTGGAAGACCCGTCTAAGTTACCGCCGATCAATGTTCACCATTTCAAACATATCCAGGTAACGTAAAATATCCGGCCAAGTGCAAAAACGACGGGGTGTTATAAGTTTGACGTGTCTGTGTGTGTCTGTCTGCTCCCGAACGGATGAACCGATATTGGTTATGTTTTTTTTGTTTGAAACGTGAATCAGTCGCGAGTGTTTATAGTTATGTGTGATAAAAATCGGTCCAAGATGGCCGCCGCCACAAAATGGCGGATTAGATATTTTTTCACAACTCCCTCAATATGGGTATCAAATTAAAGGGCTTGACTAATAGATACACTGTGATACACTTCAAAGCCAAGATGGCCGCCACGACAAAATGGCGAATTACATATTTTTTCATGTGACTTGATCGAAAGTGATCTTAACAATGATTCAAGAAATTCAGCTGTTTGATGATAAACAACTCTTTTGTATGTCAGTATTTACTACTGATCGATTCGAAATTTGGTATTATGTGTATTACTAGGGGGGTTTTTAAATTTATAATCGTATCTAGACAATCTCCTGCTAAAGATTTCAAGTAGATTTAGAATCAGTAAGTTTTATAGGCGTTGTTTTAATGACGTCATTATTATTATTTTCAGATGATAACAGCTAAATTCCGGGAAGTATACTCCATGGATTTCATCAGATTCCTGCGGAGCATAGGGCTCCCGCCTCGGAGACCCCTGGTCCACACCACCTGGTTCAAATCACGCACCGGACCCTCGTGGGGCATCAGGAAAAATTGGTCCAGGTACCTACGCACTTTTTTTTATTTTACGGTTGACAGGCTAGGTATTTGACTACAGCTCAGCTGATGTTAAGAATCGGTGTGGTCTAAAATTGTAAACACACTTAGCCTGGAATGGAGCTGGCTCTCAAGTGAGGCTGTCGGAATACACCGTTCGGTGCTTGGCGGCAGATTTTCAACTAGGGACAAGTAATTGGAATTTCCTTGGGTACGTACCAAACGTTTTGACTACGTTTCTCATCCGTTCGGCCAAAGAATGAACAAGCTCTCGGCTTCCTTGTTTCCTGAGATATAATCTGGATCTTTTCAAGGTATAGGTATCTTCTAGGTCTGCGAGCTTCATCTTCGACCACATCGTCGCTTACCATCAGGCGAGTTGGTGGTCAAACGCGGACTTATACGTATTAAAAAAAAAAGTAAAGTTTTTTAAAAATTGTTGTCAAATTAGTTAAATTTAAGTCCTCATCACTGTCGTAACTAAAGCGACTGTTAAGCGGAAATAAACTAAATATACTTGAACACTCAAAATGAACTTTCGCAAAGTAACGCCTGAATCAATGAATTATTTATTACGTAGAATGGAGGGTAAGGATTAGGGATTGCAATCCGGAAAAACGGATCCGGTAATGCGGCGGATCCGGCACCATTTAACGGTTACCGGATCCGGTACCAATATACCGGATCCGAAGACCGTGTCCGTTGCTAGCAGTTTGTAGCAAAATAATATAGTAGGTCACTTGGTGGTAGATCTTCTTAGCAGGAGGACGTCTAAGTAGGTACCACCGCAGTACCAGTTATTCTGCCGCTAAGCAGTAGTGTGTAAACATTACTGTGTTTCGGTTTGAAGGGTACTGTAGCTAGCGAAATTACAGGGCTGTTGAGACTAACCATCGAAAGTCTAACGTAATGAGCGCCAAAGCAGTGATGCCCTGGACTTTGTTTTGTTACTCAAAGTTCTGTGTATCGCTGCAATGGTCATGGACAGGCTTTATCTCCTACCATCAGGAGAGCGTCTCGTTCATCTCATTACTTTTTACATTAAAAAAAAAACTTGTCTTAACATTGGTTAGGAAATAAAGTTGATTTTATTCATTTGTGATTTATTTTTTTAAACTACGTACATATAAGTGCAGTGACACTTGATTAACTCGCTTATTTAGCGAAAATCATCTTGATTTGATCAATCTGGCCGGATCCGACCGGATTCGGCCGGATTGATGGGAATCCGGTCGTATCCGGCCGGACTGAAAATGACGCCGGATTGCAATCCCTAGTAAGGATAATTATAAATACTATTATGGCTAAACTATGGGAGCGATGCACATATCCCGAAAAAAATGGTTAATTTAAACATGACTGTATGTACAATTATAATAATGACATTGGAATACTGTGACTAATTATACAATCTTTTGTATACCAATTTTATTTTAATTTGACGATTTAATTATTATTTTTTTTATTCTTATTTTGTAATCTTTTGTTAATTTTATTTTATTATTGTAATTCAAATTTTTATTCAAATACTGTATCTGTAATTATTATCTAATGAATGTTGACATGTAACCTGTATTTGTTCTAAAAAATAAACTATAAACTGTAAATAATATCTACCCCAGATGCGTCATACTTCGTTGGATGAAAATTATAATGCCAGAACCGATACATTTGGATCATTGGGATTTAGTATGGTAAGTTTTTTTTAAATGTAAAAGTAACAAGACGAACGAGATGCTCTCCTGATGGTAAGAGATAACGCCTGTGTCAAAAAACAAAGTACAGAACATCGCTGCTTTGGCGCCCATTGCTTTGAGAGAAACATGATTTTTCGTGTTGCTTCCAAAACTCCATTGAAGCTTATAGTAAAGTCGCCACTACTTTAATAAAGCATGACTGGACTTCACTGACACGGACTGGACTTGACCAAGACTTGACTATAACTATAGCTACAAGGCAACTTATTTAACTTACAAACATACTTTTATGGTTTACCAGCTGCGCCCCGCGATGTTACCCGCTACATGTTTTCGGGATAAAAAGTAGCCTACGTGTTAATCCTGGGTATCAGCTACTTCCATACCAAATTTCATCCAAATCCGTTCAGTAGTTTTTGCATGAAAGAGTAACAAACATCTATGCATCCATCCAAACTTTGTTACAAATAAAGTGTTGTCTATTGTCTACTTATGAAACTTGAAAATATAAAATACTTGACACTGGCAAATGCTCAAAATGCGACGCCAAAATCAAAGAAGAAGAATATTTATTTATTTATATTCTTAGGTATCAGAAGCCCGACTTCCCTTCGGTGAAGTTTGCACGGGTGCCGGGAGTCCCCCACGACTCTGAGATACCGGATTATTACAGAAAGGAAAAACAATCTGATATTATTATGGTAAGTATTTTTAAAAAATTATATGTTTTCACTGAGCACCCGAGTTAGTCTACGCGGCCTTTTTCGGCTATAGTTCGGGATGAATCTTCGGTATAAGTTCATGACTATTGTGACCATTTTAATTTCTGTTCAAAACGTTTCCAAAATTACAAGTTTATAATCTTCAATTGGTGGTAGGTGGTAGGTATCTCCTCAACAGGAGGTCGTCTAGGTAGGTACCACCGCAGTACCAGATATTTTGCCGCTAAGCAGGAGTGTGTGTTAGCAGCGAAATTAAGCCTCAAAGTCGTCGTCGTTATTATAATCGCCAAAGCAACGATTCCCTGGCTTACTCGAAGTTCTGTGTACCGCTGCAATGGTCATGGACATGCGTCAACTCTTTCCATTAGAAGAGCGTCTCGTCTCATTACTTTTACATCTGAAGGCACGTGGTCCATTGAAGTCAGGGTGCATGTCAGACGCCTATGATGGACGTAGGTAACCGGGTGAGGAGGATTAAAACCACCATCAATGATATTGATAATTATGTACTTGGATATTACTGCAAAGACACTCCGTCAAACACAAACATAAGAAGTGTACAAACATTACTGTGTTCCGGTTCGAAGGGTACTGCAGCTAGCGAAATTACTGGGCTGTCGAGACTAACCATCTAGTCTCAAAGTAGTGAGTGCCAAAGCAGCGATGCCCTGGACTTTGTTTTGCTACTCAAAGTTCTGTGTATCGCTGCAATGGTTATGGTCAGGCGTTATCTCTTACCATCAGGAGAGCGCCTCGATCGACTCAATACCTTTACATAAAAAAAAACACGTAATGACACCTTCCGCGATGCAAACCTCCTTGTTTTATACCTGCACCGTACCCACTAGCGCCCGGAGTTGTGTCAGAGTGGCGAATCGTCAGCAATCTACTGCCAACTTCACTGATAGTTCCATTCCCGTCACTCTTAAAATATCCAAACATTTAAAAAACAAATTTCTTTTGGTTATTCCAGGTGCCACGACAGTTTGTTATAATAAGGGACATCCCCAGAGAGCAGCAGTTCATTTGGATGATACCAACTCCTTACTCAACGATGATCCTCTCCGAAGAAGACAATGCCGACAAGAAAAAGAAATTCTTAATCAAAGAGGCAAGAATTGTATTTTATTTAATGGTTGACAAGCTAGATTTTTGACCACAGGTCATCTGTTAAATGACGGTTTGGTCCAAGATAGTTACGCAAACATCGCCTGGAATATAACTGGCTCTCCACGGATAGTGCGCTATGCCGTGGCTACTTACAAGAGAATGTAACTGTAGAGCATGTACTTTTTCATTGCAAAGCCACAGAAGTTTCTAGAACTGCCACAAGGTTGCAAGAAGCTGCTTCGCTATCATCCATGTCGCCGCAGCACCTTGAATGCTTCTCGTCATCAATGTCGTCAAACATTCCACCCATCTCCCTGGAGCTGCTATGCTCGCGACCCAGAGCCTTGCTCCGGTACTTCAAGGAGCTGGGTTGGCTCGGATAGACGCTGGTAGGGGGAAATGCAAAAACACCCCAAGCGGGACGTCGGTGCAGGACTTATCGCCCCCACCTTTAATAAGAATAAGAACGGGCTCTCGAGTGAAACTGCCGGAATACACTGTTAGATGCTTGGCGGCAGATTTTCAACTTGAAGGTGGTAGCTAGCCAGCCGAGTACTAGAAAATACCCTTATCATCATCATTATCAGCCTATATTAGTCCACTGCTGGACATAGGTGTCTCCCAAGACACACCACTCGGCCCGATCTTCGGCTTTTCGCTTCCATCCACCGCCGGTCCTACGTATATCATCACTTCCTCGAGACTCAGGGCGTCCTACGCTACGCTTGCCAATACGCGGTTTCCACTCTAGAACACGTCTACCCCAGCTGTTATCGGTTGAGCGACAGATATGTCCAGCCCATTGCCACTTCAGCTTGCTAATACGCTGTCAATGACTTTAGTTCTCTGGCGAATTACTTCGTTTCGGATCCGATCCCTCAGAAAAAATACCCTACCACCATGCTATGGTTTCCTTACAATGTTTTTCTTTAGCATCTCAAGCTCATCGTTGGGGTTTAAACCCAAGCTAACATCATCGCTACAAACTATTACTACGTATTAACTAAACTAACTAACTATAGGGACATTAAGAGCTGGCTTTGACTTGGTGGTAGATCTCCTTTACAGGTCGTCTAGTTAAGTACCACCGCAGTACCAGATATCCACCAAGCATTTTGTAAATAATACTGTTTTCCGGTCTGAAGGGTACTGCAGCTAGCCAGATTACAGGGCTGTTGAGACTAACCATCGACAGTCTTAAAGTAATGAGCGCCAAAGCAGCGATGCCTTGGACTTTGTTTTGCTATTCAAGGTTTGTGTATCGCTGCAATGGCCATGGACAGGCGTTTACTTTTTTCATCAAGAGAGCGTATCGTTCGTCAAAAAAAATATTGAATTACTTTAATTCCGCAGGATTCCAGCCTCTTACCACCGAAGGTAACAACAGAAGGGAAAGCGGGGAAAGAACTGATCCTGGCCAGAAGGAAGATGCCCAAGCCCAAATTTTTAGTGATGAAATATCAGAAATTGAAAAAAAACAAAATTGTAGAATTTCTAAACGAAAACAAAAATTTCTTAACGTAACCGTCGAGAAATATATCCATAGCTATATTCAGTTTTTTTTTATATGAAATAAATAAATCTTTATTGTTCTAAAACCGACTCCATGACCCTTAGGCCAACTAAACGCACTGCTCCAATGAAACAGCGAGGTTTCCGAGCAAACAAAAATATCATCGACACACACACACACACACTACACTTACACATACTACACACACACACTACACTCTACACACACACACTCTCTCTCTTCACTTACTTACACTTTTTTGGTTTTTGTTGATTTTTTAAAAACCGCTCGATCGATTTCGATAAAATTTAAATGAGACCACCTCTGAAGTATGATCTACCAAGCAAAAAAAGAATCATCAAAATCGATTCATAATTGGCGGAATGATCGCGTAAAACAACATACACTCGAATTGAGAACCTCAATTTTTTAGAGTCTGTTAAGAATGAAACTTTGGTGTTATCAATATAACATTTGTATTTGGTTCCCGTCCCAGCAAAGCTACGTATCCGCCACCACGCACGGTGATTCCAAATTATCAAGAAATTTCGTTTCCACTGCATGATTTTACCTCGTCCCCTAATAAAATAAAATAAATATCGTAGAGCATTACACACAGCCCAAACTAAGCAAAGCTTGTACTATGGAAGTCAGACAACTGAGAGAATACTTAAATACAATTTCCGAATTACAAGCGTGAGTGTGGGAAAATGATATAATGTGGTGAAACATGACTTTTCGTGTTGCTTCCAAAACTCCATCGAAGCTTTATAGTAAAGTCGCCACTACTTTACTAAAGTATGACTGGACTTGACTGACACAGACTGGACTTGACTAAGACTGGACTTTGACTATAACTAGCTACGAGGACACTTATTTAACTTTTGAAACTTGAAAATATATAAATACTTGACACTGGCAAATGCTAAAAGGCGACGCCAAAACCAAAGAAAAAAAAATGCAATTTTTTTGTAAATACATACAGTACACCCAGACACAGAACAAACTGTTTATATCACAAAATGCTTGTTCTGGGTGGAATGGAACCCACATCTTTAAGCTCTTAGGGCAGACACACTACCAATGAACCAACGGGGCTGTCAATCATATCATAATAAATAAATATCGTAGGACATCACACAGCGCCATCTGACCCCAAACTAAGCAAAGCTTGTACTATGGAAGTCAGATAACTGATAGAATACTTAAGGTGGTTCCATTTCTATACAAATACATTTTTTCCATTTATGGACAAATGGAGCATAATTTTACAGTGAAATCACAGCTACTGGCATTTATTTTGGTCTTTATTTGCGGCGAATCACAATTGCTTTTTGAATGAATTTTGAATAAAACAGTAGATTAGTATTAGCATAATCTACTGTTTTATTCAAAAATCAATAATTACTAATTTATTTTTATGGTGTAAATTTCTAATTATATTTAGTATCTTTCGCTCACTCGCTCATCAAAATCGAGCACGCGGTTAAAAAGCAACTTTGCACTTTTGTATAATAACAAATAACTAATCCATGGAAATCGAACCAACTTAAATAGTTTTTTTTTAAATAAAATCTCACCTGTATCGCGATAATGATGGTATCGTTCTGCACCGGCCCGAAAATGTCTTCGTTGTAAATAGTTTGCGCCTCATTGTACCGGTCAATGGCGCGACGTACGTCTGTCATGTTCTTGGGCCCGACGCGTTCTGTGGCGTTCGCTGTAACAAATCACAATAGCTCTTATTTTTCGTATCACTTATACGGGATTTTGAATCGGAATCAGAGGCTCTGTTTACGCTAAACTTCTTCAATAGAATGTTTACGTATAACAGGTAAAGTGGCGACAATTACATCTATTTCCTTCCATCCTACCAATATCCCCTCTCTATGTCCTTGTCACATGACGACTCATCTACGCATCGTTGCGGAAGTGCAACGGAGTCGATATACGTGGCCTAATACCAATGGCCGCTAGCCGGTGGTGCTTCCAAGTTTTTTACAATATCACCGGACTTTCGAAGCTTTTGTGAACCTGATTATATCAGAGAACTGTTTGTTACTGTGGAGACGTTCAGTGCTTGGTGAAGTGGGCGCTCCGGGAGCTCCAGGAGTTTAATACCGACGAGAAGCGTGAGTCGTTCCCTTCCCTAACATTTTTCCTTTTGATTGTCGCCGTTAGTTATATTTTTGATCCATCGCGCACGCAGGCTCGATCACGAAAATTTATCAAATTCGTATCGTAAAAGTCCTCGATAGCATACAAAGTTGTACAAATCTCACACAATTTTTTGTCGATACGAATTCTTTTCCGCAAGTCGTTCGTGATCGCGGCTCAGTCCTGTTTATATAAACTACTATATAAAAAGTAATGAGACGAACGAGTCGCTCTCCTGATGGTAAGAGACAACGCCTGTCCATGACCATTGCAGCGATACACAGAACTTTGAGCGACGCAACAAAGTCGAGGCATCGCTGCTTTGGCGCTCATTACTTTGAGACTTTCGATGGTTAGTCTCAACAGCCCAGCAATTTCGCTAGCTGCAATACCCTTCAAACCGGAACACAGTAATGTTTACATTACTGCTTAGCGGCAGAATAACTGGTATTGCGGTGGTACCTACCTAGACGACCTCCTGCTAAGGAGATCTACCACCAAGTAAACTAGCGGTCACCTCGTGGTTTCATCTCGCGAAGAAGGAAGACGTGAGGAAACTATAGGTAGGGTAACCATGGTGGTACAGTACTTTCTAGTACTCAGCTGGCTAGCTACCACCATCAAGTTGAAAATCTGCCGCCAAGCATCTAACGATGTGTTCCGGCAGCCTCGCTTGAGACCCAGTTCCATTCCAGGCTGGGTGTGCTTTACCATCTTCGACCACACCGTCAGTTAACATCAGGTGCGCTGTAGTCAAACACCTAGCCCGTTAAAGCATAAAAAAAAATGTTCTATTTACGTTTTTTTGTGTGCTTAGAAAGCAGATTGAAGTCGGATTGTCTATTTTGTTTTGTTTTTTTATTAATTGGTCAGTGGTGAAAATCAGCGCTGTGGAGTAATCCCCAGCACAATTGCTGAGCACTGGCCTTTAATTTCCCTTGTTGATGCACCAGCCACTGCAGCGATAACCCGCTTATTGTCTTGTCAAATTTGTTGTCTTTATGTTAATATGTATCTTTTTATTTGTATGTTTTTTTTGTACTTATCTGTTGTTGTGTCTAGTGTATTGTAAGGAAAAAAATAAATGTTTTTCCTTCTTTCTTTCTTTTATAACTTACCCGAAACATTTTTAGGGTGTACAGTTAAATACTTGTGAAGCTCCGGAGGGACTAATGCCAATACTTGCTCTGAAGTGTCGTTCGCGTTCATCAGCTCTTCTGGAAAAATAAAAACAAAAAAAATTGCAACAAACATACAAATCAATGTAGTTAGTACCCGAGTTGAGCCAACAGATGGCGCTGATCGTGAGAAATTGTTATAAGCGCCATCTGTGAGCTGATAATCGGAACTAACTGGGGTCCCGTTACATTTAGCACATGTAGAAACATTTCCAAAAACACTTTGTAAGCACCCTTTATTTATAAATATAATAATATATAAAAATAGCAAATCTGCTGTTCTAGTTTTTTGTACCTTATTACTGAGAGAACTAAAATTGTATGACATGCTGCGATAACACACTCACACATACATATTTGTGGTCCTACTGAGCAATGTTCCACGTTCGAAATACAATACGTTTTTTTAATTTTTAAATTACTTTGGCAACGGACAATCTTTTTGTAAAACATTGTATTGATAAAATTTTATTTTTATTTATACGGAACACTGAAAATAAAATAAAATAGTTTTATTTTATTTTAACTGAAGTTTCTTACAATATACGTTATTATTGTTATTATTAAAATTGTCTCTTTGTACGTTACAATAAGTTAACAAGTACCTATCTATACAATTATAAAGAGGAAAGATTTGATTGTTTGTTTGTATTGAATAGGCTCCGAAACTACTGGACCGATTTTAAAATTTCTTTCACCGTTGGGAAGCTACACCGGGTATATATCCCCGGGTGATATATGCTACTTTTTATCCCTGTATTCCCACAGGAACGGGAACTACGCGGGTGAAAACACGACTGCCAAGCCAAAAAACGAAATAAAAAAAATTATAGCCTGTGACTGTTCACTCGGGATGATGTGAGGATTCAACGGTATCACATACATCAAAATCGGTTCAGCCGTTTAAAAGTTATGGCGGAATAAACAAAAATACACGAATCTTGAAAAAAAAATCAAAGGCATTAATTTTAGATCTCTCATATTAAGTTTTGTTTAAAAACAGCACAACATAATGGAAAACAATACTTTTGTGATTTATATACAATACAAGTAAATAATAAATAATTATTAACGTTATACATATAGGATACATTTATACAAAATATAGGTTATCAAATACGACCGTTCTTCGACACAGGCTAGATGTTTGACCACACCTAGCCTGGAATGGAACTCTCAATTAAGCAAATCAACCCGTAATAGAGACATAAAAAGAGATTCAGACGAAATGAGAACCCTCCTCCTTTTTTGAAGTTTGTTCAAAAAGACATCACATAGTACAAAACATACATGGGACAAAACATATAAAAATAAACCTCAAATTAAATAAAAAATTAAACCTTTCACATAAATAATGTCATTGTTTGTCTCCTCGTTTTTGTTAGTTTCTGTAAAATGGAAAACCACGATGAAATTAAATGATTTTTAATGTTAAATAATTTTCCCATGGTGTTATTAATTCTATGAATCTATGTGCAACAATTTCTTTGGAGAAAAAAACTTTGCGTCATTTTACATTTGAGAAAAAGGGACAGTGATAAAATTATTGGCATCAAATTTATCATATTATACCAGCGGACGCCTCGCGGTTTCATCCGGGTAGTTCCCGTTCCCGTGGGAATACAGGGATAAAAAGTAGCCTATGTCATCCGGAGATAGCGTAGCTTCCCAACGGTGAAAGAATTTTTGAAATCGGTCCAGTAGTTTCGGAGCCTATTCAATACAAACAATCAATGAAATCTTTCCTCTATAATAGTACAAATACTTATAGATAGATAAATGCATTTTTTTTATGCTTGCCAGGCTAGGTGTTTGACCACAGCTCACCTGATGTTAAGTGACGGTGTGGTTGAAGATGGTAAAGCACACCAAGCCTGGAATGGCACTGGCTCTCAAGTGAGGCTGCCGTAACACACCGTTAGATGCTTGGCTACAGATTTTCAAATCTCATGTGGTAGCTAGCCAGCCGAGTACTAGAGAGTACGCTACCACCATGCTATGGTTTCCTCACGATGTTTTCCTTCACCGGCAGCTCGAGGTCATTGTTGAGGTTTGAACTCACAGCTTTCGGCATGCGAACCGACCGCCCTAACCACTGAGCTATCATCGCTACAATACATACATCCTACTAATATTATAAACGCAAAAGTATATGGATGCGAAATGTGAATATGGATGTATGGATGGATGTTTGTTACTCTTTTACGCAAAAACTACTGAATGGTGTTTGATGAAATTTGGTATGGAGGTAGCTGAGACCCTGGATTAACACATAGGCTACTTTTTATCCCGAAAACATGTAGCGGGTAACACCGCGGGGCGCAGGTAGTAGTATGTATTTGCCAATGGTATCCCATTTTGCTATAAACAGTTTTCTGAATTGCCAAAAATGTATTTAGCGTATTCACGTTAAAAGAAATTGTGGACATAAAAGTATAAATTACCCTTTAAAACAATAAGCAACAATTCGTGTATTTAAAAATAACTATGTGATACAACAGCCAGTTATAAAAAATATAGTTAACATCGTCACTTGTTAATGACAACCTTTGTAACAATTGTTCAAAATTTACATAACATATGCATTTCAAAGTCAATGCAACTTTGAAATCCAGCAAAACAAAAACACATTTACAATTAAAAAAAATGTTCAAATATACACGTGTTTTTATTTCATATAAATTGTAAAAACAGTAAAATAAAAACACCAAAATAATGAAATACGTTTCGTAGGTACACTAAAACATTGAAAATGTGTCAGTATATTAATAAATTATTATTGACCGATAGCAATCAGTGCTTTCAAGTCGCGAGTGAATCTGTTTCTTCTCTGCAAGCGTGCTCCATCGTAGACCGCATCTTCGCAGAAGGCGGTCAAAGGAAAGCCATCGAATCAGCCCTATTTTTTGATAAGCTGAATTTATTTTTCAATAAGTTCCATTCCAGACTGTGGTGAGCTGTGGTCAAACACCTAGCCTGCCAACCATAAAAAAAAAGCTATCCCACTTTTGGGCGCTGACCTCTTCTCATAGTGGGAAGTCCGTAGTCCACCACTCTAGTCAAGTGCGGGCTGGCAGACTTCACATAATTATGTATATCCAAAAACATTTTTTAGCAACTCTGACATAGGTGTACCTACATAATTATGTGGGGTTTTCACGGTTTTATTAAATTAAAAATAGGTTGCGTTTGACCGCACCCTAACTGATGTTAAGCAGGATGCGGTCTAAGATGGAGCACGCTTACAGAAGAAACCTGTTTACTTTGGATTTAAAGAAACTCAAATACTTCGCGGGATATACAAACACCGGCGTATGCTTTAAAAGGCGCGTGTCTGGGATTCGAACCCATGACCTCCGAATTGAAAGCTACCAACTACGCTTATATATCATTGCAATTTAATTATTATATCATAGTACTAAAAAAAAGTTACAAGTGGCGCAATCTCTTATCAAAAACGTGAACTAAATTGTTTGAAGCCAAAAATTCACATAAAAGGACGTCACATTGAACAAAAATAAATAGAAAGAAAGAAACCTTCGACTGTGACTACACGGTTAGAATGCAACACTGAAAATCCCGGGTTAGTATCTGAAAACGTCATCTATAACTTAAAAACTAACATTATTAACTATAAACAGCTATTGGAGTAAATAACATACGAAATAATATTCAATCTAAACGCGTTTTAACTTAACTTCCCAAAATGATTAAAAGTACTGTAGCCATGAGCGTACCCAGGGGAGGGCAGGGGAGAGCAGAGAAGGGCAGCTGCCCCCCCTGGATTTTATTTACGTCCCTACTAATTTTTTTTTCTTTAATATTGGCGTCGCATTTTGAGCATTTGCCAGTGCCAAGCATTACAAGTTTCTTAAGTTAAATAAGTTGCCTCGTAGCAATAGTTATAGTCAAAGTCCAGTCATACTTTTGTAAAGTAGTGGCGACTTTACTATAAAGCTTCGATGGAGTTTTGGAATCAACACGAAAAGTCATGTTTCACCACATTATGTCATTTTCCCACACTCGCACTTTATGAACAAAACACCACGATTTTTATACATAAACACTCGAAAAAACACTAGTTTTGGAAAAAAATAGAACGGGGCGGTACGACTCATTCCGCCGTTCCAGCCAAAAACCCCTCCTAACTATTACTTTTGTCGATAAAAGTTAAAAAAAAAAACTTTTTGCCATTTGCAATATACATATACAATTTTTTAAAATCATGCGGTGTGCCCGTACACGTACAGCTACACGCTAGCAGCGCTGCAAGCAAAAATGCTGCGCCGGCTCGGTCTGTAGCCGCCCCGATCAGAATCAAAATATTTATTGTGTAAAATAGTGTAACAGTATGTATTTACAAAAAAAAATAGTATTTAAGTATTCTATCAGTTATCTGACTTCCATAGTACAAGCTTCGCTTAGTTTGGGGTCAGATGGCGCTGTGTGTAATGTCCTGCGATATTTATTTTATTTTAATATTAAATTTTAACATGCCCCCCCAAGAACCTGGGTACGCCCATGACTAGCATTGCTAGTACTAGAAAGTTAAAAAAACGATCCCAAAACAGTTCGTGCGCCCCAATAAATGACAACAATCACGGGGAAAAAGATACAACCGTATTAATTGTAAAGAACCACGTCGATATTTGTCGACATATAATTTGTTTAGTACGATCACATATTTTAAGAAACAATTTAGTGATTTTACGATCGTTAAGGTGGTTCGATTTCCATACAAAATGTTTTTTTTTCCATTTATAGACAAATGGAGCATAATTTTACAGTGCAATGACAGTTACTAATAATCTACTGTTTTATTCAAGCAATTGTGATTTACCGCAAATAAAGACCAAAATAAATGCCAGTAGCTGTGATTTCAGTGTAAAATTATGCTCCATTTGTCCATAAATGGAAAAAAATTGTTTGTTAAATTGGAAATCGAACCACCTTAATAGCAAAGTTTAGACGTGCAAGATACATATATGGGATTTGGTAAGGTTTTATAGCATTTTTTGCAAAGCAAATTCTAAAAAAAATACATCAAAATATATGATGGGGATTATATGACGGGGACAGGCTTTGATAGCAGACAAACTATGAGGTCAGTAAGTCATTTAGTGCAACGCGCAATTCGGTATGTAAAGTTTTTTTTTGTATTTATTTCATATTTTTTACTAATAGTAAACTTTATTTTATGAAACTAATTTGAGTATTTTGGCTTTCTACGCGGTAGTTTATTTTAAAATGTTTTCAAACTTTTTATAGTGATGACGTCATGACGTAGGCTGAATATGTATAATATGCCTTTGCCATGTAAAATAAAATTTTGACAAATTTGATTAATTTTGACAATTGACACCAAGTTTTTTTGTATTTAATTTGCGCCATCGGGCAGGCTAAAGCTGTAAAGCCATACGTCTTCGGTTTTTACAATTTATGACATCACAAACAGATCTTATATCATAGCCTCATAAAAGCGATTTCAGAGTCCAAATAACGTTTAAAGTATAATAATCCAGAAATTTGTATCAATAAAGCGAAAAACAACTCGACGTACGTGTATGGACGAGGTTGTTATGGCTGCTATTTGACATTCCTTTTTGTAGTCAGTAAAAGTAGCCCCTATTGGATGACGTCATTAGAAGACCATTGAGAGTATTTTAAGAAAATACACCCCATCTCATTGTTTAAAGAGTTTTAAACGTAAAAATCATGTACAGGAATGTATTATTTCGAAATGGATTTGGAATCAGTAAAGTTTTTTTCTTATTTACATACCGAATTGTTGAATTCGATAAGTCATTTATTTTACCACGCGACTGTCCTTTATTCTAGATTTATACCGTTACCACCCATTACAGTTTCCATAGTAAAATTGCAAGAATTTCTTGCCGGTCTAAACTCTGCCTAATCGCTTGAGTGCAAGTCCCAAAAAAATTTTAAATGCAAAACCTTCATCAACGTGACGAGCAAATTTAATCAACAAATACTTCAGTTCTACGTCATTATTCCGATTAATATCTGAAAATCAAATTAAAAACTACAGTAAAATTGGTTAAAAAAAATAGAGAGGTGTCTCAACGGAACGGAGTTTCTATATTCATTTTTTTAAGCTATTGCATAGCTTCTATCGCGGGCCTTGAGCGTGGAGACCGAATCCAGAAATTCCGTAACGAAAATAACCTAACACCCCCCACTTTTCAATGCAATAGCTTTACCGCGGCAGCCCCCGAGTGCCACACGTCTTTTTTGTGCATATTCTCAAAATTTTATTTTCTTAGGTGATCGGGAAGTTTCTCAAATGTCACTGCAAAAGAGATGTCGGTTATTGGTGCCCCCCCCCCCCCCCCCCCTCAGCCCGCAAACAAATGAGAACGATAACGTGCGACAAAGAACTCCGTTCCAAAAGAGAAACTACTCAAAATTCTCGAAACAAATATTTTGATAAAATATTGATAACACCAATGTTACAAGTCAATTCAAAATTTTAAACATGTCATTAAATGGGGTTTAAAACACTGATTACTTGTCAAAATAAGGTATGTCAATAAAAACATGTCAATATAAAAAACTGTCAATTTAAAAATATGTCAATACCAAAAAAATATTGTCGCGTACGTTTTACCCTAACCCTTTTTTATGGAGACGCGCTGCACGTGTCATGTCGCTGTACTAAAATACAATTATGACTACAAATATGAGCTTTCATACAAAAGTTGATAATATGCACTGGCGGTCACAGATATTTCATCACGAAGAAACCAACATTCGCTCATAGTACCCTCTACAGCGATGATAGTGGTTTTCGATTTCCATACAAACAATTCTTTCCATTTATGGACAAATGGAGCATAATTTTACAGTGAAATCACAGCTACTGGCATTTATTTTGGTCTTTATTTGCGGCAAATCACAATTGCTTGACTAAAACAGTAGATTATAGGATAGATCTGAATAATTCTGTCATCAATAGAATGCTACATTATTACCGAGTGACATAGGTTATATTTATGTAGAGCTGCTAGTATTTTATGTTTCCGTGAATTGAGAATATTGTGACTACACGCGATTTGGCATGCACTGCGTCTCCACAAAAGAGGCCTAAGGAAAAAAAATTAAAAATAAAAGATTTATTTAAAAAAAAGATTATAATAATATGTAAACATACCTTCTCTGTACATTCCTCCACTCGAAGCGGATAGCATAATTTGCAGCCATAGGAAAAACAGGCATAATATGACCACGACCCGTGCCAAAGAAGCATATTTTATTCGTGGCATCGCGTTCAGTCGACAGATGGCGTTAAAATCATTTTTAGCACGTAGTTCACGCGAAGCGCGGCAGGTGGCGCTGTTTCATGTTATCTGACTAGATTGGTTTCATGGCCGCACGTGTTTTTGTGATGACCTGAAATGAAAAAAAAGTAACATAAAAAAAACATCCGTTTTTACATTTATAAATATACTCTAACTGTACATTATTTCTAGGGTTCCTAACCTCAAAAGAAAAAGAGGAACAAAAAAATTATGTGGTCCAGCCAGAATTTTCTTTACCTTATAGTAATGTGACGAACTGACTGTGATTCTAGACTACGTTTTTAGAAATATTAAACACAAGCGGACGCTTCGCGGTTTCACCCGCGTAGTTACCGTTCCCGTGGGAATACACGGATAAAAAGTAGCCTATGTCACCCGGGGATAGTATAGCTTCCCAACGGTGAAATAATTTTTAAAATGGGTCCAGTAATTTCGGAGCCTATTCAATACAAACAAACAATCAAATCTTTCCTCTTTAAAATTAGCGTAGACTAGTGTTAAACAAAACGAATTTTGTTTTGTTTTTTTTTTAAATAATAAACCAACATAATATCCATTTAAAAAAAATCTCACGTGAGGGGGGTCCGAGCAATATCTGACGACATCTTACCGGGGAGAGAGGGGAGGGCGTCGAAAAAATCGAATCGCCAAAATCCCCTCATCTTTGTACCTTGAACTTTGTGTAACACCAGTAGTTTTGGAGAAAAACGGCAACATGAATTTGCACAAACAAACATCCTCACACCCCAAACGCATATACCGACTCCGTTCCCTCGTGGGTAAAAACAAAGTTCAGGGCATCGCTGCTGTGCCGCTCATTACTTTCAGACATTCGACGGTCCAAAACCACGTTATCTACAATAAAGTTTACTACCGGACCAACACATAAATCTAAAACCAGCGGATTTAAAAACTATAAAATGTAGATAAGGAATTTAAGCCAGTTTGAAATTGTTATCATTAAAAACCTGTTACCGTCGATTCATTTGATGGTTCACATCCTCTACTCTGCAGTAACAACTTACCAAACGTGTTTGCTCTGTCTGTGTTGTTGCTAGGACTTTGTTTTGCTACTCAAACTTCTGTGTATCATCATGCAATGGTCATAGACAGGCGTTATCTCTTACCATCAGGAGAGCATTGCTACAAAGCTTGTTCCGCGATATGCGTTGTGAACTTGGCCTAAAATAATCACACACTTGTGCTAAGTTGCATGGCATTGAAGAATACACACACACTCGTCAAAACTGGCGAGTCTGTTGGTGTCTTTAGGCCGAGTTTTGGGCTTTAGCGTACATAGTGGAGCGAGAACATATTGATTGACTAGCTTACGTACTAGCTTACTTGGTACCCATATTGAGGGAGTTGTGAAAAAAATATGTAAACCGCCATCTTGGACCGATTTTCATCAAACATAAGCTAAGAACACTCCCGACTTATTCAACTGTCAAGCAAAAAAAAAAAAAATCGGTTCATCCGTTCGGGAGCTACACAACACACAAACACGTCAAACTTATAACAACCCGTCGCTTTTGCGTCGGGGTTAAAAAGAAACATAAATGTTCTACATTTTGAATAAAGTCAAAGTCAAACTACAATTAATTGCTATGCTGTGTTACATTAATGTCTTAAGATTTAAATAGAGCAACAGCTTACAATACGAACATGCAATATTTAAGGATTAACTTAAAATTATGGTATTTCATATGGTATTTATCACTACATAGTATAAAACAAAGTCGCTCCCCTCTGTCCCTATGTATGCTTAGATATTTAAAACTACGCAACGGATTTTGATGCGGTTTTTTAAATAGATAGAGTGATTCAAGAGGAAGGTTTATATGTATAATACTTGCATATGCACCACATTAGTATCTACATTGCATCCGTGCGAAGCCGGGGCGGGTAACTAGTTATATTAAATTAAATGCAATTAAATTACATAATATAATTGTCAAAATATAATAAAATGGCACAGTTCATCATTTAAATTTATCGTCAAGAAAATCATTTATCCTTATCTATAAGAAAATTGAATACGTCTTTCAAGGGTACAAAATACACTAAAATCTTATAACACGCCGTCACACGCTTCACTGCCCGCCGAGTTTAACAACGCGGCCTAATATTAAATACTAGATCCCCGTAACGGGGCTTGTGCTACATTTTAAGAGTTTAAACATCGGATACTAAAATTTAACGTTACTTTTTGTGGTCTGCATAATTTAGTAGGTGCTTTTTTAGGGTTCCGTACCCAAAGGGTAAAAACGGGACCCTATTACTGAAACTTCGCTGTCCGTCCGTCTGTCACCAGGCTGTATCTCAAGAACGGTGATTGCTAGGCAGTTGAAATTTTCACAGATGTTGTATTTTTATTGCCGCTATAACAACAAATACTAAAAATAAAATAAAATAAATATTTAAGGGGGGCTCCCATACAACAAACTTTATTTTTCCCCGCGTTTTTATAGATAATGGTACGGAACCCTCCGTGTGCGAATCCAACTCGCACTTGGCTGGTTTTTTTGTTTGCTCAAGATGCAAGAAAAAGCGGTCATCGGTCAACGACTGCTGTACAAAGAATTCTGTTTTTAGCCGAGTCTGATATAACTAAAGTGATGGCATCGTTTTAGCTGTTTACTTTTCGAGCGATGTTTACAAAAAATAACAATCGGTCAAGTGCGAGTCGGACTCGCGCACGAAGGGTTATCTATAAAAAAATCAAGTTTGTCAAATCAATGCATGCTTGGGGTTTTCAAATTTTCCACTACTCGGGTTACATTATTCAACTTTGCATGCGGATCCCAAATTGTTTTTTAAATAAAAATATAGCCTATGCCCATCACGGATAATGTAGCATTCTTCGACCACACCGTCACTTAACATCGGGTGAGCTGTGGTCAAACATCTAGCCAGTCAACCATGAAAGAAATAAAAAAATATTTACTTTAAGATGAAAACAAAAGTAAATTAACAATCAACAGCAGCAATAGACTGACTGGAGTAACAGACGTTGTCGCAGTATCGTAAGTTCTCAATACTGGTCGCGAGCGTCCATCGTCTTGCATACCTTGACCTCCGAGACAATGCCCAGGTATTTACCCATTGACGACATACGTGACACGAGTTACTGAATGTCTCTCCACTGAGATTCCCAAACTTTAACATCACAAATCTATGAACCGAAAAGACAAACGAATCCTTAATCCTAAACAGTAGCGGCCTTAGGGGGCGGCAAGCAGGGCAACCGCCCGGGGCCTCGCGTCCTCAACTACCCAAGTACAAAAAAGTATCTTTTTGAATGTAAATTTAATGAAAAGAAAGAAAGAAAATAATTTTATTTTGTAACATAGAACACAACAAATAGAGACAAACAGTTACAAAAGAGGGGCTCACCTCAGCATAATACTGGTCATACTAATACTAATGAGACGAACGAGACGCTCTCCTGATGGTAAGACATAACGCATGTCCATGACCATTACAGCGATACACAGAAATTTGAGTAACAAAACAAAGTCCAAGCCATCGCTGCTTTGGCGCTCATTACTTTGAGACTTTCGAAGGTTAGTCTCAACAGCCCAGTAATTTCGCTAGCTGCAGTACCCTTCAAACCAGAACACAGTAATTTTTACACACTACTGCTTAGCGGCAGAATATCTGGTAAAGCGGTGGTACCTACCTAGACGACCTCCTGCTAAGGAGATCTACCACCAAGTAAAAAAGCTACCCCCATACCAAATGTCATCCAAATCCGTTCAGTAGTTTTTTCGTGAAAGAGTAACAAACATCCATCCATCCAAACTTTCACATTTACAATATCAGTGGGAAGATAAAAATGAAGATTTTCCTTAAAATTTGAAATATAGTTCTCGATATGCCGACCCGCGGACCGACTATACTTTGAGAAACTCTGATTTGTTTCTAATGGCTTATGCAATGGATTGCACTGCTTCTATTGGTTTAAAAACTTACTTGTAAACATCGCTGCCGTATACATATAGTATCATTTCAAAGCCAATTCTTATGTGTCATGTCGTATGACACCGACACTTAACATCTGACAGATGAGCTGTCCGTCAGAAACACTTAACCCGTCACCCATAAAAACAAAAAACTATATTTTTTGTGCTTGTAGGTTAAGTATTTGACCACAGCTCACCTGCTATTAAATTACGGTGTGATCGAAGATGGTCAAGCACATCTAGCCTGAAATGGATCTGACTAACAAGTGCGGCTGCCGGAACACACAGTTAGGTGCTTGGCGGCAGATTTTCACCTGGTGGTAGCTAGCCAGCAGAGTAATAGAAAGCCTACCACCATGCTGTGGTTTCCTTACGATGTTTTTCCTTCACCGACAGCTCATTGCTAGGATTTGAACCCACGGCCATCGCCTTGTGAAAACATTTAAACATAATATCTAGACAAATAATTATAAAGAGGAAAGATTTGGTTGTTCGTTTGTAATGAATAGGCTCCGAAACTACTGGACCGATTTCAAAAATTCTTTCACCGTTGGGAAACTGCACTATCCCGGGTGACATAGGCTACTTTTTATCCGCTAGGGATGCCTAGATGCAAGTCAATAATAAAATCATAATATCAGTAGAGTTACCATGACGCTTTCCAGTAACTCTATAATTTCCATTGAAACACAAATTACAGCATTTACAGCCAATAAACCCGGTCTAACATGATAAGACGGCTAATTTCCCATAATTGCGGTATACCTTTCCGGTACATAACAAGTAAATGATAACGCAAGAGTAAAAATAGGCAAGCGTGGAACAAAAACGATTTGTTTCGCTCGACGCATTCTATTTCTGTTTTTTAATGTAAAAGTAATGAGACGAGAATCAGCAAGTTGAAGTGGCAATGGGTAGGGCACATAGCACGCAGAACTGATGGCCGATGGGGCTGCAAAGTTCTGGAGTGGAGGCCACTGGCTAGGACGTCCACCCACAAGGTGGACAGACGACCTAATTGCCAAATAAATTTCATTTCATTTAAAGAAAGAAAGAAAGAAAACATTTATTTTGACACACACAACACTATAACAACAAAAAACACTACAAATAAAAGATTACAAAATAAAAGTAATAATTATGTAGAAAGTTGTCGCTGTAGTGTCCAGTGCGACAAAAAAGGTTAGTTCTCAGCATTAGTGCTGCCGATTTCTCAGCAGCGCTGGTTTTCAGAACTAACCTAACATTTCAATAAAGACCGCAGGAACGCGGTGGATGCGAGCCGCTTCCAACCGGTCTTTGTGGAAATGGGGGAGGCCTATGTCCAGCAGTGGACGTCTTACGGCTGAAATGATGATGATGAAAGAG
Source organism: Biston betularia (assembly GCA_905404145.2). Classification (NCBI taxonomy): domain Eukaryota; kingdom Metazoa; phylum Arthropoda; class Insecta; order Lepidoptera; family Geometridae; genus Biston; species Biston betularia. The sequence continues at coordinate 1,737,750 of FR989892.1, read as the reverse complement.
ATGAACGCTACGCTCTCCTGATGTTAAGAGATATCGCATGTCCAGTAACAAAACAAAGTCCAGGCAAATGTCTTTCTTGTGGCGATTTTACGCATTGCAAGCACCTTGTACAGAGGTAGTAGTTTACTTGGTGGTAGATTCCTTTCGCAGGAAGTCGTCTAGGTAGGTACCACCGCGCTACCAGGTATTCTACGGCCAAGCAGTAGTATGTAAACATGACTGTGTTCCGGTTTGAAGGGTACTGCAGCTAGCGAAATTACTGGGCTGTTGAGATTAACCGTCGAAAGTTTCAATGTAATGAGCGCCAAAGCAGCGATGCCCCGGACTTTGTTTTGCTACTCAAAGTTCTGTGTATCGCTGCAATGGTCGTGGGCAGGCGCTATTTTTACCATCAGGAGAGCGTTTCGTTCGTCTCATTACATTGTACATAAAAAAAAAAAAAAAAAAGATAACAAAGCAAACATTCCCCAACTAGTCTGCCATAGCTTCTCAGAGATGCAGGCTGTATTATTGTTGAGTGTATTGTATGCACGATAAATGCACTACGAACACAGAGAAGAAAATTAGACAGAGGGTTACCTCACACCTTATAAGCTAACGGTGTGTTCCGGCAGCCACACTTGAATTTAATTATTTTTGTTTTCAAATTTAAATTATTTGTTTTTTTTTTAAGATTATATGACAATTATTGCCCCTTTACAGCTAATAATTATTACATTTAATTTTTGTAAACTGACAATACATATTTTTTAAACTGTATAAGCATAGTATAGTAGGACGTTACGTTACACACAGCGTCATCTGACCCCAAACTAAGCAAAGCTTGTTTTATGGAAGTCTTAAATACTTTTTTTTTTGTAAATACATACTTATAATACATACAGGACACCCAGACACAGAACAAACATTGTTTATACCGCAAACTCTTTGTCCTGGGTGGGAATCGAACCCACGCCCTTCGGCTCTTGAAGCAAACATACTACCAATGAACTAACAGGGCTGTCAATATCAGGCTGAAATAGTACCTACATAGTTTAGGTATCTATTTTAAATATGTCAATAAATGATTCTATTCTATTCTTGATAACCAGTTCCATTCAGGCTGGGTGTGCCTTACCATCTTCGACTACACCGTCACTTAACAACAGGTGAGTTGTGGTCAAATACATAGCCTGTCAACCACAGAAGATTGCTCATCAGAAGTCCCAGGAAGCTCTGATACATGATACTAGTGCTATATAATGTTATTGCTAGTTTCATGAATCGGCTCTCCTTAGACAAGCGTGTTAAATCCAAGATCATATCTTTTCTTTTGGTAACAGGCGCGATGGTGGTCAAACGTGAGCCTGTTGTTTTTGTTTTGTCATTTATAAGTTGACATTTTGGGAAAAGTTATTAACATAATTGTTTGTTTGTTTGCATTTTCAATTTCGTTTATTTATATTTGTTGTTGGTAATTTGTTATGTTTGTTTTGTTTGTCCGACGAGGGCTCACCGGAAGACCAGCGCTGGTCATGCCGCTTAGTATGACCAGTTTTACGCTGAGGTGAGCCCCTATTTTGTAACTGTTTGTCTCTGTTTGTTGTTATTTATGTGTGTTCTGTGGTGTTACAAAATAAAAAATCATTTTCTTTCTTTCTTCCATTAAAAAACACACTAATCAACCTAAACCCGAAACTTCCGGAACCGTTCCTCTGTAGTATTTTCTACTCTGAGTCACGAGGTCAAAGTACGACAGCTCATGTTACTAATGATAAAAATTACATCTATTTGTATGTTCTATTACCGTAACAATGCAAAATTTTCGCAATGCGGGCGAATAAAAAAATAACATAAGAGAAATGAATTTACTGTAATTTTACATACATACAAGATACGCGCGAAAAACGTAACCCTTCCTTTGGAGTTTTGGCGGGAACGCGGAAAGAGTCGTGTCGCCCCGTTGTATTTTTTTCTAAAACTAGTGTTTTGTGGAGTGTTTATGCATAAAAATGGTGGTGTTTTATTCACAAAGTGCCGAATCACAAGCGCGAGTGTGGAAAAATGATATAATGTGGTGGAACATGACTTTTCGTGTTGCTTCCAAAAATCCATCGAAGCTTTATAGTAAAGTCGCCACTACTTTACTAAAGCATGACCGGACTTGACTGACATAGACTTTAAGCACGCGAAAAGTCATGTTTCACCACATTGTCTCATTTTCCCACACTCGCGCTTGTAATTCGGCACTTTATGAATAAAACACCACCATTTTTATGTATAAACACTCGATAAAACACTAGTTTTGGAAAAAAATACAACGGGGCGACACGACTCTTTCCGCGTTCCCGCCAAAACCCCCTAGGAAACTTGTTTAACTTTTGATTTGAAACTTGAAAATATAAAACACTTGACACTGGCAAATGCTCAAAATGCGACGACAAAACCAAATTAAAAAAAAAAAACCCCCGTCCTTGGCAGTCTTTAGGAAGTGTAAAGTATCGATTACACAAAAATATTCATCATTCACTCGTTTTCATTTGCGTTTGTACGAATTCGACACCGTTTTCAATTTTTTACATAATATTTGTCTAGAAACCAAAAACATCGATAATTGTTTAACGGGTTGACATGCTACTGAGCATAAGACAAAAACTTGAAGGTTGACTACTTCAGTGAACATTAACAAAGTCATTATATTACTTAAACATCGTTATTTATTATTGTGTGACCCGTGACCATGGTCATACTTTTAGGGTTCCGTGCCCAAAGGGTAAAACGGGACCCTATTACTAAGACTCCGCTATCCGTCCGTCACAAGGCCGTATCTCATGAACCGTGATAGTTAGACAGTAGAAATTTTCACAGATGATGTATTTCTGTTGCCGCTATAACAACAAATACTAAAAAAAACAGAATCACATAAATATTTAAGAATATGTCCCACTGTCTATTGATGGAAACCGCATTAAAATCCGTTGCGTAGTTTAAAAGATCTAAGCGTACAGACGGCGGGAAGCGACTTTGTTTTATACTATGTAGAGACTAGCGACTCGCCCCAGCTTCACACGGGTGCCATGTAGAATCGAATGTAGTGCATATGCATGTATTATACATATAAACCTTCCTCTTGAATCACTCTATCTATTGATGGAAACCGCATTAAAATCCGTTGCGTAGTTTAAAAGATCTAAGCGTACAGACGGCGGGAAGCGACTTTGTTTTATACGATGTAGAGACTTGCGACCCGCCCCGACTCCGCACGGGTGCAATGTGGGTACTAATGTAGTGCATATGCATGTATTATATATATAAACCTTCCTCTTGAATCACTCTGTCTATTGATGGAAACGGCATTAAAATCCGTTGCGTAGTTTAAAAGATCTAAGCGTACAGACGGCGGGAAGCGACTTTGTTTTATACTATGTAGAGACTAGCGACCCGCCCCAGCTTCACACGGGTGCCATGTAGAATCGAATGTAGTGCATATGCATGTATTATACATATAAATCTTCCTCTTGAATCACTCTATCTATTGATGGAAACCGCATTAAAATCCGTTGCGTAGTTTAAAAGATCTAAGCGTACAGACGGCGGGAAGCGACTTTGTTTTATACGATGTAGAGACTTGCGACCCGCCCCGACTCCGCACGGGTGCAATGTGGGTACTAATGTAGTGCATATGCATGTATTATACATATAAACCTTCCTCTTGAATCACTCTGTCTATTGATGGAAACTGCATTAAAATCCGTTGCGTAGTTTAAAAGATCTAAGCGTACAGACGGCGGGAAGCGACTTTGTTTTATACTATGTAGTCTATAGCAATGCAAATTACATAATACCTAGATAGTATGCTGTTCTTGATTGTTTATGTCCGTTACAAATTACCATCACGCAATGCTACGCTCGGGTGGTCACAGCAAGCTCTCATCATCAGCCCTGAATTACTCAATGCTTTGCCTCTTCGTTACCACGCTGCTAAAGGAAGGTAATTCAATTCTTGTTCTTCAAGGGAGCGATGCGATTAGGGTTTCTGGTTTCTCAACCTTTTTAACCGACTCAAATTTTTTTTATTTTTTTTTAGTGTTGACAGGCTAGGTGTTTGACCACAGCTCACCTGATGTTAAGTGAAGGTGTGGTCGAAGTTGGTAAAGCACGTCTAGCCTGGAATGGAACTGGCTCTCAAGTGAGGCTGCCGGAACACACCGTTAGGTGCTTGGCGGCAGATTTTCGACTTGAGGGTGGTAGCTAGCCAGCCGAGTACTAGAAAGTACCCTACAACCATGCTATGGTTTCCTCACGATGTTTTTCCTTCACCGGCAGCTCAAGCTCATTGTTGGGGTTTGAACCCACGCCCTTCGGCATGCGAATCTACCGCGCTAACCACTGAGCTATCATCGCTACAAATACAGCGATGATGGCTCAGTGGTTATTTTGTAACCCGAACACAAAAACAAACAGAGAAAACGTTACAAAATAAGAGCTCATCTCAGCATAATACTGGTCATACTGAGCGGTATGACCAGCGCTGGTCTTCCGGTGAGCCATTGTAGGTTAAACAAAAAAAAACACTTTTGCACTGACATTATAAAGAGCAAAAGATTTTTGTGTGTTTGTAACGAATAAAGGCAAAAACTACTGGACCGATTTCAAAAATTCTTTCACCGTTGCGTAGCTGCGCTATCCCCGGGTGATATAGGCTACTTTTTATCCCTGTATTCCCACGGGAACGGGAACTACGCGGGTGAAACCGCGAGGCGTCCGCTAATACTATTATAAAGAGGAAAGATTTGATTGTTTGTATTGAATAGGCTCCGAAACTACCGGACCGATTTAAAAGATTCTGTCACCGTTGGGAAGCTACGCTATCCCCGCGTGATATAGGCTTCTTTATATCCCTGTATTCCTACGGGAACGGGAACTACGCGGGTGAAACCGCGAGGCGTTCGCTAGTCTTTTATAATCGGGAGAACGTCTCGTTCGTCTCATTTTTTTTACTTAAAAATAAATACTTACAAATTAATAAACATTGAAACATATTTCGTGCATCGCGTTTTCGTTTAGCCCCCAATGTTATTAAAGTTTACACTAATATAACCACCACAGATAACTGATAGAATATCTATACAGGGTTATAAACTAAGGTGTATTAAGCCGATAGGGGGTCCGTGTATACATCATAATCAACAAAATTTACTCGATTCAATTGTCATAGATTGTCCCACGATATTAACATTTTAGGAATCACACAGGATATAGTCAAACGGAAACCTATAATTATAAGAAATAAATTTAAAACAAAGAAAGAAAGAAAAACATTTTATTTTGTAACTTTAAGACACAAAAAACAAAAACGAACAAACAGAAAGAAAAACATTTTTTTTTTCCTAACAATACACTAGACACAACAACAGATAAGTAAAAACAAAACACACAAATAAACAGATACAGATTAACAAAAAGACAACAAATTTGATGAGACAATAAGCGGGTTATCGCTGCAGTGGCTGGTGCACCAAGAAGGAAAAAAAAAGACAGAGACAAACAGTTACAAAATAAGGGCTCACCTCAGCATAATACCGGTCATACTGAGTATGACCAGCGCTGGTCTTCCGGTGAGCCCCTGTAGATGAAAATCAAAGTGTGTGTGGGTGTGGGGTGTGTGTGTGGGTGTGTGCACCCCCTACATCAACAACAACCCCCTACACCAGTAATACACGTAATACCAAATTTCGAATCGATCAGTGGTGAATACACATACATAAGAACTATATTGCTGTTTATCTTCAAACAGCTGAACAAACTTTTTTGAATCATAGTTAAGATCACTTTCGATTAAGTCACATTAAAAAAAAGTTATCCGCCATTTTGTGGCGGCGGCCATTTTGGATCGATTTTCATCAAACATAGCTAAAAATGGCTGATAGGATGGATGGATGTTTGTTACTATTTCACGCAAAAACTACTGAACGGATTTAGATGAAATTTGGTATGGAGGTAGCTGAGACCCTGGATTAACACATAGGCTACATTGTATCCCGAAAACACGTAGCGTATAACACCGCGGGGCGCAGCTAGTAATTACATATAAATAAAACCTTATCCTGGTATGATATTACAATAGGTTTAGGCTAATTAGATTTCGCTTATCTGAAATTGAATTTTTAATTAAATTAGTTTTGACTTTAGGCAAACAAGTATTTTTTATTCGCTGGTTCTCGTGCAACCAGCTATTCTGCGGGGACCGTGTTTTCCCGAGAAAAAAAATAAATGTGCTGCGTTAATCCAGACTATACTTTAAGAAGGCGTTATCTCTTACCATCAGGAGAGCGTCTCGTTCGTCTCATTATTTTTGACATAAAAAAAAGAAGGAAGGGAGGCCTTTGCCCAACAGTGGGACACTTAAAGTTTGAAATAAAAACTTTTTTTATGTAAAAGTAAATGAGGCGAACGAAACGCTCTTATGATAGTAAGAGATAACTCTTTTCTATGACCATTGATCATTTATCTATACAAATATTATAATGAGGAAAGATTTGTATTTTTGTTTGTAACGAATAAACTTAAAAACTACTGGACCGATTTCAGAAATTCTTTCACCGTTGGGAAGCTGCACTATCCCCGGGTGACATACTTTTAATCCCTGTAGTCCCACGGGAACGGGAACTACGCGGGTGAAACCGCAAGGCGTCCGCTTGTCGCTGATAATTTCGAGTATTTAAATTAAAATAGATTTCTTCTGCGGCATTTGAAGTTTTATTTTTTGTGAAAAACTCCGAACTATTTTCAAAATTCTATCCGGCTATTGTACTTTTTCTGGATTATACCCATAGTCCAATAGTTTTTTTTGTAATATTTATGTTTCTTAATATCAAACAGTGGCATCCTGGCATCGAAAATACCTCTATTTGCGTTTTCCTGGCATAATCGGGCGCCTAAAAATTAGCAACACTGGACGTCTCGAATTTCCCGCGCATCTAGGTTTCACTGTATTCGGGTAGAAGGGTCCACAAATTGACAGCCCTGTTAGCTCATTGGTAGCATATCTGCCGTACCCAAAGAGTAAAAACGGGGCCCTATTACTGAGACTTCGCTGTCCGTCCGTCCGTTCGTCTGTCACCAGGCTGTATCTCAAGAACGGTGATAGCTAGACAGTTGAAATTTTCACAGATGATGTATTTCTATTGCCGCTATAACAACAAATACTAAAAATAAAATAAAATAAATATTTAAGGGGGGCTCCCATACAGCAAACGTGATTTGTTTGCCGTTTATATAGATTATGGTACGGAACCCTTCGTGCGCGAGTCCGACTCGCACTTGGCCGGTTTTTATTTAAAAACCACTCGATCGATTTCGTTAAAATGTATATGGGACCACCTCTGAAAAATGACCTACCAAGAAAAAAAACAATCATCAAAATCGATTCATAATTGGCGGAATAACCACGTAACAAAAAAACATACCTTATAAACATATTTAAAATATGATACAGGGCTCGTCTATGAAAAGCTACACTACTCGTCAAAACACCGGCTGTCAAACACTCCTTTCGAGTTTATGGCGTTCTGTTGAACCCTGTCCAGGTGGATCCAGCGATAAGAAACGTTTGCGTTATCAGTTATGTCGGCTCCTAAAAGATAAACACACAACCTTGAGTTAGTATCGCTAAACTACTAGAATAAAATTTTGATGCTATTTGAACAATTTATATAGCAATGGTTGTTTAGTTCAATCCTGTCCCACAAGATGGCGCTAGCATGCATATTAGCTCGCGCAAACGTTTCGTTTACGATGCATGACTAGTGCATTTTGTAACAATTTATCGATTCTTAATGATACCACTAAAGAGAAATCATCATCATCGTCATCATCGTCATCATCATCATCAGGCTATATTAGTCCACTGCTGGACATAGGCCTCTCCCAAGACACGCCACTCAGCCCGGTCTTCGGCTTTTCGCTTCCACTCACCGCCAGCTGTCCTACGTATATCGTCACTCCATCGAGTCTCAGGGCGTCCTACGCTACGTTTACTAAAGAGAAATAAAGATCGGTATATAAGTAAACAGAAGCCTCTTTGTGGAGACCTGGAAAAGTTTCACTATTTGAAGAACGTTTTGGTTCCACGATCGATAACCGGACTTTCACCCAGTGACGTTAGACGTACCAACATCTTGGTATTCATACTAGATTTTAGTATCTTGTACCAAGGTTACTCGGTCCTGGTACGCAAAACTACCAAGATTTGCCGTAGACCGAAAAATGTCAAGATTAGCCGTTGCCCGACAAAAATACACTGAAAATACAAACGTATAATATAACCGACAAATTTTTGAGTTGCATTTAAAAAACATTCCAATCCAGAGTACTTTTAAAAAACTAGCTCCAACCACAAGGAACGAAAATACAAACCTACACTTATTTTAATATGTTTTAACCTTTTTATTTTATTTCGACATCTGGCAACCCTGGTACCAGTTTTCAGTCTTTAATACCAGCTTTTTAGCCAGCTGGTATAAGGATTTCAGAGTGGCCATCTAACATCTAACATATCCCTGCTTTCACTAGACTGCGATAAAGGATTGTTTAAATTTTAGCAGTAGGTTTACGGCGCCGAGACGTGGACATTCACAGCAGGAACGGTCCACAAGTTCAATGTCGCTCAGTGAGCTATGAAAAGACCCATGCTCGGCATTTCTCTGAGGGATCGTATCCGAAACGAAGTAATTCGCCAGAGAACTAAAGTCACAGACATAGCTCAGCGTATTAGCAAGCTGAAGTGGCGGTACTGGACACATGTGCCGCAGAACCAAATTTCATTTCTCTCTGAGCCTAATTTGACAGCCCCATTGGCTCATTGGTAGTATAGGGCGTGGGTTCGATTCCCACTCAGGGCAAACATTTTGTGAATATATATTTTATAAGTATGTATTTACAAAAAAAAAAGTATTTATGTAATCAGTTATCTGACTTCCATCACACAAGCTCTGCTTAGTATTTTTTTTTTAATTTAAAAAGTAATGAGACGAACGAGACGCTCTCCTTATAGTAAGAGATAACGCCTGTCCATGACCATTGCAGCGATACACAGAACTTTGAGTAACAAAACAAAGTCCAGGGCATCGCTGCTTTGGCGCTCATTACTTTGAGACTTTCGATGGTTAGTCTCAACAGCCCAGTAATTTCGCTAGCTGCAGTGCCCTTCAAACCGGTACACAGGAATGTTTACACACTACTGCTTAGCGGCAGAATAACTGGTACTGCGGTGGTACCTACCTAGACGACCTCCTGCTAAGCAGATCTACCACCAAGTAAAAGTAGTATAGTTTGGCGTCAGATGGCGCTGTGTGTATAGTCCTACGATATTTATTTATTTAATTCTAAAGTTAACGCGGACAAAGTCGCGGGCGTACGCTAGTAAAACTAATCGGAAACAAACAGCATCATAAACTAATCATATTAAAATCATTTCACGTTATCACATCCAAAATGAAATTGTGACGATTAATTTTTTTTAATTAAAAAAAAAATAAAGCCGTTTGCTCTTATCTGCTCTGAAAATCAATTAAATTTAATTGCCTTTAAACTTACTTCATTTTGTTTAGCTCGCACAAAGCAGGATATTATGTCATTATTTAATTATTAAAAATAGTACCCTGTTTTTAGGTATAGGCAACCCTAAAGTTTTAACTGTAGATCTACTGTTATTTTTTACCCAAATTTACAACGAAATAAAACCGGCCAAGTGTGAGTCGGACTGGCGCACGAAGGGTTCCGTACCATCCCACTACAATAATCCCATTAATATTATAAATGTGAAAGTTTGGATGGATGTTTGTTACTCTTTCACGCAAAAACTACTGAACGGATTTGGATGACGTTTGGTATGGAGGTAGCTGACACTCTGGATTAACACATAGGCTACTTTTTATCCCGAAAACATGTAGCGGGTAACACCGCGGGGCGCAGCTAGTTATTTATAAAAACAGCAAAAAAGATCACGTTTGTTGTATCGGTGCTCGCTTAAATATTTATTATATTCTGTTTTTTTGTATTTGTTGTTATAGCAGCAACAGAAATACATCATCTGTGAAAATTTCAACTGTCTAACTATCACGGTTCATGAGATACAGCCTGGTGACAGACGGACAGACAGACTGAAGGGCGGGCAGAGGAATAGGGTACCATTTTACTCATTGGGTAGGGAACCCTAAAAATATTAACGATAAAATATTTCGAATTATTGAATAAAAAAAAGATTTTGATGAATTGATGACTTTTCCCAAGGAAGGAAAATTTAGCCTGGCTAAATGAAGGGAAAATTAACGGAATTCCCAATTTATTTCCATTTATTATACAAAATACCAAATGTGTAAACCACAGACCAAAACTAAATGTATAATATGACCTTATCAATTAATTTTAAATTTTATTAAACCATAAATAGTAATCTACATAGTCAATTTAATGTGCTGTATTAGGGAATGTATGTATGGGAAAGAGAGCACTTAATGACCAAGTTTTATGACTTTGATGATTATTAAAAATTTAATTATTTACTAGTAAGTAATTATTGTTATTGGCATAAATATGATGAAGATGGTAAAGCACACCTAGCCTGGAATGGAACTGGCTCTCAAGTGAGGCTGCCGGAACACACCGTTAGATGTTTGGCGGCAGATTTTCAACTTGAGGGTGGTAGCTAGCCAGCCGAGTACTAACACGAGCCTTCACTTAACATCAGGTGAGCTGTGGTCAAAACAACTAGCCTGTCAACCATAAAAAAAAAAAAAATATGAACGGAAAAATGACCTGTAACTTTTTTAAATTCAAGATAGGTTTGTGCTTGATCAAACTCTGCCTGATGTTAAGCAGTAGTGTGGTCTAAGATGGAGCCCACTTTACCTATAAGAAACCTATTTACTCTAGATTTGAGGACACCCATATTGTATCTAACAGGGAACACAGACTCCGGCAGAGAGTTCCACAATTGAGCGAATGAAAAATGTGGAATTAATAATATTAATAAACAAATATTGGAGGACATTTTAACACAGCGCCATCTAGCACCAAACTAAGCAAAGCTTGTACTATGGGAACCAGACAGCTGAAAGAATACTTATAATACATATAGTACATAGACACAGATCAAACATCAATCTTAGTCACACAAATGTTAGTCCTGAGTGGGAATTAAACCTACGCCTATGTCAAATTAGTTCTAGATTTTAAGTAAGATTAGGTTTTAAATTAATAAGCGGAAATAAACTAAATATATACCTTGAACATTCAAAAAAATAATTTATTTATTAGTTCCTCTATAGTATGTATGTTAGGATATACTTTGTAGATAGTTTTATTAGTAAATAAATATAGTAAAGTATCTTCACAACATCTTTAGTAAAATTAAATTAAAGATGTAAAGTTTTATTAAACAAAATAAAAAATACCTTAAATTATACTACCTATTTACAAAATGTATACAAAAAACTTAGTCTAAAAAACCGTCAGAGGAGGGATATGTGGCCAGAATGCTGGCATTAAAGATGTTAAAATACTGTAAAAACATTTCTTTTGCGGAGACTGAGAATCCTTTAATATTATTTCATAGTAAATTTATATTTTGTTTATTATTGGTGAACACTACTGAGAGGAAATTAAAGTGGGTGCAGATAAATATAAAATCAGGCTGGAAAAACATCCTAACCAGCTAGCTGCCCAGCTCACACTCGCAGACTGCCTAAATCGACTGAAGAAACGCAGAATCTTAGAACTCGGCAGCTCTAACTGAGCCATTCTAACAGCTAGAAGATATATCTGTACCCGACCATTATCCTACACCACATCTGCTCATAGCTGAAAAGTCTGATCGCATGATAAAAGTATTTAAAAAAAAAAAATATTTGTGAACTTGATAATGATTAATTTGGTACTATAAACAACATAACAGCACAACCGTTTTAAATGTAATTCAAAGAAGAGAGCTCCCTGAATATTTGGTAAAACCATGTGTCCATAAATGAAGATATATATCTTACTCTGTAACATTGTCTATTTGAGAAAAGGTGTAGGATGCATGTGAGCATTAAGGAGTCACAAAACGCAAATCACATATTCATAAGTTGATATTTTTTCACCTAAAACAACATTCTAAATTTCACATTTATCTATTTATCTTATTCCGTTGCTATAAAAAAATATTGTATTGTTTTACAATGAATAAATGAACAGGCGATAAATGCGCACTATACGCAGTATATATTTCGTTTTAATTTATTTTCGTATTGTCCTATTTGCGAACGGAGTTCTTGTATGAATAGGTGGAAAATTCAAGATCTTTAACACATTTTAACGGGATATGTAAATTAAAATATACGTATAGGAATATTTACTTACCAAGTTACAAGTACATCTCTTGCCCACTGACCTATTGTCGCAAACTGCACAAACAAGTTTATTACATAAAAATCACGCAATTCCCACAATCTTGCAATCGCAGCACTTATACAAGAATATACAGTTTTATGTTTATCGTCAAACAAACAACTATAAACAAAATATTTAAATCAGATGTTTTCAACAACTAAAACTTGAAGGTGTTACGATTTTATTGATCTTTCAACCAACACATTCCAATTGAATTTAATATTTTTTAAACGGTACAATGATAGGAAACAATTGTTTGCGAACGGTAATATTCAGCAAATCTATTTAAAGCCGTGGACTCAGTCACATGATGATAATTGAACAACTAAACAAGTAAATTGAATAAAATACTGCGCTGGAAATCGAATACTGTATATTCCGACCTACTTGCGGTCTTTCTAGCTTTGCGTGTGGTGCCGCGCCGTGGTAGTAGTGGAAGATTAAAAAAACTTAGATATTTTTGACAGTAATGACATTAGTAGCCTAATAGTTTCAGTTTTGACATCGGACTGTATTTATTATCCCAGTGTTCCAATATGATTACATTTACTACAATTAAAATAATAGAAAAAGCAGTCATAGTGAAACTCATACAAAGCAAGTCATAAGCTTCATCGTTGTCATACTCCAGTAAAGTTGTGGTAGTAAGTGGTAGCAAGTCACTTATTATAAAAAATATCTAACAAAATATAAACTTTGAATAAATGAAGCTATAAATAATTCATTATTATTTTAACAATAAGTAAAGTACTATAATAATATTTCTATTTACAATAAGTACTCTAAAATGAAGCTCTCGAGAATCTCAATAATATTAAAAAAGTAAAAAAAAAGGGTAGGGAAGCCTATAAAGTTTAGGATCATGATTACAAAATCACATTGCAACTTGATTTTTACATGTTTCTGCCAGAAAAACCACCCAGTAGCAAATTACAGAAAATCTAAAGTAAATTTCATAAACTTTTAACTTGATTGTTGAAAACTTGACACTAGCAAATGCACAGAAAGTGCGACGCCAAGTCCTCCTCGGAGGAATAAGAAAAAAAAACTTGATTGTTACTGTCACTGTCTGCTTGCTCATTTATTGTCAATGTCAGTCACATGTTTTCTCTAAATGCTGTCAAAATCAAAATTGACAAATTTAGAAACTGGTAGTGGGTAGGAAATAGGAATTGATTGGAATATTTTCTGAACAGAACAATTTTACTGTGGGATTTGTGTCCGTTCATTTGAATACTTTCACACAAGTGCAAGAAAAGGAAATTTAATAGAACAAATTGATTTATACGGAAATGGCGACGCCAGCTGATGTGCGATCTTTGTTCGAAGCTCGCTTAAAAGAGGCGACTTCTAACCCATCGGAATTATTTCACCCTTTGGACCTTGAGCGAACCAAAGATGAGAAGTACTTAAAAAGATTGCTCACCCACACCGAAAAAGATGCTAAAGAGGCGTCGGATATGCTTTGGGACATCTTAACTTGGCGCAAAAACGTAGCTGCCAGCGATATCAACGAGTCTACTATTCGGATGGACTATGTTAAGCAAGGTATGTTTTTTCCTAGAGGGAGAGACGTTGACGGCTGCTTATTGCTGATTTTAAAGTCAAAAATGCATGTCAAAGGCCAGAAAGACTATGATGAACTCAAAAAAATAATGATCTACTGGTTTGATAGATTGGAAAGAGAGGAAAATGGTGGCAAAATCACAATGTTCTTCGATATGGATGGGGCTGGTTTAAGTAACATGGATATGGAGCTTATAAAGTATTTAATCACACTATTCAAGCATTATTACCCAAATTTTCTTAATTATATAATAATTTTCAATATGCCATGGGTCTTGAATGCAGCATTCAAAGTTGTGAAAACTCTGTTGCCAGCCAAAGCTATAGAATGTATGAAGTTTGTTAACAAAGACAATATTAAAAATGTTGTACCACTTGAACAAGCTTTGAAGAGCTGGGGTGGAATCGATGACTATGAATTTGAGTTTATTCCCGAAAATAAGGGTAATGCTGAACATACTCCGAAGAAGGTAACCTTCGCTGAGCAAGGAGACGGCCAACACTCTCCTGGAGAAATGCTTCGTATAATTCCAAACGATACAATTATATTCAAAGCGGAAAATGAAGATCTATCAGGTCAATTTGTCTTAACAAATATGGATGAAAGCACTATCTCCTTTAAAATCAGAACAACATCCCCAGAAAAATTCCGCGTCAGACCAAGCTCTGGCACTTTAGCACCTGGTGTTACACAGACGGTTTTGATCGTGGTACAGCCTGGTTTTCACATTCGGACTGTAACTAAAGACAGATTCCTGGTCATGTCTGTCCAAATACCTAAAGCTGATCTTACACCAAAAGAGCTCGCAGATGTCTGGTCAAACTCCACAGGTAGCAAAGTTGACGAGTATCGCTTGAAATGCTTCTTCCCTGAAAAAGAGGAAACCAAAAATGGTAAAATTATTGAAAAAATACAAGATAAACCGGAGAATATGTGCAACGCTTTGGCCAATCTTCAGAATAACTACAACACATTGCATAGTCAAGTTCAGAAGCTGAAGATATTCCAGTTTCTGACGCTGCTCATGACCAGTGTTGCCGTACTTTTAGGTTATTTGATATATAAAAACACGAACGAACAAGGTCGCTACTGTGAGCGGATGTAGCCCTTAAACCTTGTGGTTTTACAGACCACACTCGACATAGACATTGTCATCTACTCTTATCTTTTTATAACATTGTGTATAAATATAATTATGTATTTTGTATATTGCGAGTAGGAGTGTAAAGTTGAAAAAAATGCATCTTACTGGATGATCAAGGAGGTTTCTAAAGGATTTTTCGATGTCATCATTCCCATTGTAAAAAAAAGCATAAGCTCTATGCGTCTATGCACATCAAGTGTTGTGTATTTTAGAGACATTTAATTTTGCATTGTAATAAAGACAGCATTTATAAAAAAACAAGTTGCTTAAGTGAATATTTATATTTAAAAGTAGTGTGAAAATATGGTAATCTCACTAATACAGCACTATTAAAAACCAGGGGGTGTTGATTATTGGATTGTATACAAAAATTGTGTCATAAAATATGTATCGATTTTTGTATTTAATTAATTAATTGTAAAATAAGTACCTTACAATTAATTAATGACGTCTTAAAGTAACCCTTAATTGAAGTCTTCTTTTTTACAAAAGTTGTGTGAAAATATGGTAATCTCACTAATACAGCACTATTAAAAACCAGGGGGTGTTGATTATTGGATTGTATACAAAAATTGTGTCATAAAACATGTATCGATTTTTTGTGTTGAATTAATTGATTGTAAGATCAATTAATTCATCACACAGAATTAAGTGGTCTTACAATTAATTACGTCTTAAAGTAACCCTTAATTGAAGTCTTCTTTTTTGCAACTTGTAGTCCTTGTTTAAAAATGTCTTGCAAGTTTTGAAGAATTATAATATAAGCAGATACGATGATATATTGATGCGTACACAAACACCAAACGATGGTAGTGAGGGTAGTGTGAGATTATTGTGTCGGATCCTTGCTTATGTGTGTGCTGAATTGCCGTATTATTGAGTCAATGCAAACTAGTACGAGTATATTAAATTAATTTATGTTAGCGAAGGTATTTTTTTTTAATATTTATAAAAAAATATGTATTAATTCTATAGCATAATAAATTAATGTTAAGTACCAAAAATAATTGGTTTGTAGTGTAATCTGTAAATGGAAGTATTTGAAGCAATTATGTTACGGAAATAATTTAGATAAATTGTTGTAATGTAGCTAGAAGCGATATTGTGCAGTTGTGAGAATGGGAAATGGGAAAAGACTTGTTAAAATGTTAAATCTGTATCATTCCTTTTTAAATAATAATTATAAATATTAAATTAAAGCCCTATTCAAAATGACTTTTATTTAGGAATAATTTTATTTATTGTATGGGATGTGTTGATTTGTTTGAGTGTTGATATTTTGGTTTTGGTTTAATTTGAATCTATGTTTTTCAATGTTGGTATTAAAGCTAGCGGACACCTCGCGGTTTCACCCGCGTAGTTTCCGTTCCAGTGGGAATACAGGGATAAAAAGTAAAAGTAGCCTATGTCACCCGGGGATAGTGTAGCTTCCCAACCGTGAAAGAATTTTTGAAATTGGTCCAGTAGTTTCGGAGCCTATTTAATACAATCAAATCTTTCCTCTTTATATTAGTATAGATAGATGTATCTACGTCCAACGGCTCTACTCGCCTTCACAGTGATAAAAAAGTAATAAATTAGAAATAAATGTGCGACCCGGGCAGTGGCTTAGCGTGGTGAGGGCGGCAAAATTTGACAATAAATAAAAGCAATATCTTTTAAATATTTGAACCATTTCATGTTTTTGTCGCACCTACAATGCGAAGAAATGAGTACGGAATTTTCAAGTCGTGAGCGTGCTGCACCGTAGACCGTATCTGGCGAGTTGGCGGTCAAACACAAGCCAAGTTGCAAAAAAAAAAACAGTTTACACAAAACAAGAGTTGAAAAATTAATTTAAAAGGTTTCAAGTAGGTACATAGTAGTAATTAAAAAGATTATAGGTACTTATAGATAGACTAACATTGTGATAAAATATTTTTTCTATTGTTTAACCCACATTTGGTTCTTTGTTGAGATTTCACAGAAAAGAAATTAATGTTCAAATAAAATATCGGTAGGTAATAAATTTTCAATGTACATCATCATTTCAGCCGTAGGACGTCCACTGCTGGACATAGGCCTCCCCATTGACTTCCACATAGACCGGTTGAAAGCTCGCATCCAGCGCGTTTCTGCGGTCTTTACTAGGCCGACAGGCTGACTGTCCACCTTGTGAGTGGACGTCCTACGCTGCGCTTGCCGGTCCGTGGTCTCCACTCCAGAACTTTGCAGCCCCATCGGCCATCAGTTCTGCGTAATATGTGCCCACTGCCACTTCAACTGCCACGCGGAGTTTTCACGCTTCTTGTCCTGGACTCCTTGTTGCCAAATTTTAGAGATGGCAACCCTTGTCTTAATAGCCGTATAATTTCCCTAGCAGCAGTATCCTTCAAACCGGAAGTTCACAGTAATGTTTAAAACACACTACTGCTTGGCGGCAGAATATCTGGTATTGCGATGGTACATAGACGACCTCCTGCTAAGGAGACCTACCACCACTCAGTTAAAAACAATTCAAACTTGTAGGGAATTCCCCTAAATGATTTCTGTTTGTAGTGTTATCAACTTTACTCATTGAAAAGTTATGTATTAGTAGTGTAGTAATTTACTTGTTAAAATCTAACCAGGTTTTCCAGGGCTTTTGGATACCTCGAACTAAGCGGTTTGATTCCACCTTCTTCATGCGTACCGCTAGACATTGGAATCTGCTGCCCGAGTGGGTGTTCCCCAATGAATATAGTCTATCGGTTTCTTCTAGGCGAGCGTGCTCCACCGTAGGCCGCATGTTCGCTTAACATCAGGCGGGATGGCGGTCAAACGCAAACCTATCTACTATAAAAAAAAAAAACCTAAGCACGCCACTGGTTTTGGCTTTTTGGCCTACATACCTAATTATGTTCATCGAAATATGTGATTACATTTCTATAAATACATATTATTGTGTATCTTATCTTGTTTAACTGATTATTATCACACGTGTTCAGGACTTTACATTAGTCATCTTACTAAATGCATACCTAATAAATATCGTAGGACATTAGATATCACTATCACTACATAGTAAAATAAAGTCGCTGTCGCTGCCTGTCCGTCCCTATGTATGCTTTATTTATCTTTTTAAACATTTAAAACTACGCAACGGATTTTGAAGCAGTCTTTTTTAATAGATAGAGTGATTCAAGAGGAAGGTTTGTATGTATAATACATGCATATTATTGTAGAGAAACACTGATAAATTTAGAGGTTTCTAATGCGATGTTGTAAATAAACACATTTTTTGCGCTTACATTGCAAACGCTGGCTGAACCCCACGAGATAAACCAAAATAATGTACTACAATATTGTATACCTTAAAAAGGTCAACAAAAAAGTCCGGGATGGCATATGTCTATCTCTTAAGGATAACCAACAATAACCATTTTCTATCCTTTACATTTTACGGTGAAACATGGCTTATTTACGAAGTGATTTTAAGCAACACAGCATTAATTTTTATCCAATGAAGTATACTTAAATACATTGCCCATTTAATATAGTTAAGATCAATATGGCCCATGTAATTTATATGAACATTTCCGAAGATATTACAGATTTAAAATGCATAGCGGTGCAGCGGTACGTATATTTAGTATCAGCATTGCACCCGTGCGAAGCCGGGGCGGATCGCTAGTTATTCTAATAAAATTACATTCGCCAAAAAATACATTAGTTTTTAATTAATATTGGCATAATAAATTGTTTAATGTCATAGTAAATTAATTATTATGGGCAAGTTGAGAGATCGACATACGAATAAATGTCATACTTTAATGCTACTAATGTTATAAATGAGAAAGTTTGTGAGTATTTTTGTTACTCTTTCACGCAAAAACTACAGAACGGATTTAGATGAAATTTGGTATGAACCCTGGATTAACATAGGCTACTTTTTATCCCGAAAACATGTAGCGGGTAACATTATATTCAGTATTTATTAAGAATGTAAGTTACCAAGTTGTTTAATGTCAATTTGTTAATCATTTGTCAAGGAATTTTTTTTTTTTAATTGTAATTAAATTATTTTCAAATTTTCCTATTGACCTGACATTTTTTTCATTTCGTCAGATAAATTCTATAACTTTGTACATTCTGAAATAGAGGCTCACGTCACGGCGAGCGAACGTACCTATTTGTTTGTAGAATCAATCATATTCTGACATCATTGTATGCAATAAACCTCAATTGATTGTACCTACTACCGAATTTTCCCACCAATAAGTATAGAAACCGATGACGTAGACATATTCTTATAATATGTTACTGTAAAAGCCAGAGGCGTCTAGACCATGTAGCGGACGTGTGTAGCGTTGCCAGGCGTCCGGATAAAGCCGGACTTAGTTAGGCTTTTTGATTACGTGTCCGGTCAAAATAAACGATGTCCGGCTTTTTTAGCTTTTACATTTCGCAAACTAAGAAGCGCTGAGCGTTGTGGTCGATTTTTTTTTAATGGCTATCAGGCTAGGTGTTTGTCCACAGCTCACCTGATGTCAAGTGAAGGTGTGGTCGAAGATGGTAAAGCACACCTAGCCTGGAATGCAACTGGCTCTCAAGTGAGGCTGCCGAAACACACCGAATTACAATTAATACAGAGGCACAAAATCCTCAATAATGTAGGGTGTCCAGCGTTTTTACCCAAATGTCCGGCCAAACTGGCTGGTCTGTCCGGCTATTAGGTAAGACGCTTTAGACACACAAACAGCAACTGAGAAACATTATCGCAATCGACAGGTTATGTGCAGTTAAAGGGAAAAAAACAACACTTTTTGTAACTTATTTATTAACAAATACTAAAGATGTCACAATGCTCCCCACTTTCCCTCCAAACTTGAACTGTGGTGTGGGTATCACACACTTCAACATCATTTTATCTTCAAACTGACTGACAAGCTCTTCCTTGGTCCAGTTGCAAGAGGTTATAGCATAGAATCCTAAAAAAATTAAATTACTATATATAATACAATAGTTACATGTCATAACTATAATTCGATACAACAAAGTAAACAATGTTGTGGCAATGATAGCGTAATTTCTCATTTTATAAATAAAATCAGTATAATTTTTTACATAAACAAAAAATAATTAAATGATTTTTCCATTTTCTAGCCAAACCAAACATAATTAAAAAAATTAAAAATCAAAAACAGCACAAGTTTTTTTCTTCGGGATGATTAAGGATTCTAACAATACCCCATACATCCAAATCTGTTTAAGAATTTTAAAGTTTAGCACATTTGTAGCAATGATAGCTCAGTGGTTAGCGCGGTAGGTTCGCATGCCGAAGGGCGTGGGTTCAAACCCCAACAATGAGCTTGAGCTGCCGGTGAAGGAAAACATCGTGAGGAAACCACAGCATGGTGGTAGGGTACTTTCTAGTACTCGGCTGGCTAGCTACCACCCTCAAGTTGAAAATCTGCCGCCAAGCATCTAACGGTGTGTTCCGGCAGCCTCACTTGAGAGCCAGTTCCATTCCAGGCTAGGTGTGCTTTACCATCTTCGACCACACCTTCACTTAACATCAGGTGAGCTGTGGTCAAACAACTAGCCTGTCAATCATTAAAAAAAAAAAAAGTGGTTAGCGCAGTCAGTTCGCACACCGAAGGGCATGGATTCAAACCCTTATAATAAGCTTGAGCTGCCGGTGAAGGAAACTATGACATGTTGGTAAGGGTACTTTCTAGTACTCGGCTGGCTAGCTACGTACAAATCCACACTAATTATTTTTTTTTACCTTGGTCATCCAACATTTGTGACACCTGCTCTATATACTTTTCCCGATGATGTTTAGGATTCTCAGGATTTAGACTGATGGCATCATATGTTCCTTTGTCATGTACAATGCCAAATTTTCCTAATGATGTCACATCATCCTGTGTTATGTCGAACACCTGAAAATGTATAAACTGTTATTAGTTTAAAATTAAAAAAAATAACAGAAAAAAAATCATTCACTTTTAACAGTGAAGCCATAAGCTCAATGATTATGTAGGGGATTCTAACGATACCCCTTTACAAATCACAAATACTTTATTGATAACAAAGTTACAGATCATTTTCCCATTCATATGAACATTGAAAATGTCATTACATATAATGTTGAATTTAAAACAAATTAACATAATTAATAGTCACACTTTCAATTAAATTAAATTATCAATAATTATGTCACATACGGTCTGGTATTAAGCTAAAACAACCCGCCCCTGACCTATAAATAAATAAATATTATAGGACATTACACACAGCACTATCTGACCCCAAACTAAGCAAAGCTTATGCTTTGGAAGACTAACTGATAGAATACTTAAATAATTTTATTTTTGTAAATTATACATACTTATGATACATACAGTACACCCAGACAGAACAAACATTTGTTTCTATCACAAAATGCTTGTCCTGGGTGGGAATCGAACCCACACCCTTCAGCTCTCGAAGCAGACATACCAATGAACCAACAGGGCTGTCAACATTAACTGTGATAATTGATTGATTCAGAATTAATTCTGTGTGTAATGCCCTATGATATTTATTTATTTTTATTTTATTTATTTATTATACAGCAAAGTAAAGTTTACCTTGTATACAATTTCTGGGAACTCTTTCTCTGAAACTTTTCTCGCTAATGTGACAGCTTCCATACAATAGTCGATGCCATGCAGATTGGTGAAGCTTCCTCGTGCTAATTCCCTCAGCGTGTAGCCATTTCCACAACCTGGAACATGCGAGACCAATATCAATATTTGCATCTATTACTAGCAATATTTTTTTTTATGGTTGACAGGCTAGGTGTTTTGACCACAGCTCACCTGATGTTAAGTGACGGTGTGGTCGAAAACGGTAAGGCAGACCTAGCCTGAATGGAACTGGCTTTCAAGTGAGGCTGCCTGAACACACCGTTATATGCTTGGCGACAGATTTAAGCAGTCAGTTAGAAAAATAAAAAACCGGCCAAGTGAAAGTCGGACTCGCGCACGAAAGGTTCCGTACCATCATGTATAAAAGCGGCAAACAAACGTTTGCTGTATGGGAGCCCCCCTTAAATATTTATTTTATTTTATTTTCAGTATTTGTTGTTATAGCGGCAATAGAAGTACATCATCTGAGAAAATTTCAACTGTCTAGCTATCACCGTTCTTGAGATAGATGGACCTGATAGACGGACGGACGGACAGCAAAGTCTCAGTAATGGGTCCCATTTTCAGTCATGTGACTTTCATAGTACAAGCTTTGCTAAGTTTGGGGTCAGTTGGTGCTGTGTAAAAAAAATATATTTATTTAATGATTCTACACAATTACATACAAGATAAACATAGCACTTTTACTATAATAAGAGAGCAACAATAATTAAAGTCAATATAAGAGTAACAATATAGTCCTTGGATTACGGCAAGTTGTTTATAAAAAAAAGACACATAAACTGGAGTGCAAAATATGCTCAGGATTGTATTCTCCAGTATCGCTGCAATAGTCACAGACAGGCTAATCTCTTACCATGAGGAGTATTTCATTATTTACACCTAGAGAACTTACTAGAGAAGACTAGTAGCTTGTACATGGCTTAATAACAGGAATGTTGAAAGCTTTAGTGGACAGAAGAACCAAACTTAATCATTTCAACATGCCATTGCTTGTCTAGGTAGCCGAGCAAGTTGACATGAATATGTGGATTATTTGATGAGCAATGGCGAACCAAACGGAGTGTAGTAGACACCATTTCTGTTTATTTTCGCCTGGCACTGGCTTATATACGTCCAGACCCTAATTAATGAGCTCTCACTTTTGGAGGTTAAATTAAAATGTTTTATTTTTTTATTATACAATAGGCAAGCGTCTCACCTAGCCAAGCGAAACTTCGTACAATGCCTAGAAGAAACTGTTTCGCGAAGGTACCTTGTATCTTTCGGAGTGGTTATTCCCACTATCACCAAATTTCATGGTTTAGCGGTCTTTCTGATCTACTTCTAGAAGTAACTTACCTACATCAATTATAGGAGTTTCGAGGCCCTTCCCGCACTCACAAATCCACTCGACCACTCTGTACGCACTATCTTCGCCAAACCATACATCTCCTGGGTCACCATTTTCCTCAAAGTTTGTAATTTCTTTAATATATGCCTTTTGCCAGTAAGATTGAGTGCCTAGTTCAGACGGGTCTAGCTCTATGTCTTCCATTATTAATTGTAAACAACTTTATTTAACGTACTCCAATTCGTTAAATAATATTTATGTTTACGTATAACCTTATCCTGGGTCCAGCCAGTAGTCAGTCAGCTCAGCTCAGGCCAGTGTTACCACATGAGAAAAATGATATTACAGTGTTTCGTGCTCAAATTTACAGTGTTTACGACAAAATTACAGTAAAATAAAAATGAAAATACAGTGAATTTTACAGTAGATTTCAAAAAACTTTAATAAGCATGATAAATATATTAATCAATCACTGTCACTATCATGTAGCCCGATATCCACTTCTTTTTTGTAGATCCCAGAATTAAATGATTTTATCATTTTCTCAGTTGGTTTAAAGTTAACACAACTGGTGCTGTGACGCCGAATGGTTTGTTGCGCTAAAATGTTGCCTCGTATTGTCCTGGTTATTAATCTATTTCGTTTCTTAGTTTTGGTGTCGTTAATTTGACTGAAAATTCTCTCGCATTCCGCATTGGAATTAGGAAGAGCCAATATGTTGAGCATGTATTTTCCAATCATGCGGAACTCGTCCAACTGTTTCACCTGAAAAGCAACATTAGTATTAAAAATATTGTTTTAGAAAGAAATATATTTCTAAAAAAAATATAGTCTTAGTTACTAACCTTGTGCCAAAATTCATCAGGCCGTATTGCAGCATCGACATTGCCTTGTAACTTTGGCAATTTTCTCCATTGGTCGTCCAAAGCTTGTTGCTCTATCAAAGAAGTTGGTGTCAATCTTGGCATTAAGCTTAGTATATTTTGCATTGATTCATCGCGATCTGAGATATCGAGACATTTTTCAGGATCCAATTTGGATATCCCAACCAATACTGGATCATTTAGCGCGAATCTTTTGCGGATGCCTACGCACGCCTTAATCAAAAAATTTCGGCATTTCTTTTTGAAATCCTTTTTTTTCTCTGCTGCTATTTCATTTGTAGAAAACTGTTTAGATACTCCCAAGCCCAGGTAGATGTCATCCAAATTTTTGAAATTGTTTTCGTCAGTTGGGTCAATTTTTTCTATTTCAGTGTTTGAAATATGTGCCGTTGTCATGTATGTCGATAAAAGTTCGTGGAAAAGATCGTTCATTTTAGTGTTAAGTTTTGTGATCATTGGAGTCTCACTCTGAAATAGCGTATTAGCTTCAGTAAATTTAGGTAAAATCCAGTTTAAAAAGAAAAAGTATGATTTTGTTATGGGATCATTCAACTGCATATGGATTTCGGAACATTCGTTGTCTTCAAGCCATCTTCCATCAAAAAACAGTGTTAGTGCATTCCACTGTTCTAAAATTCTTTGCACTACAGCACTTAGTGATAACCATCTCGTTTGAGCCGGTTTCAAAATTTTATGTATATCTGTTTCTGTGAATTCTTGAAACTCTTTTAGTGCCGATTGTCTTTTGCTACTGGTCGCAAAATAATTGTAAATATCACGTGTTAGCTTTTCACATTCAGCTGGTAACTGTTTGCATGCGTCACTTGCACATAGATGCAGGGAATGACAAACACATTTAAGAACGATAATTCCGGGACATTTTGCTCTAAATCGACTCGAAACAGAGTTGTGACACCCCATCATAGTATTACACCCGTCTGATCCAAATCCTATAATATTTTCAATAGGAATAGAATTTTCCTCGAAGGATTTTATTACTGCTTCGAAAAGATGTTGTGCTGTGGCGGTAGCTACCGGAGCAGAGTTTTCCTCTCCATGTATTTGAATTAGGTCCCAAAATCTGCTCACAATTTGACCTTTTATTGCACAGTAATATCTGACCACAACACACATAGTTTTTACTGTTCCGATATCAGTGCTTTCATCAATCATGACAGAGAATTTTTGCTCCTTTAGATCTGCACACAAATCTTGTTTTTCCGATTCTCCTAGAATATTGTTTATTATTGCTTGACATTTTGTTCTCTTCATTTTCATATTTTTTGCAATCTGAGAGTCAGGAAACATAGTGGGCAATAAATCAACTAAGTGGTCCATCACCCTCACGGATATTTTATGCTCTGCCATAAAAGCGGCCAACTTTATTTCAGATTCTTTGCATTTATCATCATCGGACTGCTTAACCTTTTTAAATGCAGTGGCTCTGTCAGCTATCAATTTTGCATCACATAGAACACAAACTGCACGATACGGGTCTTTTGGGTCACGTTTCAGCCAAGTTTTGAAACTATTGTCTTTTAACCACTCGTCTCTAAATTTTTGTTTATAATGTATCTTTTTTCCTTTTTTTGGACTTGATGGTCCGCTTTTATCACTATCATCAGATGAATTTGGCATTTTTAATTCTCAAGTCCTCAAACAAAATAACCACTTGTTGCACCAGTTTCACAGAAAAGCTTGAAAGAGCCAAATAAAAACGTAATGCCTTGCATACGAAACCAATTTACAATCATACTAATTTAAGTTAACCCCAATAGGCTTGAAAACCGAATTAAAAGACGGTTGACACAATTTGGGTGGTTAATACTAAGAAGTGGTTTTTAGTCTATGACGGGAAATTCCCGCGTAGTATCCACCGCCGCCGCTAATCATGCCCGTTTAAAGTAAGACATATTCGTTCTTATTACAATAGAAACAAGGCTTGTGACAAATGCAGAGCGGAGGCGCGGGCTCTAGTAGCCAGTTACGTTTTGTTATGTTCATGTTATTTTTTCTTTTCAAAAAGTCTGCGTTCAGTTTACATTAAACTATTTTGAGTTTTGCCTGTAGGAAAATTACAGTGCTCTCCATACACTGTAATTTTAGTATTACAGTAGACAGTAAATCGTGTGAAAATACAGTAAATCTGCTGTAATTACAGTGTATCTGGCAACGCTGGCTCAGGCAGACATTTTTTTTTTGTTTAATTTGCCCTATCGGGCAGGCTAAAGCTATAAAGCCATACTGCCTCGTCTTCAGTTATTGCGATAATACATGTCTTACATCTAAAGTTATAGTCAAAGTCTAGTATTGGTCAAGTCCAGTCATGCTTTAGTAAAGTAGCGGCGACTTTATTTTAAGCTTCGAAGGAGTTTTGGAAGCAACACGAAAAGTCATGTTTCACCACATTATATCATTTTCCCACAGTCGTGCTTGTAATTCGGCACTTTATGAATAAAACACCACCATTTTTATGCATAAACACTCGACAAAACACTAGTTTTGGAAAAAAATACAATGGAGCGACACGACTCTTCCCGCGTTCCCGCCAAAACTCTCAGCCAGTTAAAGACAAGCAATTAGTTTTTTTAAACAATTTGCCCCGTCGTCTTTGGGCAGGCTAAAGATGTAACGCCATGTTATTTCGCATAAAATGATATTAGAACATAAAATTAATAAATAATGTCATACGTTATTTATTTCACCTACAGGGTTAATTATATAACTGTATATAATTATGTTGAGGTATTTATAAGCAACTCCTTGTTAGTTAAACCCTGGCTCTTTAAAAAGTTAGGCAAATAAAACTTTTCTGTTGTAAAACTAAGATATTAAAGTAACTTTTAATGACATTAACTGAGAACAAATTCTTAAAATTAATACGAATTTACTATGTAAAGCTATAAATAAAAAATCTTAAGTCTAATATATTTTTTTTGTATATTATTTATTGACACAATATAATGAACATTTTGGCGTTTTTGATTATATATCTACAAAATTTGACTTGTAACTTAGATGTTACCAATACAATGTTGTATTGTATAATGCCTATTTAAATAAATAAAACAAATACCATAGGAATATACAGAGCACTATGTGACCCCAAACTAAGAAAAGCTTGTACTTGTTCATAGAAAATTTCTATTTAATCACCTAACAATACAAAAAACGTGTGCATAACTAATATTATCACATTCCAATAAATATTTAAGAAATATTTATTACATTATGTAGATAAAATACTATGCCAACTAATCTTGAGTATTAAACAAAAAAAAAATAAAAAATCTTTCTTTCTTTTAACCAAACTCCTTTTAGACCCATAATAAATAAATACTTAAAACACTAAAACTACCCTCTTTGTAATCTCACTCATAAATGCTTTTTTATTAATAGACAGAAGCGTAATTAATTTACGAATGACATACGTAAAACCTGAGCGTAAAACATAGTTAAATGTTTGAAAAAAAGGACTGTTTACATTTTATTCCGTTAGGGGCACTGTTCCTGATTCCACAGACTTTTCTACTCTTTGTGTGGTATGTAAATCTCTTAAATTGATAATGCTTCTTCTGATTTATTCTAAAACGATTTATCAATTTCTTGCTGATCAGAGTGCATAGGTAAAGTAACCTTCGTTAAGTCAAATAGAAGTCATAAAAAATGCTCTTCATACTCTCGCGTGTTAGCTAGCCAGCAGAGTACTAGAGAGTACGCTACCACCATGCTATGGTTTCCTCACGATGTTTTCCTTCACCGGCAGCTCAAGCTCATTCTTGGGGTTTGAACCCACACCCTTCGGTATGCGAACCGACCGCGCTAACCACTGAGCTATCATCGCTACAAAACCACACTGTTTGACCACAGCTCACCTGATGATGTGGTCAAAGATGGTAAACACACTTAATCTGGAATGGAAGTGGCTCTCAAGTTAGGTGAATACTTTTAAACCTCTGTATAAATATATAAAGAACACATTGACTAAATTACAGTGCAGTGTTGTGATTTAAATAACCAGAATACTTTCGCAAATAATCACATGGTTCAAAGGCCGTTGTAGCCAAACCATAAAATCAATAAAAAAAAATAAGTGAGGTGAAATTCTAGGTGTGTTTATTGTATGTATCTTGATGTAATTATGTAGTTGTGACTTGCCCAGTGTAATTAATATATTATAAGGCCAATAAATTAAATAAATATTTTTTTTTTTTTTTGCATGATCTGCTAGAGCATTTATGAATAAGACAGTAATCCACATAAAACTTTTACCCTCAGTTATACGGAATGAAATTTTGGTATACTGATTTCCTTACATTACAATTTTTCTTCTAGTCACAGTCTCGATGTAACGTAGTCCGGCTGAAAATAAAAAATTTAAAAAATGTTAAAAGAGAAAGTGCTAAATGTTTATTTGGCAGACTTTCTTGTCTATGTTTTTGGTATTATGATAATATGTGAGATTCCCAATCAAGTAAAAAAAAAAAAATCAAGTTAAAATGACAGTCTTAACATAGTCCACAAACTCGATAAACTCCACAAAATCCATTATTCTTTAAATTAAAAATAATGCAATCCAAACCCCAATGTCAATTGTCAAATCACTCATTAAGAACTTAAGGGAGGATCTAGCGTCCTTTAAAGTTAAGGACTCGTTAAGCTTACTAACAGACGATAACTGACTCTGAGATGTAACTTTTTAAAATCTTTACTTAGTAATGACTTAAAGTTGCATTAAACGTTTCTGAGTGCGGCTGTAAGCCACACATAGTAAGTCATTTTCCAGTCCGGTCTTTTGATTGTTTTTAAGTATGTCAAATTTTAGTTTTAGATATCAAGTAAAGTTTCGGATAAGTTTTTTTAAATTGTTGTCAAGTTAGTTAAATTTAAATCCTGATTGCTGTTGTTACTGAAACAACTGTTAAACAGAAATTAACTAAATATATACCTTGAACACCTAAAACTTTTTTTTTGATGTTTTCCTCTGTTCCAGTAACAATAAGCCACTTCTCTGTCCGATAATTAAAATAAATATCGTAGGACATTACACACAGCACCATCTGACCCCAAACTAAGCAGAGCTTGTGCTATGGAAGCCAGATAACTGATAGAATACTTATATACTTTTTTTTGTAAATACATACTTATAATACATAATTATCTGTGAATCTGTAATTTACGAAAGCCATAAATTGTTGAGATATTTCTTTCCAACAGACTCTTGTTGTCTCATTGTGAAAATCTATCTCGAAACTAACAGCAGTTCTAAAATCTTAATCAGGTACTTACAGAAACAAACCAGTATGAATCTTTGCGGAATATTATTTTACTAATAAATCCCATCTCGGATTCCGGAGCTATAGTATGTAAATGGAGATGCTTGACACTTCGGAACGGAGGCCAGTGATACCCGAACCGGGCTTCGTCAACAGGGAGGTTGTTTTTTGACAAAGCATCTTTTGCAACGGCTAGCATTTTCATCACTGAAAAAATATTTTTTGGTAAAAAAAAATTAAATAGTAATTAAATACTTTACTATAATTTATTTTACACTAGCTTCATGCAATGTTTTTTTTTTAATGTAAAAAATAATGAGACGAACGAGACGCTCTCCTGATGGTAAGAGATAACGCCTGTCCATGACCATTGCAGCGATACACAAAACTCTGAGTAACAAAACAAAGTCCGGGGCATTGCTGCTTTGGCGCTCATTACTTTGCAGACTTTCAATGGTTAGTCTCAACAGCCCAGTAATTTCGCTAGCTGCAGTACCCTTCAAACTGGAATACAGTAATGTTTACACACTACTGCTTAGCGGCAGAATAACTGGTACTGCGGTGGTACCTACCTAGATGACTTCCTGCCAAGGAGATCTACCACCAAGTGAAGATACTGATGTGGTGCATATGCATGTATTATACGTATAAACCTTCCTCGTGAATCACTCTGTCTATTGATGGAAACTACATTAAAAGCTGTTGTATAGTAAAATTTCTGTGTGTAAAATTTAATTTAAAATGAATTTAATAATATTACATTCTATTTTGTAGGTTAATAATTAAATGTAATTAAAAATTTTACACACATAGATAGTTTAATAGGTTTAAGCGTACAGTACAGACAGCGGGAAGTGACTTTTTCTTATATTATATAGAGAAGAGATAGTCACATGTAGAAGCTATTGGTCTATTTTAGTGTAACAGAGCTGTTCTGGATGAGATGATGTTGAACCTATTACTGACAGCTTACTTATGTCAATAATTTCGAATAGCAAATGAGATTTTGCATTCATTCTTATTCAAAGTGGGGGTGATAAGTCCTGCACCGAAGCCCCACTTGGGGTGTTTAGTTTTTCTCCTACCAGCATCTACCCGAGCCAACCCAAGCTTGAGATATCAGAGCGAGGCTCTGGGCCGCTGGCTTAGGATCCAGTGAGTTGGGTGGAAAGTTCAATGACATGAATGATAACGAAGCAGATTTTTACAGCCTAGTAGCAGTTCTAGGACCTTCTGTGGCTGTGCAATGCAAAAGCACATGCTCAATCCATTTATTTTCATTTCTAGTATTTCAGCCGAAATCTTTTCCCAGCCTTATTATATAACTATCTTGAAAGTAACTGTACACAGCTTTAATATATGTCTGTTTCAAAATATAACATAAACTCGAAGTTTCCTTGCAGGTTGATTGTAGTTGAGACAATGCTGTCGGAACATAGCTAAGTCTTTCTCTGATACATGCTAGCAAGCCTCAAAAGCTATTTACACAGGGTCCTTAAGCAACTAGCAAGTAACACTCTAATACCCAAAATTACATCGAATTAGCGACTGTTATCATAACACTGGTGTTTTACGGACCACACCTATTCATATCACAAAAAAAGATAAGAATTTATCAGAACTTTAATGGGAAACTAGTAAAAAACGACGTAAATGTTTCACCTAGGTCCTTGTCAGCTGAGGTCAAGCACCGTGCATCTTCTATATGCCTTTTAGGAATAGTTAATGTGTGAAATCGGGATGCAGGCTTGATATCTCGAAAAACACATACGTCTTCGTCTTCGAAAAGTATTTCCGTGTTTTCATATTTGTTGACAATGTTGCAGAATACGCAGGATGATCTTTCTGGTGCAACAGCACTCATTTTCAGTGAAGTTTCAATAGTTTTTTGTAAAATAATACGATCTTGTTTCCCGCAGAAATTGCGAAAAAAAATGGTCAGTTCCTGTCTTCGTCTTGACAGAAAAACAACCTTTACATATTTTTTTTTAAACTTAATATGCCCCATCGGGCGTGCTGAAGCTATTGAGCCATACGGTCTTGTCTTCGGTTTTTGAAATTCCGCCACTATTAATTCGTTTGGCAATTACATAGTCCAGTCCGTTAGTAGATTTTGCTGAGGCTGAATAAGTGTACAGATTACGTAGCAAAGAAAAAAGATTTCAAACCAGCATCTAAAAAAATGTAGATTTGGAGGCCTAAATTTAAGAATCAAATCAGGCTTGTAGCAATGATGGCTCAGTGGTTAGCTCGGTCAGTTCACACGTCGGACAGCATGGCCCCAATAGTGAGCTTGAGCTGCCGGTAAAGGAAAACATCGTGAGGAAACCATAACATGGTGCTAGGGTACTTTCTAGTAAGTACTCGGCTGGCTAGCTACCACCCTCAAGTTAAAAATCTGCCGCCAAGCATCTAACAGTATGTTCTGTCCGGCAGCCTCAATTGAGAGCCAGCTCCATTCCAGGATAGGTGTGATTTACCATCTTCAAACACACCTTCACTTTATATCAGATGAGCTGTGGTTAAACAATAGACAATAGACAACATTTTATTTGAGACATAAAACACATTTTAAATTTAATTTATTTTATTTAATATAAATAAAAAAACCGAGTTTGTCAATTATAATAAATGCCAAAATGTATTTGCACAAACAAACATTCTCTCACCCCAAACGCATATACCTACTGTCTCCCTTCCGTCGTGGGTAAAAATAGCCTCAGCAATATGGGTTCGCTAGACGCCATCAAGTATAAAATCCTTAATATTTAGTGCGAAAAAAAAATACACAACTACGTGTAGTTTTTCTTTATTTTCTTACTTTTTAGGGTTCCATGCTTAGAAAGCAAAAAAGGGAACCCTTTTGGGATGACATTTTTGTCCGTCTGTCAAGACCTTCTATCTCGGGAACGCGCGGAGATATCCAATTAAAATGAAAACCATATACGCAGATCTGTATTAACTTGCAACTGTGAAAAAATCAAACTTCTCTGTCATGGTAAAAAAAAGGTGACAGCCGTTTTTACAATAATGTAATATGTAATAAAAAAAATAACATATTACATTTTACATTTTTATTAATACTTGCTCATTAGTCAGTACATGAACCATACAGCAATGGTTCATGTACTGACAGTCAAACCTATTGGCAAACACATTTAGGATGCTGCTACGGCTGCCCCTGACCCGACGATACAGGGATGTGCACCGTTTTCGCATTGTCGAGTAAAAACAGTCGACTCGCGACTCGGCGAACATCCCAGAGGCGCTGCAGTGCCGGGGCAGCCCAAACAGCACCCTAAATGCATGGTTGTATTGAACACGAAGGGCGCTGTACCGCTTCTGCTGACACCCACAGGCTGCCAGTGTAGAAAGATGTACAGAATGCTCGGAAAAGAGTCACCTTGACGTCCTCCGAGCAACGAGCAAACCTGCGGGCAATCATATTGGCCCTCACAGACAGCACCCTCCGCTCCCGCTCTATGTCTGCATCGTCTTTCAGGTCCGAGTATAAATTAATTTTGGCATAAAGCATCGTCTTATAGCACACATAAAGGAAAAAATCCGAAATTTGAAAATATTTAATGTTGTTTTTCTATCTATCTATACTATTATAAAGAGGAAAGTTTTGATTGTTTGTATTGAATAGGCTCCGAAACTACCGATGGACCGATTTTAAAAATTCTTTCACCGTTGGGACGCTACACTATCCCCGGGGGGACATAGGCTATTTTTTAAACAATAGACAATAGACAACACTTTATTTGTGACATAAAACATATTTCAACATAATTAACAATACATACATACAAAAATAAACATAAAGATAGTATTTATTAATTAAACAAGAGACAAAAGCGAGAAATACATTTTATGTCACAAATGTTTTTATCCCTGTATTCCCACGGGAACGGGAACTACGCGGGTTAAACCGGGAGGCGTACGCTAGTAAATACTAAATAGGTACAAATTAACATTTGTAATAATTAGTTTCTACGGAACCTCGGTGGGAGAGTCTGACTCGCATTAGTCCGTGTTTAGGGATTGAATACCGGGATCCCGGAATCCCGAAAACCGGGATACCGGACCGATTTTCTCCGGTATTACAATACCGGTATTAGTAAGACAATACCGAAATTTCGGTATTTGGGAAAAAAGGTTTTACCGACCAATATCATCTTTTCTGTTCTATTCAAAACTCGACAAATGATTGTCATTCATGTATTGTTTTCTAAACTCGACAAAGTTAATCTCATTGCTTTGAAAATAACTTCACGCTTAATTAGGGATTTTCAAATGGTAGAAAAGATACACAATCTTTTCGAAATAACTCGTACGCGATTCAGGGTTGTTCCTTCAGTTTCGAAATTGATTTTAGAAATTTTAATCCCTTAATTGAGTATTAGGTTATTTTCAGAACAATGAGAGTAACTTTGTCGAGATCAATAAAATAATAAATCAATCGAGAAAAATAACTTGAAAAGACAATTTTTTTTAAGACTCGAATGAAACAAAATAGATGTCACGTGTAACTTTTTTTCCATGAATACCGAAATTACGGTATCGACTAATTGTTGATTTGTTAAATTTGACGAACGAAAATAGATAATTATAATAAATGAATGCAACAAAACCAAACAAACAAAAACAAAAAATTATAACAAATTGTTTTTTATTAACATTTATATTCGATGCGTGTTGTGCCATTTGTTATTGTTTGTTAATTTGAACAAATTTTAATTGTTATCATAATACCGGTATCCCGGTATCATTCAGGTACAATACCGAAATACCGGTATTGAAAAACACCTTCGGTATTGCAATCCCTATCCGTGTTACCAGACTACATGAGGTTTTAATATTATCCTTTCATGCAAATGAATCCATTGCAGTCAAACCAGTTATTAAAAGCTATTTAGTATGCGATTGAGAGTGAAGGAATCAAGTCGCTATGTTATTTTTCGGTTTGTTATTGTTTTTAAAAGTTTTGGCAAGAAGCGATGCTGTGGCAGATAACAAAATGCAAAAGGTGTTCTCTTGGAAACAGATTGGCTACAATTTTGAGGGAATCAAATGTAAGTAAATAAATAATAAATAAATATCACAGGACATTACACACAGCGCCATCTGACCCCAAACTAAGCAAAGCTTGTGCTATGGAAGACAGATAACTGATAGAATACTTAAATACTTTTTTTTTTGTAAATACATACTTATAATACATACATACACCCAGACACAGAACAAACATCGATGTTAGTCACACAAATGTTAGTCCTGAGTGGGAATCGAACCCACGCCCTTCAGCTCTCGAAGCAGACATGCTACCAATGAACCAACGGGGCTGTCCAAAGTATTAATCTATACCTATAAAATGATTTGTCCTGAATGACTGATGATGAAACTTGGAGGGTTTTTTTTTTAAATGATTGACAGGCTAGGTGTTTGACCACAGCTCACCTGATGTCAAGTGGAGGTGTGGTCGAAGATGGTAAAGCACACCTAGCCTGGAATGCAACTGGCTCTCAAGTGAGGCTGCCGGAACACACCGTTAGATGCTTGGCGGCAGATTTTCAACTTGAGGGTGGTAGCTAAAGCCAGCCGAGTACTAAAGTACCCTACCACCATGCTTTGGTTTCCTCACGATGTTTTCCTTCACCGGCAGCTCAAGCTCATTGTTGGGGTTTGAACCCACGCCCTTCGGCATGCGAACTTACCGCGCTAACCACTGAGCTATCATCGCTACGAAGGTGTGTTACGACGTGTACGACGTGTACGTGTGTGTGTGTTAGGTGTGTACGAGGGTGTGTTTTTTGTATGATCCAATAAGAAAGGATTTTCCGAAATACTAAGGGGGTGAAAAACGAGGCTAAAGTTTGTGTGGGATAACGTGATTCCTTGGTCCACTACTCTACTATACTCTATCTACTTCAAATTTTGCATAAACATTCTAACAGAATTGATAGATTACGTGATTCGTATTTTATTGAGACTTATCGTTTTTCGTCGTTCATCGTCTCATCGTGGGATTGTGATTGTGATTGGGAAGTGGGAATGGGAACTGGGATTGGTATTGGGATAGAGAAGTAGGATTGTGATTGGGAAGTGGGATTGAGATAAGGATTGGGATTGGGATTGGGATTGGGATTGGGATTGGGATTGGGATTGGGATTGGGATTTGGAATTGGGAAGTGGGATTGGGAATTGGAAGTGGGATTAGAATTGGGAAGTGGGATTGAAATTGGGAAGTGGGATTGGGATTGGGAAGACGGATTGGTATTGGGAAGTGGGAAGTGGGATTGAGATTGGGAAGTGGGATTGGGATTGGGAAGTTGGATTAGGATTGGGAAGTGGGATTGGGAATGGGAAGTGGGATTGGAATTGTAAAGTGGGATTGGGAAGCAGGATTGGGATTGGGAAGTGGGATTGGGATTGAGAAGTAAGATTGGAATTGGGAAGTGGGATTGGGATTTGGAAGTGGGGTTAAGAAGTGGGATTGGGAAGTAGGGTAGACGGATTGGAATTGGGAAGTGGGTTTGAGATTGGGAAGTGGGATTGGAATTGGAAAGTGGGATTGGGAAGTGGGATTGGGATTGGGAAGTAGGATTGGGATTGGAATTGGGTAGTGGGATTGGGAACTGGGATTGGGATTGGGAAGTAGGATTGAGATTGGAAAGTGGGATTGGGATTAGGATTGGGATTGGGATTGGGATTGGGATTTGGAATTGGGAAGTGGGATTGGGATTTGGAATGGAATTGGGAAGTAGATTTGGAATTGGAAATTGGGATTGGGAAGTGGGATTGGAATTGGAAAGTGGGATTGGGATTTGGAATGGAATTGGGCAGTGGGATTGGAATTGGGAAAACGGATTGGAATTGGGAAGTGGAATTGGGATTGGGAAGTGGTATTTGGATTAGAAACTGGGATTGGAATTGGAAATTGGGGTAGGAATTGGGAATTTGGGATTGGGATTGGGATTGGGATTGGGATTGGGATTGGGATTGGGATTGGGATTGGGATTGAGGATTGGGAAATGCGAATTGAGGTTGAATTTTGACTGTTTATGAGTTTTGACTATAACATATTCATATATAATAATTTATGTTGCAGATGTGAAAGATTCCGATTTTGCCAAGACACTCGACGTGATCCATTTCCAAGATGAAGTCGAAGAAGATGAGAAATTCTTCATCCAATACAACAACGTACCGATCGGGCTCGAGGTCTTCGGAAACAAGGTCTTCATCACGGTTCCAAGGAGACGACATGGTGAGTCTGCCATCAGTATTCATACGCTAGATTTTATCTACGGCTTCTCAGTCACTAATTCGAAAAGGTCATTTTTGAAAAGTCTTGTTTTTTTAATGATTTCTTTCTGCTGGCTCAGACAGTCGCCGTCGCAGCCTGTAATTTTGGAGGAGGTCACAAATAATCAAATTAAATTAAATTGAAAACTATTTTTATTGACAAATCTGGGGATTATATTTGAGACGTCTTTGCTATCTCGGGATGAATATTTAGGAAAGTTAAACCTGTCATCCTGTCTTCTAACATGCTTGAAAAGCGTGCGAGCAAATAGAATGCATTGCGGGCATCGCGGCTAGGGGCAGAAAATAGTTTTTTTTTTAATTCTCGAAGATTTTTTATTTTGATGTTTACGATTTGGGAGGTTATGCCACCTGTGAGCCTCCCCTTGGGACCGCGCCTGGCTTCAGAATGGACATACAAAGAGAAAGTTTACAAATACTATACCATTTTTTTATGTAAAAGGAACGAGACTCCTGATGGTAAGAGATAACGCATGTCCACGACCATTGCAGCGAAAACTTTGAGCAAAACAAAGTCCAGGGCATTGCACTGCAGGGCTTTGGCGCTCATTACTTTAAGACATTTCACGGCTAGCTACCACGCGAGAGTTGAAAACCTGCCGCCAAGACATTAGCAAAATTTAAATAAAAAAAAACCGGCCAAGTGCGGTACAGGATTATAAGTATGAAATATACTAAGACAAAACCTACCCTACCTTTTACGTAGCCGTAGTCGCGTAAAAATAGTTAATATAATTATAAATAACTTTTACTATAAATTCACATTGAAAAAAAAACCGCCCAAGTGCGAGTCCAAGTCGCGCACGAAGATTTCCGTACCATTATCTGTACAAACGTTGAACAAAAATCACGTTTGTTGTACGGGAGCCCCCTTAAATATTAATTTTAGTCTGTTTTTAGTGTTTGTTGTTATAGCGGCAACGGAAATACATCATCTGTGAAAATTTTAACTGTCTAACTATCACGGTTCATGATGTACAGCCTGGTGACAGACGGACGGACAGCGGAGTCTTAGTAATAGGGTTCCGTTTTACCCTTTGAGCACGGAACCCGAAAAAGGAGAACATTAACAAAATTTAAAAAAAAAAATGAAAAAGGAAAGAAGCCATTACCCAGCAGTGGGATAAAAAAGGCTGCGGACGATGATGGGATCGTAATGAGCTGTGGTCAAACATCTAGCCTGTTAAGCATTAAAAAAAAGAAAAAACAAATGATATCCATTATACGTAGGTATTATTTATATGTATATATGATGCAATTACTGATGACAAAAGTCAATAGGAATTTATCCTTGTTCTTATCCCGTACCCAGATAACATTTAATTATGTTTCCTATAAGGATTAAATCGCGTACAAAATACTATTTTTTTTTTTTTTTTATAGTAGATAGGCTTGCGTTTGACCGCCATCGATGTTGAGCGAAGATGCGGTCTACGGTGGAGCACGCTTGCCTAGAAGAAACCGATTCACTCGCGACTTGAAGGTACCCAGACTATATTCATTGGGGAACACCCACTCGGGCAGGCTAAAGCTGTAAAGCCATACTGCCTTGTCTTAAGTGTTAATTTCTTAGTCAAGTCCAGTCCGTGCCAGTCAAGTCCAGTCATGCTTTTGTAAAGTAGTGGCCACTTTACTATAAAGCTTCGATGGAGTTTCGGAAGCAACACGAAAAGTCATGTTTCACTACATTATATCATTTTCCCACACTAACGCTTGTAATTCGGCACTTTATGAATAACACACCACCATTTTTATGCTTAGACACTCGACAAAACACTAGTTTTGGAAAAAGATACAACGGAGCGACACGACTCTTCCCGCGTTCCCGCCAAAACTCACACAAAATACTAAATTAATAAGTTTTGTTTATTTATCTGGTTACGTTACTTTACGACCATGTTGCCGTGTTTTCAAACTGCAAGTGCAGAAAATCCAGATAAAGATCCCACAAATATTATAAACGTGAAAGTTTGGATGGATGGATGTTTGTTACTCTTTCACGCAAAAACTACTGAACAGATTTGAATGAAATTTGGTATGGAGGTAGCTGAGACCCTGGATTAACACATAGGCTATTTTTTATACCGAAAACATGTAGCGGGCAACACCGCGGGGTGCAGCTAGTATTGTAAATGTGAAAGTTTGGATGGATTTTTGTTACTCTTTCAAGCAAAAATTACTGAACGGATTTGAATGAAATTTGGTATGGAGGTAGCTGACACCCTGGATTAACACATAGGCTATTTTTTATACCGAAAACATGTAGCGGGTAAAATCGCAGAGCGCAGCTAGTCTATACTATTATAAAGAGGAAAGATTTGATTGTTGGTATTGAATAGGCTCCGAAACTACTGGACCGATCTTAAAAATTCTTTCATTATTAAAATGCTGCTTTATTCGTGATGCACATAGACTATATTTTATTTAAAAAACAGTTACGGATTCGTATCGAAACTTCAATAATGTAACCCAAGCTATGAAAAATTTACCGAAAAAACCCTTACTTAGCATGCGCAGCGAAAACTATTGACAATAGAATAAAGTGACGTTTTATAGAGCAAATTGACAACTACAAGTAAGTCCGCAATATCATATGTCTAACTATTACAGTTGTCACAAAAAAAAGAAAAAAAAGAGGAAAGATTTGGTTTTTGTTTGTTTGTATTGAATAGGCTCCGAAACTACTGGACCGATTTGAATAATTCTTTCATTATTAGAATGCTACATTATCACTGAGTGACATAGGCTATATTTATATTGTTAATCGAGTTTTGTTTTTCCGTGCGAAGCCGGGGCGAGCTGCTAGTTAATATACGAGCTTCTTATATCGCGAGAGTAATTTACCGTGACTTTATTTCCAGGGATTCCATCGACTCTCAACTACGTAGACATGACGTCGTCTTCTCCTCTCCTGAAGCCGTACCCGAGCCCTGAGGGGAGTAGACCTTTGGTCTCAGTATACCGCCCACGAGTAGACCAGTGCGACAGACTGTGGATGGTAGACACCGGCCTGCTGGAAGTACCTGGTACCTAAACCCACACTACCTTTGTAACGATGATAGCTCAGTAGTCTGCGCGGTCGATTCGCATGCCGAAGGACGTGGGTTCAAACACCAACAATCAGCTTGAGCTGGGGGACACCGCGGGGCTAGTATCCCACTAATATTATATATGTGAAAGTTTGGATGGATGTTTGTTACTATTTCACGCAAAAACTATTAAACGGATTCTGATGAAATTTAGTATGGAGGTAGCTGAGACCCTGGATTAACACTTAAGCTACTTTTTATTCCGAAAACATGTAGCGAGTAACGCCGCGGGGCGCCGCTAGTATTCCACAAATATTATAAATGTGAAAGTTTGGATAGATGTTTGTTACTCTTTCACGCAAAAACTACAGAACGGATTTGGATGTAATTTGGTATGGAGGTAGCTGATACCCTGGATTAACGTTAATTAATTAAAACGTCCCAGATTGCGTAAACAAATACACATGATATCTCATTATACATCCCCGTCCCCCTCATTGTGATATTTCGTCCCCCTACATGATTAATGGGGATGATCCCTAAATATATAGGTACCTTCCTTGTACACTACAAAGTTTTAATTTGTCACCTGTTTGCAGATGCTCGGAAGCAAGTCCAGGCGCCTTCTATAGTCATATTCGACTTGAAGACAGACAAACAGATTCTCAGATACCGGTTGAAACCTTCTGATCTGGTCAACGACAGGTCAAGCGGAGGTTGGTATCTCTCAATAATACCTAACTAATAACATCAATCAGATCTCTGAATTTTACTTGGCGGTAAAGGCGGTAGGTAGGTTCCACCGCAGTACCAGTTATTCTGCCGCCAAGCAGTAGTGTGTAAACATTACTGTGTTCCGGTTCGAAGGGTACTGCAGCTAGCGAAATTACTGGGCTGTCGAGACTAACCATCGCAAGTCAAAGTAATAAGCGCCAAAGCAGCGATGCCTGGACTTTGTTTTGCTACTCAAAGTTCTGTGTATCGCTGCAATGGTCATGGACATACGTCATCTCTTACCATCAGGAGAGCGCATCGTTAGTGATGAAAAAAATTATGTTCTCTTTCCCCGGCAGCCAAAGAGCGTTGTTGGGGTTTGAACCCAAACCTTTCGGTATGTGAACCCGCCGCATC
Source organism: Biston betularia (assembly GCA_905404145.2). Taxonomy (NCBI): domain Eukaryota; kingdom Metazoa; phylum Arthropoda; class Insecta; order Lepidoptera; family Geometridae; genus Biston; species Biston betularia. The sequence continues at coordinate 1,696,990 of FR989892.1, read as the reverse complement.
AACCACTGATTTTAATCATAGCTACAAAATTAAACCTAAACTAAGAAACTACAATGCAATTTGCATAAATGTATTTCTGGTAAAAAATGTTTTCACCAGTTTTCTGGTCCATCCGCAGGTTTCACATCGCTAGCAGTAGACGTAGACCGGTCTTCTTGTGATGATGCACACGCATACATAACTGACTTGGCGACCCAGGGTCTCGTGGTCTATTCGTTAAAGAAGAACGACAGTTGGCGAGTAGACCATCCGAGTTTCAAGCATGATGAAAGTCTTCTTAATTTTACTGTCGCAGGTAACTATAGTTTCGGTTTACACGGATCGGTATAAAATAAAAAATAAATGTTCTAGGACATTACACACAGCGCCATCTGGCCCCAAATTAAGCAAAGCTTGTGTGATAGAAGTCAGATCTGATAGAATACATAAATATTAAAAAAAAAATATAACTGTTTAATTTAATGTATCACATATGCAAGCAACATTTAAAACAATGTTTAATTGTTTTAAAAAAGATTTATATTTGTATTTGTAATCATCATCATCATCATCATCATCATCAGCCTATACTAGTCCACTGCTGGACATAGGCCTCTCCCAAGACACGCCACAGTATTTGTAATATCTAACCTAAAAGGCAGCTATCAAAGGGGATTGTTTTCAAAACGCTGGCCCCATTGCCGCGTTGTATGGCAATACTCAAACGCTGAGCAAAATAAAGGCCAGCGTTTTGTTCACGTGTGGCGTCGACCAGACGAGATGACAAATCTTTAAAAAAATTTTTTTTGTTCCGGATAAGTTTTTTGAATTGTAACTGAAACGACTAAATATGTACCTGATTGTACTTTGAATATTCGATATGATCTTTCGCAAAGTAACGCCTGAATCAATCATAATCTTAGTCTACCTATCTATACTATTATAAAGAGGAAAGATTTGATTGTTTGTTTTGATTAGGCTCCGAAACTACTGGACCGATTTCAAAAATGCACCGTTGGAAAGCTACACTATCTGCGGGTGACATAGGCTACTTTTTATCCCTGTATTCCCACGGGGACGGGAACTACGCGGGTGAAAACGCGAGGCGCCCGCTAGTTTTAAATGATCGTCAAAAACAAGGTCTCGTTTAATATATTTTCAGGGTACACGATCCCGTGGCGTGATGGTTTGTTCAGCGTCGCACTCGGAGACACTGAAGATGGAAGACGCAAGGCTTTCTACCACCCAATGGTATCTTCGCAAGAGTTCTCTGTTTTCACTGACCTACTCAAGAACAGGAGGGAGCTCGAGGTCAAAGTAAGAAAGAACAATTTATAGATTACTAGCGGCTCGCGGTTTCACTCGCGTAGTTCCCGTTCCCGTGGGAATACAGAGATAAAAAGTAGCCTATGCCACCCGGAGATAGTGTAACTTCCCAACGGTGAAAGAATTTTTGAAATCGGTCCAGTAGTTTCGGAGCCTATTCGTTACAAACAAACAATTAAATCTTTCCTCTTTATAATTAGTGTAGATGACAACTGTAATAGTTAGACATATGATATTGCGGACTTACTTGTAGCTGTCAATTTGTTCTATAAAACGTCACTTTATTCTATTGTCAATAGTTTTCACAGCTTGGGTTACATTATTCAAATTTCCATACGGATCCCTAATTGTTTTTTTAAATAAAATACAGCCGATGTCCATCACGGATAATGTAGCAGTCTAATAATGAAATTTTTGAGATCAGTCCAGTAGTTTTGGAGCCTATTCAATAGAAACAAAGTAAACAATGAAATGTTTTCTCTTTATAATATTATAGATATTTAATACTATTTACAAAATTTATACAAAAAACTTAATCTAAAAGTCCGTTAGAGGAGGTATATGTGGCCAGAATGCTGGTAGCATTGCCACGCTGGATGGCAATGCTTAGCTTTTGACCAAAGTTTTCATTCCAGCATTCTGGTCACCTGAAGCCTCCTCTAAACGTATTATTTTAATATGATCAGTACATTAACAACACGATGACATTTTTTTTTAATGAACCGTAAAAAAATGTCATTTTTCTTTTCAGACCGAAGGTACTCGAGGTCCGAACACGCAGAGCGGTTCGCATGCGTACCATAGCGGCACGCGCACCATATTCTTCGCCAACGTCGCTCAAGACGCCATCTTGTGCTGGTGCGTGGACACGCCCCTCACTCCAGAATACGTGGCCGTAGTTGCACGGGATCATGAAAAACTGGTTTACATTTCTGGTCAGTATCTTAACACATCCTTAGTGATCTAAAGCTAAGCACTGTGAAACAGGAAATTGCTGTCCATAGCCAAAGTTACCAACGGAAATTAGCGTCTTATGTTAATGCTCTAGCTACAAAGTTAACAGATTCCGGAAGTTTTTTTTGTTTTTTTTAATGGTTGGCAGGCCAGGTGTTTGACCACAGCTCACCTGATGTTAAGTGAAGGTGTGGCCGAAGATGGTAAAGCAAACCTAGCCTGGAATGGAACTGGCTCTCAAGTGAGGCTGCCGGAACACACCGTTAGATGCTTGGCGGCAGATTTTCAACTCTCGTGTGGTAGCTAGCCAGCCGAGTACTAGAAAGTACGCTACCACCATGCCATGGTTTCCTCACGATGTTTTCCTCCACCAGTACACATTACACAAGACTAAGGAGGAACAGTATTCCGAGCCTTATTAAACGATTTGCCAAAGATTCGTGAGAGGGATGTCAATGGACAACTCCTCACTGCCGTAAAACACAAAAATATGCAGAAGATTCAGACAGAGAAACAGCTAAATGTCTCCGACAGATTGCTGTGTTGAGCGGGATATATTAAAAAAAAAAAAAGCATCTTAAAACAATCCACGATAAGGGCACCTTGTGAAATAAAAATTACTGGCGCCCGAGTTAAAACTTTTTATATCAAAAAAATGTTAGATTTCTCCGGGATTACCAAAAATGTTCATGAACACACTGGTGCCCCTGAGGAGGCAAGGGTTGTTCTTCCTTGTTAACTATTCATTATTAACATTTGTTACAGACTTGAAACTGGTCAACGACGAGGTATGGGTGCTAGTAAATCAAATGCCAGTGTTTGTGTATTTTACCTTGAACAAAGAAGTTCCCAACTTCTTTATTCACAAGTAAGTTGGAATTTAAAGATTACTCTTTCTTACTTAACCTCCGTTTTACTACCGTAGTACCTACCAGATGTTCTGCGGCCAAGCAGTAGTGTGTAAACATTACTCTGGTTTGAGTTTACTGGGCTAACATCTACCTACTGTTTTATTCAAGCAATTGTTTGCCGCAAATAGAGACCAAAATAAAAACCAGTAGCTTTTTTTTTAAAGTAAAAAGTAATGATACGAACTACACGCTCTCCTGATGGTAAGCGATAACGCCTGTCCATGACCATTGCAGCGATACACAGAACTTTGAGTAACGAAACAAAGTCCAGGACATCACTGCTTTGGCGCTCATTACTTTGAGACTTTCGATGGTTAGTCTCGACAGCCCAGTAATTTCGCGAAAGCTGTGATTTGACTGTAAAATTATGCTCCATAAATGGCAAAAATTTATTTGTATGGAAATCGAACCGCTTTAAGAACCAAAAGTTTGAAGGCAAACCCTTTGGCGTGTGAACCAATGTCTATGGTTGACAGGCTAGTTGTTTGACCACAGCTCACCTGATGTTAAGTGAAGGTGTGGTCGAAGATGGTAAAGCACACCTAGCCTGGAATGGAACTGGCTCTCAAGTGAGGCTGCCGGAACACACCGTTAGATGCTTGGCGGCAGATTTTCAACTTGAGGGTGGTAGCTAGCCAGCCGAGTACTAGAAAGTACCCTACCACCATGCTATGGTTTCCTCACGATGTTTTCCTTCACCGGCAGCTCAAGCTCATTGTTGGGGTTTGAACCCACGCCCTTCGGCATGCGAACCTACCGCGCTAACCACTGAGCTATCATCGCTACAAAGTCATCAAGTCAAAAGCCATGTCTTATTACATGGCTCACCAAAAATGTTTTTTTTTCCAGGGCCAACGCGGAAGATTTGATTCGGGGAACCCCGTGCGATAGAAGCCTCGATAAACGAATTCAAAATAAACCGTTGTAGACGATATTTGTTAGCATTTAAATATAATAGTATCGCGCTGTATACAGGAATACTGTTAGATATACATTATACATTTAAACAAACAACTTTTGTACTACAACCATTGCCGAAACACAATATATGTATCATCATCATCATCATCCACAGCCTTCTTTATCCCACTGCTGGGTATAGGCCTCTCTCTTTACATGCCATCTGCCTCGGTCCTGTGCCAATCTGGTCCAGGTTCGACCCGCGACGGTGACGATATCGTCGACCCATCTTGCGGCTGGACGACCGACGCTCCGCTTCCCTTGCCTAGGCCACTACTCTGTTGCAACCTTACTCCACCTGTCATCACTTCGCCTAGCAACGTGTCCTGCCCAGCTCCACTTGAGGTTCATACTTGCGATACCGACGTCTCGAACTTTCGTTTCGTTAATATGTCTAAACCAAAAAAAATAAAATTTAAACTTTTGTGGTACTATAACGCTTTCTAGTTCTTTATTTTTTTTTTTTGTTTTGGCGTCGCATTTTGAGCATTTGCCAGTATCAAGTGTTTTATATTTTCAAGTTTCAAAAGTTAAATAAGTTGCCTCGTAGCAATAGTTATAGTCAAAGTCCAGTCTTAGTCAAGTACAGTCCGTGTCAGTCAAGTCCAGTTATGCTTTAGTAAAGTAGTAGCGACTTTACTAAAGCTTCGATGGAGTTTTGGAAGCAACACGAAAAGTCATGTTTCACATTATTAATCATTTTCCCACACTCACGCTTGTAATTCCGCACTTTATGAATAAAACACCACCATTTTTATGCATAAACACTCTTCAAAACACTAATTTTGGAAAAAAATACAACGTTGTGACACATTCTTGCCGCGTTCCCGCCAAAAAACCTGTACCCCGTTACCTGTTAAGAAACATTAAATATAATTATGCTGCTTTTGGAATCTGTTGTTTTATTTTAGTACCTACTTTTATTACATAACAAGCGGACGTCTCGTATCACCCGCGTAGTTCCCGTTCCCGTGGGAATACAGGGATAAAAAGTAGCCTATGTCACCCGGGGATAGTGTAGCTTCGCAATGGGGATAGAATTTTTGAAATCGGTCCAGTAGTTTCGGAGCCTATTCAATACAAACAAACAATCAAATCTTTCCTCTTTATAATAGTAAAGATTATTATTACGAGGATCGAGTACCGAGAACTATCTTTCAGTATCGTAGGTGTCTCACCAGTCATGCTGTATATCAAGAAGATATAAATCTTGTAATTTTATATGCTAGCCAGTGGCGTAGCGTGCCTTGGAGGGGTCCTGTATCAAAATTAGTTGGGGGCCCCAATGAAGGGTAAAGATTTCTCATAAAAGAAACAAAAATGCTTGCATTAGGTTAAACTAAATATTTTTTTATTCAAAATAGGTTCGCGTATTTTACTAATGTATATTAATTATTTATTGTTAATGATAAATAATTAATTTTTTATCATTTGTGTGATTAGTTATCATTATTAATTGGCTATTGATAATTTCTTATAATAATTATTTCGTATTAATTTCTTAATTGTTTAATAAATCTGGTGCGTACTTATTTGTAATATAATTGATTATATGGACTTTTGATCGTATGACAGTTTTTTTATGTTTTTTTTCCCGAGAAGCACGATATTAAGTGACATTGTGGATAACATTTTACTAATTTTAAAGTGCTTACACACGTTAGGGGCCCCTGTAGCCCGGGGGCCCGCGTCATTGATACGGCTGACATGGCGGTAGCTACGCCCCTGGTGCAAGCCTCAAAGTACATAGTAACACCTTACGAAATACGTATTTATTTAGAATCGCTTTGTTTTCGTCAATTATGTTTACTAAAGACGTTGTAATGTCAAAAGGTGACATTTTATCACATTCTATTCTAACGTAAACTTTGATATTGTAAACCCAAAGAAGTCGGTCATGTAGCGTTCAACTACTTGTAATTGATATGAACATTAGTAGCTAAAATCGTAGCGGAAATTATACTGTCGATATTCGCAGTAATAATAGATAATAATTATACACAATTTAAAAAAGCCGACTCCATGACCAACTAAACGCACCGCTCCAATGAAACACAAAACATAACAGGCCACTCATAAAAATTATAAAAACTCTTTGGTGTACAATGTACATAGTACACCACAATAATATTATAAAAACTAATGTGCCGCCGGCAGCGTAGGCAGGGTTGTAGCTGCCGGAGGTTAGTGCTGCAGAGTGGAGGAACCTCCTCACAATGCGCGCCGTGTCAAGGATTTTTTTTTCTTTGGTTTTGGCGTCGCGTTTTAGCATTTGCCAGTGTCAAGTATTTATATATTTTCAAGTTTCAAAATTTAAATAAGTGTCCTCGTAGCTAGTTATAGTCAAAGTCCAGTCTTAGTTAAGTCCAGTCTGTTTCAGTCAAGTCCAGTCATGCTTTAGTAAAGTAGTGGCGACTTTACTATAAAGCTTCGATGGAGTTTTGGAAGCACCACGAAAAAACATGTTTCACCCCATTATATCATTTTCCCACACTCACGCTTGTAATTCGGCACTTTATGAATAAAACACCACCATTTTTATGCATAAACACTCGACAAAACACTAGTTTTGGAAAAAAATACAACGGAGCGACACGACTGTTCCCGCGTTCCCGCCAAAACTCTCCCAATGAAACACAAAATACAACAGGCCATTCATAAAAAGTATAAAAACTCTTTGGTGTACATACACCACAATAATATTATAAAAACTAATGTGCCGACGGCAGCGGAGCAGGGTTCTAGCTGCCGGAGGTTAGTGCTGCAGAGTGAGGAACCTCCTAACAATGCGCGCCGTGTCAAGGATTACTGCCTTTTGAAGCTGACCCTTGATCCAACCGCCTAGCGGGTCTCTTATGATGTTATTAGGGGTCGTGATGTTTTCTTTTTCTCCTCTTATCTCCTATTTATTTTCAAAGTTAGCAGCTGTTTGTTTATACACTATACCATTATACACTAATATTATAATGAGGAAAGATTTGTATTTTTGTATGTTTGTAATGAATAAACTGAAAAACTACTGGACCGATATCAAAATATCTTTCACCGTTGGGAAGCTACACTATCCCCGGGTGACATAGACTACTTTTTATCCACGTATTCCTACGGGAACGAGAACTACGCGGGTGAAACCGCGAGGCGTCCGCTAGTACAAAATATAAAATATTCATATAAATTAGTTTTGTGAGGTGCCTTGCACTAAGGAAGCAAATTTAAAAACATTCTCACGTCAAATCATTGCTGATGCGATGTTATTTTTGTACGGGAGTAGGTACGGAACCCATGGAGCGTGTGTTCTGACACACAGCTGACTATTTTTGACATTAAATTACAATTTAAATATATATTAGCTACAAATTGACATGACATGAATTTTAATATTATCACTTGACAGTATATTTTGAAATTGTTTATTAAATCAGTTGTTTTTTAAAATCAATATGTCATAATGTTTAATTAAATTATTGAATGCCCGACAAGGGTAAACTGATGACACAATCTTTGCAAGAACACCTAGCATAATATTAAATTATATCAGTGTTTTCTTCAATAAATATTTCTGAATCTGAATCTGACCGGATTTTGAAGTCAGTTAAAAGTTAAACATACAGCAAAACTGCTCTGTGACTTGAGTGTAACAGGTTCCTAAATTGTAACGATAGACGTAGCTCGCTAACCGTCTAATGACAGCCAGTTGTCTGTTTCATTCCAAAAGATATGGTCGTGTTCACAATAATAAATTATTATTAATTATCACTTATTGTTTACAACAAAACATTGTTTAGTGTTTAGCGGAACATCAAAAGGTGAGTTCTTATTTATATTTTTTTTTTTTACGTTATTTTTATTTATTTATCATTAAAAATATACAAATTATTTTTAGGTAGTTATAGGCAACTGTTACAAGCATCGGAACTTAGGAATATGCAAGGTTTATAATTAATTTTAATTGACAACCATCAACATATCAATTTCAATTTTAAAATATCTTTTTTTGTGGGTATGTATAAATTGTCTAATGTAAGTAACTAAATCCTGGTACAGAAAAATAATTTACTATAAAATTTACTATAAAATAATATAAATAATAAGAAACATTGTGGCTGGAAAAAATAATGAAAAATATGTAAAGCAAACGACGTACCTGGCAAAACATTCTATGTAGGTTTTAGAATTTAGCATTTCAAAATGACATTATTTAGGATTTAGGCAGTAGATAGAAAAGGTTCAACAAGACTTTTTTTTCTGTTATCCTGCGATCGGCTCCACAAGCCCTTAGCAGATTTGTTGAGGTTGTTGATTGTCAGGTAGGAGCTGTTCCTCCTGTGAGGAAGCTGTCCATTATTTCAGTTCAACAAAGCCCAATATGTGTTGCCTTTTGAGCCTTCTGTGGTAGAAGCGGTTCGTATAACGCAGTTGCTAGGGTATTTGTGGGTTTCTTTATTCGGCTTTGATATGCAATTGTTCTGTGCTCCACTTCTTCCTTGATTGTTTTTATTTCTGTGTACTCATGCAATTCACTGTTCTTGATAAACATTGGTGCATTGGTTATCATTTTGAGGGCTTTATTCTGGAACCGTTGTAAAATTTCCATGTTGCTATTTTTTGTTGATCCCCATAACTCAATTCCATAAGTCCAAATGGGTTTAATTGTAGTTTTATAGATGAGTATCTTATTTTCCATGGTGACGTTTGATCTTCTGCCTATTAGCCGGTTAAGGTTTCTCAGCCTTATATTTAGTACGACACGTTTTTTTTGGATATGGGTTTTCCATGTTTGTTTCCTGTCAAGATGCATGTCTAGGTTATCTACTTAGGCATGCATCTTGAAAAAAAAAACAACTAATAAATTAAAAAAAAACGTAAAATCTAAATACAGCTCGTTAAAAGTAGGCATCAATAGTTAATTTAAAGTAAAAATTTCTTATTTATCCGTTTATTTAATCATTGAAACGTTTAAAAATTAATTATTTTTTTATGACCAACAATCATTTCTGCTACAACTAATTACATCAGTGTTATTTTTCTATTAATTTATAATATATGATTAGGCTGAAGGGGACTGCAGCTTGCGAAATTACAGGGCTGTTGAGAGTTAACTAACTATCGCGGGTCTCGGGGTAATGGGCGCCAGAGCGACCAGAGCGATACCTATGCGTTATCTCTTACCATCGGGATTGGATGAGGTATCACTTCATTTTGGAAAAGGGTTCTCTTGCCTAGAATAGTTTCGGAATCCTTGCCCTAGACTTTAGCTATTCAAAGTTTTGTGTATCGCTGCAATAATCATGGATACCTATGCGCTATCTCTTACCATCGGGATTGGATGAGGTATCACTTCATTTTGGAAAAGGGTTCTCTTGCCTAGAATAGTTTCGGAATCCTTGCCCTAGACTTTAGCTATTCAAAGTTTTGTGTATCGCTGCAATAATCATGGATACCTATGCGCTATCTCTTACCATCGGGATTGGATGAGGTATCACTTCATTTTGGAAAAGGGTTCTCTTGCCTAGAATAGTTTGGGTATCCTTACCCTAGAATTTGTCTTTTCAAAGTTCTGTGTATCGCTGCAATGATCATGGATACCTATGCGTTATCTCTTACCATCGAGATAGCGTCTCGTTAATTTTACATAAAGAAAACTGCATTTAAGTAATGTTTTCTTTACAGCTGACTTTTTTGGCGCAAGATGTACAAGTTAGTGCTGTGTCTGTGGCTTTTCCTGCATGTCATATCTACTCACGCGTCTGTACGCGCACAGGAGAGGAAAGTTGGGAAGCTAAAGGAAGTTTTTGCTTGGAAACAGATCAGCTTTAATATCAATGGAAATATTGGTAAGTTTTTATCATGGACGCAGCAGGGTGACTGCTCATAAGTTAGGATAAGTTTTTAATTTATTAATTGTTGTCAAATTAGTTAAATTTAAATTCTCATCACTATTGTAACTGAAACGACTACGAAGCGGAAATAAACTAAATTATAGGTACTTATATACCTTTTTAAAAAATGTAAATGTAATGAGACGAACCCCTATATCATACTTTACAGAATTTTAAACGTAAAAATATTGAATGGAAATGTAGGTAGGTACTATTTCGAAATGGTTTTGGAATCAGTTAAGTTTTTTTTTTGTGGCAGTAGCGCATAAAATTCTAGATTTAGCTTTAAACTATTTAACTTTAACGTGGCAACACTTCATACAAATATTGTTACTATTCCGCTGGATAGAACGAGTTCACAAAACGTTGTTTTGTGAGACCCGGAAAGGTCTCATACGCACTGTAAAAAAATAGTTTAACTTTGCCCTAACTAGACCTCATACGCACTAGCTGAAAGTCCGCCAAAAACAGTATCGCAGCCGTGGCTATTCTCGTCAAAAATCATAAATAGTTATTTGTATGCATAATTTTGAATAAATTGGAGCTAAATACATATTTTAAACCGGAAGGACGACATAATTAAAGAATAGTGAAAGCTTTGAAATACTAGGCTTACTGTTAAAAATTCTCTCGTACTAAGGCTCTATTGATATATGGCATGTGGCCATTCAACATATTTGTTATTATTAGTTTTTCACTTGGTGGTAGAATGTAGACCTCCTTAGCAGGAGGTCGTCTAGGTAGGTACCACCGCAGTACCAGTCATTCTGCCGCTAAAGCAGTAGTGTAAACATTACTGTGTTCCGGTTTGAAGGGTACTGCAGCTAGCGAAATTACTGGGCTGTTGAGACTAACCATCGAAAGTCTCAAAGTAATGAGCGCCAAAGTAGCGATAAATAAATAAACAAATAAATTAAAAATACTATACTACTATTTTTTTTTGTTATTTATAATAAATACAGAACACCCAGACACAGAACAAACATTTGTTTATACCACAAAATGTTTATCCTGGGTGGGAATCGAGCCCACGCCCTTCGGATCTTGGACCAATGAACAAACAGGGCTGTCAAGAAACATACAAGATGAATAAATAAATAAATGAAATTAAAAATCAAATTCTTAACTAACATGACAATTGGCAGTCGCCGTTGTTATTTTGTAGCGATGATAGCTCGGTGGTTAGCGCGGTCGGTTCACACGCTGAAGAGCGAGTGTTCAAGGCTAAACAATGAGCTTGAGATGCCGGTGAAGGAAAACATCGTGAGGAAGCATTGTGGTAGGGTACACTCTAAAATCTCTAATACTAAACGCAACGATATCTGAACAGCTCAGTATGAGCGTATCTTTTTAAAATCATTGACAACGAAGAAGAAATCGGTCGACCCATGCTCAAATGATACTCCTTTTTTTTCTTTGGTTTTGGCGTCGCGTTTTAGCATTTGCCAGTGTCAAGTATTTATACATTTCCAAGTTTCAAAAGTCAAATAAGTGTCCTCGTAGCTAAAGTTACAGTCGAAGTCCAGTCTTCGTCAAGTACAGTCCATGTCAGTCAAGTCCAGTAATGCTTTAGTAAAGTAGTGGCGACTTTACTATAAAGCTTCGATGGAGTTTTGGAAGCAACACGAAAAGTCATGTTTCACCACATATCATTTTCCCACACTCGCTCTTGTGATTCAGCACTTTATGAATAAAACACCACCATTTTTATGCATAAACACTCGACAAAACACAAGTTTTGAAAAAAATATAACGGGGCGACACGGCTCTTTCCGCGTTCCCGCCAAAACGCATGATTACATACATGAGTGGTCAATATTTTTTTATTTAGATAGATAAGCGCCGATGCCTAAGTTGAAGGCCGGCCATCCAAGAATGTTGAACGCGAGGTTTTATTATCTGTGTATTAAAATATCTATAAATATCTAGTAATTTTCCATTTCTGTCGTAGTTATAATAAAAATTCATGTTCGTTTTGTTTTCTTTGTTTATGTTATTATATTTGCTAGGTTTAATTTTTTTTTGTGTTTGTCCACAACGCACCTGTCGTTAGGTGGTTCGATTTCCATACAAATATTTTTCTCCATTTATGGACAAATGGAGCATAATTTTACAGTGAAATCACAGCTACTGGCATTTATTGTGACCGTTATTTGCGGCAAATAAAATTGCTTGAATAAAACATTGCTTGCCAGTAGCTGTGATTTCGCTGTAAAATTATGCTCGATTTGTCCATAAATGGCAAAAAATAATATACTTGTATGGAAATCCAACCACCTTTAGTGACAGTGTTCTTGGTGGTAAAGACACTTATCTTGAAATGGAACTTACTCTCAAGTGAAGCTTCCGGAACACACCATTAGGTGCTCAACAGCATAGTTTCAACTTGAGGGTAGTAGCTTGCCAGACGAGTCCTAAAAAGTAACTATGTTTTCTCTCACCGGCAGCTCAAGCTCACTCACAAGTTTGCACCCATGCCCTTCGGCTTGCGAACCACTGAGCTTACATCATTATAAAATAACAAACCAACTCTTAGTTCTTATCTGATTTTATTTTGCATTTATACTGCATTACAGCCCACAGATAAAACTAAATACATTTCAACGTAGATTCAACCTTTAATACCTATATCTCGGATATCAAAAGAAATAACTTATTTTTCTCTTAGTTTTATTGTCTAAGTACGAGAATTATGCATGACTGATTGGCACGTTTAGTTTTTATATCGTATAAGGTCTATTCACACGATGCGCTGCGTTGCGTATTGGCGTCATTGGAACGCGTTGAAATCTACGTACAAACGAATATTTAAGGATGAATTACATACGTACGTACGCAATGTCACTGTCAGTGACAGAGACAGTGTTTTTTTTTCTTTGGGTTTGGCGCCGCATTTTGAGCATTTGCCAGTGTCGAGTGTTTTATATTTTTAAGTTTCATAAGTTAAATAAGTTGCATTGTAGCTTTAGCTATGGTCAAAATCTAGTCTTGGTCAAGTAGTGTAGTAGTACTTTTGTAAAGTAGTGGCGACTTTACTATAAGCATCGATGGTGTTTTGGAAGCAACGCAAAAAGTCATGTTTCACATTATAAATCATTTTCCCACGCTCGCGCTTCTTATTCGGCACTTTATGAATAAAACACCACCAATTTTATACATAAACACTCGACAAAACGCTGGTTTTGGAAAAAATACAACGGGGCGACACGACTCTTTCCGCGCTCCCGCCAGAACTCCCCATAGTGTTATAGTGTTTACTGTTTAGATAATACAATAACGGTAAAGTGCGCTGCGCTATCGCGACGCGTCATGTGGTCAGGTCTTTAAGGAGATGCTCATTTATTGTCTAGATACTTCCTGGAACATTAATTATATGACGGCATCCTACCACAAAATATACAACTAATATTTACCTGCCAATATCCACACCACAATGATTGTTAGGTAGATTTTAGGTATTTTAACACCTATCACCTAACTCACCTTAGGCATGTTATGTTGCACAAAATGATCAATCAATTTTGTTGATTTTAATTCTATGTGCTGACATTGTTAACAGCCTAGTTGTTTTGACCACAGCTCACCTGATGTTAAGTGACGGTGTTGTTGTAGATGGTAAAGCACACCAAGCCTGGAATGAAATTGGCTTCACCCACATAGTTACCGTTCCCATGGGAATACAGGGATAATAAGTAGCCTATGTCACCCGGGGATAGCGTTGCTTCCCAACGGTGAAAGAATTTTTGAAATTGGTCCACTAGTTTTGGAGCCTATTCAATACAAACAAACAATCAAATTTTTCCTCTTTATAATTAGTGCAGATGACAACTGTAATAGTTAGACATAATGTCTAACTATCATAATTATTATGATATTGCGGACTTCTTGTAGCTGTCAATTTGCTTTTTAAAACTTCACTTTATTCTATTGTCAAAAGTTTTCGCTGCGCATGCTAAGTAAGGATTTTTTCAAATTTTTCACAGCTTGGCTTACGTTATTGAATTTTCCATACGAGCCCTAATTGATTTTTAAATAAAATATAGCCTATGTCCATCACGGATAATGTAGCATTCTAATAATGAAAGAATTATTAAGATCGGTCTAGTAGTTTCGGAGCCTATTAATTACAAACAAACAATCAAAAAATATCAAATATAATAGTACAGATGTGTCTTATGGAACATTATTCTGGAATATACTGTCTTCTTATAATCTTGATAATTGAGTGGCAAAAATTTCATGACTGATGAAACTGTTGCTAATTTGTTACACAAACATTTCCCTTTGAACCCAATTCTTAAATCAACAGACGAAGTTGGGGATGCAATCTATTGTTTTTTTATATGCTTCTTCATATGTCTTTTTACACTACTTGCTGCAGCTGATTTATACTCACAAACGTTACACTTATATGGTCTTTCTCCAGTGTGTGTTCGTTTATGAATTTTCAAATCACTCGCTTGTGCCGTCTTATGTTCACACATATCACACTCGTACAGTTTTAATCCAGTGTGTTTTACTTTATGCCTTTTCAAATGAGACACTAAAGTCGACTTATAATCACACTTATCGCATTTCAAATAAGGTTTTTGCCCAGTGTGCGCTAGTATATGTTGTTTCAAATTACTTTTGTCTGCCGATTTGAACAAACACAAATCACATTCGTATGGCTTTTCTCCGGTGTGTATGACCATGTGTCTCTTTACATGAGATGCTGAACAAGATTTATACTCACACATATTGCATTCATAAGGCTTTTCTCCAGTATGTATATGCTTATGGTCTATCATACTTCTTAAGACTGATGATTTATACTCACATCTATCACAGTTGTATGGTTTTTCTTTCGAGTGTATACGTTTGTGTATTTTTAAAGCATTCGCTCGGGTAGATTCATAATCACATTTGTCACATTTATAAAGCTTTAATCCAGTGTGTGTTATCTGGTGTTGTTTTATAACATCTGTTCGTGAACATTTATAGTCGCAAATTTTACATTTGTATAGTTTTTCTCCGGTATGTGCAATTATATGTTTTTTCAAATTACTTGATTGAGTCGCGTTATAATCGCACATATCACATTTGTATAGTTTTTCTCCGGTGTGTGTATGTTTACGTTTCATTTGCTTGCCTGTTAATGGAGATTTAGAATTAGTTTTATTTACAAATTCTTCTGGATTTTCATTCTCTCCTGCACATGTATGTTTGCGTTTTTTCAAAACAGGGTTTTCCATTGCATCTGCCGATTGAAAATCTCATTAAAAATTGCTCACCTAATAACAGACTAAAGATAATACTTATAGTAGAGTACCTAGATGTAATTTGGAAATAGCAAAGGAATGTATTAGCTAGTTTTCAAATAGAAGATAGAACTTTTTTTTTTTTTTTTTTTCTTTGGTTTTGGCGTCGCGTTTTAGCATTTGCCAGTGTCAAGTAATTATATATTTTCAAGGTTCAAAAGTGAAATAAGTGTCATCGTAGCTAGTTTTAGTCATCGTCCAGTCTTAGTCAAGTCCAGTACGTGTCAGTCAAGTCCAGTCATGCTTTAGTAAAGTAGTGGCGACTTTACTATAAAGCTTCGATGGAGTTCTGGAAGCAACACGAAAAGTCATGTTTCACCACATTATATCATTTTCCCACACTCACGCTTGTAATTCGGCACTTTATGAATAAAACACCACCATTTTTATGCATAAACACTCGACAAAACACTAGTTTTGGAAAAAATACAACGGAGCGACACGACTCTTCCCGCGTTCCCGCCAAAACTCCTCCTTTCGGTTTTTCGATTGTTTTTAAATTTTGTTTTATAAACATTCGTTTTTTTATTTTTTGACATTGCACTTTGTGTATTCTGCCAGTATTCAGTATTCCATATTTTCAATTATGTTTAACATTAAATAATATAAAGAAAAGTCACACAAAGTAGATCACAGTCAAGTTCAGACCATGCCCTAGTAAAGTAACAACTTTATTAAAAGTTTTGATCGGACAATACGCATTTCACCACAATAAAATTACTTTCCTACACTCTAGCATATATTTCGGTATCAACTTAAACTACATTTATACATAATTATGCACAACAAAATACGAATCTTAGAAAATAATATGATATGACGACATTATTTTCCCACATTCCCGCCAAAAGCCCATTCCCATTTTTTTTTCCTAGAGGATAATACCGTTGTTAACGTCTGGCTTGTATTACTTGAAATATTAATACTAACGTGGATTATTTAATGGCTAACTTACATTAAAAATAGAATACATTAAAACACTATTGTATGCAGTATGCACCTTTATAACGCAAAGAATATTGCGGGCAACAGAATTTTACAATCGAAATCGTGCATCTTCATGCTAGTTCATTGTCATGTTTTTATAGACGCTTCACGGTCAAGGTAATTTATAATAACTAAATAGGTAAACAGTTTGAGGTTTTCCTCTTCTTAGCTCACAACAAACACTTATGTAGGTATACCTATAAATTATAATGTACGTAAATTTACTAAATGTATTTTTAATTTTGAATGGAACTGCTAATGGGGTTTTAAGCGACAAAATACACTAATGATTTAGAAAGTAATTATGTGATCTAATAGGGCTGTACTCGTTTTTGCTTTGCAAAACTTCCTACATACATTTTTCTTTTCACAAACTTTTTTGCAATAATTGCCGGTCAAGGGTTTAACAATTAATTTTGTTCCAGTGGATCGCGACCGTTTTTCAGTGGATGGCATAGAGAGGCAACGCTCCAAGAGGCAATCTGACTTCGTTTACTTCGCCGACAATGATGTTTCCAACAACAAGAAAAATAAAATTAGTAAGAATTATACACGCTTGCGCGAAAGAAACAATTTCACTGGCAATTTGAAGGCATATCACTTTTTTTTACAACAGTCTAGAATTTGGTTTGGTCGTGATCTCAGCTGATGGAAAGCGACGATGTAGCCAAAGATGGATCACGCTTGCCTAGGAAGTGCCTATTTATGACAAATAACATAATATTGTAAAATAAAATCAAAAACATTTTTACTTATTAAATTGTATTGATTGTAAAAACGATTCAATAAAGTAATGAAACGAACTCTCGTTCGTACTATTTATTAGTCGAAGATAACGCCTGTCACAAAAATGAGATTTTTTTTTTCTTTGGTTTTGGCGTCGCGTTTTAGCATTTGCCAGTGTCAAGTAATTATATATTTTCAAGTTTCAAAAGTTAAATAAGTGTCCTCGTAGCTAGTTATAGTCAAAGTAAAGTCTTAGTCAAGTCCAGTGATTAAAATCAAAGAATGATTAACGTTGTAATCTTTGTATGGTTCAAAGTTTTTCTTTTTTTACAATTATTCATTTTTTAGCTTAGTACGTGTCAATGTTATAACCATGGACTTATATTTTATATTTAATGAGCGTAATATATCATATTAAATAACTAAATGTTTTTTTCAGGGTTCCCTCGCCCACAGTACAACTACCAAGGTTACAACTACAGCAACGACAGGATCGACACTCCGACTCCAAGGCCGAATAGCAATGGTAAGACCGGATGTCCGGGGGGACGTTGGGAATAAACAACTTCTCATATTCGGATATCAGAGTTTAAGGAGAGAGTTCGAAAAAACGAAGAAAAAATACGTTTATAATTTGCATGGTTACGACCATGCGAATTATAAACGTATTTTTTCTACTCGGCTGGCTAGCTACTAGTCTCAAGTTAAAAATCTGTCGCCAAGCAAACGGTGTGTTCTGGCAATCTTACTTGAGAGCCAGTTCCATTCCAGGCTAGGTGTGCTTACCATCTCCGACCACGTCGTCACTTAACATCAGATGTGGTCAAACACCAAGCCTGTCAAAAATAATAGAAAAAAGTATACATTTTAGAAAACTGAGAAATCCGTAACTACAAGTATTTGGTTATGTGTACTAACCGTATTATCAAAATAATGCTGTGCCTGTGCCATGTTTAAAAAAAAACTTCATTTTTTTTCCAGATGATCCGTCAAGTTTTTTCATCCAGTACAACAACGTGCCTATGGGCGTCGAGAAAGTTGGCAACAGGCTGTTCGTCACAATTCCCAGGAGACGCCACGGTAAGGAATTAATCACGTGGAATATGAATTATTACTCATGGCACCGTCAGTAGAAAATTACAACAATATTATAGTTTGACTTATAAAGTTACTGTAGTATTTTTAAGAAGGTAGTCAGCCGACATTACTAATCAAACAGTATAATCATATCGTAAATAGTCATAATATAATCATGTAGTCAGGTAGTCATATAATCATGTAGTCATACATGCATATAGTCAGGTAGTCATGACATGACACAGTAATGTTTACACACTTTTTTTTTTAATGTGAAAATTAATGAGACGAATGAGACGCTCTCCTGATAGTAAGAGATAACGCCTGCCCATGACCATTGCAGCGATACACAGAACTCTGAGTAACAAAACAAAATCCAGGGCATCACTGCTTTGGCGCTCATTACTTTGAGACTTTCGATGGTTAGTCTCAACAGCCCAGTAATTTCGCTAGCTGCAGTACCCTTGAAACCGGAACACAGTAGTGTTTACACACTACTGCTTAGCGGCAGAATAACTGGTAGGTACTGCGGACTGCTGTTACCGGACGATTGTACAAAGCGGAATCATACAAATTGCTTGCGACATGTTTGTACCAATGAACCAGCTGTCATCGCTAAGGTTATGACATTTCAGGTATTCCATCCACTCTGAACTATTTGGACTTGACGCTGGACATGGAGAGGACGCCGAATCTAAGACCTTACCCCTCACTGCGGCAGGGGAGGAATCTTGTCTCTGTGTACAGGTATGTAAAATTTTAATTTGAATTTGAATTAAATAAATATCGTAGGACTATCGGTATAAAAAAAGAAATATTCTAGGAGATTACACACGGCGCCGTCTGATCCCAAACTAAGCAGAGCTTGTGTGATGGAAGTCAGATAACTGATAGAATACTTAAATACTGTACCTAGCAGCGTTGCTAGACGCCCCGATTTTTAAATCAAAATGAAACGACGGGACAGGCTCAGCCCCGCTTTTCGGGGATAATTCGGACGTGCGGAGGAAGCGCGGGATAAACGCGCGGGAGAGAGAGGGATGTGTGCTAAAAACTTATGATTATATACCAATTTTACTATGTCCCGCTTTTGACGAAAGAATCCCGTATTTTAAAGTAACTCAAAAAGTTCCAAAATCCCGACATGGCAAAAAAATCTGGCAACACTGGTACCTAAAGACTTTTTTTAATATGTAAAAGTAATAATACGATTGAGACACTCTCCTGATGGTAAGAGTTAGTTTAGATTTAAAATTACTTGTTCTCTATATAGAAGACTAGCGGACGCCTCTCTGTTTCACCCGCGTCGTTCCTGTGGGAATACAGGGATAAAAAGTAGCCTATGCCTAGATAGTGTAGCTTCCCAACGGTGAAAGAATTTTTGTAATTGGTCGAGTTGGTCGGAGCCTATTCAATACAAACAAACAAACAATCAAATCTTTCCTCATAATAATAGTACAGATAGATATATAATATACACATTTACAATTAAACGACTCCAAGACCCTTAGGCCAATTAAACGCACTGCTCCAATGAAACAGCGAAGTTTCTGAGTAAACGAAAAAAACTGCTCGATCGATTTCGTTAAAATTTGTATGGGACCACCTCTGAAGTATAATTTACCAAGCAAAAAAATAATCATCAAAATCGCGTAACAAAAAAACATACAGACCTACAGTCGAATTAGAATTCCTTTTTTGAGTCTGTTATAAACAGAATCGCTTCCCGCCGTCTGTCGGCTTCGATCTTTTAAACTACGCAACGGATTTTAATATTTAAAAGATCGAAGCGGACAGACGGCGGGAAGCGATTCTGTTTTTAACTGACTCAAAAAAGGAATTCTTAATTCGACTGTAGGTATGTTTTTTAGGGTTCCGTACCCAAAGGGTAAAAACGGGACCCTATTACTGCAACTTCGCTATCCGACCGTCCGTCCGTCTGACACCAGGCTGTATCTCAAGAACGGTGATAGCTAGACAGTTGAAACTTTCACAGATGATGTATTTCTATTGCCGCTATAACAACAAATACTAAAAATAAAATAAAATAAATATTTAAGGGCTCCCATGTAACAAACTTGATTTTTTTTACCGTTTCTTGCTCGATACTAAAAACGGTGACGCTTTAACTATTCACAGAACATTTAGTTTTATGTTCTCTTTAAATGTAATTAATTAATATAAAATAAATTAAATAATTAAGGTGCCTCCCATACAATAAAAGAGGTTTTCGCTGTCTGTAACTTGCAAGATTAGGTTACAGATAATGGTACGGAACCCTTCGTGCGCGAGTCCCACTCGCGCTTGGCCGGTTTTGTTTTGATTTAGGCGTCGCATTTTGTGCATTTGCCAGTGTCAAGTGTTTTGATTATTTCAAGTTTAATTAGTTAAAAAGTAATCAAAGTCCAATCTTGGTCAAATTAAACCGGAACACAGTAATGTTTACACACTACTGCTTGGCGGCAGAACATCTGGTACTGCGGTGGTACCTACCTAGACGACCTCCTGCTAAGGAGATCTACCACCAAGTAAAATGATTTAAAGCTTTAAAAATAAAATCATTTTACAGGACTCGAGCGGATGAATGCGGACGTCTTTGGATGGTGGACACCGGCCTACTTGAAATACCAGGTGAGAAAACCCCATTTTATACACCAAAAAAAAAAAAATCCGAATAAAACCTTGCCTTTTTTCAGTTACAGGCCTAAGAAAGTTTTTTGTTAATGTAAAAGTTATGATACGAACCAGACGCTCTCCTGATAGTAAGAGATAACGTCTGTCCATGACCATTAATAAATAATAATAATGAATATCGTAGGACATTACACATAGCGCCATCTGACCCCAAACTAAGCAAAGCTTGTACTATGGATGTCAGATAACTGATAGAATACTTAGCTTTTGTAAATACATATAGTACACCGAGACACAAAACAAACATTTGTTTATAGCTTTGTTTTGTTTATAAAACACAATGTTTGTCCTGGGTGGGAATGAAACCCACGCCCTACAGCCGTTGAACATCATGAAAAATCGCGTAACATCATACAAAAAAAGGAATCGTCGAATTGAGAACCTCTTTCTTTTTGAGGCGATTAAAAACTAAATCGCTTCTCTTCTCATCTTTCTATTATTTATTTGTCAGTGTCAAGTGTTTTGATTATTTCAAGTTTTATTAGTTAAAAGTAGTCAATGTCCAGTCTTGGTCAAGTCCAGTCCGTGTCAGTCTCAAAGTCAGTCATGCTTTAGTAAAGTAGTGGCTACTTTACTATTTATTATATAGGCTTCGATATTTTTTATGTTTTTTTTTTTTTTCTTATGGTTGACAGGCTAGTTGTTTGACCACAGCTCACCTGATTGTAAGTGAAGGTGTGGTCGAAGATGGTAAATCACACCTAGCCTGGAATTGAACTGGCTCTCAAGTGAGGATGCCGGAACACACAGGTGCTTGGCGGCAGATTTTCAACTTGAGGGTGGTAGCTAGCCAGCCGAGTACTAAAGTACCCTACCACCATGCTATGGTTTCCTCACGATGTTTTCCTTCACCGGCAGCTCAAGCTCATTGTTGGGGTTTGAACCCACGCCCTTCGGCATGCAAACCTACCGCGCTAACCACTGAACTATCATAGCTACAAAGAGATAACGCATGTCCATGACTATTGCAGCGATACACAGAACTTTGACTAGCAAACGAAGTCCGGGGCATCACTGCTTTGGCGCTCGTTACTTTGAGACTTTCGATGGTTAGTCTCAACAGCCCAGTAATTTCGCTAGCTGCAGTACCCTTCAAACCGGAACACACTTGGCGGTAGAATATCTAATTCAATGGAGTTTCGGAAGCGACACGAAAAATCATATTGAATTATGCATATCCTCCTTTTTTGAGTCCGTTACAAAAAATCTAGCCTTATTTTAAAAGACTGGTAGCAGTTAGTTACAAATAATATAAATAAATAAATAAATAAATAAATATCGCAGGACATTACACACAGCGCCATCTGACCCCAAACTAAGCAGAGCTTGTGCTATGGAAGACAGATAACTGATAGAATACTTAAATACTTTTTTTTTGTAAATACATACTTATAATACATACATAACACCCAGACACAGAACAAACATCGATGTTAGTCACACAAATGTTAGTCCTGAGTGGGAATCGAACCCACGCCCTTCAGCTCTCGAAGCAGACACACTACCAATGAACCAACAGGGCTGTCTATATATAATATAAATATATATCTTATTAATTACATAGATCAGCCACAGCAAGCCCAGCCGCCAGCTATCGTGGTGTTTGACCTCAGCAATGATCAGCAAATCTTGAGATACGAGTTGAAGGAATCAGATCTACCAGCTAACAATACCCCTACAGGTAACCACATTTTTTACGAAATTATTTACCACTTTTTAAGACTGATTTTACTTATCAATAATCCCAGTAATATTATAAATATGAAAGTTTGGATGGATGGATGGATGAGTGTTACTCTTTCACGCAAAAACTACTGAACAGATTTGGATGAAATTTGGTATGGAGGTAGTTGAGACCCTGGATTAACACATAAGCTACATTTTATCCCGAAAACATGTAGCGGGTAACATCGCGGGGCGTAACTAGTATTATAAATGTGAAAGTTTGGATGGATGGATGTTTGTTACTCTTTCACGCAAAAATTACTGAACGGATTTGGATGAAACTTAGTATGGAGGTAGCTGAGACCCTGGATTAACACATAGGCTAATATTTATCCTGAAAACATGTAGCAGGTAACAAATGCAAAAAAAATCCTATCAATTTTGATAGGATTTTCAGTGCAGTGACTCAGTCTCGACCAAGCGCTCGAAGAGTCGACACGTCCTGAGGATGCCTCCTGTAGAGGCGACACACGTGTCGGCAACTGGTTACTGCAGAGAGAAGAGGATGTTAAGACTTGTGGTTATTTTAATTAGATTATTGTAAAAATATATTTTTAAAGTTTATGTCAAATTAGTTCTTTACTTAAGATTAGGTTTCTTTACTTTTTAAATAAATAAGTTGTAGTCAAATTAGTTATATTTATGTCCTCATCACTGTTGTAACCGGAACGACTGTTAAGCGGAAATACACAAAATACCTTGAATATTCCTATAAATTTTTTTTACTGGATGTTTTCTTATTGCAGGACTAGCTTCAATTACAATAGACACGTCAAATGGATGTTCTAACGCCTTCGCCTACATACCAGACCTGACGACTTTCGGCATCGTCGTGTATTCCCTCAGAGAGAACGACAGCTGGCGCGTGACACACAGCTATATGCACTTCAATCCGACAGCTGTCAATCTGCAAATAGCGGGTGAGTTTTTTTTTCCTTTAGTTTTGGCTTTGCATTTTGAGCATTTGCCAGTGTCAAGTGTTTTATATTTTCAAGTTTCATAAGTTAATTAAGTTGCCTCGTAGCTGTCAGTCAAGTCCGGTCATGCTTTAGTAAAGTGGCGACTTTACTATAAAGCTTTGATGGAGTTTTGGAAGGAACACGAAAAGTTTCACGACATTATATCATTTTCCCAAACTCGCGCTTGTGATACGGCACTTTATGAATAAAACACCACCATTTTTATGCATAAATACTATACAAAACACCAGTTTTGGAAAAAAATACAACGTGGCGACACGACTCTTTCCGCGTTCCCGCCAAAACTCCCGCGTTTGACGTATTTTTTTTGTTAATATCATAGGACATGACACACAGCGCCATTGGCCCATTGGCAAAAGCTTGTGCTATGGAAGACAGATAACTGATAGAATGAGTTTTGGTTAAATTTAACTAATTTGACAACAACTTATTAAAGAAAAACCTAACTAGATCTATTTTTAATTCCTCATCACTGTTGTAACTGAAACGACTGTTAAGCGGAAATAAACTAAATATATACCTTGAATAATATGTACAAAATTAACTTCCGCAAAGTAACGCCTGAATCAATCTATTATCAAAATGTCTTCTGTTTTAGGTCAACGCTTTCAATGGAGTGATGGAATTTTTAGTATAGCCCTCGGCTGGGCCGGCAGTGACCGGTGTCGCACGGCATATTTCCACCCCTTGATAAGTACACAAGAATTTTCTGTGTCCACTTGTGTCCTGAACAATAGAACTGCATCGACTGACTCCGAGTACTGGACTCGATACTCTGTAAGTGTATAATTGTAAAACTAGCTGTGCTCCGCGGTATTACCCGCTTATTTTTTCGGGATAAAAGTAGCCACTTCCCACAATATTATAAACGTGAAAGTTTGGATGGATGGATATTTGTTATCTGCTCTTTCACGTAAAAACTATTGAACGGATTTGGATGAAATTTGGTATGGAGGTAGCTGAGACCCTGGATTAACACATAGGCTATTTTATATCCCGAAAACATGTAGCGGGTTTAGTATGTAGTTTTACATAAAATTACATAAAAAAACACTCACAAATTATATTAAAAACTAGCTGCGCCTACCCGCTACATTTTTCGGGATAAAGAGTGGCCTATGTGTTAACCCAGTGTCGCAGCTACCTCCATATCAAAATTCATCCAAATCCCTTCAGTAGTTTTTGCGTCAAAGAGTAACAAACATCCATCCATCCAAACTTCCACATTTATAATACTAGCTGCGTTCCGGTTTGAAGGGTACTGCAGCTAGTGAAATTACTGGGCTGTTAGACTAACCATCGAAAGTCTCAAAGTAATGAGCGCCAAAGCAGCGATGCCCTGGACTTTGTTTTGTTACTCAAAGTTCTGTGTATCGCTGCAATGGTCATGGACAGGCGTTATTGTATTCAAATCTATTCAAAAACGTCAATGTATTCAAATCTAGTAGCGTTCACGCCTCAGCGTATACCAACACTGAGCGTCAGACGTATGTACGTCTGTGTGAGTGGAAAATATCAATGTAGGTGTTCAAGCAGAAGTTCCCACGGTCGCCAACTACAGTCTTAACACTTCATTGACAGATTGTAGGCGAAAGAGGAGATAGAAGTCAATCGACAATGCACGATATGCACCCGAATGGAGTCTTGCTGTACGCTGACGTGGGCAGAAACTCGGTGTCGTGTTGGAACACCAACAAAGATTTATCACCAAATAACATCGCAGTTCTGGCTACCGACACAGATACGCTGAGCTATCCAGCAGGTTTGTCAATTTTTTTTTATGATTCAATTTCAATTTGTTGCTTACCAGCAGCTCGCCCCGGCTTCGCACGGGAAAACAAAACTCGATTAGCAATATACAAATATACAAATACGAATACAATACAAATAGAAAGAACATTTTTTAAACAAAATAAAAAATACCTTAAATTATACTATTTACAAAATGTATACAAAAAACTTAGTCTAAAAAACCGTCAGAGGAGGGATATGTGGCCAGAATGCTGGCAGCATTACCACGCTGGATGGCAATGCTAAGCTTTTGACCAAAGTAGATACCAGCATTCTGGTCACCTGAAGCCTCCTCTAGACGTTTGGCCAGGTCCCGATACAGTTCGAGAGCGGCCGGCCCCCACGGACCTAAAGTTTCAACCCCTAACGGCACAAAAAGATACATTCTATCCAAATAACTATATTTGTGCCGTTTGAGGTTTTCAGCTATACAAATACAAATAATCTTTATTAACACATATTTTTTTAAAACATGGGTTTGGCCTCTCCTTTTAAGTTGACATAAACCTGTATTAGGAGAGACCGCTCCTTCAAATACACTATTTTTGATACATTTTACAACATAATGACAATATTTATTTAATCAAAAAATTCACCAAACACATAACTTCTGTATGGTTTTCTACTGTTGTTACTACATGTAATTACAGGCAGTCCTCGTACTTACGGCATGTTAGGTTCTCGAAATACGCGACGTAAATCGTGACATATTTTTTCATATGTTTACATGTAAAACTCAAGGGTTAGGTTCCACACGGACTCGAAATTAAAAAAAACTGCATTTATAACAAAGGATATACATACTTTATTATCAAAAGTAAGTTCTTAAAATAATTATATATGCACTTATGAAATTGCTAGTTATTTGTTAAGCTGTTAAGAGTTTTCTTTATCTTTCAATATTGTTTGTACCGTCGTGAGTGATAAATTAAGTTCTCGTCCAATAGATGAAGTCGAACAACCGCGATCTTTGAGTTTTAAAATCTTAGATTTAACCTGCATTGTAATTGTCTTTCTTACTCTCTTCTTCACTTTACTATTACCGTCTTGTTTAGGTGGCATAGTTTGAAATTCACTTAAATATGTATGTTAAAACAAAAACTGTCAAAGATGCAAAAAAAACGAATGTATTACGTCTTGATTGTCCGTTGTTCCTGAAGTAACTAAACAAAATCAGCAGCATGTGCGGGGCAGGGTTGGATTCGGGTACGTTGAAAAATGTAGTACAAGACTATCAAAATAGTAGTACGCCGATAGTACACTTTTTTTTTAAAATATTACATTGTTTAAAAAAAAGCTATTAATCAATAAATAGATAGAACCAACATGTTTATGCAAAATTTACTCCTCTTCTAAATTATGCAAGTTCTTGACTATTATTGTCTTGAGCCATGGCATGTAATCATAAAAACATCTCTTTTCTACTGCGAGTATACGAAAGAATAACATCAGTACAGTTGCCACTTTTGCTGCAAATTTTTTTTCTTAGATTTTGGCGTCGCACCCCAAGCATTTGCCAGTGTCAAGTTACACTTTCAAGTTTCATAATTTAAATACACAAAATGCGAAGCCAAAATCAAAAAGATAAAGAAGAAGTATTTTTTGACAGCTTACCACAACACAATTCAATGGTTTGGCTTTAAACGGGTATCATATTTACCTATTTTGATCTTTTATAAGCGAAATAACGAAATAGTAGTATTTTTCCGTACTATCCTTAGATATGGATACTATCTAGTACGGAGCGTGAAATAGTAGTACAAATACTATAATTATAGTACGAAATCCAACGCTGGTGCGGGGTAATCCCCGCACGCCGACACCGCGCCCCGCCGGCCCCACGGTCATAGACATCGCGACAAGTGAATTCTCCTATGCCGGAAATCGAAACAAATGACGTACGCTTGAGGAATAGTGTCAAAACATTGTTTGACGTAACTTGAAACGACGTAAGTCGAGGACTGCCTGTATATAATTATATTGCTGCAATTCTCTAAAATTTTACATTAAATTGACAAATGAAATTAAGTCGAAACATATTACATTACATTACATTTATATCTATTTATTTATAATTTATGATGGGTATTTTAACTGTTTATTTATGTTGAAGTCGTGACTAAGTAAATGCTCTGTTTGCTCGTAGTTTATAGCCTATGTCACCCAGTGACAGCAGCCTTAGCTGTTGCGAGGCCCGGGGCGACAGATCATTCATTGTGAGGCCCTCTTTCTTTGAGTCCGTTTTACCAAAAAAATAGTTCCGAGTGCTCGAGTGGCCGTAACATGCTTGCACTAATAATGAAACCGTGTGTTCAGGGAAATGAAATGAAATTGATTAACTAATTATTAGAATTATTTAATTAATTCTATGTTGCCAGCATTCTGGCCACATATCCCTCCTCTGACGGTTTTTTAGACTAAGTTTTTTGTATACATTTTGTAAATAGTAGGTATAAATTAATTCTTCTATTTTGCTGTAACCTGTAACTAGGCATGTGAAAAAGCCAAGAAAAAATTGCAGAAAATAGTATAAATTAAAAAAAAAACAATGTCAAGTTTGTTATAGATAAATAATCGTATAGCTAATAATTTATAATAAGTAGGTCATTATTATGTTTATATCAAAGTATGTATATAATATTAAGTAAATGATCCAGTCAAAATAAATAATGACTAATTAAAGCATTTACATGTTAAGATCATTAAAAAAATTTTGGAACAATAAAAACATTTTTCTACTAACCGAGTCTTAAATCTTTAGGGGGGTTTTGTTTTTTTTCTTTGGTTTTGGCGTCGCATCTTGAGCATTGTCAAGTGTTTCATATTTTCAAGTTTTAAAAATTAAATCAAGTACAGTCTAGTCATGCTTTAGTAAAGTAGTGGCGACTTTACTATAAAGCTTCGATGGAGCTTTGGAAGCAACACGACAAGCCATGTTTCACCACATTGTATCATTTTCCCACACTCGTACTTATGATTTTATGAATAAAACACCACAATTTTTATGCGTAAACACTCGATAAAACACTTGTTTTGGAAAAAATACAACGGGGCGACACGACTCTTTCAGCGTTAACAAAACCCTAGAGTTTTAGCGGGAGCCAATTATTGTTTATTATTAATTGCTAGGCGCGAGATTCACATACATACGAGTATATGGTAAAGACTTTTTTCTATGAGGACGCGAGGCCCCGGAGTTTGCCCTGCTTGCCACCCCCTAAGGCTGCCACTGCTCAGTGATAATGTAGCATTCTAATGATGAAACAATTATTCATATCGGTCCAGTAGTTTCGGAGCCTATTCAATACAAACAACTAATATTATAAAGGTTAAAAGAAAGAAAAAAGAAAGAAAATTATTTTATTTTGTAATACAAGCATAGAAACAAAGACAAAAATAAAAAGTTACAAAATAGAGGTTATTTTGGGGCTAGGATTGTGAATTTGTAACTTGTTCACGCTCAAACGGCTGGACCTATTTTGATGAAATTTGATATGGAGGTAGTTGATACACTGTATTACACATAGGCTACTTTTCATCCCGAAAAAATTTCGTTTGACACATCTAATTCATGTTTTTACACTCATAAATATCAGTAATACTTCATGGGTTTACATTTAAAATTAAATTATTTTAGCTAGACATTTGATATTTTATTACAATCAATGGTAAACTTACCATCAGGCAAACGGTATGCATGTTTGCTGCTCTTACTTTGAAGAAGAAACAATCCAACTAATATTATAAATGTGAAAGTTCGGATGGATGGATGTTTGTTACTCTTTCACACGAAAACAACCGAACGGATTTGGATGAAATTTGTTACGGATGTAGCTGAGACCCTGGATAAACACATAGGCTACACCGCAGGGCGCAGCTAGTATACTTAAAACTACTACTAAAACGCTAAGCATATACCATACGTTCTACGTTTGCACCCAACCTTTGCAATTTTTTATGAAACTCAAAATATCCCCGATCTAAATAATGCAAGTTTGATACTCTTGTAATGCCATCTGCTCTTAATCCTAAAAGAATCAGAGCAGCAGCTGCCCGCAAATCGGTCGCTTGGACTTTAGTTCCATTCAGTGGCATCCCACCATTAATAACTGCCAAATTTCCTGTTGTCTCCAAATCGGCATTCATTCTCAGCATCTCCGCTAAATGTTGAAATCTATTTTCAAACACCGTCTCAACACTTATGCTTCTTCCGTCAGCTAACACTTGCATTGCTGTGATTTGTGCTTGTAAATCTGTTGGAAACCCTGGCCATGGAGCCGTTTTTATATCAATCGGTTTGATATGTTTCGGTCCAATAACTCTTATGCCGTGTTCTTCTTCCCGTATGATTGCACCCATGTCTTTAAGTTTCTTTATAAGAGGTCGATTGTGATTATATATAGCATCTTTTATTAATATATCACCTTCAGTCATTGCGGCTGCTATCATAAAGGTACCAGCTTCGATCCTATCCTGAACTACAGTATGTTCTATAGCGTATAGAATTTCTACACCTCTGATGAATACTGTGTCGGTTCCTGCGCCTGTAATTTTAGCACCCATTTTGTTTAAAACATTTGCTAGTTCAACTATTTCTGGCTCTTTTGCAACGTTATTGATAACAGTAACGCCTTCAGCTTTGACTGCTGCTAGCATTATATTTTGCGATGCTCCAACGCTTGGGTAATCCAAATTGATTATTGTCCCACGTAACTTATCTGCAGTAGCTTCTATGTAGCCGTTTTTTCTTACAATTCTTGCGCCTAATGCTTTAAATCCCTTCAAATGTAGATTTATAGGTCGCTCGCCTATAGTGCAACCTCCTGGCAAAGATACTTTAGCCTGACCACATCTAGCAAGTATAGGTCCCATTACAGTTATAGACGCACGCATTTGACGCACGAATTCAGGATTCGTTTCCATCTCGATGGATTTTGTTGCGTCCACGATCATTTCGTTCATTTTTTCATTGAAATCTACGTCAACGTTTAAATGTTTAAGCACTTGTATCATTGCGTACACGTCTGTCAAAATTGGTACGTTTTTGAGGGTAGTTATTCCTTCTTCAGCTAGAAGTGTAGCCGCTAGGATTGGAAGAACGGCGTTTTTGGCGCCCTCTATATTAACTGTGCCCACCAGTTTATTTCCGTTACTGTTTCCATGAATTATTATTTGTTCCATTTTTTACACTGTGAAAAGAAAAAGTAAAATGTAAAATATACTTATTCTAAGTATTGCCAAAATAAAGCTAAGCATTGCCATCCAGCGTGGCAATGCTGCCAGCATTGCCATCCAGCGTGGCAATGCTGCCAGCATTCTGGCCACATATCTCTCCTCTGACGGATTTTTAGACTAAGTTTATTGTATACATTTTGTAAATGGTATAATTTAAAGTCTTTTTAATTTTCTTTAATAAATGTAATTCTTAATCTAAGTTTAATGTACTAGCGGAAGTCTCGCGGTTTCACCCGCGTAGTTCCCGTTTCCGTGGGACTACAGGGATAAAAAGTAGCCTATGTCACCCGGGGATAGTGTAGCTTCCCAACGGTGAAAGAATTTTTGAAATCGGTTCAGTGGTTTCGAAGCCTATTCATTACAAACAAACAATCAAATCTTTCCTCTTTATAATAGTACTAGCGGACGCCTCGCGGTTTCGCCCGCGTAGTTCCCGTTCCTGTGGGAATACATGGATAAAAAGTCTATGTCACCCGGGGATAGCGTAGCTTGCCAACGGTGAAAGAATTTTTGAAATCGGCCCAGTAGTTTCGGAGTCTATTCAATACAAACAAACAATCAAATCTTTCCTCTTTATAATAGTATAGGTTAGATTGATTTTATTGACATAATAATATTGCCCTGTTTTGTAACTGTTTGTCTCTATTTGTTGTTATTTTGTTTTCTTTTTTGGTCTGTTACAATATAAAAATTATTTTCTTTCTTTCTAATAATTAATCAGTGTTTTTGGCATACTTACCTATTTAAAATACTATTAAGAATTCTCCAGTTTTCTAAACCACAGCTTACCTAGCCTGGAATGGGAACTGACTCTGACTGACTGACTGAAACCACATCTTATTAGAAATTAATTCTTTGGTTTATCAAATCTATCAGATTTAGTTAATAAAAAGCGAAATTAAACATTTTGAAAAAACTCACAACGGTTAAAAAGTAATTGTCACCAATCAAACCCGAACCCATAACTGAAAACTGCATCAAAATCGGACTAGTAGTTTTGGAGAAAAATGGCAATATGGATTTGCACAAACAAACGTCCTCTCGCCCCAAACGCATATACCGTCTCCTTTCCGTCGTGGGTAAAAAGTGGGAGTGAAAAGCGCATTTTTTTTTTATGTGAAAGGTAATGAGACGAACGAGACGCTTTGTCACGAGATTATGTTACGGAACACTCGACGACAAAGTTATTATTAAAGCTGTTTTATTTGCATATTTCTTGTGGAATTAAAACTAAAAATAATTAAAACAACATTAAGTCGTTGTAACTT
This sequence comes from Biston betularia, assembly GCA_905404145.2. Classification (NCBI taxonomy): domain Eukaryota; kingdom Metazoa; phylum Arthropoda; class Insecta; order Lepidoptera; family Geometridae; genus Biston; species Biston betularia. Next base: position 1,665,198 of record FR989892.1, on the reverse strand, counting down.
GTTTGGTAAGGTGGTTATCGGAAACATGATGCAATTTTGAATGTTTGGATAATTATTAGAGGAGTGTAATAATAATTTGGAGTTTTGGCGAGAACGCGGAGAGAGTCGTGTCGCCCCGTTGTTTTTTTTTTCAAAACTCGTGTTTTGTCGCGTGTTTATGCATTAAAATGGTGTTGTTTTATTCATAAAGTGCCGAATTACAAGCGTGAGTGTGGGAAAATGATATAATGTGGTAAAACATGACTTTTCGTGTTGCTTCCAAAACTCCATCGAAGCTTTATAGTAAAGTCACCACTTACTAAAGCATGACTAGACTTGACTGATACGGATTGTACTTGACCAAGACTGGACTTTGACTATTACTTTATCTACGAGGACACTTATTAAACTTTTGAATCTTGAAAATATATAATTACTTGACACTGGCAAATGCTAAAACGCGACGCCAAAACCAAAGAAAAAAAAAACAATAATACAAATACAAATCATTTATTAATAACACCAAAGTTACAGGTCGTTTTTCCATTCATATTTAAAAATATCAAAATCAAAATCATTACATATGTCAGAACAATGAAAATGAAAATGTCAATGAAGTAATACTCGTATGTCACACATAAAATAATTATGTCAATTTAATTAAATGTCCATAAAAACAAAATATTATAATTACTTACTAGTAATTCAATAATCTCTTAGTTTTAAATAATCGTCAAAGTCATAGAACAAGGTCTCTTGAAGCCAAGATCTTAGTTTGCTTCTGAAGCGCGCGATGGAAGGTGCATCCCGAATGGAAGCGGGTACGCGGTTGTAGACCGCGTTCCCCAGAATGTATACCGACCTCTCCGACTTGACGAGCCGATGCGACGGCGTTACTAGTTGGTCTTTCTTTTTATTACTGCGAAGATCCAACGTGCTGTGAATAAATATCGTAGGACGTTACACACAGCGCCATCTGGCCCCAAACTAAGCAAAGCTTGTATGATGGAAGTCAGATAACTGATATAATACTTATAAAATACTATTAGCATAGTCTACAGTTTTATTCAAAAGTCATAAATTCATTAATCATTGATAAATTTGATTTTATGCCATTAATCTATTGTTTTATTCAAGCAATTGTGATTTACTGCAAATAAAGACCAAAATAAACGCAAGTAGCTGTGATTTCACTGTAAAATTACGCTTCATTGGTTTAATTCCTATCTTAGTAACAGAACACAGTATGTGGAAATAAAAAAAGATAGTGGCGAGGTATTGCAATCTGTCCTGCGAAACTTGACTAGAGGAGTGCCACAAGGCTCTATTTTGGGACCCTTATTATTTATAATTTACATTGCTGATATAGTAAACTGTTTCCAGCACTGCAAATTTCACATTTATGCTGATGACATCCAACTATACATGTCTTTTAAACCCAGTGACATCCGCGCAGCTGAACTTCTAATTAATCAGGACCTTGAAAGAGTTCAGACTTGGGCCTATAATAATTCTCTACTATTAAATGCTAAGAAAACTAAGTTTATGATTCTGGGTTCGAAGCACCAGACCTTAAACATTGCTCTTTCAAATCCCGTATTAAGAGCTTGTGGGGAGGTAATCGAACGGGTTCATGAAGTGAGAAACTTAGGCCTTATTTTCGACGAGCAGTTAAAGTTCGAGCGTCATATCAGTGAGATTACTTGTAACTGCTTTTATCGTCTTAAAGTATTATATAAAATAAGGAACTATATTAGCACGGATCTTCGCTTAATGCTTGTAGACTCTCTTGTGTTGTCTAAATTCAACTACGTAGACACGGTGTATGGGCCGTGCCTCTTTAAAAAAACTTCGCGTCTCATCCAGAGAGTACAAAATGCATGTGCACGTTATTGTTTCAAAGTACCCCCGCGTAGTCACGTTACCCCTTTTTTAAATAAATTTAGTGTTCTTAAAATGGAGCATAGACGCACACTCCATCTCGTCACTTTAATGTTTGGTGTTATCAAATACCAGGAGCCGCTGTATTTGTACTCCAAACTCAAATGGGTTTCTGAATACAAGTCAGTGCGGGCCACCTGCAAGCCACTGTTGCGAACGCCGAGACACGGTTCGGCCGCGTTTCGCGGTAGCTTCAGGTTTAATGCGACCAAATGCTGGAACTCCCTTCCGCCGCCCATACGTGAGATTCAAAACAAATGCGGTTTTAGGTTGAAGATCAAGAAGCATTTGCTGGAGTTGCAGAAGTCAAGTAGATAGCAACCAGCCTGCCTTCAGTAGGTGCTTCTTGTTTCTTCAATCTTCATTCTATGTGTATATTTATTTTCTTTCTTTTTCTTTCCAGCATTATTTAGTATATGTTCACGCCCCTACTATTTTTATATTCTTATAATTATTATTATTTCTGCACTCTAATTATTATTCATGTATGTAAAATATCCTAGTCTTCTTCTATAAGCAACTCTCTAGACTTTTTCTATATTTATAATTTATTTATTCTATTATATATTCGTGTATGTATTTATGTATTTTTTTATTCAGTCTCGTGCGTCCCAAAAGGTTAGTTCTGAAAACCAGCGCTGCTGAGAGATCGGCAGCACTAATGCTGAGAACTAACCTTTTTTGTCGCACTGGACACTACAGCGACAACTTTCCACTCATTATTATTGTTATTTTTATTTTTCTAATCTTTTATTTGTAGTGTGTTTTTTGTTGTTGTAGTGTTGTGTGTGGCAAAATAAATGTTTTCTTTCTTTCTTTCTTTCTTTCTCCATTTGTCCATAAATGGCAATAAATTATTTGGATGGAAATCGAACCACCTTAAAAAAAAAGAGTATTCTATCAGTTATCTGACTTCCATAGTACAAGCTTTGCTCAGTTTGGGGTCAGATGGCGCTGTGTGTAATGTCCTGCGATACATTATTTTATTTATTTAAAATGTTATTTATCTACAGATCTCCACGTAACGAACGGGGAAGTCTGGGTCATAGCGAACAAGCTGCCACGATTTTCCTACGCCAGTCTGGACGTTAATGAGTACAACTTCTTCATTTATAGGTGAGTGTTTAACTATGGTTTGTGTTGCTTTTACTATTTTCATCGTCATCATCATCATCATTTCAGCCGTAGGACGTCCATCGCTGGACATAGGCCTTCCCCATTGACTTCCACAAACACCGGTTGGAAGCGGCTCGCATACAGTGCGTTCCTGCGGTCTACTATTTGCGGTGTACTATTTTACTTGGTAATAATTTATAAAGAAAGAAAGAAATGGAATTTATTGTGCAACATAAAGACACAAAAATCAAAAATAAACAAACAAAGACAAACAGATTCCCTCGCTAACGCTCAGGATTGTAATTTTAGATTCCTTCGCTTGCTCGGTTGCAATCTTGTGTAACAAATACTCGTAACTATTACTACCAGAACTGTACATGGCGAGGTTGGACTTGGGCTCAATGAGTTTGTGCCAGTATTAAGATCTCGAGTTAGTCGGTCGGTAACTTTGTTAAAAAACCGAGATACTTTTTTACAAACTTGCATCATTCTAGAACATAAATAGAAACTAAAGATAAAAATTTGAATTTAATAAAGTAGGTTTTATGAAATTTAGATACAGTAATATATAATTATAGTCCTTTTTTTTGCCCAGGGAAAATTCTTGATGGATATACCACCGGCTCCGGGGGAGCACGGTGATCATATAGGTATCTCCGCCTAAGTGGCGGCCTACCCACTAAAAACCCTGGGGTGTTACTGCCTGGCACCTATGTGCTGGGGCTACGGGAACGCTTTGACACTCGTCCGCGGCTCCGACGGCGCTGGTCCCCTAGGACCAATCCCTGTTAAGGATGAAGCTAGATAGACTCCTTCTCTCCTTGAGAGGCACCTTAGGAGCTAATCTTGTCGGGTGACGGACTCCCCCGAGTTCGCCACTCAAGACCCCTGTTATGGGGGTTGAAGGAGGGCGTGGATCCTCCTCCGACGCCCGGCTCTCCGGCGGCGCATTGGGAGTTCTATGGTAACCTCACGTACGCGCTCCGCCGTTTCCTTCTGTAACGTAACCTGTTCACAGGAGGAAACTGCCGCCTTCCACGATCTCTCGCATCCAAGCATTGATCGTATAAATGCTGGAAGCGAGAGATCGATCCCCACTCCTGTGACGAGGTCTCGCCGCTCACTTGCCCAAGCAGGGCATCCCTCCGACGTACAGTAATATAGTCCTATCCTATAGAAGGTACAAGCCAGCCTAATGTAATTTCTAATTTTCAGAGGAAACGTTGAAGAGATGATTTATGACACCGTCTGCTCTTCAAGATCGAGGCCCACGTCATCGTCGACATCTTATAACAATAATCGATTTAATTAGTACAAAGTGGAAACTGTTTCAATATTTTGGTTATTAAACATATGGATGAAAACCTGTAATGTTTTTTAATTAATCATCTATATAAGTATATATATATATTTGATAAAATCTGTTGCGTGATTTACATTTTTTTTTAAATCCAAGATTACGACCTAAGTAGTTGTTAATTCATTACAGTGGAGATATATTATTCTGTTTATTAATGAGTTCTGAATGAGAAACAATTTATTTTTAAAACTAACTTAGTTTTGATTAATTGATTACCAGTTATGCCAAATTATCATTAGGTACAAATGATAATTTGGCATGCCATGCTACTCGAGCATGATGGTTCTAAATTATACACCACTAGTTTTCATTTACTAGAAAAATGTGTTTGACCGCTTTCGATTCGATTAAAGACAAATTTCTTGTAATTTTTCGCCTCGAGAAAAGGACAGGACTTCGTTTTATAGATCACATATAAATACCTAATACTTACATACAAAAATGTCACTAGAAAACAAACTAACACTATGAAATGTTTATTCAACGATCGAGTGTCAACTGAAAAGCGTAAAGCTGGCGCACTGTCATAAATAGAGAGAACCATTAAAATGATTTATACAGCAACTTCTTGCACGCGACTTTCCTCGAGCAAACGCGCCTCTTCACACTAACACCGCGGGGCGCAGCGAGACACTTAAAAAATACGAAAGTTTTTATATTTGTTACTCTTTCACGATGAAACGGATGGACTGATTTAGACGAAATTTGGAATGAGGATAGTTCATAACCCCCTGGAATACAATATGGGTTTACATACCTCGTAAAAGTTGTAAATCACAAATCAAAATCACTTTATTAGTAGAATAGAATTTTGTTCAAAATAACATAACAATAACAACAAAACAAAAATACGGAGAAACACAAAATTAAATACTAAACATATAATATGATATATCGGTACGACCTGAATCGCACACTACCACACCACACACACACTAGGGCGACACTAGGGTGTCCTGTGTCGTGGGATCCAAAATAGAATATAACTTTATTGTACACCAAACAAACATACATTATATTATACAAAACTTAAAAAAAAAACAGATAAAGGAAAAATATAATAACAAAAAAAAACAACATCGACTCATACGTGGTAGTACAATTACGGATTTATCGCCTAGAGCGATTCCATCCAGACACACTTTGGACGGTTGGCTACATGTTTTCGTGATAGAAAGCCTATGTGTTAATCCAAGGTCTCAGCTACCTCCATACCAAATTTCATCCCAATCCGTACAGTGGTTTTTGCGTTAAAGAGTAACAAACATCCATCCATCCAATATTTCACATTTATAATATTAGTGGGCACGAATGTATATTTTTAAGACAAATTCAATTTAAGTAGAAAAACAATTAAGCCTTTCAAAAAGTCATCAATGTCATAATAACACTTGTCTATAAGATATTGGAATAGCTATTTATATTTTTTTTTTAAATGATTTGGTAATTTGTTAAATATATAACAAATTGCCAAACCATATTATATAGTCATCAATGTATATTTAGAAGAGGCTTCAAGGTGGCAACTTCACTGCGTAGCAACGTCAGAGCGGTGGGGATGACGCCCAGTTTACATAAGGCAGCCCGTACACGTTCCGCGCGATCCGCGATCCGCGATCCGCGATCAATGATCGCGATCCAGACTGATCGTGTACGAAGCGAATTGGCAGCCCGTACACGTTCCGCGCGATCCGCGATCCGCGATCCAAATTGAACGTGTACGGGCTGCCTAAGGCGTCAAACAGATGGCCTCGGTCACTTTTTTGGTCGTGGCTTCAGGGATAGACGGTCGTTGAATCACTATTGCTTACATGTATCGATTTTGGTTATTTTAATTGTGTAAATTGTGTCTGAATATAAGTTTTTATATTTTATTTTGTTATCATTCTCTAAATGTATAGTGATAGCCATACAGTAAGGGGAGACTTTATTTATTAAACAAAATAAACAAAAATCTTAAATTAATACTATTTACAAAATTTATACAAAAAAGACGTGTGGCACTCGGGGACTGCCGAGGTAAAGCTATTGCATAGCATTACAACCAATGCCACCTAGAGGCGAGTTGCTGAACTAAAGAGACAAGCGTGATATTTCAAAAAAGTCATTAAAAGTTCTGCTATTCATCGATAGATGGCAAAACTAAAAAGTATCACCGCTGTGCCGGTGGGAATGGGGGGTGTTAGGTTATTTTCTTTACGGAATTTCTGGATTCGGTCTCCACGCTCAAGGCCCGCGATATAAGCTATGCAATAGCTTAAAAACTTAATCTAAAAGTCCGTCAGAGGAGGGATATGTGGCCAGAATGCTGGCAGCATTGCCACGCTGGATGGCAATGCTTAGCTTTCGACCAAAGTAGATACCAGCATTCTGGCCATACAATATACATTACCAAGTATACACATTTGTTCTCCCCGTCATGGGAAAGCCTCTATACGAAAAGGCAAGGGCAAAATGTTACATTTTTTAACACATTCAGTTCCGGCGACATGCCTACTGCCTAGCGCGTCCTCACGAAATCCTGTCGTGATGCCTCGCGAACGCCAGGCGTGCTCTCGATTTTTCATGAATTTGGGCATATTTCCTATGTGAAGTGGCTAGTCTGGCGAAATGAAGGCAATCGACGTGTTTTTGTTGTTATTTTTTCTGACGTTATACATTATGTGGAGGTTTGAAATTAATAAATACTATAATAAATATATTGAGTAAGTATGCGATGTTAAAATAATAGTTTATTTTCAACTATTTTGAACATACTTTAATATTCAAATTATTTTCTATCCGTAATCTTGACATGGAAATAATTATAGGAAAGCCATATTTTAAAAGACGCTAACTTTGATGCAGATACATTTATGGTTTAGGCCTTTCATGTGATGTTTTGTTTATTCTATTAGCAGATAGTTTTGATGAAAAATTCTGATGGTGCCTGCTGAAAACCTCTTCTGCGTTAAGTAGTTGCTATCATAATTTGATAGGAGTTCACTCGAGTAAAAGAGGAAGAAAAACTTCCTCTATTGTTTTCTCCCTCTGCGCCGTACCCTTTGCTGCCGGTTACCTACTACGAGCCCGCGGGCTACGCGACGCAACAAGCTATGACTTAAAACATTGCGTGTTCTCTGTGACTTCATAAAAGTCATACGTATACGAAGTCGTGATGGACGTCTAGGTTGTACGAAACACCGAAAGTAGATTTATTCGTTTCCAGGGTGAGTATACCGATACTGAGCGTCCGGCGACACGTCTGTGTGAGTGAAAAATATCAATGTAGGTGTTCAATCATAAGTTCCCGCGGTCGCCAACTACAGGCTGAAGTCAGAATGCGTGCACGCCTGACGTGCTCTCGTTTTATATAGGGCGAGATCGCTGGGAACTACTCGAAATTAGTAGAGGCAATAATGGCGTAACGTGCCTTGGATGGGGCCCTGTATCAAAATTCGTTGGGGGCCCCAATGAAGGGTAAAGATTCTCACAAAAGAAAAAAAAAATCTTGCATTAAATTAAAATAAATATTTACTGATTATATGGACAGTTGATCGTATGACAGTTGTTTTCCCGGGAAGTACGAGATTAAATGACATTGTGGATAATATTTTACTAATTTTTGCTTACACACGTGAGGGGCCCCTGTAGCCCGAGGGCCCCGTATCATTGTATCTGTGTGGCAATGAAAGTGTTAGATTAAGATTTATATGGCGCAAGGAAACCCACGAAGAACATCTAGTTTCCTTTTTTCTTATAACTAATTAATGCTTATTGAAAAACGTCAGCGTTATGAGGATAAACTGATTCTAGGTGATAGATCTCTTTGGCTAGAGGTCGTCTAGGTACTACCGCATTATCACAAACTCTGCCGCCAAGCAGTAGTTGGCATGATTGGTTAGACAGCTACGGTACTCGAGACCGATATTCGGCGATTATATACGAAGTCGTCTAGGTAGGTACCACCGCAGTACCAGATATTATTATATATAAAAAAAACGTGTGTAAACATTATCTACTGTGTTCTGGTTCGAAGGGTACTGCCGCTAGCGAAATTACTGGGCTGTTGAGACTAAACCATCGAAAGTCTCAAAGTAATGAGCGCCAAAGCAGCGATGCCCTGGATGTTGTTTTGTTACTCAAAGTTCTGTGTATTACTGCAATGGTCATGGACAGGCGTTATCTCTTACCATCAGGAGAGCGCATCGTTCGTTTTATTACTTTTACACAGCGCCCTACCATCCGGTCCTCGTGGACGTTCCCAGTAATCGTACGCAGCAATTTTCTGCTCTACTTTTTTGATGCCTACAGCCCATGAATGGAATTCATTGCAAGGCTTCTCTGTTCTACAATTTGGACGTTTTTAAGGCTAGAGTGAATAGATTTCTTCTAGAGTAGCGTGCTCCATCCTCAGCCACACCGTCGCTTTGCATTAGGCGAGTTGGTGGCCGAACGTAGATCTATATAAATTTGAAAAAAAAACAAGGCCTATATATCCGGGCCCTACTTATCCAGGTTTCACTGTAGTCACTTATCAACCATTAAAGAAATGAAAGAGTTATTTAATAAAACACATTATCAATAGAAGCAAAACATTTAATGGCAATTTGTTTCCAACAAAGTTGAAAGTAAAACACAAATTATTGTTAACAAGTCATATATGTGTGCGTTTATATCTCCGTTAAACAGGGTTTTAAGCTTAGGGTATACTTGACCGAAGGGAGGTCGTTGTATAAATCGTTGTGATAAAAAAAATGTATGGGCAAAACCAAAAAAAAAATTATTATTTTTTTGTTACGAATGACAGGATAGGTGTCACAGCTCAGGAGATGGTAAGTGGCGGTGTGGTCGAAGATGGTAAATACACCTAGCTTGGAATGGAACTGAATCTCAAGTGAGGCTGCCGGAACACCGTTAGATGCTTGGCGGCAGATTTTCAACTCTCGCGTGCTAACTAGCCAGCCGAGTACTAGAAAGTACCCTACCACCATGCTATGGTTTCCTCACGATGTTTTCCTTCACCGGCAGCTCAAGCTCATTGTTGGGATTTGAACCCACGCCCTTCGGCATGCGAACCGACCACGCTATCATTTTGTGGTGTATGTACACCAAGGAGATTTTATACTTTTTGTAAGTGGCCTGTTACTTTTGTGTCGTATCGCTTGGCCGATAGTCTTCTGTCTTCGGTCTTCTGTTTGTCTTTTGTTTTGTAAAATAAATGGTTTAAATAGAAAAGCATTTCGCTGTGTTATTTTAATTTAAATACACATTACATTTATATATATCATATATATAACAACTATAGCTTAAATCTGGGAAGGAGGGGAGGGAGACGCGGTTCCACCAAATCTCACTAAGAGGGGAGGGAGGGATGCGCTCTTTACGCTATTTTTCATTGGTTATTCTGTTCTTTGATCGATAAAGATAAAGATAAAGATAAAGATAAAGATAAAGATAAAGATAAAGATAAAGATAAAGATAAAGATAAAGATAAAGATAAAGATAAAGATAAAGATAAAGATAAAGATAAAGATAAAGATAAAGATAAAGATAAAGATAAAGATAAAGATAAAGATAAAGATAAAGATAAAGATAAAGATAAAGATAAAGATAAAGATAAAGATAAAGATAAAGATAAAGATAAAGATAAAGATAAAGATAAAGATAATTTATTTGTATACAACATGAGAAATTTTATACAATATACGCATAAAAGATGTTCCAGTTCTTAATGTGGCTGAGTCATGTTGTGCCGGTCAGGCGTACAAATGTCACGAGTGATGGCGCTGTGCTCGTACAAACATTAAAATACTATTTTAATTACAGTCCACAATGTAAAAATTAAGTCATGTTAGTTAAAAAATAAATCAGATATCAAAATTACATGTACATAAAAAAATATTAGAATAATATCTGCGCTTTATTTGAGTATTAAAATAAAAAAATCATTGGTATGGCAATGGTGCTACACGTAGGTACTATAGGTAAAATTTTCATCATAGGAATCGAGTCAGGCACCTGAAACAGAAAAGTACCTAATAGTTATTTGTTATACAACAGTGCAAAGTTGCTTTTTAACCGCGCGCTCAATTATGATGAGCGAGCGAGCGAAGGATTCTAAAATTACAATCCTGAGCGTTAGCGAGGGAATCCAAAGAGCACGAGGTGAGAAATCTTTGCACTCGAGTGCGACACGTAACTTTTCATCCCACATCAGCGAGGAAATTACTAAATGCAAAAAAATCAAATCAAATCAAATCTGCCGCCAAGCATCTAACGGTGTGTTCCAGCAGCCTCACTTGAGAGCCAATTCCATTCCAGGCTAGGTGTGCTTTACCATCATCGACCACACCGTCACTTAACATCAGGTGAGCTGTGGTCAAACACCAAGCCTGTCAGCTATAAAAAAAAAAATCATTTACAATCACAAGATACTTTTATTGCAGTTTAGGTATTAACTACTACATTAACTATGACGTGAAAGAAAATTGACCGCGCAAAGCAAATTAAAAAAAACGTACACCAAGGAGGTTCCGAGTCTGAGTTTTTAATAAATTTAAAAAAAAGTTGTATGATAAATTCGGCGCCATGGAGGTAGAAGTAAATAGGTTTAATGATACAACATACAACGGGGGAGATCTTTGCTTATTTTAACACGGGTACACGAAACTAATAAAAAACCTAAATATATCTGACTTCCATAGCACAAACGTTGCTTAGTTTGGCGTCAGATGGCGCTGTGTGTAATGTCCTACGATATTTATTTATATCTCATCTTAGTTTCTTGAAACAGCCTGTTTATAAGAGCAAGGATAACGGCTAACAATATATAGGTATTTGTCATCCAATCGTAAATTACTAGGAAATGTCGTTAGACATAATTATCGTATTAATTATAACCATAAGAAATGTTTAATTGACCCTACGTGATTATAAAACCGGATTAGAAGAAAGGAATCACTACATAGTATAAAACCAAGTCGCTTCCCTCTGTCCCTATGTATGCTTAGATATTTAAAACTATGCAACGGATTTTGATGCGGTTTTTTAATAGATAGAGTGATACAAGAGGAAGGTTTATATGTATAATACTTGCATATGCACCACATTAGTATCTACATTGCACCCGTGCGAAGCCGGGGTGGGTCGCTAGTATTATACAATTAAGGAATAAATTGAAGATAAATTATTATTTTAATTTTTTTATGTAAAGGTAATGTGACGAACGAGGCGCTCTCCTGAAGGTAAGAGATAACGCCTGTCCATGACCATTGCAGCGATACACAGAACTTTGAGTAACAAAACAACGTCCAGGGCGTCGCTGCTTTGGCGCTCATTACTTTGAGACTTTCGATGGTTAGTCTCAACAGCCCAGTAATTTCGCTAGCTGCGGTAACCTTCAAACCGGAACACAGTAATGTTTGCACACTACTGCTTAGCGGCAGAATATCTGGTACTGCGGTGGTACCTACCTAGACGACCTCCTGCTAAGGAGAATCGACAGGTGTCTGGCGTGGGATGCTACTTGCGTTAACACTGTAGCCGCCAAACACCTTAGTCGTTCCATTCTTTCTCCAGCTACAGCTGCGGAGGACGCGTCCTGCCGAAAGCGGCTTAAATATGCAGCCTTAGAGCCCCAATACTACTTGTGCCTATTGCGGTAGAGACACTCGGCAGCTGGGGTGTGGATGCTCGGGCTTTGGTGCGTGATTTGGGGAAACGAATAAGATAGCAGTGTGGTGACCCTCGCTCCGGCTCGTACTTGGTGCAAAGGCTGATTGCTATCCAGCGCGGTAATGCTGCCAGCCTCATGGGATCCTTTGCGGGGTATTTTTTGACTGAATGTTTATATTAATTTTTATTTTATTAGTATTTAAGTATATGACATGATAATAAATTTAATTTGTTATCGTTAGTTACGAATAAACAATTAATGAATAAATATTAGGTACATATGTAAAGTTTTTTTTTATCATTTATTTTTTACTGATAGTAAACTTTATTTTATGAAACTAATTTGAATATTTTGGCTTCCTATGCGGTAGTTTAATTCTAATACGTTTTCAAACTTTTTATAGTTATGACGTCATGACGTCGGCTGAATATGCCTTTGCCATATAAAACAAAAAAGTATACAAAACATTTGACACATTTCATTAACTTAACAGAACTGACAAGTTTTTTTTAATTTGCCCCATCGGGCAGGCTAAAGCTGTAAAGCCATTCTGTCACGTCTTCGGTTTTTACAATTCATGGCATGACGTAAACAAATCTTATGTCATAAAACCGACATCAGAGTCCAAATAATGTTTAAAGTAAAATAATCCAGACATTTGTATCAATAAAGCGAAAAACAACTCGACGTATGTTTATTGAAAATATTATTATGATCTGACCGTTGACTTGACATTGACAAGTTTTGTTTTGGTTTGCCAGTCTATGAAAGTTGCCCGTCGAGATGACGTCATGAGACATCAATTGAAAGTCAAGTTTGATTTATGTTTTTTATTAAAATGAACCCCACCTCATAGTTTACAGAGTTTTAAACGTAAAAATATTGTACAGAAATGTACTATTTCGTTTTTTTTTCTCTTTACATACCGAGTGTCTGTATGTTAATTTATATCTTTTTATTTGTGTGTGTTTGTCTGTTGTCGTTATTTGTTGATGTATCTAGTGTCTTATAAAACAATAAATGTTTTTTCTTTCTTACTTACCAATATAAATACTTAGACCAATCTTTTGTGGCTCATGCCAATGTCTTGCCACGTGGTGAAGTACTGCTTGAATATAGCCGACTCAGTGTTCTGTAGGATCTTTTCCACGTGCACCTGAGGAAGTACACGGTTGAGTTATAACGGGCTTGTCAGGGTTCCGTACCCAGGTAGCGGATGAATGCGCAAGCGTGCCCGCTACCCCGATTGGGAACACCCCAGGGTTTTTAGTGGGTATGCCGTCATTCTTGACGGAGAGTCCCACATAACCACCTGCCACCCCCGTGGCCGGGTGGTATCCACAAAGGATTTTCCCTGGGAAAAAAGGGTTCCGTACCCAAAGGGTAAAAACGGGACCCTATCACTGAGACTCCGCTGTCCGTCCGTCCGTCTGTCACCAGGCTGTATCTCAAGAACGGTGATAGCTAGACAGTTGAAATTTTCACAGATGATGTATTTCTATTGCCGCTATAACAACAAATACTAAAAATAAAATAAAATAAATATTTAAGGAAGGCTCCCATACAACAAACTTGATTTTTTTTACCGTTTCTTGCTCGATACTAATAACGGTCACAGGTAGACGCTTTAACTACTCACAGAATAATTAGTTTTATAATGATAATGGTAAAAAGTAGCCTATGTCACCCGGGGATAGTGTAGCTTCCCAACGGTGAAAGAATTTTTGAAATCGGTCCAGTAGTTTTTGAGTTAATTCGTTACAAACATACAAAAATCCAAAATTATACATCTTTCCTCGTTACATTATAGTGTAGATAATGGAATTTCTTACCCATGAGGGATATTTCTTAGCCGCCAAATATTCTTGAGCCTTGCTCATGGCTTCAGTTTTTTCCTGAAAACAAATAAATGTGGTTTAATTTATTTTATACGACGCAAGAGAATTTGATAAAGGATACGCCATATTTCAGTGGCACTACTGCGCGATGACGTTGTCAGACTTTTATGCACGCTTGTGTGAATATGTGTTCACTATTTTCGATCACACCGTTACATTACATCTACTGAGCTGTGGTCAAACGTTTAGCCTGCCAATCTTAAACAAGTATGTATATTTTTTTTGATGATTGACAGGCTAGGTTTTGACAGCTCACCTTATGAAATTACCGCGCTAACCACAGAGCTATCATCGCTACAAATTCAAAAATCCCCGACACCAGACTAAACAAAATACTAAATTTCGAATCGATTAGCGGTAAAGAGCTGTTTATCTTCAAACAGCTGAACAGAATCTTGGATCATAGTTAAGAACACTTTCGATCAAATCACATAAGAAAATATGTAATACGCCATTTTGTAGTGGTGATCATCTTGTATTCGAAATTTATCATACACTTATAACAGAAAAGTTTGATTAGGAGTTTTGGCGGGAACGCGGAAAGAGTCGTGTCGCCCCGTTGTTTTTAAAACTAGTGTTTTGTCGAGTGTTTATGCATAAAAATGGTGATTTTTTTATTCATAAAGTGCCGAATCACACGCGCGAGTGTGGGAAAATGATATAATGTGGAGAAACATAAATTTTTGTGTCGCTTTCAAAACTCCATCAAAGCTTACGTCGCCACTACTTTACTAAAGCATGACTGGACTTGACCAACACGGACTGGACTTGACTAAGTCTGGACTTCCGACTACAACTTTAACTTATTTAACTTGGAAATATCAAAACACTTGGCACTGGCAAATGCTCAAATGCAAAGCCAAAATCAAAGAAAAAGAACACGAAGGTTTATATGTATAATACATGCATATGCACCACATTAGTATCTACATTGCACCCGTGCGAAGCCGGGGCGGGTCGCTAGACTCTACAAGTCTACATAGTATAAAACAAAGTCGCTTCCCGCCGTCTGTACGCTTAGATCTTTTAAACTACGCAACGGATTTTAATGCGGTTTCCATCAATAGACAGAGTGATTCAAGGGGAAGGTTTATACGTATAATACATGCATATGCACCACATTAGTATCTACATTGCACCCGTGCGAAGCCGGGGCGGGTTGCTAGTCTCTACATAGTATAACACAAAGTCACTTCCCGCCGTCTGTACGCTTAGATCTTTTAAACTACGCAACGGATTTTAATGCGGTTTCCATCAATAGACAGACTGATTCAAGAGGAAGGTTTATATGTATAATACATGCATATGCACCACATTAGTATCTGCATTACACCCGTGCGAAGCCGGGGCGGGTCGCTAGTCTCTACATAGTATAAAACAAAGTCGCTTCCCGCCGTCTGTACGCTTAGATCTTTTAAACTACGCAACGGATTTTAATGCGGTTTCCATCAACAGACAGAGTGATTCAAGAGGAAGGTTTATATGTATAATACATGCATATGCACCACAGTATTACCAACATTGCACCCGTGCGAAGCCGGGGCGTGTCGTTAGTAATATGTAAATATTGCTTACTTTTTCTGAAGATTGTTTTCCAATCCACACGTAGATGCTGCCACTAACAGTGTCCAGAATGTAGCTTTCCTAAAAATTAAATTCAAAGTAATTATTGTACTGAAATATATTGTAGTAGTTTTTTATAACCTACTAGCAGTGGCGGCCTTAGAGGGTGGCTAGTAGGGCTTCCGCCCGGGGCCTCGCTCTTGCAGGGGCCTCGCGTCCTCGTAGAAAAAAGTCTTTACCATTTATGTCCGTGTATCTCGCGCCTCGCACTTATGGTTGTTCGATTTCCATACAAATATTTTTTTGCCATTTATGGACAAATGGAGCATAATTTTACAGTGAAATCACTGCTACTGGCATTTATTTTGGTCATTATTTGCTGTAAATCACAATTGCTTAAATAAAACAGTAGATTATTGGCATAATCTACTGTTTTATTCAAAAATCATAAATTCATAAATTATTAATTAATTGATTTTATGCTATTAATCTACTGTTTTATTAAAGTAATTGTGATTTACCGCAAATAAATGCCAGTAGCTGTGATTTCACTGTAAAATTATGCTTTATTTGTCCATAAATGGCAAAAAAATATTTGTATGGAAATCGAACCACCTTAGCAAAACTCTCCCTGAACGCACGGTTTCATTATTAGTGCAAGCATGTTACAAACACTCGAGCACTCGGAACTAATATTTTTGTAAAACGGACTCAAAGAAAAAGGGCCTCACAATGATCTGTCGCCCCGGGCCTCGCAACAGCTAAGGCCGCCGCTGCCTACTAGATGTTACCTGCGACTTCATCCGCGTTAACGAGAGAAATGATGTTTAATTTCTCTCTGAACCCACTCAACTAGCTATGATGATAGCTCAGTGGTTAGCGCGGTAGGTTCGCATGCCGAAGGGCGTGGGTTCAAACCCCAACAATGAGCTTGAGCTGCCGGTGAAGGAAAACATCGTGAGGAAACCAAAGCATGGTGGTAGGGTACTTTAGTACTCGGCTGGCTAGCTACCACCCTCAAGTTGAAAATCTGCCACCAAGCATCTAACAGTGTGTTCCGGCAGCCTCACTTGAGAGCCAGTTCCATTCCAGGCTAGGTGTGCTTTACCATCTTCGACCACACCTTCACTTAACATCAGGTGAGCTGTGGTCAAACAACTAGCCTGTCAACCATTAAAAAAAAAAAAAAAAAAAAAAACTCGGACAAAGTCGCGAGCGCAAGATAGTAGGTACCTAATATATGATTTTCCTTACCTGTGGCTTCAGCTGTTCCTGTCTGTACGGCTTTGTGAGAGGTGTGACTTTCACTTTGCCGTTTATCTCCGTCACTTCTGACAGAACAACTGTCTGCTCTTCCTTCTTTTCAAAAGCCTGAAAACATTCGTATTTATCAAGCAATTGCTGCGCTCCGCGGCGTCACCCGCTACATATTTTTGTAGCGATGATAGCTCAGTGGTTAGCGCGGTAGGTTCGCATGCCGAAGGGCGTGAGTTCAAACCCCAACAATGAGCTTGAGCTGCCGGTGAAGGAAAACATCGTGAGGAAACCAAAGCATGGTGGTAGGGTACTTTAGTACTCGGCTGGCTAGCTACCACCCTCAAGTTGAAAATCTGCCGCCAAGCATCTATCGGTGTGTTCCGGCAGCCTCACTTGAGAGCCAGTTGCATTCCAGGCTAGGTGTGCTTTACCATCTTCGGCCACACCTTCACTTGACATCAGGTGAGCTGTGGTCAAACAACTAGCCTGTCAACCATTAAAAAAAAAAATATTTTCAGGATAAAAAGTAGCATAAACTCTCAGCTACATCTATACCAAATTTCATCCAAATCCTTTCAGTAGTTTTTGCGTGAAAGAGTAACAAACATCCATCCATCAAGACATGTAGAATCACAAGCGCGAGTGTGGAAAAATGATATAATGTGGTGAATCATAACTTTTTGTGTTGCTTCCAAAACTCCATCGAAGCTTTTGTTGAATTGATTAGTTCATTTGTACAAAAATTACTCTTAAAAGTAATGTTGAACTGTCAACCGCCATCTTAGATTTTCTCTCATAGGTACACTCGTTTCGCCTCTGTGCTAGGAATCAGTCGCATTGCTTCCAAATAGAATAACAAGGATAATATATAGTGCTATCATATTATTTGAAATCCTTAAATAATAGTTTTATTTCGTATCGAACCTCATATAACCTACAGCTTTATAGTAAAGTCGAAGCTACTTTACTAAAGCACGACTGGACTTGACTGACACGGACTGTACTTGACCAAGACTGGACTTTGACAATAACTGTAGCTATGAGGCAACTTATTTAACTTTTGAAACTTGAAATTGTTAAAGACTTGACACTGGCAAATGCTGAAAATGCGACACCAAAACCAAAAAAAAAAAACAAGGATTTTGCACTAAGAAAAAACCTGTGGGGTTTTGGCGGGAACGCGGGAAGAGTCGTGTCACTCTGTGTCTGTTGTATTTTTTCCCAAAACTAGTGTTTTGTCCAGTGTTTATGCATAAAAATGGTGGTGTTTTATTCATAAAGTGCCGAATTACAAGCGCGAGTGTGGGAAAATGATATAATGTGGTGAAACATGACTTTTCGTGTTGCTTCCAAAACTCCATCGAAGCTTTATAGTAAAGTCGCCACTACTTTACTAAAGCACGACTGGACTTGACTGATACGGACTATACTTGACCAAGACTGGACTTTGTGGATAACTATAGCTACGAGGCAACTTATTTAATATATATAAAATAAAAATAATCTCTATTAATATAAGCGAAAGTCTATATGAATTAATTTAATTTATGTATTTAAAAATCTAAAACGTTCGAGACTCAAATTAATAATAACCCACTTACACAATCATTTATCTATCTCTTCTCTTACATATTAGCATATTATAAGTCATTTATTGCCTAGCAGCGAGACGTCGTAAGCCTTTGCCTTGGACCTCACATCGTTCACCGTTTCCACATGCTGCGCCTACCCACATTACCATGCTCGACTATACTTGAACACATTTTTTATTTCGCTCAAATCTTGTATAGATCAAATTGGGACGGAGGCCGGAGGTTGAATCGTGGCAGCTGTAACACAGGGTTACCTAGCACAGCTGCCAACGAAAATCCAAACTGATACTACTTGTTTTATGATATTGATATTGATCAAGCTCATTAGTTATATTATATTATTTTAGTTATTAGTCACTTTTTTAAAAAAAATTTTTTACAACTTCCACGACCTCCCACTCCCAAACCCGCCGCTATTTGGGCAGCTGATGTTCGGTTTACTTATTAGACATATAAGATCTCCTATCGGTATCAACATCAGCCGGCTTACTATAACTTTTTTAGTAGCAATGCTCCAATATTTTCAACCTTTACTGCATCGGCTGACGGTCTTTCCACCGCTACCCACGCAGCTGATTGTTGTTTTCGTACTTTAAATTATATAAACAATCAGCTAGTTTGAGTTTAAGTTTCATCCGGCGTACTATGACTTTTTTTACGCGATTTTTTACAAGTTCATGCGATCGGCTGACGCATAACCCACCCTCCTCCATGCAGCTGACGACTATTTTTCAACTCAGTATGATGTCAACTATACATGTTTACTTATCAGTTATTCGAGATCTATCGAACAAAATAGCAATGGATCGGCGTAAAATCACTACCTAAAATGCAACGCTGCCACCCGGACTATTAGCTTATATACAGCTTAGTGTTTATACAATCCATTATAATATTATTCCTATACCTATCTATCTAAAAATAGGTATTTTAATTTTGATGCAAATCTGCAAAAAAAAAAAATACCTACTAATGAGTTTGTAATGTTGGACATTGTATATAATTTATGTTTTGTTAGACCCCTAAAATTTCAGTTTTTCTTGTTCGGATACTAATGTAATGTACATTTTTTCTTATGTCAAATAAAAAGTATTATTATATTATTATTATTTAACTTCTGAAACTTGAAAATGTTAAAGACTTGACACTGGTCAATGCTCACAATGCTACGCCTAAACCAAAGAAAAAAAACCTGTGTCGCAAAATTTTGTATCCTCCTGTTTTATTTTTTATTTAAATTGGCTAGTATATATTTGTAGTCGTGTAGAATATTTACTAATTAGGAGCGGAATCTCTTCAGCTAGAGGTCGTATCTTATCTGTTAATCCGTTCGGGAGCTACAACCATGCTACGATGCCACGGACACACACTCAAACAAAGACTAGTCAAACTTATAACACCCCATAGAACAATACAGCTTAGACAATACGTTACCAAATCATCACCGCCCGCGCTTGCCTCTGGGACCATGTTGCTGGCGCCGGAGCCAAGCGCCGTGAAGAATTTCTGTTTATCAACCTCACTGCCATACTGATCTGGAAATAAGAAAACTTTTGTAAGAGACAAGATTTATACAATGTTTTTTTTTTTGTTAATTTGCCCCATCGGGCAGGCTAAAGCTGTAAGCCATACTGCCACGCCTTAAGTGTTATTTCTGCTGTCTCATAGCTATAGTTATGGTCAAAGTCCAGTCCGTGTCAGTCAAGTCCAGTCATGCTTTAGTAAAGTAGTGGCGACTTTACTATTAAGCTTCGATGGAGTTTTGGAAGCAACACGAAAAGTCATGTTTCACCACATTATATAATTTTCCCACACTCGCGCTTGTAATTCGGCACTTTATGAATAAAACACCACCATTTTTATGCATAAACACTCGACAAAACACTAGTTTTGGAAAAAAATACAACGGAGCGACACGACTCTTCCCGCGTTCCCGCCAAAACTAACGATCTTTGACATCGAAACATGGCAACCGAGGAGGTAACTTATCAAAGGTTGTATTTAAATTCCGGACTGGCTTGCAAATCTTCGAGCATACAGGGCTGGTTTATTTATCCGAGTTGCAAATAGAAAGCTCATTTCCGCGCATTATTTGAGAAAAGTACTACACAAGCCTTGGCCACGACTAGGCGTTGATGGACTTACGTAACGTCAACGCCTCCTTTGCTAACCGCCGCAGTAATGTACTATTAAAAACTTACCAAAGATGTCAACTCGAGCACGACCCCTATGGTCTTGATCCCTGATCTGATTTGCAAAAGAAATGGCCTTCAATTTTTCGACATTCTTGGCTTCCTCGCCGACGTATACGTACACATTGTTATTTACGTCTAGGACGAAGCAATCGCCGTTGTTCATAGACGAAATAAGAGGATCCACCTGAAAAATTAAGAAAATTGTGTTGTTTTTTTTTTTTTTTAATAATTTGCCCCTTCGGGCAGGCTAAAGCTATAAAGCCATACTGCCTTGTCTTAAGTGTTATTTCTGCTGTATCTTAGCTATAGTTATAGTCAAAGTCGTCTTTGTCAAGTCCAGTTCGTGTCAGTTAATTCCAGTCATGCTTTAGTAAAGTAGTGGCGACTTTACTATAAAGCTTCGATGGAGTTTTGGAAGCAATACGAAAACTCATGTTTCACCACATTATATTATTTTCCCACACTCGCGCTTGTAATTCGGCACTTTATGAATAAAACACCACCATTTTTATGCATAAACACTCGACAAAACACTAGTTTTGGAAAAAAATACAACGGAGCGACACGACTCTTCCCGCGTTCCCGCCAAAAACCGATAATTGTGTTGTTAACATAGTCTAAAATAGACGGACCTCAGATTAAAAATCTGAGGTGCGCAGCGATCCGTCAAGTCAAAAATATTAGGTGTCTGTGGGATAATTAAAAACCGGCTAAGTGCAAGTCGGACTTTGAGTTTTGGCGGGAACGCGGGAAGAGTCGTGTCGCTCCGTTGTATTTTTTTCCAAAACTAGTGTTTTGTCGCGTGTTTATGCATAAAAATGGTGGTGTTTTATTCATAAAGTGCCGAATTACAAGCGCGAGTGTGGGAAAATGATATAATGTGGTGAAACATGAGTTTTCGTGTTGCTTCCAAAACTCCATCGAAGCTTTATAGTAAAGTTGCCACTACTTTACTAAAGCATGACTGGAATTAACTGACACGAACTGGACTTGACAAAGACGACTTTGACTAAAACTAGCTACGATGGCACTTATTTAACTTTTGAAACTTGAAAATACATAATTACTTGACACTGGCAAATACTAAAACGCGACGCCAAAACCAAAGAAAAAAAAAAAAGTCGGACTCGCGCACGAAGGGTGTCATTATCTATAAAAACATCAAAAAAATCACGTTTGTTATATGGGAGCCCCCCTCAAATATTTATTTCATTCTGTTTTATAGTATTTGTTGTTATAGCAGCAACAGAAATACATCATCTGTGAAAATTTCAACTGTCTAACTATCACGGTTCATGAGATACAGCCTGGTGACAGACGGACAAATAGCGGAGTCTTAGGGTCCCGTTTTACCCTTAGGGCACGGAACCCTAAAAATCAACAAAAACCTATAAATTGTACATATATGTATATCTATCTATATTTATATAGAGAGGAAAGATTTGATTGTTTGTATTGAATAGACTCCGAAACTACTGGACCGATACATAACACATATACCACATTAATTAAGGTGCCGCCGGCAGCGGAGCAGGGTTCTAGCTGCCGGTGGTTAGGGCTGCAGAGTGAGGAACCTCCTAACAATGCGCGCCGTTTCAAGAAACACTGCCTTTTGAAGCTGACCCTTGATCCAACCGCCTAGCGAGTCTAGCGAGTAGAGCAAAAACTACTGAACCGATTTCAAAAATTCTTTCACCGTTGGGAAGCTACACTATCCCCGTATGACACAGGCTACTTTTTATCCTTGTATTCTCACGGAAACGGGAACTACGCGGGTGAAACCGCGAGGCGTCCGCCAATCGATGATATGGTAGGGTACTAATTTGACGGTACAATTTTAATATTTAGGCTTGGGTCGTGTTCATCATTGTTCCAACAGTTACCTCTCGCACGCGTATGTTCCTCTTTCCCTTAACTTGGATGAGGCGCTTGGCCGCTCCCGCGTTTGTCACCACATGGTTGAAGCCAGACGCAAACCCACCAGCCAAGTATTGTGGGGCTGTAAAACAATTAATAATAAATCGTAGGACAGTCATGCTTTAATAAAGTAGGGGCGACTTTACTTTAAGCTTCGATGGAGTTTTGGAAGCAACACGAAAAGTCAGGTTTCACCACATTATATCATTTTCCCACACTCGTGCGTGTAATTCGGCACTTTATGAATAAAACACCACCATTTTTATGCATAAACACTCGACAAAACACTAGTTTTGGAAAAAAAATACAACGGAGCGACACGACTCTTCCCGCGTTCCCGCCAAAACTCCCGTGAGAGCTCCTCATTCTTCAGAGAAAACAGATAACAAATATATGTCGGAGATATAAGATAAGAAGTAGTAGAACGACATCAGATGGGATGGCCGATCAACATCATGTATGGTTACTGGGTTACTGGGTTACTGGGCGTGGGTGTAGCGGGCTAGGAGACAAACCACACAATTCAGTTATCTTGTACAAAGTTTATTCAGCACTTCACAACGACTTTATTTTAAGAACGATTAGAACATTATAGACACTATTACATAGGTTGGGGACAAAACGTTCCGCTTAGCTCGCACTCTGCAACCGACCAATCTACTCTCAAAACAAGAATCAATGTTCCTCTCTCCTCAACCAAAGCAAGAATGATCTCTCCACCTCAACATTCAACGCACGGCCGGCTCGCTTCACACAGCGCCCCTACCGGCCAACATCCGCAACTTCGCCTTCTCTCATTGGTTGAAGTCAAAATACTTTACACGAATAACGACAAGCAGAGCACGGAACCAGTGTTACGTCAGAGGTGTCGGCATTCCACCTCTAGTCCACCAAAATTACGCAAGATGGCGCTAAACTAAATCAACATTAAAGCTACACGCCGGCATATATATAATAAGCATATTTTCTTATTTGGGTTATTGGGAGGGTGGAAGTATATATCATCGCAAGAAGCTTACATGATTATAATATTGATAGAACTTCACTTTGCAAGTTCGTTTAATATATTATTTTCTCAAACATGCTTGGAGATTTGTACAGCCCTGTTGGTTCATTGGTAGTATATCTGCTTCAAGAGCTGGGTTCGATCCCTACTCAGGACTAACATTTGTGTGACTAACATCGATGTTTGTTCTATGTCTGAGTGTACCGTATGTATTTACAAAAAAAAGTAATTAAGTATTCTATCAGTTATCTGTCTTCCATTGTACAAGGTTTGCTTAGTTTTTTTTTTTTTTTTTTTATGGTTGACAGGCTAGTTGTTTGACCACAGCTCACCTGATGTTAAGTGAAGGTGTGGTCGAAGATGGTAAAGCACACCTAGCCTGGAATGGAACTGGCTCTCAAGTGAGGCTGCCGGAACACACCGTTAGATGCTTGGCGGCAGATTTTCAACTTGAGGGTGGTAGCTAGCCAGCCGAGTAGGTACTAGAAAGTACCCTACCACCATGCTATGGTTTCCTCACGATGTTTTCCTTCACCGGCAGCTCAAGCTCATTGTTGGGGTTTGAACCCACGCCCTTCGGCATGCGAACCTACCGCGCTAACCACTGAGCTATCATCGCTACAGTTTGGGGTCAGATGGCGCTGTGAGTAATGTCCTACGATATATATTTCTTTAACGTTATCGACCTTGATCTTGTCTTCCTTTAATCATCGAAACGGAAACATTCCTAACAAACAATCAACAGTTTAATTGTCGACAATTAGTATCAGTAATTTAACCTCACATCTGTCAATGACTCAAAAACAACCTTGAAGGTCATTAACGTGTAACGCAGGATTTTATGTATGAAATATACAAAGACAAAACCTACCCTACCTTTTACGTCGCCGTGGTCGCGTAACAATAGTTAATATACTTTTTTTTTTTTTTTTTTATGCCACAGGTGGCTATCAAGCTGACGGGTTGCCTGATGTTAAGCAATCACCGTCGCCTATAGATATCTGCAATACCAGGGGTACTACAAATACGTTGCCGACCTTTTAAGATTCTATTAACATGCCTTTTGAAGAACCCAATGTTGTAACTCCGCGGGAATACGGAAGAAGGAAGATCATTCCACAATTTGCAAGTGTAGGCAAAATAGATCGCGTGAATCGCACAGTGTGCGATTTCCATGAATCAACTAATCATTATGAATAACTTTTACTATAAATTTACATTAAAAAAACCGGCCAAGTGCGAGTCGGACTCGCGCACGAAGGGTACCGTACCATTATTTATAAAAACGGCAAAAAAAATCACGTTTGTTGTATGGGAGGTTTAAATATTTATTTCATGCTGTTTTTAAATATTTGTGTAGCGGCAAGAGAAATACATCATCTGTAAAAATTTCAACTGTCTAACTATCACGGCTCATAAGATACAGCCTGGTGACAGACGGACAAACAGCGGAGTCTTAGTAATAGGGTCCAGTTTACTCTTTGGGTACGGAACCCTAAAAACCGACTCCATGACCCTTAGGCTAACTAAACGCACTGCTCCAACGAAACAGCGAGGTTTCGGAGCAAACGAAAATATCATCGATTTTTAATATTTTACATTTTTGTTTATTTTTAAAAACCGCCCGATCGATTTTGATAAAATTTATGCTAGAGCTGTAGGACGTGAGTTTGATTCCCACCCAGAGCAAACATTTTATGGTATAAACAAATGTTTTTTATGTATCTGGATGTTCTGTATCCCACTATCCCATCCCACTAATATGTATTATTATAAATGTGAAAGTTTGGATGGATGGATGGATGGATGGATGTTTGTTACTCTTTCACGCAAAAACTACTGAACGGATTTGAATGTAATTTGGTATGGAGGTAGTTGAGACTCTGGATTAACACATAGGCTACTTTTTATCCCGAAAACATGTAGCGGGTAACCGCGGGGCACAGCTAGTATGTCGATATAAAAATATTTTCAGATATAAAATAAAAGGGTACTTGTTTGAAAGGGAGTCCTTTCAAGCTGTACCGAGTGTACCTACCGGTAGTAAAGCAGGCGAGGAAGGCAGCACTCTCGGCGCCCTCAGTCTCCCGGTGCTGAACGGCGGCTCCGTTAAACTTGTCGTCGAGTCCCACGGTCAAGATGGCGGCCGCGCCTGACTCGTCCTGGGTCGACTGGCTGCCTATCCAGTAGTATATATCCCAAGATAAATTGCTGCGCTTGTCCGCGGTCGTCTGTTAAAGTTAAAAAAAAAACACATAAAATAAGCCACACCCATACCAATACTTAAAATGTGCCATACCAATGTAACCTATTTTATATTAATTACTAATAACTACCTAAAACAAATAAAAATACAACTAAACAACAATAACTAATTAATAATGTTAGTTTGTTTGTTTTTTGTTGTTGTTATGTTTATTGTTGTAATTGTTGTCATGTGTGTTGTTGTTAATTACTGTTTAAAACTGTTACTGTTAAAGCGAAAATTGTGGGTTACTTATAGCATAACCATAACATTAAGACCACAATTAAACTTGAATGACTTGAATTTGAATACCCTACTTCAAGACACAGGCTAAAAACTCGGTATAAAGTCTCGTAAAAAAAATATTGAAAAAAGCGCCATCTATTGATTTGACTGCACCACTACGAAGTGGCTGACACACAGCCAAAATAGCCTCATTCTCGGTCAAGCGCTCGAAGAGTCAACACGTGCTGGGGATGCTCGTGTAAAGGCGACACACGTGTTGTCAAGTGGTTACTGCAGCGAGAAAACTATATACTTGTGGTTATTTTAATTTATAATTAGATTACAAGTTTATGCCGGATTTTAGTTTTAAATTGTCGTCAAGTAGGATAAACGTTAAATTAAATCCTCACCACTAAAGTAATGCACAAACATAGCAAGTCAAATAAAAGCTGCGAATGAATATTTAATACTGACCTAAACTAAAACAAAATATCTTAAAAATACACAACTACAAATTTATGAAAATAATCTAATCTAAAAGTCCATTAGAAGAAGGATATGTGGCCAGAATGCTGGCGGCGTTGCCACGCTGGATGACAATGCAAAGACCACAAGAGACCAAAGTAGATGCCAGTATTCTGGTCACGAAGCCTCCTCTAAACGTTTGGCCAGGTCTCTTATATACTTAGTTCGTAAGCCCCCACAGACCTAAAGTTTCAACCCCAAATGGCACAAACAAATACGTTCCATCAAAATCCCACTAATATTATAAATGTGAAAGTTTGGATGGATGTTTGTTATTCTTTCACACAAAAACTACTGAACGGATTTGGATGAAATTTGGTATGGAGGTAGCTGAGACCCTAGATTAACACATAGGCTACTTTTTAACACCGCTAGTAACTTATATTTGGTTTAGTGGTTTTAGATGCAGCCCTGGTGCAGCCGCATCTAAAACCGAAAACCTATAAAAGTTTGCAAAAGAGAATACCTTCAGTACAATATAGGAGTCCCCTCTATAGAACTTGCCGAAGTCGCTTTGTGTCACAGGCACGGGTGCAAAGTTTTGTATCCTCCACACTTCCACGCCAGCTTGCCGACCAGCATTGGCGAAGGCAGTGTGCACGCGCGCTTTGGACCTCGCATCCTAGAAATTAAAAAAAAAATACTGTAGAACAGAGATCTCCAAAATGTTTTGTCTCGTCACTTGCCATGATATTGGTTCTGTGTAGTCCCCTACTAAACTAATGTTGCATTTTTATAAATTCATTGTGAGGAAACCGTAGCATGGTGGTGGGTACTTTACTAGTACTCAGCTGGCTAGCTATCACCCTCAAGTTGAAAATCTGCCGCCAAGCATCTAAAGGTGCCGGCAGCCTCATTTGAAACCCAGTGCCATCCCAGGGTGGGTGTGCTTTACTATCTTCCACCACACCGTCAATTAACAGCAGATGAGCTGTTGTCAAACCTAGCCTTTCAATCATAAAAAAAAGGTGGGAATTTATCCTTAAAAGGTAAGGTAATAAGGTTGATATCGATAATGATTGTTAAAGACAAACAACCAATAAACGTATAAAGAAATTATTACACTGCATTTTTTTTACTTGAAAACTGAAAACATTTTTTTCTGCGGTCCTCCAGCGTTTGTTGATTGATTGATTGATTGATTAACTCTTTATTGCACACATTGAAAAAAACCAATACAAGTTAAGTTGTGAATTTACCCTAGCCCTCGAAGTTTGAATAGCCCTGATTTAAAATGACTTTTGCGATTGAAATCTATTGTGATGTTGGCCTCACTGTCAGTGGCCCAATAAAGCCAAGTCATTTAAGATCAAGGTTACGATATATGCCATACGACTAGATCTTCCTTAACCTGAAATATAACACGTTTACTTTTTGATGTCACGGTTTAAAATATGAATGACAGTGTAGTAAGTTATTAATTTATTTATTGGCTTTATAACACATTCAGTTATACTGGGCAAGTTACAACTACACAATTTATGTTAAAGTAATGAGACGAACGAGGCGCTGTTCTGATGAGCAGCGATACACAGAACTTTGAGTAGCGAAACAAAGTCCGGGGCAACATTGCTTTGGCGCTCATTACTTTCAGACTTTCACTACAAAACAACATGCCAATGTAATAAATAAAATAAGTCAATCATAATAAATTCCTAATAAAAATAATTCTCTATAATGATTAAGTTAGTTTAAATTTAAATTTACATAAAGTTAAGTTGAAAATCTGCCGCTAAGCAGTTCTCAAGAGAGGCAGCCTCACTTGAGAACCAGTTTCATTTCAGGCTAGGTGTGTTTTACCATCTTTGACCACACCTTCACTTAACATCAGGTGAGCTGTGGTCAAACACCTAGCCTGTCAAACATAACAAAAAAAAAGTTATTTTTTTTTGTAAAGTTTTTTTTGTATTTGTTTTCTATTTTTCACTGACAGTAAACATTACTTTATGAAACTAATTTGAATATTTTGGCTTTCTATGCGGTAGTTGATTTTTCAAACTTTTTATAGTGATGACGTATTAAAGTAGGCTGAATATTTGTACATCAACATCAGGTAAGCTGTGGTCAAACACACTTTATAAATACTCTCTGCCCTTGAGGGTGGAAGAGGTTACCTACCTTATCAGTTAAGGAGGTTATGGGCCCAGACACCGACTGCTGCCGGACGGTTGTGCGGGCGAACACGCACGCTGCGCACGCCAATATCAGCAGAATACGCATGCTGTGAACAAAAAAGACAAAATTTATGCTTAATATTTAGATCGTACACCTGAGTTTTAAGAAAGAAAGAAAGAATAATACATAATATGTACATAATATATATACCTACTTTTTCACCCCCCCATCTCGGAAAGAGTATTTTTGCTCTTCGGTATCTGAGTGCAATAGTCATTTTTATCCGCTAGAGGATAAAGTAAATTTGAATTTAAAACATCGTGTGCACTAAGTTTGTGAATTCAAAACATCATTAAACCTATTTGCTAAAAACTCTGAACCTCCTTGGTGTACGTTTTTTTTAATTTGCTTTGCGCACGTAATTTTCATTTATATTGTTAATACCTAAACTGAAATAAAAGTATCTTGTGATTGTAAAAGATTTTTTTGCATTTCCTCGCTGATGTGGGATGAAAAGTTACGTGTTGCACTCGAGTGCAAAGATTTATCACCTCGTGCTCTTTGGATTCCCTCGCTAACGCTCAGGATTCTAATTTTAGAATCCTTCGCACGCTCGCTCATCAAAATTGAGCACGCGGTTAAAAAGCAACTTTGCACTCTTGTATAACAAATAACTATTAGATCCATAGAAAAGAAGAAGCCGAAGAAGAGAAGAGATTATCCATAGAATCCCACAGAAACTCCCTAACAACAAACGTGATTTTTTTTGCCGTTTTTTATAGATAATCTTACGGAACCCCTCGTCCGCGAGTTCGACTCGCACTTGGCCGGTTTTTTTAAGCTCTTTGATACAATCAAAGTGTCTATAAATCTAGTTGTGATTAATAATGTAGGTACCTAAATACAGTCAAACAGTTTCCTTCCTAGACCATACAAACATTTCCTTATAAAGTACAGTATAGGTACATAGTACAGTAGGTATACAGTAATAAAATCAAGGCTTGAGGTTCTCACAGTCAGTCATTCTATTGTTATGTAGATTTGTGACTAAAACAAAAGACAGAGCACTGAGTCGAAATAAAGTTGGTTGAAATAAAATTAGTTGGTGGTAGATCTCCTTAGCAGGAGGTCGTCTAGGTAGGTACCACCGCAGTACCAGTTATTCTGCGGCTAAAGCAGCAGTGTAAACATTACTGTGGTCCGGTTTGAAGGGTACTGCAGCTAGCGAAATTACTGGGCTGTTGAGACTAACCATCGAAAGTCTCGAAGTGAGCGCGAAAGCAGTGATGCCTGGACTTTGTTATGTTACTCAAAGTTCTGTGTATCGCTGCAATGGTAATGGACAGGCGTTATCTCTTACCATCAGGAGAGCGTCTAGTTCGTCTCATTATTTTTCACATAAACAAAAGACATCAACTTTAATAAATTTGACATTAGCATTTTATTCTACTAATATCTACACTATTACAAAGAGGAAAGGTTTTTGATTGTTTGTTTATAATGAATAGGCTCCAAAACTACTGGACCGATCTTCATTATTAGAATGCTACATAATCCGTGACGGACATAGGCTATATTTTTTTTTAAAAGACAAGGGATCCGTATAGAAACTTCAATAATGTAAGCCAATAAATTATTTTAATGTCACAATCCGTTATCTAAAATTTAAATGTCAAAATCGTAATCGGCTTTTTTGCCCCTGTCCCATTGGTCAATTAATTTCTCAGAATATGTCAAAAAAAGTGGGCATGGTTATTTGCCAGTTGTCACAAAATATGTCAAATTCAGTGTTGGCGGCAAGGAGTGTATTAAAGTGACCATAGGGACGAAACTTTGAAAATATCAAAACACTTGACACTGGCAAACGCACAAAATGCGACGCCAAAATCAAAGAAAAAGAATAATGGAGACTGAAAACCAGTTTATAAGATTGAACAGAATATATTATGCAACGCAATTAAGATAAAAGAGGCCGAACTAATAAAAAGCACGTTTAATTTCTAAACTATGATTAACGATGAGACAATTTTGCAGTTACTGATTTATTTGTTAATTAATGGCGCTGTGTGTAATGTCCTATGATATTTATTATTATTATTATTATTATTATTTCGACACAAAACAGAATTCAATAAAACAAAAAGTAATTTTTTTTGGCTGTTGGTATTGTGTCCAATAATTTTTTATGGGTTTTTAACGGTTGGCAGGCTAGGTGTTTGACCGCAGCTCACCTGATGTTAAGTGACGGTGTGGTCGAAGATAGTAAAGCACGCCTAGCCTGGAATGGAACTGGCTCTCAAGTGAGGCTGCCGGAACACACCGTCAGGTGCTTGGCGGCAGATTTTCAACTTGAGGGCGGCAGCTGGCCAGCCGAGTACTAGAGAGTACTCTACCACCATGCTATGGTTTCCTCGCGATGTTTTCCTTCACCGGCAGCTCAAGCTCATTGTTGGGGTTCGTACTCACGTCCTTCGGCGTGTGAAGTGATCGCGCTAACCACTGAGCTATCATCGCTATATATATGAATGTTCAAGGTGTACATTTAATTTGTTTCCGCTTAACAGTCACAATTTTGACATAAACTTCTAAATAAATTAACTTTTTTACTACTTTTAGATACGGTTAAATTTTTAATTATTAAATTATTGTCAAATTAGTAAAATTGAAATCCTCATCACTGGTGTAACTGAAATAAGGTGGTACGATTTCCATACAAAGAAATGTTTGCCATTTATGGACAAATGGAGCATAATTTTACAGTGAAATCACAGCTACTGGCATTTATTTTGGCTTTTATTTGCGGTTAATTACAATTGCTTGAATAAAACAGTACCTAGACTTATAAGCATAATCTACTGTTTTATTCAAAAATCATAAATTCATAAATCATTCATAAATTTGATTTTCTGCTAATAATTAATCTACTGTTTTATTCAAGCAATTGTGTTTTACCGCAAATAAAGACCAAAATAAATGCCAGTAGCTGTGATTTCACTGTAAAATTATGCTCCATTTGTCCATAAATGACAAAAATTTCTTTGTATGGAAATCGAACCACCTTAGCGGAAATTAACTAAATTGAACATTCAAAAAGAACTTCCGCAAAGTAACGCTAATCAATAAATTATACATAATTATTATCATTCTATGAAATTAAACGACTGACGAAAATATATTTGAATTCAGCTAACTAGCTATTGATAATAAGTATATATATTGTATATCAACACGAACCTTATCAAACGAGAACTCTTGAACATGGCTAACCTTTGCCATTCGACAAACGATTACAGATTATTATAGCAATCTTACAACACGTATCAGCTTCCATCATCATCATCGGCCACTGCTGAGCATAGACAGCAGCGGCGGCCTTAGCTGTCGCGAGGCCCGGGGCGACAGATCATTGTGAGAAAACAAAAGAAATATAGGTGTAACAACTGGCGACCTTATCGCTAAAAGCGATCTCTCCCAGGCAACCTTAGGACGGATAGGGTCAGAGGAAGAAAAGATGGGGGTGTGTCAATAACGAGGATATGCACATAGGAAAATACATAAATATAACATAAATAATATATATCTACATTCTAATACATAGAATAACTAAAAATACACTAATATAAATTGTTAGAGACAGCATTATTTGTATATTGGTGTTCAAGTTAGCTAAACTGGTGTATAATAACCTATGAGGTTTTTTTTTCTTTGGTTTTGGCGTCGCGTTTTAGCATTTGCCAGTGTCAAGTATTTATCTATTTTCAAGTTTCAAAAATTAAACAAGCGTCCTCGTAGCTAGTTATAGTCAATGTCCAGTCTTAGTCAAGTCCAGTCTGTGTCAGTCAAGTCCAGTCATGCTTTAGTAAAGTAGTGGCGACTTTACTATAAAGCTTCGATGGAGTTTTGCAAGCACCACGAAAAGTCATGTTTCACCACATTATATCATTTTCCCACACTCACGCTTGTGATTCGGCACTTTATGAATAAAACACGACCATTTTTATGCATAAACACTCTACAAAACACAAGTTTTGAAAAAAATACATCGGAGCGACACGACTCTTCCCGCGTTCCCGCCAAAACCTCCAAATAAATTGGCTTTGTCAAACGTTATTTTAAAAGAAAACTACCCGGCCATGTGCGCGTCGGACTACGCACGAAGGGTTCCGTACCTTTTACCTATAAAAAAAACGTGCAAATCGACTAACCGATCCACGTGATTGTTCTATACCTAGATGACGTTTTGTGTCATGTTTGTGGAGAAGTGACGAGTGTTCATTTAATACTTTGTGCATTTACATAACTGGCTTTTTAAAAAACTAGCAGCCCGCCCCGGTTTCACACGGGAAAACAAAACTCGATTAACAATATAAATATAGCCCATGTCACTCAGTGATAATGTAGCATTCTAATGATGAAAGAACTATTGAGATCGGTCCAGTAGTTTCGGAGTCTATTCAATACAAACAAACAAACAAAAGAGTAATTCTTTCCTCTTTACGAGATGTCGATGACAACTGTAATAGAGCTCAGATTGCGGACTTATTTGTAGCTGTCAACTTGCTCTAAACATAATTTATTATATTGTCAATGGTTTTCGCAGCGCGTGCTAAGTAAGGGTTTTTTCAAATTTTTCACAGCTTGGGTTACATTATTGAAGTTTCCATACGGATCTCTAATTGTTTTTTAAATAAAATATAGCCTATGTCCGTCACGAATAATGTAGCATTCTAATGATGAAAGAATTATTCGGATCGGTCCAGTAGTTTCGGAGCCTATTCAATACAAACAAACAAAAAAAATCAAATCTTTCCTCTTTATAATTAGTGTAGATGTAGATATAGCTTGGGTTTCATTATTATAGTTTTCGTAGGAATCTCTAATTTAACTCGATTAACAATATAGCCTACGTAACTCAGTGATAATGTAGCATTCTAATGATGAGAGAATTATTCAAATCGGCCCAGTAGTTTCGGAGCCAATTCAATACAAGCAAATAAAAAAAATCAAATCTTTCCTCTTTATTAGTATAAGATTGATAAATCAATTCTATCGCATTTGTAGATTTACAATGCCATTGTCTGCAAATAATTATAAAAAATTGTTCTGTGTACACAAGACACGTGTATAATTCTAGATTGAAGCTATTTTATTGCATGTGTTTCCAAATGAATAATGAAATGGTACACTTACATAAAATTTTCGTTGACAACACTTTAAAAATATAATTTTAAAAAGTTATTTACACGCGCTATCCGGATGCGTTCTGACAACTCACTGACAGCTGAGAGTGAGACTAGTTTGTCTATATAATGGCCAATGAATGACTCACGTTCACGGGTCTACTACAAAAACTAGAAAACATTTTTAAATTTCATCAACTAGCTATAATATTATAGTAGGATAACTAGCTGCGCCCCGTTGTGTTACCTGCTACATGTTTTCACGATACAAATACAAATACAAATACTTTATTGATAACACCAATGTTACAAGTCACTTCAAAATTTTAAAGATGTCATTAAATGGGTTTTAAAACAATGATTATATGTCAAAATAAGGTATGTCAATATCCAAACATGTCAATATAAAAAATATTGTCAATATAAAAATACTGTCAATATAAAATATGTCAATATAAAAATATGTCAATACCAAAACAATATTGTCAATATATTAAAATGACATGACAAAAAAATCATAATTACTTACTAGTAATTCAATAATCTTTAAGTTTGAAATACTCGTCAATGTCATAAAACAAGGTTTCTAGCAGC
Source organism: Biston betularia (assembly GCA_905404145.2). Lineage (NCBI taxonomy): Eukaryota > Metazoa > Arthropoda > Insecta > Lepidoptera > Geometridae > Biston > Biston betularia. The sequence goes on along the minus strand of FR989892.1, from coordinate 1,630,833 downwards.
CAAGATCTTAACTTGGTTCTGAAACACGCGGTGGAAGCTGCATCCCGTACGGAGGCGGGTACGCGGTTGTAGACCGCGGGCCCCAAAATGTATACCGACCTCTCCGACTTGACGAGCCGGTGTGACGGTGTTACCAGCTGGTCTTTCTTTTTATTGCTGCGAAGATCCAACGTACTGTGTACGCCCCTGCGTTGAAACTTATCGATGTTAGTATGGGTGAAAAGGGCTACTTGGTAAATAAGCTCGCACGGCAACGGCAGTATCTGCAGTTCCCTAAAAAGCTCCACGCATGAGACATCGGCCTGAACCCCACATATGGCACGAATGGCTCGCTTCTGCATAACAAAGGCTCTATTACGATCGGCAGCGCGGCCCCACAGCTCCAACCCGTACGTGATGTTACTGTGGACGGTCGCGAAGTAGCAGGAGCGCACTACGCTGCGGGCAGCGGTGCTCGCGAGCCGCCGGAGCGCGAAACACGAGCGGCTCAGCTTCCCGCACAGCTCGTCTATGTGCGTCTCCCAGGTCAACGCGCCGTCAATATGGAAACCTAGAAGTTTCGTACAGTAGACTTGTTGGAGCGCAGTATTACCGACTGCTACCGAAAAAGTCTCTGTCGCGTGGCCATTGAGGTTGAAGGTAAGGAAACAGGTCTTGTCTTTGTTTAGCGCTAGTCCGTTTGATCGAAACCAACTATCGAGCTTGTTCACCACCGTATTCAGTCTAGACTCCAGCTCGGGGCGTGTCGGTGCGGTAACTACAGCAGCGACGTCATCAGCGTACATGTATATCTCAGCGTCGTCGATGGCACCAGGCAAGTCGTTAAGGAGGAGACTGAATAAGGTGTTAGACAGACAGGATCCTTGTGGGACGCCTATCACATTTTCCATCTCTGAAGATACGACGCGACCTTTATCACCTACTACGACCTGCGTACGTTTAGTCATGAAGGAGGACAGTATGGACAGGGCGGGGCCACGGATTCCGTAAAATTGCAGCTTATTTGCAATGAGAGCGTGACCGGCGGTATCAAACGCGCGCGATAGATCACAGCATAGTAGTGCAACCTGCAGTCTTGCCTCGCGCGCGGTCATCACTTGCCATACCACCTCACGTACCAAGTCTGTGGTCGCGCGGCCCGCCCGGTACGCATACTGCCGTTCCGACAGAACCTCCCGATCTACGACAAAATTAAGTATTCTTCTATTGAGGCCGACCTCAAATACCTTGCTAACAGCGGGGACGAGGGATATAGGACGGTAAGACTACGGTAGATAAAAAGTATGCCAATCTGTTAATCCAGGGTGTCAGCTACCTTCATACCAAATTTCATCCAAATCCGTTCGGTAGTTTTTGCGTGAAAGAGTAACAAACATCCATCCAAACTTTCACATTTACAATGTTAGTGGGATTAGTAGGATTTTTAGTCAGATGCAGCTACAATATGGGGTAACGTAGTTTAATGTTTGTTCTGTGTTTATTATAAATATGTATTTACAAAAAAAAACAACTATTTAAGTATTTTATCAGTTATCTGACTTCCATAGTAAAAACTTCGCTTAGTTTGGGGTCAGATGGCGCTGTGTGGAATGTCCTATGATATTTATTTATTTTGTTTATTTATATTACACTAGCGGACGCCTCGCGGTTTCACCTACGTAGTTCCCGTTCCCGTGGGAATACAGGGATAAAAGTAGTCTATGTCATACGGGGATAGCGTAGCTTCCCAAAGGTGAAATATTTTTTTTAATACGGTCCAGTAGTTTCGGAGCCTATTCAATACAAACAAACGAACAATCAAATATTTCGTCTTTATAATAAGTATTGATAAATAAAACCGTATTATTCCGCATTTTTTTTTAGTTTTATTATATTGTATCTTGTGATATATAAAATAAACCTTTATTGCTGTTAGATTTTTAAATTTAACTTAACATTGCTTTAGCTTCAACAGCTTGTCTTTCGACAAAGGCCTCCTCTAAAGATTTCCATTTATTTCTGGTTATGATTTCATTTTTTCCTCTTCCAAATTCTCCACTAGCACCGCTGTCAACTGAAGAGATAAGATGGTGGGACTGTCAATAGTAGGCCCCTAATCTAGCATAATATTATTGCAAACGCTACCATAAAGTCTTTACCCTAATTTACTCGTGCATTTAAATAGTCTCGAAAGATGAATTTTGCTTTAGGTTATAGACCTCTTGAAGGCCTTTAGCTGTAACACCAAACCATCAACTTTGATCTTTAAAACTAGTCTTTTTTTTATATATTTGAAGTGCTAAGTATTTGACCATTGTAATAAAACTGGCTCCCAATTGAGGTTGTCAGGTTTTCTCATCGTTCTGCCAATATTTGAGCGAGCCTTATGTCAGAAAAAATCAGATTCCACCCGCTCGATTTGTATAAAGTCTAGAATTGCATGACACAGTTGAAGAACGAAAATGGATTAGAAATCCGAAACATATATTTTTGATTAAGTTTTAAAACTGTTACATCAGATTGAAAAAGTAATTTACTTTGCTAAAACATAAGAGTACCTAGCTATTTTATTCATAAAAAATAATGTGGGGTCATCGCTGATAATTTCAGTACTTATTTGATTTTTTTTTTGTCAATGCCTGCCCCATTGGGCAGGCTAAAGCTATAAAGCCATACTGCCTTGTCTTAAGTGTTATTTCTGCTGTCTCTTAGCTATAGTTATGGTCAAAGTCCAGTCCGTGTCAGTCAAGTCCAGTCGTGCTTTAGTAAAGTAGAAGCGACTTTACTATAATGCTTCGATGGAGTTTTGGAAGCAACACGAAAATACATGTTTCACCACATTATATCATTTTCCCACAATCGCGCTTGTAATTCGGCACTTTATGAATAAAACACTATTTTTATGTCGACAAAACACTAGTTTTGGAAAAAAATACAACGGAGCGACACGACTCTTCCCGCGTTCCCGTCAAAACTCCGTACTTATTTGAATTAGAATAGATTTTTTTCTGCGGCTTTCCTAGTTTATTTTTTGTGAAAAACTCTGACCTATTTTTTAAAATTCTATCCGGCTATTGTACTTCTTTAGGATTATACCCATACTCCAATTTTTTTTGTCGTAATATTTATGTTTTTTAATATCAAAAAGTGGCATCGAAAAATACCCCTTTTGCGTTTTTCTGGCATTAAGCACGCTCTTGAATAAAAAACTGTCAAACAGACAAACATACAAACAATTCATATTTTTTTAAAGTAGTATTCTATGTAACGAAGTAATGACAAACAAATAAGTTATTTTCTGGTAACCAGCGGTCATTATAGTTGTCTTATCTCTAACTTAGTGATTACTTGGAATGGCCATTCTGCAATTACGTACTAGTAATTAATTTGTTAGACGACAAAGGGTTGTACCTAATGTTTTCGGGGTTGACGTACGTAAAATATGTTTATATGCGAGTTTCTTTATTCCACCATAACTTTTAAATAAATGAACAAAGTTAAAACCAGTTCCATACAATAAATACGGCAAAAAAATCACTTTTGTTGTATGGGAGGCCCTTAAATATTTATTTTATTCTGTTTTTTTTTACGGTTGACAGGTTTGTTGTTTGACCACAGCTCACCTGATGTTAAGTGACGGAGTGAGTTTGTTGTTATAGCGACAACAGAAATAAGTAGGTGCATCATCTGTGAAAATTTCAACTGTCAAACATTCACGGCTCATGAGATACAGCCTGGTGACAGACGGACAGCGGAGTCTTAGTAATAGGGTCTCATTTTATCCTTTGGGTACGGAACCCTAAAAACCCGGCCAAGTGCGAGTCGGACTCGCGCACGAAGGGTTCCGTAGCACTATCTATAAAAACTGCAAAACAAAACATGTTTGTTGTATGGAAGCCCCCCTTAAATATTTATTTTATTTTATTTTTAGTATTTGTTGTTATAGCGGCAATAGAAATACATCAGCTGTGAAAATTTCAACTGTCTAGCTATCACCGTTCTTGAGATACAGCCTGGTGACAGACGGACGGATAGACGGACAGCGAAGTCTCATAGGGTCACGATTTTACCCTTTGGGTACGAAACCCTAAAAATGTAAAAATTGTATCATTATAATCATCATCATCATTATCATCAGCCTATATTAGTTAACTGCTGGACATAGACAAATGGTATACATCGATGGTATTTTCGTTTGCTCGGAAACCTCGCTGTTTCATTGGAGCAGTGCGTTTAGTTGGGCTAAGAGTCATGGAGTCAGTTTTTTAATTGTTAATTATTTATTGTAACAATGTTTGAACAATTTTTCATGAGAAACAACGTTTATTTATTTTATTGAAATATATAAATTTGTTCATAAATTTATTATATTACGTTTTCCTAATGAGAATAACCGACTACAGTAGCGGTAGATACGAATTGAGCGAATTAAACCAATTAATAAATTTTATGAATTTAATTCTTCGAATTATTTATTAGTAATAATAATATGTTTATCGTAATTATGTAGCTATACAAAGTGCATAATAAATAAATTCCAGTGCAAATGCGTTTGGATATACCAATTTCATTTTTTATTACCCTTTGGGTGAGAGGTTTGGCGGGAACGCGGGAAGAGTCGTGTCGCTTCGTTGTATTTTTTTCCAAAACTAGTGTTTTGTCGAGTGTTTATGCATAAAAATGGTGGTGTTTTATTCATAAAGTGCCGAATTACAAGCGCGAGTGTGGGAAAATGATATAATGTGGTGAAACATGAGTTTTCGTGTTGCTTCCAAAACTCCATCGAAGCTTTATAGTAAAGTTGCCACTACTTTACTAAAGCATGACTGGCACGAACTGACACGAACTGGACTTGACTAAGACGACTTTGACGATAACCATAGTTAAGATACAGCAGAAATAACACTGAAGACGAGGCAGTATGGCTTTATAGCTTTAGCCTGCCCGAAAGGGCAAATTAACGAAAAAAAAAATTACCGTTTGGTTTTTCTTTATTTTTGGCATCACACTTTTTATTTTTTTCCAATTTCAAGAACTTTTCAAGTAAGTATTTGATAAATCTAGCCTCGGATATAAGGGGGGAGGCAAACCGGCAACTGCCCCGGGCGGCAGCTTCAAGGAGCACCACACAAAATGATATTGGACATTTAATACATTAATGTAGCGATATAATTTACTAGGAAAATTTATTTATAATACCTACCAAAGTTTTAGATTCAATTAAACAAAATGAAATAACTAAATTAAATTAAATTCTAGTAATAAATATAACCTACTAGCTGCGCCCCGTGGTGTTACCCGCATGTTTTAAAAAGTAAAAAATACAAATCTTTCCTCTTTATAACATTAGTGTACATTTACATATTACCTGTACCTACATAAAATATGCTGCAACAAATTATCACAGGTCATACATTTGCAACATAAAGTTAATTTTATTATAAATGTAAAACATAATACCTAAGTGTCCAAAATGTTGCCTTTAATTATTTTTTTTTTTTGTAAAACTAATGAGACGATCGAGGCGCTCTCCTGTTGTTAAGAGATAACGCCTGTCCATGACCATTGCAGCGATACTCAGAACTTTGAGTAACAAAACAACGTCCAGGGCATCGCTGCGTTGGCACTCATTACTTTGAGACTAGATGGTTAGTCTCATAGTAATGAGTGCCAGTTTAGTCATCGCCGTAGGTTTTCCTGTGTTGCAATGACTCACTAAGGTTGCGGTAGGACCGACTGAGTAAAGGTTATAACTTTTATCAATTTGTGACTTAGTTTTGGAATGGTTAGGTACCGGGCAGAAATCACGACAAAACCACCACTTGTGGTCACAGCTAATGAGGTTCTTGTTTGTATTTTGAAAGAAAGAAAGAAAAATATTTTATAGACACAAAAACCAAAAATAACCGGTCAAGTGCGAGTCGGACTCGCACACGAAGGGTTCCGTACCATTATCTACAAAAAATCAAGTTTGTTGTATGGGAGCCCCCCTTAAATATTTATTTTATTTTTAGTATTTGTTGTTATAGCGGCAATAGAAATACATCATCTAAGAACATTTCAACTGTATAGCTATCACCGTTCTTGAGATACAGCCTGGTAGCAGACGGACAGCGAAGTCTCAGTAATAGGGTTCCGTTTTTACCTTAATATTTAAGGGGCTCCCATACAGCAGACGTGATTTTTTGCTGTTTTTATAGATAATGGTACGGACCCTTCGTGCGCGAGTCCGACTCGCACTTGGCCAGTTTTTTTGTTCTATATTATGTGGGAAAGAATATCCAAAGCAGCATTGTTATAACCTTATCAAATTCGTTTGGGTAGGCCCAAACGAATTTGATAAGGTATATGATGGGAATACAGGATGGGAATACAGGAAATGAACATAAAAAATATAAGTTTTATTTTTATTTATCCACCATGCAAGGTCGATATGAACATGACTGTGTCGCCAGGTTGCAGTTGGTAGTCCAGCTCGCCGCACAGCTCCCAATCAGCGTCGTTCACCAACACTAGAATACCGGGCCTGACGGAATCCCCCTGCACATAAATAAAAAAATAGTCAGTGGTACATCTCCTAACTAGCTGCGCCCCGCGGTGTTACCCGCTACATGTTTTCGGGATAAAAAGTAGCCTACGTTCTAATCCAGGGTCTCAGCTACCTCCATACTAAATTTCATCCAAATCCGTTCTATAGTTTTTGCGTGAAAGAGTAACAAACATCCATCGATCTACACAATTTAACTCTCGGTTAAATCCAGTCAATATCATAGTTGACTTTTTTTCTTATTTCTCCGAGGAGGATTTGGCGTCGCACTTTCTGTGCATTTGCCAGTATAATATTTTCTGTTTATTTTTCTCTGGAAACCTCATTTTCTGCTTCTTTATTGAGTGATTAGGGAACTTCTTCCGGCTCATTAGCCGGAGAAAGAGTGTTAGGTGTATCAGGACGATTTCTTTTTTATGGGACTTTTACAATGATTGGGATTAGTTTTTTTTTTATCTTTTTGGCATCGCACTTTATGCATTCTGTTAGGTATTTCATATTTTCAAGTGTCTGTCATGAGAGAATCAAGTTAACTATATCGTAGGAGTTTTCGCGGTAATGTGAAAGTTTAAGTTTAGTTAGGTCACATTGCAATATTTTTCAAAAAAATAAATTGTTTTCACCGTTTTAATGTGTACAAAGAGTGGTATTTTGTTCAGGGCCCCGAGTGAGGACTTGAAACATGGGAATGCAAAGGACTTCTTAGTGTTCAAAAATGTACACGTGTTCACGTCCACACGGTCGTGTACACGACACAGCCACACCCCGATATTTTTGTAATTCACTATTAACTAGCAGACGCCTCGCGGTTTCACCCGCGTAGTTCCCGTTCCCGTGGAAATACAGGAATAAAAAATATGTCACACGGGGATAGTGTAGCTTTCCAACGGTGAAAGAATTTTCGAAATCGGTCCAGTAGTTTTTGAGTTTTATTCGTTACGAACATACTAAAATCCAAAAACCCCAAAAATACAAATCTTTCCTCTTTATAATATTTAGTTTAAATTACCTGTAAAAACAGTTCCGGTCTCTCCCTCAAAAGATTATCTCTGATCCATAGCAGAAGTTCTCTTATCGACCAATTTTCTTTGCCAATTTGGGGTAAATATTTCGATAGAGCTGGCAACTCTATCTCCCGCTTTTTCATCTTGTCGAATAACAACTCTGCACCTCCGCCAAATTGTAAATGTAGTTTTAGGGACATTATAGCGCCTGAAATAAAGGACAATAGAGGAATTAAAAGACAGAAATAAGTTTAAAGTAAAACATTTTTTTAATGGTAAATACGGTACTGAGGGTAAATCAGTGGTCGAATTGGACTTATTTACAAACTGGAACGCATTTCCCTTCAAACCTTCCAATAGGCATTTTTATTAATAAAGCATTTAGGCACTATAATTCTTTTTTTTAAATATTTTTAAAATTAAGTTAAGAGTAGGGACGTTTGTTGTATGGGAGCCCCTTTAAATATTTATTTTATTCTGTTTTTTAGTATTTGTTGTTATAGCGGCAACAGAAATACATACCGTTTCACCGGTCGGCACTCTCGTGCGTGACGTCACCTGCCGGCCTCGACGGAAGACCAGCGCCGGCTGGCTTCAGTCGGCATTATGCTGAGTCGAGGCCGGTTTGTGACATAAAATATATTTCAAACTTCTTGTTTAATTTTTATTTATTGTATACTATACTATATACCTTTAAGTTTTTTTCTATGTTTTATGTTTATTGTTTTGTATGTATGTATTGTAAATTATGTTGAAATGTGTTTTATGTCGCAAATAAAGTGTTGTCTATTGTCTGTTATGTGTGAAAATTTCAACTGTCTAACTATCACGGTTCGTGAGATACAGGCTGGTGACAGGCGGACAGTGGAGTCTTAGTAATAGGGTCCCGTTTAACCCTTTGGGTACGGAATCCTAAAAATGAAGTTCGTTGGTAAGCGCATAACTTGAGAACGGCTAAACCGATTTAGCAAATTCTTTTTTTTAAATGGTCGTATTATTTTGGATAAGGTTACTGTATACGCAATGCTACCGCACTATTAAACAAATATCGTAGTCAATGGCCAACGATATTTGTTCCCACTGTCCTGGATGGGAATCGAACCCACACCCCACAGCTCTTTATTTAAAACAGACATATTACCAATAAGCCAACAAGGCTGTCACGAAGCATTCTATTAGATCAGTAATTAAGTGTTTCAGTATCTATCAGTCATCTGGTTCCCATAGTACAAGCTTTGCTTAGTTTGGGGCTAGATGGCGCTATGTGAAAAAAATGTATTAGCTCTGTTGTTTTTTATTAGTAGATAAGATAATTAATACATTTATCAAAAAGAAGTATGGTACCAATATAAAAATAAATGACTTTCAAAAATAATTTTAGTAAAAAAAAATGCAGTTTCATTTGTACTTGTCCGGCAGCCTCAAATGAGAGCCAGTTCCATTCCAGACAAGATGTGTTTACCATCTTCGACCACACCGTCACTTAACTACAGGTAAGCTATGGTCAAACACCTGTCAAATACTTGAAGTCTTTGTGGAACCTTACACCTGAGTTTAACATGGAAATGTTAAAAAAAAATTACTTACGTCGTTTCAATTTATGTTCCATTCCAGAGTAGGAGTTTTATCATCTTCGACCACACCGTTACTTAACATGAGATTGAGCCATGGTCAAAAACAGCCTGTCAGCCATAAAAAAAGCAACATATTGCAAGAACCTAACAAGCCTAGTACCAGATATTCTGCCTTTAAGTAGGTAGTAGTGTGTAAATAATACTGAGTTCCGGTTTAAAGGGTACTGCAGCGAAATTACTGGGTTGTTGAGACTAACCATCGAAAATCTCGAAAGTAATGAGCGCCAAAGCAGCGATGCTCTGGACTTTGTTTTGTTACTCAAATGTATCTCTGCAATGGTCATGGACAGGCGTTATCTCTTACCATCAGTAGTGTCTGATTCGTCTCATTACCTTTACATAAAAAAAAGCCTGTACGAGGTTTTTTTCTCCTGCAAAGATAAAAATAGAAAGAACATAAGTACTTGTCCAAATTATTCAGTTTAATAAAAAAAAATCACAGTAATCATTTGACTAGATACGACAAAAAAACAATATTAACTTATCATTAAAAAAATCTCTTCTACTAACATTTACAATTATTTGGTTAACTTTTATAATAGAGGTACAAAGAAACTGCCGTTTTAACGCACTGGCCACTTTCAATAAAAAATTAAACCCATATATATCAGATTTATTGTAAGAGAACACATGGAGGTATTTTCTAGTACTTACTCGGCTGGCTAGCTACCACTCTCAAGTTGAAAATCTACCACCAAGCGCATAACGGTGTGTTCCGGCAGCCTCACTTGAAAGCCAGTGCCATTCCAGGCTAGGTGTGCTTTACCATCTTTAACAACACCGTCACTTAAGATCGGTGAGCTGTTGTCAAACATGTAGCTTGTCACATCCTACAAAATAAATTAAGTACGAAACGGCAATTTCTTACTATAACCCCCAATAAACTGTTACTAACATTGAAATATTTGTTACACATTACACATAATATATGTATTACATACATAAAGTATTATTTATTGAGTTGTCCAAAAATGTAAACTTGGTCTCTTCAAATCTTGATATAACTATGTAATTGTCTAAAATATAATAATGACTTACAAAATTAAACTGACAAGTGCAACAAAAAACAATGAAAACTTAAGAAATTAAAATGTCGGGAAAACACTTCACTCAATCTAACATACACTATTATTAACTTTGGTTTGGCAAAAATGGAAATATGAGTGTCTTTTCAAATCTTGGTTTATATGTAAAACATTTTCTAAAACATAATCACTATCAAAATTCTATACATGTAAAACACAAGGCAAACTATAAAACACTAGAAATTAAAATGCCAATCACTCCGCTAAATTTAACAAACACTATTTTTAACTTTGGTTTGGCAAAAATGGAAATATGAGTGTCTTTTCAAATGTAAGTACATATATGTAAAACAATTTAAAAATATAATAATTAAGTACAAAATTCTATACATCTAAAAAACAAGGCAAACTATAAAACACTAGAAATTAAAATGTCAATCACTCCACTCAATCTAACAGACACTATTATTAACTTTGGTTTGGCAAAAATGGAAATATGAGTGTCTTTTCAAATGTAAGTATATGTAAAACAATTTAAAAATATAATAATTAAGTACAAAATTCTATACATCTAAAAAACAAGGCAAACCATAAAACACTAGAAATTAAAATGTCAATCACTCCACTCAATCTAACAGACATTATTATTAACTTTGATTTGGCAAAAAATGGCAACACAGGCACGCAAATGTTAATAATGTATGAAAATAGGCCCCTTAAACATACACCTGGGCCACAAGTCCTAGGCACTGTATGGATTCTTACCCCTGCAATGAGATGGACCTGGCACCTGCTTAGTAATACTTTTGGTAGCAAATTTTATGTTAAAAAAATCCCTCTAATTACATGAAAAGACACAAAAGTTTACTTTTTTGGACACAAAAACACATTTTTATTTAAAGTTACATAAACTGACACATATCTACTTGACATTGTAGTGAAAATCTAAACTAATGTAGACTTTATATCTCTAATGCAGACTTTTTATCTCTAATCCAGACTTATATTATAAAAACGTCTGTAACTTTGTCTGTTAGCTTTCACAGTTAAACGGCTGAACTGATCTTACTATAATTTTACAAGGGGATGCTTTATATCAGGGTTGTCCAAAACATGGCCCGCGGATTGCATTAGGAGAGAGCTATGTCGAGCAGAATGATAATGTTGATATACTGTCTTCCTTTTTATTTACCACATTGGCCCGGGATCATATCTGGTTTGGATAACCTTGCTTTATATCATGAGGATTATCATAGGCTACTTTTTTGTAATTTTATATACACACATAATAATATCCAAATGAATGAAGATTGTAGATAACTCTATGCAATCACAATTGTTTAATCACAAAGTTGAATAAAATAGTCCAATCGCCTGTATTTTATTTGGTGGTAGATATCTCTGCAGCCAAGCAGTTGCATGCCAATTGTATTCCGGTTTGAAAGAAACTGCAGCTAGCGAAACTACATGGCTATTGAGACTAACTTGGTGGTAGATTTCCTTAGCAGGAAGTCGTCTAGGTAGGTACCTCTGCAGTACCAGATATTCTCCGCCAAGCAGTAGTGTGTAAACATTACTGTGTTCCGGTTTGAAGGTGACTGCAGCTAGTGGAATTACTGGGCTGTTGAGACTAACCATCGAAAGTCTCAAAGTAGTGAGTGCCAAAGCAGCAATGCCCCGGACTTTGATGGCTACTCAAAGTTCTGTGTATCGCTGCAATGGTCATGGGCATGCGTTATCTCTTACTATCAGGAGACCGCATCGTTCGTCTCATTACTTTTGTATGCTACTCAAAGTTCAATTTACACATACAATTATTCCTATAGCTACATAGAAAAAACTGCCAGCCTTATCAATTAAGCACAATGATTTTAGGATTTTTTAACATCACATGATTTCCTATCATGGCGTTGTGATTTCAAACCAAGACTATGGTTTCTTCATCATGGAATCAATAACAATGAAGTGTATTTAATGTAATACAACATTATCAAGGTTAGGTTTAAAGTCTACAAAAACCTTCCGATTATAATTTGGATGAGACAAATCTACTATCCTATTAAACTCACTAGAGTTACTATATCTGTGACTCAGAACCTCAATTATTCATGGGTAGGTTTTAGAGGAAAATATACAAAACACCCCAAATGGGGCATCAGTGTAAGACGTGTGTATTTCCACTTCGAATAAAGATTAATTATCAGCCTGGCAAGAGCGACCATAAATAGCTGATAGATTTAAATTTATGCAGGCAGAGGTTCGAGGTACTATGCCACTGTACTGGAGCTACTATGCCAGCGGCCCAGAGCCTCGCTCCGATACTTCAAGGGGCTGGGTTGGCTCGGGATATCGGTGCAAGACTTATCGCTCCCACTTTGAAAGAATAATAATAAGAATAAGGCTGAGGTTTTTCAATCTATACAAATGTTATAAAGATTTGTATTTTTGGATTTTTGTATGTTTGTAACAAATAAACTCAAAAACTACTGGACAGATTTCAAAAATTCTTTCACCATTAGAATGCTACGTTATCCTTGAGTAATATGTTATTATACAGTAAAAGCTGTTTATTCGCGGGGTATACGTTCCATAAATATGCCGCGAATACAGAAACCGTGGATATGGATGGTAATTAGTATGCAATCATAGGGGATACGTTCTAATGTTCCGAAATATAACCAATATGTAGCAAAATAAAACCAACTTTAAAAACCAGGGTTAAAAAATATTTGTTTTGTAGCTTTTGAAAAGTCTTTAAATTCAGATTGATATTGGGCTGTAGCATTAATTAATAATTTGCCGTTTCAAAATAAGGCATTCGACAATGGCCTTTATACAGTGGCAGTAAGGTTGGTTTTAGTTGGAAATTAGTCCACTCGGTTACATCTTTTACAATACTCAAAAGATGCCGATATGTTAATAAATGACCCAATTCTTTGCTGTTTACCGATTGCATTGCAGCGTCACCGTTCTGTGAGAATACACTACATTGAAAACGCTCAGTATACATATTAAAGCTACGTTTGACTAGAAACCGTAAAAAAGTTTTTGATCATCATCACTGAATTCAATATCACTTTCTCCTTCAGACTCGTCCGATCTGTTATGTTCGGTTTCCGAATAAATTTCTTTTAAGTTTTTAATTTTTTTAGACTTCTCAACTATTGTCTGATCAACAAACTCATCATGTAAGATTTTCATCATGATAAACTTTTCACCGCACTTTTTTGGTAGTACAATAACTTCCCCATCTTTTAGTTGTTTGGTTATTTTAAAAAAATCCGGTGCATTGCTGGTGACGGTGCCATGGGCCTTACAATATGTAAGTATGTGATGCGCTAAGTCTTTTTTTCTCTGATAATCTTTACCACATTCATTGCATGAATACTTTGATGGTGTATTAACGTTGTGGAACAATTTGTCATGACGGACTAGAGCTTCTTGTGCCATGAAAACCTTTTTGCAATCTTTACATTTAAACAGACTATCTTTGTGCTGGTGTACATGCTTTTTAAGCTGTTTCTTTGTCCAAGCCTTATATGGGCAGTTTTTACAATAAAATTTTTTACTCCGGTTATGCAACCTAATATGATTTTTCAAGGAGAACTTATCACTAAAATGGGTGCTACATTTTGTGCATTCCTTCAGGCTGATATTACCGTGCTGTCTCCGTAAATGTATCCTCAAAGAACCTGCCGAAGCGTACATTTCATGGCATATCTTACACGAGTGCTCTTCAGACAGTTTCAAATGTTTCCTTTGCATGTGAATTTTTAACTTAATGTCTTGAATGAAACGGGCATCACATTCTGTACATCTGTACGGTCTCTCACCGTTGTGACGACGGAGATGCCGAGCCAGTTTGAAGCTGTCAGCCGAAGCAAAATTACAATGTGGGCATTGACGTATACCCTCTTCTGTGTGATTTATCATGTGTTTAGCAAGTTTTGATCGTTCGACTGCTGCATACGAACATTCAGTACATTTGTATGGCTTTTCATGTGTGTGCTTGTATCGCATGTGCCGCTGTAGATCACAAGGTGTCCTATAGCATCCATCACACTCTTGGCACTGAAACGGCTTGGGCCCAATATGCAATTTCATATGAGTGTTTAGAAGTCGTTTGCCTTCAAGCATATGTTTGCAGATTGTACATTGATATTTATGGATGTTCTTAGTCCTTTCAATATGTCGAATCATCATGTACTTTTTATGTGTCTGATATTTACATTGGGAACATTTAAACATACCTCCTAGGTCTATAAATACCTACATTTTGTTCGGAATTTTCGGGATGCTTGAGATTATATTCTGGTAGGTATTGAGGCCAATTTCTGATTTTGTTACATCGGATTGATAATTCTCCAAGTTTGGTTCATTCGTGTTTGTAGATTGTACAAGCAGTTGTGTGATTTGAGGTCATTTTGATCATATTTTTCATAATATTCGACATTTTATAAATGTACGTTTGTTCTTTCGGCGAATATTTTAGAACACTTGCGTTTACACTTTCGGGCATTTAATGGTTTTGTAATGTATTTTTTCAAGAATACATCGTTTTAGTTTAATCATACATTTTAGGCATGTTAGTAAGTTAGCAGGTTAGTATTTCGAAAATAAGTACTCACTCTTGTATTGGAAAAAGTCCAATATTCGCCGCTGTTGCCTTGCCTTGTTGTTGTTGTTGAGCTTCTTCTTCTTTGGTTTTGGCGTCGCGTTTTAGCATTTGCCAGTGTCAACTAATTATATATTTTCAAGTTTCAAAAGTTAAGTGCCATCGTAGCTAGTTTTAGTCAAAGTCGTCTTTGTCAAGTCCAGTTCGTGTCAGTTAATTCCAGTCATGCTTTAGTAAAGTAGTGGCAACTTTACTACAAAGCTTCGATGAAGTTTTGGAAGCAACACGAAAACTCATGTTTCACCACATTATATCATTTTCCCACACTCGCGCTTGTAATTCGGCACTTTATGAATAAAACACCACCATTTTTATGCATAAACACTCGACAAACAAAACACTAGTTTTGGAAAAAAATACAACGGAGCGACACGACTCTTCCCACGTTCCCGCCAAAACCCTTGTCAAAATCAATTTTCGATATTTCTTCTTCCTCTCAGTTTTTGGCATCGTATTTCGTACATTCGCTTATGTCAAAAATTGTGATATTTTGAAGCTCAGATTAAACACTACTTTTAAAAGTAATTCATGCAATTTCCAGTGATCTATATCAAAGTTATAATCAAGCAAGTCACACAAAGTAAGTCGGTGTCAAGCTGTCAAGTATTATCATCTTGGACCCATCATCAAATTATTCGTCTGAGATTATCATGCCCTAGTAAAGTGGTGGCAAGTTTACCACATACCTTGTCGACGGATTTTTTAAGAACGTAGCATGAAAAGATACATTTTGTATCACTTTTCTATACTCGTGTACATAATCCAGCACTTTGTGAATAAAATACTTCTATTAGATTTAAACACTCGAAGGAACACAAGTTATGGAAAATAGTAAAATGCAGCGGCGTGATATTCATATTTCCACGTTCCCGCCAAAACTGCGTCAGATATTTTCCAAGTGTCAAGTGCAAACAGATTAAAAATTGGAGAGTTTTTTCTCTGGCAAAGTTGTTCTATCGTTCTTTTCATTCAGTTCACTCATTCAATCCGAATAAATCCCTTCTATGCCGCAAAGTATTTCTGTGAAAGTTTATTTATGTTTTAATACCGTTTTTATCAACATTGCCTTTATTAATTCACATTCATGTCTTCACCGAAAATTTGTAGAATTTGTTTGCGTACCGATGTTGAATTGAGGGAGCTAAGTGATAATTTGACCGATTTCTACGAAGAACTTTGTGATTACACTGTAAGTAATCAATATATTTATGTTTATATGTGTTATTATTAGATTAAGAGCTGATCCTATCATACAATAGGCATGAAAAAGTAGTTTTAATTCATAACTACTATAAATTTGTTCCTTCATATGTAGGTCGATCAATATAGAACGGCTAAAGCTGCGCGCGTTCTTTTGAATAGCTCATGTTGATGAGCCGTTTAAATGAGTGAACCAAATTTTATTAAAACTATTATTTAGTAAACGAAACGACTTTTCTGTGTTTAAATCAAGATTTAAATTGTTTTTTTTTTAATTGTAATTCTGATTTTATTTTCCGAATATATGAAATTTAATATGGACTGGATCTGAATTAAATGATTTATTTATTTACTAAAACAAATAACATGAATTGTTTTTATACAAATTTTCAGACCAACAACTCAGCTATTCTAAGCTGTCCATCATGCGAGCATGTCCTCAGAAAGTGCTACAACTTCAAGAAACACTGTCGGAAGGCAGAAAAAATTCTACGTAACTGGAAAAAGAAGAAATCACTGGTAAAATGACACACCAAAGAGCGCGAGCGCGAGCGCGAGCGCATGCACGCTCACACAAACACACGCACAGTCACACGTACACACGCACACTCACACGAACACATGCATATTCACAAGTGCACACACACACTCACAAGTGCACACACACACACACACACACACTTAAACATCTAATTACATTGCTAATCAGTACCTATTGAAGAGTGTTTTTGGTTCAAGCTCAAGCTCATTATTAGATTTTGAACCCACGCCCTTCGGCGTGTGAACCGACCCCGATAACCATTGAGCTATCATCGCTACAAAAAAGTGTTATTATTATTAAAACACACTCTTTTTTTTCTAGGATAAACCACCACTCGATGAAATACACCGAAAGCTACCTCCAATTAAGTTCAAAACAAAAAACATAACTAAGTCAAAGATTGAGAGCATTGAAACTATAGAAATCAAAAACGAAAGCCCCATAAACGGCGATGTACAAACTGAAACCAAAGCTGAAAACGATGACAATAATTATAATGACCAACAAATCAACAATGTTGACCAACAAAATGACAATGATCAAAATTTTGATAGCAACAACCAAGATAGTGTATTAAAGAAATATAACGGTCATCATTGCAATGATGACTATCCAAATGATGACAAAGACGACCATTATAATGATGATAATGATGGCCATCACAATGAAGATGACGATGACAAGTATCTTAGCGAATTTTTGAATAACATCAAAGTGGAAAAAACGCAAAGTAAATCACTAAAAAATAAAAAGAGAGCTTTGATTAAAAGTGAAGTTGATTTGGAAAAAACAGGTAGGTAAATAGAATTAATTGTATCTTTACTTTGTTTGGAACGAAGTAATTCCCCAGAAAACCAAAGTCGCTTGCATAGTTTTTTTTTTTTTTTTTAGCGCCATCTGACCCCAAACTAAGCAGAGCTTGTGCTATGGAAGACAGATAACTGATAGAATACTTAAATACTTTTTTTTTTGTAAATACATACTTATAATACATACAGTACACCCAGACACAGAACAAACATCGATGTTAGTCACACAAATGTTAGTCCTGAGTGGGAATCGAACCCACGCCCTTCAGCTCTCGAAGCAGACACACTACCAATGAACCAACAGGGCTGTCATAGTTAGTTTGGTGTGTAAGCTAGTGGTCTTTTTTTAACAAGAAGTCATCTAGAAAGGTGGTCCACTATTCAGAGATTGATAAACTACCGCAGTGTCAGACATTCTGCCACCAAGTAGTAGTGTGTTCTTGTTTTTTTTTTTTATTACACACAGCGCCATCTGGCCCCAAGCTAATGTGTGCCCCAAGCTAATGTGTGCTTGTGCGCGATGGAAGTCAGATAACTGATAGAAAACATAAATACTTTTTTTTTGTAAATACATACAGAACACCCAGACACAGAACAAACATTTGTTTATTCACAAAATGTTTGCCCTGAGAATCGAACCCACGCCCTACAGCTCTCAAGGCAGATATACTACCAATGAGCCAGCGGGGCTGTCTGAAGGGTAATGGAAGGGCAGGTAGTGAATTTAGATAGATAAACTCTTTTTTTTACTAGACTGCCAAGGAAAGGTTAGGTTTTTCAATAGAATTGATAGTTACGCTTTTAAGATAGGATAACTTTATTAATAAGGATATATAGTAGTTATTTATTTATATCTTAAGGTTTTTGTATATTTTATAGTTGTTTATTATTTACTTATATTAAGTAGTATATCATATTTATTTGGTTTTTAATTTATATATATCCATAGCACAAGCTTTGCTTAGTTTGGGGTCAGATGGCGCTGTGTGTAATGTCCTGCGATATTTATTTATAACAACAATTTTTTTTTTTATTGACCTTTCGTTTTCTAATAAATAAATATCGCAGGACATTACACACAGCGCCATCTGACCCCAAACTAAGCAAAGCTTGTACTATGGGAGTCAGATAACTGATAGAATACTTAAATATATATTTTTTTTTTTTGTAAATACATACTTATAATACATACAGTACACCCAGACACAGAACAAACATTTGGTTTTATATCACAAAATGCTTGTCCTAGGTGGGAATCGAACCCACGCCCCACAGCTCTTGAAGCAGACATGCTACCAATGAGCCAACAGGCTGGCTTCTCCTCTACAAATTGAGTCTATCCAATAAATTTGCATAAATATTTCGATGAAGAATGACATTTATTGTATTTAAAATTATTGTGATGTAAAATGTTACTGGGTGTAACATTTAAATTTAAATTAATTTAAAAAAAAATTGACTATTACTATTATTTAATTTTTGCGTTTTTTATTTTTTTAATTTTGACCTTGATACTGGAAAAATACACTGTGTGTCCTACGATATTTATTTAACTCCCTAGCCAGTGTCCTAGATATTGATCTTTTCAATAAAACGGTAACCACTGAGCTATCGTCGCTACAAAACATACACAATTAGATGTAAACCTTTCAGATGAACCTAAAACTAAACGCAAACGTGCACGTAAACCATTGACGAACCAAGAGGAATATGAAACAGTGTTTGACATTCAGCTGTTTCATACGGAGACTGAGATCATTCAAGAGTTCGAACAGCGTAAGCATTCCGAGCGATACGTCACCGCCGCTTACAAATGTACCGTTTGCTTCACCGTCTACAAATGTCAGAAGCTATTAGACTTTCATATGAGATGGCACGACGTAAGTTGCAATTATAATACCATCCCACTAATGCATACTATTATAAAGAGGAAAGATTTATTTATTTATTTCATAACATACAAAACAGAATGCAATAATATTCACAACAATACAAATACATACACAGTTTTTTTTTTAATCTGTGATTTCGCCAAATTACGATGGGGCAATTCGGGCCCCCTAAAATTAGAGTGGTATAAATATTTGAGTTGAGACGATGGTGCACGAAACAAAAGAGAAGGATGCGGAACGAGAGGAACAGCACTCACTTGAACTTCCGCCGTCCACTATTCCTTTCCCGGGAAAAACGCCAGCGAAGCGCGCGACGGCTTCGAACACGCGCACGCGCACTGCAATCCTGATTCACAACACCAGAGCCTCGGGGGCGAAACACAGTTTAAAGTTTTATGTGCTAGACCTCAATGGCCAGCCGACGGACCACCGTTTCACAAGAGAATACGTGGCCGAGTGCCTCGACAAATTTCGAGCGCGCGCAACTCGCGCGGCGATCAATCACACACTGAAGTCGTATGCGCATTGCATTTTTCTTCTTGACAAACAGTGCTGTTTTAAGGGTAGGAGGAACAAATGGGAAATGCACCAAAATACTAAAATTCTTAATTAAATCATTATCTATGCATGTCTAGGTGTATTACAATTACATTTCTAAAAAGTCGTTTGATAATTATAATTATAAATAAAATAAAATAATAATAATTCATTAGTCAATTGTTCAGTCAAAAAATATATAAAATGTCACAATTAAATTGTATTAAAATCTAAGATCTTTGAAATTGGTACAGAATTGAGTGAAAAATATCGATGTGTCTGCTGGAGACGAGGATTTCATTGTATTGGCGAGATACGATGTGTTGTTGGGAAATACTTGTAAACTAAAGATGTTATAATTTGTTTGTTTGTATTGAATAGGCTCCGAAACTACTGGACCGATTTCAAAAATTCATGACTGACTTTACTGACGGACTGGACTTCGAATATAACTATTGCAAGGCAACTTATTTAACTTATGAAACCATAGCATGGTGGTAGGGTACTATCTAGTACTCGGCTGGCTAGCTACCACGTGTTGAAAATCTGCCAACCATCTAACGGTGAGTTCCGGCAGCCTCACTTGAGAGCCAGTGCCATTCCAGGCTAGGCGTGCTTTACCATCTTCGACCACACCTTCACTTAACATCAGGTGAGCTGTAGTCAAACACCTAGCCTGTTAACCATAAAAAAAATTAAACCTAAAAATATAAAACGCTTGGCACTGGCAAATGCTCAAAATGCGACGCCAAAATTATAGAAGAAAAAGAAGGAACCAAACGAACGTGTCAAATTTTAAATGTAGTTTTTAATCTGAGTTTTAAATCAATCTTTCCTTGCAGCCTTCCGCGGGTGATTTCTCATGTCACATATGCCATATGCGTTTTAAGCGATATATGTCAGTTCGTAAGCACAGCAACGACGTCCACTATGGATTATTCAAATGCAAACGGTGTCCGCTCGTTACTTACCACAAGTGAGTAAGCATTTATTTCACTAATTAATAGATCTTTGTAGCTGGAGGTCGTCTAGGTAGGCACCGCAATATCATTTTCAAGATTCAAGACATTTATTGCCAAGTTATTTAATCCCCGATGCTAAAACGACGGGGTGTTATAAGTTTTAAGTGTCTGTGTGTGTGTCTGTCTGTGACATTGTAGCTCCCGAACGGAGGAACCGATTTTGATTTTGTTTTTTTTTTTTTATTTCAAAAGGTGATTTAGATTAGTCGGGAGTGTTCTTAGCTATGTTTGATGAGAATCGTTCCAAGATGGCCGCCGCCACAAAATGGCGGAATACATATTTTTTCACAACTCCCTCAATATGGGTATCAAATGAAAGTGCTTGACTAGTAGAATACTATACACTATGACAAATTTCAAATATTTTGCTACTTAAAGTCCTGTGTATTGCTGCGATGGTCATGGACAGGCGTTATCTCTTACCATCAGGAGAGCGTCTCGTTCGACTATAATTTTCTCACACAAAAAAAAGTCCAGGATATCGCCGCTTTGGCGCTCATTACTTTGAGACATTAGATGGTTAGTCTCTACAGCCCAGTAATGTCGCTGCAGTACCCTTCACAGTAATGTTTACACACTACTGCTTGGCAGCAGAATATCTGCTACTGCGGTTACATCCTAGACGACCTCCTGCTAAGGAGATCTACCACCAAGTAAATAGTACAGACTATAAAATGTATCCGTTTTTTATACGTTTTGTATTATTGTTTAGAGATTTCTTTAGTAATGACTATAGTGTCGTACGAAGCCGGGGCATGCCGCTAGTTAACCTTAAACGTTGTCTTTCAGAATGGTGATGATGCACCATTTCCAGAAACATCAAGGCGTAGAATTCAAATGCAAACATTGCAACGGCGTATACAGGTACGTGCCTAGATAATAAATTAACTGTCACTTTTGTTTTACATTTTTAATATTTGTATAAAAACCTAGCCTGGCAACCAAAAAAAAAAATTTACATGTAAATTAATTAGTTAATTGTATAATTTTTTCATCCCCCCTCATCTCTGAAAGGGTATTTTTGCTCTTCGATATCTGAGTCCAATAGTCGTTTTTATCCGTTTTTATATGTAAATTTGAATTCAGAACATCGTGTGCACCAAGTTTGTGAATTCAAAACATCATTAAACCTATTTACTTCTACCTCCATGGTGCCGAAGTTATCATACAACTTTTTTTTAATTTGTTAAAAACTCAGACTCGGAACCTCCTTGGAGTACGTTTTTTTTTAATTTGCTTTGCGCGCGGAGTTTTGGCGGGAACGCGGGAAGAGTCGTGTCGCTCCGTTGTATTTTTTTCCAAAACTAGTGTTTTGTCGAGTGTTTATGCATAAAAAGGTGGCGTTTTATTCATAAAGTGCCGAATTACAAGCGCGAGTGTAGGAAAATGATATAATGTGGTGAAACATGACTTTTCGTGTTGCTTCCAAAACTCCATCGAAGCTTATAGTAAAGTAGTCACTACTTTACTAAAGCATGACTGGACTTGACTGACATGGACTGGACTTGACCAAGACTGAACTTTGACTATAACTTTAGATGTAAGACATGAATTATCGCAATAAACCGAAGACGAGGCACTATGGCTTTATAGCTTTAGCCTGCCCGATAGGGCAAATTAAATTTAAAAAAAACTGCTTTGCGCGCGCAATTTTCATTTCACGTCATATTGTCAATCTTGTGATAGTAAATGATTTTTTTGCATTTAGTCATTTCCTCGCTGATGTGGGATGAAAAGTTACGTGTCGCACTCGAGTGCAAAGATTTTTCACCTCGTGCTCTTTTGATTCCCTCGCTAACGCTCAGGATTCTAAATTTTAGAATCCTTCGCTCGCTCGCTCATCGAAATTGAGGGCGCGGTTAAAAAACAACTTTTCACTCTTGTATAACAAATAACTATTTTTCAAATATATCATTATCATTGAATTATTTCTGTGACATTTAATTTTGTATTAATTATGAATTGATTATTGTTACATGCACCTGTAATTGTTGGGGCATTTATATATATACTTTCTTTTTAGCCACCGACAACCCCGTATGACAGCCCCGTTGGCTCATTGGTAGTATATCTGCCTTGAGAACTGTAGGGCGTGCGATTTATGTATGTGTTGTTATGTGTTTATGTAGCGATGATAGCTCAGTGGTTAGTGCGGTCGCTTCGCATGCCGAAGGGCGTGGGTTCAAACCCCAACAATGAACTTGAGCTGCCGGTGAAGGAAAACATCGTGAGGAAACCATAGCATGGTGGTAGGGTACTTTCTAGTACTCGGCTGGCTAGCTACCACCCTCAAGTTGAAAATCTGTCGCCCAGCATCTAACGGTGTGTTCCGGCAGCCTCACTTGAGAGCCAGTTCCATTCCAGGCTAGGTGTGCTTTACCATCTTCGACCACACCGTCACTTAACATCAGGTGAGCTGTGGTCAAACACCTAGCCTGTCAGCTATAAAAAAAAAAAATGTATTCTATCAGTTATCTGACACACAAGCTCTGCTTAGTTTGGGGTCAGATGGCGCTGTTTGTAATATCCCACGATATTTATATTTATTTATTATTTTTAGGGTTCCGTACCCAAAGGGTAAAACGGGACTCTATTACTAAGACTCCGCTGTCCGTCCGTCACCAGGCTGTATATCATGAACCGTGACAGTTAGACAGTTGAAATTTTCACAGATGATGTATTTCTGTTGCCGCTATAACAAGACGAGTTCTAGAGTGGGGGCCACGAATTGGCAAAGGTAGCGTAGTACGCCCTGAGGAGTGTCATATGTAGGACAGCTGACAGTGGCTGGAAGCGAAAAGCCGAAGGTCGGGCTGAGTGGCGTTTCTTGGGAGAGGCCTATGGACTATAAAGGGCCGATGATGATGCCTTGAATGCCTTTTTTCAGACACAGTTCAACGTACATGACACACTTGCGCACGCGGCACCGCTCTGAGCATGTTTGCGTGATGTGCGCTCGCACTTTCGTGTCTCACGCCGGTTTACTCGTTCATCGGAAAAAAATGCATAAGGTAAGTTATACCAGGTGTAATTTTTTTGTAGCGATGATAGCTGAGTGGTTAGCGCGGTCGATTCGCATGCCGAAGGGCGTGGGTTCAAACCCCAACAATGAGCTTGAGCTGCCGGTGAAGGAAAACATCGTGAGGAAACCATAGCATGGTGGTAGCGTACTCTCTAGTACTCGGCTGGCTAGCTACAACACGAGAGTTGAAAATCTGCCGCCAAGCATCTAACGGTGTGTTCCGGCAGCCTCACTTAAGAGCCAGTTCCATTCCAGGCTAGGTGTGCTTTACCATCTTCAACCACATTCATATCCATATTCATTAATTTTATAATAGGATTTTTGGACATGAGAGCTGTAGGGCGTGGGTTCGGTTCCCACTCAGGGCAAACATTTTGTGAATAAACACAATCATGTTTGTTCTGTGTCTGGGTGTTCTGTATGTATTATAAGTATGTATTTACAAAAAAAAGTATGTATGTATATTCTATCAGTTGTCTGACTTCCATCACACAAGCTCTGCTTAGTTTGGGGTCAGATGGCGCTGTGTGTAATGTCCTACGATATTTATTTATTTTATTTTAATTTTGTTTTTCTATCTTTTTAGTGAGTTACTTTTGAATTGTTATTTTTGCAGTCGAGCAAAATGTAGCTATTACAGATTTAAAAAAAAAAATTATGTAAAAGTAATGAGACGATCGATGCGCTCTCCTGATGGTAAGAGATAACGCCTGTCCATGACCATTGCAGCAATACACAGAACTTTGAGTAACAAAACAAAGTCCAGGGCATCACTGCTTTGACGCTCATTACTTTGAGACTTTCGATGGTTAGTCTCAACAGCCCAGTAATTTCGCTAGCTGCAGTACCCTTCAAACCGGAACACAGTAATGTTTGCACACTACTGCTTGGCGGCAGAATATCTGGTACTGCGGTGGTACCTTTTTTTATGCTAAAAGTAATGAGACGAACGAGACGCTCTCCTGATAGTAAGAGATAACGCCTGTCCATGACCATTGCAGCGATACACAGAGCTTTGAGTAACAGAACAACGTCCAGGGCATCGCTGTTTTGGCGCTCACTACTTTGAGACTACATGGTTAGTCTCAACAGCCCAGTAATTTCGCTAGCTGCAGTACCCTTCCAACCGGAACACAGTAATGTTTGCTTGGCGGCAGAATATCTGGTACTGCGTTGGTAGCTACCTAGACGACCTCCTGCTAAGGAAATCTACCACCAAGTGAACATTATAACATCATACAGATTATTTCGTTTCATTCCAGCTGACATCCGTGCAAGATAGCACGAGCACGGGCGGTGCGACTTGCACGGACTGTAAGCTGACGTTTGCGTCCCACGCTGTGTACATTGTTCACGTGCTCACAACGCCGAAGCACAAAGACATCGCTGCCACCATGTAAGTATCTCCAAACTGCACTTTTTTTTACCGTTGACAAGCTAGGTGTTTGATCACAGCTCACACTGATGTTAAGTGACGGTGTGGTCGAAGATAGTAAAGCACACCTAGCCTGGAATGGCACTGGCTGTCAAGTGAGGCTGCCGGAACTCACCGTTAGATGGTTGGCAGATTTTCAACACGTGGTAGCTAGCCAGCCGAGTACTAGATAGAACCCTACCACCATGCTATGGTTTCATAAGTTAAATAAGTTGCCTTGCAATAGTTATAGTCGAAGTCCAGTCCGTCAGTAAAGTCAGTCACGAATTTTTGAAATCGGTCCAGTAGTTTCGGAGCCTATTCAATACAAACAAACAAACCAAGCCTGGAATCAAGTGAGGCTGCCGGAACACACCGTTAGATGCTTGGCGGTAGATTTTCAACTCGTGTGGTAGCTAGCCAGCCGAGTACTAGAGAGTACGCTACCACCATGCTATGGTTTCCTCACTATGTTTTCCTTCACCGGCAGCTCAAGCTCATTGTTGGGGTTTGAACCCACGCCCTTCGGCATGTGAACCTACCGCGCTAACCACTGAGCCATCATCGCTACGCGCTTTGCGCTCGCCACCGGCCTCCGGTGACGCTATAGAGGCCGTCTGCGGTCAACAGAAATAGTAAAAAAAAAAGTTTGCCCCTTTGAGTGTTCAAGGTATATATTTAGTTTATTTCCGCTTAACAGTCGCTTCAGTTACAACAGTGATGAGGACTTAAATTTAACTAATTCGACTAAACTTAAAAATATAATTTGACAAAAAATTTGATTAAAATTTAGATTTATTTTTAATTTAATTTGTTTTTTTTCTAGATTTTAAGTAAGATTAGGTTTTTAATTAATAAGCTGTGTCAAATTAGTTTAATTTAAGTCCTCATCACTGTTGGAACTGGAACGACTGTTTAGCGGAAATAAACTAAATATATACCTTGAACATTCAAAATGAACTTCCGCAAAGTAACGCCTGAATCAATCAATTATGTTTGTTGTGTTTTACAAAATAAAATAATTTTCTTTCTTTCTTCCTTTCAAATTTTTCTTACAATGATGGCGTATATTGCAGTATCGGGTGTCCAGAATGCGGGGCCCAATTCGAGAACAAACTTCAAGTACGCTCGCACCGACGCAAGCAGCATCCTTCCTATAATTACTCTGCTATGAAACACGCTGAGAGAAACCTGATGAATGGCCGACAGGAAGATGAAAGGGTCTTCGATTGTACTATGGTGAGCAACCAAAAACCAAAAGTATTGAGCGCCAAAGCAGCGATGCCCTGAACTTTGTTTTGTTACTCAAAGTTCTGTGTATCGCTGCAATGGTCATGGACAGGCGTTATCTCTTACCATCAGGAGAGCGTCTCGTTCGTCTCATTACTTTTTACACTAAAAAAAGTATATGTGTTAATCCAGGGTCTCAGCTACCTTCATACCAAATTTCATCAAAATCCGTTCAGTAGTTTTTGCGTGAAAGAGTAAAAAACATCCATCCATCCAAACTTAGTGGGATGTGAAAGTTCCCTATCATTTCTTTTTTTCCAGAGAATAATCAAAATTCGTAATAAATGGTATTTTTAGATATACCAGCATTATAAAACAAATTTGAAAGATTTTTAAGATAAAAATAAATGTTTGGGACTCAATTTGGTAGTAGGTATGTCTGCTCCAAGAACTGAAGGGCGTGGGCTCGATTCCCACCCAGGACAAACATTTTGTGATATAAACAAATAAAAAATATATATATTATAGGACATTACACACAGCGCCATCTGACCCCAAACTAAGCAAAGCTTGTACTATGGAAGTCAGATAACTGATAGAATACTTAAATACTTTTTTTTTGTAAATACATACTTATAATACATACAGTACACCCAGACACAGAACAAACATCGATGTTAGTCACACAAATGTTAGTCCTGAGTGGGAATCGAACCCACGCCCTTCAGCTCTCGAAGCAGACACGCTACCAATGAACCAACAGGGCTGTCGGCTGCACAATGTTTGTTCTATGTTGGGTGTTCTGTATGTACTCGTATTTACAAAAAAAAAAGTATTTATGTATTCTATCAGTTATCTGGATTCCATAGTACAAGTTTTGCTCAGTTTGGGGTCAGCTGGCGATGTCCTACGATATTATTTTATTTATAACTACATTTTTTTTTTAAATTAATGTTTTGTTTTCTCCTCTATAAATTGAGCCTATCCAATCATCATCATCATCATTTCAGCCGTAGGACGTCCACTGCTGGGCATAGGCCTCCCCCATTGACTTCCATAAAGACCGGTTGGAAGCGGCTCGCATCCAGCGCGTTCCTGCGGTCTTTACTAGGTCGTCTGTCCACCTTGTGGGTGGACGTCCTACGCTGCGCTTGCCTATCCAATAAATTAATATGCGCTAATATTTTGATGAAGAATGACATTAATTGTATTTAAAATGATTGTGATGTCAATGTAACTGGGTGTATCCGAATTTTACTGAATAAACAAATTTAATTTAATTTAAAAATACATTTGACTGTTATTTAATCATTTTTTATTTGTATTTGTATTTGTATTTTTTTAAATTTTGACCTTGATACTGGAAAAATGCTTTTTTTTTTTGTTATGGTTGACAGGCTAGGTGTTTGACCACAGCTCACCTGATGTTAAGTGACGGTGTGGTTGAAGATGGTAAAGCACACCTAGCCTGGAATGGAACTGGCTCTCAAGTGAGGCTGCCGGAACACACCGTTAGATGCTTGGCGGCAGATTTTCAACTTGAGGGTGGTAGCTAGCCAGCCGAGTACTAGAAAGTACCCTACCACCACATGCTATGGTTTCCTCACGATGTTTTTCCTTCACCGGCAGCTCAAGCTCATTGTTGGGGTTTGAACCCACGCCCTTCGGCATGCGAACCTACCGCGCTAACCACTGAGCTATCATCGCTACAACTGAGCTATCATCGCTACAAAAGCTCCAAGTACGATGCCAAAGACAAAGAAAAAACTACGTTATTATCTTTCTCTCAGTGTGGAAAGTCCGGCACCCACAACACGTGGCTGTACCGACATTACCAGGCGGAACACCCGCACGTCCCGTACGAGCAAGTTTACAACGAACGTCGCAAGCATCTCTGCGACGAATGCGGAAGGAGCTTCTTCGTGAGTCATTATATCCTGGTACTTGTGTCTTGTGTAGCCCAGTTTACTAATCAAAAAAGTTATCAATATAAATAATAATATATACACGGCGGTGATGGAGGCCTTGAGTCGGGAGGAGGCGATTTCAAACGAAAACTCATGTAAATAGAAATAAGGATTGTGTGTATGCCTCGAGCATTCATGCTCACCATCGAAGGCTCCTTCTTGCGGCGGCGTCGTGTGTCGGGTCGCTCTCTTCCCTCAGATATGGTTGAGGAGGGCGATGGCTGGCACATGCGTCATACTCGTGATCGGGTGCTGCTTGCGGGTCGCTGCTCTGCTCGCGGTATGTACACAATCTAGTACCTACTTTAACCTTAGATTAAGATCCTACTAACCTCTCCTCTTTTTGTAATGTAAAATTGTATTAAAAAAAAAAAAAAATGTAACTAAAGTTGACAAAGGTCACGGACCCCAGCGTCTGTGGAGCGTATAATAACAAAAAAAAAAATAATAATAATAATATATAGTACATTCGAGTTTTGGCGGGAACGCGGGAAGAGACGTGTCGCTCCGTTGTATTTTTTTCCAAAACTAGTGTTTTGTAGAGAGTTTGTGCATAAAAATGGTGGTGTTTTATTCATAAAGTGCCGAATCACAAGCGCGAGTGTGGGAAAATGATATAATGTGGTGAAACATGAGTTTTCGTGTTGCTTCCAAAACTCCATCGAAGCTTTATAGTAAAGTCACCACTACTTTACTAAAGCATGACTGGACTGGACTTGACTTAAGACAAGGCAGTATGGCTTTACAGCTTTAGCCAGCTCGATGGGGCAAATTAATTTAAAAAAAAAACTATTTAATTTGTTTGATTACTTCTAGACAATAACGGCTCTTCGCGAGCATAAGCACATCCACACCGGAGCCAAGCCGTATTCCTGCGAGCAATGTCCCGCCAAGTTTCGAAGGAAAACCAGCTTGAAAATGCATCTTGAGCGTCATCTGCCCCCAGCGCGGGAATGCCAACATTGCGGGAAGAAATTCGTCAGCGCGTCCAATCTCAGCAACCATATGAGGGTAGGTTCACTGAACGGGCCTAGACGGATCGGCAACCTACGGCTCGCGAGCCGCATGCGGCTCTTTCCATGTAAAGTTGCGGCTCTCCAGTTCCATACGCAAAAATTAAAAAAAAAAGTTAATCACTACATAGTATAAAACAAAGTCGCTATTTTTGTCTGTTTGTTTGTCTGTATGCTTAAATCTTTAAAATTACGCAACGGATTTTGATGCGGTTTTTTGTAATAGGTAGAGTGATTCAAGAGGAAGGTTTTTATGTATAATAACATCTATTAAATAATGGAGAAATACTGTTATTTTCAGGGTTTCTAATGTGGTGTCGTAAATTCTAACATTTCTTGCCGCTTACATTGCGTACGCAGGCTTAACCTTACAGGATTTATAAAAATAATGTACTAAGTATTGTACTCCTTGAAAAGGTCTACAGAAAAGTCCGCGATGGTATATGTCTATCTCTTATCGATATCCCACAAAACCATTTTTTGTCATTTACTTTTTACGGCAAATAATAGCTAATTTTCGAAGCGATTTTAAGCACTACAGCATTATTCCTTATTTAATTAAATACCATAAATAGATTGTTGATTTAACATAGATTTATATGGCCTTTTACAGCACATAATTTCTTTGAATATTTTCGCGACTACTTTTTTTCGAATTTTGCACCCGTGCGAAGCCGGGGCGGGTCGCTAGTGCATAATAAAAGAATCAAGTAGTATACATAACAAATACTATAATATGAAAACAGTTTTTTAGTAGCGCTTTATAAACTGGGATATTTTGTAAATTGTAATTTCTTTATTCGTTTTTTTAATGCTTGACAAGCTAAATGTTTGATCACGGCTCACTTGATGTTGAGTGACGATATGGTCGAAGATGGTAAAGCACGCCAGCCTGGAATGGAACTGTCTCTCAAATGAGGCTGCCGTTACACACCGTTAGATGGCGCTAGATTTTCAAGTCTCGTGTGGTGCTAGGTATTATGATTTTTTTAAATTAATTTGCCCCATCGGGCAGGCTAAAAGCTGTAAAGCCATACTGCCTTATCTTAAGTGTTATTTCTGCTGTCTCTTAGTTATAGTTATGGTCAAAGTCTAGTCTTAGTCAAGTCCAGTCATGTTTAGTAAAGTAGTGGCGACTTTACTATAAAGCTTCGATGGAGTTTTGGAAGCAACACGAAAAGTCATGTTTCACATTATATCATTTTCCCACACTCGCGCTTGTAATTCACACACCACCATTTTTATGCATAAACACTCGACAAAACACTAGTTTTGTTAAAAATACAACGGAGCGACACGACTCTTCCCGCGTTCCCACCAAAACTCCGCTAGGCAGCTGAGTACTAGAGAGTACGCTACCACCATGCTATGGTTTCCTCGCGATGTTTTCCTTCACCGGCAGCTCGAGCTCATTGTTGGGGTTTGAACATTTTCAGTCGCACACGGGCGAGCGTCGGTACAAGTGTTCTATATGCGGAAAGGCTTTCCTGCACAGCGCGGCAATGAAGGAACACGTGCGCGGCGTCCACCACCACATACGTCGCCCCAGGAAACAACTCAACACTCTGTAGAACTTCGACAATAAAACTTTTCAACATCCACCTCTTTGTCATTGATTATTCCCTTGTACTTGACTTTTTTTTTTTATGGTTGACAGGCTAGGTGTTTGACCACAGCTCACCTGATGTTAAGTGTAAGTGTGGTCGAAGATGGTAAAGCACACCTAGCCCGGAATGGGACTGGCTCTCGAGTGAGGTTGCCGGAACACACCGTTAGATGCTTGGCGGCAGATTTTCAACTCTCGCGTGGTAGCTAGCCAGCCGAGTACTAGAGAGTACGCTACCACCATGCTGTGGTTTCCTCACGATGTTTTCCTTCACCGGCAGCTCAAGCTCATTGTTGGGGTTTTTTTTTTTTTTTTTATTATACGCTCCACAGACCCTGTGGTCCGTGACCTTTGTCAACTTTAGTTACAATTTTTTTTTTACAATTTTACGTTACAAAAAGAGGAGAGGTTAGTAGGATCTTAATCTAAGGTTAAAGTAGGTACTAGATTGTGTGTATACCGCGAGCAGAGCAGCGACCCGCAAGCAGCACCCGAGCACGAGTATGACGCATGTGCCAGCCATCGCCCTCCTCAACCATATCTGAGGGAAGCATTGTTGGGGTTTGAACCCACGCCCTTCGGCATACGAACCTACCGCGCTAACCACTGAGCCATAATCGCTAAGAGTTATATCTATCTATCTATCTCTATGAATGTATTTACAAAAAAAAAATATTTAAGTATTCTATCAGTTAGCGGACTTCCATAGTACAAGCTTTGCTTAGTTAAAATAAAAAACATAAATGCATTAAAATTGAGTTTTATTTCGCACACACAATATCATTATCGCTAAACGGACAACAACTTTATCAAGGCATTACAAAAACAATTCAGATAGCATTTAATTGTTGAACTTTGTTACATTTAGGTCTTAATATTAAGGGAGTATCAACAGTCTAGTTCTTTGTGAACATACAATAGTTTTGTCGAGTGTTTATGCATAAAAATGGTGGTGTTTTATTCATAAAATGCCGAAAATTCCACATTCGGTGAAACATGACTTTTTGTGTTGCTTCCAAAACTAGCATCTTAGTTTTAGTAAAGTCGCCACTTTTTTACTAAAGCATGACTGGACTTGACCAAGACTGGACTTTGACTATAATTATGTCCTTGAGGCAACTTATTTAACTTTTGAGTCTTGAAAATATAAAACACTTGACACTGGCAAATGCTAAAAATGCGACACCAAAACCAAAGGAAAAAAAACATACAATAGATTTTGGCTAGATAACTCGTATTGTCTAGGAAAATGTGAAAACCTCTAGAGAGATGTCTGATGGTTAGAATGTCTGGAGGAGCCGGAAGTTTGGGTTCTACAACATCCATGATGGACGCTTTAGGTTTACTACAGAATTATGTTAAAACTCCCAACCATTCCCTGTATTAAAATTTGAACATGGCAACAGAAAAAAATGACATTGCCGTTCTAACCCCGCCTGCTCCGGCACTCGCGCAGTGATCACCTGCTCCGGCACTCGAGCAGTGATCGCCGGCAATCGTTCTCCGCGCCACCTCTTCCCACTTATGGCGCCTATTTATCGCGAAGTTGATCCACTCCATCATCATCATTTCAGCCGTAGCACGTCCACTACTCGACATAATCCTCCCTCATTGACTGGTCATACCGCTTAGTATGACCAGTTTTACGATGAGGTGAGCCCCTATTTTGTAACTGTTTGTCTCTGTTTGTTGTTATTTTTGTGTGTTCTGTGGTGTTACAAAATGAAAATCATTTTCTTTCTTTCATCGAATTCCATAAAGACCGGTTGGAAGCGGCTCGCATCCAGCGCGTTCCTGCGGTCTTTACTAGGTCGTCTGTCCACCTTGTTGGTGGACGTCCTACGCTGCGCTTGCCGGTCCGTGGTCTCCACTCCAGAACTTTGCAGCCCCATCGGCCATCAGTTCTGCGTGCTATGTGCCCTGCCCACTGCCACTTCAACTTGCTGATTCTCTGGGCGATGTCGGTTACTTTATTTCGTCTACGGATCACATCATTTCTGATTCGATCTCGTAGGGACTTATTCTGTTGCTAATTGCAGTTTTGACAGTCAAACAAAATTTGACAGCCCCGTTGGCTCATTGGTAGTATATCTGCCTTGAGAGCTGTAGGGTGTGGGTTCGATTCCCACTCAGTGCAAAATATTTTGTGAATAAATAAATGTTTGTTCTGTGTCTGGGTGTTCTGGTATGTATTTACAAAAAAAAATGTATTTATGTATTCTATCAGTTATCTGACTTCCATCGCACAAGCTCTGCTTAGTTTGGGGCCAGATGGCGCTGTGTGTATAGTCCTACGATATTTATTTATTTTATATTTAAAGTATTTTATTTATCCCTCCGCTTGTTCCTTGTTAGTTTTTCTCGTGCGTCTTATACGCAAATGAACCCCGCGGACGTGCGCGTTCAACGCGCTCCTATGTAGAAAACTTTTAGCGCAAAGCTCGCACGTATAACGTCTTATTCCGATATGCATCTGTAGAAAAAAACACATTTGTAATGTAACCATTGATCACTTTCATTTGAATAGGCTATTTGACTACTATTGGGAAATAGTTTTAAATAATTTCTAATTACATTTACTGCACATCAGGTCTATTATTCCTTGGGATCTGTCGTATTTTCGCTAAAAATCGTTACAAAAGTTTGAACGAGAAAAAAACGCGCCATAACGCCATTTTGATCATGACCCTGGTCACGTGACACGTCTGACGTCACACCAAAGTAAACAACAAGCTAAACGAGGCGAAAGTATGTTTGTTTTCTTGGATTTTTACTTTGGTGTGACGTCATCAGAGTCGCTACCAATCACAGGGTGTTTCACATCACGTGACCAAAACTCAAAATAAAAAAAAATTATTGTCGTTTTTATAGCACAAAATAAACATATTTTAGTCTTAAAATATATGAATATGCTTTTTTACGCGGCAATTTATCAGGATTATATCAATTTGTACCATACTGTTAATAGAGTCAAATAGCCTAGTCGGTAAGTAAAGAAAAAAAAAATGATATACTTGTAACTGAATATGTTTTTTTTATGTAAAAGTAATGAGACGAACGATGCGCTGTCCTGATGGTAAGAGATTTTTTTTTATAGCTGACAGGGTAGATATTTGACCACAGTTCAAGATGAAACCTGATGTTAAGTGATGTTAGTAGGCTGAATATGTAGGATATTATGCCTTTGCCATATAAAACAAAAACAGTATACAAATACATTTGATTAACTTTGACAATTGACATGCAGTTTTTTTGCCCCATCGGGCAGACTAATGCTGAAAAGCCATTCTTTCACGTCTTCGGTTTTTACAATTCATGACATTAAGTAAACAAATCTTATGTCATGAAAGCGATATCAGAGTCCAAATAACGTTTAAAACAAACACGTCAAAACACCTAGCCTGTCCATATAAAAAAAAAAAGACGTGTGGCTCTCGGGGACTGCCGCGGTAAAGCTATTGCATAGCATTTTTACGCCGATACAACCAATGCCACCTAGAGGCGAGTTGCTGAACTAAAGAGACAAGCGTGATATTTCAAAAAACTCATTAAAAGTTCTGCTATTCATCGATAGATGGCAAAACTAAAAAGTATCACCGCTGTGCCGGTGGGAGTGGGGGTGTTAGGTTATTTTCGTTACGGAATTTCTGGATTCGGTCTCCACGCTCAAGGCCCGCGATAGAAGCTATGCAATAGCTTAAAAAAATAGGGAAAAGATCCAAATATTTGTATCAATAAAGCGAAAAACAAGTCGACGTACGTGTATTGAAGAGAATATTATGATCGCCGTTGACTTGACATTGACAAATTTTGTTTTGGTTTGCCATTGCTTTTTTAGTCTATGAAAGTTGCCCGACGAGGTGACGTCATGAGACATCAATTGAAAGTTTTTTTTTTTTAATGGTTGACAGGCTAGTTGTTTGACCACAACTCACCTGATGTTAAGTGAAGGTGTGGTCGAAGATGGTAAAGCACACCTAGCCTGGAATGGAACTGGCTCTCAAGTGAGGCTGCCGGAACACACCGTTAGATGCTTGGCGGCAGATTTCCAACTCTCGTGTGGTAGCTAGCCAGCTGAGTACTAGAAAGTACCCTACCACCATGCTATGGTTTCCTCACGATGTTTTCCTTCACCGGCAGCTCAAGCTCATTGTTGGGGTTTGAACCCACGCCCTTCGGCATGCAAACCTACCGCGCTAACCACTGAGCTATCATCGCTACAAAAGTCAAGTTAATTTTATGTATTTTATCAAAATAAACCCCACCTCATAGTTTACAGAGTTTTAAACGTAAAAATATTGTACAGAAATGTACTATTTCGAAATGGTTTTGGAAACAGTAAAGTTTTTTTTTCTCTTTACATACCGAATTCCATGTCAATGTAAAAAATACAATAAAAATGTATACTAACCCTCATATGATTGTTAAGGTTGGCGGCGCTTAGGAACTTCTTCCCGCAATGTTGGCACTCCCGTGTCGGCGGGAAGTGGCGCTCCAGGTGGCTGCGAAGGTTCGTTTTTCGGTGGAACGCTTTCGGGCACTTATCGCAGGCGTAGGGTCTCGCCCCAGTGTGCAAATGTTTGTGTTCGTTGAAATCTGTTATACTCTGAAAACGTACAAAAAAATATTTTCTTGTTTTTTTTTTTAAGTTTGACAGGCTATGTGTTTGACCACAGCTCTTCGACCGCTTGGTCGGGACAAAAAGTCAACACGTCCCGAGGATGCCTCGTGTAGAGGCGAAACACGTGTCGGCGAGTGGTGGCGCAAAGTAACGCCTGAATCAATCGTTTTTTTTTATGTTTGACAGGCTAAATGTTTGCCCACTGCTCATCTTATGCTAAGTGACGGTGTGGTCGAAGATGGTAAATCACGCCTGGGATGGAACTGGCTCTCAAGTGAGGCTGCCGGAACACACCGTTAGATGCTTGGCGGCAGATTTTCAACCCTCGTGTGGTAGCAAGCCAGCCGAGTACTAGAGAGTACGCTACCACCATGCTACGGTTTCCTCAGAATGTTTTCCTTCACCGGCAGCTAAAGCTTATAGCTGGGATTTGAACCCACGTCCTACGACGTGTGAACCACTATCATCTCTAGAATAATCCAAGTTTCGTACACTCACCGTATATCCCTTCCCGCACACATGACAGAGATGTTTGTATGTCTGCGCACACATAGACATCGTATCTGTGTTTTCGTTTGGATGTTCAGTTTTAAAATGCCACGTCAACTTTCCTATGCTGTGTTCAACTTTTTTACACTGAAAAAGAGAAAACATTTACCAAACAACCATTACAGGGCTGTTGAAACTAACCATCGAAAGTCTCAAAGTAATGAGCGCCAAAGCAGCGATGCCCCAGACTTTGTTTTGCTCTCAAAAGACTCAAAGTTCTGTGTATCGCTGCAATGGTCATGGATAAATGTTATCTTTTACCATCAGGAGAGCGTCTGGTTCGTTTCATTGCTTTCACATAAAAAAAAACCAATGAATTCTATGTAAGTTGATTGATTCAGGTGTTACTTTGCGGAAGTTCATTTTGAATGTTCAAGGTATATATTTAGTTTATTTCCGCTTAGCAGTCGTTCCAGTTACAACAGTGATGAGGACTTAAATTTAAGTAATTTGACAATAATTTTGTTAAATTATATTTTTTAAGTTTATGCCAAAGTAGTTCTAGATATTAAGTAATATTAAGTATTATTGACAAATTTGTTAAATTTAAGTCCTCATCACTGTTGTAACAGAAACGACCGTTGAGCGGAAGTAAACTAATTATATGACCTTGAATATTCTATGTAAGTATTTTTGTTTTACCTATAATATAATAATCATTTATTTAATAAACATGTATGTCCATATTACACACATTATTATTAAATTTATAATAAAAATAAAATAAAAAATTAAATAAATAAATAAATATCGTGGGACTATACACACAGCGCCATCTGACCCCAAACAAAGCAGAGCTTGTGTGATGGAAGTCAGATAACTGATAGAATACATAAATACTTTTTTTTTGTAAATACATACTTATAATACATACAGAACACCCAGACACAGAACAAACATTTGGTTATTCACAAAATGTTTTGCCCTGAGTGGGAATCGAACCCACGCCCTACAGTTCTCAAGGCAGATATTCTACCAATGAGCCAACGGGGCTGTCAAATTGATACATATTTCACTCAATACTCAATAATAAATTAATTAATGTCAAACACAAATTAAAATTTACGCAAAAATTGAACACCGAAGAAATTTTGCGACACAGGTTATCCTAGCACAAAGTCCAGGGTACCTGTAATTTTCTATTTTATACCTTACATAATTACATATAAATAAATAAAATTAAAAAAAAAAAACTCACCACACGACAGATAAAGTTGGGCGTTTGTCTCTTTCCCGTCATTTGACGTTTTTTATACGTGAACGCGTAACTGGCAGTATTGGATTTGTCGGCGTGAGATTTCATCATGTGTTTCTGGTAAACGCTGTCAGATATAAAAGTGACGTTGCAAGATTCACAACTCTTGCTTTCGGCACCTTCTGCGATTTCTTCATTCTAAAAATAAGGGAACAAGAATATGTTTTTTTTTTTTTTATAGCTGTCAGGCTAGGTGTTTGACCACAGCTCACCTGATGTTAAGTGACGGTGTGATCGAAGATGGTAAAGCACACCTAGCCTGGAATGGAACTGGCTCTCAAGTGAGGCTGCCGGAACACACCGTTAGATGCTTGGCGGCAGATTTCCAACTCTCGTGTGGTAGCTAGCCAGCCGAGTACTAGAGAGTACGCTACCACCATGCTATGGTTTCCTCACGATGTTTTCCTTCACCGGCAGCTCAAGCTCATTGTTGGGGTTTGAACCCACGCCCTTCGGCATGCGAACCTACCGCGCTAACCACTGAGCTATCATCGCTACAAACGATATTCAAACGATCCAAACTTTTTAGAATTCTGATACTGCGGTGGTACTTCTGCTAAGGCGATCTATTATTATATCTACATCCCCCCTTCGGATGGGGTCCGGGGGGGAAGGAGGCTGAAAATTAATAAAAATCGTGCTTACGTAATAAATATCTATTACTATGAACACATACCGAATGTTTTCGTAATTTGTGCTGAGACACTCCCCACTCAGAGACGAAAGTTCGCGCGCATATCGGGCAGATGTGCTGCGACGGATGCAAGTAATTAATATGCGCATTCAAGGACGTCTTGCTACTGTAATTTGAAACATTATACAGGGTTACAGTAATTGATTGGTCGTTTTTTTTTTTTTATAATAGATAAAATAAACAAATAAATCTCGTAGGACTATACACACAGCGCCATCTGACCCCAAACTAAGCAGAGCTTGTGTGATGGAAGTCAGATAACTGATAGAATACATAAATACTTTTTTTTTTTGTAAATACATACAGAACACCCAGACACAGAACAAACATGATTGTGTTTATTCACAAAATGTTTGCCCTGCGTGGGAATCGAACCCACGCCCTACAGCTCTCAAGGCAAAAGCAGCATGATAGCGAAAAGTCATGCTGCTTTTCGCTGCCATGCTTAACTCCATCTCATCCACTGGAGCTACTTTGCCCCCAAGTCTCGCTCCGGTACTTCAAGGAGCTGGGTTGGCTCGGGTAGACGCTGGCAGGGGGAATGCACAATACACCCCAAGCGGGGCGTCAGTGCAGGACTTATCGCCCCCATTCCTAATAAGAATAAGCTCTCAAGGCAGATATACTACCAACGAGCCAACGGGGCTGTGATAGGCATGCGTTTGACCGCCATCCCGCCCGATGTTAAGCGAAGATGCGGTCTACGGTGGAGCACGCTTGCCTAGAAGAAACCGATTTGGTATGTAAAGAAAAAAAAACTTTACTGATTCCAAAACCATTTCGAAATAGTACATTTCTGTGCAATATTTTTATGTTTAAAACTCTGTAAACTATGAGGTGAGGTTTATTTTAATCAAAAAGAACATAAATCAAACTTGACTTTCAAATGATGTCTCATGACGTCATTTCGACGGGGCAACTTTCATAGACTAAAGAAGCAATGGCAAACCAAAACAAAACTTGTCTATGTCAGGTCAACGGCGATCATAATAATATTTTCAACACACATACGTCGAGTTGTTTTTCGCTTTATTGATACAAGGATTATTTTACTTTAAACGTTATTTGGACTCTGATATCGCTTTTATGACATAAGATTTGTTTACTTCATATCATGAATTGTAAAAACCGAAGATGTGACAGAATGGCTTTACAGCATTAGCCTGCCCGATGGGGAAAATTAAAAAAAACTTGTCAGTTCTGTTGTCAAATTTAATGAAATGTGTCAAATGTTTTGTATACTTTTTTGTTTCGTATGGCAAAGGCATATTCTACATATATTAGCCGTACTCATGACGTCATAACTATAAAAAGTTTGAAAACGTATTAGAATTAAACTACCGCATCGAAAGCCAAAATATTCAAATTAGTTTCTTAAAATAAAGTTTACTATCAGTAAAAAATATAAAATAAATACAAAAAAAAACTTTACATACCGAATTCACTCGCAACTTGAAGGTACCCAGACTATATTCATTGGGGAACACCCACTCGGGCAGCAGATTCCAATGTCTAGCGGTGCGTATGAAGAAGGTGGAATCAAACCGCTTAGTTCGAGCTTTTGGAACATCAACCATGAAGCGGTGACGCTGTTTAAAGCTCCTGGCTGTCTGATAGTAGACTGGGCAGGGTGAGATTGGTATCGATACTTACTTTAATACTGCTTTACATATTTCACACGTATAAGTCACTCCATTGTGCTGATTGTAATGATTTTCCATGACGGTCCTACGAACGAACAAACAGGAAAGTTATTGTCAGCTGACTCAGTCTTAATGTCAGACTTAAGGTGGTTCGATTTCCATACAAAAAAGACACGTGTGGCACTCGGGGACTGCCGCGGTAAAGCTATTGCATAGCATTACAACCAATGCCACCTAGAGGCGAGTTGCTGAACTAAAGAGACAAGCGTGATATTTCAAAAAAGTCATTAAAAGTTCTGCTATTCATCGATAGATGGCAAAACTAAAAAGTATCACCGCTGTGCCGGTGGGAGTGGGGGGGTGTTAGGTTATTTTCGTTACGGAATTTCTGGATTCGGTCTCCACGCTCAAGGCCCGCGATATGCAATAGCTTAATAAATTTTTGTCATTTATGGACAAATGGAGCAAACCATAGCATGGTGGTAGGGTACTTTCTAGTACTCGGCTGGCTAGCTACCACCCTCAAGTTGAAAATCTGACGCCAAGCGTCTAACGGTGTGTTTCGGCAGCGTCACTTGAGAGCCAGTTCCATTCCAGACTAGGTGTGCTTTACCATCTTCGACCACACCTTCACTTAACACCAGGTGTGCTGTGGTCAAACACCTAGCGTGTCAAGCATTAAAAATTTTACAGTGAAATCACAGCTACTGACATTTATTTTGGTCTTTATTTGCGGTAAATCATAAAACAGTAGATTATTAGCATTAAATCAAATTTATGAATGATTTATGAATAAAACAGTAAATTTTGCTAAAAATCTACTGTTTTATTCAAGCAATTGTAATTTACCGCAAATAAAGTCCAAAATAAATGCCAGTAGCTGTGATGTCACTGTAAAATTATGCTCCATTTGTCCATGAATGGAAAAAAAAATATTTGTATGGAAATCGAACCACCTTAATAATAGGTGGCAGATATCTTTAGCATAATAACCAAGTCCATTTTTATAATTTTATTTATCTGACTTTAAATTTGTTTGAAACGGTTTTTTTTGACAATTTATTTAATTTTTTTGACATTTTGTTTTATTTTGACATTTTTGCTTGTTGTATTTGGAATCGAAGCGTTACCTGTAGTTGGTAACGAGGGGGCAAAGCTTGCACTTGTACACGACTCTGTGGGCCGCGTTGTGCTTGCAGAGCCCTGAAGCGGCCTTGAAACGCATCTGGCATATAACGCACACGTGCGGACGACCCGGCTGTGAACAAATAATAAAATTACTTTTTTTTTTTATTAATTTATTTGTTTAACTTTTTAATTTATTTTTACATTATATTTTAACTTGGCGGTAGATCTCCTTAGTACAGCCCTGTAATTTCGCTAGCTGCAGTACCCTTCAAACCGGAACACAGTAATGTTTACACACTACTGCTTGGCGGCAGAATATTTGGTACAGCGGTGGCAAGAACCCCACGAGTGTGGGAAAATGATACAATGTAGTGAAACATGACTTTTCGTGTTGCTTCCAAAACTCCATCGAAGCTTTATAGTAAAGTCGTCACTACTTTACTAAAGTATGACTGGACTTGACTGACACCGACTGTACTTGACCAAGACTGG
Organism: Biston betularia; assembly: GCA_905404145.2. Lineage (NCBI taxonomy): Eukaryota > Metazoa > Arthropoda > Insecta > Lepidoptera > Geometridae > Biston > Biston betularia. The sequence goes on along the minus strand of FR989892.1, from coordinate 1,589,334 downwards.
ACTTTGACTGTAACTACTTTTTTTTTTATGGTTGACAGGCTAGTTGTTTGACCACAGCTCACTCACCTGATGTTAAGTGAAGGTGTGGTCGAAGATGGTAAAGCACACCTAGCCTGGAATGGAACTGGCTCTCAAGTGAGGCTGCCGGAACACACAGTTAGATGCGTGGCGGCAGATTTTCAACTCTCGTGTGGTAGCTAGCCAGCCGAGTACTAGAGAGTACGCTACGACCATGCAATGGTTTCCTCACGATGTTTTCCTTCACCGGCAGCTCAAGCTCATTGTTGGGGTTTGAAACCACGCCCTTCGGCATGCGAACCTACCGCGCTAACCACTGAGCTATAAACGCTACGAGGCGAATTATTTAACTTTTGAAACTTGAAAATATAAAACACTTGACACTGGCAAATGCTCAAAATGCGACGCCAGAACCTAAGAAAAAAATTAATGATTCTTATGAAAATAAATTTATCCATAGAACTCACATTGTGATATTCATTAGCATGGTATTCCAATAACTTTTTATGTTTGAACCCCCGATAGCAGAGCATGCACTTGTGATCAGACCCGAGGAAGCTCTCGTGTTGTTGCCTTTTGCAAAACTCTTCTAGTATTTGCTCCGTGTTGGTCAGATGTTCTGTTGTGAACACACTTGAGAATTGATTCCCATACCGCTTTTGTATCTGTGATAGGAGATGTACAGCTTCGGGTGTGAATGGTTTTGGTCCTGTTAATAAAGAAGATTAATAATATGTTACCATCAGATGCTTTATTTATTTCTTTCAAGTAAATTAACTATTTATTTATTTAATTATATAAAATAAATAAATAAATAAATATCGTAGGACTATACACACAGCGCCATCTGGCTCCAAACTAAGCAGAGCTTGTGTGATGGAAGTCAGATAACTGATAGAATACATAAATACTTTTTTTTTAAATACATACTTATAATACATACAGAACACCCAGACACGGAACAAACATTTGTTTATTCACAAAATGTTTGCCCTGAGTGGGAATCGAACCCACGCCCTACAGCTCGCAAGGCAGATTTTTTTTTTTTTTTAGTGTTGACAGGCTAGATGTTTGACCACAGCTCACCTGATGTTAAGTGAAGGTGTGGTCGAAGATGGTAAAGCACACCTAGCCTGGAATGGAACCAACCAATGGAATATACTACCAATGAGCCAACGGGGCTGTCAATATCGTAGGACATTACACACAGCGCCATCTGGCCCCAAACTAAGCAGAGCTGTGATGGAAGTCAGATAACTGATAGATAGATAACTTTCTTTTTTTTTTGTAAATGCATACTTATAATACATACAGTACACCCAGACACAGAACAAATATGCAAAACAAATATATCCAGAAAAATATTAAATAAGCTGAATGGCCATTGCCAAAATAAATTCAGTAAATTAACAATCATATATCATATTTATATACATAAATCAAAATTAATAATAATAAAAAGTTTTAAAAAATAAAAATGTCAATAAAATTAAAATAATTAAATTAAATTAAATCAGTGCGTCCTGCCCACCATGACATATGGTGCCGAGACGTGGACGCTCACACATGAGGCTGTGCACAAAATTAGAGTCGCACGGAGAGCCATGGAGAGGTCCATGCTCGGCATTAAACTCCAAGACCGAGTTCGCAATACCGCTATCCGGCGACGAACGAAAGTTCGAGACGTCGGTATCGCAATTATGAACCTCAAGTGGAGCTGGGCAGGACACGTTGCTAGGCGAAGTGATGACAGGTGGAGTAAGGTTGCAACAGAGTGGTGGCCTAGGCAAGGGAAGCGGAGCGTCGGTCGTCCAGCCGCAAGATGGGTCGACAATATCGTCACCGTCGCGGGTCGAACCTAGACCAGATTGGCACAGGACCGAGGCAGATGGCATGCAAAGAGAGAGGCCTATACCCAGCAGTGGGATAAAGAAGGCTGTTGATGATGATGATGATGAATTAAATTGCCGGTTAGGAAACTTGGCTTATGGTTGACAGGCTAAGTGTTTGACCACAGCTCACACACAGATAGTAAACATGCCTACCCTGGAACGGAACTGGTTGCCGGAAACCACTATTATGTGCTTGGCGAAAGATTTTCAACTCCCGTGCGGTTTATAGTTTCCTCACAATGTTTACTTTCAGTGGCAGCTCAAGCTCATTATTGGGATTTGAAAAATTTGACAAATTCTTTGATCATTTAGTTATAGTGTGTAAGTACATCTCGGATGAAAAGTTACATATGCAATATGCTGATATGCTGCAACACTAAACTGAATCCCTCGAATTTGTTATCAGTCTTCTTAATTCCCTCCCATTATATTGACAGTATTTTTATATTGACATGTTTGGATATTGACATACCTCATTTTGACATGTAATCAGTGTTTTAAAACACATTTAATGACATCTTTAATTGTCCCTTACAACAGTTTACGCTATACAATATTATCCCTCCTGAAATCCCCCGTCCTACTTCCCTTAAATGTCTCCTTTCCCTAGTATCCACCCCATTTGTAAATACATTATGTAAATATATTTAAAAAAAAAAAAAAACTGTAAATATGTGGAATTGTATAAAACTATATTGTGAATGTTTGTTTAAATATATATAAATATCTATATTTCTGTGTTTGTCTATAGTTAGTTTTAATTGTTTTGTTACAGAAAAAGGGAAAAGCACAAAATTCTGTTAACTGTACCTATTACATACGTATAATAGTCAAAACTTTACTTAACCCAACCTCTTTATGTGGCAGTCTATCATTCCACGTGACATTGGCAGAATTGTGGAGCATCTCCGCAAAGGCCATTCATCAAGAGTTGAAGTTGAATGACATCTTTAAAATTTTGAAGTGACTTGTAACATTGGTGCTATCAATAAAGTATGTGTATTTGCATTATCGAAGGAAATTTAAACCCTATTCATAAAAAAAGAAATCTAATTACCTAAACAGTTTCTTTTGACTTTGTTCAGCGTATAAACATGCATCTTATCCAAACTTTCTATAATGCAATCCTTGTCTATAACATTTCCGTCTTCGTCTTTCAATTCCTTATTCCCAAATTTACACAAGAGATTGTACTTCATCGATTCTAAATTAAGTTTCTTTAACGAACCCGAAATCGGTCTGACAGATTTTTTCTTTTTCAATGCTGAATCTTTCACTATATCAACTTTCTTGTTTAACTTATTTGGTGAATCACCGTTAAATTCATCTTTCACAATTTGTATTTTTTTCTTGGTTTGTTTTGTTTTGGAATCTGTTTCTTTCTTGCGTTTCTTCAACGGAACCTCATCGTCGCTCGAGTCATCAGACTCTAAAGATTTGCTCAACAGTTTTTCTATATCGAAATCACTACAATCACCACCATTACTACTTATATTATGGTCGCTGTCAATGTAATAACCATCATCGAAATCATCTTTTACTTGTAGTTCATCAACAACCACTGTTTCTGTATTATTTAATACATTTTCTTCTATTTTCACTTCGGATTCTTTCAGAAATTCATTTTCGTTGCATGGTTCAATTAAAATTGTTTTCAATTCACAACCTTTGTCCATATCTTTATTTATTTCATGTAAATCCTCGTCAGCTGATGTATCATTGAAGAATTTGACAGTAGATTCTGCAGTGTCTTCATGAGATATCAAAATATTGATGTCAGATATTGAACTGTTAATATCGGATTTAACCATACCTTCGTTGGTTGTATGAACCGGAGCTGAAGTGTCTACTATGAAACCGGAATGACAAGTCAAAACATTTTTTGGACATGTCAATTGTTTATACAATATGGAATAGTTTTTTTCTGTTGGGTCTTGTAAATAGAAATAAACTTTGTGGTTGTTTATATTGGAGATACCTATCGGAGATGGGGGCATTTCTTTCTTCAGCTGGCTCAGTTGTTTTCTGACCTGCAAATGAGAAATCACATTTTTTAATGTAAAAGTCATGAGACGAACAAGACATTCTCCTGATGGTAAAAGATAACGCAGGTCCACGACCATTGCACAGCTTTGAGTAACAAAACAATGTCCAGGGCATCTCTGATTTGGTGCTCATTGACTTTAGAGATATTTGATGGTTAGTCTCAACAGCCCTGTAGTTTTGCTAGCTGCAATATACCCATACTTGGGATGCAAGTCTTGGGCACTTTACCCACACAGTGCTATCATTGAATGTTAGGTAGTTTTCAGCGGCGGCCTTAGCTGTTGCGAGGCCCGGAGCGACAGATCATTGTAAGGCCCTTTTTCTTTGAGTCTGTTTTACTAAAAAATTTAGTTCAAGTGCTCGAGTGTTTGTAACATGCTTGCACTAATAATGAAACCGTGCGTTCAGGGGGGGTTTTGTTAAGTGCGAGGCGCGAGATGCACGTACATATATGGTAAAGCCTTTTTTCTACAAGGACGCGAGGCCCCGGGCGGTTGCCCTGCATGCCTCCCCCTAAGGCCGCCACTAGTTGTTTTGGTACACACTACTGCTGATGCAGAATATCTAATACTGTGGTAACTACTGTTCCCCAGATGACCTCCTGCTAGATCCCCACCTAGTCAATTGAGCCATATGAACCAATAAAATTTAAAAATGTAAGTTTGAGACTAAATACTGCGGTAGGTTCGCATGCCGAAGGGCATGGGTTCAAACCCCAACAATGAGCTTGAGCTGCCGGTGAAGGAAAACATCGTGAGGAAACCATAGCATGGTGGTAGTATACTTTCTAGTACTCGGCTGCCTAGCTACCCTCAAGTTGAAAATCTGCCGCCAAGCATCAAACAGTTTGTTCCGGCAGCATCACTTGAGAGCCAGTTCCATTCCTAGCTAGGTATGCTTTATCATCTTCGACCACACCGTCACTTAACATCAGGTGAGCTGTGGTCAAACATCTAGCCTGTCAAGGATTTAAAAAAAACTTACTTTTGGGTTTAGCCTTTTCCATTTTTTCAATATCTTATTGGCTTTTAGACATTTATCTTTGAAATTGTGAAACTTGTTTAGCAAATATGCACACTCTGAACAATATAATGCATAGTCTTCTATCTGTAAACATAAAAAGGAATGTAATAAATTCATTGCTCAAAAAATTTGCCGCTACATACTTTAAAACTATAAAAATAAATAAAAAAACTATGTATCTCTATGGTAACAGCTGGTTCTTAATCACATGGTTTTGGCGGGAACGCGGGAAGAGTCGTGTCACACTGTTGTATTTTTTCCAAAACTAGTGTTTTGTCGAGTGTTTATGCATAAAATGGTGGTGTTTTATTCATAAAGTGCCGAATTACAAGCGTGAGTGTGGAAAAATGATATGTGGTGAAACAGGACTTTTCGTGTTGCTTCCAAAACTCCATCGAAGCTTTATAGTAAAGTCGCCACTACTTTACTAAAGCATGACTTGACTTGACTGAGACGGACTGGACTTGACTAAGACAGGACTTAGACCATAACTATAGCTAAGAGACAGCAGCAAAAACACTTAAGACAAGGCAGTATGGCTTTACAGCTTTAGCCTGCCCTATGGGGCAAATTAATAAAAAAAAAAAAATTAATCACCTATTCAAGTTATGCTTACAAGAAAACCGTGTTCATTATGGCGAGTGCAGTATTGCCTACCCTATAGACTTAGTACACCCTAAACTTATAATGCTGTTATTTATCTAACAAGACATAAATACAGGTGACCAGAATGCTGGTATCTACTTTGGTCAAAAGCTTAGCATTGCCATCCAGCGTGGCAATGCTGCCAGCATTCTGGCCACATAACCCTCCTCTGACGGACATTTAGATTAAGTATTTTGTATAAATTTATAAATAGTATTAATTTAAGATATGTGTTTTATTTTGTTTAATACATACAGATAGCAACCAAACCAACCAACCGTAGCACAGTTTAATTACTTGTACAAATGCTAACCAGTTTCTCTGACTGAAACAATTATTTTAGCCTTAAAATATAGAAAGAACTTCTATATTCTAAGATTTTAGATAATCTCACAGAAACTACATTTTCCGGAATAAAAAGTATATATGTTAACTACTTATGTACCTATATGTGGGCCAAATTTAATACAAACCCTTTCAGCCGTTGTTGCGTGATTGAGTAACAAACACAAACTTTCACATTCAACATTTTAAATGGTATGATTAAAAAAGACTTTTTTAGTTTATTTCAGCGGGCATTAGACAAATACAGAAAGATTCACTAAAAATACTTACACCGAAATCACATAGTTCATCATGCCAATTGGATAATGGTTCTTTTAATCCTTGCAGCGTTCTATCGGTAGATAAACATATTTGACATATGGACAACATATTAAACTAAAATTAAAAGTGCCCTCAGCGCTGGGTGGTAACTGGTAAAGTATTTATTGATTTTTATATAAATTAACGCATAATCCCTGCCTTCATCAAATAAACAAACTAATTTTTTTTTTTTTTATTAATTTGCCCCTTCGGGCAGGCTAAAGCTATAGAGCCATACTGCCTTGTCTTAAGTGTTATTTCTGCTGTATCTTAGCTATAGTTATCGTCAAAGTCGTCTTTGTCAAGTCCAGTTCGTGTCAGTTAATTCCAGTCATGCTTTAGTAAAGTAGTGGCGACTTTACTACAAAGCTTCGATGGAGTTTTGGAAGCAACACGAAAACTCATGTTTCACCACATTATATCATTTTCCCACACTCGCGCTTGTAATTCGGCACTTTATGAATAAAACACCACCATTTTTATGCATAAACACTCGACAAAACACTAGTTTTGGAAAAAAATACAACGGAGCGACACGACTCTTCCCGCGTTCCCGCCAAAACTCATAAACAAACTAATGAATGAAGAGTGAATGAAATGAGCGAATTGTTACCACAGATGTCGAATACCAGTTGTCAATGATATGAAATTTATTATAAAAATAAATATATTTAATTTTTTTATTTTTTTAATAAGAAAGCTTGTTTCACAAAGCGTCTAGCAGCACAAGTTTTTCTATATATTATTCATTTGGTTTTAAAACGCTCAGCTGGTTTTGAAACTTAATTATCCAACGCTAAGAAACATAATTATGAAAGTATCCTAAGTTGAGTGCCAGAGGAATCGCAGTCGCATCCGACTATGACTAGGACTAGGGGCTCTACGAGCGAGCTGAGTCTATGGGCCGCCTTACACGTTCAATCATGATCACGGTCCGCGATCATGATTTCAAAATTTCTAGATATTATGCGATCCGGAGCATCAGTCCGTCAATCCGCTTCGTACACGATCAGTCTGGATCGCGATCATTGATCGCGGATCGCGCGCTACGTGTACGGGCTGCCAATATGAGTGTGTTTGAGGGTGAAAAATTTGGTGTTTTTTGTAGGTGAAACTTTTCACCTAAAAACACGATTTTACAAGTTTTTATTCTATATACACCGAGCAAAGCTTGGTCGCCCAAATACTCAGTAACTGTAAATTTATGAAATCCCTGTTATAAAAAATCCCACTTATATATATATATATTTTTTAATTATTTATTTCAAACACTGAAGAGGACCCCCTCTTCAGTGTTTGAAGCAACTATCAAGTTTCTGCCCCGATTGATTGTTTGGGGCCTTCGATTAGACAAACTTATCTAAGTTTGGGACTGATTTTTATTTTTATAGTGATTTTTTTTTCCTTGAGATGTAGTCAATGTTATTGTCATACTTGATCACAGCAGACGAATAATCAGGGTCCAAGTATTTGTATATATGATAGTACTCTTTGTCCCTCAGCTTTGCCCGGACCCTTCTTCAAATCGGATTATTTGTCTAAGATTTGAACTGGCTTTTGGTGAACTTACACCCGGCGTAGATAAAATAAATCTACATAAATTATTGAAAATGTCTATATACTCTGTATTCTGTCATTTCGTCTGGATGTTATTGTTTTTTTTTTTTTTTCTTTGGTTTTGGCGTCGCGTTATAGCATTTGCCAGTGTCAAGTAATTATATATTTTCAAGTTTCAAAAGTTAAATAAGTGCCATCGTAGCTAGTTTTAGTCAAAGTCGTCTTTGTCAAGTCCAGTTCATGTCAGTTAATTCCAGTCATGCTTTAGTAAAGTAGTGGCAACTTTACTACAAAGCTTCGATGGAGTTTTGGAAGCAACACGAGAACTCATGTTTCACCACATTATATCATTTTCCCACACTTGCGCTTGTAATTCGGCACTTTATGAATAAAACACCACCATTTTTATGCATAAACACTCGACAAAACACTAGTTTTGGAAAAAAATACAACGAAGCGACACGACTCTTCCCGCGTTCCCGCCAAAAACTCGATGTTATTGTTATTGGTATTGACAAATAACGAAAACCTGTACTCTGTTCTGTTCTGTAATATGTTGGTTTATTCTTCGTGGTCACGGAAATTGTGATTAGTTTTATTTTTGTAACATAATATGAACTTTGTTTAGTTATAAACTACATTTCCACATACTCATGTATATGTAGATTTATCCCAATTGAAAGTCGCAAGTCGAATCAGACTGAACCAATGGAGGTAAATTCCGATGGAAACAATATAAACGTAAAATGTAACGCTGAATATGTACCGTTATATCGTTCAGAAAATGGAACAGAGAGTGAACAGTCAGAAATTTGCGAGAAGCTACCTAAGAAGAGAGGAAGAAAACCAAAGCCCAAAGTAAAGGAAAAGAAACCCAAGAAGTTGAGAGGGAAGGGTCACAATTGGTTGTTTGTAAAAAAGTTTAAAAACGCAGAAGAAGCCGAAGAAGCGGTGCGCCTTGAAAATTCTTGGTCGGTCATATCTAACAGACATTCAGAGGAAGGTAGGAAACAAGTTTACCGCTGCAATAAAGTGAAAACTAGAGGGCCTCAATGTGTAGCACAAATACTATTGCTCTACGATGCATATTCCGATGATGTCGTGATGTTTCGTAAGGAATTCGAGCATGATCATCATTTGCTAGGCATTCGTGCTGGTTCCCATGGCATCGATCCAGAAACTAAGAGAAACATCAATGCACTATTTGATTTGCATATCACTAAACCCAGAGTAGTTTTCAACCATTTGATGGAGAAGACCGGTTTAAAAATGCCAACAATGATGCAATTGAATAATTATTTGAACGATCTTCGCAGAAGGAAATACGGTTGCGCTGCAAACGTCAGCAAACTTAAAAAATGGATTACCGGCCACACTGCAGTACCTGAAAATGAGCATGATGCTTTTGTAATATCATACTGTGTCCAGGAATCTAGTACAAAGGTATGTTATGTGTTGTCAACGAAAAAGTTGCTGGAGTTAGCATCTCGTTCTTCCGTTATTCATGCTGAAGCTATGTCTGGATTAAACTGGCAAGGATTTCAGGTTGTAAACGCAGGTACCAGCGGTATGGATGGCAAGTTTTATCCGTTATGTCTTGCTGTATCTAGTACTGACACAGGAGAAGTTTTCAAAACATTGTTCAATGGTTTAAAAGATGCTATAACGTCTATGTATACTTGTTTTTTCGAGCCGTCTGTATTGATTTGTGACGACGAAGCTATTGGCGATGCATTTACCAGTGTATTCGGTTTAACACCTTTAGTTAAAACTTGTTGGTCACACGTTAAAAATGAAATCAAATCGGCAATAGAGCAGATTGATGAAATAAAACAGAATCTCATTCTAGAAGATATAGAACTCTTGCATTCTGCGACTTCACGCGAAGACTTCAACAAGGCTGCTGAATTGTTTCTTCTGAAATGGGAAGAAGAGCAGAATTTCACAAATTATTTCAGAGAAGAATGGTTAGTGAGACAACACAACTGGTTTATGGGCTCCACAAATTCTTTAACCACGAATGACACTCTTGAAGCTGTAAATAAAAAAATTAGAGATAGCAAAATAATACATGAACGATTACCAGCTAAGAGATTTCTAATTACTTCATGTGACATAGTAACTGAATGGTCGAAAAATAATTTAGACACTTTTACGTCAAAATATATTGTTGATTTGAATGACTGGGCTGATGCATACCAGTGGCTAAAATTAGATAGAAAGACAACTATACTATGTTCTGATGATAATAGAACTACATACTTGGTACAGTCCAGTAAAAGCCCACCTATAAGCAGAACAACTTATCTCCAATCCAGTACGTCATGGAAAACATTTGACGAATATAAGGAAATATATTTTTCCCACTGGAAAGTGACAATGGTGAAGGATCCTCAAATCTGGAGTGACAGTAGATGCAGTTGTCCACAGTTTGGTATGGAACGCATGTGCAAACATATTTTGGGATTGGCTGTTCAGTTGAAATATGTGACTATTCCAGCAGAAGCTACTAAAATGGTTTGTGTACCTAAGTTTATAATTCAGTTTTAGGCTGCTTTCAACTTCAACTCTTAATTAATGACTTCTGTGAAAGAGTTTTCTGCCAATCCCACTAATATTATAAATGTGAAAGTTTGGATGGATGTTTGTTACTCTTTCACGCAAAAACTGCTGAACGGATTTGGATGAAATTTGGTATGGAGGTAGCTGACACCCTGGATTAACACATAGATAGAGTACTTTTTATCCCGAAAACATGTAGCGGGTAACACCGCGGAGCGCAGCTAGTATTATAAATTCGAAAATTTGGATGGATGTTTGTTACTCAATGACGCCAGAACAGCTGAATGGATTTGGATGAAATTTGGCACAGAGATAGATATTTAGCATAATCTACTGTTTTATTAAAAAATCCTAAATTCATAAATCGTTCATGAATTTGATTTCATGCTAATAATAATCTAATGTTTTATTCAAGTAATTGTGATTTACCGCAAATAAAGACCAAAATAAATGCCAGTAGCTGTGATTTCACTGTAAAATTATGCTCCATTTGTCCATATTTTTGTAAGTAAAATGTAAAAAAAGAAAATTGTTAGGTAATAATTAAAAATTTGATTTTATTTGCAGACCCCTGTCAAAAAACATGTTAAAGTGAAAGAAGAAAACTCTACTGACTCACCTCAGAGTTCTCACTCATCACAAAACAAGCCAAAAAAAGTATACACATTGGCGGGAGAACGAAAACAGGACGACAAAAGAGAAACGGAAACAGAAAACACAAAAAAGTATCAAAGGAAAAGTAAATTGCAATCAGAACTTCAGTCAGCGTTGCAAAAAGAAAAATTTACATCCAAACGGAACAGCACAGCTTCGTGGAGCGAACAAAACGATTCAGACACGAAAACACCAGTGAAACGGAAAAACATGACCGGTAAAGCGAAAACATCTAAACATAAAAAGAAAAGAGCCCGCAAAAAACGTATCAGCACTTCTAGTGAACAAAACCAAGATAACATATGGAGCGAACAAGAAGACTGGATACCAGACGACTCCTCGAGAGACTGGGACGAATCATCGATAAACATTGACAGTACAAATGATTCAAACAAAATTAAATGCAGTTCAAAAATTAAGAACACCAATCAACAAATGGAATTGAGAGCTGATTCATCGAGAAATTTAAAAAATGTAATTTTAAACGATTCAAATGTAAGTAGACGAGAGGATGAATTCTACTTTTTCGGTCAAAGTATTGCTGCTCAACTCAGAAGGTTGCCTATTAATGTAGCTTTAGATTTACAAGTGCAATTTCAGAATGAATTGACTAAAGCTAGGATGAAAAGTATTAATATTAGTGAAAATGTAGTGCATAGTTCAACGTGTGTCGAAAGAAATCCTCTTGAAGGTTATGAAGTGACAGTTATTTTGCCAAATAAGACAGAACTAGATGATTCGGACTAAGTTTTTTTTTTTATGTAAAAAGTAATGAGACGAGCGAGACGCTCTCCTGATAGTAAGAGATAACGCCTGTCCATGACGATTGCAGCGATACACAGAACTTTGAGTAATAAAACAAAGTCCAGGGCATCGCTGCTTTGGTGCTCCTTACTTTGAGACTTTCGATGGTTAGTGTAAATGAAGCAGGTATATTAGATGGCCTCTCTGAAATCCTTGTACCAGTTGCCTAAAAAGCTGTTAAGGTGGTTTGATTTCCATACAAATACATTTTTGCCATTTATGGACTAACGGAGCATAATTTTACAGTGAAATTATGGACAAATGGAGAATAATTTCACAGCTACTGGCATTTATTTTGGTCTTTATTTGCGGTAAATTACAATTGCTTGAATAAAACAGTAGATTATTAGCATAATTTACTGTTTACTGTTTACTATGACTGTGTAAAAAAAACTGTCACAATCAACTGTCCATAATATAATCAATAAATATTTATTTTAATTTAATGCAAGCATTTTTGTTTCTTTTGTGAGAAATCTACCCTTCATTTGGGCCCCACAATTTTTTTTTAAAATTATTTACAGCTAAGTGTTTGACTACAGCTCACCTGATGTTCAGTGACGGTGTGGTCGGAGATGGTAATGCTTTACCATTTACCACCTAGCCTGGCATGGAACTGGCTATCAAGTCAGGCTGCCGGAACACACCGTTAGATGCTTGGCGGCATATTTTCAACTCTCGTGTGGTAGCTAGCCAGCCGAGTACTAGAGAGTACGCTACCACCATGCTATGGTTTCCTCACAATGTTTTCCTTCACCGGCAGCTCAAGGTCATTGTTGGGATTTGAACCCACGCCCTTCGGCATGCGACCCGACCACGTTAACCACTGAGCTATCATCGCTACAAAAACTAATTTTGATCCAGTGCACACTACACCACTGGGTGGTACCTACCTCTTGCTAAGTTCTACCAACAAATAAAATAAAACAAACAGTATAAAAAACCATTGCATTATAATTAATTAAATCATGTACTGTGGTATAACGAGGGGTATTTATGTATGACCTCCTTCACGTCCGGAGACAGGCTGGCCAGTTTGCTGTTGATAAAATATCTGCAACAAGAATAACTCCATTATAGCGTACATTATTGTACGAACTGCTAAACAATAGAATTTGCTGCCCGAGTGGGTGTTCCCTGATAGATACAATTTAGGTAAAAAAGTAAAAAAAAAAATTACAGTAAACGCTCTTTATAAAACTCTTTTTTTACTTAAATTTAGTAAAGGCACGCCAAGCGTGCTCTCGACACTGCGAGATGAAATCACATGGGCATGCTGGGCGTGTTCACTGCCACTGTATAAAGGTAAAATCAGCTAGCTGGCTGGCTAGCTACCACCCTCAAGTTGAAAATCTGCCGCCAAGCATCTAACGGTGTGTTCCGGCAGCCTCACTTGAGAGCCAGTTCCATTCCAGGCTAGGTGTGCTTCACCATCTTCGACCACACCTTCACTTGACATCAGGTGAGCTGTGCTCAAACAACTAGCCTGTCAACAATTAAAAAATATATATATATTACTTGAGTGTGTCTCGTAGTGCGTGGGGGAAATATGGCGCGTCGATAACTGAACCCAGAACGGCGTAGCACTCCGGCAGCGACCACCTGATCTTGTAACTGTGGTCTTCACTCTGCAAACATAACGATAGAATAATATAGAATACAACAGTAATATTATTGTATAGTCCTACGATATATATATATATATATATTATTATTATTTAGCCCATTTTGTCCCACTGCTGGGCAAAGGCCTCTCTCCCCCCTTCCACACCTCTCTGTTGTGTGCTGTTGTGGTCCACTCTTTATTGTGGGCATCGAGCTCATCTTTCCACCGCCTTTTAGGCTGGCCTGGTAATATATATATATATACAAGGTGGGCCAAAAGAAATCACCCTATTGCTCTATGCTCTTATTTTTGCAAATGGCGGCCAATCTCAAATCTGTTTTGGCATTTGTGGACTACACAGATGTAGAATACAAGTGAACAAGCCATGGAGCGATACACTCCCCAAGAACGCGGAATAGTCGTGTCTATTTTGTTGCGTAACAATTCGTCTGTGGTGTTGGCGCAGCGCGAATTCCGTCGCCGATATCCCGGTCGTCCGACACCGACTGCGCAAACACTGCGCCGTTTGGCCACCAACCTTGAAGAGTATGGGACCACACGAGACGTTGCCGCTGCTCAAACGACAACAGTGGACGGTGCGCGCTATAGGGCCATGTAAAGCCGGGTATCCACTTAGGTTCGCCGTGGTTTGCGAACGCGCCCGCTCCGCAAACCAAACATAATGGATACGTCGTGATCGCGGAGCGCGACTGGAGCACGATCGGAGCACGGCGGAGCGCTCGGGAAGCGGTTTTTTGCGCGATCTCAAAGGGGAGCGCAGTTTGTTCGTGGACGCGAGCGTGTCACGACGTGTTTGTTAAGTTCGCGAACATGGAGTGGTCCGATGAAAAATGTCTACAGCTCATAGAAGAATACCGTAAACATAATGTTTTATGGGACCCACGAGATGAAAACTACAAGAAAAAGAATTTAAAAGGAGACGCCTGGAAGATAATTGGCGAAGCATTAAACACTGAACCCGACTTATGTAAAAGTAAAATATCTATACTGTTATCTGGCTTTAGGAGGTCGTTTGTATTCCATCACAATATAATGTATCAAAATATAAGCTGCACTTCCTACTAATTCTGGAGGCGGCATGTTTGCACCGACCGTCTGTCGTGTGTCGACTGGAGACCGGAGCGCGGAATGTTAGTGCTCCGACAGGAGCACTGATGTTGCAGCCTAAGTGTGTACACTATACACGTTCACGTTCGCGGAGCACACAGTGTTCGCAAACCACGGCGAACCTAAGTGGATACCCAGCTTTAACCGAGTTTTTTCTGCCGCAATTGGACGAATTAGGACTAGAGGGCATGTGGTTCCAACAGGACGGAGCAACGGCACACACTGCGCGAGCCACAACCGATATTCTGAAGGCGGCGTTCCCGGGTCGCCTCATCTCTCGTTTTGGCTATTTGCAATGGCCCGCAAGTTCGCCCGATTTAACCGTTCCAGACTTTTTTTGTGGGGTTTTTTGAAGTCCCATGTTTACGTGAACAAGCCCGAGACCCTGGAAGCCCTCGAGGACAACATTCGACACGAGTGCGAGAATCTGTCGCCCAAAGTTCTCGCCGAAGTGATGAAAAATGCCATAAAACGAGCCCGTACCCGTATGGCAATCAATTGTGACGGCGCCCATTTAGTCGATATCATCTTCTCGACTTGACCAGTAAAATTCTAAAGGTTCAAATAAACATAATCAAAAAACAGAATCGATGTTTTTCATTTAGAAAAAAAATGAGAGCCAAACAACATCGGGTGACTTCTTTTGGCCCACCTTGTATATGGGTGATTCTACAAAAGTTGGGTAACTCGATGTCATCAGTCAATAAAACGATCTATAAATATATGTTGCTTATATTTTATGATTAATTTTAAAACAATTGTAAGCCTTTTATTTGGTCACCCAATTTCAGCCATTCATTGTAAATACAAATTTGTAAAACTTCACAATATATTCTCAAAAAGTCAGTACTTTGGCGTGTCACAACCTCAAAAGCACGCAATCAAATACTTGTGTTTTAAATATTACCTTTAATATAATAAAACTTACTATTTCACTATAATCTGTGATATATTTAATATGTATAATCACTACTTTCATAATATAATATTCTCACAGTTGCTGTAAAAATAATAAGAAACTTTGTGTTCAGTTTTATTCGTCAGTCCGTTGTGTGTTGTTCGAAGTTGAATTTCTCGCTAAATATCGACGACTCAAATTCAAATCCGCGTTAAATTTAAAGGTTGGTACTAAAGTTAGCTCCAGTACACGCCATTGTTCAACCGCCTTTACTGTGCCAGTGCTAGAGTTGTGTTTGTCGTGTGAACACGCACCGATCCAGTCAAAATTTCAGTCCTATGGTGAGTCGCTATTTCCTTGTAACTCTGTGTTATATTTTATTTTATACATAGTTAACTTTGATTTGTTAAAATGTAGCTTCTAGATATGCGAAAATATCAAATAAACGTTGTTTCTAAAGATAATCTCAAATTCATGTTTTTTTCGTCAGTCCGTTGGCGTCAGTCCGTTGTCTGATATTGCACCAACGGACTGACGTGTTTCCAGGGTACTGACTTTTTGAGCGTGTCTAAGCATTTTATTATACCTTGTTTCAGTTTAAAACATCATGGCTCTTAAGAAAACATGTCTAGTGAACCACCTAAAACCTGTGCTGACATCACTACCATCAAACATTGAAAATATTCACTTTCTCAGCGATGGTCATGTAACGCAATATATGAACAAGTGTATGTTTTATGTATTGAGCTATAAACTGCAAGACATGTATCCTAGTATTGTGCAATATTCCTGGAACTATCATGAAGCCGGACACAGGAAGGGGGCACCCGATGGTGTAGGGGCCACATGCAAGCGAACAGCTGATCAAGTGATTACTTCAGGAGGTGATATAACTAACTTGACGGAGTTTGATTCTGTTATTCGCGAGAGATGTCCAGGTATAAAAGTCACGCCGATTGAAGGCTGTGATATCGAGCAGATGAATTTTTAAGGGGACGCTCTTGGTGCACCTGGTGACCGGCGCTGCTTACATTCCCAATCATCTTACAATGAAGTCATTAAGTTGTTTCTGCTACGCTGACACATGTAATCATTTCAAGCTAGGATCTATTCATTATCAGACAGAGACTGAACTGAATAGGCTGAACATGGTATACGTATAAATGTTTCTACCGTATTTACAGACTCTGAAGATGATAATATACCATTATTTTATCTATCTTTTACTTACTATCAGCACCAAAAGTTAGCGGTTATTCACATTGAAGTCATTATAGCATTGGTGATTATGTATTGGTAAAATGTATAACAAGGTATACAGAATATTGTTATGCAGCAATCTGCTCTTATGTTGATGATGAAGAAGGTGAGTTGAGAGTGACTTTCCTCAAAATTTGTAAACAGAATGGCACTCTATTTCAATTTAATTAAAAATATGTAGTAGATGTTCTGATGGATCAAATAGTTAAAAAATTACTTGTACCAAATTTTATTACAAAAGATAAAAGAGTGTTTTACCACTTTAAAGAGCAGATTTTGTTACGAAAAATATCTCATTTTTATGACTTACCTACAAGGCATAGATGTTTAAGTAAGATAACAATTTAAGACATAACGGAAGGCTGTTTTGAGGAGAAAGTATTACTTGGTACTTTTATTATGTTAATTGGTACTTTTAAGGCAGAGAGAGTTGTATTTTTGTTTTTATTATTTGTTGATTACTTATAAAATGTATATTGTTAAGTTAAAATACCTCAAAGTAGTACAGTTAAGTAAAAATAAAGTTAATAAAAAGCTTTTATTGTTATTATTTTTTTAGCCCTCTTTGTCCCACTGCTGGGCAAAAGCCTCTCTCCCTCCCTTCCACGCCTCTCTGTTTGGTGCTATTGAGGTCCACTCCTTGTCGTGAGCAAAAAGCTGTTTTGAAGGTGGAGAAAGTTGTCTCACAAATTACGTAAATATATTTTTTTTAATTGTTACTTGAGTGAATTAATATTAAAAGTGAAGCTCAAAATTTGTAACATTATTAGTTTCTAAGAGATTTCTTCTAAATTTTAATTAATTTCTTGCATATCTCATGAAGTTGTGTGTTTTATCAGTACTTTGTCACCCTCGTCAGTCCCCTGGCAGTCAAATTCGGAAAAATCGAAATATCTCCGCATCTACTTTAAAAAGTGACTGGCCCTATCGTAAGCAATTTATTCATTATATTAGCTATCTTGTAACGCGAACTTGTAGGAATTTGATAAAAAAACTACCATAAACAAAATATCCCGAAAAGTTACCCAACTTTTGTATATTCGCCCATATATATACTAGCGACCCGCCCCGGCTTCGCACGGGTGCAAAATTCGAAAAAAATCAATATGTTTATTTATCAAAATAGGATGCACCACATCACTTTTTGATAGTCAATATTTACATAGTCATGTTATTATCCTTGCTAGAGAGCTCCGAAAACCACGTCCAATCGCTTCCAAATTCAAATTATTATAGCGAGAAGTGCGGCCTCCGACGCGCTATTTATAGGAACGCGCCGCGTCGCGCTGCGGTCGGCGGCTGCCGGCCGATAGGTACCGCCGCAAACGCTACGCAATGTATTTTTAAATCTGTAATATCTTCGAAAATATTCAAAGAAATTATGTGCTGTAAAAAGCCATATAAATCTATGTTAAATCAACAATCTATTTATGGTATTTAATTAAATAAGGAATAATGCTGTAGTGCTTAAAATCGCTTCGAAAATTAGCTATTATTTGCCGTAAAAAGTAAATGACAAAAAATGGTTTTGTGGGATATCGATAAGAGATAGACATATACCATCGCGGACTTTTCTGTAGACCTTTTCAAGGTGTACAATACTTAGTACATTATTTTTATAAATCCTGTAAGGTTAAGCCTGCGTACGCAATGTAAGCGGCAAGAAATGTTAGAATTTACGACACCACATTAGAAACCCTGAAAATAACAGTATTTCTCCATTATTTAATAGATGTTATTATACATAAAAACCTTCCTCTTGAATCACTCTACCTATTACAAAAAACCGCATCAAAATCCGTTGCGTAATTTTAAAGATTTAAGCATACAGACAAACAGACGGACAAAAATAGCGACTTTGTTTTATACTATGTAGTGATATTATAACGAGGCCACGGCCAGGAGGAAAGATTTTGTTTTATTTATTTTTTTAGCTTAGTGGAACTGGCTGGCACCCGTACTAGTAGTTAAACTGTGCTACAGGCGCCAGAGCCCCCCCGTATGAAATTACATTTAATGGTGAGCTTATTATACAGATTATATATTATTATTTCTAAATATTTATTTCAACAATTTAGTACATTGCATGGTGGTAGGGTACTTTCTAGTACTCGGCTGGCTAGCTACCACCCTCAAGTTGAAAATCTGCCGCCAAGCATCTAACGGTGTGATCCGGCAGCCTCACTTGAGAGCCAGTTCCATTCCAGGCTAGGTGTTCTTTACCATCTTCGACCACACCTTCACTTAAGATCAGGTGAGCTGCGGTCAAACACCTAGCCTGTCAACTATTAAAAAAAAACTACTCGAAACTTGTGGTGGCAATGAAGGTGTTAAACTTCAATTTAGACTAACATTGCAATTCACAGAATTTTTTGAGTAACAGAAATGTGCAATGTTCAAGGTATATATCTAGTTTATTTCCGCTTAACAGTCGTTCCAGTTCCAACAGTGATGAGGATTTAAATTGAACTAATTTAACACAGCTTATTAATTAAAAACCTAATCTCACTTAAAATCTAGAACTAATTTAACATAAACTTAAAAATATAATTTGACAAAAATTAATTAAAATAACAAAAAAAAAATAAAAAAAAAATCATAAATCTTAAAATCCTACTTTTTAATTATTATTTTTTTAATGTTATAAGTAATGAGACGAACGACACGCTCTCCTGATGGTAAGAGATAACGCATGTACATGACCATTGCAGCGATACACAGAACTTTGAGTAACAAAACAAAGTCCAGGGCATCACTGCTTTGGCGCTCATTACTTTGAGACTAGACGGTTAGTCTCAACAGCCCAGTAATTTCGCTAGCTGCAGTACCCTTCAAACCGGAACACAGTAATGTCTACACACTACTGCTTAGCGGCAGAATAACTGGTACTGCGGTGGTACCTAGACGACCTCCTGCTAAGGAGATCTACCACCAAAAAATCCATCCATACCATCCTTTCTCTGTAGTAACCACTTGTCAATAAATTGTCAAATGTGCAATAAAATGAGTACCTTTATAAGTTTGAGTCCTCTAAGTATGCTGTCAATGAGTACCCACTGCATGGCGTGTCTAGCGTTTGTGGCGGCTACCAGGAGTGGATACATGTTGTGGGTGACGGTTTGATCCCGGATACCGGAAACTAGGAGAGTCGCTTCCGCGTAAGCTTGGATGAAGTCAGTCGGATTCTTTATAGCCTGAAAGACAAAAAAAAATGAACACATACAGTCGACTCTCGTTAATTCGAACCTCTCTATAATTCGGTATGTAAAGTAAAAAAAAAACTTTACTGATTCCAAAACCATTTCGAAATAGTAAATTTCTGTTCAATATTTTTACGTTTAAAACTCTGTAAACTATGAGGTGGGGTTTATTTTAATAAAATACATAAATCAAATTTGACTTTCAATTGATGTCTCATGACGTCACCTCGTCGGGCAACTTTCAGATTAAAGAAGCAATGGCACACTGAAACAAAATTTGTCAATGTCAAGTCAACGGCGATCATAATAATACTTTCAACACGCATACGTCGAGTTGTTTTTCGGTTTATTGATACAAATATCGGGATTATTTTACTTTAAAAAATAAAATAAATAAATATCGTAGGACTATACACACAGCGCCATCTGGCCCCAAACTAAGCAGAGCTTGTGTGATGGAAGTCAGATGACTGATAGAATACATAAATACTTGTTTTTTTTTTTAAAAAAACAAGTTAAATGTTATGTGGACTCTGATATCGCTTTTATGACATAAGATTTGTTTACTTCATGTCATGAACTGTAAAAACCGAAGACGTGACAGAATGGCTTTACAGCTTTAGCTTGACCGATGGGGCAAATTAAAAAAAAATTTGTCAGTTCTGATGAGTTAATGAAATGTGTCAAATGTATTGTATACTTTTTGTTTTATATGGCAAAGGCATATTCAGCCGACCTCATGACGTCATAACAATAAAAAGTTTGAAAACGTATTAGAATTAAACTGCCGCATAGAAAGCCAATATATTCAAATCAGTTTCATAAAATAAAGTTTACTATCAGTAAAAAATATAAAAAAAAAAACTTTACATACCGAATTCAAAGTTATCACGAGTTCCCTAGAAAAAATCTTTATATTTCAAACTAAATCAATACCGTTTTATGCACTCGGTAATTGGAACGAAAAAATCATCGCTACGTAACAAAGCGTTAATTCGAACACATCGGCGTCAAACACTTGATAATTCAAAGTCGCAGAGAGAAGGAGACAGAAACATTGCAGAACTTGCGCGGTAAACCTTTGTCATTGTTAAAGAATAGCAGTTAATGAAAAATAATAATTGATCAACACTCAATAATTCCAAGTTTTATTTATTTTCTCTCAAAAATTTCCAACCGTTTGATATTTCAAACACTCGATAATTCGTAATATTTTAGGAGTCCCTCGAGTTTCGAATTAACGAGACGAGAGACGAGACGAGACATACACACACACAACACATTTTCTACATATTATTTATTGTTATTTTTAAAGTCTTTTTTTTTTTAATCTTTTATTTGTAATAATAATAATATAACTCTTTATTGTATACACCAAATTACAAAAAAAATATATATATAAAAATAAAGACTTAAAACTAATGTAACAATTGGCGGCCTTATCGCTAAAAGCGATCTCTTCCAGGCAACCTTAACACGGAAAAATATTCTAAACTAAGGACGGGGTGTGTCGATAAGTTAAAAAAAAAAAAAATAGGTAAAAAGAAAAAAGATTAAATAAAATAAAAAACATTTTAACCATAATACATAAGCATATACATATATATATACCTAAATATATTATAAAATAACAATACTTAAATATCTTATGTAATACACACTTATAGACATACATAAATACGTATAGATATACATTTACATAAACTATACAATACACATAAACATTAAACATATAAGAAGAAGACAGCGAATTACAATTTTAATAGTTGCAGCTTAACTTTACTTTTGAAAGCGTCGAGCGTTTGAGTCCTCTGTATTTTGTAGTGTTTTTTTTAATTTCAAGGTATATAAATTTAGTTTATTCTGCGCAGAACAGTCGTTTTAGTTACAACAGTGATGAGGACTCAAATTTAACTAATGTGACAATAATAAATTAATTAAAAACTTATCTACAACTAAGTTAATATAAACTTTAAAAATATAATTTAACTAAAATCTAATTAAAAATTAAAATGTCTATGAATATTTTTTTTTTTCTATGTAAAAAGTAATGAGACGTACGAGACGCTCTCCTGATGGTAAGAGATAACGCCTGTCCATGACCATTGCAGCGATACACAGAACTTTGAGTAACAAAATAAAGTCCAGAGCATCGCTGCTTTGGCGCTCATTACTTTGAGACTTTCGATGGTTAGTCTCAACAGCCCAGTAATTTCGCTGCAGTAGCCTTCAAACCGGAACAAAGTTTACACACTACTGCTTAGCGGCAGAATAACTGGCACTGCGGTGGTACCTACCTAGACAACCTCCCGCTCAGGATATCTACCACCAAGTAAAATAACCACAAGTCTTAAAATCCCCCTCTCTCTGCAGTAACCACTCGCCGACACGTGTTTCGCCTCTACACGAGGCATCCTCGGGACGTGTGGACTCTTCGAGCGCTTGGTCGAGACTGAGTCTGACTGTGGTTGGTTGGTGTTTTTTTTTATGTTTGACAGGCTAGGTGTTTGACCACAGCTCACTTCATGTTAAGTGACGGTGTGGTGTGGTGTGGTGTGGTGTGGCCTACCTGGAGATGTGTGTCGATGACTTCGGCCGCATTCGGTCCCAGTTTTTTCAAATTCTCTGCCGTGGGTTCCTTCAGGAACTTGCCCACGTCTGTTTCTATTTCTTCTACAACTGTGAGACAAAAAAAAATGTTGTTTTTTTTTCCTTTTTTTGGTTTTGGCGTCGCATTTTGAGCATTTGCCAGTGTCAAGTATTTTATATTTTCAAGTTTCAAAAGTTTTTTTTTTTTTTTTTTAATGTTTGACAGGCTAGGTGTTTGACCACAGCTCACCTGATGTCAAGTGAAGGTGTGGCCGAAGATGGTAAAGCACACCTAGCCTGGAATGCAACTGGCTCTCAAGTGAGGCTGCCGGAACACACCGTTAGATGCTTGGCGGCAGATTTTCAACTTGAGGGTGGTAGCTAGCCAGCCGAGTACTAAAGTACCCTACCACCATGCTTTGGTTTCCTTCACCGGCAGCTCAAGCTCATTGTTAGGGTTTGAACCCACGCCCTTCGGCATGCGAACCTACCGCGCTAACCACTGAGCTATCATCGCTACAAAAAGTTAAATAAGTTAAAGTCCTCGAAGCTATAGTTATAGTCAAAGTCCAGTCTTGGTCATGTACAGTCTAGGTTAGAGTGTGGTTGTGTGTGTTGTTCAGAACTCACTTGATGTATCAATAGTGACGTCCCGCAGGTCGAGAACGGTCCCGGAATGGTCGCGAGAGTCCTCCGTTGTGCTGTCTTCAGTCTTGTCCGAGGCATCAGATTCCGGGTCGGATTCGGCATCGTCCGATCCCGAGTCGGTAACATCTGAAAATAAAAGACATTCGAAACAAGCTTAATTATTAAGACAAAACAAATTAAAAACCCCCCGATAGGTGTATAGTATTCTACTACTTGAGCCCTTTCATTTCATACCCATATTGAGGGGGTTGTGAATAAATATGTAATCCGCCATTTTGTGGCGGCGGCTATCTCGGACCGATTTTCATCAAACATTGCTAAGAACACTCCCGAATAACTTAACTTTCAAACAAAAAAAAAATCAATTCATCCGTTCGGGAGCTACGATGCCACAGACAGACACACACACAGACACGTCAAACTTCTAACACCCCGTCGTTTTTCCGTCGGGGGTTAAAAACCGATCAACTGTATTTTTTTGCGATTTCAGACTAAAACTTTATTTATAACAAAGAAAATTAATGAATTCATAAATACAATGACAATTGTTGTTTAACTAGCTGCGCCCCTAAATAGCCTATGTGTTAATCAAGGGTCTCAGCTACCTCCATACCAAATTTCATCCAAATCCGTTCAGTGGTTTTTACGTGAAAGAGTAACAAATATACATCCATCCAAACTTTTACATTTATAATATTAGTAGGATTTGTGTCAATTTTTGAGTACTATAATAATAATAATAAATATTGTATTTCTTCGTTTATTCTATTGTCGCCAATAAGCCTGATATCGTGGTGGTCGACCGAGCCCAACGCCGGGCAGTGCTCGTCGACATCACCATCCCACATGACGAGAATCTCGTGAAGGCCGAGAAGGACAAGCTCAGCAAGTACCTTGACTTGGCTCACGAGATAACCGCCATGTGGGATGTTGATTCGACGATCATTGTCCCGATAGTTGTCACGGTAAACGGTCTTATAGCGAAGAGTCTCGACCAACATCTTAAGAGACTCTCGCTAGACGGTTGGGTCAAGGGTCCGCTTCAAAAGGCGGTGATCCTTGACACGGCGCGCATTGTGAGGAGGTTCCTTACTCTGCAGCCCTAACCACCGGTGGCACCCTAGTTTTTAAGTTTTTCATATTATTTATGTTATATAAATGATACCAAATAAATAAATAAGTATAGTAAGCTTTTTTCAAGTTGATAATGTACAGATACGCGTTATCCTGTCTATTTATTTTGAACTAATGCCACATTTAATTCAATTTATTGCATATAATTATATTACAATAAAGTACTTATCAAATTAATTTTTAATTTATTTTATGAAACAGAACAAAGTAGTAATTTGTAAAAAAATATTATTTGTGTAACTTACATTCATCGTCGCTACCCTCGTCACCGCTAAGTTCTGCACATGTCCCCAGCTTCGCTCGCATTGAATTCTTGTAAGCGATGCTGCCCAAACTATTACCTGTAAACATAGAAAAATATTTTAATTTTTTCTCACAGCATTCTAACGTCAAGCAGTACTGTTTTTTTTTAAAATGATTTTATTAATTTTTTAACCACCGATGCAAAGACGGGGTGTTATAAGTTTGACGTGTCTATCTGTGGCGTCGTAGCTCCCGAACGGTTTTGATTTTATATTTTTTTGTTTAAAATGTGTTCTTAGTTATTTTCGTCGAAAATCGGTCCAAGATGCCAGCCGCCACAACATGGCGGATTACATATTTTTTCACAACTCCTTCGATATGGGTATCAAATAAAAGGGCTCGACATACACTACGATAAATTTCAAATCCAAAATGGCCGCCATCACAAAATAGCTAATTCATCTTTTTTTTTTACAATGTAACTTGATCGAAAGTACTCACCGGCTAGCACGACCCGCGTTAGACGATCCTGACTGTCTGGCAGTCCGGTGAGGGCATCCACCACTTCCATGCAGGCTTCGTGTCCAATTTCATTATGACTCAAATCCACAGACTAAAACAATTTTTTTTTTATGTGAAAAAAGTAGCATACACGCGACGGGCCACCTTTTTTTTATGTGAAAAATTATGAGACAAACGAGACGCTCTCCTGATGGTGAGAGATAACGCCTGTCCATGACCATTGCAGCGATACACAGAACTTTGAGTAACAAAACAAAGTCCAGGGCATAACTGCTTTAATGCTCATTACTTTGAGACTTTCGATGGTTAGTCTCAACAGCCCAGTAATTTCGCTAGCTGTAGCACCCTTCAAACCGGAACACAGTAATGTTTACACACTACTGCTTGGCGGCAGAATATCTGGTACTGCGGTGGTACCTACCTAGATGACCTCCTGCTAAGGAGATCTACCACCAAGCGAACCACCTGATGGTAAGTGGTCACCGCCGCCTTAAACATACAGTTAAGAAGAAATAATACAAAATTTAAATTTACATTAGACCGACTAAACGCACTGAAACCACGAGGTTTCGGAGTAAACGAAAATATCGTCGACGACGTATACAATATTTTAGATTTTTTAATAACCGCTCGATCAATTTCGCTAATATTTATATGGGATCACCTCTGAAGTAAAAAAAGAAAGTCGAATTCGGTATATAAAGTTTTTTTTTTGTTTTTAATTTACATTATTTACTGATAGTTTTTTTTTTATAGTTAACACATTAAAAAAAAAACACCTAGCCTGCAATGGAACTGGCTCTCAGGTGAGGCTGCCGGAACACACTGTTAAATGCTTGGCGGCAGATTTTCAACTTGAGGGTGGTAGCCAGCCAGCCGAGTACTACAGTACCCCACCACCATGCTTTGGTTTCATCACGATGTTTTCCTTCACCGGCAGCTCAAGCTCATTGTTGGGGTTTGAACCCACGCCCTTCGGCATGCGAACCTACCGCGCTTACCACTGAGCTAACATCGCTACAACCACTGAGTCATTATAGTAAACTTTATTTTATGAAACTAATTTGAACATTTTGGCTTTCTATGGGGTAGTTTATTTTTAATACGTTTACAAACTTTTTTTAGTGATGACGTCATGACGTAGGCTGAATAGGTATAATATGCCTTTGCCATATAAAACAAAAAGTATACAAAACATTTGACACACTTCATTAACTTTGACAACAGTACTGACATTTTTTTTTTTTAAATTTGCCCCATCGGGCAGGCTAAAGCTGTAAAGCCATTCTGTCACGTCTTCGGTTTTTACAATTCATGATTTGTTTACTTCATGTAAACAAATCTTATGTCATAAAAGCGATATCAGAGTCCAAATAACTTTATAATTCATATATTTGTATCAATAAAGCGAAAAACAATTCGTCGTACGTGTATGGCAGAGGTTATTATGGCTGCCGTTGACAATTTTTTTTCCTTTACATACCGAATTGAGAACCTCTTCCTTTTTCCTGACAGCCCCGTTGGCTCATTGGTAGTATATCTGCCTTGAGAGCTGTAGGGCGTGGGTTCAATTCCCACCCAGGGCAAACATTTTGTGAATAAACAAAATATGTTTGTTCTGTCTGGGTGTTCTGTATGTATTTACAAAAAAAAAAAGTATTTATGTATTCTATCAGTTATCTGACTTCCATCACACAAGCTCTGCTTAGTTTGGGGCCAGATGGCGCTGTGTGTAATGTCCAATGATATTTATTTATTTTATTTTTTGATGCGGTTAAAAAAACACGGATAAGTGCCAGTCAGACTTGCCCACCGAGGGTCAATTATAAAAAAACTGGTATTTTACCTCTATTAGTAACGCCGTATCTTTAAATGCTTTGGCCAGCGCTTTTGCTCCCTTGCTCTTGAGTAGGCAATCACCAAAGTTAACAGCTTTCAGATTTCGTAACCTGAAATAAAAAAAATGGGACTTGAGGGCATAGTTCGTCTCATTACTCAAGCAGAACGACATCAAGTGGGATGGCCGATCAACATCATGTATGGTTACTGGGTTACTGGGCGAGGAGACAAACCACACAATTCAGTTCCACAGCCCTGTTGGCTCATTGGTAGCATGTCTGCTTCAAGAGCTGTGGGGCGTGGGTTCGATTCCCACCCAGGACAAGCATTTTGTGATATAAAACCAAATGTTTGTTCTGTGTCTGGGTGTACTGTATGTATTATAAGTATGTATTTACAAAAAAAAATTATATTTAAGTATTCTATCAGTTATCTGACTCCCATAGTACAAGCTTTGCTTAGTTTGGGGTTAGATGGCGCTGGGTGTAATGTCCTACGATATTTATTTATTTAGTTATCTTGTACAAAGTTTATTCAGCACTTCACAACGACTTTAGTTTAAGAACGATTAGAACATTATAGACACTATTACATAGCTCGGGGACAACACGTTCCGCTTAGCTCGCACTCTGCAACCGACCAACTCAATCTACTCTCAAAACAAGAATCAATGTTCATCTCTCCTCAACCAAAGCAAGAATGATCTCTCCACCTCAACATTCAACGCACGGCCGGCTCGCTTCACACAGCGCCCCTACCGGCCAACATCCGCAACTTCGTCTTCTCTCATTGGTTGAAGTCAAAATACTTTACACGAATAACGACAAGCAGAGCACGGAACCAGTGTGACGTCAGAGGTGTCGCCATTCCACCTCTAGTCCACCAAAATTACACAAGATGGCGCTAAACTAAATCAACATTAAATCTACACGCCGACATATTATATCATCGGTATACATTCTGGGGGCCCGCCGTATACAACTGCGGTCAATTTTTATTAAAAAGTAAAAAATAAAAAAAAAGAACACAAAGAAAAAAACATTTGTTAAATGGTATGTAAAGTACTTTTTTGTATTTGTTTTATATTTTTTACTGATAGTAAACTTTATTTTATGAAACTGATTTGAATATTTTGGCTTTCTATGCGGTAGTTTATTTTCAATACGTTTTCAAACTTTTTTTAGTTATGACGTCATGACGTAGGCGGAATATGTAGGAATATGGCCTTTGCCATATAAAACAAAAAAGTATACAAAACATTTGACACATTTCAATAACTTTGACAACAGAACTGACAAGTTTTTTTTTTAATTTGCCCCATCGGGCAGGCTAATGCTGTAAAGTCATGTCTTCAGTTTTTACAATTCATGACATCAAAAAATCTTATGTTATAAAAGCGATATCAGAGTCCAAACAATGTTTAAAATAAAATAATCCAGATATTTGTATCAATAAAGCGATAAACAACTCTACGTACGTGTATTGAAGAGATTATTATGACCGCCGTTGACTTGACATAAACATTTTGTATTGGTTTGCCATTGTTCCTTAAGTCTATGAAAGTTGCCCGACGAGGTGACGTCATGAGACGTCAATTGAAAGTCAAGTTTGATTTATGTATTTTATTAAAATAAACCCCACCTCATAGTTTACAGAGTTTTAAACGTAAAAATATTGTACAGAAATGTACTATTTCGAAATGGTTTTGGAAACAGTAAAGTTTTTTTTTCTTTACATACCGAATTATAATATTAATTGAATTATAACACAGCAATATTTGTTATATGTCACTTACTTGGGCAGCGCTTCGGCTACCGCTGCGGCTCCTTTGACCCCCACAGTGTTGTCGTTCAGGTTGAGTCTGCTGAGACGCGGGTTGTGTTTGAAGGCATCGGACAGCGCTGATACGCCCACATGGTAGATGCCGTTTTGGGGCATCGCCACCTCTTCCAGTGTGCCCATACTCTGTGAAATAACAACAGAAATACAAACTTTTTATTATTAAGAAAACAAAGAAATTAAAATAAATAAATATTTTTCTTTTTTCTATGTAAAAGTAATGAGACGTACGATGCGGTCTCCTGATAGTAAGAGATAACGCATGTAGACCATTGCAGCGATACACAGAACTTTGAGTAACAAAGTCCGAGGCATCGCTGCTTTGGCACTCACCACTTTGCGACTTTCGATGGTTAGTCTCAACAGCCCAGTAATTTCACTAGCTGCAGTACCCTTCAAACCGGAACACAGTAATGTTTACTGTGCTTATGTTACACTACTGCTTGGCGGTAGAATATCTGTTACTGCGGTGGTACCTACCTAGACGACCTCCTGCTAAGGAGATCTACTAAAGAATAATTAAAAAAAAAAAAAATATGCTTGGTTTGTGGTCAGATGGTGCTGTGTGTAATGTCCTGCGATATTTATTCTTGATGGTAGATTTCCTTAGCAGGAAGTCGTCTAGGTAGGTACCACCGCAGTACCAGATATTCTACCGCCAAGCAGTAGTGTAACATAAACACAGTAAACATTACTGTGTTCCGGTTTGAAGGGTACTGCAGCTAGTGAAATTACTGGGCTGTTGAGACTAACCATCGAAAGTCTCAAAGTAACGAGCGCTGCAATCTATACTATTATAAAAAGGAAAGATTTTAATATTTGTTTGTATTGAATAGGCTCCGAAACTACTGGACCGATTTCAAAGATTTTTTCACCGTTGGGAAGCTACACTATCCCCGGGTGATACAGGCTACTTTTTATTCCTGTATTCCCACGGGAACGGGAACTACGCGGGTGAAACCGCGAGGCGTCCGCTAGAGTGGTAAATAAATTTTCATAGCAATGCTAGCTCAGTGGTTAGCGCGGTAGGTTCGCATGCCGAAGGGTGTGGGTTCAAACCCCAACAATGAGCTTGAGCTGCCGGTGAAAGGAAAACATCGTGAGGAAACCATAGCATGGTGGTAGGGTACTTTCTAGTACTCGGCTGGCTAGTTACCACCCTCAAGTTTAAAATCTGCCGCAAAGCATCTAACGGTGTGTTCCGGCAGCCTCACTTGAGAGCCAGTTCCATTCCAGGCTAGGTGCGCTTTACCATCTTCGACCACACCTTTACTTAACATCAGGTGAGCTGTGGTCAAACACCTGGCCTGTCAACCATTAAAAAAAAAAAAAAATTATACTTGTACCTTGAAGACCTTAGCGAGTGCGGTGGCGCCGTCGTTCTCGAGTCTATTCCGACCCGCCACAAATATCTTCAGTCGCCTGGGACGCGACGCGAGCGCGGAAGCCAGCAGCTTCCCACCCGTTATACCAAGACCGTTGTTATTCAGACGTAGCTCCTGTAATAGTATAAACAATATTTTTACGTTTAAAACTCTGTAAACTATGAGGTGGGGTTTATTTCATATAAAAAAAACATAAATCGAACTTGACTTTCAATTGATGTCTCATGACGTCACCTCGTCGGGCAACTTTCATAGACTAAAAAAGCAATGGCAAACCAAAACAAAATTTGTCAATGCCGAGTCAACGTAGAGTTGTTTTTCGGTTTATTGATACAAATATCCGGATTATTTTATTTTAAACGTTATTTGAACTCTGATATCGCTTTTATGACAAAAGATTTCTTTACTTCACGTCATTAATTGTAAAAACCGAAGACGTGACAGAATGGCTTTACAGCTTTAGCCTGCCCGAAGTGACAAATTAATAAAAAAAAAATGAAATGTGTCAAATGTTTTGTATACTTTTTTGTTTTATATGGCAAAGGCATATTCTACATATTCAGCCGACCTCATGACGTCATAACTGTAGTATATTTATGAGAGTACTTGGTTACCCTCATTATATTGTAGGAATAAACGTCAGTGTTCAACCAAAAGTATTTAAGTATTCTATCAGTTATCTGACTCCCATAGTACAAGCTTTGCTTAGTTTGGGGTCAGATGGCGCTGTGTGTAATGTCCTGCGATATTTATTTATTTATTTTATTTATTTATAACTTACGTGTGTTTCACTTCAATAACTATAAAAAGTTTGAAAACGTATTAGAATTAAACTACCGCATAGAAAGCCAAAATATTCAATTAGTTTCATAAAATAAAGTTTACTATCAGTAAAAAATATATACAAAAAAAACTATACATCCTGAAATGCGAGATGATTTTGGCGATTTTTCGACCCATCTAAGATATTATTTAAGTTTATGTCAAATTAGTTCTAGATATTAAGAAAAATTACGATTATAAATTGTTGTCAAATTAGTTAAATTTAAGTCCTCATCACTGTTGTAACTGAAACGACTGTTAAGCGGAAATAAACTAAATATATGACCTTAAATGTTTAGCTTTATAGAGTCGTAATAATCAATACATTATACAGCATGACTGGTGAGACACCTACGATACTGAAGGAGAGTACTTGGTACCGGATTCTTGTTATAATCATGTAATGAAATTAGGTATTTAATTTTTGGCCCCAATTTCCAATTTCAATAAATAAAGCGTGAATACAGTCCCAGCAACGATGTTATGATGAGCGACAAGTACTTGCTTGTCCCTCCGTCGTCGGCGCGAGCGTCCTCACGTCCAGCTCATGCGTCCGCGCGGTGTCCATGCGTCGCGTAATTGATCACATAACTTTCGGTTAAGTTTACCTAGTAGTCAGTTAATATTTATTTTTAATGTTACTTTTTTCTTCTTCTTATATGATCACCAAATATCACGTCCTCGAGTATCGTAGGTGTCTAACCAGTCATACTGTATAATTGAATACTATTTGAATAGACAATAGAGAACACTATTGTGACATAAAACAAACAAATTTTAATTGCATAAACAATATACATATACAAAAATAAATAACAAATATAGATTTTTTTAATGTAAAAAGTAATGAGACAAACGAGGCGCTCTCCTGATGGTAAGAGATAACGCCTGTCGATGACCATTGCATCGATACACAGAACTTTGAGTAACAAAACAAAGTCCAGGGCATCGCTGCTTTTGCGCTCATTACTTTGAGACTTTCGATGGTTAGTCTCAACAGCCCCGTAATTTCGCTAGCTGCAGTACCCTTCAAACCGGAACACAGTAATGTTTACACACTACTGCTTGCTTACTTAGACGAAAAGAACGAAAAGAAAGAAAGAAAGATATACGTTTTATGTCACGAAAAACATTTAAAAAGTAGTAAGAAGTTTCGTATATTTACCTCTAGTTCACTGCATACGTCGCTCTGCAATAGTTTGGCGAGTCCCTCAACGCCTATCGGTCCGAAAGCATTATCGCTGAGGTCTAGCACCGACAGGCGAGCGCCGGCCATTATCATGCCTTCTCCAAGCGCACTCTGGAAATATTCAAAGTCAAAGTCAAAGTATAGTTTATTGCTATGCTGTGTCACATTAAGGTCCTAATATATAGGTAGAGCAACAGCTACGTTCAGTACGAACATGCAATATTAGAGGCTTAACATAAAATTATGGTATTTAATAAAATTATTTACATTAACAAAATGGAATCCGAAAAATTAAGTGGCATACTGTAATTCGGTATGTAAAGTTTTTTTTTTTTTTTTTTTATATTTTTTACTGATAGTTAACTTTATTTTATGAAACTAATTTGAATATTTTGGCTTTCTATGCGGCAGTTTAATTCTAATACGTTTTCAAACTTTTTATAGTTATGACGTCATGAGGTCGGCTGAATATGTAAAACATGTAAAAAAAAACAACTCGACGTAGATAAGTATGGAGGTTACAAGTAACGGCAACCGTTGACTTGACATTGATTTTGTTGAGGTTTGCCATTGTTATTTTAGGCACTCAAAGAATCCTTATACAGCCGACGACGTGACATCATTAGAGGTAAATTGAAAGTCAAGTTTATTTTATGTTTTTTATTAAAATAAACCCCGTCCCATAGTTTAAAGAGTTTTAAACGTGAAAATCATGTACAGGAATGTAATATTTCGAAATGGTTTTGAAATCAGCAAAGTATTTTTTTTCTTTACCTACATACCGAATTGTCAAAAAAATTATTATGTAAAAAAAATGTCACAGTTAATCATTTAAAATTTATCGTCAAGAAAATCATTTATTTTATAGTATCCCTTATCTATAAGAAGATTGAATAATTTGCGTTTACATATAGAAACACTTCCTGACTTTCTGACTTCACACTTATTAATAACTAGCGGACGCCTCGCGGTTTCACCCGCGTAGTTCCCGCTCTCGTGGGAATACAGGGATAATATGCCTATCTCCCCCGGGGATAGTGTAGCTTTTCAACAGTGAAGGGCGTGGGTTCAAACCCCAACAATGAGCTTGAGCTGCCGGTGAAGGAAAACATCGTGAGGAAACCAAAGCATGGTGGTAGGGTACTTTAGTACTCGGCTGGCTAGCTACCACCCTCAAGTTGAAAATCTGCCGCCAAGCATCTAACGATGTGTTCCGGCAGCCTCACTTGAGAGCCAGTTGCATTCCAGGCTAGGTGTGCTTTACCATCTTCGACCACACCTTCACTTGACATCAGGTGAGCTGTGGTCAAACACCTAGCCTGTCAACCATTAAAAAAAAAAAACAGTGGAAGAATTTTTTAAATCTGTAATCCAGTAGTTTCAGAGCCTATTCAATAAATACAAACAAACAAAAAATAATTCTTTCCTTTTTATAATAGTATAGCTATAGATAGATAGATTAATATTTAATAAACAAAAGATGAGTTTTGGCGGGAACGCGGAAAAGAGACGTGTCGCACCATAGTATTATTCTTTCTAAAACTAGTGTTTTTTCGTTCTGTATAAAAATATTGGTGTTTTATGGATAAAATATTGGTGTTTTATGGAAAAAATATTGGTGTTTTATTTGACAGCCCTGTTGGTTCATTGGTAGAATGTCTGCTTCATGAGCTGAAGGTCGTGGGTTCGATTCCCACCCAGAAACTTTGTGGTACAAACAAATGTTTGTTCTGTGTCTGGGTGTTCTGTATTTATTATAAGTATGTATTTACAAAAAAAAATTGTTGAGTATTCTATCAGTTATCTGACTTCCATAGTACAAGCTTTGCTTAGCTTGGGGTCAGATGGCGCTGTGTGTAATGTCCTATGATATACTCGTGATCGGGTGTTGCTTGCGGGTCGCTGGTCTGCTCGCGGTATACACACAATCTAGTACCTACTTTAACCTTCTAAGATTACTAACGTAACTTTCCTCTTTTTGTAATGTAAAATAGTACAAAAAAAAAAATGTAACTAAAGTTGATAAAGGTCACGGACCCCAGTGTCTGTGGAGCGTAAAAAATGTCCTATGATAATTATTTATTTATATTTAATAATAATTGTATTTTATAGTGTGCGAGCGAGACCTTGCGCGCGCCAGTCTACGCGTGCCGCACGCACGGGATGGTTGTCGTCGCTCTGCACTCTGCCATGCTTAACGATGCCGCTCGTAGTCACTACAGTATTTATAAGTACTTTTTGTCGTACATTTGTTGCATTCCTTAGAATATACATTTATTACTACATTTATATATGCCACTTTTTAATTACTAGAAAGTTTTAATGGGTAATACAGACCTAGTAAGACATCGTAAATGTGCAATCAAAATTTTTGTTTACTTCATAATGCCAAAGTTATTACTAGTCAACATTTTCTGAAATCCTGCCTAAAATTATGGACATAGCACTCGTTTACTACAAAAGAATACTATCCCCGGAGCAGCTGGCGGGAACCAATGGCGGCTTTCATTGGAGTATTGCAGAAACATGTTGTTTCTCTCTCGCACTCGCGCGCGAGGCTCCCGCTGAAGGCGCGCGCGCGCCGCGTGATTTATGAATGAACTTGCGACAGACTAGGTTTAGGTAAATGTCAAATTTTTTTATCACCTAGATGGGTTAAGTTATAGCAGTAGACAACGCCATATTTTTTTTCTAGTACAGTAAAAGCTCTCTATTCGCGGGGTATACGTATATATTTTAGTCGACTTGGTTATATCTTTTATAAAAGCCGCCTCGGCACGTACCAACAGTACATACATACTCAAAAGATGACAATACATAAATAAAATTAAATGACACCCAATTCTTTTCTGTTTACCAATTGCGTCCGGGAATAATGATTTTTTTAACCGCGAATACAGGAACAGGGTTCCAATTTTTTCACCCACAAATAAGGAAACCGTGAATAAGGAACTTTTACTGTAATTAAAAAATAGTGGTGTATATTTATCAACACTAGAAAACTATTACCAATGCCGGAGGAATCTCCGTCTTCATTCTCCCAGTGAACATATCGGAGAAGCGACATATCTTCAGTTCTGGATGCGCCGCTAGAGCCTTCGAGATGGCTTCAGCTGCGGTTACTCCTAGTGTGTTTCCTGTCAGTGTCAGGTACTGTAGGTTCGGGCAAGCGTTGATAGCATCCACAATAGGTTGAGCTAAAAACAATTTTTTTTTTAAATTATTTTGGCATAGACATAATCTATTGCAAAGGTCATGTATCAGTAAATATAAAGCCTATTCACTAAAGTATAAAAAAAGCTGCAAAAAAAGTTTATAAACAAATTTCGCCTAGTGAATATACATTCACTAGGCGAAATTTGTTCACTAGGTGTTGTTAGTTGTTGTTACCTGCTACTTATTTTCAATTTCCTTGAGTGAAAATATTACTTATTTTGTTAACTTCAATTTAAGACACTTTTTATTGTTATATTGACTTGCCTGTAACAATCGTTGTTATTTATGGCCAATAAATTATTCTGATGATTTCTTTTTGAAGTGATGATAGCTCAGTGGTTAGCGCGGTAGGTTCGCATGCCGAAGGGCGTGGGTTCAAACCCCAACAATGAGCTTGAGCTGCCGGTGAAGGAAAACATCGTGAGGAAACCATAGCATGGTGGTAGGGTTCTTTCTAGTACTCTGCTGGCTAGCTACCATCCTCAAGTTGGAAATCTACCGCCAAGCATCTAATGTTGTGTTCCGGCAACCTCACTTGAGAGCCGGTTCCATTCAGGTGAGCTGTGGTCAAAACACCTAGCCTGTCAAACATAAAAAAAAAACTTGATCATGTTTATAAGCACACACACACTCCAGTCTCCCGCCTGTTTCTTATGTTATCTATAGTGCTTTTGTGATAGTAAAGTGCACCTGGCCTGGAATGGAACTGGCCCTCAAGTAAGGCTGCCGGAGCACACCGTTAGATGCTTGGTGGCAAATTTTTAACTTGAGGGTGGTAACTAGCCAGCCGAGTACCAGAAAGTACTCTACCACCATGCTATGGTTTCATCATGATGTTTTCCTTCACTGACAGCTTAAGCTCATTTTTGGGACCACCCACCACACCCTTTGGCATGCAAACCGACCACGCTAACCACTGAGCTATCATCACTTCAAAAAGAAATCATCAGAATAATTTATTGGCCATAAATAACAACGATTGTTACAGGCAAGTCAATATAACAATAAAAAGTGTCTTAAATTGAAGTTAACAAAATAAGTAATATTTTCACTCAAGGAAATTGAAAATAAGTAGCAGGTAACAACAACTAACAACACAACAAAACAACAAACAATAAATATAACATAAATAAACTATGTTATTTAAACTTGTTTCACCTTGCTCTCTACTTAGAGTGGGGAGCACAGCAACTTGTTTCTGAAACAATGTTTCATCGCTGTATGTAAACAAATGTTGCTTAATGAATATGAGGCTTAATATAGACTCCCTGAGATTCGATGATTCTATAAAGTAGGTTTGTTAAAGGCAGACGTCAATGCTTGCTACAATGCCTTCACGAAAGGCGCATATGGGCAAATCTAGCAGTTTAGTCGCT
This sequence comes from Biston betularia, assembly GCA_905404145.2. Classification (NCBI taxonomy): domain Eukaryota; kingdom Metazoa; phylum Arthropoda; class Insecta; order Lepidoptera; family Geometridae; genus Biston; species Biston betularia. Next base: position 1,552,594 of record FR989892.1, on the reverse strand, counting down.
GCTTGGAGCACTGTCTACCTATAGCAGGCTAAATACATACAGAATTTATATACTCTCTTGGACGCAGCCAGAATGCTTTATAATCTAAGCCTTATAATTTAAATTGTGTATAATTCATTTAAACTTAATTATAAAATAGAAGCAACGTACCAGTGCGACATATTTGCTTGAGCGAAAATAATTTTCAAATGTGTTTTAAAAAAAATCTCTAAAACATGTATTGTAGTATTTATACACTTACTGTAACGTGAAAATAAATAACCCTGACCACACAACAAATTTATGCAGATATTATGACTTCACAAATAAATTGACCATAGATGATTACATGGTCAGTTTACGTGAGAGAAATTCTAACAATGTTTTAATAATCTACTTTGTTAAGATATAGGTTATGTTTGACAACAAAAAAAATGCGTAGTCCACAAACAGATATATAATGATATGGTAAATCGAGGCATATTTTGAACTTTAAAATAAAAGTTTCATATGATTTTTTAAGAAATTAAAGCTCTACTTACCATCTTTGGCAGAGTCTAGTTTCAATGATTTTCCAGAAAAGTCAACACCGGTAGGGATTTGTTCGGAGCTTTCTAGGGCAGAATTAAGCGTGTTCAAGTCAAACGAAGCCATTTTTAATTAACAATACTATGAATACATAGATTAAATTATTATAACTTGAGAAAACAACACATCCAAGCGGTGCAACGGAAATATTTCAATTTTTTTTAACTGTCACAAAACAATTTTTTTTTTTTTTATTTATTTGCCCCATCGGGCAGGCTAAAGCTGTAAAGCCATACTGCCTTGTCTTAAGTGTTATGTCACAAAACAAATGCTCTGGAAAAATAAAAATAATTATTTTCTTTATATTTGGCATCGAACTTTATGTATTTTGCCACTATGAAACATGTCGATTTGTTTGAGAAGAATCTAGTAAAAGTCAAAATCGTGTCACAAAAATAAGCCATGGTAAAGTTCAGGGCAACCCTCAAAAACCCGCTTTTCTTTGACAACTGTGCCCTCTTCGAAACTCCGAATTATTTTTGAAGATTAAGTGCTCACTAACAATTAACAGCGTTTCAGTGTATGCTAGAGGCATTGTCACACATCGCAGGCGTGCCAAGTTTATTCTGAATTATCTAAAGTTGATACAGCGTAAATTATCATTTTAAATGAAGAGATTTTAGTGACCTACAAAAACCAGTTGTCGTTGTATAGCTTAGTACATGTTCACAGTTCAGATATTTGAGTTCTGAGTATATAATATATGTTATGTTCAAGTTACGAGTATTTATTTCCTAAATATAGATAATGAATATTATTCCACTGTGATCAGCTCTCGCTATCAATAATAAAGTCGCCACTACTTTATTAAAGCTTAACTGGATTTGACTGACACGGACTCGACTTGACCAGGGCTGGACTTTGGCTACAGCTATAACTACAAGGCAACTTATGTAACTTAAAAAACTTGAAAATATAAAACACTTGACACTGGTAGATACTCAAAATGCGACGCCAAAATCAAAGAAGAAGAAAACTAATCTGGTACTCACTGTCAGTCAAGTCAACTATCTGTCACTGCTATTACAGTCACCAGTCAGTCAGTCATTTGTCAAACGCGTAGCGAGTACGTTTCCGTTTGGATTGTGACGCGATTATTTTATTTTCATCGCAATTTCTCGATTTATTTCGAGGATAAACCTGTAAAATCGCCCAGCACTAGTGCTACGTGACTTGCCGAGAGCTCACCATGGCGGGTATGTAAATTTATTTAAGTTTGAACCCGAAAAATTAGAATTATGAATATATACTGTATGTGGTCAAATTTTCATATTAGATTTACAGTTAAAACTATTTTTTAACTAAGAGCGATGCTTATCAGATAGGTTTGGGGATAAATAATAAAAGTTATCAGTCATGTATGCTCTCCGCGTGTGGTTTGGAGCGTGTTTATATTAAATTATTCGCATAAATTGCGGCTACTTAACCTTTGAACTGGCTTCGCACCGTATCTTTTTGTTTATTTTACTGATGGGTGTCCAAAAAGGTCACGGAATAGTACCTTTATTGGTCATTGTTATCTATTTACCAGAATTGGCTATGCCTACCTTTATTTTTTCAGTGTCCTAAATTATTAACACCTCGTTTTCGAAAACGAGAGTTGATCGCAATGAAATCCTATTCAACATCTATTTAGAAATAATGAATGGATAAGGGGAAAATAATAGTACATTACTGCAGCAGCCAGCAAAAGAGTACACATACATAAGGCCATCAACGTCTAGTTGTGACCAAGGCTTTTAAAGTATTTTTCTTAAATAATGCGCGGAAATTATATATCATAGTTTGAGGGTGTCTGACAGGGGGTTGTAACCGCTCTAAGTTTCAGGCACGGCATGACGTGATTTCTAATATTCTGAATGAAATATCTAGAAACTGAGATTTATACTATAGCAAGTTTGAGGTGTAATTTTATACTCCACTTTTACCTGCCAAAACCACCACTACCCAAGTCTCTTTTGTGTTGGGAGCATACGTAAAAAAACTTCCAGCCTTTATAAAATAACCAAGGTCTAGCCGTCATAGGCTCTTTTTTTTATGGTTTGACAGGCTAGTTGTTTGACCACAGCTCACCTGATGTTAAGTGAAGGTGTGACTGAAGATGGTAAAGCACACCTAGCCTGGAATGGAACTGGCTCTCAAGTGAGGCTGCCGGAACACACCGTTAGATGCTTGGCGGCAAAAAGTTCCACAACCTCGCTGTGCGAATGAAAAATGTGGAATCAAAACGCTTTGTGCGTACATGGGGAACATCCACCATGTACGGATGACGTTTTGGTCGCGTTTGTCTGGCCGTCCGGTGAAAGAAAGGTGCAGGGAACCAAGTGCAGTTCAAGTGCACACTCTCCGAAATGTATCCGGTAGAGAACAGACAGGCTGGAAATACTACGACGATGCTCAAGGCTTTGAAGCCGAAGTATGTAATACATTAATAACGTTATAATAAAAAAAATTGCTGTTAAAATATTCTTGGGCCCATACGACAACATTGTATAACTTTTTACACTACTATTGCAAAAATTATACTATTTACAAAATGTATACAAAAAACTTAGTCTAAAAATCCGTCAGAGGAGGTATATGTGGCCAGAATGCTGGCTACTTTTTACACTATATTTCGGTATCAGCTATTTAGTGCGAAATTGTTAAAAGAAGCGTCAATCGATAGGTGTTATTTTAAAACAAGGCGGGAACGCTACGACCCGGTATTTTATTTTGATCGCCCGTTACCGGGTCGCGTGAGAAAACCCACCTAATGAGAAACGCTGCTATAGATGATGTATGGCTCGTCTGTAGCTCTTTTTGACCGACTTTAAAAAAGGAGGAGGTTCTTAATTCGTCAGATTTTTTTTTAATGTATATTCCCCGATTACTGGAACCTTAACTTTTTTATCTTATAGAATGAAATAACCATTTCCAGCTACCAGCAATCCATTCGACAATCTACTTAAGACCATTGATGTCAATGGAAAGACATTCAAGTACTATGACCTGAACAGTTTTGGAGCAAAATATGGTAAGGCTTTATCTATACTTTCTATACTAAACAATTACCTATACACTATTTAGTTAAGTGGTAGATTTCCTTAACAGAAGATCGTCTAGGTAGGTACCACTGCAGTACCAGTTATTCTACTGTTAAGCAGTAGTGTGTAGACATTACTGTGTTCCGGTTTGAAGGGTACTGCAGCTAGTGAAATTACTGGGCTGTTGAGACTAACCATCAAAAGTCTCAAAGTAATCAGCACCAAAGCAGCAATGCCTGGACTTTGTTTTGTTACTCAAAGCTCTGTGTATCGCTGCAATGGTTGTGGACAGGCATTATCTCTTACCATCAGGAGAGTGTCTCGTTCGTCTCATTACTTTTTACATTTAAAAAAAAACTATATATACCAAAAAGGTAAAGTTTGCGAGTTTTTGAGATTGTAGGATCTCTGGATCTACTGAACCAATTCTGAAAATTCTTTTACCAATAGAAAGCCTCGTTAATTGTGAGTGTCATAGGCTATTTATAATATTAACCCAATGAAATTATTAACATCATCATCCACAGCCTTCTTTATCCCACTGCTGGGTATAGGCCTCTCTCTTTGCATGCCATCTGCCTCGGTCCTGTGCCAATCTGGTCCAGGTTCGACCCGCGACGGTGACGATATCGTCGACCCATCTTGCGGCTGGACGACCGACGCTCCGCTTCCCTTGCCTAGGCCACCACTCTGTTGCAACCTTACTCCACCTGTCATCACTTCGCCTAGCAACGTGTCCTGCCCAGCTCCACTTGAGGTTCATAATTGCGATACCGACGTCTCGAACTTTCGTTCGTCGCCGGATATCGGTATTACGAACTCGGTCTTGGAGTTTAATGCCGAGCATGGACCTCTCCATGGCTCTCTGTGCGACTCTAATTTTGTGCACAGCCTCATGTGTGAGCGTCCACGTCTCGGCACCATATGTCATGGTGGGCAGGACGCACTGATTAAAGAGGCGAGTCTTCAGACACTGCGGAATATGGCGTGGCTTGAGGATGTCGTCGAGCTTTTTGAATGCCGCCCATCCAAGCTGTATGCGCCTGGTGATCTCCGTCTTTTGATGCTCTATGCCAAAAGATAGAGTATGGCCAAGGTACACGTATCTGTCAACCGTTTCTAGGCTCTCACTTCCAATCATGATTGGGATTGAGGTCCCAGAAACGTTCGACATGACTTTGGTCTTGGTCATATTCATCTTTAGTCCTACTGTCAAAGAGGCATCCGATAGGCCTTTTAACATTGTTTGAAGATCATCCAGGTTTTCGGCAAACAGTACAAGGTCATCTGCAAACCTGAGGTGAGACAGGTATACACCGTTGATTTTTATTCCCGTAGAATCCCATGCAAGCATTTTCAAGACGTCTTCTAAGACTGCCGTAAAAAGCTTGGGTGAAATAGTGTCTCCTTGCCTCACCCCCCTTTTAATAGGAATTGGGTTGGTAGTATTATGCAGCTTCACCTGCATTGCTGCCGTATCATATAGCTCACGAAGCACCCCCACATATCGAGTGTCAATGGAGCAGCGATGGAGAGAATCAAACACAGCCCAGTGTTCGACGCTGTCGATTATTAACATAATATACTTATTTATGAACTCAGGGAAGTACTGAACACTTTTTTATATATTACATGGAAAATTAAGAGCAGCTAATCATTAAACTAAAAAAATAAAGTGATACATAACACAAAAGCCAAAAAGTTTACACTTTGAAACATTAAATTAATTTTACCAAAAAATATGAAAATGATTAGAAAAAGTAATGGTCATGGTCATGGTCACTTAGTATGACCAGCATAATGCTGGGGCGAGCCCCTATTTCGTAACTTTTGTCTGTCTCTATTTTTGTGCTTGTTACAAAATTAAACGTTATTCTTTCTTACTAATGTTTGCACACTACTGCTTGGCGGCAGAATATCTGATACTCCGGTGGTATGTATGCGAGTGTACAGGTCGCCTTGACCTGTGTTTGTTTATGTAGTTATAAGTTATCACCAAAATACGTAATTGTATGGTGACCGTATGATCATTAAAATGGTTCTTGCATAATGTTAATGGAACTTGCCTAATCAATGTTAATCAAAGTTGAGCAATTCATGGCTTAGGGACTCGTGTAACAAGTATACATTACCAATAAAAAATCCGGTCAAGCGCGAGTCGGGCTCGTGCACGGACGGTTCCGTACCATTCTACTAATATAGGCTACTTTTATCGCGAAACCATGTAACGGGTAAATTAGTTAGCGCAGCTAGCTATCTATAAAAACGGTAAGAAAATCACGTTCGTTGTATGGGAGCTAAATATTTATTTTATTCTGTTCTTTTTTGTATTTGTTGTTATAGCGGCAACAGAAATACATCATCTGTGAAAATTTCAACTGTCTAACTATCACGGTTCGTGAGATACAGCCTGGTTACAGATGGAAAGACAGCGAAGTCTTAGTAATAGGGTCTCGAATTTCCCTTTTGGTACGGAACCCTAAAAACATACATTTTTTTTTATAGTAGATAGGCTTGCGTTTGACCGCCATCCCGCCTGATGTTAAGCGAAGATGCGGTCTACGGTGGAGCACGCTCGCCTAGAAGAAACCGAGTCACTCGCGACTTGAAGGTACCCAGACTATATTCATCGGGTAACACCCACTCGGGCAGCTGATTCCAATGTCTAGCGGTACGCATGAAAAAGGTGGAATCAAACCGCTTAGTTCGAGCTTTTGGAACATCAACCATGAAGCGGTGACGCTTTTTAAAGCTCCTGGCTGTCCGATAGTAGAATGGGCAAGGTGGAATTAGGTCATGCAGATCTGAAGCGCACTCTCCAAAATGTATCCGGTAGAAAACCGACAGACAAGCAACTTTCCGTCGATGTTCAAGGCTTTGGAGCCTTTTCTGAACAAGCGAATCGTTGCTTATGAGCCTCTTGGTTGTTTTTTTTTTAATATCATAATGTCTTATTAAGTCAATTAATTAATCTATCTATACTATTATAAAGAGGAAAGATTTGATTGTTTGTTTGTAATGCATAGGCTCCGAAACTACTGGATCAAGTTCAAAAATTCTTTCACCGTTGGGAAGCTACACCATCCCCGGGTGATACAGGCTATTTTTTATCCCTGTATTCGCACGGGGACGGGAACTACGCGGGTGAAACCGCGAGGCGTCCACTGGTGCAAGATACACGCAAAAAACATAACCCTCCCCTGGTTAGTTTGAAATCGTTTGTAGCGATGATAGCTCAGTGGTTAGCGCGGTAGGTTCGCATGCCGAAGGGCGTGGGTTCAAACCCCAACAATGAGCTTGAGCTGCCGGTGAAGGAAAAACATCGTGAGGAAACCATAGCATGGTGGTAGCGTACTCTAGTACTCGGCTGGCTAGCTACCACCCTCAAGTTGAAAATCTGCCGCCAAGTATCTAACGGTGTGTTCCGGCAGCCTCACTTGAGAGCCAGTTCCATTCCAGGCTAGGTGTGCTTTACCATCTTCGACCACACCTTCACTTAACATCAGGTGAGCTGTGGTCAAACAAATAGCCTGTTAACCATAAAAAAAACCTACGCATAGTTTGAAACTAAAACTCGAAAACGCACAAGTTTTGAAACAAAATGAATGACAATTTAGTGATTGTTTTCGTGATCCGCCAAAACACTCGCGACATATCCTTAGTTTTACAATCTTTGGTTGCCAAAATGATAACCATTTATTCAAAGATATAATTTTTGAATGACACCAAGGTTACGCAGAAAGCAGTTTAAATATAAACAATTGGGTCGAATTCCAGATAAGGAGGTTTTCGTTTATTCTACCTGACCACATGTCCACTAACTAACTTATCTATAATATATAACTTTTTTTAAACGTAAACTTAATGGGACAAACGATACTCTCTCCTGATGGTAAGAGATAACGTATGCCCTACGTATGGATATACTAACTTTTTATCCCGAAAACATGTAGCGTGTAACACCGCGGGGCGTAGCTAGCTATCTATAAAAATGGCTTAAAAATCACGTTTGTTGTATGGGAGCCCCCCTTAAATATTTATTTTATTTTGTTTTTTAGTATTTGTTGTTATAGCGGCAATAGAAATATATCATCTGAGAAAATTTCAACTTTTTTTTTTTTTTTTAATGTAAATAGTATTGAGACGAACGAGACGCTCTCCTGATGGTAAGAGATAACGCCTGTCCATGACCATCGCAGCGATACACAGAACTTTGAGTAACAAAACAAAGTCCAGGGCATCACTGCTTTGGCGCTCATTACTTTGAGACTTTCGATGGTTAGTCTCAACAGCCCAGTAATTTCGCTAGCTGCAGTACCCTTCAAACCGGAACACAGTAATGTTTACACACTACTGCTTAGCGGCAGAATAACTGGTACTGCGGTGGTACCTACCTAGACGACCTCCCGCTAAGGAGATCTACCACCAAGTATACTATCACGGTTCATGAGATGCCTGGTGACAGACGGACAGCGAAGTCTTAGTAATAGGGTCCCGTTTTTCCCTTTGGGTACGGAACCCTAAAAAAGGTTAAAATTGGCTTCCAAGAGTTAATTACATTAACATAGATCAGTATCTGTGAATACATTGTTATTTTACATTGTCAGTTAAAAAACATCGTGAATTAATTTTCATTTATCAACTTTGCGTCAAGTTTTTTATTCAACTTTGGTAGAATATCTGCTTCAAGAGCGCATGAGAGGGCGTGGGTTCGATTCCTACCAAGACAAACATTTTTGCGACAAAAAATGTTTGTTCTGTGTCTGGGTGTGTATCATAAGTATGTATTTACAAAAAAAACAGAATTATCTAGAGTAAACAGGTTTTTCTAGGTAAGCGAGCTTCATCTTATTTTATTTTATTTTTATAATCAAAGGAAAACTTACAGCTAGGTACATAGACAATTACAATGAATAAGAAAAGAAGGCCAATTAAAAGTTTTCACAAGTAGAAACTTAGACTATATCCTGCTTAACATCAGGCAGGGCGTGGTCAAACGCAAACCTATTGAGAAAAAAAAGAACACTATGACAAATTTCAAATCCAAGATGGCCGCCGCCACAAAATGGCGGATAACATATTTTTTCACAACTCCCTCAATATGGGTATCAAATGAAAGGTCTTGACTAGTAGAACACTGTACACCTGTCGAGTTTTTTAAATTTATCTTGTTTATCTTGTTCTACCTTTTGTTTTAAATTTGCTGCTTTTTGACAATATCAATATTGATATTGACAAGACCTATAGTCAAGATATCATAGTAGATAGTCATATATATATAGTCAAGACCTTTTATTTGATACCCATATTGAGGGAGTTGTGAAAAAATGTGTTATCCGCCATTTTGTGGCGGCGGCCATCTTGGATTTGAAATTTGTCATAGTGTTCTTTTTTTTTCTCAATAGGTTTGCGTTTGACCACGCCCTGCCTGATGTTAAGCAGGATATAGTCTAAGTTTCTACTTGTGAAAACTTTTAATTGGCCTTCTTTTCTTATTCATATAAACATTAAAATTATTTTAATGTTTACTTTTACCAGATCGTTTGCCGTACTCCATCCGAGTTTTGCTCGAGTCGTGCGTGCGGAACTGCGACAATTTCCAAGTGCGCGAACAAGATGTGGAGAGAGTGCTCGGGTGGGAAACCAACCAGAAGGTGCCCGCGGGCGTGGAGGTCGCCTTCAAACCGGCCAGGGTCATCCTACAGGTGAGACCATCGATCGATGGCCGATCCGTCCAGGATGTTTTTTTTTTTTTTTATGGTTGACAAGCTAGGTGTTTGACCACAGCTCACCTGATGTTAAGTGAAGGCGTGGCCGAAGATGGTAAAGCACACCTAGCCTGGAATGGAACTGGCTCTCAAGTGAGGCTGCCGGAACACACCGTTAGAAGCTTGGCGGCAGATTTTCAACTTGAGGGTGGTAGCTAGCCAGTCGCGTACTAGTAAGTACCCTACCACCATGCTATGGTTTCCTCACGATGTTTTCCTTCACCGGCAGCTCAAGCTCATTGTTGGGGTTTGAACCCACGCCCCACGCCCTTCGGCATGCGAACCTACAGCGCTTACCACTGAGCTATCATCGCTACAAAATGTTAGTTACTCTTTCACGTAAAAACTACTGAACGGATTTAGATGAAATTTGGTATGGAGGTAGCTGAGACCCTGGATTAGCACATAGGCAATTTTTTATCCCGAAAACATGTAGCGGGTAATACCGCGCGGCGCAGCTAGTGGATACAATTTCGACATCGATTTTTTTCAAGTTTCTCTTTCATGGATGGGTTTAGTTATAGCAGTAGATATCGCCATTTTTTTCTAGTAGGTAGTTCTTTTTTGTGTAAAAAGTAATGGGACGAACGAGACGCTCTTCTGATGATGAGTGATAACGCATGTCCATGACCATTGCAGCGATACACAGAACTTTGAGCAACAAAACAAGCTGCAACAACAAAGCTGCTTCGGCGCTCATTACTTTGAGACTTTCGATGGTTAGTCTCAACAGCCCAGTAATTTCGCTGCAGTACCCTTCAAACCGGAACACAGTAATATTTACACACTACTGCTTGGCGGCAGAATATCTGGTACTGCGGTGGTACCTACCTAGTCGACCTCCTGCTAAAGAGATCTACCACCAAGCAGGAGATTCTTATTCTTATTAGGAATGGGGGCGATGAGTCCTGCACTGACGTCCCGCTTGGGGTGTATTGTGCATTTCCCCCTGCCAGCGTCTACCCGAGCCAACCCAGCTCCTTGAAGAATAGAATAGAATAGAATAGAATCATTTATTGACATAATTATTTAAAACAGATACTTAAACTATGTATGTACTATGCTTACACAGTTATCATACAGTTTAAAAAATATGTATTGTCAGTTTACAAAAATTAAATGTAATAATTTTATTAGCTGTAAAGGGGCAACAATTGTCATGTAATCGTAAAAAATCCGAATAATATAAATTAGAAAACAAAATAATTAAATAACATATTCAATCTATAATAATTTAAAAACAATAATTCAATAAATTAGTCATAGTTATTATATTATTCATTCGTCATAAATTATTATTCATAACAATTCGAAAATTAAATACAATTCAAAAGAACAAAAAAAAAAGAAGTACCGGAGCGAGGCTCTGGGCCGCTGGCGTAGTAGCTCCAGTGAGATGGGTGGAATATTTAAAGGCATTGATGACGAGAAGCATTCAAGGTGTTGCGGCGACATGGATGCTAGCGAAGCAGGTTCATGCAGCCTAGTAGCAGTTCTAGTACCTTCTGTGGCTTTGCAGTGCAGACGCTTACTTGGTGGTAGATCTCCTTAGCAGGAGGTCGTCTAGGTAGGTACCACCGCAGTACCAGATATTCTGCCGCCAAGCAGTAGTGTGCAAACATTACTGTGTTCCGGTTTGAAGGGTACTGCAGCTAGCGAAATTACTGGGCTGTTGAGACAAACCATCTAGTCTCAAAGTAATGAGTGCCAAAGCAGCGATGCCCTGGACGTTGTTTTGTTACTCAAAGTTCTGTGCATCGCTGCAATGGTCATGGACAGGCGTTATCTCTTAACATCAGGAGAGCGCCTCGACCGTCTCATTACTTTTACATAAAAAAAAAAAAAAAAAAAAAAAAAAAAACGCACATGCTCCACAGTTTCATTCTAAGTAGGAGATCTACCACCAAGTAATTAAAAAAATTGTTGTGTATGTTTCGTTGTAGGATCTGACCGGCGTACCAGCTGTAGTAGACTTCGCTGCAATGCGTGACGCTGTCAAGAACTTGGGGGGTGATGCGGAGAAAATCAACCCGATATGCCCAGCCGATCTCGTCATCGACCATTCCGTGCAGGTCGACTTCGCTAGGAGGTGAGACCTCCCAACTTACTACCTGACGATCAGAACCGTAGCGGTAACCGTAGATATTATTGAGTTACTAGTAATAAGTAATTATATAGCATGACTGGTGATACACCTACGTTACTAATAAAAGATTTGTATTTGGTAACCAAAAGCCTGGGTGCAAAACTAGTATAAATTTAAAATTATTAAAACCTCAGACACCAGTAATGCCACATAATACCAAATTTCGAGTCGATCAGTGGTAAAAACTCACATACATAAGAGCTGTTTATCTTCAAACAGCTGAAAAGACTTTCTTGAATCATAATTAAGAACACTGTCGATCAACAGTGCGATTTTGTAGCGATGATAGCTCAGTGGTTAGCGTGGTAGGTTCGCATGCCGAAGGGTGTGGGTTCAAACCCCAACAATGAGCTTGAGCTGCCGGTGAAGGAAAACATCGTGAGGAAACCATAGCATGGTGGTAGGGTACTTTCTAGTACTCGGCTGGCTAGCTACCACCCTCAAGTTTGAAAATCTGCCGCCAAGCATCTAACGGTGTGTTTCGGCTGCCGCACTTGAGAGCCAGTTGAATTCCAGGCTAGGTGTGCTTTACCATCTTCGACCACACCTTCACTTAACATCATGTGAGCTGTGGTCAAACACCTAGCCTGTCAACTATAAAAAAAAAAAAACATCTGAAAAGACTTTCTTGAATCATAATTAAGAACACTGTCGATCAAGTCACATAAAAAAATCGCCATTTTGTGGTGGCGGCCATATTGGTTTTGAAATGTATCATAGTGTATAGTATTCTACTAGTCAAGCCCTTTCATTTGATATCTATATTGAGGGAGTTGTGAAAAAATATGTAATCCGCCATTTTGTGGCGGCGGCCATCTTGGAACGATTTTCATCAAACATGGCTAAGAACACTCCCGATCAAAATCGGTTCATCCGTTCCGGGAGTTACGATGCCACAGACAGACACACACAGACACGTCAAACTTATAACACCCCGTCGTTTTTGCGTCGGGGGGTTAAAAACAGCACTCACTCGGAATGAACTATTTCCTGATAATTATTATTATTTATTTCTATTTCAGTCCAGATGCGTTGAACAAGAACCAAGAATTGGAATTTGAGAGGAACAAAGAGAGATTTCAGTTTTTGAAGGTAGCTAATGATTTTTCTTTTTAAGGTGGTTCGATTTCCATACAAACAATTTTTTCCATTTATGGACAAATTAAGCATAGTTTTACAGTGAAATCACAGCTACTGGCATTTATTTTGGTCTTTATTTGCGGTAAATCACAATTGCTTTAATAAAACAGTAGATTATACTCATAATCTACCATTTTATTCAAAAGTCATAAATTCATAAATTTGATTTTATGCTAACAAAATTTACTGTTTTATAAAAACAATTGTGATTTACCGCAAACGAAGACCAAAATAAATGCCAGTAGCTTTGATTTCACTGTAAAATTATGCTCCATTTGTCCATAAATGGCAAAAAATTATTTGTATGGAAATCAAACCACCTTAACACATTCAGTGCTATTTATATTTTAATTTATTTTATTTATTTATATTTTCTATCTGAAGCCGAAATACGGCTTTTTATGATTTCACCTTTATACAGTGCCAGTGAACACGCCTAGCGTGCCCATGTCATTATAGTACATCTTGCAGTGCCGACAGCACGCCTGGCGTGATGACTTCAAACTAACAACACCTCCTTTTTAATTTTTGTATGTCAAACTTTTATGAGTCTTACACATACTGTCGACAGCCCCGTTGGCTCATTGGTAGTATATCTGCCTTGAGAGCTAAAGAGCGTGGGTTCGATTCCCACTCAGGGCAAACATTTTGTGAATAAACAAATGTTTGTTCTGTGTCTGGGTGTTCTGTATGTATTTACAAAAAAAAAGTATTTTTTATGTATTCTATCAGTTATCTGACTTCCATCACACAAGCTCTGCTTAGTTTGGGGCCAGATGGCGGTGTGTGTTTAGTCCTACGATATTTATTATTTATTTACTTTGAATGAAGTAATTAATCTGTTTTTAATTTATTATTATTTTGTCTAATTTTTGAAATTACAGTGAAACCTGGTTAAGTGAGATTTGACCTTTACCGCAAATAAAGACCAAAATAAATGCCAGTAACTGTGATTTCACTGTAAAATTATGCTCCATTTGTGCATAAATGGCAAAAATGTATTTGTATGGAAATCGAACCCACCTTATATATATTTTATTACCTTGAATATTTTAAATCAATAGCATATTTTTTAGATTTTTTCTCTTACGTATTATTATAACCCATTTGTTTCTTTTTCCAGTGGGGTGCTAATGCTTTCAACAATATGTTGATTGTACCACCTGGTTCTGGAATTGTCCATCAGGTACGTTCCCAACTTATACTATCCCACTGCTGGGAAAAAATCTTCCCATTACTTTCCAACTACTTTAATGTTTTTCCCTGGTAGTAGATCTCCTTAGGAAGAAGTCGTCTGTGTTTCCCGAAAGGTACAATATGAGTGTCTTCAAATCAAGAGTAAACAGGTTCCTTCTAGGTAAGCGTGTTCCATCTTAGGCCGCATCGATGCTTCACATCAGGCAGGATGTGGTCAAGCGCGAACCTATTCAATGTAAAAAAAAAAAAAAAAAAAAGTCGTCTAGATAAGTACCACCGCATTATTCTGCCGCCAAGCAGTAGTGTGCGAACATTACTGTGTTCCGGTTTGAAGGGGACTGCAGCTAGAGAAATTACTGGGCTGTTGAGACTAACCATCGAAAGTCTCAAAGTAATGAGCACCAAAGCAGCGATGCCCTGGACTTTGTTTTGTTATTTGAAGTTCTGTGTATCGCTGCAATGGTCATGAACAGGCGTTATCTCTTACCATCAGGAGAGTGTCTCGTTCGTCCAATTACTTTCGCATAAAAAAAATTGTAAAATTCGATTATGTGTACACTACTGCTTGTAAAGTAACTTTTGACTTTTACAGGTGAATCTAGAGTACTTGGCACGAGTAGTTTTCTCCGATGGGGTACTTTATCCCGATTCTGTCGTGGGGACAGACAGTCACACTACCATGATAAACGGATTGGGTGTCGTCGGATGGGGGGTTGGAGGTACGCAAGATCTGATTCAATCATTAATTCTTTGGTTCATTCTTTCATTCACTGCATTGTTCATTCTTTTATTTACTCCATTGTTATTTTTTTTTTTTAATAATTTGCCCCTGCGGGCAGGCTAAAGCTATAAAGCCATACTGCCTTGTCTTAAGTGTTATTTCTGCTGAACCTTAGCTATAGTTATCGTCAAAGTCGTCTTAGTCAAGTCCAGTTCATGTCAGTTAATTCCAGTCATGCTTTAGTAAAGTAGTGGCGACTTTACTATAAAGCTTCGATGGAGTTTTGGAAGCAACACGAAAACTCCATTGTTAATTATTTCGTTCACTCCATTATCCGTTCTTTCGTTCACTCCGATGTTCATTCCTTCATTTACTCTATTGTTCATTCTTTCATTCGCTTTATTGTAAATTGGAATCATCTGCCCGAGTGGGTGTTCCCCGATGAATATAGTCTGGGTGCCTTCAAGTCGCGAGTGACTCGGTTTCTTCTAGGCGAGCGTGCTCCACCGTAGACCGCATCTTCGCTTTACATCAGGCGGGATGGCGGTCAAACGCAAGCCTAACTATAAAAAAAAAAAAAAACATTTACTCCATTGTTCAATTTTTTTAATTTAAACTGTGAGGCGTCCCATTGTCCTGGTACCCTTTTACCTGCATTCCATCTTTATCCGCAAAACAGGGAATCCTCGTGTGGAGACCAGTGGTTTTACTATATATATAAATATATATGTCGGCGTGTAGCTTTAATGTTGATTTGATTTAGCGCCATCTTGCGTAATTTTGGTGGACTAGAGGTGGAAAGGCGACACCTCTGACGTCACACTGGTTCCGTGCTCTGCTTGTCGTTATTCGTGTAAAGTATTTTGACTTCAACCAATGAGAGAAGGCGAAGTTGCGGATGTCGGCCGGTAGGGGCGCTGTGTGAAGCGAGCCGGCCGTGCGTTGAATGTTGAGGTGGAGAGATCATTCTTGCTTTGGTTGAGGAGAGATGAACATTGATTCTTGCTTTGAGAGGAGATTGAGTTGGTCGGTTGCAGAGTGCGAAGCTAAGCGGAACGTGTTGTCCCCGAGCTATGTAATAGTGTCTATAATGTTCTAATCGTTCTTAAACTAAAGTCGTTGTGAAGTGCTGATTAAACTTTGTACAAGATAACTGAATTGTGTGGTTTGTCTCCTCGCCCGCTACACCCACGCCCGGTAACCCAGTAACCCAGTAACCGTACATGATGTTGATCGGCCATCCCACCGTATGTCGTGATGTAGTTCCTTTCTTCTTATATCTCCGACATATACATATATGTAATAGTCTGCTTAGTTCGGAGGCGGAGCGGCGCTCCGAGGTCGCGGCGATGGGAGGAGGGGCAATTCCTTGTAAATGCTGGTCATAATACTTTATACCATACATTATACTTTATGCATATTAAGGTGGTTTTTGCCTACACAACATTTACTCTTTTAAAAATAAATAAAAATAAAATAAATAAATAAATATCACAGGACATTACACACAACGCCATCTGACCCCCCAAACTAAGCAAAACTTGTGCTATGGAAGACAGATAACTGATAGAATACTTAAATACTTTTTTTTTTGTAAATACGTACTTATAATGTTAGTCCTGAGTGGGAATCGAACCCACGCCCTTCAGCTCTCGAAGCAGACATGCTACCAATGAACCAACAGGGCTGTCAATAGATGTAATATATATGTTAACAGTTTTGTGGCAATTATTTAACAAGTATTAGGGTAGTAACGTACGCACATGATACCTACCCGCGTTGCATTGAAAGTAAGTTTTTACACGACTGTCCAAAAAAATGTGTAATGTTTTCACTTGTCTTTGTGTAATTATGTAGGTATTCGTAGTAGATAAATGTTACATTAAATTTAAAATATTTAATATTGAACCGATTCTTACATAGATCTTTACTAATAGTAACATTAAAAGTATGTTCTATGTAAGTGTCTACTTCTACGAAAATCTTACAATAAAACAATAAGGTATATTTACGTAGCATATCCAAGCGCTGTAGCAAAGCATTCCTATGTTCTTAAAGTTACCTGAATTCTTATAACTATTGTTATTATTTCACCCTATCCACATGAAGTTGTTTCGTTGCAAAAATACTAATAAAAATTGTAATTATTTTTACTGCATATGAAAACAGCACGCAATGTAGCGTAAATTGTAAACATATACCTATACATGTATACATACGTTATTGTGTTACTAGGAATATGATTACCTATTTATTACTAACAAATGAGCTTACAGCAGTCTAATTTGTCATGTATTGCAAGTTTTTTAAATTAAATTTAAAAAAAAAAAAATAATAATAAATAATTAAGCTGCCTTTTGAAGCTGACCCTGGACCCAACCGTCTAGCGAGAGTCTCTTAAGATGTTGGTCGAGACTCTTCGCTATAAGACCGTTTACCGTGACAACTATCGGGACAATGATCGTCGAATCAACATTCCACATGGCGGTTATCTCGTGAGCCAAGTCAAGGTACTTGCTGAGCTTGTCCTTCTCGGCCTTCACGAGATTCTCGTCATGTGGGATGGTGATGTCGACGAGCACTGCCCGGCGTTGGGCTCGGTCAACCACCACGATATCAGGCGAATAATAAATAATTAATAAAAAATAAATTTAAATTAATTTTATTTAATTTATAATTTTTTTTCCGAGATCGCCCTACGAGATCGAATCAGGAATGAGGAGATCCGCAGACGAACCAAAGTTACCGATATAGCCCAACGGATTAGCAAGTTGAAGTGGCAGTGGGCAGGGCACATAGCACGCAGAACTGATGGCCGATGGGGCTGCAAAGTTCTGGAGTGGAGACCACGGACCGGCAAGCGCAGCGTAGGACGTCCACCCACAAGGTGGACAGACGACCTAGTAAAGACCGCAGGAACGCGCTGGATGCGAGCCGCTTCCAACCGGTCTTTATGGAAGTCAATGGGGGAGGCCTATGTCACGTCAGCAGTGGACGTCCTACGGCTGAAATGATGATGATGAATTTATAATTATTTTTTTTGTAATTTAAATTAGATAACAAAATTTCTGAACCAAAACTTTTGGAAATAAATTGTTATTAAAGTAAATTCATTTGTTCATTTGTCTCTGTTCCAGGTATCGAAGCAGAAGCAGTCATGCTGGGCCAAGCGATCAGCATGCTCTTACCAGCAGTGGTGGGGTACCGTCTGGTGGGGGAACTGCCCCCGCTCGCCACCTCCACCGATCTCGTGCTCACCATCACTAAGGTATGTCACTTTAGCGAAATAACATCGTGAGGAAACCATAGCATGGTGGTAGGGTACTCTCTAGTACTCGGCTGGCTAGCTACCACACGAGACTTGAAAATCTGCCGCCAAGCATCTAACGGTGTGTTCCGGCAGCCTCACTTGAGACCCAGTTCCATTCCAGGCTAAGTGTGCTTTACCATATTCGACCACACCTTCACTGAACATCAGGTTTTTTTTTTAATGTCAAAAATAATGAGACGAACGAGACGCTCTCCTGATGGTGAGAGATAACGCCTGTCCATGATCATTGCAGCGATACACAGAACTTTGAGTAACAAAACAAAGTCCAGGGCATCGCTGCTTTGGTGCTCATTACTTTGAGACTTTCGATGGTTAGTCTCAACAGCCCAGTAATTTCGCTAGCTGCAGTACCCTTCGAACCGGAACACAGTAATGTTTGCACACTACTGCTTGGCGGCAGAATATCTGGTACTGCGGTGGTACCTACCCAGACGACCTCCTGCTAAGGAGATCTACCACCAAGTCAAGGTTGACCAGGTGAGCTGTGGTTAAACACATAGCCTGTCAAACATTAAAAAAAAATATCCTAAGACAAAGAAGCTAATAACTATAGGTAGATTTTGGTTCTGGCTCACCACTACACCAGCCCCGAGCGCAGGCGCACGTCCTATCCGCACGGCGTCTAACGCCAGAATGACCGACACCCAGTGTTGCCAGCCGGGTTAAGTCAAAAATCACCTAAAATAGATGAAAAAGTAACCTTTTGATTACGGTTTAAGAATCATTTAATCTCATAAAAATTACAAGTAATTTACTTACTGAGATTACATATTTAAGTAAGTTTATTATGCCACTAAGCATAGTGTGCAGGCGTAATGACAAGTGCACAAAAACATTACAAATTAAAGAGAAAACAGAAAACAAAAACAAAATACCAACAATCGGTTTTTTTTTTGTTTTTTGTAAGGTGAGGTTGTTTTAAAACTTCTTTTGTGTACAAATGCGCTTTGCCGATATTATAGCAGCATAAAGACTGTGTCATATTGGGAGTTTGCTAAATGATGTATTGAAATTTTCTTTCCATCATTATTTTTCTTTTTTTTCAACTATTATCTTTGTTTATTGCCATATATACAAACAAATATTGGCATGTGTGTTTAAGTATATTTGTCAGTATTTTTTTTTTTTTTTTTTTATGGTTGACAGGCTATTTGTTTGACCACAGCTCACCTGATGTTAAGTGAAGGTGTGGTCGAAGATGGTAAAGCACACCTAGCCTGGAATGGAACTGGCTCTCAAGTGAGGCTGCCGGAACACACCGTTAGATGCTTGGCGGCAGATTTTCAAATCTCATGTGGTAGCTAGCCATCCGAGTACTAGAGAGTACGCTACCACCATGCTATGGTTTCCTCACGATGTTTTCCTTCACCGGCAGCTCAAGCTCATTGTTGGGGTTTGAACCCACGCCCTTCGGCATGCGATCCTACCGCGCTAACCACTGAGCTATCATCGCTACAATTTGTAATGACGTTTTTATAATAATTTAAGTAAAAATGTTGCATCTAACTTAGATTTTTTATTTTAATATGTACATATTATATGTTTGTGTTTTTGTACATATGTACATATTATTATGCAACTAAAGTAATTGGTGGTTTTAACACTTGAAGAATAAAACATTACATACTTATTTTCGTTTGGCCACAAGCCCGCGAATATGAGTTTTTCCTCGGCAACGAGAGATTTTCGAAAAGAAAAATATAAATAATAATAAATATCACTGGTTCCAGCATCTACGTTCTCTAGGAGTTGTGGGCAAGTTCGTGGAATTCTTCGGTCCCGGCGTGGCGGCTTTGAGTATCGCGGATCGCGCCACCGTCGCCAACATGTGCCCGGAATTCGGGGCCACAGTCGCTCACTTCCCCGTCGACACACGCTCGCTGGACTATCTTGCGCAAACCAGTGAGTTATAACGTAACAAATTTTATATTTTGGGAGAAGACTTGTTTTGTTTATTATATATATGTTTTTGTTATGTATTTTTCACAGACCGTGACGGTGAAAAGATTAAAATCATCGAAGCGTACCTTAGAGCCACCAAGCAGTTCAGAGATTACGCCAATCCAGCTGAAGATCCTATATTCTCTGAGGTAGAATAGAATATAACTTATTGTACACCAAACATGCATACATTATAACTTGACATAAAAGAAAGAAAGAAAAACATTAATTTTTCCTTATAAAACACTAGACACAACAACAGATAAGTACAGAAATAAAAATACACACAAATAAAAATATACAGATAACATAAAGACACAACAAATTTGAAATTACAGTAAGCGGGGTTTTTTTTTTTAATGTTTGACAGGCTAGATGTTTGACCACAGCTCACTTGGTGTTAAGTGAAGGTGTGGTCGAAGATGGTAAAGTATACCTAGCCTGGAATGGAACTGGCTTTCAAGTGAGGCTGCCGGAACACACCGTTAGATGCTTGGCGGCAGATTTTTAACTTGAGGGTGGTAGCTAGTCAGCCGAGTACTAGAAAGTACCCTACCACCATGCTATGGTTTCCTCACGATGTTTTCCTTCACCGGCAGCTCAAGCTCATTGTTGGGGTTTGAACCCACACCCTTCAGCATGCGAACCTACCGCGCTAACCACTGAGCTATCATCGCTACATCGCGGGTTATCGCTGCAGTGACTGGTGACGGCCAGCGCTCAGCAATTGACATCGCATTGTATGCACTTTCAAAATGCCAAAATATGCATGCGCTAAATAATATACACATTTACAATTTTAATAAACCGACTCCATGACCCTTAGGCCAACTAAGCGCACTGCTCCAATGAAACAGCGAGGTTTCCGAGTAAACAATGAAAAAATTGTAGCGATGATAGCTCAGTGGTTAGCGCGATCGGTTCGCACGCCGAAAGGCGTTGGTTCAACCCCCAAAAATGAGCTTGAGCTGTGAAAGAAAACATTGTGAGGAAACCATAGCATGGTGGTAGGGTACTTTCTAGTACTCGGCTGGCTAGCTACCACCAAGCATCTAACGGTGTGTTCCGGCAGCCGCCTCACTAAGAACTACTTCCATTCCGTTTTAAGTGTGTTTACCATCTTCGACCACACCGTCACTTAACATTAAGTGAGCTGTCATGAGAAAAAAAAAATACTAGTCTAAAAACCCAAAAAAAACATTGGTTAAAAAAACACGAATTCCAATTCCAGGTGGTAGAACTGGACCTTGCAACCATAGTGACGTCAGTAAGCGGTCCGAAGCGGCCTCAAGACCGAGTCTCAGTCTCGGTCATGAAACAAGACTTTCAAGAGTGCCTGACTAATAAGGTAAACTATTAAGTGCTGATTATTCTTATCGCTGTTCTTTCAAACTTTTGTGGTTTCGAATCATTATATCAGCCTCCAGTGTCTGACTAGGCAAGGCAAAGGCCTCCATTAGGAATTAATACATTTAAAAATTGTGTGACTATAAAATGTTGAATTATGTCCATGAGTTTATTAAGGGTCTTTATGTTGACTTTTCGTTTTGAATACAAAATCACGTCGAAATTTCTAGTAAAGTCACCACTACTTTACCAGTAGGGCATGACTGGAATTTAACTTGAACTTGTTTTGTGTAACTTTGACTGTGACTAAGATTCAGAAAATATTGAAATACTTGACACTATGTGCACAGTGAGTGGGGAAGGTAACTTTTTATTTTATTTTGTGTTACAAAAAGAAGATGCATACAAAAATACATAACTACCATTACATTTGTCTACTGAAGTAATAATAGCAACAACTGACATAAAAATCTTCTTATTCTTCAAGTTATCTTCTAAAAAGTGACGGTTGGTTCTGACAGAAACAACTATCATTTACCCAGTGACAGAATTAAAAACATGTCTACTGAAGTAATGATAGCTACAACTGACAGATAAAAGTCTTTTTTTGTTTCAAATATCTCTGTGACGAATAATTCTGACAGGGATAACCATCATCCAACCAGAGACAGAAGTTTTAACATGTCTACTGAATGAATGACAGCTACAATTGACAGATACAAATCTTCTTGTGCTTCCATTATCTTCTTAAGCTGTGACGACTGATTCTGACAGAAGTAACCATCATCCACCCAGTGACAGAAGTTGAGACATGTCTACTGAATGAATGACAGCTACAATTGACAGATACAAATCTTCTTGTGCTTCCATTATCTTCTTAAGCTGTGACGACTGATTCTGACAGAGTTAACCATCATCCACCCAGTGACAGAAGTTAAGACATGTCTACTGAAGTAATGATAGCTACAACTGACAGATAAAAGTCTTTTTTTGTTTCATATATCTCTGTGACGAATAATTCTGACAGGGATAACCATCATCCAACCAGAGACAGAAGTTTTAACATGTCTACTGAATGAATGACAGCTACAATTGACAGATACAAATCTTCTTGTGCTTCCATTATCTTCTTAAGCTGTGACGACTGATTCTGACAGAGTTAACCATCATCCACCCAGTGACAGAAGTGAAGACATGTCTACTGAATGAATGACAGCTACAATTGACAGATACAAATCTTCTTGTGCTTCCATTATCTTCTTAAGCTGTGACGACTGATTCTGACAGAAGTAACCATCATCTACCCAGTGACAAATTTTTAAACATGTCTACTGACGTAATGATAGCTACAATTGACAGATACAAATCTTCTTGTGCTTCCATTATCTTCTTAAGCAGTGACGACTGATTCTGACAGAAGTAACCATCATCCACCCAGTGACAGAAGTTGAGACATGTCTACTGAATGAATGACAGCTACAATTGACAGATACAAATCTTCTTGTGCTTCCATTATCTTCTTAAGCTGTGACGACTGATTCTGACAGAAGTAACCATCATCTACCCAGTGACAAATTTTTAAACATGTCTACTGACGTAATGATAGCTACAACTGACAGATAAAAGTCTTTTTTTGTTTCAAATATCTCTGTGACGAATAATTCTGACAGGGATAACCATCATCCACCCAGTGACAGAAGTTGAGACATGTCTACTGAATCAATGACAGCTACAATTTACAGATACAAATCTTCTTGTGCTTCCATTATCTTCTTAAGCTGTGACGACTGATTCTGACAGAAGTAACCATCATCCACCCAGTGACAGAAGTTGCGACATGTCTACTGAAGGAATGATAGCTACAACTAACAGATAAAAGTCTTCTTATGCTTCTGTTATCTTCTTAAGCTGTGACGAATGATTCTGACAGAATTAACCATCATCCACCCAGTGACAGAAGTTGAGACATGTCTACTGAAGGAATGATAGCTACAACTAACAGATAAAAGTCTTCTTATGCTTCTGTTATCTTCTTAAGCTGTGACGAATGATTCTGACAGAATTAACCATCATCCACCCAGTGACAGAAGTTGAGACATGTCTACTGAAGGAATGATAGCTACAACTGACAGATAAAAGTCTTGTTATGCTTCAATTGTCTTCTTAAGCTGTGACGAATTATTCTGACAGAAGTAACCATCATCTACCCAGTGACAAATATTTAATCATGTCTACTGACGTAATGACAGCTACAACTGACAGATAAAAGTCTTTATGTTTCAAATATCTCTGTGACGAATAATTCTGAAAGGGATAACCATCATCCAACCAGAGACAGAAGTTTTAACATGTCTACTGAATGAATGACAGCTACAACTAACAGATAAAAGTCTTCTTATGCTTCAATTGTCTCCTTAAGCTGTGACGAATGATTCTGACAGAAGTAACCATCATCCACCCAGTGACAGAAGTTGAGACATGTCTACTGAAGAAATGATAGCTACAACTAACAGATAAAAGTCTTCTTATGCTTCTGTTATCTTCTTAAGCTGTGACGACTGATTCTGACAGAAGTAACCATCATCTACCCAGTGACAAATTTTTAAACATGTCTACTGACGTAATGATAGCTACAACTGACAGATAAAAGTCTTTTTTGTTTCAAATATCTCTGTGACGAATAATTCTGACAGGGATAACCATCATCCAACCACAGACAGAAGTTTTAACATGTCTACTGAATGAATGACAGCTACAATTGACAGATACAAATCTTCTTATGCTTCAGTTATCTTCTTAAGCTATGACGAATGATTCTGACAGAAGTGACCATCATCTACCCAGTGACAGAAATTTAAACATTACTACTGAAGTAATGACAGCTACAACTAACAGATAAAACTCTTAATTCTTCAGACGTTTCCCAACGCTGTGATGGTTGATTCGTGACAGAAGCAACTATCATCCACCCATTGACAGAATTATAAACATGTCTCCTGAAGTAATGATAGCTACAACTGACAGATAAAAATCTTATTATGCTTCTGTTATCTTCTTAAGTCGTGGCGAATGATTCTGACAGAATTAACCATCATCCACCCAGTGACAGAAGTTGAGACATGTCTACTGAAGGAATGATAGCTACAACTGACAGATAAAAGTCTTCTTATGCTTCAATTGTCTCTTTAAGCTGTGACGAATGATTCTGACAGAAGTAACCATCATCTACCCAGTGACAAATATTTAAACATGTCTACTGACGTAATGACAGCTACAACTGACAGATAAAAGTCTTTTTTTGTTTCAAATATCTCTGTGACGAATAATTCTGACAGGGATAACCATCATCCAACCAGAGACAGAAGTTTTAACATGTCTACTGAATGAATGACAGCTACAATTGACAGATACAAATCTTCTTGTGCTTCCATTATCTTCTTAAGCTGTGACGACTGATTCTGACAGAAGTAACCATCATCCACCCAGTGACAGAAGTTGAGACATGTCTACTGAATGAATGACAGCTACAATTGACAGATACAAATCTTCTTGTGCTTCCATTATCTTCTTAAGCAGTGACGACTGATTCTGACAGAAGTAACCATCATCCACCCAGTGACAGAAGTTGAGACATGTCTACTGAAGGAATGATAGCTACTACTGACAGATAAAGGTCTTCTTATGCTTCAATTGGGTTATTAAGCTGTGACGAATGATTCTGACGGAAGTAACCATCATCTACCCAGTGACAAATTTTTAAACATGTCTACTGACGTAATGACAGCTACAACTGACAGATGAAAGTATTTTTATGCTTCAAATATCTCTGTGACGAATAATTCTGGCAGAGATAACCATCATCCACCCAGTGACAGAAGTTTAGACATGTCTACTGAATGAATGACAGCTACAACTGACAGATAAAAATCTTCTTATGCTCCAATTATCTTCTTAAGCTGTGACGAATGATTCTGTCAGAAGTAGCCATCATCCACCCAGTGACAGAAGTTTAAACATGTCTACTGAAGGAATGATAGCTACAACTGACAGATAAAAAATATTATTCTTCAGTTATCTTCTTAAGCTGTGGCGAATGATTTTGACAGAAGTAACCGTCATCCACTTAGTGACATAAGTATAAACATGTCTACTGAAGTAACGATAGCTAAAGCGGACACATCAAAAAATCTCCCGATGTTTCGAAATAATTAAAAGCATTATCAGTAAGCAAATGCAAAGGCAATAATGAAGACATTTCATACAGTGCGATCAATGATGATATTTCATTATCCTAAACTTAGCAAAGCTCGTAATGAAGGAACCGGATAACGTTTCAGTTTTCAGATAAGATAAATTTCACATTTCAAATTATGTGTATGGGAAAACTGATAGTTTTCACGCACTCAGGGTGAGTTGCGTTAAAAAAGTCATGGAAAAAGTACATAATAATGAATACTGACCTTGCTTTACACCACCATTTTGGAAAACCTGGTATGGTACTTGTGCACTCTCACTCACAATTAAAATTGACTTTTAGAAAATATAACGTTTCACAACTGACTAAAACTTGAACTTCTCTATAACCGAGATATTTTATTCCCGAATGTCGAATTGTAACTAACCATTAAATATGAAAGTAAGCCACTTTATACTACCTGTTCTGGTCATTAACAGAACGTAATGAATAGTGCAATAATGAAGTAATAGTTAGTAATTGGGCTATTAAAGGATTAACTGAAGAGAGTGTTCCCCTAATCACCTTAAGCAATTAAGGGTTGAAAATATTTGACTCAATCGTTTGAATAACAAATTTAACTTTGCTGGTCACAAATAATTTGTTGGACGACATCCGTGATGGTTAGAGATAACGTCAGTCCATGACCATTGCAGTGGTACCCAGAACATTGAATTACAATACAGTAGTGTTTACACACTACTGCTTGGCGGCAGAATATCAAATACATATTAATGTAGGTGTGACGGAATCAACCGTCACGACGGTCACAGGACCACCAAAGCCGAAAACTGGACAGTCTGGAAGGAAGGGAGGTCTTCGCATTGCAGCAGTGGGACACTAGGGGCTGAAATAATATATATAATATTAATAATATTGGGTATTGTATTACATTCTTTCATGAATGAATGAACGTGTCTCGCGTGTTTCTGGTTCAATACTGAACTATGTAATATATTTTTTATAACATAGGTTTGCGTTTGACCGCCTGATGTTAAGCGAAGATGGGGTCTACTATGTAACACGCTTGCTCAAAAAGAAACCGATTCACTCGTGACTTAGGGTACCCAAATTGTATTCATCAGGGAACACGTACTCGGGCAGCAAATTCGTATGTCTAGCGGTTCGTACGAAGTAGGTAGAATTTTTGGAATATCAACCATGAAGCGCTGTCACTTTTTAGAGCTCTTGGCTGTCCCATACTAGAATCATCATCATCATCATCATTTCAGCCGTAGGACGTCCACTGTTGGACATAAGCCTCCCCCATTGAGTTCCACAAAGACCGGTTGAAAGCGGCTCGCATCCAATGCGTTCCTGCGGTCTTTATTAGGTCGTCTGTCCGCCTTGTGGGTGGACGTCCTACGCTGCTCTTGCCGGTCCGTGGTCTCCCCTCTAGAACTTTGCAGGCCCATCGGCCATCAGTTGTCAGCTATGTGCCCTGCCTACTGCTACTTCAACTTGCTTCGTAGTACAGCGGGCAGGGTGGAAGTAAGTGTATGACCTACTTCCACCATGCCCACTGCACTCTCCAAAATGTATCCGGTAGAAAACCGACCGGCAAGCAACCTAGCACGTTTATCAATAGACTCTAATGCCTCAAGCTTGACTACTTGACCGATCTGTCCCAAAGGTAAGAACAGTACTCCATCTACATCTAGTACATTTGAATAGAGTTAAATAGTTGCAACTAATTTTGTAGCTTGTGTCACTGGAAATGAGAGTAGAGATTCCAATAATACCATACATCGAAATCTGTTGATGCGTCCAAAAGTTATCGTGGAATAAAAAAGTCACGAACATACATGAACCGTGAAACCATTATACTTCTTTTTTCGACTACGTATCTTTTTATGTGAATTTGAAGTAAGTAGATCAACTACCTTCTGCAGTATTAAACTAGGTAATAGATCTCCTTAGCAGTAGGTCGTCTATATCTATACCACCGCAGTACTAGATTTTCTGCCGCCAAGGAGTAGTGTGTAAACATACAGTGTTCCGGTTTTAAGGGTACTGCAATTGGCAAAATTACAGAGTTATTGAGACCTACCATCAAAAGTCTGAAAATAACGGGCACCAAAGTAGCGATGCTCTGGAGTTTTTTTTTAATGTAAAAAGTAATGAGACGATCGAGACGCTCTCCTGATGGTAAGAGATAACGCCTGTCCATGACCATTGCAGCGATACACAGAACTTTGAGTAACAAAACAAAGTCCGGGGCATCGCGCTCATTACTTTGAGACTTTTGATGGTTAGTCTCAACAGCCCAGTAATTTCGCTAGCTGCAGTACTCTTCAAACCGGAACACAGTAATGTCTACACACTACTGCTTAGCGGCAGAATAACTGGTACTGCGGTGGTACCTACCTAGACGATCTCCTGCTAAGGAAATCTACCACCAAGTAAAACTACCAAACCAAGTAAAAGTTGTCACCTGGCCGTGTACCACTGTAATGGTCATCGACATCCGTTATATCTTTATCGGGAGAGCGTCTCGTCGCGTCTCGTTCGTCATATTCTTTTACATAAAAAACAGTGTTGGGCACTGTTATTGTTTAAACTTGCACGTGCTCCTAAGTACCTGACATTCAATGACTGCATGAAATTGGTTACAGCCATTTGGAAACAATATTTTAATTTTGAAACGTACAGTATTGTTCTTAATTGTCTTTTTAGCTTATGATTATTACTACCTATTTGAGTATTACACTATTATTATATCACTACCCATTAAAGTGAATAGGAATATTAAGCAACTTTAATGAATGATTATTAAAATATCAGTAATTAGTTAAATGATTATAATTAAAACAAATTAAAAGTTGTGAATCGGTGACTCGATGATTGACGTACACATTATGCAGTTTCTACCAAGTAATAATAAAATAATAATAATAAATATCGTAGGGCTATACACACAGCGCCATCTGGCCCCAAACTAAGCAGAGCTTGTGTGATGGAAGTCAAATAACTGATAGAATACATAAATACTTTTTTTTTGTAAATACATACTTATAATACATACAGAACACCCAGACACAGAACAAACATTTGTTTATTCACAAAATGTTTGCCCTGAGTGAGAATCGTACCCACGCCCTACGCTAAGTGTGTCTGAAATGAAGATAGAATAAATATTTCTAGAAAATATCTAGTTTTAAAACTAGAACAGTTTAGCAGAATTAGTAGCGGAAACTATAGTCGGAGTTTTCGATATAACTAAAAGTGTGTAATCCCTTACAAGTAAAACAAAAATGTTTCAAACTACGTCAGTTTCTATAGCAGAATAGTTTCCTTTCCGAAAACCCAGAAATTATAACAGGAAGTCTCAATGCCAAAATTCCCATATTGTCTGATTTTATCGACATGAGCAAAGCCTATGACTATGTAAATCACAGTAAGCTTTTGACTAAACTAGAATGGTACGGTAAACGTGGAATTTTATGCCCTAGATTAGATTACAAGTTACTTGAAATATATATGTATAACAAAATTAGTAAATAAAGAAGCATACATAGGTCTGAGGCACGATACTAACTTTAGAGGTGTACCTCAAGGCAGTTTATTGGGACCTATTCTCTTTATACGTCTCATCTCAGCGACCAACCTGACATGAGTTCAAACTAATACCAATTTGCCAATGACAGGACAACATAACTAAATGCCAGATTTTTTATTATAATGTAAAAGTAGTGTGGCATACATAACGCTTTCCTAAGGATATTTTTAAAAAGGTACATAAAGTTTAGGTTTAAAGAACTTTATTATCATCATCATCAAAGCTAATACTGTCACTTATGTGATAACATGGTTAGACTTAAAAAAGTATGTTCAGTCTTAACTACACATAAATATGAAATATGAATATGAATAAATATGTTTATACAAATAAATATATCTTTATCTTTAAATAATATGATTGAACATTACGAGATTGGTATATGTAGTTGATACGGTGATACAGGTGTTACATGTAGTTAGACTGGTCTTCATATTTCTTGTGTTTTCTTTTACTTCCAAGTTCTAGTGATGACAGTGTCTGCTAGATATAACTATCTCTCACCCAGTGATAGAATGGCACACTATCTACTAGAGCGGTGATAGCTACATGTAGTTAGACTGATCTTCATGTTTCTTGTGTTTTCTTTTACTTCCAAGTTCTTGTGATGACAGTGTCTGCTAGATATAACTATCTCTCACCCAGTGATAGAATGACACACTATCTACTAGAGCGGTGATAGCTACATGTAGTTAGACTGATCTTCATGTTTCTTGTGTTTTCTTTTACTTCCAAGTTCTTGTGATGACAGTGTCTGCTAGATATAACTATCTCTCACCCAGTGATAGAATGACACACTATCTACTAGAGCGGGGATAGCTACATGTAGTTAGACTGGTCTTCATATTTCTTGTGTTTTCTTTTACTTCCAAGTTCTAGTGATGACAGTGTCTGCTAGATATAACTATCTCTCACCCAGTGATAGAATGGCACACTATCTACTAGAGCGGTGATAGCTACATGTAGTTAGACTGATCTTCATGTTTCTTGTGTTTTCTTTTACTTCCAAGTTCTTGTGATGACAGTGTCTGCTAGATATAACTATCTCTCACCCAGTGATAGAATGACACACTATCTACTAGAGCGGTGATAGCTACATGTAGTTAGACTGATCTTCATGTTTCTTGTGTTTTCTTTTACTTCCAAGTTCTTGTGATGACAGTGTCTGCTAGATATAACTATCTCTCACCCAGTGATAGAATGACACACTATCTACTAGAGCGGGGATAGCTACATGTAGTTAGACTGATCTTCATGTTTCTTGTGTTTTCTTTTACTTCCAAGTTCTTGTGATGACAGTGTCTGCTAGATATAACTATCTCTCACCCAGTGATAGAATGACACACTATCTACTAGAGCGGGGATAGCTACATGTAGTTAGACTGGTCTTCATATTTCTTGTGTTTTCTTTTACTTCCAAGTTCTAGTGATGACAGTGTCTGCTAGATATAACTATCTCTCACCCAGTGATAGAATGGCACACTATCTACTAGAGCGGTGATAGCTACATGTAGTTAGACTGATCTTCATGTTTCTTGTGTTTTCTTTTACTTCCAAGTTCTAGTGATGACAGTGTCTGCTAAATATAACTATCTCTCACCCAGTGATAGAATGGCACACTATCTACTAGAGCGGGTATAGCTACATGTAGTTAGACTGATCTTGTTTTTTTGAGTATTATCTCCATGACACGAAGAAACTGAAAAATAAAGTAGCAATTTAAAAAATGTGTAAGGTTCTAGATTCATTATAAAACTGTCGATTAATTCTGACAGAAGCAACTATCATTCACTCAGTGACAGTAATATAAACATGTCTACTGAAGTAATGGCAGCTACAACTGGCAGATATCTTCTCATACTTCAGTTATCTTCCGACGCTGTGACGGTTGATCCTGACAGAAGCAACTATCATTCACCCAGTGACAGAAATGTAAACATGTCTACTGAAGTAATGACAGCTACAACTGGCAGATATCTTCTCATACTTCAGTTATCTTTCGACGCTGTGACGGTTGATCCTGACAGAAGCAACTATCATTCACCCAGTGACAGAAATGTAAACATGTCTACTGAAGTAATGACAGCTACAACTGGCAGATATCTTCTGATTCTTCAGTTATCTTCCAATGCTGTGACGGTTGATTCTGACAGAAGTAACTATCATTCACCCAGTGACAGTAGTATAAACGTGTCTACTGAAGTAATGACAGCTACAACTGGCAGATATGTTCTGATACTTCAGTTATCTTCCAACGCTGTGACGGTTGATTCTGACAGAAGCAACTATCATTCACCCAGTGACAGAAATGTAAACATGTCTACTGAAGTAATGACAGCTACAACTGGCAGATATCTTCTGATACTTCAGTTATCTTCCAACGCTGTGACGGTTGATTCTGACAGAAGCAACTATCATTCACCCAGTGACAGAAATATAAACATGTCTACTGAAGTAATGACAGCTACAACTGGCAGATAAAAGTCTTCTTTGAATATACTCTTCATCAATAATATAATTTAAAAAAAAAATATTATGTCGACATTTCACACAGCGCCTCAATAGCATTTCCACATTGTAAATTCCGTGTATGGGAATGCTAATATTTTTCACGCTTTCTGTCTGAATTCTGTTGAGAAATGAGTACTGACCGCCACCTTGCTTTACACCGCCGTTCCCGGTAACCTGGTACACTTTTGTTTTTAATTTTAACAATTAAATTCGATTCTTGGAAAATATATCATTTCACAACTAACTATAACTTAAACTTCTCTATAAAGGAGATGTTTTATTCCCGAATGTAGAAATGGGACTGACAAATAAAAATGAAAACAAGCCATTATATACTACCTGTTCTAATCAATAACAGAACTTAATAAATAGTGTAATAATTAAGTGATGATTAGTAATTGGGCTATTAAAGGATTAACCGAAGAAAGTATTCCCTTAATCACCTTAAGTAATTAAGGGTTGAAAATTTACTTGGTGGTAGATTTCCTTCGCAGGAGGTCGTCTAGTTACGTACCACCGCAGTACCAGTTATTCTGCCGCCAAGCAGTAGTGTGCAAACATTACTTTGTTCCGGTTTGAAGGGTACTGCAGCTAGCGAAATTACTGGGTTGTTGAGACTAACCATCTAGTCTCAAAGTAATGAGTGCCAAAGCAGCGATGCCCTGGACGTTGTTTTGCTACTCAAAGTTCTGTGTATCGCTGCAATGGTCGTGGACAGGCGTTATCTCTTAACATCAGGAGAGCGCCTCGATGGTCTCATTACTTTTACATTAAAAAAAAAAATGCTTCACTCGAATCTACATAGCTACACTAATTCATAAAGAGGAAAGATTTGATTTTTCTATTTGTTTGTATTGAATAGGCTCCGAAACTACTGGACCGATCTGAATAATTCTTTCATCATTAGAATGCTACATTATCACTGAGTGACATAGGCTATATTGTTAATCGATTTAAATTAGGGATCCCTACGAAAACATTAAAAACGTAACCCAAGTTAAAAAAAAATTAAAACAAAACACCTTATATCGCATGCGCTACGAAAAAACTATTAATGATAAAACAAAAAATAATTACTACAATACTAGTGAACACGTCAATATGTACTAAAAAATCTACGATAGGTACCATATATCTAACTATTGTAGTTAGACATATGGTAAGTAATGAGCGCCAAAGCAGCGATGCCCTGGACTTTGTTTTGTTACTCAAAGTTCTGTGTATCGCTGCAATGGTCATGGGCAGGCGTTATCTCTTACCATCAGGAGAGCGTCTCGTTCGTCTCATTAATTTTTACATTAAAAAAAAAATCATTATAACTATTTTATAAAGAGGAAAGATTTGATTGTTTGTGTGTATTGAATAGGCTCCAAAACTAATGGACCGATTTCAAAAATTCTTTCACCGTTGGGAAGCTACACTATCCCCGGATGGCATAGGCTACTTTTTATCTCTGTATTCCCACGGGAACGGGAACTACGCGGGTGAAACCGCGAGGCGTCCGCTAGTCCACACTAATTATAAAAAGGAGAGCTTTGATTCTTTGTTTGATACTAACTGTTTCATAACGTAAATATTGTTTTGTGTATCGAAAGAAATAAAATTTAAAAAATAACTTATCGCATATGTTTTCTTCTGTCTTCTTTCTTTATTTGATGTCGATGGCTCGTTGACAACATTTGATGACGTAGCTTTATGACGTATTTAACTAACTCATTAGCTAAATCACCAAATATCATAGTCGGCCATTACCAAATTGATTTCTTGGTACTTCTTTATCACTTGCTTGTTGTGTCCTGTTTAGTGTGCGGCTTAAAAAAAAACCGGCCAAGTGCGAGATGGATTCGCGCACGAAGGGTTCCGTACCGTCTATCTATCTATACTATTATAGAGAGGAAAGATTTGATTGTTTGTTTGTGTTGAATAGGCTCCGAAACTACTGGACCGATTTCAAAAATTCTTTCACCGTTGGGAATCTACACTATCCCCGGGTGACATAGGCTACTTCTTATTTCTGTATTCCCACGGGAACGAGAACTACGCGGGTGAAACCGCGAAGCGTCCGCTAGTTATCTATAGAAACAGCAAAAAAATTACGTTTGTTGTATGGTCCCTTTAAATATTTATTTTATTCTGTTTTTTTAGTAGTTGTTGTTATAGCAGCAACAGCCGTGTTTTAACATTACTGTGTTCCGGTTTGAAGGGTACTGCAGCTAGTGAAATTACTGGGCTGTTGAGACTAACTATTGAAAGTCTCAAAGTAATGAGCGCCAAAGTAGCGATGCCCCGGACTTTGTTTTGCTACTCAAAGTTCTGTGTATCGCTGCAATGGTCATGTACATGCGTTATCACTTACCATTAGGAGAGCGCATCGTTCGTCTCATTATATTTACATGAAAAAGATAAATAAAAAAATCAACAAAATTAAGTGAAGTTTTTTGAATGACTTGGACATAATAAAATAAAAATCGTACAGTACCTGATTCCGGCAAATTCACAACGTGCGACGTCGTAATCCTTCTAAAACGAATGTAGAAAAAAAAGCCACAAAAGTTTACACAAGAAAATTTACAAATTTGTACACTTGTATTATATCAAGTAAATATAATACTAACTACTATTAAAAAAATAAAAACACATTTCATTTTTTTTTTCAGCGTTATTGGCATATCGATACTATTATAAAGAGGAAATATTTAATTGTTTGTTTGTATTGAATAGGCTCCGAAACTACTGGACCGATTAAAAAATTCTTTCACCGTTAGGAAGCTACACTATCCCCGGGTGACATAGGCTACTTTTTATCCCTGTATTCCCACGGGGACGGGAACTACGCGCGTGAAACGGCGAGGCGTCCGCGTCCGCTGGTTAAAAATAAATATGTACAAACGTATATTGTACCAATACAGACCATGGGAAATTGAAGTGCTATCAGATATTGTGGTGAGTTATATAGGCGTCTATAATGTTTGAATGTATTTGCGGTTTACATTATCAATTCGAAATATATTGATACAAAATGTATAGGTAATTGATAGGAGTTGGAAATATATTATAGTAAATAATTTTAATTTAAAAATAATGACTCACAATTAACAGTTGTGATGATAGCTCAGTGGTTAGCGCGGACGGGTCGCGTGCCGTGGGTTCAAACCTCAACAATGAGCTTGAGCTGACGGTGAAGGAAAACATCGTGAGGAAACCATAGCATGGTGGTAGCGTACTCTCTAGTACTCGGCTGGCTAGCTACCACACGAGAGTTGAAAAGCCAGTTTCATTCCAGGCTTGGTGTGCTTTACCATCTTCGACCAAACCGTCGCTTAACATCAGGTGAGCTGCAGGCGTACCATGAGGTTTTACGTTTCCATCCAATTGCGGGGCAGTTCAGTTTAGGTACCTAAACTGTCCCGCTTTATTTCATACCATGAGCATGTTAAAATTGGATCGCAACTGCATCACTAGCTCTTCAAAGAACGAACGATACTTGTCTCTGGCTCCAATACTGTCCCGCTACCGAAGAAAAGGACAACGCTATACAAAAGTATAATTGTATCTCGTGTGAAAAATCTGTTCCGAAATTGTGATTGTCGGGAAGTATCGGTTTTCTTAATGTTTTATAATGATATGATATTTTAAGGTGAAATATTACTTAATACTATATTGCACTACAGCATAATTATTAACATGTTTTATTTTTACGATTACCCTATCATTTACTTAAATTCCAAAAAAAAAACTTTATTCTAAACAGAGAAACAATTACGACTCTTTGTTTCGGAACACACCTAATAAATACTTTTTTTTTCATTATTCATCTGCGAATGACAGCAAAAAGGTTGTTCAGATTTTTTTTCTTTGGTTTTGGCGTTGCGTTTTAGCATTTGCCAGTGTCAAATATTTATATATTTTCAAGTTTAAATAAGTGTCCTCGTAGCTAAAGTTATAGTCAAAGTCCAGTCTTGGTCAAGTATAGTCCGCGTCAGTCAAGTCCAGTCATGCTTTAGTAAAGTAGTGGTGACTTTACTATAAAGCTTCGATGGAGTTTTGGAAGCAACACGAAAAGTCATGTTTCACCACATTATATCATTTTCCCACACTCGCGCTTGTGATTCAGCACTTTATGAATAAAACACCACCATTTTTATGCATAAACACTCGTCAAAACACAAGTTTTGAAAAAAAAAAATACAACGGGGCGACACGACTCTTTCCGCGTTCCCGCCAAAACTCAAAAATTTAGATTTCTAATAATATAATATAACTCAAAGGTCGAAATAAACCAAACAAAACTGTTTTGTGGTTACAAATTTATATTATTGGTATTGTCAATAATAATGTCGTTAGTATATTTATAGTTTTATATTACTTATGTACCTATGTATTTCATGAGTTTTTTTTCGAATAGTTTGTTGTTATTGTAAATCAAAATTGTTCTTACAGACAGCCCTCAGAACGCTTATGAAGGGTAAATTACGCTCAGTTAGAGCAGCTGTGGGAATTACTCCATAGAAATCAAGTAATTGCTTTAGGGTTCAATAAGCGCCTACAGTTGAGGCAGCACACCCGCCGCTTTTGGGAGGAAGCAGCATCACGTTTAAACTCCCATGGGCATGGGGCTATTAATGATATAATATCAAGAAAATTCACAAATTAAATAAAAGCAGACCAAACGGTCGATATTTATTAACTTTTTATTGAATCGTTATTTTGACAACTCGGCGGTACAGTTTAGGTGCAACTAACGTCAAATAACACCTCATGGTGCGAATTGAATGAACGAAATGCCGTTTTCTGACAAGTTTGCGATGATGTTTATGTTTCGGCGGACAAAGATGGCTGCGACCTAAACTGTCCTGCTATAAGGACCTCATGGTACGAATTTGCCAAACGGTTCAGTTTAGGGCCTATACTGAACTGCTCTAACACCTCATGGTACGCCTGCTGTGGTCAAACACTTAGACTTTCAACCATTAAAAAAAACAAAAAACAAGTAAATATCGTGGAGATTACACACAGCGCCATCTGACCCCAAACTAAACAAAGATTGTACTATGGAAGTCAGATAACTGATAGAATGCTTAAATCCTTTTTTTTTGTAAATACATACTTATAATATATACAGTACACCCAGACACAGAACAAACATTTGTTTGTACCACAAAGTTAGTCCTGTGTGGGAATCGAACACACCAATGAACCAACAGGGCTTTATTTTGTTTTTTTTTTTTAAGTGTATGATTTGGGGGGGGGGGGGGTCATATGCCCTGTGACCCTCGCCTTCGGACCGCGCCTACTTGCAAAGATATTACAATGAATAGATTAGAATCTTTTTTAATGTAAAAGTGATGACTCCCAATTAACAGACCAAATTATGTGAATGAATTTTTGCCACTCTGATCTCATTTGTGAGACTTCCCTCCTCCCTTTCGTGATTACAAACTCGAGTCATTAAAAACCGGCCAAGTGCGAGTCGGGCTCGCGCACGAAGGGTTACGTACCATCTATCCATGGAGTCCATTGAGAAACGTGCTAAGAGGCTCATGAGCAACGATTCGCTTGTTCAGAAAAGGCTCCAAAGCCTTGAACATCGATGGAAAGTTGCTTGTCTGTCGGTTTTCTACCGGATACATTTTGGAGAGTGCGCTTCAGATCTGCATGACCTAATTCCACCTTGCCCATTCTACTATCGGACAGCCAGGAGCTTTAAAAGCGTCACCGCTTCATGGTTGATGTTCCAAAAGCTCGAACTAAGCGGTTTGATTCCACCTGTTTCATGCGTACCGCTAGACATTGGAATCAGCTGCCCGAGTGGGTGTTCCCCAATGAATATAGTCTTACCTTCAAGTCGCGAGTGAATCGGTTTCTTCTAGGCGAGCGTGCTCCACCGTAGACCGCATCTTCGCTTAACATCAGGCGGGATGGCGGTCAAACGCAAGCCTATCTACTATTAAAAAAAAAACTATCTAGACTATTATAAAGAGGAAAGATTATAACTTGCGAAACAAAGAAAAGCTGGTCGTGCCATGGACTAGGTTAGCTAAAGTTGAAAAGCAGGGCCGTCACGCCAAAATATTAATGTATAATAAATTGCCAAAATATATTACAGAATTAAATCATACCGAATTTAAAGAACCATTAAATTTTTTTTGGAAAACAATCCATTTTACAAATTAGGTGAATATATGTCAATGAGGTTCTCAGAATCCTCATTTATGTGCAGCACATAACCGGAGCCTCCGCTGCAGTATGTTCGTTGTTAATTACTCGTATAGGTATAGCTTCATTCATTAAAGTGTAATCGTAAGGTTTTTTTTGTACATGTGACTTGCCTTTAACATTATTGTTATTTATGGCCAATAAATATTACTGATTGACTGATTTGTATGTTTGTAACGAATAAACTCAAAAACTACTGGACCGATTTTATAAATTCTTTCACCGTTTGGAAGCTACACTATCCCCGGGTGACATAGGCTACTTTTTATTCCTGTATTCCCACGGGAACGGGAACTATGCGGCTGAAATCGCGAGGCGTCCGCTTGTCTATCTATAAAAACGGTAAAAAAAAACACGTTTATTGTATGGGAGGCCCTTTAAAACAATTTAAATTATTAAGTTTATTAATTTTGTTTTTTTACTTAAGTTTATTTCTTCTGTTTTCTGTATTTTAGTGTGTACAATAAAGAGTTATCAATCAATCGATCAATATAAATATTTATTTTATTCTGTTTTTTTAGTATTTGTTGTTATAGCGGCAATAGAAATACATCATCTGTGAAAATTTCAACTGTCTAGCTATCACCGTTCGTGAGATACAGCCTGGTGACGGACGGAGAGCGAAGTCTTAGTAATAGGGTCCCGTTTTACCCTTTGGGTACGGAACCCTGAAAAAATTAATGAAAATTTAATTAAATACTTACCGAAATTAATTAAACACTTACCGAAGTAAATTGACGTATAATAGTTCACTTCATTAAACCTATGTGTCTATATTAGTTTGCTCTGCTTAGTTACTACCTTAAGTATTCTATCGGTTATGAGTTCCATAGTACAAGTTTTGCTTAGTTTCGGGCCAGATGGCGCTGTGTAAATAGTCCTACGATATTTATTTATTTATTTTATTTTTATATTGTCCTGTTGGTTCATTGGTATGTTTGCTTCAAGGGCTGAAAAGCGTGGATTCGATTCCCACCCAGGACAAACATTTGTTGTATAAACAAATATTTGTCCTGTGTCTGGACCAATTATGATGAAATTTGGTAAGGAATGTTTTGAAATCGGTCCAGTAGTTTTTGAGTTTATTCGTTACAAACATTCAAAAATCCAAATCTTTCCACTTTAAATAAAATGAATAAATATCGTAGGACATTACACACAGCGCCGTCTGGCCCGAAACTAAGCAAAACTTGTACTATGGAACTCATAACCGATAGAATACTTAAGGTGGTTCGATTTCCACACAAATAAATAAAATCATTCCATAAAATCAAATTTATGAATGATTTATGATTTTTGAATAAAACAATGAATTATGGCAATAATCTACTGTTTTATTAAAGCAATTGTGATTTATCGCAAATAAAGACCAAAATAGATGCCAGTAGCTGTGATTTCACTGTAAAATTATGCTCCATTTGTCCATAAATGGCAAAAAATTATTTATATGGAAATCGAACCCACCTTAAAGTCGAAATTGAGCACAATTGAACACTTTAACTTAACTGTATTATTTAACTTAATTTAATTGAAATTTATTAATTGTAAATTATAATTTTAACGGGACGATAAAACTTTCGTGTCACATTGACGAATCTAAATTGAGATATGTCTACAATCTTTACAATATATTACCTAAAGAAAGCGTTAATCAGCGTTTCTTTTCATTTCCTTGTTTTCATATAAGTATACTGGTTGTTTGTTTGTCTGTAACAATTTTATTAGATTGCACGTATAGAAAAATTTTTTTTTTCTTGTTACTAGTTCTTATATTATAGACAACTAGCAGCTCGCCCCGGCTTCGCACGGGAAAACAAAACTCGATTAACAATATAAATTTATCGATCCAGTGGTTTTGGAGCTTATTCAATATAAACAAACAAAAAATGTAATCTTTCCTCGTTATAAGATGTAGATGACAACTGTAATAGTTAGACATATGATATTGCGGACTTACTTGCAGCTGTCAACTTGCTCTATAAAACGTCACTTTATTCTATTGTCAATAGTTTTCGCTGCGCATGCGCATGAGCGCCAAAGCAGCGCTGCCTTGGACGTTGTTTTGTTACTCAAAGTTCTGTGTATCGCTGCAATGGTCATGGACAGGCGTTACCTCTTACGATCAGGAGAACGTCTCGTTCGTCTCATTACTGTTACATTATTTTTTTTAATTATAAGTACATTATGTCTTTACTAAAAAAAATGTATTCTCGCAGTTATCTGGCTATCATAGTACAAGCTTTGCTTAGTTTGGGGTCAGATGGCGCTGCGCGTAATGTCCTATGCTACGAGGATGACATCTATACTATTATAAAGAGGAAAGATTTGATTGTTTGTTTGTATTGAATAGGCTCCGAAACTACTGGACCGATCTTAATAATTCTTTCATTATTAGAATGCTACATTATCCGTGATGGACATGGCTATATTTAATTTAAAAAAACAGTAACCCAAACTGTGAAAACTTTGAAAAAATCCTTACTTAGCATGCGCAGCGAAAACTATTGACAATAGATTAAAGTGACGTTTTGTAGAGCAAATTGACAGCTACAAATAAGTCCGCAATATCATATGACTAACTATTACAGTTGTCATCTACATCTACACTAATTATAAAGAGGAAAGATTTAATTTTTTGTTTGTTTGTATTGAATAGGCTCCGAAACTACTGGATCGATAAATTTATATTGTTAATCGAGTTTTGTTTTTCCGTGCGAAGCCGGGCTGCTAGTACCTACTCAATAATTTTTTTGACATACATACAAGATACGCGCAAAAAACTTAACCCTTCCTCGGCAGTCGGGTAATAAGTTAGTATAAATACAATACATAAATTGTTTTTATTTATACAAATATATATATATATATATATATATATTTTTTTTTATGTAAAAAGTAATGAGACGAACGAGACGCTCTCCTGAAGGTAAGAGATAACGCCTGTCCATGACCATCGCAGCGATGCACAGAACTTTAAGTAACAAAACAAAGTCCAGGGCATCACTGCTTTGGCGCTCATTACTTTGAGACTTTTGATAGAGTTAGTCTCAACAGCACAGTAATTTCGCTAGCTGCAGTACCCTTCGAACCGGAACACAGTAATGCTTACACACTACTGCTTAGCGGCAGAATATCTGGTACTGCGGTGGTACCTACCTAGACGACATCCTGCTAAGGAGATCTACCACCAAGTAAAATAACAGTACAATACCAACAATACAATTCTGTAGCGATGATAGCTCAGTGGTTAGCGCGGTAGATTCGCATGCCGAAGGGCGTGGGTTCAAACCCCAACAATGAGCTTGAGCTGCCGGTGAAGGAAAACATCGTGAGGAAACCATAGCATGGTGGTAGGGTACTTTCTAGTACTCGGCTGGCTAGCTACCACCCTCAAGTTGAAAAATCTGCCGCCAAGCATCTAACGGTGTGTTCCGGCAGCCTCACTTGAGAGCCAGTTCCATTCCAGGCTAGGTGTGCTTTACCATCTTCGACCACGCCTTCACTTAACATCAGG
The DNA here is from genome assembly GCA_905404145.2 of Biston betularia. Taxonomy (NCBI): domain Eukaryota; kingdom Metazoa; phylum Arthropoda; class Insecta; order Lepidoptera; family Geometridae; genus Biston; species Biston betularia. The sequence goes on along the minus strand of FR989892.1, from coordinate 1,511,376 downwards.
TGAGCTGTGGTCAAACACCTAGCCTGTCAAACATAAAAAAAAAAAAAAAAAAAATACAATTGTGTCAACAATACCAGGATTCCAAAGAATTGAAGAGTTCTATTGTGTTATTGTAATTAATTTAAGATAGCAATTAGTGTTGTTTCCAATGTATTTAAAATAGAATTCCAGATAAACTTCGCTTCTGTTTGCCAAACACATTTTATTTTTGCCCATTATATTCCCTAATAACAATCAATGTTACTTACATTGATTGTTCGATTCGATCTGTTATCTTGTTTTGACATTTTAATGGAAAATAAAAAATATGTCAATCCCACAAATATTATAAATCTGAAAGTTTTGGATGGATGTTTCTTACTCTTTCACGCAAAAACTACTGAACGGATTTGGATAAAATTTGGTATGGAGGTAGCTGAGACCCTGGATTAACACATAGGCTACTTTTTATTCCGAAAACATGTAGAGGGTAATACCGCGGGGCGCAACTAGTATTATAAATGTGAAAGTTTGGATGGATGTTTCTTACTCTTTCACGCAAAAACTACTGAACGGATTTGGATAAAATTTGGTATGGAGGTAGCTGAGACCCTGGATTACCACATAGGCTAGTTTTTATTCCGAAAACATGTAGAGGGTAACACCGCGGGGCGCAACTAGTATTATAAATGTGAAAGTTTGGATGGATGTTTCTTACTCTTTCACGCAAAAACTACTGAACGGATTTGGATAAAATTTGGTATGGAGGTAGCTGAGACCCTGGATTACCACATAGGCTAGTTTTTATTCCGAAAACATGTAGAGGGTAACACCGCGGGGCGCAACTAGTATTATAAATGTGAAAGTTTGGATGGATGATTGTTACTCTTTCACGCAAAAACTACTGAACGGATTTGGATAAAATTTGGTATGGAGGTAGCTGAGACCCTGGATTAACACATAGGCTACTTTTTATTCCGAAAACATGTAGCGGGTAACACCGCGGGGCGCAACTAGTATTATAAATGTGAAAGTTTGGATGGATGATTGTTACTCTTTCACGCAAAAACTACTGAACGGATTTGGATAAAATTTGGTATGGAGGTAGCTGAGACCCTGGATTAACACATAGGCTACTTTTTATTCCGAAAACATGTAGAGGGTAACACCGCGGGGCGCAACTAGTATTATAAATGTGAAAGTTTGGATGGATGTTTCTTACTCTTTCCCGCAAAAACTACAGAACGGATTTGGATAAAATTTGGTATGGAGGTAGCTGAGACCCCTAACACATAGGCTACTTTTTGTCTCGAAAATATATAGCAGATAACAAATAAAAAAGGTTTTGTAAAATAATATCTACTTACGGGAAAAAAATAATAATAATTGAAGAGCAAATACACAGTAAATCATATAGTCGCGGTTGTGAGCTTTTCGCTGACGACGCAAGGTTGGTCTTACTGGACGGATGTTATCTGTGTCAATGTTAATTAAAGTTTTATTTAATAATCATTTTGCAACGGTTTTAGTTCGTGTCACGTTCTTGTACTTTATTTGTTAGTTTGGACTATGTTTTTATAGACAGCCCCGTTGGCTCATTGGTAAGTATATCTGCCTTGAGAGCTGTAGGGCGTGGGTTCGATTCCCACTCAGGGCAAACATTTTGTGAATAAACACAACCATGTTTGTTCTGTGTCTGGGTGTTCTGTATGTATTATAAGTATGTATTTACAAAAAAAAAGTATTGATGTATTCTATCAGTTATCTGACTTCCATCACACAAGCTCTGCTTAGTTTGGGGCCAGATGGCGCTGTGTGTATAGTCCCACGATATTATATATTATTTATCATTTTATGTCTGGACTGCTACTCGCAGTTTTACAGAAAGGGATCAACAAAAGAAATCAACAAAAATCTAATTTGTATGTCGTACAAAATGTTTGTTCTGTATTTACAAAAAACAAGTATTTAAGTTTTCAATCTCGGTCGTCCAGCCGCAAGATGGGTCGACGATATCGTCACCGTCGCGGGTCGAACCTGCACCAGATTGGCACAGGACCGAGGCAGATGGCATGTAAAGAGAGAGGCCTATACCCAGCAGTGGGATAAAGAAGGCTGTGGATGATGATGATTTTTTTTTTTATGTAGAAAGTAATGAGACAAACGAAACGCTCTCTTGATGGTAAGAATAGCGCCTGTCCACGACCATTGCAGCGATACACAGATGATGACGAAGTATTCAATCAGTTATCTGACTTCCATAGTACAAGCTTTGCTTAGTTTGCGGTCAGATGGCGCTGTGTGTAATGTCTTACGATATTTTTTTTTATTTATCGTTAAATAATGGTTTTTCATCATTAATCAGTTTTAGATTCATCTTAATTTTGATCAAAATTAGTTTTAGATATTAAGTAAAGTTACGGTTAGGTTTTTAATTGTTAAAATGTTGTCGAGTTAGTTAAATTTAAATCCTCAACACTGTTGTAACTGAAACGACTGTTAAGGTGGTACGATTTCCATACAAATAGTTTTTTGCCATTTATGGACAAAAGGAGTATAATTTTACAGCGAAATCACAGCTACTGTCATTTATTTGCGGTAAATCACAATTACTTGAATAAAACATTAGATTATTAGCATAAAATCAAATTTATGATTTTTAAGTGAAAATGTAGATTATTCTAATAAAATTGACTGTTTTATTTAAGCAATTGTGATTTACCGCAAATAAAGACTAAAATAAATGCCAGTAGTTGTGATTTCACTGTAAAATTATGCTCCATTTGTCCATAAATGGCAAAAATTTGTTTGTATGGAAATCGAACCACCTTAAGCGGAAATAAACTAAATATATACCTTGAATATTCAAAATGAACTTCCGCAAAGTAACGCCTGAATCGATCGATTCTTTGCTTATTGTTTTCTTTGTCCTCAGGTCGGATTCAAAGGATACGGGCTACCTCCCGCCCAGTTGTCAACTACTGGTAGTTTCACTTACAGTGATGGCGCCACTTATTCCATCACCCACGGAAGTGTCATCATAGCTGCTATCACTTCCTGCACCAACACTTCCAACCCGAGCGTGATGCTTGGCGCCGGTAACGATCCCACTTTTACTCTAAAGCATATTCATATTTATTGGTAAATATAATTTACATGTCCAATATAACACCGTCACTTAACATCAGGTGAGCTGTGGTCAAACACCTAGCCTGTCAACAATAAAAAAAAAAAAAAAAAAAAAAAATATTGTACGTACCGTACACACATTCATCAAATTACATGAGGAATAATTCATAATAATAATAAAATAATTGTAAATAAATTAAATATTGTCAATGAAAATTATTATCAATTTACATGTCAATTTTGTAAAACTCATCGAATTTATAGAAAGATTGCTCGACAAGCCATTTTTTCAATTTTTTTTTTTAAACGAATGCAGTCCGACTGCTGCGGTAACTACCATCGGCGGATGATTGTAGACCGTTGGCGCCATGACGTGCGTTAACTTGGCAGACCACCAACGAGCGCGGAACAGTGAGCAGCTTATGTCGATCACGAGTGGGGCGGTGATACTATTTCTACCTCCAATGACGAACTAAAGTAACCGATATAGCCCAGAGATTCAGCAAGTTGAAGTGGCAGTGGGCAGGGCACATAGCACGCAGAACTGATGGCCGATGGGGCTGCAAAGTTCTGGAGTGGAGACCACGGACCGGCAAGCGCAGCGTAGGACGTCCACCCACAAGGTGGACAGACGACCTAGTAAAGACCGCAGGAACGCGCTGGATGCGAGCCGCTTCCAACCGGTCTTTGTGGAAGTCAATGGGGAGGCCTATGTCCAGCAGTGGACGTCATACGGCTGAAATGATGTTGATGATACTCAATTTTCCAAAGACGCCATTTTTAACTCTCGACGCAAAAACGTCGGGGTGTTATAAGTTTGACGTGTCTGTAGCGTCGTAGCTCCCGAACGGATGAACCGATTTTGATTTTTGTTTTTTTTTTCTGTTTGAAAGGTGAACGTTCTTAGCTATTTTTAATGAAAATCGGTTTAAGATTGCTGCCGCCAAAAAATGGCGGATTACATATTTTTTCGCAACTCCCTCAATATGGGTATCAAATGAAAGGGTTTGACTAATAGAATACTATACACTATAACAAATTTCAAATCTAATATGGTCGCCACAAAATGGCGACAAACAAAATTTTTATCATATGAAATGTCCTCCAATATTTATTTAAAAAATCGATTTTCAGAGCTGTCAGGGTTTGTTAGTGATAAATATATATATTTGCCTCTTGTTCCAGGTCTACTAGCCAAGAAGGCTGTGGAGAATGGACTGTCAGTTCTGCCTTATATTAAGACATCGCTCTCTCCCGGCTCGGGCGTAGTCACATACTATTTGAGGGTAAGTATCATTTGTAATGTGAACAATTATTATAAATGTGAAAGCTTGGTTGGATGGATGTTTGTTACTCTTTTACGCAACAACTACTTAACGGAGTTGGATGAAATTTGGTATGGAGGTAGCTGACACCCTGTATTAACACATAGGCTACTTTTTATCCCGAGAAAATGTAGTGTTCACATGGAATAAAATAAAACTACAAAACGCGAAAGTCCGCCATGATGTGTTGAACACCAATCGGAGTGAATGACGTCACTTTGTCAGTCAAGTCAAGTCATGCATTAGTAAAGTAGTGGCGACTTTACTATAAAGCTTCGATGGAGTTTTGGAAGCAACACGAAAACTCATGTTTCACCGCATTATATCATTTTCCCACACTCGCGCTTGTAATTCGGCACTTTATGAATAAAACACCACCATTTTTATGCATAAACACTCGACAAAACACTAGTTTTGGAAAAAAATACAACGGGGCGACACGACTCTTTCCGCGTTCCCGCCAAAAACCTCTTTTACTTCTACTTTGAAATCTGTTTTTATTTTCAGGAATCGGGAGTAGTGCCGTACCTCGAGAAGTTAGGTTTCGATATCGTCGGCTACGGTTGTATGACCTGCATCGGCAACTCGGGACCTATCGACGATAACATAGCCAACACTATTGAGAAGGTAACCTCTTGCTGTTTTCTGTGCGCCTGGTACTTTTGATGCTAATACGTTTACAAGTTATGATTTAAAAAGAACAACAATATAAATTTTTAGTACCGCAGTAACAGTTTCAGATATTCTGCCACCAAGCAGTAGTGTGTAAACATTATTGTGTTCCGGTTTCAAGGGTACTGCAGCTAGCGAAATTACTGGGCTGTTGAGACTAACCACCGAAAGTCTCCAAAGTAATGAGCACCAAAGCAACGATGCCCTAGACTTAGTTTTGTTACTCAAAGTTCTGTGTATCGCTGCAATGGTCATGGACAGGCGTTATCTCTTACCATCAGGAGAGCGTATTGATCGTCTCATTATTATTACAATAAAAAAAAGCCCGCATCATTTGCTATCTTTATTCCAGAACGAGTTAGTATGTTGCGGTGTGCTGTCTGGAAATCGCAACTTTGAGGGTAGAATCCATCCCAACACGCGTGCCAACTACCTTGCCTCGCCTCTCTTGGTGATAGCTTACGCGCTGGCTGGAACTGTGGACATCGACTTTGAAAAGCAACCCCTTGGTAAGTTATGTTGCCCTACTTAGTGGAAGTCACCTCGCCTTTCAGTAAATAATTTCGCCTCTTTGTATTTTTTTTTCCAAAACTAGTGTTTTTTTAAGCTATTTATTGCATAGCTTCTATCGCGGGCATTGAGCGTGGAGACCGAATCCAGAAATTCCGTAACGAAAATAACCTAACACCCCCCACTCCCACCGGCACAGCGGTGATACTTTTTAGTTTTGCCATCTATCGATGAATAGCAGAACTTTAATGACTTTTTTGAAATATCACGCTTGTCTCTTTAGTTCAGCAACTCGCCTCTAGGTGGCATTGGTTGTAATGCTATGCAATAGCTTTACCGCGGCAGTCCCCGAGTGCCACACGTCTTTTTTCATAAAGTACCGAATTACAAGCATGTAATGGCTGAGTGGCGTGTCTTGGGAGAGGCCTATGTCCAGCAGTGGACTAGTATAGGCTGATGATGATGATGATGAGGAATGTGGTGAAACATGATTTTTCGTGTTGCTTCCAAAACTCCATCGAAGCTTATAGTAAAGTTGCCACTACTTACTAAAGCATGACTGGCTTGGACTGGACTAGACCAAGACTGGACTTTGACTACTTATTTAAGGTGGTTCGATTTCCATACAAATATTTTTTTTCCATTTATGGACAAATGGAGCATAATTTTACAGTTAAATCACAGCTACTGGCATTTATTTTGGTCTTTATTTGCGGTAAAACACAATTGCTTGAATAAAACAGTAGATTAATAGCAAAAATCAAATTTATGATTTTTGAATAAAACAGTAGATTATTCTAATAATCTACTGTTTTATTAAAGCAATTGTGATTTACCGCAAATAAAGGCCAGTAGCTGTGATTTCACTGTAAAATTATGCTCCATTTGTCCATAAATGGCAAAAATTTGTTTGTATGGAAATCGTACCACCTTAAGTGAAAGTGTGGTCGAAGATGGTTAAGCACACCTAGCCTGGAATGAAACCTAGGTATTATTACACATTCTCTGCGTACAGGTAAACGCGCCGACGGATCCGGAGTGTTCCTACGCGACATTTGGCCTACTCGGGCCGAAATACAAACGATCGAGAACAAATACGTCATTCCGGGAATGTTCAAGGAGGTACGTATTATGTTAGAAAACAAAACCAACGATGATTCTACTTAAGGTGGTTCGATTTCCATAGAAATAAATTTTTGCCATTTATGGACAAATGGAGCATAATTTTACAGTGAAATCACAGCTACTGGCATTTATTTTCGTCTTTATTTGCGATAAATCACAATTCGGTATGTAAAGAAAAAAAATACTTTGCTGATTCCAAAACCATTTCGAAATATTACATTCCTGTACATGATTTTTCCGTTTAAAACTCTTTAAACTATGAGACGGGGTTTATTTTAATAAAATACATAAAATAAATTTGACTTTCAATTAACCTCTAATGACGTCATGTCCTTGGCTGTATAAGGATTCTTTCAGTGCCTAAAAAAGGTACATATTTTACATATTCAGCCAATGTTATGACATCATAACCATAAAAAGTTTGAAAATGTATTAGAATTAAACTACCGCATAGAAAGCCAAAATATTCCAATTAGTTTCATAAAATAAAGTTTACTATCAGTAAAAAATATAAAATAAATACAAAAAAAAAACTTTACATACCGAATTGCTTGAATAAAACAGTAGATTGTTAACATAATCTGTTTTGTTTAAATTTGGATGGATGTTTGTTACTCTTTCACGCAAAAACTACTGAATGGATTTTGATGAATTTTTGTATGGAAGTAGCTGACACCCTGGATTAGCACATAGGCTACATTTTATCCCGAAAACATGTAGCGGGTAACACCGCGGGGCGCAGCTAGTTACTGATAAAAATACGTTCTGTTCCCCCAGGTCTACGAAAAGATCAAGCTGGGCTCATCGACTTGGCAAACTTTAGAAGTACCCAAAGGAAAATTGTACGGCTGGGACGCAAGCAGTACATACATCAAACGACCACCGTTCTTCGATGGTATGACCAGGGTAAGTGGCAATGGTGGTATGAGACAATAAAAAAAGAAGCTTTTCTCAAACACGCTTGGAAGTTTGAGCATTATTTTTTTTTTTGTAAATACATACTTATAATACATACAGTACGCCCAGACACAGAACAAACATCGATGTTAGTCGATCTAGTACGATCGGTCTCAAAAAATCCAAGCTCATCCGAAAGATCATCAATTTCTGTGTAAGAAAAACCACTGCTGCGTTTTCCAAACAGTGGAGAAAGTGGTTGCTGCAGCGTTTTTTTTTTTATGTTTGACAGGCTAGGTGTTTGACCACAGCTCACCTGATGTTAAGTGAAGGTGTGGTCGAAGATGGTATAGCACACCTAGCCTGGAATGGAACTGGCTCTCAAGTGAGACTGCCGAAACACACCGTTAGATGCTTGGCGGCAGATTTTTAACTTGAGGGTGGTAGCTAGCCAGTCGAGTACTATAGAGTGCGCTACCACCATGCTATGGTTTCCTCACGATGTTTTTCCTTCACCGGCAGCTCAAGCTCATTGTTGGGGTTTGAACCCACGCCCTTCGGCATGCGAACCTACCGCGCTAACCACTGAGCTATCATCGCTACAAAAAGCGATTGAAGGTCGCCCGCCGCGCAGCTGCATTCGGCGTTTCAATTCAGTTTTGTCAGCAATCACCTGGTTCCTTTCGATTTGTACTAGTTAGTTGAATACGTCTGTCTTATATCATATCTGTCGTGTCATTTCAAAATATAACGATCTTTTACTCCGAAACATGGCAACCGACGAGGTGACTTATCAAAGGTTTTATTTAAATTAACCAGATATTCTGCCGCCAAGCAGTAGTGTGCAAACATTACTGTGTTCCGGTTTGAAGGGTACTGCAGCTAGCGAAATTACTGGGCTGTTGAGACTAACCATCGCAAGTCTCAAAGTAATGAGCGCCAAAGCAGCGATGCCCTGGACGTTGTTTTGTTACTCAAAGTTCTGTGTATCGCTGCAATGGTCATGGACAGGCGTTATCTCTTACCATCAGGAGAGCGCCTTGATCGTCTCACTACTTTTACATTTAAAAAAAAAAAAAAATCGGACTGGCTTGCGAATCTTCGAGCATACAGGGTTTCCGCGCATTATTTGAGAAAAGTACTACACAAGCCTTGGCCACGACTAGGCGTTGATGGACTTACGCATGTGTGCCTCGGGCCCACATTTACACGTTCGTCCATCAATGACTCTTTTGGTGGCCGCTGCAGTAATGTTCAAAATTAACTTTCGCAAAATAACGCCTGAATCAATCAGTTATCTTTTTGTAACCCCCCGACGTTTTGTAGCGATGATAGCTCAGTGGTTAGTGCGGTCGCTTCGCATGCCGAAGGGCGTGGGTTCAAACCCCAACAATGAGCTTGAGCTGCCGGTGAAGGAAAACATCGTGAGGAAACCATAGCATGGTGGTAGCGTACTCTCTAGTACTCGGCTGGCTAGCAACCACGCGAGAGTTGGAAATCTGCCGCCAAGCATCTAACGGTGTGTTCCGGCAGCCTCACTTGAGAGCCAGTTCCATTCCAGGCTAGGTGTGCTTTACCATCTTCGACCACACCGTCACTTAACATCAGGTGAGCTGTGGTCAAACACCTAGCCTGTCAGCTATAAAAAAAAAAAAAGTAAAAACGACCGGGTGTTACAAGTTTGACGTGTCTTTTTGTATATGTCTATATTTTTTTTATACTTGTTTGTAGGAACTACCTCAAATCAAGTCTATAGAGGGCGCCCGAGTGCTGTTATATTTGGGAGACTCTGTGACCACCGACCACATATCACCGGCCGGATCTATCGCCAGGAATTCCCCTGCAGCCAGATACCTAGCGGCCAGAGGGTCAGTATAATGTAGATAATTTTACTTGGTGGTAGATCTCCTTAGCAGGAGGTCGTCTAGGTAGGTACCACCGCAGTACCAGATATTCTGCCGCTAAGCAGTAGTGTGTAAACATTACTGTGTTCCGGTTCGAAGGGTACTGCAGCGAAATTACTGGGCTGTTGAGACTAACCATCGCAAGTCTCAAAGTAATGAGCGACAAAGCAGCGATGTCCTGTCTTGGGCTTTGCTTTGCAACTCAAAGTTCTGTGTACCGCTGCAATGGTCATGGACATGCGTTATCTCTTACCATCAGGAGAGCGTCTCGTTCGTCTCATTACTTTTTACATAAAAAAAAAATTAGATATAACTCTTTATTGTGCACACCATAAACAGAAAAAAGTACAGAAAACAGTATACAATATACAGTATACAATAGTGTCACAAATGGCGGCCTTATCGCTAACAGCGATCACTTCCAGGCAAACAAGAAAAGAAAAACACGATAGATAACATAAAAATTTTATTATTTTTTTATGTGAAAAATATTTTGTTTTAATGGTTGACAGGCTAGGTGTTTGACCACAGTTCACCTGATGTTAAGTGAAGGCGTGGTCGAAGATGGTATAGCACACCTAGCCTGGAATGGAACTGGCTCTCAAGTGAGCCTGCTGGAACACACCGTTAGATGCTTGGCGGCAGATTTTCAACTCTCGTGTGGTAGCTAGCCAGCCGAGTACTAGAGAGTACGCTACCACCATGCTATGGTTTACTCACGATGTTTTCCTTCACCGGCAGCTCAAGCTCATTGTTTGGGGTTTGAGCCCACGCCCTTCGGCATGCGAACCTACCGCGCTAACAACTGAGCTATCATCGCTACAAAACGTTTATAGGTTAACTCCGAGAGAATTCAACTCGTACGGCTCCCGTCGAGGCAACGACGCGGTGATGTCACGTGGAACGTTCGCGAACATCCGGCTGATCAACAAGCTGTCGCCCACAGCTGGGCCGCGGACCACGCATTATCCCAGCGGAGACGCTATGGACGTATTCGACGCAGCAGCCAGGTAAGACTAAGACTCAATAAAAAAGGTGGCTCTCAATTCGACGATATTTTTTTAAATGTTTGTTACGCTATAATGCCGCCAATTATTTCGACAGCCCTGTTGGTCCATTGGTAGTGTGTCTACTTCGAGAGCTGAAGGGCGTGGGTTCGATTCCCGCTCAGGACTAACATTTGTGTGACTAACATCGACGTTTGTTCTGTGTCTGGGTGTACTGTATGTATTATAAGTATACATATATTTACAAAAAAAAAAGTATTTAAGTATTCTATCAGTTATCTGTCTTCCACAGCACAAGCTCTGCTTAGTTTGGGGTCAGATGGCGCTGTGTGTAATGTCCTATGATATTTATTATGTTAATTCTTTTTATTCTTGGTAGATCATACTTCAGAGGTGCTCCCGTATAAATTTTATCGAAATCGATCGAGCGGTTTTTAAAAAAATCGACAAAAAATGAAAAAATGGTATACATCGACGATATTTTCGTTTGCTCGTAAACCTCGCTGTTTCATTGGAGCAGTGCGTTTAGTTGGTCTAAGGGTCATGGATTCGATAGACAGGTGGCCGAGTGGTATCTGTACCTGATTCTATTCCACAGTCACGGGATCGAAATCAACCAACACTCGAAGATTGTTTTAGAGGGGTGGAGGCTCTCCAGCTCCACCCCTACAAGGGAAGGGTCCCAGGGGGCCAACGCCGTCGGGGCCGCGGATGAGTGCGAAAGCGTTCCCGTAGCCCCGGCACATCGGTTTCCCCTAGACAAGCGTGTTACATCCTAGATCGTATCTTCTCTTTTGGTAACAGGCGTGATGGTGGTCAAACGTGAGCCTGTTATTTTTGTTTTGTTATTTGTATGTTGATATTTTGAGAAGAGTTATTTGCAGAGTAGTTCGTTTGTTTGAATTTTTTATTCCGTTTTGTTTATTTGTTGTTGGTGATTTGTTATGTTTGTTTTGTTTCACTGACAAGGGCTCACCGGAAGACCAGCGCTGGTCATACTAATTAGTGTGACCAGCATTATGCTGAGGTGAGCCCCTATTTTGTAACTGTTTGTCTCTATTTGTTGTTATTTTTGTTTTTGTTTTTGTATTGTTGCAAAATAAAATTATTTTCTTTCTTTCTTCTTTACATAGGTGTCAGGCAGAAACACCCCAGGGTTTTTAGTGGGTATGCCGCCACTTTGGCGGAGAGTCCCACATAACCACCGTGCTTCCCCCGGAGCCGGTGATATCCATTAAGGATTTCCCTGGGCAAAAAAAAAGGGTCATGGAGTCGGTTTTTTTAATTGTAAATTTGTATATTACCTCAATGCACTCCTTGCCAACACTGATTGTGATATTTTTTGTGATAACTGGAGAACGTTAATGACCTACTTTTTGACTTACTGTGAAAGTTCGACTGACCAATGGGACAGGTGTAAAAGAACTGACAGCTCCTCTGACGAATTTGATGACTCTTGACGATTATTGAGTTTACTGGGTTTTTATTTTAATTAAGTATGTATGTAATATAGACTATTGGTTATTGTTTATCTGCATTGTTATTTCATTTATTATTATTATCATTTTTATTATTATGTTTACTTTTAATTTTTGACATCTTTTTTATTATTATTTTTGACATTTTGTATTTCCTTTTTATGACATTCATTTTGACATTATTAGTTTTTGTAATTGTGAGGTAATTGTTATTGGGTGTACCTGTTTTTTCCTCAATAAATAAATAAATAATAAATAAATATTATTGCTTCAGATATGCTGAAGAAAATGTCCCACTGATTGCAATTGTGGGCAAAGATTACGGGTCTGGTTCCAGTCGGGACTGGGCCGCGAAGGGACCGTACCTACTGGTAAGTAACTGTTTAAAGTATAGGTGTTATCAATAAAATATTTCTAAAAAATTAGGGTGATTCAATTTCCATAGAAATATTTTTTTTGCCATTTATGGACAAATGGAGCATAATTTTATAGTGAAATCACAGCTACTGGCATTTATTTTGGTCTTTATTTGCGGTAAATCACAATTGCTTGAATAAAACAGTAGATTATTAGCATAAAATCAAAATTATGAATTTATGGTTTTTGAATAAAAGTGTTTTATTCAAGCAATTGTCATTTACCAAAATAAATGCCAGTAGCTATGTTTCACTGTAAAATTATGCTCCATTTGTCCATTAATGGCAAAATTTATTTGTATGAAAATGGAACCACCTTAAGAATGAGGTTAGGTAAATCTTGTAACAATTTTAATAGAACCATTTAAATGTGAGATATTTTATCTTGTTGACATACTTTATAGAATAAAATATAATCATTTATTGACATTTTTAAAACATTTTTTTAATGGTTGACAGTGTAGGTGTTTGACCACAGCTCACCTGATGTTGTGACGGTGTGGTCGAAGATAGTAAAGCACACCTAGCCTGGTATGGAACTGGGTCTCAAGTGAGGCTGCCGGAACACACCGTTAGATGCTTGGCGGCAGATTTTCAACTCTCGTGTGGTAGCTAGCCAGCCGAGTACTAGAGAGTACGCTACCACCATGCTATGGTTTCCTTCATCGACAGCTCAAGCTCATTGTTGGGGTTTGTACCCACGCCCTTCGGCATGCGAACCGACCGCGCTAACCACTGAGCTATCATCGCTACAAAAAAAACTTTTAAATATCGTAGGACTGTGCACACAGCGCCATCTGACTCCAAACTAAGCAAAGCTTGTACTATGGAAGTCAGATAACTGATAGAATAGAATACTTTAATGCTTGATCCAAATTGAATTATTTATTTATATGTTACAAAATGGAAGTTGTTTGGATTTGCGAATCCGGGGATTCGCAAAGATTTTACATTTTGTTTTTTGATTTTGTAATTTTGTCGCCTCGTTATCATGTGATTGTGTAAAACAATCTTACAGGGTATCAAAGCTGTGATAGCAGAATCGTTCGAGCGCATCCATCGCTCCAATCTAGTTGGCATGGGCATCATACCGCTGGAGTTCCTCCCGGGACAGTCTGCGGAGACCCTCGGGCTGACGGGCAAAGAGACCTTCACCATACACGTGCCCGAGAATGCGACGCCAAGACAAACCGTCACCGTGCAGGTATATAGCGTTTAAAATAAAATCTAAACTAACAATAAAAATCTGCGGTTTCATTGAAAAATGTCATAAACCTTCGAATTATGTCCTAATTATGTAACATAAGTCATTAAACAACCAAGCCAAAATCATGAAATAATTATTTAATATAATTAACCTTCGTATTATGTCACATTATGTTTTTAAATCATCAATAAAATCAGCTGTTTCATAGAAAAATTTCATTAGCCTTCGAAACATAATTATGTCGTAATTATGAAACATAAGTCATTAACCAGCCAAGCCAAAGTCATCAACTAATTATTATTTAACAAAACTGACCTTCGTATTATGTCATAATTATGTTTAAATCATGAATCAAATCTGCTGTTTTATAGAAAAATATCATAAACCTCCGGTTTATGTAATATTTATGTTTAATATTGTTACAAATTATAGAATTATTATGTCATAATTATGTTTATTACTAATGGCTTTGTTGGTTAATGATTTATGTTTAATAATTATGATATAGAAGTATAGAACAATTACACTAGAAACCGTAACTTTAATATTATTATGATATAATCATTCTATTCTATACTTTGTATAATTACCCTGTCGTATCTAATTATGGCCCTAACATTATGATGTAAACCATAACTCAAACATAATTATGTCATAATAATTCTATACTTTATGTCATAATATTAAACATAAATATTTAAAAGAGTCTCTAATATTGTTAATTCGTTATATTTCCTTTCCCAGGTGGACACGGGAGCGTCATTCGAAGTGATAGTACGTTTCGACACAGACGTGGACCTAACCTACTTCAAAAACGGGGGTATTCTCAACTATATGGTTAGAAAGATGCTGTAATAGTTGGTGAAGAGGTGCATATTGGCTCAAATAAATGTTTGGGTCCAATAAAGGTTTAAGCCACAGAGATTATGTTTTATAGAGATGTCCATTAGACTCGACGCTCGAGTCAACTGTATGAAATAATTAGTACATTTTTATATAGCTATAAAATCAGTCTCAACTTGGCTGCAATATTAACGGACATATTGAGTTAAAACGGTAGTATTGTGTCAAAAAATTTGCTCAATTAATTTAGTTACAAATCTGTTTTTTTTCTAGTGTGGTGTTTTATTTATAAAGTACTGAATAACATGACTTTTCGTGTTGCTTCCTAAAATCCGTCGGAAGATTGTAGTCAAATCACCACTACTTAACTAGAGCATGACTGGACTCGAGTATAACTTACTTTTAGTGTGTGACTTGTTTCACTTGATTTCTCGCGATTTCATCAAACACTATCGAAATACTTGACACTGACACTGGCAAAATGAACTAACTGCTATTTATTATATATATTTATTTCAGACCATGCCCATAGAAACAACATTAAAATTTGTAAATAAATAATATCAATATAAATTTCAAAATTAAAAATAATTATACCTGCCAAAATTAAACAAAAATAAAGAAAAAGACGAATGATTTCATGTTAACCTAAATCAACAAAACAACACATAATCTTTTGGTTACCTACATGTAAAATTATATGTACTTTGTTTACGGCATCTAGTGTATGACTGGAGTCTTTGAGCGTCTCTATAATTTTCTGTGGTTTAGGCCCATGCTTCCAACGACTTTCTACTCTGCAGATGTTATAGTACTTACCAAACCTAAAAACAGTTCAACTTGTGAAATATTACCAAATACCAAATCGAAAATTTGAAAAAGTATATTTGGCAACTGACTAGACAAGTTTTTAATTGTACCTAAACATCTTTTTTTGTAAAGTCGTTTATTAAATAGCTGATAGAAAATCGTTGAAAGATCATAAATTAGATTTAAGAGAAAAGGTTGTATGCGCACATTTTTTTTTAAATGTAATACATTCGAATGTTATTTTAATACATGTGGTTACAAAATTTTTTTTATAAGGGGGTGTTCATAATTAATAAACGATAATGGTCATCGAATCTCACCCTATTTAACGTAGGGGGGGGAGAGGGTTGGGGCAAATATCACGCAACTTTTTTGCAAGGAACATCAAGTAGTCACACTACGCACGTTTTTGACGAGCCAACCCTCGTAGTGGGGGGAGGGGTTCGAAAAATTGCCAAAATCGCCTCATGTCATCAATGGACGCCCTATAAATTAAATGGCAGCTGTAACACAGGGTTACCTAGCACAGCTGCCAACGAAAACCCAAACTGATACTACTTGTTTTATGATATTGTTATTAATCAGACTCATTAGCTGATATACAGCTTAGTGTTTATATAATACATTTTAATATTATTAATAATTACTGTTCTTTTTTGATTTGGTTATTTATCGGGACTTATATTAATGCTTATAAGTTTAATGGTTAAGTAAGGGTAATCAATATTGTTTACTGGCAACTTAAAATCTGGTTAAGCTGGGTCCATACTATATATAAATTAAGTTTTAAGATGTTATCTCAATTTAGTTGGAAAACAACACAACAAAAAATGGTCGATAAATTTGACATAGAAAATACAAAAACTATATTCAATGACAAAGATTTTTTGCATAGTAAAGATTAATAGTTATGGTAATAATAATAAGACGTATACTGTAACTTAAACATAATTATGTCATGGTTCTGTTCTGTGCTTTGTTATGACATAACACAACCTCCGTGTTATGTCATAATTATGTTTTACATTTTATTTATGAAACAGCAGATTTTTGATTGTTTTCTTTTGATTGAAGTGCTATGTAACGCTTTAATAGTTATGGACAGACGGTACTTACCTACAAGTAATTTTGTTGATGCTAAATATTAATATATTTTTTTGATAACAATATTTTGAGATAATACATACTAATTAACACATTCACAGCAAACATATTATTTTTTAGATTTATACACACAACTATCAAATGTCAAATTTGTTGACCAATATTTTTTCATATATTGAAATAAAAAATATATATTTCTACTCCAATACGCTGTGATCATATAAATATATAATTATATATACTTTTAATATCATTTATTTTTCATCCTTAACTTTTTAAATCAGTGTATTTATACTGTTCATATATAATATATAAATCACAAACATTCTTAAATCATTTTTCTATTGAATTTTTACTGAAAATAAATTATATTTTTTGTATGGTGTTTGTAGTTAAAATTTATATTTATTAACTGTAAGAGAATAAAATATGTTGCTAGTTTGTTAATTTTTGCTTGTTTTATTTATTAATGTTTTTCACCAATTAAAGATTATTCTCGCTTTATGTAAAGCGAAGATGCGGTCTATAATGCAGCACGCTTGCCTAGAAAAAAACTGATTCTCTCGCGACTTGAAGGCACCCAAAGTTGTGTCTTCAGGGAACACCTACTCGGGCAGAAATTTTCATAGCCTAGCCGTTCGTACAATAAAGGTGCAATTGAACCCTTTAGTTCGAGTTCTACGAATATTGACTACTAGCGGCATAGTCTATGTCACTCTGTGATAATGTAGCATTCTAATAATGAAAGAATTATTCAGATCGGTCCAGTAGTTTCGGAGCCTATTCAATACAAACTAAAAATCATATCTTTCCTCTTTATAATTAGGTTTTTTTCTTATGGTTGATAGGCCAGGTGTTTGATCACAGCTCACCTGATGTTAAGTGAAGGCGTGGCCGAAGATGGTATAGCACACCTAGCCTGGAATGGAACTGGCTCTCTCAAGTGAGGCTGCCGGAACACACCGTAAGATGCTTGGCGGCAGATTATCAACTTGAGGGTGGTAGCTAGCCAGTCGAGTACTAGAGAGTACGCTACCACCATGCTATGGTTTCCTCACGATGTTTTCCTTCAGCTCAAGCTCATTTGAGCCCACGCCCTTCGGCATGCAAACCTACCGCGCTAACCACTCAGCTATCATCGCTACAAAACTCCTCGACCTCTCAGACTTGACGAGCCGGTGTGACGGTGTTACAAGCTGGTCTTGGAGCTCCTGTCTGATAGGACAAAGACCAGTGTGGGTTTAAGTCGTGCTGATCAGTTTACCGCGTATTCAGTGCGTAACCATTGCGTAATGATCAAATCATATTACAAACAAAACAATAAGTCGTTTAAAAACAAATTGACTGAATTAGTAAACAATTGAAACGAATTTCTCAAACATGATTTGACAATGTAAATATTTCATCTCGGACGTGATTTTAAATTTACTTTAGTTAGTTTTGATCTGTTGTGAACGGTGTTGTCTTAAGTTTATATTGAACTGGTCAAGTGCGTGTCGAGCTCCTGCGCTGAAGGTCCCGCTCAGCGTTGCTAGATATTGGTTTCGGACAAAGCAGGGTTTTAAAACTTTTTAAGTAAAAAAGGGGGATTCTTTTATCGAAAGCGAAGCTTAGTTGCCATGATAGCTTTACACGCCGTGGGTACTCCGACAATTAGCTTGAGCTGCTGGTGAAGGAAAACATCGTGAGGAAACCATAACATGGTGGTAGGTTTCTTTCTAGTACTTGGCTTAATAGCTACCACACTGAAGTTAAAAATCTGTCGCCAAGCACCTGATGGTTTGTTCCGGCAGCCTCACTTGAAAGCCAGTTCCATTCCAGGCTAGATGTGTTTACAATCTTCGACCACACCGTTACTTAAAATCAGGTGAGCTGTGGTCATGGTCAAGGTCCTAGCTTGTCAAACATTTTAAAAAAGTGTTTCAAAAACTTATCCTTTTGAATGTTCAATGTTTATATTTAGTTTATTTCCGCTTAACCGTCGTTCCAGTTCCAACAGTGACTGGAACGACGGTTAAGCGGAAATAAACTAAATATAAACATTGAACATTCAAAATGAACTTCCGCAAAGTAACGCCTGAATCAATCAATTACTTATCCTTTTGTTTGAGATTTAAATTTGGTTACATTATTTGAAAATTGTTTACCCGGCACTCACGCAGTGATCGCCGTCAAGTGTCCCCTGCCCCTGCCGCACCGCCTCTTCCCACTTGTGTCGCCTACCTATCGAACAGATGTTCCACTTACAGATATTTAACCCCCGAAGCAATAACGACGGGGTGTTATAAATTTGACGTGTCTTTGTGTGTGTCTGTCTGTGGCATCGTAGCTCCCGAACGGATGAACCGATTTTGATTTAGTTTGAAAGTTGAATTAGTCGGGGGTGTTCTTAGCTAATGTTTGATGAAAATCGGTCCAAGATGGCCGCCGCCACAAAATGGCGGATTTCATATTTTTCACAACTCCCTCAATATGGGAACCAAATGAAAGGGCTTGATTTGACAGCTTGAATAGTGTATTTACTTAGTAGAATACTATACTAGATGTATAGTATTCTACATTTTCGGGGTTTTTTTCTAAATTATTAATTTAAGTATACTTGTTCGCTTTGCTCTATGTATAATAATTTTAGTTCTATAAACTAAAACTCGAAAATTTCTAATATATTTATATGAGACAAAAAGTTACGTGCACAGCCATGGATTCAAATACGTGTTTGTTACTCGCGCTGATATCCGTGCCGACAGGGATGAGTCAAAGGATGAGTGAATCTGTGAAACAAGATCTCATGACACCGCTTAGAATATTTGGAGAAGGCTGCGGATACGAGGTAAGAACATTTTCTCTTATTGGAACTAGTTTTGAATTTTGTGCTTAGAATCAGCAAGATTGCTGATTCTAAGCACAAATTGCTGTTTTTTCTAAGCACAAAGTGCAAGATTGCTGTTGGTCAAGAAGTCTGCAAACTGGATAGTAGTAGTTTGTAGCGATGACAGCTCAGTGGTTAGCGCGGTAGGTTCGCATGCCGAAGGGGGTGGGTTCAAACCCCAACAATGAGCTTGAGCTGCCGGTGAAGGAAAACATCGTGAGGAAACCATAGCATGGCGCTAGCGTACTCTCTAGTACTCGGCTGGCTAGCTGCCACCCTCAAGTTAAAAATATATTGCCAAGCACTTATTGATGGTGTGTTCCGGCCACTTGAGAGCCAGTTCCATTCCAGGCTAGATGTGTTTTCAATCTTCGACCACACCGTCACTTAAAATCAGGTGAGCTGTGGTCAAAGACCTAGCCTGTCTACCATAAAAAAATAGTATGTGAGGATGTGCACATCCCACACCCTCCCGCCTCCCTAAGTATGTGCATGATGAAATGATGAAATGATTTTGATCCTTGGCGAATGAACAGATGGCGCTTTTTTTCGAGGGAAATTTCGTTTTGTCGTGATGAGACTCCATGCTTAAGGTATGGTGTACTTTCGCAGGGCTGCCCCCTTCCGAAAGAAGGAATGCTGAACGTCCATATAGTCCCGCACAGCCACGGCGAGCTGGGCCACATGAAGACTTTCTACTCCTACTATACTGGACGTAAGTCAGACCTCTTTATCAAGGGCGGATCCAGGGGTTTTTTCTGGAAATAACTGTTAGAAAAACTTGAAGTATCATAAATAAATAAATATCGTAGGAGTATACACACAGCGCCATCTGGCCCCAAACTAAGCAGAGCTTGTGTGATGGAAGTCAGATAACTGATTGAATACATAAATACTTTTTTTTTTTGTAAATCCATACTTATAATTTTAATATATACAGTACACCCAGACACAGAACAAACATTTGTTTATTCACAAAATGTTTGCCCTGAGTGGGAATCGAACCCACGTCCTACAGCTTTCAAGGCAGATATGCTACCAATGAGCCAACAGGGCTGTCAAGTCATAATCAAAGACATACAAAATAAAATAATCTTGGATGAGTCCGGTCATGCACTAATAGAGTAGTGATGTCATTACTACAATCTTCGACCGTGTTTGCAAGCAATGCGTAAAGGCCACCGCAGTACCAGATATTCTGCCGCCAAGCAGTAGTGTGCAAACATTGCTGTGTTCCAGTTTGAACGGTACTGCAGCTAGCGAAATTACTGGGCTGTTGAGACTAACCATCTAGTCTCAAAGTAATAAGTGCCAAAGCAGCGATGCCCTGAACGTTGTTTTAGTACTCAAAGTTCTGTGTATCGCTGCAATAGTCATGGACGGGCGTTATCTCTTACCATCAGGAGAGCGCCTCGATCATCTCATTACTTTTACATAAAAAAAAGAAAGGCATTTTCCAGTGTCAAGTGCTGCGATATTTCTAATAGGAAAAATAAAATTACATAAGTTAAGTCACAGTCATACACAGTCATACTTGGGTGTTTGGTGTTTTGCCTGTTTTTTTTTTTCTCCCAACTATCCATGAATATTTACAGAAAATGATTACTTCGAAAAAAGCAACATCAACTGGAAGAGGATCTTAGATGCCACCATCACAGAGCTTTGGAATCATGAGCATAGGAAGTAAGTTTTTAAAAAAATAAATAGGTTAAGTGTTTAACCACAGCTCATCTTTGACGGTGTAGAAAGTTTTTAAAGTTGAACACGCCTTTTTAAGGTCGATTTCCATACAAATAAATGTTTGCCATTAATGGACAAATGGAGCATAGTTTTACAGTGAAATCACAGCTACTGGCATTTAATTTGGTCTTTATTTGCGGTAAATTACAATTGCTTCAATAAAACAGTAGTAAAATGATATGTACGTGTACCTTGGCCATACTCTATCTTTTGGCATAGAGCATCAAAGACGGAGATCACCAGGCGCATACAGCTTGGATGGGCGGCATTCAAAAAGCTCGACGACATCCTCAAGCCACGCCATATTCCGCAGTGTCTGAAGACTCGCCTCTTTAATCAGTGCGTCCTGCCCACCATGACATATGGTGCCGAGACGTGGACACACATGAGGCTGTGCACAAAATTAGAGTCGCACAGAGAGCCATGGAGAGGTCCATGCTCGGCATTAAACTCCAAGACCGAGTTCGTAATACCGATATCCAGCGACGAACGAAAGTTCGAGACGTCGGTGTCGCAATTATGAACCTCAAGTGGAGCTGGGCAGGACACGTTGCTAGGCGAAGTGATGACAGGTGGAGTAAGGTTGCAACAGAGTGGTGGTCTAGGCAAGGGAAGCGGAGCGTCGGTCGTCCAGCCGCAAGATGGGTCGACGATATCGTCACCGTCGCGGGTCGAACCTGGACCAGATTGGCACAGGACCGAGGCAGATGGCATGCAAAGAGAGAGGCCTATACCCAGCAGTGGGATAAAGAAGGCTGTGGATGATGATGATGATGAAAATGATATGATGATATAACTTTCGAATTGTTTCCAAAATTCTATCGAATGTCACTACTATTTTACTAGTGCATGACCGGACTAGTCCAATACCTACTTTGTGTGTCTTTGACTGTGACTTGACTTATTTAACTTGATTTTTTTTTCAAATAGTTAGGCACTTGAAAATATCGCATCACTTGACACTGGCAAATGCCTTTTCGTATTGCTTCTAAACACCGTCGAAGATTGTAGTAATGACACCACTACTCTACTAGTGCATGACCGTCGTCCAAGATTTACTTAGTGTGTCTTTGACTGTGACTTAACTTATGTAACTTGATTTTTCCTATTAGAAATATCGCATCACTTGACACTGGCAAATGCCTTTTCGTATTGCTCTACTAGTGCATGACCGGACTCATCCAAAATTTATTTTGTGTGTCTTTGACTGTGACTTGACTTACTTGACTTACTTTTTCTTATTAGAAGTATCGCAGCACTTGACACTGTCAAATACATAAAGTACGACACCATAAACAAAGAAAGAGAATAAATATAACTTTTTATGTCGAAATTGATTTTTAACTTTTCATCAAAATTTCAGGTTTACCTTATCAGACACGCCGTACCTATTCCACTGGTGGTCAAACCGAGATGGCACGGGTGAGTACATGTCATCTAACCAGCCCTAGTGTCAGAATTAATATAGAAAGGTAATTTTTTTTTACATACTTACCTACTACAACAATATGTAGAGCTGCGCCCCGCGGTATTTTTAGAATATTAGTTTTTTAAATATACATACATACATACATCTATTTGAGACTATCTATACAATTTAAGCAGATAAATATTGTGCGTGCAATGGTCCAGATGGCTTTAAAAAGAATACAAAAGAATTTATTTCATAAAATTAGTTATTTATAGATGTCATCGTTGCTTGTAGTCCCTGCACTAGGCGAGGACCTGTTTCGAGGACCACTTGCGATTACAATATATATACATATAGGTGCGGTGCGGACGGTGCGTGTGTGTGTGTATGTGCGTGTGTGTGTTTAAGAGTTGTATATTAATTGATTGATCAGGTAGGTTAGGGAATAGGTGGGAGAAACGACTACGTTGTGACTTGGACAGAACGTTCATTAAAAAAGTTGACCATATACATTAACCAAAGGCTCAGTTTCATCGTACGTTGATGACATTAGCAACTTTCTTGCTTTTGTCATGGCTTCCTTAAGGGAGCAGTCTTTCAAATCACATTGCTTGGAGATGCTATTGTATGCATATGTATATATGGACCACAGGTTTGGCAGCTCACCTGATGTTAAGTGACGGTGTGGTCGAAGATGGTAATCACACCGTTAGGTGCTTGGTGGCAGAGTTTCAACTTGAAGGTGGTAGCTAGCCAGCCGAGTACCTACTAGAAAGTACCCTACCACCATGCTATGGTTTCCTCACGATGTTTTCCTTCCGGCAGCTCAAGCTCATTGTTGGGGTTTGAATCCACGCCCTTCGGCATGCGAACCGACCGTGCTAACCACTGAGCTATCATCGCTACAAGTCATAAAACGTGGTCTATTAAAACCAAGATTTTAGTTTTTTTTTTCTTGTGTGGGACGCCACTTGCGTCGACACCTTGGCGCCGTCTCATCTTCCTGTGACTTCGGGGCAAGCTGGTGCTGCCGCATCTAAAGCTGAAAACCTCAAACGGCACAAATATAGTTATTTGGATAGAATGTATCTTTTTGTGCCGTTTGGGGTTGAAACTTTAGGTCCGCGGGGGCCGGCCGCTCTCGAACTGTATCGGGACCTGGCCAAACGTTTAGAGGAGGCTTCAGGTGACCAGAATGCTGGTATCTACTTTGGTCAAAAGCTAAGCATTGCCATCCAGCGTGGCAATGCTGCCAGCACTCTGGCCACATATCCCTCCTCTGACGGACTTTTCCATTAAGTTTTTGGTATAAATTTTGTAAATAGTATTAATTTAAGATTTTATTTTATTTTGTTTAATAAATAAATAAACCATAAAAAATTAAAGTAATAAATAAAAAAATCTTAGTTTGATTCTGCGCGCACGCGCGGCGCATGCATTTTATGACTGTGTCAACTTTTTTTGCAGTTCATCGCATGGTTTACAATCTGATAAGACAGGGTCGGCTGCACATCGTGGGCGGAGGCTGGGGCATGCCGGACGAGTCTTGCCCGAGTTACCATGCCCTCATCGATTCCTTCACTCACTCGCTCAGGTAACAATTACGTAGCGATGATAGCACACGCCGAAAGTCGTGCGTTCGACGTTTCTCATCCGTACAGCCAAAGAATGGAACAAGCTGCCGGCATCCTTTTTTCCTCAAAGATATAAACCTGACAGCTTTTTTTTTGTTCATTGGTAGTATGTCTGCTCCAAGAGCTGAAGGGCGTGTGTTAGATTCCCATCCAGGATAAACACTTTGTGATAATTATAATAAAGAAATTACTATACCACAATGTAAAAGAAAAGGATGTATAGTATTCTACTAATCAAGGCCTTTCATTTATCAAATGAAAGGAAATTAAATAAATAAATATAAATATATGCAATGCAAATATGAAAATATGCAATCCGCCATTTTGTGGCGGCGGCCATCTTAGACCTATTTTTATCAGCAACTGCACATGTGTTAGGTACGACATTTAATTATCAGACAAACACGTCAAATTTATAATACCCGGCGTTTTTGCGTCGGGGGTTAAGAAGGAATTAATTTGTCTGTACAGGAAGTTAAATAAAACATTCGGTGTTTGCGGGCGCCCCCTGGTCGCGTGGCAGGCTGACGTGTTCGGCCACTCGCGAGAGTTCGCCCACCTTGCTGCGATGCTCGCGTTTGACGGCCTCTTCATCAACCCGATCAGTTACGAAGACGAACTTTACCGGATGCACAAGAAGGAGTTGGAGATGCTTTGGAGAGGCAGCGACGACATAGGCAAGTCAAATACAAATCTTTTTTTTTATGGTTTACAGGCTAATTGTTTGACCACAGCTTTCCTGATGTTAAGTGAAGGTGTGGTCGAAGATGGTAAAGCACACCTAGCCTGGAATGTTACTGGCTCTCAAGTGAGGCTGCCGGAATACACCGTTAGTGGTAGCTAGCTAGCCGAGTACTAGAAAGTACCCTACCACCATTCTACTTCTATTTTCTGCTAATAAATCTACTGTTTTAATCAAGCAATTGTAATTTACCGCAAATAAAGACCAAAATAAATCCCAGTAGCTGTGATTTCACTGTAAAATTATGCTCCATTTATCCATAAATGGCATAAATTTATTTGTATGGAAATCGAACCACCTTAAGTAGTTTTTGCGTGAAAGAGTAACAAACATTCATCCATCCATCCAAACTTTCACATTACAAAAAGCGAAATTTTGTGAGTATGTTTGTTACTGTTTCACGCAAAAACTACAGAACGGATTTGGATGAAATTTGGTATGGAGGTAGCTGACACCCTGAATTAGCACATAGAGTACTTTTTATCCCGAAAACATGTAGCGGGTAACACCATGGGGTGCAGCTAGTATTTACATACAGTCATTTGTTTTGTAATTTTTTTAAACTTATTTATATGCAGGTCCAGAATCCGATATATTTACGCACAAGCTGTTCGACGGGTACTGGTCTCCGCCAGGATTCTGCTTCGGAAGCTTCTGCTCGGACCCTCTCATCATCACCTCCAGCTCGCAGTTTTCCAATGTTGAGGAACGGGTATGAAACTATTGAATTGAAGACTTCCGCCGCATTGTTCGATTTTTCGGTAGACGCAAAATATATGTAATTCGCCATTTAGTGCTAGCGGCCATCTTGAATTTGAAATTTATCTTAGTGTATTCTACTAGTCAAGCCCCTTACATTTGGTACCCATATTGAGGGAGTTGTGAAAAATATGTAATCCGCCATTTTGTGGCGGCGGCCATCTTGGACTGATTTTCATCAAATATAGGTAAGAACACTTAACAGAGTCTTAGCGGGAACGCGGAAAGAGTCCTCGCCCCGTTGTATTTTTTTTTCAAGACTAGTGGTTTTGTCGAGTGTTTTTACATAAAAATGGTCGTGTTTTATTTATAAAGTGTTGAATTAGAAGCGCGAGTCTGGGAAAAGGATATAGTGAAACATGATTTTTCGTGTTGCTCCATCGAAGCATAAATTAACGTCGCCACTACTTAACTAAAGCATGACTGGACTTGACTGACACGAACTGGACTTGACCAAGACTGGACTTCAACTATAGCTACAAGGCAACTTATTTCACTCCGTCGTTTTTGCGTCGGGGTTAAAAATATAATTGTTAAATTGTTAACAACTGTTTTCACAGGTGAACGCGTTCATAGATTCTGCGAAGAACCGCCAGGGCTTCCACTACGGCACCAGCCACATAATGGTGGTCATGGGCAAGCGGATGGGATATTTCGACGCGCCCATGTGGTTTAACAACATCGACGTCCTAATCACGTGAGATTTACAATAATACATATCTCATCATATCTTCTTTGTAATATTTATATTAATGTTTATTTTTAAGCGACTTAAAAATAAGAGGTTCTCGATTCGTTGGAATTTATTTTAGCTACCCAAAGGTCAAAACGGGATCCTATTACTAAGACTCCGCTGGCTGCCGTCTGTCTGTCTGTTCGTCCGTCACCAGTCTTTATCTCATGAACCATGAAAGTTAAACAGTTGAAATTTTGTACAGATGATGTATTTCTGTTGCTGCTAAAACAAAAAATACTAAAAAATAGAGTAAAATAAATATCTAAGGGGCTCCCATACAATACATATATACCATTTAATAGATAATGGTACGAAACCCTTCGTGGGCGCGTCCGACTTGCACTTCTTTATGTATGTTCTAGTATAAGATAATAAATGTATATTCGTTACAGGAAAGTGAACGAGAAAAGTTACAAGAGACAAGACAACGTCCACCTCATGTACTCCGCGCCTGCTTGCTACCTGAAGGCAATTTACGACTCCTCGTAACGTATCTCTTTTTATTATATATCACAGCATAGGTTGGACAACTATAATAACTATAAGACAAACACAAGATCAAAAAATAAACAATTAAAACCATTTTTTATGGTTGACAGTCTAGGTGTTTGACCACAGTTAACCTGATGTTAAGTGAAAGTGTGGTCGAAGATGATAAAGCAGACCTAACCTGGAATGGAACTGGCGTGAGTGACTCAAGTGAGGCTACCGGAACACACTGATGCTTGGCGGTAGATTTTCAACTTGAGAGTGGTAGCTAGCCAGCCGAGTACCAGAAACAACCCTACCCGTGCTATAATTTCCTCACGATGTTTTCCTTCCACGGCAGCTCAAGCTCGACCCACGCCCTTCGGCATGCGAGCCGACCGCACTAACTACTGAACTATCATCGCTACACTGAGCTATAATCGCTATCATTTGTTTTTAAATTTTAATTGTTTTTTTGCAGGCCAGCTCTCCCCGTGAAACAAGACGACTTCATGCCAATAACTTATGATAAAACAAGTCACTTGACAGGCATGTTCACTTCTCGCCCCACCATCAAATACATGGCACGGGAGGGACACGTCTTCCTACAGGTACATTCTACACCTATACGAACGCAGGGGCGTGCACAACACGTTAGATCTACGCAGCAAAAATAAGTATAAATTTATAATGTAAAAAACCCCCAATAGGTATATAGTATCCTTCTAGTTGCGCCCTTTCATTTGATACCCACATTGAGGGAATTGTGAAAAAATATGTAATCCGCCATTTTGTGGCGGCGGCCATTTTAGACTGATTTTCATCAAACATAGCTAAAAACACTCCCAAATAATTCGTCTTTAAACAAAAAAAAAAACAAAATTGAAAGCGGTTCATCCGTTCGGGAGCTACGATGCCACAGACAGATATACACACAGACACGTCAAACTTATACAAAAAGAAAGGCCGTTGTAACGCCGTCGCATCGGCTCGTCAAGTCGGAGAGGCCGGTATATATGCTGGGTCCGCGGTCTACAACCGCGTACCCGCTCCGTACGGGATGCACCTTCCACCGCGTGCTTCAGAACCAAGTTAAGGTCTTGGCTGCTAGAGACATTGACAAGTAATTTAAACTTAAAGATTATTAAATCATCATCATTATCAGCCTATATTAGTCCACTGCTGGACATAGGCCTCTCCCAAGACACGCCACTCAGCCCGATCTTCGGCTTTTCGCTTTCATCCACCGCCAGCTGTCCTACGTATGTCGTAACTCCATCGAGTCTCAGGGCGTCCTACGCTACGCTTGCCAATTGCTAGCTTGTGAGCTCGCTTGCTATTAAATGACTAGTAAGTAATTATGATTTTTGATTGTCAAAACCTCATCAACACATATCACCAGGTGAGGGGATTTTTTTTTGTTAAAAAGCATCACGTGACTAATGAACGACCCTTGACCGGTTATAATGCCTACTAAAAAACGAAGGACCCGTTGTTGCAAATTGAATAGTTCGTTAGTAAATGTACATGTGATTTGTAGATGGCGAAACAATTGTTCGTGCTTGCCAGACTGCCGGCTAAAGAGAGCAAGCTGTACGATGAACTGACCTGGGTCATGGGTGAGTTCATTTTTGCGCTGTTTAATATACACGTGACAAGAGGCTCATCTGCAACAACAACCTTGTTAAAGCCTCCATAGTCTTTGACATCGTCGCAAAGTTGCTATCCGACTACGGCAAAACGAAAACGATGGATTACGTTTTAGTCAGTGAGTCAGTCTATGTATGTATGTTTGTTTGTACGCTTGTCTTCCAAGCGTCGAAACTACGTATCCGAATTTTATGAAGATGATCTTTTTTTTTTATTTTTGACAAGCTAGGTGTTTACATCTAACCGGCGGATACAGAAAAAACTCAAGCGTGAAAAATATATCTTGAGATACATTTACTTTTATCGTAATAAAAAAACGATCAACTCACATGCAAAGTTTAAGAGAGTTTTATTTAAACTGATCACTTTAATTGACTCAGAGTCGACTGACGAAAGACAGAAACAAACGAATAGCGTGTGGGATGGTGGCCTCGCTAGGGAGGGGAGGGGCGATACGCGAGCAGCAAGGGATCTTATTTACTTTTTAATGCTTTTAGCGGTGTTCCAAGATCATAATGTGATCACAGGCGCCATGAGACCCCACGTCAAGGATTATTACACAAGCAAAATGTACCACGCCGTGCAGAAATCTACGCTCTTATTGAAAATGGCTTTTAAGTGAGTTTTTCAACATTGAGATGCCCTCCCTTTCAATTTGTTTTTTTATGTAATAGTAATTAAACTAACGAGACGCTCTCCTGATGGTAAGAGATAACGCCAGCCCATGAGCATTGCAGCGATACACTGAACTTTGTATAGTAAAACATTATCTAAGGCACCACTGCCTTTGTGTTCATTACTTTCGATTCGACTTTCGACGGTTAGTCTCAACAGCCCTTGTAATTTTACTAGCACTGCAGCTAGCGAAATGACAGCGTAAAATTACAGGAACACCCTTCAAACCGGAACACAATAATGCTTACACACTACTGTGTATTGCGGTGGTACCTACCTAGACGACCTCCTGCTAAGGAGATCTACCACCAAGTAAATATTTAGTATACTTTGAACATCACGCTTGTATTTTAATAGCTGTTAAAGAAACTTTGCTGGTATTTTTCTGTCCTGTATGTAAATTAACAGCAAAAACATTTCTATAATCGACTCATTCATATTTATTTATGAATTGTGTTTTCATTGTTTCAGTAAACTAAGGAACAGTCCCACCCACACGACGTACTATAGATGCGCTTTCAACATATCCAGCTGTAGGAATACAAACGCGCTTAGATCTTTTGTAAGCATTTCATCAAGTAACATTAAACTAGGTGAATAGGTGTGGTGATAGGTAGTGATGAGTGATGGTGACATATTTTTCCACTTCATCAGCTCTGATTGGTTTTGAATTCTATGTGCAAAACTAGATACTATTTGTATGGTTACACGGCACTTATATTGAAGAAATGCTATTACGCAATTGATGATTACTTAGATGACTGACTGTTATAGCTATGAGACGAACGAGACGCTCTCCTGATAGTAAGAGATAACGCCTGTCCATGACCTTTACAGCGATACACAGAACTTTGAGTAGCAAAACAATGTCCAGGGCGTCGCTGCTTTGCCGTTCATTACTTTGAGACATTTAATGGTTAGTCTCAACAGCTCAGTAATTTCGCTAGCTGCAGTACCCTTCAAACCGGAGCACAGTAATGTTTACGCTCTACTGCTTGGCGGCAGAATATCTGGTACTGCGGTTCCTACGTAGACGACCTCCTGCTAAGGCGATCGTATGAAGAATTATGTTCTCTTCTTTTCCAGGTGGTTGTCTACAATCCCCTAGCTTGGCCAGTGACTGTGCCTGTCCGTATTCCTGTAGTAAGGCATGTGAGGCATACAGTTTTCAATCCAAAGTGTGAGTATATATTTTTTAATTACTAGAAAATTTTTAATGAGTAATACAGACAGAGTAAGACATTGTAAATGTGCAAACAGAATTTTTGTTTACTTCATAATGCCAAAGTCAGAAATCCTGTCTAAAATTATGAACATAGCACTCGTTTACTACAAAAGAATACCATCACCGGAGCAGCAGGCGGGAACCAATGGCGGCTTTCATTGGAATATTGCAGAAACATTTCTTTCTCTCTCGGCGCGCGAGGCTCCCGCTGCAGGCGCGCGCGCGCGCCGCGTGATTTATGAATGAACTTGCGACGGACTAGGTTTAGGTAAATGCCGTAGGCATTTACCTAAATACAATAACCAGGAATCACTTTTTTGTGGACAATTTTTCGACATCGATTTTTCAAGATTTTCTTCATAGATGTGTTCAGTTATAAAATAAATATCGTGGGACTATACACACAGCGGCATCTGGTCCCAAACTAAGCAGAGCTTGTGTGATGGAAGTCAGATAACTGATAGAATACATAAATACAAATAGCAGCAGATAACGCCATTTTTTCTAGTAATTACAGGATTGTTGTGTATGGCATACAAGTAAAATCTATATTCCAGTGCAAACAGTGAAAGCAGTCTCAATGAAGATATCCGAAGCAGTTCTGGGCATCCCCCGCCGCGATACCAATGCGGACCATGAAATCGTCTTCATGGCGGAAAACTTGCCGCCGATGGGTTACCGTTCCTACTACATTGAATCCATCACTGTTGCCGAAGAAAGGGTGTGTTTTAGATGATCATCATCATCAACTACCTTGTATAGTCAACTGCTGGACATAGGTCTCTCCCAGGCCACGCCACTCGGCCCGATCTTCGGCTTTTCTACTACTACTACTAACTAACTTCTACTTTTTCTTTTCTACTAACTACTACCTACTAACTAGTTAATAAGGTTCTTTGTTCTCTGTACTCTTTTCAAAGTCAAAGTCAAAGTCAAAGTATAGTTTATAGCTATGCTGTGTTACATTAAGGTCTTAATATATAGGTAGAGCAACAGCTACGTTCAGTACGAACATGCAATATTAGAGGCATAACTTAAAATTATGGTATTTAATTATTTACATTAACAAAACGGAATCCGAAAAAATTAAATGGAATACTGTAATTGTCAAAAAAATAATTATATAAAAAAGTACCCTATTTGTGTTATAGTGTGTAGGTATATGTTTCTATTTATGATGTGCACAATAAATAGTTATATCTATCTATCATTATCGAATACAAATCTAAAACATTTAATTTTGATTACAATCATAGAAAAGGAGATCAGTGTTCAAGAATTTGAGGAAAAGGAAGAAAAAGATGTATCTGTCGCGACAAACCGACCAGATGAAAATAGACGACAAATCAATGTTGGATTCCATAGGTATGTTGAGGAAGTTTACGCGAAATACGCGATTTACAGAAGACATATACATTGTTAAGCAACACATAAAGAACAGACAAAAAATATACATTTTTGTAGCGATGATAGCTCAGTGGTTAGCGCAGTAGGTTTGCATGCTGAAGGGCGTGGGTTCAATCCCCAAGAATGAGCTTGAGCTGCCGTTGAAGGAAAACATCGTGGGGAAACCATAGCATGGTGGTAGGGTACTTTCTAGTACTCGGCTGGCTAGCTACCAGGCTCAAGTTGAAAATCTGTTGCCAAGCATCTAACGGTGTGTTCCGGCAGCCTCACTTGAGAGCATAGAAATTGCTTTTTTACCAACTCAATTCTCGCTTTTTTTTGGTCGACAGGCTAGGTGTTTGACCACAGCTCACCTGATGTTAAGTGACGGTGCGGTTGAAGATGGTAAAACACACCTAGCCTGGAATGGAACTGGCTTTCACAACACACTGCTGTTTGCTTGGTGGCAGATTTTCAACTTGATGGTGGTAGCTAGCCAGCCGAGTACTAGAAAATATCCTACCACCATGCTATGGTTTCCTTCACCGGCAGCTCAAGCTCATTGTTGTAAAAAATGCAGTGGAGAAAAATCCATCTGCTATCTCTTTCTCACATATGGAAGTGCTTCTTGAGTGGAAACGAGTAAGCGTATATGACATTATCGTGATTCCAACAGATAACATATTTTGTAACTAGAATATTAATTTATATATCATAATGATTTATAATTTCAAAATAAAGGTCTAAAGGAAGAATTTGACACATCTTTTTTTAAACATAATCACTAAGTAGTTTTAACATTAGACGATTTTGTAATAGTGCCTAACGTTTCTGTCAGATCAAAGCGGATCTTTCAGTGCCTTCATGCATCCGGAGTGAAAACTACATCTAAATTACAGTAACTATTCTTTGTGTATTTTCAGATTATAAAGACGATGATATCGCAGAAAACGATGAAGCAACCAACCAGAATCATGAGGTCGAATTTAACTCCAGTATGCCGTTGTATTATATACCAACAAGTGATAGACGGCATAAGACCGACTTTGTTGACTCAGGTATTAAATAATTGAAACAGGGTTATAAGCATAGTATGTACTAACATTGCCACGCTGGATGGCAATGCTTAGCTTTTGACCAAAGTAGATACCAGCATCCTGGTCACCTGAAGCCTCAACTAAACGTTTGAAAATATTTTATAATTTTTCCTGAAATAAAATAATAAACATTATATTTTACAGCAATTGACGACGAAGAAGAAAAAATGCATAAGGGACTATTCTCGAGAGTAAACATAGGAGAAGAAGAAGACGAAGAATCTTTATCAACAGGCAAACCTCCACAACACAAAGAAGAAAAAATTATAAACCTAACAGAGAAACATCCTACACGCATACCCGAATTAAAAACAGATAACGTAAACTCACAACTGAAAAAAGAGAAAATAAACAATGAACATCCCAAACGTATCTCCGAAGAAGAGAAAGTCTTTAGAAGAATGTTTGAGAAAACTCCAACACGAATTCCTGCAAACGAATACAACGAACAATCAGAAGAACGTACTTCAAAAACAAATTCCAACAATCCTAAACTAATCACCATTACACCATTACTACACATGCACCCTCACTTAAATGAGAAGGGATCTCTAGCAGATGATAAAATAAAACCCATAGATCAAGATACATCAGAAACAAAATCTGATGTAGGTACATTCAAAAGGGTTACAGAATCAATAATAACAGATGACAGCGAAGTAATAACAGAAGATGGGAAAGCACCTGAGCTTTTAGACAAAAAAACAAACTTCACCCCAAGCCAATTTGTATATCGGCTACCAGATTATTATGAATCTATAACAGGAAATGAAACTTTTATAATACATAATGAAAAGAAAAATCTAATCGATGATTCCTTTATAGCGGCAACAAATATGGAATTGTATACAAGTGAATTGCCAGAAGAAAGTTTTGGATCTTTCACATCCAATCCATTTGCGTATGATGAAGTTTTAATTCCACCTGGTTTGTTCTATATTTATTTCTTGAGATGCTTAACGCAAGTAAAATGTATCTACAAATTCTTAATATCTTTTGTTAGAATTATCGACTGCCCTATTAGATTTTGGTGGCATCTCTGTTTTAAGAGCTGTAAGGCGTGCGTTCAATTCCCAGTTATGGCAAACATTTGTGTTACGAACATAGACAATTGTTTTATGTCTGGATGTTTTATATATATTATAAATCCCACTAATATGTATTAAAAATGTTTGAATTTTTAGATTTTCGTTACTCAAATTTATTGTTTTATTATACTATGTGAGCTAAAACGGCTGTACTGATTTGGATAAATTTTGGCACACACATAGCTTATTACTTGGATTGACATATAGGATACTTTTTATCTCGAGATTTTTTAAATTCCTGAGAGATTATCAAAAAACGAACTACAGGACGTATCCACTTGAAATTTGGTGTAAAAGTGTCTTATGAAACATTATTTCAGTAATAATCTCAGCAACTTTACATGTCATAGAGAAAAAACCCCAGAATTAGTTCCAATTATTTCCCTGTATTTAAATATTGTTAGTATCATCATAAAGTCCACTCCTGGACATAGGCCTCTCCTAAGACACACCATTCAGCCGGATCGTCGGCTTTTCGCTTCTAGCCATCGCCAGCTGTCTTACGTGTATCATCACTTTATAGAGCCCCAGGGCATCCTACACTACGTTTGCCAATTCGTGGTCTCCACTCTAGAACATATGTATCCCTGCGGTTGTCAGTTCTGCGATAAATATGTCCAGTACTGCCACTTCAGCTTGCACGCTGAGCTATATCAGTGACTTTAGTTCTCTGGCGAATTACTTCGTTTCTTCGTTTATTTGGTGCTAGATCTTAGCAGGAGGTCGTCTAGGTAGGTACCACCGCAGTAGATAGCAGATATTCTGCCATCAAGCAATAGTGTGTAAACATTACTGTGTTCTAATTTGAAGGGTACTGTAACTAACGAAATTACAATGCTGTTGCATGGTTAATACCATCGAAAGTATTAAGCGCCAAAGCAGCGATGTCCTTTTTTTTTTTTTTTTTGCCCAGGGAAATCCTTAATGGATACCACCGGCTCCGGGGGAAGCACGGTGATTATGTGGGACTCTCCGCCAAAGTGGCGGCCTACCCACTAAAAACCCTGGGGTGTTTCTGCCTGACACCTAAGTGCCGGGGCTACGGGAACGCTTTCGCACTCATCCGCGGCCCCGACGGCGTTGGTCCCCTGGGACCCTTCCCTTGTAGGGGTGGAGCTGGAGAGCCTCCACCCCTCTTTCCTTGAGGGGCGCGCGGAAACACCGCGCGCGCCACCTCAGGGGCTACTCTTTTTCGGTCGACGGACTCCCCCGAGCCCGCCGTAAAGCAGCGATGTCCTGGACTTTGTTTTGCAACTCAAAATTCTGTGTATCACTGCAAGGATCATGGACAGGCGTTATCTCTTACCATCATAGCACAAGCTTTGCTTAGTTTGAGGTCAGATGGCGCTGTATGTAATGTCTTTGATATTTATTTATTTATTTATCAGGAGAGCGTCTCGTTCACCCCATTACTTTTACATTAAAAAAGTGACTACCATTGTAAGTTTATAATCATAAAATTTTTAGATTACCAACAACCAGACTATACCGATTCCGGCGGTTTTTATAAAAAAACATCAATCGATGATAAAATACCCATTCAGAAACCCAAATTCAAGACGGACGGCGAAGAAAGACATAGAACATTGTTTGAAAAGCCCTTGCCGAAGGTATCGGTCACAAGAACTACTCCCAGAACAACTACAGAATATGATCCTATGGATGATCCCGATTTCGATGAGGATAGCCATTATTTCTATCATGTCTCGCGAGACAGGTTTATTAAAAACAAGGTGTGTGTTATATCATTACTTCAGTACTATCGCCAAATCTGCCCTGTTTTTAAGTCGATATGGCTAAGTATTTTTTGGTTTACTACAAGGGCTCACCGGAAAACCAGCGCTGGTCATACCACTTAGTATGACCAGTGGCGTAGCTAGGTAACCAAAGGCCCTGGCAGAGGCGGCCTTAGGGTGTGGCAAGCAGGGCAACCGCCCGGGACCTCGCTCTTGCAGGGGTCTCGCGCCCTCGTAGAAAAAAGTGTTTACCATATATGAATGTGTATCTCGCGCCTCGCACTTAACAAACCCCCCCTGAACGCACGGTTTCATTATTAGTGCAAGCATGTTACAAACACTCGAGCACTCAAATTATTTTTTTAGTAAAACGGACTCAAAGAAAAAAGGCCTCACAATGATCTGTCACCCCGGGCCTCGCACCAACTAAGGCTGCCTCTGGGCTCTGGGGCAAAAAATGAACTAGAGCCCCAACTAAGCTATTTAAAATCGTTTGTTCCGTATTTGTCGTGTTTCAAATGCCATTTGCCATTATTAAAGTCGCGTTCCTTTAATCTGGTTTATTTATATTCCGAATGTGGGAGAAATTTTCACTAGTTCCATTTATAGTTTGTACGTCAAAGTCCGAGAGGCCCCCTGAGTTTGGGGGCCCCGGGTACTGCCCCGTCTAGCCCTCCGGTAGCTACACCACTGAGTATGACCAGGAGGTGAGCCCCTATTTTGTAACTGTTTGTTTGTTTTGTACTTTTGTTCAGTTGTGTTATGAAATTAAACTATTTTCTTTCTTTCTTGCTTTCTTTTTTATAAACTATGAGCTTGAGCTGCCGGTGAAGGAAAACATCGTGAAGAAACCATAGTATGGTAGTAGGATACTCTCTAGCACTCTGCTGTCTAACCATCCTCAAGTTGAAAATCTGCTGCCAAGCATCTAACGGTGTGCTCCGGCTTCCAGGCTAGTTGTGCTTTATCGTCTTCGACCACACTGTCACTTAACATTAGATGTGCTGTGGCCAAAAGACCTAGTTTGTCAAACATAAAAATAAAACTCACTTGTAACTTTGATGTTACCAATTTTATATTTCCAGTATGTGAAAGTACATCTCGACGAAAAGAACCAAGCGACGCGCGTGACCCTGTCAAACGGGGTGGAAGTGGCGCTTACCATCAACATGTATTACTATGCGTCAGACGACCCCGTTAAAATGGGCCGTCCAGAAGATAAAAAACCTGGTGCTTACGTCTTCAAGGTCATGGATGAGGAGCCAGTCATGATAAAAGATTCCTTTAGGAGTGTGGGTAAGTTAATATCGAATTCTATATATCTACCTAAATAAATAAAATAAATAAACATCGTATGACATTGTCCTAAGTGGAAATCGAACCGACGCCCTATAGCTCTAAAGGCAGATATATTACCAATGGGCTGTCAGATGGGAAATTCAGAATGTAATTTATTCTACCCCCCTTCCTCGTTCGCATGTTCGTTCGTATTGCTGATTTAAATCGACAAACCACTAAATGTATTGCCGATTTAAATCAACAAACCACTAAATGTATTGCCGATTTAAATCGACAAACGACTAAATGTATTGCCGATTTAAATCGGCAAACCACTAAATGTATTACCGATTTAAATCGGCAAACAACTACATATGTATATTACCGATTTAAATCGACAAACCACGATATATATTACCGATTTAAATCGGCAAACCACGATATATATTACCGATTTAAATCGGCAAACCACTATGTATATTACCGATTTAAATCGGCAAACAACTAAATATATTACCGATTTAAATCGGCAAACCACTAAATATATTACCGATTTAAATCGGCAAACCACTTTGGTATTGGTGATTTAAATCGGCAAACCACTAAATGTATTGCCGATTTAAATTGACAAACGACTAAATGTATTGCCGATTTAAATCGACGAACCACTAAATGAATTTCCGATTTATTTGCCATAATTAATTATGTAATTTAATACATGAACACACTAAACGTTTCGATTGCGGGTTCTGCATACGTACAGCGAGGATGTGGCACTCTCATTAATGAAAGCCCTTCATTTTTAGTCCACAAGACATACTTGGTGGAAGAGGCACAGTATTATCTATCGAACTGGGCTGGGTTCGTGCTTCGAGTATATGTGGAGAAACCAATCATAGAACTGGATTGGGTAGTTGGCCCGATACCCACTGCAGACGGGATCGGTGAGAAATTATTTTTTAATGTAAAAGTAAAGAGACGAACGAGACCTGATGGAGATAACGCATCTTGTGTGTGCCGCGGGATTCGAATCCAGGACCTCCATTATCAGTCAGACGGTCTTCCAAATATGCTGCTATAGCTTCTAGTAAAAAATTTATAATATTATATTTGATATGTTTTATAGCGATGATGGGTGTTCAAACCCCAACAATGAGCTTGAGCTGTCGGTGAAGGAAAACATCGTAAGGAAACCATAGCAAGGTGGTAGGGTACTTTATAGTAAGTACACACAGTGGCGGCCTTAGGGGGTAGCAAGCAGGGGGTAGCAACCGCCCGGGGCCTCGCTCTTGCAGGGGCCTCGCGTCCTCGTAGAAAAAAGTCTTTACCATAAATGTATGTGTATGTCGCGCCTCGCACTTAACAAAACCCCCCTGAACGCACGGTTTCATTATTATTGCAAGCATGTTACAAACACTCGAGCACTTGAACTAATTTTTTAGTAAAACGGACTCAAAGAAAAAGGGCCTCACAATGATCTGTCGCCCCGGGCCTCGCAACAGCTAAGGCCGCCGCTGGGTACACAGCTGGCTAGCTGACACCCTTAAGTTGAAAATCTGCCGCCAAGCATCTAACGGTGTGTTCCGGCAGCCTCACTCGAGAGCCAGTTATATTCCAGACTAAGTGTGCTTTACCATCTTCGATAACATCAGCTGAGCTGTGGCCAAACACCTAGCTTGTCAACCATACAAAAGAACCTTTCAAGTAGCTCTTCTTTTGCAGGAAAGGACGTATTCATGAGATACACAACAGATCTGGACTCAAGGGGAGTTTTTTACACAGACTCCAACGGAAGGCAGACCATGAAGCGCGTTAGAAATAAAAGACCCACATTTGAACCGCTGCTCACAAATATACCAAGTATGCAATTTATTGTATTTGTTTTTAGGGTTCCGTACCTCAAGCGTGTTTAGGAGAACCCTCTTCGGGAAAAAAGTAGCTACCGCGGTGCTACCCGCTACATATATTCAGGATAATACGTAGCCTATGTGTTAATCCAGGGTCTCAGCTACCTCCATACCAAATTTCATCCAAATCCGTTCTATAGTTTTTGCGTGAAAGAGTAACAAACATTCATCCAAACTTTCTCATTTACAATATTAGTGGAGGAGGACATTTGGAGGACATTTTAACACAGCGCCATCTAGCCCCAAACTAAGCAAAGCTTGTACTATGGGAACCAGATAGCTGACAGAATACTTAAATACTTTTTTTGTAAATACATACTTATAATACATACAGTACACCCAGACACAGAACAAACATCGATGTTAGTCAGTCCTGAGTGGGAATCGAACTCACATCCTTCAGCTCTCGAAGCAGACATACTACCAATGAACCAACAGGGCGGCTTTAGTGGGATGATAACAATTTCGTTCCACAGGCAATTTCTACCCAGTAACATCTAAAATCCACATAGAAGACCTTCAGAAAAACATTCGTTTATCTGTTTTCAATGACCGGGCTCAAGGAGGGACGTCCCTATGCGACGGACAAATCGATTTAATGGTTCACAGACGTATTTTAACAGACGACGACGGCTTCCGCATGTTCCTCAACGAAACGGTACACGGACAAGGCATTGTTGTCAGAGGAAAACATATCATTTACATCTCAAAAGCTGATCATAAAACGAATAAGATCTTTGAGAAGAAACTCGCGAAGGAGGTAGAGTTGGCGCCGCAAGTTTTTGCGTCTTCAATGAACCCATACGGCGTTAACAGTAAAGAAATATGGTATGGACATAGAAATGAGTTTAAAGGTGTCATTGGTAAAGTACCAGCCGGTGTCCATGTGTTGACTTTGCAAGAGTGGAACGATGGGGCATTGTTGTTGAGGTAAAAAAAAATTAAGATTTTAATAATTAATTTAATTATGTATAAATAATAGCTTATGGCGTAAACGTGGTCTCTAACTATGTGCGTTCTTGGTAAGCTCAAAGTAGCACAACGCGCTATGGAGAGGGCTACGCTCGGAGTTTCCCTGCGAGATCGAATCAGAAATGAGGAGATCCGTAGACGAACTGAAGTAACCGACATAGCCCTGAGAATCAGCAAGTTGAAGTGGCAATGGGCGCATAGCACGCAGAACTGATGGCCGATGGGGCTGCAAAGTTCTGGAGTGGAGGCGACAAACCGGCAAGCGCAGCGTAAGACGTCGCCCCACAAGGTGTGGTCAAACACTTAGCCTGTCGACCAAAAAAAATGCGAGAATTGAGTTGGTAAAAAAGCAGTTTCTATTTGCTGTCTTTTTTTATGGTTGACAGGCTAGATGTTTGACCACAGTTCACCTGATGTTAAGTGAAGGATGGTAAAGCACACCTAGCCTGGAATGGACCTGGCTCTCAAGTGAGGCTGCCGGAACACATCGTTAGATGCTTGACGACAAATTTTTAACTCTCGTGTGGTAGCTAGCCAGCCGATTACTAGAAAGTACGCTACCACCATGCTATGGTTTCCTCACGATGTTTTCCTTCACCGGCAGCTCGAGCTCATTGTTGTCAACGCACGCCTTTTGGCGTACAATCTCTCAAGTATTTCTCCTGAGAATCGAACTCACAAAAGGTTTTTTATTATTCTAATTCAGCGCCGCCGACACACCTAGCGTGTCCTCACGAATCCCTATCGCGATGCCGCGAGCACTTTATGCGTGCTCTCGACTTTCCATGGATTTGGGCGTATTTTCTATCTGAAGCCGAAATACGGTTTTTTATTATTTCACCTTTTACAGTGCCAGTGAACATGCCTAGCGTGCCCATTTCATTACATCTCGCAGTGCCGAGAGCACGCCTGACATGCTCGCGTTTTATACAGGGCGGCATCGCTGGGAACTACTCGACAATAGTGTTGGCAATGAAATTGTTTTTATCCAGGTTGGAGAATTATTTGGAAAAAGCGGACTCAGTCAAGTCTGGGATAAAGATTGTTTTCATTAAAGACTTGTTCGCGAATTTAAGGATAAATGGTGTCAGGGAAACAACCCTCGGTGGCAATATCTGGTTGGAGGACAGAAATCCCATGCAATGGAATGCTAGAGACAAATTTGTCAAGAATTTCAATGATGTTTACAATGGTAAGGCAAACAAACAGCGACCCGCCCCGGCTTCACATGGGTGCAATGTAGATACCAATGTGGTACATATGCATGTACTATACACACAAACTCTCCTCTTGAATCACTCTGTCTATTGATGGAAACCGCATTAAAATCCGTTGCGTAGTTAAAGATCTAAGCGTACAGACGGCGGGAAGTGACTTTGTTTTATACTATATAGATACTAATGCACCGCCCCGGCTTCGCACGGATGCAATGTAGATACTAATGTGGTGCATATGCATGTATTATACATACAAACCTTCCTCTTGAATCTCTCTGTCACTTAAACAATCTTTTTACAGGTAACGGCACCGTGGAGTACATTACAGATCAATCCAGGGAGAGCGAAGTGGCGAACTTTACTCAAGGCATAAGCCTGATGCCGCAACAGATCCGGACTTTCGTTGTATCTTACCAAATTCGCGATTCAGGGATATAAAACTCCCTGTCAGTCATATACGTACTAAGTAGTACGAGAGCCCACGACCCCATGTATCATAGCAATAACTTTACTAAAGCATGACTGGACTGACACGGACTGTACTTGACCAAGACTGGACTTTGACTATAACTATAGCTACGAGGCTACTTATTTAACTTATGAAACTTGATAGTATAAAACACTTGTCACTGGCAAATGCTCAAAATGCGACGCCAAAACAAAAAAAAACACTTGACACTGACAAATGCACAAAATATGACGCAACGTCGACGACAACGTGATCTCATATAAACTGGATCATTTAATCTGAGCTGGATCATCAGCCATCCCTGGCAGAAAAAGTTTTACCATTAAGTCCTCCTTTTGTACATATTCTAGTAAGTGTGTAAATAAATAAATAAGCTTAAATAAATGAATAGGTACAAAAAGAATATTAAAATTAAGATAAATTATAAGATAGACTTAATATTTTTATTAATAGGTACTTATTTTAATGAAATAAAAAGAATATTAAACGTAAAATATGTTTTTTTTGGTACAATATTCAGTTTGGTTAGGTTACATTCATTATTATAATTAAATCTATGGCATACACATATTATTCACGACTTAATAACAAACAGAAACTTTAAGACCTGCTTTCAAATATCATAATTAAAACGTTGATTACCTTCAGTTGCATCTTTTTTCTGTACGACATCATTGATTTTTTAACTTTTACATGAACTCTGTGACATTGGATTAATAATTGACAAAGTTACGGATAAATAGTTTCTAAATCATCGACTGCCACAATAGTTGAATTTCTTTTGTTGTGTCGGTTTTGAAGGGAACGCGGAAGAATCAAACTGCAATTGTATTTAAAAAACGCGTTTTTTTTCGAAAAATAAGGGATTTTTAATCACCATTCTACATTTTGCTGGTGGTTTAATGTTTTTGGTGTAGTAAAGTCACCACTACTTTAGAGCATGGACTTGACTTGGCATTGACTTCGACAAGTGACAATCAAATCATATTGCCAAGGGAAACTGATTTGACACTGGTAAAATGCACAAAGTGTGCTGCCTAAAATAGAGAAAAAAACTTGCGATTGCTGACGCAAACGATTAGCTATACGGTTTACAGAAATATATTTTTGTCCGTATCTGAAATTTTGGAAATAATTTTTGGAATTTTGTTCCTTTTATGCGTATTTTGTAATTTATTCCGTGACAGTCAAATACCCATATTTACTACTTCACACAACTAAAAAGCAGTGTGGTGTTTTAATTTAGATATTACAGATTTTGTTGAAATTATTCTTTCTGTTTCGGCTATTCTCTTCGGTCGGAACTCGGGAAGTTATAAAAGCACTAAGAAACTTTTCTAAAAACGTTTCTGGATGAACATTACTTTTAAGAAATCAAACAAACCTATCCTAAATACATGTTAAGAGTAATTATGGATAATATTCGTAATCAATAACAAAAGTCCTAATTTGTTTAGCAGCAATCTTTACTTTGAATCCGTTATCAGAGACTTTCTCACCATCCGCTGCCTTCTTAAACTCATTTTCATTTCCATAATGTTCATTGAAACTTGCCGAGAAATCATTATCTTGCTTCCATACCCATTTTTCTCTCGCGTCCACCCATTCGTTCGCTGATAGCATCGTCTCTTTTACGCTCTTCACTTTAACATTCTGCAGTATAGCAGTCAAATCTACCACTTTAGTCGAATCTTTAGACTTTGACATGTAATTCTCTAAACGTAGCAATAACTGATCACCCCATGGCTCTAAAGTTAGGAGATGAATTCCTTCAGGCAACGGGCTTTTGAGCCATGAAAAGCAGTTCGTCAGCAAAAACCATTTGTCCAATGTCAATTCTGTTTTAGATACGAAGACAACAGGGCTTAAATCTGATTCGATTACATTCTTTCTGTCATAGGGGTGGTCTACTTTAGTTAACAAAAGCCTATGACTGCCTCTAACTACCAAACCTTTATCATTCAGAGTTTCGTTCAATGCTTCATCAACTCCAAAAGCATCATCATGCAGCAACCTTCTGTGCAACATCAACTCTATAGTTCCTTCCATAGACGAGGATCCTCCTTGAGATCTATCAGTCATAACAATAAATCTTTGCAAATCATCTTCAATATATATCTCATTTGTAACAGGATAGTAATTACCAGCGACTTTTTCTGCTAATGTTAAGTTATATTGCGGCCTTGTATTAAATTTACGCTTCAGTACCTGTCTACCATTAGAATCGGTATAAAATACGCCATTATTAATTACGTCTGTTGAGTATCTGACAACAAATTCTTTTCCTTTACCATCGTCTACTTCAATAGGGCCTACCATCCATTCTACATCAAGATAATCGAGACCCTTATAAACTCTAGCTACGCTGAATACATTTTTGGACCAAACCATACGCATTTCCTGAACGACGTTTCCGTTGACAGCTTCAAAGTCCAATTGATCTAATTCTTTAGCCTCAAAAGCATTATTGGCCGTGGGTCTGAATATGTAAGCACCGGAAGATCTGTTTTCGGCTACCATATTATTGCCTATTTTACCTTCGTAGTAATAAAAGTCGACTTTCAAATTGAGATCTATGCCACCAGGAAAGGTTACCGATTTGATCCCACCTGACGTGTTGTCGATATGGAGTTTCATATCCTGAAAACACAAAATGAAATTAGGGTGCTACTCATAAAATTACGTCACATGCTTAGGCAAAAGGAGGTCAACGAAGTGTGACATCGCATGACAAAGATGATGATAACTCATTAGAGTAATGAAATCAAATCTATAAATCTTGAAGCTGCAGTTTTAACTTAAGAAATTCACAAAATGGGTGACATTAAACAGCAGGGGGTTGTTACGAAGGCTTCAAAAATTATGCAATTCATGTGATATTATGGCGATGTGATACTATGGGCGAAAACCACCACCGACTGGGTCCCGGAGGTTAAACGGCCACCAGGCCGGCCTAGAAGACGGTGGAAAGATGAGCTCGATGCCCACAACAAAGAGTGAACCACAACAGCACAAAACAGACAGGCGTGGAAGAGAGAGCAGCCCAGCAGTGGGACAAAGTG
Source organism: Biston betularia (assembly GCA_905404145.2). NCBI lineage: Eukaryota > Metazoa > Arthropoda > Insecta > Lepidoptera > Geometridae > Biston > Biston betularia. The sequence continues at coordinate 1,466,849 of FR989892.1, read as the reverse complement.
GGCTAAATAATAAATAATGTGATATTAATTTTTTTTTTATGAAAGTAGTAAGACGTACAATACACTCTACTGATGGTAAGAGAACGCATGGGCATGACCATTGCAGCGATACACAGACCTTTGAGCAGCAATACAAAAGCGTCGCTGCTTTTGCTCTCATTACTTTGAGACATTCTATAGAAAATCACGAAAGCCCTGTAAATTTACTAGCTGCAGTACCTTTCAAATCGGAACACAATAATGTTTACACACTTGGTGGTATGATATCTGGTACTGCAGTGGTACCAGACAACCTCCTGCTAAGGAGATCTACCATCCAAGTTAGTCTTAATCTTACTTCTATCTATCTTACTTGGTGGTAGATCTCCTTAGCAGGAGGTCGTCTAGGTAGGTACCACCACAGTACTAGTTATTCTGCCGCTAAGCAGTAGTGTGTAAGCTTTACTGTGGTCCGGTTTGAAGGGTACTGCAGCTAGCGAAATTACTGGGCTGTTGAGACTAACTCTATCAAAAGTCTCAAAAGTAATGATCGTTTGTTACTTAAAGTTCTGTGTATCGCTGCAATGGGCATGGACAGGCGTTATCTCCTACCATCAGGAGAGCGTCTCGGTCGTCTCATTACTTTTTACATTAAAAAAAAATCGACCTCTGCTCTCAGAGTGAAAAGAGAGCGAAACTGCGGAAAAATATATTTTATCCTTTTCACTACTGACCCATTCATACAAGTCTGATTGGTTTTGGGCTGCGAACTGATTGGCTTGTGTACTTATTAGTTATAATCGTAAATATAAAACATACGTACATCATAATCGTACGAACGTATTGGATTTAGTCTGCGTGCGTCTGTAAAATATATCAGAAAACCGTCGTACAGAAATCTTTTTTAATTTCTATGAGGAAGCAATAAATTCTACCGCCCTGGACCTATTCTTTCTACAAGTAAATCCACCACTGATAATACAGCACATAACTAATTAAGTCTACATTCTAATGTTTAACCATTAAAAACGCCAAAAATGACAAGGTCATCTACAGAACAATCACGATGATTGTTTGGATGTTTCGCAGATACTTATTCGTTTTGAAATACACTCCTAGGTACTTAGAATTCGATGTTCACAGATATGACATACTCACTTCATTTCCTATAACGAAAAAGTCTTCAAGTTTCTCGACGATAACAGGGTCATCAGAAAGCATTCTCATTTCTTCGTCGCTCAAATTCGGGTACGCGTTCACAGTGTCTCTATTTCTTTTGACTTCTTTCTCTATATGCTTCGCTTCTTCGATAATATTCTCTAAATCCTTAATCTTGTTGTTAACTGGTTCGTATTTATCATCTTTTAATACGTCTAAATCTATATTTTTGACATCGGCCGTCTTTAAAAACATTGGCTCCACGGGAATTTTTACATTCTCTTCCTTGTAAACGTCTTCGAGGTTCTTTATGTCTACATCGGTTTGGTCTTTGATTTCTTTCCAATAATCGTTAATGTTTTCATATAGGTCATGTATTCTTTTGTTCGGTTTGTAGAATTTGACCTCCCGTTTTGTTTTGGTAACTTTTTTAACGTAGAATGATTTGTAGAAGAGAGGCTTGAGGAAGGCAAGAAAGACAAGCTCATGGGTGGCGATTGAGTTGCGTGTAGACATTTCTAGTACCTTTTTTGGAATGTTGATCAATTGAGATTCTATTTTGTCTCCTGAAATGATAGAACAGTTTATAATGAGTTATTAGTATGCAACTTTATAAACTAACTTAGGTACCAGTTTTACTTGGTGGTAGATCTCCTTAGTGGGATCGTCTAGGTCATAAATTCATAAATTTGATTTTATGCTATTAATCTACTGTTTTATTTAAGCAATTGTGATTTACCGCAGATAAAAACCAAAATAAATGCCAGTAGCTGTGGTTTCACTGTAAAACTACGCTCCATTTGTCCATGAATAAGCGTTAGCGATAAGGCCGCCACTTGTGGCACTAGTTAATAAGGTTTTTTGTTCTCTGTACTCTTTTCTATTTATGATGTGCACAATAAACAGTTATATCTATCTATAAATAGCAAAAAAATATTTGTATGGAAATCAAATTACTTTAACAGCGTTTTGAAAAGTCATGCAATCCTACTAAATTGGTAATACATATTATAAATATGTAGGGTTGGATGTTTAGATCTTTGTTAGCGGCAGAATATCTGCTACAGCGGTGGTACCTAGACGATCACCGACCAAATGATTTTCAAGAAGTGGCACGTTGATAAAAAAGCGTGTTCCCTGAAAAAGATGTCATCTTACCATTGGGCGCGTAAACTTCGTAGTTTCCGTACACTACCGGCACTCGGACTGGCACCTTTACACTCCACGCCACCGGGTTATAAAGTGTAACCTAAAACATGAGATGAAACTTGTTAGAAATAGGGTGCATCTTCTTTATCTGTGGCAATCTGTGGTATCGTAGCTACCGAAGGTATGAACCGATTTTGTGTTTTGGCGGGAAAGCGGAAACGCGGAAAGAGTCGTGTCGCCCCATTGTATTATTTTCCAAAACTAGTGTTTTTTTACAAGTGTGAACCAAACCCTAACGTAACGTGGTAGCGTACTCTCTAGTACTCGGCTGGCTAGCTACCACGCGAGAGTTGAAAATCTGCCGCCAAGCATCTAACGGTGTGTTCCGGCAGTGTCACTTGAGAACCACTTCCATTCCAGGCTAGATGTGCTTTACCATCTTCGACCACACCTTCACTTAACATCATGTGAGCTGTAGTCAAACATCTAGCTAGCGAAATTACTGGGCTGTTGAGACTAACCATCTAGTCTCAAAGTAATGAGCGCCAAAGCAGCGATGCCCTGGACGTTGTTTTGTTACTCAAAGTTCTGTATCGCTGCAATGGTCATGGGCAGGCGTTATCTCTTACCATCAGGAGAGCGTCTCGTTCGTCTCATTACTTTTACATTAAAAAAAAAAAAAACTCGCCTCTCATCCATAAAAAAACCCCCAAATTTCATCAAATTGGTCAAGCCATTTGTGGGTGAATTAACACACACACACAAACTTTCGCATTTATAATATTAGTGGATTTAGCAATGCATCACTAAATGCCACAAAATTCTTTTAAATCCCAAAATTTCTTAAATATATTCTTATCGTAGTTCCACGAAACAGTGAAAGGCCATACAATGAAAGTGTCACTGCGCTCAGATGTGTAACAGCTAGACTCGTTGAGGCGGCATCTCTGGAACTCGAGTAGGGGCGGGGGAGGTTTGGACGCACTGCCTTGCATCATCTTACTGCGAACAAAGCGATATAGATTGAACAATAATGTGAACCATAGCCGTAGCGAGGGGGGTTGGCATTTTTTTTTTGTTTGGCGTCGCATTTTAGACATTTGAATCACAATTGCTTGAATAAAACGGTAGCTTCTGCTAATAATAATCTACTGTTTTATTCAAAAATGCGATTTTGCGAGGGAAAGGGTTCCCTCGCAAAATCACATTAAAAGTATCAAAACATTAAAACATATCAACTTACTTGAAAGCCTGTCTGGGCACTATAAGCGAGTCGTCTACGGCTTGGTCGAGGATGCGTACATAGTCATGGGTGACATGCTGCTTCTCTGTGCCAGTGATGGCGTCATGGTGCTGCATTATACCTGGGAAAAATATATTTCTATAAGTAAATATAGACTGGGTCAACCGTGGTTCCTAGCGGACGCCTCGCGGTTTCACCCGCGTTGTTCCCGTTCCCGCGAGAATACAGGGCTAAAAAAGATAAATAGCCTATGTCACCCGGGGATAGTGTAGCTTCCCAACGGTGAAAGAATTTTTGAAATCGTTCCAGTAGTTTCGGAGCCTATTCAATACAAACAAACAAACAATCAAATCTTTCCTTTTCATAATAGTACTAGCGGACGCCTCGCGGTTTCACCCGCGTAGTTCCCGTTCCCGTGGGTATACTGGGATAAAAAGTAGCCCATGTCACCCGGGGATAGCGTAGCTTCACAACGGTGCAAGAATTTTTGAAATCGGTCCAGTAGTTTCGGAGCCTATTCAATAAATACAAACAAACAATCAACACAGCGCCTCTACCGGCTGACATTCGCAACTTCTACCGCGCTCATTGGTTGAAGTCAAAACACGTCACACGACTAACAAGCAGCGCGCGGAACCAGTGTTACGTCAGAGGTGGCGATTCCACCTTTAGTCCACCAAGATTACGCAAGATGGCGCTAAACTAAATCAACATTAAAGCTAAACGCTGACATATTTGTTGTTGGTAATTTGTTGTTTGATTGATTCAGGCGTTCATTCAGTCTGTCTTGGTCAGTCTCGACTAAGCGCTTGAAGAGTCAACACGTGCTAAGGACGCCTCGGGTAGAGGCGACACACGTGTCGACATGTGGTTACTGCAGATAGAGGAGGATTTTAAGACTTATGGTTATTTCAATTAGATTTTTTTGTTATTTTAATTAAATCATTGTCAAATTATATTTTTAAGTTTACGTCAAATTAGGTCTAGATTTTAAGTAAGATTAGGTTTTTAATTAATAAGCTGTGTTAAATTAGTTCAATTTAAATCCTCATCACTGTTGGAACTGGAACGACTGTTAAGCGGAAATAAACTAGATATATACCTTGAACATTTTGTTACATTTGTTTTGTTTGTACGACAAGGGCTCACCGGAAGACCAGCGCTGGTCATACCGCTTAGTATGATCAGTATTAAGCTGAGGTGAGCCCCTATTTTGTAACTGTTTGTCACTGTTTGTTGTTTTTTTTGTGTTCTGTGGTGTTACAAAATCATCATCATCATCATTTCCTCATCATTCATCATCATCATCACCATCATCATCATCATTCATCACCATTTTCATCATTTTTTTAATCATTTTCTTTCTTTCAACGATACTTTACCCATGGCACTTTTGAGTCCGTTAATCACAAATTGGTTGTGTTCCTCCAACGCAGCTAATACTTGCAATTGCTTCGACATCTAGAAATAAGGAAACTTGTTAGGTTTGAATGGATGATATCACATGGGAATTCTCGAGGCGAGACTATTTTTAACCGACTTCAAAAAATTAAGAGTGTAATTTTTTTATTTTTTTTACGGTTGACAGGCTTGGTATTTGACCACAGCTCACCTGATGTTAAGTGAAGGTGTGGTCGAAGATGGTAAAGCACACCTAGCCTGGAATGCAACTGGCTCTCAAGTGAGGCTGCCGGAACACACCGTTAGGTGCTTGGCGGCAGATTTTCAACTCTCGTGTGGTAGCTAGCCAGCCGAGTACTAGAGAGTACGCTACCACCATGCTATGGTTTCCTCACGATATTTTCCTTTTATTTCAAGCTCATTGTTGGTGTTTGAACCCACGCCATTCGGCTTGCGAACTGACCGCCCTAACCGCTGAGCTGTCATCGCTACTAAATTATTTACCTGTAGGTATGTATTCCCCCGTCTCTCGAAGTACTTGGTGGTGGGGCGGGAGGTGTAGTACCCCGTCCAGTACGCATGGGGGTCCGAAGCATACGGGAAGTAGTCGTCCTGCTTCGTCGGCAGCGAAGGCCTGAACAACAAACACAAAATATCATCATACAAAGAAAGAAAAAAAATTTATCAGTGATTAGCGCGGTAGGTTCGCATGCCGAACGGCGTGGGTTCAAACCCCAACCATAAGCTTGAGCTGCCGGCAGAGGCGTAGCTACAGCCATATCAGCCGTATCAATGATACGGGGCCCCCGGGCCACAGGGGCGTTTAGGCAAAAATTAGTAAAATTTTATCCACAATGTCACTTAATATCGCGCTTCCCGGAACAAAAACATACATTGTATGTCCATATACATTTATAAATCTGTATGACAACTGTCCATATTAACAATAAATATTTATTTTAATTTAATGCAAGTGTTTTTGTTTCTTTTGTGAGAAATCTTTACCGTTCATTTGAGCCCTTTTTTTCTTAATGGTTGACAGGCTAGGTGTTTGACCACAGCTCACCTGATGTCAAGTGAAGGTGTGGCCGAAGAAGGTAAAGCACACCTAGCCTGGAATGCAACTGGCTCTCAAGTGAGGCTGCCGGAACACACCCTTAGATGCTTGGCGGCAGATTTTCAACTTGAGGGTGGTAGCTAGCCAGCCGACCAACTAATTTTGATACAGGGCCCCTCCAAAGCACGCTACGCCACTGGCTGCCGGTGAAGGAAAACATCGTGAGGAAACCATAGCATGGTGGTAGCTCACTCTCTAGTACTCGGCTGGCTAGCTACCACACGAGAGTTGAAAATCTACCGCCAAGCATCTAACGATGTGTTCCGGCAGCCTCACTTGAGAACCAGTTCCATTCCAGGCTAAGTGTGCTTTACCATCTTCGACCACACAGTCACTTAACATCAGGTGAGCTGTGGTCAAATACATAGCCCAACAACCATACAAAAAAAAATTAACAAAATAAAAAAATCTTAAATTAATACTATTTACAAATTTAAACAAAACTTAAACTTAGTCTAAAAGCCCGTCAGAGGAGGGATATGTTGCCAGAATGCTGGCAGCATTGCCACGCTGGATGGCAATGCTAAGCTTCTGACCAAAGTAGATACCAGCATTCTGGTCACCTGAAGCCTCCTCTAGACGTTTGATCATATTATAAATAAATAGAGGACGCCTCGCGGTTTCACCCGCGTAGTTCCCGTTCCCGTGGGAATACGAGAATAAAAAGTAGCCTATATCACCCGGAGATAGCGTAGCTTCCCAACGGTGAAAGAATTTTTGAAATCGGTCCAGTAGTTTCGGAGCCTGTTCAATACAAACAATCAAAACTTTCCTCTTTATAATAGTATAGATAGACAGACGGTACGGAACCCTTCGTGCGCGAGTCCATCTCGCACTTGACCGGTTTTTTTAAACCGCACACTAAACAGGACACAAACAACAAGCAAGTGATAAAGAAGTACCAAGAAATCAATTTGGTAATGGCCGACTATGATATTTGGTGATTTAGCTAATGAGTTAGTTAAATACGTCATAAAGCTACGTCATCAAATGTTGTCAACGAGCCATCGACATCAAATAAAGAAAGAAGACAGAAGAAAACATATGCGATAAGTTATTTCTTTAATTTTATTTCTTTCGATACACAAAACAATATTCACGTTATGAAGCAGTTAGTATCAAACAAAGAATCAAAGCTCTCCTTTTTATAATTAGTGTAGACTAGCGGACGCCTCGCGGTTTCACCCGCGTAATTCCCGTTCCCGTGGGAATACAGAGATAAAAAATAGCCTATGTCATCCGGGGATAGCGTAGCTTCCCAGCGGTGAAAGAATTTTTGAAATCGGTCCAGTAGTTTCGGAGCCTATTCAATACAAAGAAACATCTTTAAATAAAATAAAATAAATAAATATCGTAGGACAATACACACAGCGCTATCTGGCCCCAAACTAAGCAGAGCTTATGTGATGGAAGATAGATCATAGATTGATTTTTGCTTCCCGCCAAAATTGAATAAAAAAATACAGAGAGGCCCGCGCTGCGCTCGCCGCTCGGCTCGCGTTCCTACAGCTACAGGGGTCATTGACCGACCGCAGTCTCAAGCTCGCCGCCCGATCGGCGTTCACTCGGCAAGCGACGATAACCTCGACACATAATCGAATCAGTGTTGCCAATTCATACTCATTGTACCTGATATGGGGTAATTATGATCATTGGAGTTAAATAATTCTATTATTCAATGGATTGTGATAACAATATTTTGCTATTGAGATGTTCACGTTATTATAGGTTAATATGAACTATATGACCTTTTTAATAAATGTAATTATAATGCACTTAAACATACATTGTTTTGAAATGCGATATAGATCTGAAAATGTATCTATTGAAATTAATATTATTTCATTCTGTTTTGTGTGTTATGAAATAAATATATTAATAAAAACAGGTTAGGTTAGTAAAAGTTGTGAAAGCATATTTATCTCCTTTTTTTAATTGAGTGTGTATTTAATTTTTTAATATTACGATGAGGAACTTTAGCTAAGTATAGCTTATATCCAGTATAGATTAACTCGTACCTGTATGGTGACATTTCTATAAGCCATATTTAGTATTTTTGTAGTATTTATAAACATAATGTTTCGTAACAACATCTCGTAAGAAACATCTTTATAACAGTATAGATAAAAAATAAATAAATATCGCAGAACTACCGTGGTAACAATATTATTTTCAAAAACTGATAAATGGTGTAATTGCATTTCCCAAATTTATTTTTTATCTTAACGTTTTATAGAACAAATCAACAAATATTATAAGAAAGGAGTAGTAAATAGTAACAAAAATAATAAATAAATAACTGCAACATTTAAGGCTCATAAAAAAATAAACACAGAGAAAAAGAAGTGCTGATAAATTTAAAAAACCAGGCTACCTACACTTATTTTTATATTATCATCAAATGACATTAAAACATAAATTTTACCTACAAAGAAAACTATTTATTTTGATTCTTTTATTTAATTAATTACATATATTTTATTTAAAAAAAAAACATTTACTGAACACTAATGTAAATTATTTAGATAAAAATGTTTTTTTTTTTTTTATTTCAAATCAAAAACTCTAAAACAATGGCATCATCAAAAACTCATCTCATATTGATTAAAATATTATATTAAAACGTCATTGATTAATATCCTCTTACATCGTACAAGTGATTTACCCTATAAAATTTCAAAATATTTCGAGTCAGTACTGGCAACATTGTCAGTGTACGTTGCTACGCGAGCATCGGCGTCAGCTTAGCGCCGTGACACAAAATGGCGTGTGAAATAGCAGAAAATATGAAAACTAGATATTACCAGCAAGTGCATGCTTTGCTGCAGTTGAAGAGAAAAACAAACGAATCCAATCGTGTACGTATACACATTTTGAAGACTTTCATTGGTATTGGTAAAAATATTGCTGTCTTTTACACTATAATGACGTACCTAAGCGAAGAAAACATTTTTTTAACTTAACACCTGTCAAAGCTTTCTAAATAATAACCTATTTTTTTTAAGATTGCCTTGAAATTTAACTACACCCATCCTTTTATGTGGAGTTTCATCCATTTTTTCTGTTTCGTACATGTTTTCATAGGAAGAAAAGGTGGGAATTTTTGAATATGGATGTTCCTAACGGTTTTTTTATTGTTTTGTATATTGTTTAGAGTTAATAAAAAGGCGGGAATTTTTGTATATGTAGATGTTTATATCGGTTTATCTTTTGTCTACACTAATTATAAAGAGGAAAGATAGATTTTTTGTTTGTTTGTTTGTTTGTATTGAATAGGCTCCGAAACTACTGGACAGATTTCAAAAATTCTTTCACCGTTGGGAAGCTACACTATCCCCGGGTGACATAGGCATAGGTATTATCTCATTGCAACAACTCCATTCCATTTAAATTATTTTCAGCGGCTGATGGTCGCAAGTTGGACCTTCAGCATGGAACAGCTAGTCATAAACACCAAAAGGAAGGCGGAACTGAACGGCATCTTCAAGCTATCAACGTCTGACCAAGCCATACTAGAAAATTACGATGTTATTATGATCAACAATAAACCAACCCTCGTGAAGAAATCGAAAGACAAGTCGCAAGTCAACAAAGTGGTTATACCTCTAGAAAGTTCTTTCGAATGGGTCTTAAACGCGCATTTATATACCAGACATGGGGGTTCAAAGAAAATGAATAAATGGATCAATATTAATAATTTTGTAGTCTCTAAATTGTGTGTTACTATTCTAATTGAACTCTGCAAGTTGATGAATAAAGATTGCATCACCGGTATTGTGAAAGGACTGGAGATTGTACCCATCGAAGGTTTCCAATTTAAACAAGTTTCAGTTACACCAAAAACGACGAATGATGTATCGGTGGCGATTATAGATATGACATCGCAACCAGATAGTTCTTTCGGATATATTTTAGTATACACAGATTTAAAGACACAATTTATACAGCTCAGACCTATTAGAGCAACCGATATGGCAAATGAGATAACTATGGAATTGATCAAGATTTTTTGTGACTTCTCATCACCAAAAAACATAAAAGTTCATCCGAATATAATGTATGAGTTTTCACCTGTTCTGGACAATCTTAATATATTTCATACGAATAGTGAAATAACGCTTGAGATATGCAGTAAGATGTATGTCAGTCCTGTGATAGTTGAAAAACTAATGAATTGGATGATGTTAAATGGATCTTGTTGGTCAATTGGATGTCACTTCGTGCAATGGGATATGAATAATACGATGGAAAAAAACGGGACAAGTTTTAGTAAATTTTTTGGACTAAAAAGATATCAACGTAAAACAGAAGTTGAAAGAAAAGCGAGAAGAAATGTTAAAAAAAAAAGTAAATGTAAAAAATGTAGAGCAGCCATGAAAACTGATAAAAATAATGAAACAAAAATGGAAAATTCAATTGATATCGATATAAAATCGAAGATATCGACAAACGATAAAGAAATAATACCGACATCGAATAATACCGTAATTGAAATTAATTTCGCTAACACTCAACTTGATACCTTTAAAGTTACATGTTTTACTCGAGGCGTCAACGATTCCAACACATCAAATGACATCAATTGTACCACCTCAAACGTGTTCAAATATGTCACATCAAACATACCAAATGATACTACATCAAACGTGCTCGATTATAACAAATCAAACGTATCCAATTGTACTACATTAAATGACTCCAATTGTGCTACAACAAATGACTCCAATTGTACTACAACAAACACTTTAAGCAATTGTACCACATTTTCACACGTCGACAAATCAGCGACATCAAACGTCATGATTCCTGCTACAGATACACAAGCTTCAATAGAAAACAATGACGTATCGTCGAAAGAAAGGTTTAAATGCCATACATGTGAGTTAACTATAGAGAATGAAGTTTATTTTTGCTCTGTTTGTAAGAAAAGCTTACATTTGTATTGTGGTGCTTATAAACGAAACTCTAAGGGCGTCGAAAGCATATGTTTTATGTGCCTATGATTTAAAGAATAATTTGTCTAATAATAGAATTATTCGCCATAGCAGGAGCTTTGGAAATTATGGGTTGACTAGGAGTGCGGCAGCTGGCGGATCAGTAAAATCGAGAAATTGAAGAGCTGATAGCAAAGCCCAACATTACTGGTGCGACGAAATCCTCCTCCTCTGACGCATCACGATAGGGTGTAGAGGAAGATCGCGCCGTAAAAATGCATATTTTGGACTACCTGAATTCAATAAGGCCTGACAGCCGTCCCAAATACAGATGGAAGGAAGAAGCCGTTAAAGATCTCCAAAAATTGGAAGTCAATATTTGGCAAGAAGTATTTCAAGATCGAGAGAGATGGCGCTTTTCAGTATCGGAGGCCAAGACATGTAAAATAAAATTAAATTGTATATTTATTGTGATGAAAAACAGTCAAGCCAATTACTACAAAATCTTACACATTAAAAAGTAAGATGTCAAACTAAGTAAAGATAAATAATGACATTGACAATTACATTTTGGATCGCTGCAAGGAGGAGTAGAGCTATTTATGAGCGTTTGGTGTAATTAGCAATACGGGTTAACCATAAATTAGGAATATATAATACTATTATTAAAAATAACTATAATTAAAGGAAAACTGATGAAAGATTAGTATGTTACCCGGAACATATCGAACATATTGTATTATTAACTGTGATTTTAAAACTAAGGCTTTAGAATAAACGTTAAGTTATTAATATAGTTTTCGTTCAAATAACTTTTTTATTACGGTGGCTAAATATTTAATTATAGCTATGCCAATAATAATCAACTATATTCTGTTTCTCAACTATGGGTTGGCACAATGCACGAATGTACCATGGCCGAAGAAAAAAGAAAAAAAAATAGCTATGGGAGTTTTGGCGGGAACGCAAAATGAGCCGTGTCGCCCCATTGTACTTTTTTCCACAGCTATTGTTTTTTGGAGTGTTTATTTATAAAAACAATGGTGTTTTATTCATAAAGTGCCGAATTACAAGCACGAGTGTGGGGAAAGTGATATAATGTGGTGAAACATGACTTTTCGTGTTGCTTCTAAAACTCCATCGAAGCTTATAGTAAAGTCGTAACTGTAACTATAGATGTTCGACATGAATTGCAAAAACCGAAGACAAGGCTGTATGGCTTAATAGCTTTAGCCTGCCAAATAATACGCAATAGATGCCATTAACGTCCAAAACGTTCGTAACGTAACGATCACATTAGGTCCTTCCTCACACTGCGGCAGTTGACTGGAGTCACTAAATCGTCATGTTATAGGAAACCTCTAAAGTTGGGAGCACTAAAGAACAAAATACTGGATCTTCGCTTGTATGAAAAAAAAAAGAAAAGGTAACTTACTTAGCTTCTTTCACAGACTTCAGGTAGCAGTTTGGAGTGGAGTAGAACAATTTGATCTTCAGTCCATTTTTGGCTGCTTTCAAATTGGTGTATCTAAAACAGATGACAAGGAATTAAAAAAAAAAAGTAACAAGGAGTAATCATATTTCGCGAATTGGCACAATGCACGAATGTGCCATAGCCGAAGAAAAAAAAAATAAAAAATTTCGCGTTCCCGTCAAAACTTTTGGCGGCAACGCGATATATCTAAAATCGATTGACTACAATCTTACCTGATGTTAAATGACAATGTGATCGATGATGGTAAATAGATACGCCTAACCTGGAATGGAACTGGCTCTCAAGTGCGGCTGAC